>OU795041.1:39594584-41994584 GCA_917208275.1 Patella pellucida | reverse complement strand
ATTAAACAACAAATTTATTTCAAATCAAACCTTTTATTATGTTATATGTAAATAATTAAATGTTTGGAGAAATGTCCAAAACTTCAAAAACGTTTTCATTAACATCTTGGATGACTTAGCTTGCATGTGTTTTTTTTCTTCTCTCTATTGTTTTGGACTACCACTGACCTATTGTATTATAACATGCAACAACCTTTGGAGACTGCTCAAGTGACCTAGCTTTTGTGGGCGTATGTTTTGTTGCCTGGCAACCTATCTGTTAAGTATGTGAACTCTATTCATAATTCCTAGATAGATACACATTATATGATAATAATAGACAGAAGATGTTTTTACATACGTATATTATTAACCTAAATACATGTACATGTTGTTTCATTTTATTTGGTTATTATTGACATAATTACACTGACATATCAGCTGTGTTTTCTGTGGTGTAAGAGAAGGAAAATTTTTTAAACACATTCCGTTCAACTCCACATCCACCTACACATGTACTGATAACCTGCCTGTTAGAAAGCTTGGCTTAATACTTGGCAAAGTTACATGTAAGTTTACATGAAGTGCACAAACTTGTAACAGTTTACATGTGTATGTCTGACGATATATAACATTTTCTTCAAAATATAAGTTGATTTAATTTTATATACACCCACATTGTAATGAAAGGGGGTCATACATTTATGTATGTTGTCGTTTCCCAATCCGTTGGTTGTAAACACTCTACACACTACATTTAAAGGAGTAAACAATAAAGTTCATCTTATCGATAATGCAATCCGATCCGGTGCAAATGTCCTTAAAGTATGAATCAATTTGAATTCATTGGCTTTCCTTAACGCCTAGAAGTTCGATAAAATCCACAGTTCTCTTTGTTAATTTCCCATATTTCGGCATTGTCCCATTCTCCAAACATAACCATTACTGTCTGCTAAAATGGGACATTTGCATACCGGGTAAAGGATAGGGCTCTACAAAGATTATATACATGTATCTTGATCTGAAATTAGTTCACATGTGACAGATATGACAATTCCAGATATATCACTGAGTTTAAACCATTTGTAGGACGTTATGAAAATACTCACGAAATGTCACACAAAAAATTTAATTGTTTTTCAACAAGTTGTTATAGTATTAATTTATTGCTCTGTCCAGTTTATAAATGCCTCTGAGATTTAAGTATAGGATATTAACCTACTGAAGAAGGTTTATCTGACATATGCAACGTCCAGCCTTAAATTAAATGGACTCTTCCATTAAAAGTCAACAATGATTGGGTACCGATTTAATCACATGCAATAACGTGCTTGTTGTTGTTTTCACGTCGCCATTTTAAGGTAGTGAATGGCAAGCAAAAACAAAATGGATAGGAATACGAAGTCGACGTATAATCAATCCCTTTTAGACTTTTAGTCAATATACATGTATTGACCATGGAATTGATGTGAATGCAACTATTGATGAGGATATATTCAAAGCCTAAAGAAAATTTGGATCAAAAGGTGTTCTTTTCAGATAATTCTAACAGTGAGCGAACCATGTTCAGGTTTTCGCTATGTTTAGAGAAGGATTTGACCGACTGTTTTAAGTGGACTGTACCCAAAAATACTTTATAAAGGAACTCTTGGGCGATAAATACTTTTAAGTCTTGGAGGCAAATGTGTGGATGGAAAGAAAATTCTGAGAGATATCTTAGACATGGAGTATGGATAACCGATTTAAATATGCTGATAAGTCCGTCGTCTATTTCAGACTTATTGGCATATTTAATTTTCCTGAATGTTTCAAACTGTTTTGTATTATTTCGATCATCTACGTCATCCGCGTTTCATAATTTTATGAACTGAATATATCAACCTGAGGGGATGTACGTACATTTGTATTCATATCAACCTGTCATGACGTCATCAGCGGTTGATATTAATAAATATATCAACCTATGATGACGTCATGACAGGTTGTTATGAGATATAACTGCTATGGACATAAAAAAAAAACTACCACCAGTTGCAGTTGTGTATTATCATTTATTCGGGCTACTACTAAGCAGTGTGGTGCATGTTTAATTGCCTGGCAAGTCACTGGCGACCTATATATTTTTTTACTTAGAACTTATTATATCACAAGCTACAGATTATAATATACGGAGATTGGTGCCTTCTGAAACTCTACTACTTGTATTAGTATCAGCAGGGGCGGATTGGGGCCGGGAACCGGCCCGGGCTCCCGTGTCAGAGTGGCCCCTTTTACTGACCGCGGAGCCCGTACGAGGGCGGGTAGCTCTTCACCGGGGAAATTTTGAAAAATAATCCCCAAATATGCGATTTGGTGGCATATCTGATTGATGGGGACGGGGACTAAGATAACGTTCTTTCGCTGGGTGGCAGAACCAGAAATGCCCGAAAATTTGAAAATTTAACCACCGCTAACGCCCGTGTAAGCAACTCCAAAAGTATCCAATGGTTTTGTAGCCGAAATAAAATAAAACCAAGTAAGAACACCAAACCATAAGCAAAATTCTTAAAAAAATCTGTAAAGGCAAAATAGTGTAATCATGCAAAATAGTGTAATCAGCAAATGGACTGTTCACCACTCTAAATTCCAACCATCCAATCAGCTGCATTCAAAGATAATAATCGATACTCAGTATAAATTCGCGGTATTCAATTAAAAAAGGGGGAGAGAGAGAAATGGGATTTAACGCCCACTCAACACAAACTAGGTCATTTCGGGACTAACAAATGGTTTAATTTTATTTCAATAATTCGCTTGCGGGTAGGGGTCTTTAGCATTTTTGAGACTATTCCCGACATCCAGGAAAGCTTCTCGCACTCATATTCAGCCAGCAGACCAGCTATGGATCAAATTTAGCTGAACTTGAATTTTTGGGAGTTACGAACCACCGGCCGACGTTTCTGGCGTATCCCACAAACAGGGGGCAGGTGACTTAATAATTAGTAAATTTGCGAGCGACAGTGATGGGTGAATCCGATGACATTTTCGGATGAAATTCGGAATCCCCATTGCTTGATTCCGAATTCCGGCCCAAACCCAGCACATCCGGCCCAGAAAGTCTATCATACCAGCCCATTCCAGACTCCAGTTATGACTTGGCGGCCGTTAAAGCCACGGGCCAAATACAACATGATCATCATCGCTCCATGGCCGGTGCAATAACCCCCCCCCCCCCCTCCCCATATAATGTTCAGCAGAAAAAAGGTTTTATTTAGAAGAATTGGACAACAAATAGAAATAATATTTGTCCGACCGGCCCTTTTTATTTATATCCGACCGGCCCTTCGGGCAATCGCCCGGTCGCCCGATGGGCCAATCCGCCCCTGAGTATCAGTCAGGAAGAGAAACCTCTATTGATTTGATCTGAAATCAATTAAATAGATACTATCTCCGCATGGAACATTAACTAGAAGCTACCTATTACCTCTCTTTATGGGAAAGGTAATATAGTTCAAAAGTTGAACCACTCTATGTTGATTGATTTTAGAGGACAAAGTCAATGTCAAGCTATTTGTAATACAGTATGGTGTTGTTGTCTCGACATTGATACAGCAACATGTCTGATAACACCCACTCGCATCTTTTTAAATCATTTGATTTTCTTTACAATCTGAAGTGTGATCTGTATTTTAAAGGACCTAAGTCCGTAACTCAAAATCCTCCAAAATCTTCAACATCGAAAACACGAATTATTAGTCAATTTAAATCAACATTGATGATGTAAACGTACCGGGAAAAGATGAGCTTCTGATATCCGATATTTAAGATAAAATAATTTTTTTAACATTGGTACACGAATCGTGTACAATAATGCGCTTCAGCCCCAGTTGTATTGAGAGACTCGAGGGACGAGGCTAGACACATTACACCAAATCAAACGTAGTTATGTAGACTGTAATAACTAGACGCTATAAACTCAATTGAGTTGCTGGCTTATTTCGTCGAACATAACTGATTTGAAATTGGAGTATAAAAGGAAACCATTAAATGTAAATCAGTTTATATACATTCATATTACAGTAATGTATGCATTGCGACCCTCTTTTGTGAATTTCTAGGTCCTAAATGTTAGCGACTTAGCTCCTTTAAACAAAGATGATTACCTTCATTTGAACTTTTTTCTTTTTATACGCTCAGATTTTCATGTGGGCATACATTGTTGTAACCCTGTCCGTCAGTCCACATGTTGTTTGTGGACTACAGGTCACAATTTTTCATCCGATTTTGAATATACTTAAAGTTGAAATACCAAAAGATCTCAGTTCCTTTTGATATTAGCATGTATTGGACTATACTTCATTGATTATGGCCCCTGATTGTACAAAAAATTACGATTTTGGCTTGTGGACAAGCTAGAGGTCACAATTTTGACCTGATTCTGATGAAACTTTAAATGCATGTTTATAACCAAAAGATCTTGTTTTTTTTCGATATTTGCACATATCGAATTGTAACTTCATGAATTATGGCCCTTGATTGTAGGAAAAATCACATTCTTTTTAGTGTGGTCTCTATGCATCCCTCGAAAATTTGGGCGTATCCTGCCTGGCAGTCGCTGGTTCTTATTATGTGTCTACACTGCATGGATTACAAATCTTGATTTTCTTATTAACCGACATAGGTTTTTATTTATCCAAAGTTCTATCACTTCTCATCCAAAAAAGATGTTTTTAAAATCTTTTATTAACAAAATATGTGTCTGTCAGACCAGATTGGTTTGCTATTTCGACATATTCTAACCTGTTTCAGTGGTAAATATATTGAATAGAAATACAATGTACCTTGTTAAAGCTTGCTGTGAATTTAACATATAAATGCTGACCGGCACATACTTTATGTGGAATTGTGATCCAAGAGCCATGTTGTGTTATTATTAGTAGCTACATGTAATTTGTATTATAGGATTTATAGTGTACCCGCAGACAAGTGAAGCATTGTATTTCAGATGATATTCATCAAATTCCATTGTTCAATATCTTTTGCAATTTTATAGAAATATTGCGCAATCCTCATACATGTTTCTGTAGCATTTGATTATTTGTGTGGAACACTGCTATAGTTATTGACATAAATGAATCCTGCAGACAGATTATTATTATATGAAATTTTTTCGATTTGATTTGCTAAGGAAGAGGAATACAGGCTATGATAACAATGTTTGTTTAAAATTCTTGAGAGTAGATTGTTGATAATGAAATTGAATCAGTATTCACTCGCGAAAATCGAATTAATTTAGATTACTGTAACTGTAAGTCTGCCCAAATCCACTATAGAATTTCTGGCTATACATGTAGCAAAAGCAATATTTAAATGAAAGGCACCTTCTATGTTAGCAACATACAGTATACATTTTTTTATGGTAGGGTCCCCTGAAGGTCCTTCATCTAATACTAATACTCTTAATGCAACAGAGCAGTTTTGCTTGTATTTGCTAGTTTCCAATAGAAATTTACAAACATGGAGTTGGACTAGAAAATGTCAAATGAAAATAATTGATTAGCTCTGAATATGGTGTATTGTACATGTACCGGTACGCTAAATGTCTTGCCTGAGTTTGATGATGAACAATATCTGCTTAGGCTTAATTGCGATAAAATGGTCAATTTACTGTGAGTAACTTCAATGTTGAACATTTTCTGTTTGGATAAGCAGTTTGACTTGTCAACCCTTTGGAACGAGAGATAACTCTGAATCTAATTGGGTGACAGTAATGAAAGATCAATAATTGAGCTATTTCATTTCTTGATGCTGCTTGATGCTTAGTAAAAAGATATATCCAATCTGTACGCATTATTCCAATAATTAGTCAAACCAAAAGAACCCTATTGAATTTCAAATATTTCTGTTTATAAACATGCAACAACTTCTATTGACTGCTCCAACATCTTAGCTGTTTTAATGTTTCATTGCCTGGCAACCCAACTTGGTTATTTATTATTATGATTTTATTTTGCAGGTAGCAGTACAGCTTGTATTGTTTCTTTACATCGGGAGGAAAGAACCATCTATACAGCTAATTTGGGCGATAGTGGCTACTTATTGATACGTGACAATCAAGTAGTCCATCGCTCCCAAGAACAACAGCATTACTTCAACACTCCATACCAACTATCTGTAGTACCACCTAGTCAAGAAGGTCTTGTTCTTAGTGATAGGTAACAATTTCTTTTTTTTTTTAATTTTTCGCCCATAAATTCTTCTAACCCTCCCAGTCACATTAGTTCCTAAAGGTACAACATTTCTCAAATTATTGCATTTTCAAACTAGATGGTTAATCTTATTCCTTTAGTTACATGTACTTCATTAACTTGTAAAGATTAATCAACCAATCACAACCTGTGTGCTATTCAAATCACCTATGAAAAAATGTCTTAAAAGAAGAAGCATATGTTGATAAAAACTGCATAAAGTAAATGGCCTGAAATGGTTATGTATTTTTAGTTAGTCTGCAAGATGTTTGTTATATATATGTTAACATTGGAACTGTTTATCTTACTGTTTGTCCTTGAAAAATTATAATAAAACAGTTATATGTCTAGACCTATACCGCAACGTTCTCTTAATGAAGAATTACCATCCTTTTTGAATTGACAGTACAATTCAGATTTTATCTGTAGTGTACATTTTTACAGTCTTGCGGTAGGTTATGGTCCATAAATAAGCTTTAATTAAAATGGCATTAAATTTAGATTATTTCATCCATTTACATGAAGGGTCTATCTACAGTTGTTTTTTAATATGACTTTAAAATGCGTATCCATATTTTAATACTTTTGACCATTATGACTTTTTATGACATTATGACGTCAAACCTCTGGGTCATTTAAGAGTTAAGACGAAAATTAATTGTTTATTTGCTGGGATCCCCTTTTAAAAAGAATAAATAAATCACAAAGACTGACATATGTTAATGATAAAAGATAAAGGGGTATTAATTTTTCAGATTTAGTGTTTTGTTTACTTTAGTGCATGATGAGTATACATGTATATAATTGCCTAAGGCTAACATGTATAATAATATTATCATGATGATTGATGGCTGATGATTGATGTCTGGAATATGTATGGGCTTACATAATAAACTAATATTATTATATATTATTTTTAAAATGAACCAATTTTGTGTGTCAAATTAAATACCCAGTGTTATCTTGAATTAATAAATAATAAACCTACTTAAAACAATAGAAGATTTTTAAATCTCTGTAGTAGAATAGATGTTGAACTTGTTTTGTATTTTTGGTTATAGCAAGGGATTGAATTTTTAAATGGTTTTATATTTAGAGACAAAGAAATCAACAGGATTATTATTAGTGCCATATATATTATAATTTCAACAAAATGTTCCTGTAGATTTACAGAACAGCCATTGTGTTGTTTTTGTTAACACTGTACTATGAATCAATAAATTAAACAAATATTTTTGTCAAATACATGTAGCATAGAATTAAAAGGGCAGGTGGTTAGTATTTGTTATTGAAGAAAGAAATGACCTCCTACTAGGTAACTTGCTTAATCTTTAGTTTCTCTATGGATAGTGTTGTATTGACTTAGATACACAATAAGAAATCCACTTTTTTATGAGTTAGCTAAGGTTTATATATTTGGTCATTTTGCCAAGTAAGAAAAGCTGATTATAAAGTGGTACCTGGTGTGTCTGCTAGACGAATTACCACCGTTTGTCATGCTGTGTTTGTAATGACTTAAATCTCTTTTACATCTTAAAAAACATATAAAAAATGAAATTTGTTTACTGTTTTTTTGATCAGAGAATTCAATACTCGGTAGAAAAAAGAATTGAGTCAAATTAGATAGAATCAATATTGGCTGTTTATTTCTGTTCATGAATCGATCTGCAATGAGAAATGTCAATGGCGTAAATTTACGAAGAAATGTGGAGCATCTAATTTGCCACCAGTATAATCAGTCATTAATTGTAAAGTAGTCTCTTCTGTATACTTACATATTAGTTCATTCAATGTGTAGACGACACTCCCCACCCACCCCAGCCCCCCATGTGTAATATCTTGGGGACAAGATTTATTTCCACAATTCCAAAGTACACTCTGTTGTCAGCCATGTCTGACTTTGGCCAAATTGTTAATTCAACATTATATAGTTCTATAGACAGAATTGTTTGTTTTATCAAACAGATGATAAGAAATTAACCAACATTATAATATAAAAATTAAAACAAGACAACATTCAAGATGCCAAAATATAAAGAATATTAACAGTAAATAGTGGCACTGTGTCTTTTATTTTATCAAGGAAATAATAATGAAAAACAATGATAAAAATGTCTTACTTTATACAGTTTATATGTAGTCTTATAGGCATTCATTATCTTACTGAGTCTTCAATGCACCTATCTTAAAGGGACAATAACACTCTTGCTGGCTTGACAGGTCCAGAAAAAAAAATTAACCTTATTCTAACTACTAGAGGTTTAAATGTCCTATCTGTTGTGTAAATTACCCATTACATCCTATTTTACTTGTCCAGAGGGTTTGAAAATATGTTTAAGTAAAGCTTTTCAAACCATGTAGTTGAAGGACCTGAGTCCGTAACTCAAAATCAACATTGATGATGTTAACCTACCGGGAGAAGATAAGCTTCTGATATCCGATATTTAAGATGAAAATTAACATTGTTACACACATCATGTACAATAATGCGATTCAGCCCCAGTTGTAATAAGAGACTCGACGGACGAGGCTAGACATATACATGTAACACCAAACCAGACGGCACATGTAGACTGGAATAACCAGACGCTAAAAATGTGCACTAGATTGAGACTGCATGGCTTATTTCTTCGAACATAACTGATTTGAAATTTGAGTAAAAATGGAAGCCATTGAATGTAAATCAGTTTATATAATTCATATTACAGTATTATATGCGTTTCCACCAACTTTTGTCAATTTAAAGGTCCCAAAATGAATGTTAGCGATTTAGCTCCTTTAAATTTTTCAAATTTTTCAAATTAGGTGTGTTAAGATGAAATTTGTATCATTTATTAGTTGTAATGTTGTAAACTACATGTAATACAATTTGTTGAGCAGAATAAAGATTGGGACATATTATTCAGTTACAACAAGAATGGTATTGGGCCTTTAAAGGGACAATAACACTCTTGCTGGCTTTACAGGTCCAGAAATTTTTTTTAACCTTATTCTAACTACAAGATGTTTAAGTGTCCTACCTGTTTTGTAAATTATCCATTACAACCGATCTTACTTGTCCAGAGGTTTCGAAAAATATGTTTAAATCCAAGTTGCATTTGAAAGTGCTTACGTAAGGCTTTTCAAACCATGTTACGGCATGTAGTTGAATTGTTCCAACTTTTAAAATTAGGTGTGTTAAGATGAAATTTGTGTCATTTTTTAATTGAAATATTGTAAAATAGTACAAATTGTTGACCAGAATAAAGATTGGAACATATTATTCAGTTACAACAAGAGTGTTATTGGGGCTTTAACCTATCTAGAGGTTATTAAGGTCTCATATTTGTTAACCTGGTATCATTTTCTTGATAAAGACTATATTATTGCAATGTTATTTTGAATAAATTCAGTGGGGTTTTTAATATCCTATTTTTCTGCAGTAAAAATCCTTTTGCAATAATGGACAGTACATATCTACAATCTACATACTAGTTCTTTATATAAATCAAACACAATCAATCCTAACAAATCATTCAATATGATAACAATTTATTGAATTCTTAACAAAATGAAGTAATGACACCAGCCAGGAAGTCCGGGGATCCAGTGTTGTTTCCCTTTGTCAGGGATCCTGAACAGCGGTCTGCCAAGGATTTAGACGAAAAACCAAGGTCCCGTCTACACATTGGCATGCACATAAAAAAAAACTTAACAGTTGGATTTCAATGGTCATCTGGCCATAAATTCTCTCATAGCACACTGACTGTACATGTATGGCATATGCCTGTCTTCATTAGCAGGGTGGGTTCATTGCAAGTGTATTTTACCTGCTATTATACATGGAAAGTAAATAAAAAATTATTTGATTTTCTTTTTAGTCCTGATATGGCTGAGAGTAATTCACATGCTGTAGAAGAAGGAGATATAATATTATTAGGTACTGATGGTTTATTTGATAATATGACAGATATGATGTTAGTGGAATATGTTTCTAAATTAAAGGTAAGTATTACATCAGATCAATATCACTGTACTAGCTGTTTGTTACACTGACATACATTTTAATGCCATATAATTGTCATTTTAATTATATTGAAATATTTCTGTCTGTATATTGTAAACACCCCTGTACATCATTTCTACAGGCTAAACACCCCTGTACATCATTCCTGGCTTATGCTCTTATCTGATTGGTTTGAAATTTATACACAAGTCAGTTTTATTATTGTTAAAGTTCATGAGGTTAAGAATAATATTGAATTTCAACAATTTCTGATAACTCGTTTGAACTGGTGTGTTTTGTAAAAATTAATGTAAGGAAGAACTGATGAATATTTCTTGAGTTCTTCTGATCAGTTTCCCACAAAAGAATGAATATGTGACAAGCTTTGTGGACTTCTCAAACAACTTATGTTAGGAGAGAGGTAATATACATGTAGGCTAGGTATTTCCCAATCCTTTTCTGAGAATAAAATATTGTTTAAAAAAAATGTATGAGGGTATATGAATTATGATTCATTGCCTGCCAACCTATCTTTAAGGTATTAAATCAATATTATAAGCAGAATTAGAGCTGAGCTGGCAACAAATAATTGGGATTATCTGGTAGCCTAACAACATAGTATAGGTCACCTTTAGTAAATAGCCCAAGGACATGTACTTTGATACCCTTCCTGCCTTAAAGGCACACATTCGTCATTTAATAAGAATATTAAAGAGCTTGGTTTAAAGATATATGACGTGTTGATAAATTTATGGTCTAGTCTAGCCCCCTTATTTATAAGTAAATTGCATGTCTTGATCTTTGATTAGGTATAACAAAAATAGTTGTTTGGTCTGGATATTCAGCTGTGAATTATTGATTTTATTAGCTTCATCAATCAAATGAAAAGCAAGTTTGGCTCTACTGTTTATGTAAGATTATCACAGTAATACTGCATATAATTTTTTTGTTTTCTCTGATCTCCACTAATGCAGCATAGATCGAAAGATATTTATGACTTGTCCCATGTGTGTGATCACCAGTTCACCACTAATACAAAATAGATCAAAAGATATCTATGACCTGGCCCTTTAAATAGTACCGGTATTCAATATATGATAAGGCCAGGGATTATCTCAATATAGCTTGGCTTTCTAAATCTGTATTAATAAAGATATTTTTGTATACTTTGATACTTGATATAATACATGATATAATATATCTACTTATGATCTTACCTACATATAAAAAAAACAAAACTAATGCTAAGCGCTTGAATAGAGTAAGGTGCATGTATAGGAATTTTTAAAAGTTGTAGGGGGAATCGATAATAGGTTGTTTAAAAGTTTATGAAACCTAGTGTTGAGACAGATGTCATTTTACAGATTAAACCTCAATTATCCAAGAACAAATATACATATAACTTTAGCTCTATAAAAGGGGAGTGCACTATTTTGACAATTGAAATAAGGGGTTAAAATGCACAGAAATAACATTGACATCATGATCATGTAACACTGTAGTAACATGACTTGAGAAAATTTTCAAATGATGGTGACCAATTCTATTGCATAACAATTCACTCAAGTGTTGGTTGTTTTATAATAATAAATGTGCTGTTTGTAATTTATATTTGTTTACAATATATGTGTTATATACGTAATTTATTGTTTTATTACAATATAACAATAAATGTGTTATATTTTAGGATTTAAATACACCTAAAGAAGAAGCTATACAAACTACAGCTAGTAATATAGCTCAGAAAGCCTATCAATTATCATTTGATCCAGATTATCTGTCTCCATTTGCTGTATCAGCTATAGATGCTGGTATAGAATTAACAGGTAACACAAAATTTATTAAAGTGCATATAACATGACATTACAAAAGTGATGTGTACCTAAAGCCAGGGTTTGTTAGAAACATTTAACACCAGTTCGATTCAAATCTATTCATAATTCATTGCACCATCTTCACTCAAAGTTGTAGTTTTAGTCATGTGTTTTGTGATGAATTATGGATATTTTAATGCCCAGTGTCTGTTGGGTTTTGGGTTAAGCGGCCCACACACGCTCAATATAATTGTCAATAATATTGTCAATACTTGATATTGACAATTATATTGAGCGTGTGTATGCGATATTGAAGCTCGATATAATTGATCTCAATATGATTGAAGAAATCAAAAGTCCGTAGATATTTTATTGACGAACCGTCAATTTTTTTGCAACAATTGACCGTGTGTGGGCGTCATCAATAATATTGACACAATATTTCATTTCTCAAAGTAGGTGTGGGGTGGGGGCAAATTTCGAGCAATCTGACTTTTCAGGCAGACGGGTAAAGTGAAAAAAAAAACTATTATATGATCTTGTTGGCAAGATAAAATTGCCGAAATCTAATACAAAAAACTAATTTTACGTTTCTTTTAATTGAATAGTTGGCAAAATAAAGTGGCTGAATATTAAATATTAAAACATTTTGCTTGGGACCAGTGTCAGTGGTCAGTGGCACTATAGCGTTCGAGATGAGCTTTAGTGTGATCGGCCACTCGGAGACTGGTCACTCGCTCGCCTTGCATGAGTCGGGTATCCGTTTTCGCTTTCATTTTTAAAAAAAGTTTTCGCGATATTCTCTTGAAATTTGTCTTTCTTTCATTACGTGAAGGCCGCGTCATTTCAACGTAGGCCAGTCTGCCGTTGATATGACCCAAAGGCAAATGTGTGGATGGAAGTAGAGCGAACAGAAAACACATGAAACTGAAGTGCTGAAAAAAGCGGGTAGAACTACGCCCAAAATCGCGATGTTTTTCGGTGGCCAGGGACAAGATCACTGCTCAGTCGATGAAAACACGAATGGTATGCCTATGATCGAGAATAATAAATCGCCTACCGACCTTCAGGGAGTGATTTCTAAAGCCAGTTTTGAAAAGGGCCCAGTTGATTTGGGGCTTCCTAGGGTCCATCAGATCCTAGGTCCGCCTCTGTGCAACAGTCTTATTGAACGGTTGGAGTTGACGTCACGTAGCGTGGGATTCGGTTACGAAACCATTGGACAACTTTGGTCTGACTTTGGTGTTGCTTAACTCACGGGATAGAGAAGCAGAAAAACGCATTTACGATAGCTGAATTTTCAAAACTTTTCTCCGAGACCATTGATTGTTTGGGATTCAGGTCAGTCAGCAAAGGTAGGCTAATTTGGACCACATTGAAGTTGCTGTATTCAAGTGCTGAAAAAGCAGGAAAGCGCGTTTGTTGCAGTTAAATTTTCAAATTTCTCTCTCGACGGTCCCGTCTCCATGGAATTCAAATCAGCTATCTTAAAAACAGGCTATAATAGACAACTTTGAAGTCGCTGTATTCAGGAGAGAATAGCGGGAAAATGCGTTTACAACCGTCAAATTTTCCAAAATTGTCGTGGAAGGGTTTGGGGTAGGGTCCCCTACACGGTAAGCGCTCCGTACCTCCTCCTTCGCAGAAGACCGGCGCCGCCGTCTATAACCCGAAATTTTTGCCCGCCCCACCAATTATCATCGAGCCTGTAAGCCTATGGTACTTGGAGCTGCCATAGATAATGCTAAACAAATAGTTCCGTCCATGATGGCTGCTTGCTCAGAATGAATATTGAGACAATATAATTGAACGTGTGTGGGAAACCGAAATTTGTTTCAATTAAATTGACATCAATAATATTGACAATTATATTGAGCGTGTGTGGGCCGCTTTAGGGTATGATAGAAAGTAGCACAGATTACAATGTAAAATTTAGAAGAAAAAAATAAGCAAAACAAAAATTGCAATTTTATAGTAATAGAGAGCTAGTGTGTTTGATCAGTATAACTGTCTTGTATAAAAAGTAGATTCAGTTGCTAGATTTGAGCCTATTTCAATTTCAGGTGGAAAACCAGATGATATTACAGTGGTGGTCGCCAGGGTAACAAATTTACCTGATACCTAGCAACAGTAATATGATGTATGATAGAATAGTTACATAGAGTGTGTGCTTAGATAGTTTGAGTGGTTTATGAGTTATGATAGATGGTTACTACTATAGTAACATAAATTATGTTGACCAATGGCATTCCATGTTACAAAGAATACGGGAGGTTCAGATTTGTACATATTAATTGGTCATAGATCTGATTGTTATATATTAATGTATACAAAACTCATTTTTCATCTGAAATTGTACATATAAATTTTGTATAACATAAGTGATTATTACTTGAATGATGTTTTGTCTTTTATGTGATCCTTAATTTATTTTTAAAAAAAGAAACTGCAATAGTAGTGTTGTAAGATTGATTTCTTTAAGGTAGTACAGTATTGACAGGGATTATTTATTACCAGGAAAAAATAAACATTTTTAATTGCTGCCTAAAACTACCTTTGCTCAGTTGACATATTTGTTAATTTTTAATCAATAGCTTTTTTTTATACATTTTGTGTTAAATTAAAAAGTTAATTGTTGTCTTTATTTAGATCACAGAAGTGAATTACCAACCAAGTTTTTTAAAATTATACCTTAAAGTTTATGGTATAATTTTAAATTTACTTGGTTTGTAAGGCTTTAAATGAGAGATGAAGTCTTGCACTAAGTATGTCTTTTTCAGTTAAAACTATGGGGAAAATGTTCCTTAGTTGAAGTTCTCTAGGTCATACTTAGTGTTCTCTCATCCCCTGTACTCTATAGGCTAATGTTATCCTCGAAAAGACTTGGAATTAAACAGTGTTGATTTTCACCATTGATCAACTTGGAAAATCTAAAGATTAAAGTTTTGATATTAATGCACTTGTTGATAGTTTGTATTTCATGTAGCGGTTTCTTACTTGCATTTATTTCTTATTTTATAAAATTTGTCCTAGACATCCAGAGGGCTATCATTCAGGGTCTTTAGATTCTGGAGTTCTAAAACTGTGACATACATCAAATTATACATATTAATATGAAAATAGAACCAGTCCTCCTAAATAATACAGCATACAATTTGTGGTGATAATACTCTAAAGCTTCAAGGGCACAATATAACCTTATATATTTGTATCTTGAAAACACAGATACCACTATTTTACATTCAATGATCTCACAATCATATTTTAAATTCTATTTATTGGCTTTCACATTACATCTCAAATAAAATTCATGTATAAAATTGTTTTCCCATGTCTTTTAAGAACTGTATTATAAAATGTTTTCTGTTAATGATTCTGTGTTTTGTAATTTTTAAATTACTGTTAATAAGCATCATCACTGCCCTGTATCCATGAATTTAGAAAAGCGACTTTGAAATGAATCTGTGAGTGTCAAATGCTTCAAGAGACAGAATCCATTACTTAGGAAGATTATAACTAGACATTGATGAATAATTTGTGATTTTATTCAATCACTTTTATCACCTTATGTAGGAGTTGCACTTAAAAATTACCCCAGGATTTAAGTTAAACTTTGAAAGCTTGAATATTTTTTTATCTTACTATTCAACTGTACTTTTCTAATGGTATTTCAACATTAAGTAATGCCTATTAATTAAGATAGAGCTCTTTTGTTGTGATTTGTAATGCAATAAAAAAATTGCGAATCCTATCCCAGTAAATAGATTCTGAATTAATCTTATAAATGAGTATACATTGTACACTTAGGTAGGATTTTGGCTCACACCACTAAATATATGAATTTTTATATGATAATATGGTATGTTAACATAATATGTAATCGAATTATAATATTCTTACCACAAGCATATTGTTATTCTTTACATAATATTATTATATTAATATGTATAAAGCAGTTGTGTTACTGTTAGATGACTGAGTGAGAGTATTTAATGGTTTTTAAAAAAATCTTAACCTTTTAACTTAATACTATACACCTGTATAGTATTCCTGAAAAATGAAAAGTTAAGTTTCCTTTTATAAACAATCCCAAGAGGTCTATTTGTTTTACATTGCATGGCTGCTACACTATGGTAATTCTGGAGACTGGTGTAATTGAATACAGGTCATAAGTTGAATAAGGTGTTGTTCCCCTGTATATTTGTTATTTATTGTTGACATGAATGTATTTTATTACTGATTAATAACAACTCTGGGCCTTGAAATAATAGTGTAATGTTATAAAGTATACTTGATTGTAAAACTAAATTCTTCTTTATAAACAAAGTAGGGCTACCATAATTGTGAAAATATAGGGACACAATGAATGGTTAGAAGACTCTATAGGGCCAGTAATTATATTAGACAAACAGGGCACACATACAGTAGCTTGGCCTAAACTTATTTATCAATATATTAGATGTGTGAATTATCCTATATCTGCATGATATATAATAATACATATAATTAATTTACATCATATCATTCATTTTATTCAGTGAGCGCCATGTGATAAGTTGGAAAAAAGTTTTAAATTACAAATATTTTTATTGATTTGCTCAATGAGTAGGGCTACTATTATTAAACCTTATTTAAGATGGAGATATATTTTAAAAATTAATCAGTATTCATATTATGCCCATAATTTTGAAATTGAGTAAATATAACTAAAGCCGTGTTATCATAAGTTTTTACACAGTTTCGCAAAATTGCTGTAGGATAAGTTTGGTCTTTAGAAAATAGCACTTCCAAATAAAGAACAAGCCAAATAGATATTATAATTTGAGTAGGGGATAAAGAATTGAGAATTGTTTTAAGTTGAAAATTCATCAATCATTTCCCGATCATCTTTAACAAGTGATTTATAATAGAGTGAATATTAGTTTTTTTTGTGTCCTTGGATTGTTACTGTATATTTAAATAGAAATATTCAATTAACATAATGTACAAAATAAAGAAACTTTAATAAAACTGATTTTGATACTGGCAAAAATAATATTGTGTTGAGTTTTATTATTTGTTTCTTACCCAGTTTTATCTGTAAGAAGGCCTATATTGGATCAAAACTTCATGGATTATGGCCCCTGATTGTACGACCCTATAGAGGTCACAATTTTGAAACGATTTTGATAAAACTAAACATGCATGTTTATAACCCAAAGATCTTGGTTCCTTTCTCAATTAATTGGTTAGAGATACATGTAAGCTCACACATCATTACCTATACTGTACCATCCAGGAGGCAATGGTGACTAAGTGGGTAAAACACTGGCTCAATAGCCTGGAGGGAGTGTCTTCAACTCTGGATTGGTCGAGAAAGTCTATCAGGATTTTCTGACATGGTTTTCCCTAGTCAGTGGTGCAGGAAGGAGTTCCTGACGATGACAGTTCAATAGTCGTTCGGATTGTATGGAAAACCGAGGTCCCTATATATTATACATCGGGGTGCACCTAAAAGATCCCTTGACAGATGGAAATCGATATATAAGTAGGCCTTTTACTAAATTAACATATACTATACATTATTCTTATATTTTTAAGCAGTATTTTGATTATATATTTGTTAGGTTAAAATAAAGAAGTTGACAACTGTGAAAAAGGGTATATTTACATTTATTAAACTCAACGTACATATTTTAAAAAAATTACATTAAAGTTGTCAATAATAGTAACAATCACATAAAAAAACACTTTAATTTCCTTGTAAAACAGAGCAAAACTATGCATGATCATAATTTGAATATCAGTCAAGTGTTCATATTTTTCCTTTAATTGAAAATTTCCAGAGAACATACATGCATTTCAAATCATTATCTTATTCATTCATTTCTATAACAATGACTCCAAATAATTAATAGTTTTGAGTATTTTGGTTATTTTTGTTCGCTACCAAATTATTTTCCATTCTGTGCCCAGGTCATTTATTTACCAATCAAATTAGAATTCCTTTTTTTTAATTTGATCTATTTCTTTTGGCTGTTACACTTTATAATATGTAAACAAAAATCATAGCACTTGTTAATTTACCATATTCACATTATTAAAACTTTATACTATATGAGTAATAAATTAATGATCGTCTCAGTTTATTATAAAGATCTTCCCCTGCAGTTCCATGCTTTTTATTTCTAAATAAACATAGAGATCCTCCAACACATCAATAAGAAACACTATTTCTACCTCATTTAATTATCCACAACCGATAAGCTGTCAACGACTTTGAGCACATCAGATGAATATCTATAAATGTCTTGTGCATTAAAAGAGTTAATTATTTCTAAGTAAATCAGTCATTATTTTTAATTAACAGGACGAAAGAAAATATGATGTACGTCAGTCATCTTCATCAGTATCTTCTGCTAAAACTTGTACATTTGGTAATGGTTTCTTTTTTGACTGCTGACTATCTTGTGATTGAGATAAACCGAAAATCATTGATCTGAACTGAAAATATAAAACAACTTTATTATGAAAGCCGTTTTGCATCAATGTTCCACGTTCTCAATAACTTGTATATAGCTTTAGATGGCTGCTCTGACAAATCGGCAGAACTCTGCTGAATTTTGCTTAACACCCTCTTTTAGTTTTATAACCCCCCAAATATGGAATAAACATTCCCATACCCCAATGACCGGGAGGTGAACATTACCTTATAATTGTTGGATATTTGACAATGGAAATGATTTAACCAGTGTTTTTATACCAAATTTCATTTGAGATCATGACATATGACTCTATACAAAATGTGAAATTTAATTATTAGTTAGAGATACAATATGGTCGAAAGGTCATAGTACTACAGTGTATAGCAAAAAGTATCAGGCATCCCAATTATGCAACATGATTATAAAAATGGAAAACTAATCACACAGATTATTCCACAGGGAATTTACAAATATGCAAATGGCACAACTACCATAATAGGTTGAAATGGTTCATGAGATATTTTCTGGAATAAAATTGTACACTAAAAACTAAGTCTATTTTGTTTCCATGGAACACTATTAAACCTCATTAACTTCTTTTATGCAAAATGCAGAAAATAATATAAAACATGGATGGGTGTACAAAGTTTCACAAATTAAAGGTATGCTGAACAGTTTATAAGATATTCTCCGGTAAAAAAAATTGTAATCAAATAATGAAATAAATGAAACACAAACAATGATTGACAGTTACAAGTTGTGGTCTAAGGGGAGACAATATGAGGTTAAGGACCCTTGAACAAAGTTAATTGGTGCATTTTAAATGTTGGTGATATAAAAGATTTATATAAGTGTACTACCTTTTTACTGGGTGGTGTACCAGGAATTGTATCATCTAGATCTTCATCTAGGTCTTGCATCTCAGACTGATTTAATGTTTCCGGTGGAACTGGGATCTAAAATGAAAAAAATAGTTTTCTGATTAAAGAAGCTAAGTGTCTAACTCAATATTTTCCATAAAATTCAAAATTGAAAAACATGAAGTAGAATTAATATTGGTCAATTTCCATCAATATTGATGTTATATTAGTACCTTGCCATAAAAATATAGAATCCCAATATCCAACATTTAAGACACAATTAACATTTTATAATCAGTACATGAGTCGTGTAATTCTATGGTTTTGGTGTCATTTTGTAATAAACAAATAAAAGCACATCTTACAAGATTTTCACCCATACATTCTGGACAATTGTAAACGAGAAAATCCTCACATCGAAAATGCATATACTCAGGTTAATGATTATTTTATAATGGGGTTTATGTTTTTTAAAAAAAAGATATAAAAATGCTGAGAATGTCGACAAATTTCCCGATTGGAATAGTGTACATATAAGTACCGGTAGTTTTAACTAATTAAAATTGATTTACACAATAGCTTGTGCGATCAGAGTCATTATTTAGCAGAAAATTTTGTTATCCTCATCTGTATATTAGTCTAAGCAGAGTGTAAGACGAATGCTGGACTTCTACTGAAGGTGTTGACTTAGACCCCCAAAATACGGTAATTTTGGACGCATATTATTGCTGTAAATTTGATCATAAGTGTCGGTCAGCAGAAAAGAATGGATACAGGATTCATTAAAATTCCAACCATACTTTTTCCACATATAGAAAAAGATAAATTCCAACAAATAAAACTAATATCAACCTTTGATGATTCACATTGCATGGGTATTACAGGACTATCAGCTCTGTCGCTGGAAGATTGTAATGGAGGTGTGTCTGACCGTCTTGTGTGTGATATGTTAGGTACAGTGATTGGATGGGTGGTACTAGAAGTATTTTTGTTAGGTATATTTTGGGGTTCAACCCTAGATAATCGATCAACAGACGGGTCGTTACAAATCATCTCATTAAAATCATCTTCAAACTCTTCATCAAATGATGGTACTGGCCTGAAAAATCATACAGATTATACACAAGTAAAAAACCAGAATGATCAACCGCACTGAAAATAATAATTTCAGTTGTAAATGATTAAAATTGTACCTGAAAGTTTTAATATTGTGGCCAGATTTTTATCAAAAATATCAATACTAAAAAAACTAGATCTGTAAACCAATCAAAATCACAGAGTTTGACCCTCTCTTCCCCGAGAAATTACTCTTAATTCTCACCAAAAGACAGAACTAAGGACAGCACTGAATTAGTTAGACATTTGAGAATCCTAAAACACAACAGTGAATAAAGATTGATATATCTTTCCTCCTGTATAAGATTTTAGAATCCTAAACCTTACTGACTTAATTTTAGCAACATTGCACATCCTAAATTCGGGTAAAACCAAGGTTCTGTTTTGTCAGTGTTCAATAAAGAGTATGTATATCTCTCTCTAAAAAAACAAAACCCATACTTCAAAATCATTTGAAATTGTCTCAGAATCTCACAATAGATAACTATACAGTTCAAGTATGTACATTTATCATATCAAAATATGTTGTCATTTAAAGAGAGAAAAATCTCATAATTATATTGGGGGTTTATTCTTCATGAACGATGTTTATCCAATTCCATTTGTACTGCACACTCACCTTTTGTCCTTAGTATTATTACCAAAGCCATTACTTCGATCTGATGTACTAGGTGCAGTACTTTTAACACGACTACTGTTAGATCTTTAAAATACAACAAAAATACCAGTCAAATGAATGGTTATAGTAAAAATTTATTATACTGTAATTCAAATCCTAGAATTTTAATACATCATCTACATTATGTCAAATACTTCTGATTATGATATCAAGCCTTAACTCACACTTGGCTTTGAACTTTTTAACACCAAAGTTTGACATATAGGAAAAATTTCAAATGAACAGAAGCACAAAGTTCAACTAGAATGTAAGATAGGTTGCCTGGCAAAAAAACATGCCCACAGCAGCTAAATCGTCCGAGCGGTCGACAAGGGTTGTCACATATTTATTCTTTTGTAGGTAATTAGGGGCATTTGATAGACAATTTCATACAGATGACATTATAATTTTGGATGTTTGAGGGTTCACGAGGTTCTAAAAACTAAAACAAGGACCTTAACTCTGGATGTAATCTACAGAAATTGTTGAAACTTTCGTTTTACTAATGCATATAAATTTCATACGGATGATAACTTTTGTTGTTAGTGCATTCACAACATGCAACATAGTGAAACAAGGCCATAACTCCAGAATAAATTAATGGAAATTCAATAGGATTCTTTGATTTACTACATTAAATGATGCATATCAATTTCAAACAGATCATGTTGTTGTTAAATATGGCAACAGGATCAAAGGCCTACACCTACACTTCGATCATGTTGTTGTTAAGTATGGCTTCAGTTTATGTTGTTGCACTTTGTCTATATATTTGCCTCATACCTGTTTTACTGTATTAGCTTGATAACACAGAGAGAATACTCTACGAAATGTCACCTTAAATACACTAGTAGCTGTTTTCCATAAGTATGTGTTTTGTTGTTATTCTATCCAGTTACTAAATTCCATTTAAAGAACTGTTAAACCTTGTGAGTTTCTCTGGGTTCTCTGGTTTCCTCAAAAGACCCCTGTGCACAAGTGATTTATTGAAATAAAATTGAACCATATTTTAGTCCTAAAATGACCTGGTTTGTTTCAAGTGGATGTTAAACCCCATTTCTCTCTCTCTAATCAAGAAAGAAATACTCCACCCCCAAAAGATTTCTTTCCACAAAAATCTCTATATAACACTTGACCTTGACAGCATACAAGGGTAGTAACACTCAAATGAATTTTGATAGAACTACCCTTAAGGACTAGCCGAAAATGCTCATCAACTAAGAAAACTGACCTGTAGAACATATGATTTCATCAACAGGAGTAATAACTCTGCGAAATATCTTTGGGCACCTCTGAATTTCGATAAGTTCCGCCTTGTATGTAAATATTATTGAAAGGTCTAATCTTTTCTATATGTCTATACTCACCTTTTTTGTTTAGACTGTGATTTCATTCTATGTTTGGATGTATTTTGTGAGACTGATTGTGTATGAGTTGTTTGATTATCACAATCTGCTAGTGTGGCTAAAACAAAATTAGCTTCAAATGTTTTATCACTATCTATAGATATCACTATAGGTCTAAAATAAATAAAATAAAGCCATTAAATATTGCATTTAACACAAAAATGGTGGCTTCTTTTAAAATAGTCTAGTTTTCCCCTTAAATATAAGTATAATAGATGTTCTAATTTGTTAACTGAATTTCATTTAATAATAGGTGAAACGACATACCAGCCAAACTGTGTAGTACCTTTCTGAATGGGAACAGTAGTAACATTTAATAACACAAAAAAGAGCAAAATATACACACAAGTTGAAGACTGCACAAATAATAGTTCATGTACATGTAGGTTATGATTTGAACATTCCCCTAATAATATAACAGCACTACCTTCCAGCTCTTTCAAAATGCATATTAACTGGTAAACTTATAACTTCTGCAAACCCTAAAATTGCCTGAAAAACACAAAGAGAGTAGTAAAAACTTTCATAAATCTACACAATAAATCAAATAATTAAGTATTTAAGGAAGGTTAACCTATTACTGTCAGCCATATACTGCCCAGATCATGTTATATCTATACAGCTTATATTTTTTGTGCTACATTTACTTAAAATTGCATTATTCTATTGATATCTAATTACACTATACTGTGTAACAGCAATTTATAAGTGACCATTATGTTTTGACCCAGAACCAAGGGGTCAATCACAAACCAGATCTAGTTAACTAAATTTTCTATAAATCCCCATCCCACCATGCTTTGATTTCAATATTTGATTTAATAGCTACTACCATATTTAATCAATTGAAATGGTGACTTTCTGTGTGAACTTTAAAGAAGGTTACACTTCTGAATCCAAGTTAACATTTCTTTAGCTTCATTTAAAAGATTAGTTCAAATACTTACTCTTAATTCTTTTAGACAAAATGTAATCTCTGTATCAACACCTAACTGACAATTATCAAATTCATTTGGATCTAGATGCATCTCTGTCAAAACTACTTTCTTTGGATCTAAAGAATTAAAGGTTATTGTTTTAAAAATAACATTTCTCTTGTGTGTCAAAACTTACCAGAATGTTGTGGAAGATGCTAATATGGTATTTATTATTTCAAACAAACCAGCTAGACTATTTGATTAAATGCACTACACGAGGTGCATTCTAATACTGACCACTGCATTATACTGAGTCAGACTAATACTAATAGGTAAGGTCCAACTTAACTAAATCTTACAAAAAGAGTAAGATTAGTGTAAGTAAAAGTTTTTGACATTTAGGAATGAACTATACAGGAGGTGCTTATTGTTAGTCTCTGCGTGATACTTCTATTTGATTTGAATATTTCAATAGAGATACCATGAATTATGTAGAACCATTACATGCAATCCCAAAGAAACAATAAAACACTAGATATATAAAAATCATCAACTACCTGGTTCATCATCAACATAATTTTTCAATGATATTTGATCAGGTTTAGCAATTAGTGTGACCTCCTCTTGATTATTCTGGAAATTAATAACCGCATCACATAGCAACCTAAAATGTTAATATTAAATTCTAATTTTCTAATAAGATGCTAAAAGGAAGGGTTTTTTTTAATTCTATTTATTTGAGGTTGATAAAGATGACTGATTGTAAATCTTGTTTGAGACATACACTTTAATCTTGCAATTCTGTATGATTAAAATATACACAACAAAATACTTGTTTTTCTTATTTTAATTTCGTCGACTTGGAAAGTCACAGCAAAGAAAATGATTAGTCTGAATAGCAATCTAAAATCTATTTATCGGTTGTAAAGGGAGATAACTGCTCAAACATTTAATTTTTCTGTAAATTAACGAATATCCGCAGCGGTAATTAACCTAATGGCCGCTATTTGACAATATTAGGTTGTTAAGTGATTATATTAGGTAGTATGTGATAAGTAATTGGCAGCATTAGGTTAGTATTTGTCTGTTTTGGTTTAGGTAGAACGTAAGAGGGAAATGGAACAGCCAGACATCTGTGTTGCATGTAAAGTACAATTCTTGCGGTTTAACAAAAAATTAAAAAAAAAAAAAAAAAACACAATTGATTTGCACATTTTGAATCATTATGTTGTAGTATTGGGTAGTATGTGGTGATATTGAGGTATTGGGTAGTATTGGGTAGTATTGTCCCACCACTCTCAAAGACAAAGAATTGAATTAAACAGTGCCATTGGAAGTAGCATTGTGCGACAATGACTTTTGATTGTTATCATAAAGAAGCTTTAATGAATTGGAGACGGCATGACATCATTTTATCATTATGGTGATTGAAGCCAGTGACGTCATATTGGTTAACCCAAAACATTAGGGTTGGTGGAAGGGGGGGCATTGGGCATCAGTCACAAACAAGTCCTGCCGCATGCTTTTTTTCCATATATTATATCAAGTTTGTAAACTCTCGGTCGTAGCTTCAGGAGCATGCATCCTTTACCTCGAGAAAAATTCCTGCCCTAAAGCAGAGTGACTAGTCTTACAGTAGCGCTAGACACTGTTTATTACACTGATTTTAACCTTTTTTTATTCATTAGTTAATTTAAAGATATAAATTTGCAAAAAATTAATTAAATGAATAGCAGGAAAACAGTCACACAATGCAGAATGGGATTTTTGGGACTTTATTTTTGTTGACTAGCAGACAAAATGATTTTCTCCCCAATAATACTATATTTCTTCTTTTTTTTCACATAGCAACAGAATCAGAAAGACGCTGTTTTGGGTTAACCAATATGGCGTCAATGGTTTCACCAAAATGATGTCATGCCACCTCCATGTCATTAAAGCTTCTTGGCTGCCCCTTGTGTCTACATTTTGCTCTTATACAAAGTGTTATGGATTTCAAGAGGTTGTTTTTTCTTGTGTCCATAAATGTCTAGTCTACATTCATGCCAAACATCACATTTCAGTTGCATAAGAAGTCATAATTTATTGTGTATCACTATATGTTTCAAAAATAAATCGTTCTTTTTTATCTAATTTATACTGGCTATAAAATAACAATTCAGAAGCAGAAAGAAACGAAATGCTTAAAAGTTAAATCTAAGTACTTTCCTAGAGGTTTATAATGTTATTGTTGTATTACTTTACTTGCAGCGGGGTGTTCTCATCCAGCTCAAAATTTTGATTTAGGGCTGGGGGATTATTGTCTGTAGCTGAAACGTGTTCACCTAATTAGATATGGATTAACCGTTTAATAAGTGTCATGTGAACTGTGTTTAATAAGTGTCATGTGAAATGGTAGTTTACTTGCCCATATGAAATATTTATTTTTTAATGTCGATGCTCATTTCATAGTGCTATTTAGTTATTTATTTTTTTATATTAATTTATTCCATTTACATTAAAAGTGTTAAAATAAATATGTTTTACTATAATATATGTTGAATAAAACATTATCTAGTGATTTTGTTTTACTATTAGGTTTAACCTAATGATATAAACAGTGCCCAATGTGGAAACAGACTATAGCTAATCCTTCTTTAGAGATTCCAATTAACACATTAGTCACGCTAACATGATAATTTAAGTTTTGAGCTGGGTGAGAATGAACCCGTGCAGCTGACCAGCTGTCTATCTTAGAGACGTCGTTAACATAAGTTGAAACTGTCTAATTAAAGACCTACTTTTAAGTTACAACTGTCTAATTAAAAGACCTGGGGCCTGTTTCACGAAATTTTAACTTAAGATAAAATCCAAATTTTAGTACATACTTAAATCTGATTGGCTAAGCGCTAAAATCAATCTAATACTATCCAATCGAATTACTAAAATCGGATTTTATCTTAGTTAAAATTTCGTGAAACAGGCCCCTGGTTTTAAGTTGCAACTGTCTAATTAAAAGACCTGGTTAGCATACAAGTTGCATTTCTTTTCCCAAAGAAAATACAAAAAGGTTGAAAATGGTAAAAAGAAATAATTGAAACTTACTTTGGATGGGCAGTTAATTTATTTGGAGTTAAATCTTTAGAAAATACTGCTTGTAATGTTTCACATTCAATGAAGGCTAAGTTGTGAGTCTTGACAATACCTGATATAAAACAAACCAGCACAAACTGAGCATGACTGACGTCACTAAGATCAAAATCCATCAATCAATGTGCAATTGTCCAAGGAACAAGCATGACATGTTTCATGTCGATCATAGGCTTTTTGCAAAGTGTGTCGCCCCTGGTTCAAAAATATTATATGTAGAAATAGTATAAAATATAATTGAGATTTATGGTGTGTCAGCTTCAACTGGGCTATAGGTCTATTGCCCCATATATATGGTAAAAAATCATATAAGTTTGATGTGTAAAAGATAACAGTCGACCAAAGAATTATGAACGCAATATACAACAAGAGGCAAAATAGTTTTAGGTTGAATCTAATGTAGAAACTAAAAACATCAACTGAACTTTACGTTTACCTACTAATTCCGAATAGACATTGAAAATATTTGAAGAAGAAAACATTACATGTACATACCTATATAGGACAAGTTTTGTTGTTCGATTTAGTTTATTTTAAAGATTGCTTTTGTTTTATGTTATTAGTACATCAATATTTTATTTTATGAGGATAGTTTAAAATGAAGGCAATTTACCGTGTCTACAATATAACTGGAAGACTAATCTAGCTTCTGGTGTATTGAGAGTTATCTTACATCTTTCTACACTTCTCTCTATTGAGGACAGTGATTTAAATACTGTCAACATAGACTGTAATAAAAAAAAACAACACAATTTGAATACTCTAAATATATAATTTATTTTAATCATTTGCTTAGGGGTCTTTCACAGTGGGTAGAAACCGAAGGACTGTTTCTACAAAGATATGATGTTCACTTTTAAATTTGTTAGCATTAGGCATCCACTGTTGACAAGGATCTGGTCAACACATGCCAGCTCGGTGTATGCAATGAAATAAATAAATAAAACATTTGAGTTTTATCAACTTTTCTGCTCCAACTTGGCTAATGAAGACTAGCATTATTTGATGAAAATTTTGCGAACCTCATTTTGAATGTCCTATCTGATTGACTAGCCACTGTTTCTTGCCAGTTTCTCCACCCTGTACCACTCACAAGACAAAACCATGTTGGAAAATCTCAGCAAACACCAGAATAGAACTCAGATTCTCTGGGACAGTGGGCCAGCATCTTACTCACTGAGCTACTGTGGGCCCCCTCCGCGAAAATGCACAGAGAATTTCATTAGCACGTACAAATGGAATTGGGTTTAACATTCAATGACATGCCTGGTATGTGCAATGTAATACTAACTCGTACATATATAGCTGTACTGTATTACAACACATTGTCACTCTATTGAGATTTACTGAGATGTAATAGGGAAGTTGGGATGGTCTAGTGGTCTAGAGTGCCGCGCTTCAACCTTTAGCTGACCGGCCACTTCTGGCTTGCGGCTGTGGTTTTGAATCCTGGTGTGAGCGTATGTGGCATGGAGATAGGGGCGCCTTCTCAACCTCATGGGTTTCCTCCGGGCATTCCGGTTTCCTCCCACTGCTAAAGACCCCTACGCTCAAGCGAATTATTGAAATAAAATTAAACCATATGTTAGTCCCGAAATGACCTAGGTGTATTGAGTGGATGTTAAACCACATTTCTCTCTCTATCTGAGATGTAATAGCTGATGATATTACGTTTAAACATCATGTGTAAGTCCAGCCTCTTAAAGTACTTTCCTTCATATTAACTTTACATCGTAGCCCTTCATCTTCACTATCATTTGACTTTAGCAATGCAAAACCATCATCATAGTGTGTAAAAAATGAGGGTGAAAACAACATGTAGGCATAGGCAGATCGGGTAGAATTAACTGTCCGTAGAGCAAACTGAAACAAAAGATAGATGTTGTTGTTTAGCTTTAATCTCCTAAAATCACTCATGGAGCATATACAGGACAAAAATGTAAGGGTTCCCCTAATCAACAGCCCCTAATCAACAGCCAAACGATTGGGATTTATGCAAGTGTGATGTCAAAGGTCACACATGGACATTGAGCACTTGATTACAAGTTGCTAAACTTTATGTAGAGTTAGACGTACAAGACTTTCTTAGATAGAAATGACAGAAAAAGCATGGGCAATGGATAATCCAAGAATTTAATTTGGACTCGATAATTGTAATAATTAGTAAGCAATGAATTCTCCTCTTGACTTTTGAGAGAGGTAAATCATGTGACACAGTGACATAAACATGACCTGGTTTGATCAAATTTTTATAGCAGGGCATCCTTAGCAATTACAATGTTTGAAGCAAAATTATGACAAATTAATTAGTTTGAATATGTTTTTCGTCTGTAATATATACCAATAAATCACTCAGTTTGTATGCAGCAATATAAATTTAAAACTTTGTGATAACATATCAAAACATAAATTTACTTTAATTATCTTCCACCCTCTATCCAGCTTTAAGTGTATAAACTGGGTAATATTACTGTACTAATAATTATCTGATTGACCCAGAATTAATGTTATTCTTAGAAAACATGCATTTCTTTCCTTTTCGGAACACTTTTGGAGATTAAAATTAGCTGCCCTTAAGTTTTAACTGAGCAGAGCAAGACAGAAGCCAATTATTTAATTTTGTTTTCCTGCAATTTGGATCTTAATTTTCAAAGGCATATATGGAAATCCGCAAATCATTTTAAATTTTTGATATTTCCGTAAAATATGCAATTTTGTGCCAGTCTTAACTGAAGTTTAAAATTTCAAACAGTTATAAAGGCAAATTTTAGGCCACTGAATAATGCAAATCGCCATAACCAATGGATATTGTGGACCAAGTTATTTTTGAATATGTCCTGCAGCCTCCTTCCAAAATTCCATCACAGGTTAAAATTTTTATGTAGCTTATATCGATATTAAAAAGGTACAAACCTCGAACAGAGGGCAATTAAATATTCAAGTCACTGAGACAAACAACCGTGATCTTGAAACCAGTAAATAACTCTTTTAAAAGAGTTATAATCTACTTCACCAAAACAACCACCTTCACCTCAAAATACGACAAAATAGGAACTGCATGTCTATTATTTTTAAATAATAAAATTCCTCTAACTTACACCTTGCTCCATAGGCTCCACGTATAATTCATCTCCAATTTTAGACAGCGAATGAACTGCTCTTCCAAAGACTATAATGAAGAAAGATAGTAAGCTGGCACTGCCAGGCAGGATACGCCCACATTTTCAAGAGATGGATAGAGAACAAGCAAAACCAAAAGTGATTTTTCCTACAATCAAAGGCCATAATTCATTAAGTTACAATTTGATATGCGCAAATATGGAAAGGAATCAAGATCTTTAGGTTATAAACATGCAATTCAAATTTCATCAAAATCGAAATTAAAATTGTGGCCTCTACAGGGTCCACATCTTTGATATACCATATTTTTACACTATTTGCGTACAAACAGTGGCCATTTTGTCTGGCAATTATGGTCTGATTTTCTAGAAATTCGAACTCAACCTTCCGTAGGGTGTATTTTTTCAAATCGGATAATAATCGTGACCTCCAGAGGAACCATAGGTGATTTTTCAGGCAATCAAGGGTCATAATTCAGGAAGTTATGATCCGATATGTGAAAATAACAAGAGGAACCAAGATCTTTGGGTTATAACCATGCATTTCAAGTTTCATTAAAATCAAATTAAAATTGTGACCTCTACAGGGTCCACAACCTTGATACACCATTTTTTAACAGTATTCGCGTACTAACGGCAGCCATTTGGTATGGTAATTTTGGTCCTATTTTCCCAAAATTTGAACTCAACCTTTCTTAGCTTGTAACGGTGATATATTCAAATGATTTTTAAATCGGATAATAATTGTGACCTCCAGAGGGACCACAAGCTAAACAGGGCGATTTTGCGTATAATCAGGGGCCATAATTCAGGAAGTTACTATCCGATATGCGCAAATATCGAAAGGAACCAAGATCTTTGGGTTTTATACACGTATTTCAAGTTTCATCAAAATCGAATTAAAATTGTGACCTCTACGTAACAGGGTCCTCAACCTTGATACACCATTTTTTAACAGTATTCTGGTACGAACAGTTGCCATTTTGGTCTGATTTTTCCAAAATTCACACTCAACCTTCCTTAGGGTGTAACAGTGATATAATCAAACGATTTTTAAATCGGATAATAATTGTGACCTACAGAGGGACCACAAGCTAATCAAAGGCAATTTTGCGTATACTCAGGCGCCATAATTCAGGAAGTTACAATCCGATAAGCACAAATATCGAAAGGAACCAAGTTTCATCAAAGTCGAATTAAAATTGTGACCTCTACAGGGTCCACAACCTTGATTTACCATTCCAATCGACAGCGGCTATTTTGTATGGCAATTTTGGTCCGATTTTGCCGAAAATCGAACTCAACTTTCCTTAGGGTAAAACAGTGTTATGATCAAACGATTTTTTAAATTTGATAATTTTTATGACCACAAGCTAAACAAAGGCGATTTTACGTATAATCAGGTGCCATAATTCAGGAAGTTACAATCCGATATGCGCAAATATCGACAGGAACCAAGATCTTTGGGTTATAACCATGCATTTCAAGTTTCATTAAAATCGAATCAAAATTGTAACCTCTACAGGGTCCACAACCTTGATATACCATTTTTTAACAGTATTCTCGTACGAATTGCGGCCATTTTGTATGGTAATTTTTGTCCGATTTTCCGAAATTCGAACTCAACCTTCCTTAGGGTATAACAGTGATATAATCAAACGATTTTTTAAATCGGATAATAATTGTGACCTCCAGAGGGACCACAAGCTAAACAAAGGCGATTTTGCGTATAATCAGGGGCCATAATTCAGGAAGTTACAATCCAATATGCGCAAATATCGAAAGGAACTTATATCTTTGGGTTATAACCATGCATTTAAAGTTTCATTAAAATTGAATTAAAAATGTGATCTTCCTTAGGGTGTAACGGTGATATAATCGAACGGTTTTTCATATCGGATAATAATTTTGACCTCCAGAGGGACCACAAGCTAAAATAGGTGATTTTTCGGACAATCAGGGGCCATAACTCAGGAAATTACGTTCCGATAGGCGCAAATATCGAAAGGAACCAAGATCTTTGGGTTATAAACATGCATGTCAAGTTTCATCAAAATCGGTACAAAATTGTGACCTCTATAGGGTCCACAAGCTAAAAACGTGATCCATGAAGTTTTGATCCGATACATGCCAATATCGAAAGCAGCCAAGATCTTTTGGGGATAAACCTATATTTCAAGTTTCGTTAAAATCAGACAAGAATTTTATTGTGACCTGTAGAGAGTCCACAAACAATTGTGGACAGACGTCCGGACAGGGGCGACGACATAATACGTCCACATGAAAATGTGGGCGTATAAAAATTGCACATTGACTTTTATGAATCGTTTCAATTTCATTTAGCAATTTAAAGACAATTACTTTTAAATGTTTCAACTATCACTCTGATCTCTAGTCTTTAGATGTAGCCTACATAATAAAAGGAACAGGTTGTTTCATCCCACGACCGTTTCACCCCGGACTGTTTCATCCCAAAATTACACGGGTCATTTCATCCCACTTATATCAGGTCGTTTCATCCCACAAATTAAAAGAACAAGTATTACATTTTTTTAATATTTTATTTATACGGCCGTATAAATTGTTATAATATCTCGCTCTGTATATTTATCCCAAGTATTAAATATCTTATTATTTATTTTGCAATATGATGTTTTACGGCAATTTTCTGTCTCATTTAGGCTATTATAAAACATTTAACTGATATACACATACAATTACAATATACAACAACTTTAAAATATGTCTTTACATAATAGATTACAAATGATTGTTTATTATCATAACCACTGTACTGGTACTGGTTGTTTGGACCTATTTAGCCTCACTACATGTAGTTCTTGGGTAGCACGATTTACCAAAATCAACCCCCAATTCCACCATTATTTCAACTTATAAGTTATAATGTAAGACAATAATTTATTATTTATATCGATATTTGCCAAATTGTTATATTTAATTAACAGTCGTAACGTTTTGGTGTCAAAATTCCCCTCAAAATGCTATTTCCAAGCAAGTTTATTGCATGAAATTGCTTGTTTGGAAATTGCATATTGCGGGATATTTTTAAAACAATCTTAAGATTTTTAATTAAAAATGCACATTTGGCATAAATAACAGTATATTATCAAATATAGATATACATTATTATTATTAAGGCCTGGAAATAACGGTTTTAGATGTACCTGACAAAATGTCAGGCACTAATGTAATAGTACCTGACATTTTCAACTTAGTGCCGGACATGTATTAATAGTATCAATAAAACAGACAAATCAGTGCCTGACAAAATGACAGGCACCAGAGGTTTGGTGCCTGACAAAGCCTGAATCTGTGCCTGACATTGTCAGTGACAGGTGCCTTATTTCCAGGCTTGTATTATATGAGTTGAAATAATGGTGAATTTGGGTGGATTTAGATGATTTGGCGGGTGGATTTGGGTAAATCGTGCTAGTTCTCCATTTTTAAAACATTAAATGAATGACCAAACTGACCTAATCTACTTAAAATCTGAGGCCGACTTAGCTAATGAATTATACCACTTTAAATATAACATGACAGTATAAGAAAGGGAACGAGTTGTTTCGGCACATTACTGTTTCGGCACCCGCTACACACGTTGTTTCGGCACCCGCTATAATTTGGGTCAGTGAGGATTTGATTGGGTTAAATATATCGGATTATTACAGCTGTTCTCATTTCTTTGTTAAACATCAAATCAATTCCGATTTAGAAACCATGTCTTTGCATGGGAAGTAATTAAACAAGACGATTTAGGATTAACAACAAGTTCTTTATTATAAACAACAAATTAAAATAACATTGCCATTTGCCATGTGTTTGCCATCCATTGTCATTGTTCGAATTAACAAAAGTTGCTGTTGAGTGCGCATGAGTGGGAAGCTCGTCTTTTCAGCAGTCAGTGGAAGTGGAATTGAAAGTAAGACTAGTAGCTGTTGAAGGTAGCGAGTGTCATAATATAATTATGGTTGACGACGGTTGGGGCTTGACTGGCGTCATTTGGGACTCAACACAAACGACATTTGAGACTCTTAAGAATTTATGTAGAAATAGTAATAACTTATCTTTTTTCGTTTTAGATGATGGCCGAAGACAGATTATGAATAATAATAAAGAAATGAAAACATTATTTATATTAGTTGTCTTTTATTTATATCAGTTGTCGGTTACTATTCAATTGATAAGAAAAACACGGCTGATACCTGTCTATCTGTACTATTTATATAAAAAAGTTGCTGATGAATTTATTTGAATTCAAAGTCAAAACACGAAAGAAAACATTTATTAATTAACATGAACTACACGAGGTTAGTAAAAGGCTCAACCAAACGATAAAACATTAGTTACATACGGTTCTTTGATAATCATCGTTTCCCATAAAAGTTGAATAAATTTGTTAAAAACAAATAATATGCAGATGAATTTATTTGAAAATGACATACACAAAAAAGCCCTAGAAATTGTTAACGATAGGCTAATCCATAAGCTGCGCGTTGACTTGCATTCCTCGACAAGCGAGTCGTAGATGGCAATACCAATCCATAAATTAGTGCATAGGCCTACAAAGCATTTTTTTTCAGGAAAATATAAGAAATGTAAGAAATGGCAATGATCACAGCGGGATAATTAAAGCAGTTTTAACCGATAATCCCGATGTTATTGTAGTATATGTGCAAAGAAACCTAGCGGTTATTTGGTGGATTAGGAAAAACATGAGTTGACAATCATCGAGAATGGCGACCATGTGTTGATTGAGTACAAAGCAGTGGTTTTTTTTGGTGGACCTTTAATTTTCAGGAAAATATATAAAATGGCAATGATAAACAGCAGGATAATTAAAGCAGATTCAGGGCTGGCCACGAATAAATTGATGGCGAGCAGATGACTGCTCACGCAAATAAAGGTTTGGGCGAGCAAGGCGAGCACAAAATATTGCTCACGCAAAATGTTGTTTGCGATCACAGCAGGATAATTAAAGCAGATAATGATTAACCGATAATCCTGATGTTATTGTAGTTACTAGTATTTGCAAAGAAACCTAGCAGTTATTTGGGGGATGACGAAAAACGCAAGTTGTCAATCATCGAGAATGGCGACTGCGTGTTGATTGCAATTATCCTGTTTCACGAAAAAACATTAGCAGTGATTGGTTAAACAAGCTCGTTTACTATTTGAGAAATAAAAACACGAAGTATTACTAAATATACCAAAGTCCCAAACGACCAAACGTCGTATACCCGAGTCCAAAACAAAAGAGGTGCTCAAATTTAAAAACAAACTCATTAAATTAAACAAGTCTGATTGTTAAACAAACAACATTTAAAATCTTCATTTAATCAACCACTTGTGACTTATCTTATATAATCAAATCCTAATCAAATACCGGTACCATGGTTTCTAAATCAAATCGTCATTGATTTGATGTTCAACAAAGAAATGAGAACAGCTGTTTAATCCAATATATGTAACCCAATCAAATCCTCGCTGACCCAAATTATAGTTTTGCCGAAGCAACGTGTGTAGCGGGTGCCGAAACAGTTAGGTACCGAAACAACTAGGATTCATAAGAAGCATTCTACATCAATATTCTCCATCATTACATCATATTCGATCGAAGAGCTCGAGAATTCAATATTGGTTCATTTCGAACCATATTCATGTTGTTAGCATCAAAACAATAAATGAAATTAAATGTACGGTAATATACCTTTGATATTTACACCTGGTATTACACATTTCATTTTAAATCATTAAAATTTTTGATAATATTTCAATTTTATCGCCATAAGTCACAAAATTTCCCGCAACAATCAGCCATTTTGTAAATAAAGAACTAATGAGAGATTCCTATTGGTTAAAATATATTATAGATGGCGCTGCGAATAGGTTCGTGGATTTTACTTTTACTGCAAGGCCAACCAAAAATCGGCGCCGCTCTTGGCGAACAATTAAAACAGGTGTCACTATATTGGCGATTAAAGACGGCGTGATCTATTTTTCAAAGATATTCCCTATGGTAATTCCCGGGTACAAACTGGTTGATATGATGATATATGTGGACTAAAAACATATTCAAACTCTCAAATCCCTCTCAAAACATTCTAATTCTCAATTGCCAAGAAATTCCCTGCTATAAAAATCAATCAAAAGAGGTCATGTTTGTGTCACATGACCATAGAGGTGTATATACCTCTATGCACATGACTTACCTCTCTCTGTACTTATAAATTATCAATCTGTTTTACAGAGAATTACTTACGAATTATCTCTGTCACATATGACTGTCTTGAACAGCGAACACGTGCATTGACTTCACGCGCCGTCAGTCATTGGCTCAACGGCTCGTGCGTTGTTTACATAACACCTAACTGCTTCGTGCAAAATGATGCCTTTTACTCATTTTAATACCCATTTAGGCCTACACTAAATAGGAAATTTTTTAACTACAGATAGTTCAAACGTCTTTATTTATTTTTCTTATAGGCCGACTTCAAAAAAAATGTTTTAGAATTTATTTTGTCGGGAGAAAAAAGTTAATATTTTGCCGAATTAAGACGCATAGATGTCATCTTTATCACTGATACTAGCGGCCAAGCGAATATTCACTGCGGGATCAGTTTGATAAATTGTGTTATAGGTATAACGGCAGCATAGACTTATATATAACTCTATGAGCGGCAGCGATGTCGGGGGGGGGGGGATTACAAATTATTAAATTGTCGGATTATCCACTGTCCGTGTCTTTTTCCGTGATTTTTTTATCTCAGAAAGTATTGTACATCTTCATAAAGTTTATCAACACAAAGCGCGTACGTAACTAACCGTACGTTCAGATTGCACAAAGCGCCCAATGTTTGCGTGCAACCTTCGATCGACTAACAAATAGTCACCAATCCATTTACCATAAATTTTATATGAAAGCCTAACAATTCCCGGTTTTCTGCAAACTTCTTTTCCACTGTTTAATCGTTTAATAGTCTACTGAACATTTAATTAAAATTGTCTCAATGTTCTTACCATCGTTAGCCATTTTGACCAAAACAACGCCCCGGGTCGGTTGCTCAAAACTAAGTTATTTTAACGATCCGTTTAACTCTAAGGGACATAGCTTGGTAACGTGTTGTTTGTTAACTTTCCGTTAAATTTACTACAGAAAACACTTTTGAATACTTTATTTTTTATATTAGCATAAATCTGTAGGAAACATTTGCACTACAGAATGTTCGGGGCCTTTATTTCCAGCAACAATCTTTCTCTTCGTTAAAGGACCTAAGTCCATAACTCAAAATCCTCCAAAATCGTCGACATCGAAAACTCGAATTATTAGTCAATTTAAATCAACATTGCTGATGTAAACTTACCGGGAAAAGATGAGCTTCTGATATCCGATATTTAAGATAAAATATTTTTTTAACATTGGTACACGAATCGTGTACCATAATGTGCTTCAGCTCCAGTTGTATTGAAAGACTCGAGGGACGAGACTAGACACATTGCAATAAGTCAGACGGAGTTAGTAGACTCGAATAACTAGACGCCCGACTTTTGCACATGATTGACATTGCTGGCTTATTTCGCCAAACATAACTGATTTAAAATTGGAGTAAACACGGAAACCATTGAATGTAAATCAGTTTATATACATTCATAATACAGTATTATATGCGTTGCGAACCACTTTTATGAATTTCTAGGCCCCAAATGTTAGCGATTTAGCTCCTTTAACGTTAATGGATCGTTAAAAGATAACAGAGCTTTGAGCAACCGGCCCCCGGTCATTTGAGGAGACTGTCTGCCTTTTACCGATACAAATATTTGTGTCTTGTGCGCGCCCCATGGACTAAATTTGTCTGGAGGTAGGCCTACTCTGCTTTGGGCATCTATCATTCAGGCCCGTAGCCAGCTTGCTGGCGGAGGGGGGGGGGTCTCTCCCCCGGCCACATGGTCGACAACTTTTTGTCAGGGGGGGGGGGGGGCAAGATTGTTTCTCGGGGCTGGGGGTGACCCCCCCCCCCCTTGGCTACGGGCCTGCGATCATTTTTCGGGAATTGAAATTTCTGTTAGGCCTACCCTGTTGATTGGAATGCAGTCATCAAAGGTCGTTGAATTTCGGTTGCAAAACTACTTTGGTATTAAGACTATTCCTATTTTAGACCACTTTGTGAACGTCAAATTTTCGAAGTACCATTCCCCCGACGTACATAGCTGTCGCGCGTCTATTCTGTGCAGACAGTGGTGATACCCTAGACGTCATAAAAGATTCAGAGTAAAATGAGAGGGTTTTTTTTACTCTAAAAAGAGAGTATTTCTTCATTTTCATAATTTAAAAAAAAACATGAAATAAAATACAAATTAAGAGATTATAAATAATAGAATGAGATTAGAATACACTGCAACTTTAAGTCTTTTTAATTTAGAAATAAATGGTATAGGTAGGTATAATAATAAATGATAAAAAAATAAATAAATAAAAACCTACAATACTATTATTAATAGTATTATTTTTACTCTCGTACGGTATTATCACTATCAGTGGTTATAATATATTATATATAGCCCATCTTACAAATTACAATAGAATAGAATCTATCTTAACTTTGTCTCTAAGTCTAAAGTCTAACTAAAGCCAATTTGGAAGACAGCGTCCTCAGTCAAACATTAAGTTGGAACAATATGTAAGGAATTTATACAGGACTGCTTGAGTTAATCGACAACACACTAACTAGTTACAAACTAACAGGCTGTAAATACGGGCACCTGTCTATCGTCTGCAGCGCACTATTTCCTGCGCGCAGTAATATAACAGTTTTGCGGCCATTCATTTGCGGAGGTGGATATGTCAAAATGCCGGGGTCGATTTGACACTCAAATGTTTTATTTCTTTAATGTTTTAAGATTAACGTTACTGGCATTATGATAAGCATGGACCATTCCCCGGGTGTGATCCCTCTTACCCCAGAGGCTGACAAAAGACAAAGATTACTGCGTGCCGTTAAAAAAGAGGTAAGCGAAACAACTGTTGTTGAAATGTAGGCTACCATCTGACAGTCGTGTTATCGTCCAAGACCAAGATCATTATATATTATGATTCCAACAAGTTCCATTAATAATTTATCATTAATTATCTCAGATTGTATTCGTACGTGGATGTATAGGCTAGATCAAAGACTGTAAATTCGAAAAAAAGAATAAATTATTTGTTTATTATTATTAATAATATAATATTATATTAATGTATACATTACATGTGATAATTTTAATAATTATTTAGATGATAGAATATGATGTACTAGATCTAGATAGCTTATTTTAATAATATAGGCCTTTATTATTTTTATTATTTATTATAACATATAAATATATGAATGGTGATTTAAGAAAAAAAAAAGTGCAGTAGAAGCAAGGCAGGTTTTTTTCTTCCCAGCTTCAGGTGCCACAAATCAGTGCCACGGCCAGATTAACCTTGTGGAGGGGCCGGGATATAACAACTGTGTGGGGGCCCCTTTGTAGTTTGTCAAATTGTTCTTACTGACTGTGGATCGTACTAGTAGTATTAGTTCAGCTCTAAACGTTGGTCTCATTACACTCACCCTGAACGTTTAGGGATTGTCCCATTCAATCAATGTCGAAAAAAAATTGGAGAACAGTCACTTTTGCTGGACAACTTTTCACTGCTAAACGACGGGGTGTCAATCCGTGTGAAAGCCTGTACAATGTAACGCCTGTGCATATCGTTTCGTCTTGTATGACCGACATTCCTGAATATGGACGTTGACCTGCAGTTAAAGTGCCATGACGGGGAAATATAACTTGATAGGAGGGGACGTTTTTTAACAGCGTGTAGTGTCGCTCATACTGTCTCTAGAGAAGTAAGCTAGGTCTTATTTTCTCACTAAGATGTTAGTCTACATTGTACAGGCGCCCACACGGATTGACACCCCATCGTTTGGCAATGAAAAGTCGCCCGGTAAAATTGACTGGGGTTTCAATTATTTTCGACATTGATTGAATGGGACGGTCCCTGAACGGCCAGGGTGAGTGTAATGAGACCGACGTTCAGAGCTGAACTATAGTAGTATGTACTCCGTCCTCTTGAGTGCTTGAGACAATTTAGACAACTAAAAAAATATAAACTCTACTTACATGTATGCGATTTCCATAATACCAAGGTGAGAGAGAAATGGGGTTCAACGTTAACTCGACACAAACTAGGTCATTTCGGGACTAACATATGGTTTAATTTTATTTCAATAATTTACTTGCACGTAGGGGTCTGTAGCAGTGGGAGGAAACCCGAGGACCCAGAGAAAACCCATGAGGTTGGAAAGACAACCCCACTCCTTGCCACGTACAACCAGGGGTTCGAAACCACGCCAGTTGACTCAATAACAGGCTTTATGATACAGCGTGCGCACATGCTAACCATTCCGCCATCCAACCCCCTATAATACCAAGGCAATGTGGAGGATGTTTTGGTCATTTCTAACTGAGCGTAGGTCAAATCAAGATATAAAATCCCAAACATTTAAGACAAGGAGAAATAAGAACTACTATACTATGATTACGTTAATCTCCAGAGATTGGTTGGGCCCCATCAATCTCATCGCTGGATGGGGTCCCGGAACTGGTTAGGACCTATTGTCATTGATTGGTAGAATCTAACCGATCTCTGCCCCCCCCCCCCCCAAAATCTGTTGGTACCTCCCAGTCCCAGGGCCCTCAATATCCCTTACTGCCCAGGACCCCAATACCCCCCCCCTTCAGTCTTGGTACTGGTTGGCTCGCTGCGGGATAAAATATTAGTATTACCCAGAATTGTGGGGGACCCTGGACTTTTTGGACATTTGTCCCACTTTGCCACCCTTAGATCCGGTACTGCATGGAATCTGTTGAAGAAGCTAAATCGCTAATATTTGGGACCTAGAAATTGACACAAATGTATTGCTACGCATTATATATAAAAATAATGTAATTTAATATGAATGTGTAAACTGATTTACATGCAATCGTTCCCATTTTTACTCTATAATTTCAAATCAGTTATGTTCGTAAATGGCAAAATATGCTACATAAAGTCTCAATCAAATGGCAAAGGCAAACTCTAGCGTCTGGTTATTCCAGTCTACTCCGATAGTATACTATTAAAAAAAAGTAGGGAATATTTGATTTTAAAGTATTATCAAATTCACCTAATGAAACTGACAAAGAAACAAATGACAAAATGAAATGAAGTTCACATTCATCGATTTATTCCAAATGATCGTTAGACTAAGTAAGGCATAGACTGACCATTATAAGGGTAAAATGATACCCGGGGTCAAACAGCAAAGTTACCAGAGCATCACAACAAAGTCAGTAACGGGCAAATCCTCCTCTGTTTGCCAAACAAGCATTGATCCGACGTGGCATACTCCTAATGAGACGTCTCAGGTCATTTTGGTCCAGATTGTCCCATTCCTGTTGCAACGCAGCAGCAAGTTCTTGGACATTGGCAGCACGTTCTTGATGTTGACGTAACCTCTGTCCAAGCATGTCCCAGACATGCTCGAAGGGGGAGAGGTCGGGACTCAGTGCTGGCCAAAGTAATGTGGTGATGTTCTGTTGTTGGAGGTAACCTGTAACGATCCTGGCCCTGTGACATCTTGCGTTGTCATCCTGGAAGATGAATTGGCGGCCATGACCTCGTGCGAATGGCACAACATGGACTGTAACATTCAAAGTCAGAGTCGTGCAAATCTTGGGCTGAACCCCATAATGATCCCAAGCATCACCTGCATTCCATGCGGTAGCTATTGGTGCGTTTGGGCGTCACATGTAACTGGAAATGTTTCTTCTGTTAGGTTCTATAGTGACTTTTTTCGTAGTCATTTGCATATTTTAGTATTATGCCCCCAAAATCAAATATCCCCTACTTTTTTTAATAGTATATTTTTTGTGAATGCACACTACAGATAAGAATATAACTACTAGTATTATGGGTCACCGTTTGACATGACTTGTGGAATGTGTCTAGCCTCGTTTTTTGAGTCCCTTCTTACAAGTGGTGCTAAAACGCATTATGGTACGTACGATTTGTGTACCAATTGTGTACCAATTTTTAAGTAGACAAGTGGGTAACTCTAAATAGTTAAAACATTCACTCCGTCTATTTTAGGCTTGAAATAGAAAACCACCAAGATTTAATTAATTTTCTAGATATTTAACTTTGATAGAAAGACGGTAGTGTAAATAACAAATTAATTACACTTACACTATTTATGGAACAACAATTACTGGTTTATTAACATGCAACGTTTCGATGATGATACTCGTCTTTATCAAGCAAATTAATAAATAAAACATTAGGCACTTTTAAGGGTGTTAGGCAGTCTAAAATGCACATTTTAAGGCTAGCACTGTAATTTTTGTTGATAAGATACAACATTTTTTGTTATTTGGAGTGATAAACTACATATTAATCACCAAATAAATACAAAATTTATTTACCAACTATGTTCCAAACTTAGCCCAAAAGTATAATAAAAGGGGGTATTGATAACAACAGAAGTAGACTTTTCTCAGTTATGCCTGCATATATTTTTTAGCAAATTTGGCATGAACAATAATGCTTATGACAAGTCCCAAAGAAACACTGATCAATTTTTGGCTATAGGTTGTGGTTTGTCTGGTATCTGTAACCAGCTTGGTCCTAGTTCTGTTGCATATTCATCATAAGGGGTATCTCCTTATTCACATATCATAACACTTGATTCAGCTAATCATATAACTTTATGTAGACACAGCATTAACAATCATAACAGATAAATTACAAGGTGGCATAATAACTACAAATGTTATGTTCAACTAAAGAAGTATAAAATCAAGAGTTGGCATAACTATAAGTGTAATCTTAGCTGTCTACTACCTAACTTGTGTTTTCAAGGGGCCATCTTCCTATTTATATTCTTGAGGATGTAACCCCTAGATACCTATATTACAATTAACATACATACACACAACAATTTAGACAAAGATTAAAATACTAGAAGAAAACAAGGAAGATTATAGACATAGAAAATAAGCTTATAATATTAACTATACATGTATTAAATTATTTACCATTAACATACATTCTTATTAGAGTACTCTTAGGGTAGCCCATAATTAATTAGACAATAGAAAGTTAATTATATAGGGTCGTTATCTATAGTGGTGACATATCCATGGAAACGCAAAAAAACGATGGGTTTTCTTGGAAATTCTATAAGAACAAGCTTAATAGATTTATCGATAAACCAATCAGTAGATCAAAAGTAGAGGTTATAAGCTACATTTTGACATCAAAAACTTTAACAAATACCAACTCAAAATATTTTAAAAGTATTGTTCATTATTTACCTGCAAACGAGATTTTGTGATTTTGGGTTAATTCTTTGAATACATCCACACCAAGTTTTAAAATACATCGATTCGGACGTATAAAGTAAATATCTACTTTAGGCACTATTCGGCCTCTCTAAAAAATCATTTTATACATTAAAAAATGACAGTCTTTGACCATCAAAAAAATAAATTCAGCCACGCTCCAATCGCGATAGACCGTAGAGGGAATTCCTTTTGACGTCATACCTAGATAGGCGTGAATGATCCAGTGTCAAACTGCTACTGGACACGGCCATGATTGTTTACAGTTGATGATGTGAACGGTGTATACGACGTCATAATTTATTCAAGAACTGATCTAGGTCGGGGAAAACCTTTTCGTTTGCTATAAATAGTTTTTCTTTCTCGGCTTGTACCTCGATTATTACACATCAAACGGTCAGACTGTTACGTGTCCTCTGGGTTATTTTACATATATGGAACACGTGTGCAAAGTCTGAATAAGATTGGTGTTGAAAAGTTAGTGCGTATCTTAGACTACTCAACGCCCTCAAAGAAAAAATATTTCTTTATAAGGCCTATTATAATAAATGTTTTTTTAATGACAGAAATTGAGAATTTAACAAGACAATTAATGCTTTGCAATGAATATGTTTTATTTTGCGTTGGTTTTTTGGGGGGTTGTTCTCCCATCTAAGTTAAGAAACAAATCAGAAATTAAATTATCTTAAAATCTAATTTGGTCGAAAAACTAAATAATAATCATAGTTTCATCAATGTAGGTTTATAAACATCGATAAGCAAATATTTAATGAATTGTGAATAGGACACACATCTTTAATAAATGGCATTTAAAATAGACACCTTATCGTATTATCAGCACAGAGTATTTCATTTCGTTGTAAATTATCCGACAATTCTATATTTTAGCATAGAATATTTATGCCGGAAATAACAGAATCTTGATAGTCAAGTCGGACTATTTCTATTTTTTTGCGTTCACCATTCGCTGTTTTGGGGAGAATCACAGACACTGCTCTTACTGCTTCTTATTGATTGGAAGGGGGAGGGGGAACAACATGCCACTTGTTCCTACACTTTTTATGGTCTGCATTAGAAAAATCCATATATGAAATAAAACTAGAAATCCAAGAAGTATTATTGGTGCCATTACTTGCCAAATAAATAAAATATAAAAAGCAGAGAATGCTGGCACTGTGAAAAAATGTGATATTTACATGTATAGTTTGTTTCTTTTTATGTTTCTGTTATGTCCAGATCTTTAAAAGATCAGTTTTAATAAAGAGCGGCTTTTGTAGTTTGCCTTTGTGGTTTAGAAATTAGACAAACTGTATCTTATGATCAGCTGCTCTATTTCCAGGTACAACATGTTTTGTTTTGCCCCACCTTTCGTAAATATAGCAGAGGACTATTAAATCTGTTCATCTGTCACACTTTTTGGGAAACAATAATTCTGCTTCTAATGTTCGAACATGGTGCAGCTAAGGTGTTTATTAGATGAAACCCCTTCTGGAGTTTGATATGAGTATTTGTATTACATGTACATGTATAAGTATTTTCTGCTCAGTCTAAGCAGACATCAGCTATTTGATTGATCGGTCCTTTACTTTCAGAAAACTATTGTTCCAATTCAAGTAAAAGTTATTCTCCTTCTCATTGAAGTAGAATGTTTTATTTTAAGTATATATTTCTTCATTGAAACCCATGATTAGCAATTTCTGCTAAGGCTATGTAGTGATAAACAATTTGATTGGTTGAGATTTTTGAACACGTTAACTTGATTCTAGAGAGTGATTAAACTAGGAAGTATAGTTTAATTACATCATCAATCAATATCTCGACTTATTTCGATGATGAATGATTTCGTCTAAGACGTGATAAACAATTTGATTGTTTGAGAATTTCAAACACAACAACTTCTAATTGGCTGAAAATGAGATGGGGTTTTAAATGTACATCCTACTGTTTGGCTTCGACTGGTCTGATGAAGACAGGCATATGCCATGCAGTGTGAAGGAAATTTTGTCACAGCTTACTCTTCTTTCGAATTCCAACTATCAACGGCTCTTTTACGTGCATGTTAATATGTGCATAGGCCTAAGTTTTTTGTCCCATCTGAATGATTATTTCCATCACATTGTTACCATAAAACAAACTGATGTTATTTCATTTCATTTTTTATAATTTAATTTTGCCGTATGGAACAAAACAATTGTGTTCCAAAGCCTTGAGAAATCAAATTGTTTATCGCTACTAAAATGCTCATCATCAAACTTAGTCAAGGTACATGTATTGATGTACGGTACCGTAATTAAACTGGAAGCGATTAATGACAAATGTTAAAAATCGGTGGAATATTATATAAGTGGATTATTGTAGCCCCTGGTGTACAGTACTTGCTGTCCCTCAGTCCTAAAGCGAACAAAGTGCTGTTTTGTGTATTGGTTGTTAAAAATAAAAAAAACAAATGCTGCTGTCAACCAAAATTCATGTAAGCTCTAATGAAAAAATAATATCAAACTGCATAATATGAAATAACATATTATTATAGCGGTAGTATAATTTGAGACAGTTCCATGTATGTATTTCATTTCTTCAACTTTCAAGTCTTAAATTTGTTTTTAACTTATAGGTAAAACAAATTATGGAAGAAGCAGTAACACGTAAATTTGTTCATGAAGAAAGCAGTAGTATTACAACATTATGTGGTAAGTGTTAATGGAAGCTAGCTTCTTTTGTTTTTTTTACTAACTTCTTAAATAAACTTTTTAGTTTCTAAAGATTATGTTTTTAACAGTTGATAGTTATTGAACAATATCTAACTTTATTTACACAAGTTACAAATACTCTTTGAAATGATGCCATTATAAGGTTTGCAACGATATCAAATTATTTTATCACGATTTATCATGATAACTGTTTTTCGAATTATCACGATAAATAGTAGTATCGTGATTATGTATTTTATCATGATAGTTTTCTTTTATCGCGACTGCAAACACTTTCTTTATTGGTCAATTTGAATTGATATTGATGTTGTTATATTACCATGAAAAGTTGGGCTTCTGATGTCAAATATTTATGACAAAAGCCCTGCTGACACTTGGCCATGATATGTGTGCCATTCTAAGATGGTACCAGGCCATGATAAATTTCAAGGAAATTGATAATATGTGTGCCATTCTAAGATGGTACCAGACCATGATAAATTTCAAGAAATTGATTGGTTTTCAATTTCTGCAATAATTTGTGTCGGAACCGTGCCTGGCATGTCAAGACAAAGTTGGAACTCTTGACAAAAAAGTTAATTTCAGTCCCTATGCAAATAACCTGGATGAAAACAATTGTGGAGGTTGTTTTAGTTAGGGCAGCTATTTTGACAGAGCTGTCAAAGTTCGTCTGGGAAAATGGCCATGGTTCCTTTGGTGCGTACACATAATATATGCAGCAATCAGTACTCAGAACCTTTCTCAGACAGTTTACTAGGGCCGAAACGATTCACTGGTGTACTGCGATTTTATTCATAAAATTGGTAAACAGTAATTTTGATAATAAAATTGATAACTGATATTTTTATACGCCCACATAGAAATGTGGTCGTATATTGCCGTCGCCCCCGTCCGTCCGTCCATCGTCCACAATTTCTTGTGAACGCTCTACGGGCTAAAATTAATATCCGATTCACTTTAAATTTATACACAGTATTTAAGATCATGAGAGGAAGACCCCTATTGATTTTCAGCGATTTCCAATAATTGCTGTCAGAGTTATGGCCCTTGATCACTTCAAAAAATCTTGTGAACGCACTAGAGGCTAAAGTTAATATCCGATTGACTTTAAATTTATACACAGTGTTTAAGGTCATCAGAGGAAGTCCCCTATTGATTTTCAGCTATATCCGATAATTGCATCCAGAGTTATGGCCCTTGATCACTTTGAAAAATCTTGTGAAAGCTCTAGAGGCTAAAGTTAATATCTGATTGAATTAAGATTTATACACAGTGTTTAAGGCCATGAGATAAAGAAGCCTAGGGATTTTCACCGATATCCGATAATTACTGCCAGAGTTATGGCCCTTGATCACTTTGAAAAATCTTGTGAACGCTCAAGAGGCTAAAGGTAATATCCGATTGAATTTAAATTTATACACAGTGTTTACAGTCATGAGACGAAGAAGCCTATTGATTATCAGCGATATACGATAATTACTGCCAGAGTTATGGCCCTTGATCACTTTTGAAAAATCTTGTGAACACTCTAGAGGCTAAAGGTAATATTTGATTGACATTAAATTTATACACAGTGTTTAGGGTCATGAGACAAAGAAGCCTATTGATTTTCAGCGATTTCCGATAATTTCTGTCGGAGTTATGGTCCTTGATCACTTCAAAAAATCTTGTGGACGCTCCAGAGGCTAAAGTTAATAACCGATTGACTTAAAATTTATACACAGTGTTGAGGGTCATGAAACGAAGAAGCCTAGGGATTTTCAGCGATTCTGGATAATTACTGTTAGAGTTATGGCCCTTGATCACTTAAAAAAATCTTGTGGATGCTCTAGAGGCTAAGGTTAATATCCGATTGACTTGAAATTTATACACAGTAATCAGTATTGAAGGTCATGAGACGAAGAAGCCTATTGATTTTCAGAATATTAAGTGTTTCGTATACTAAACGTTAGCATGGAGGAGAACTTTATAAAAGCCAAACAAATTCGAATGATTTTCTGATAATTAAATAATGTGTTGTTACTTGTTATATGATTTTAGTGTATTATAAATGTTTCATTACTGAAAAAAGTTAAATATGCGCAACTCTTGTGGATTGCCCGGACGATTTAGCTGCTGTGGGCGTATGTTTCGTTGCCTGGCAACCTATCTTTTTATACGCCCACATAGAAATGTGGTCGTATATTGCCGTCGCCCCCGTCCGTCCGTCCGTCCGTCCGTCTGTCGGTCCGTCCGTCCGTCCGTCCGTCCATCGTCCACAATTTCTTGTGAACACTCTAGGGGCTAAAATTAATAACCGATTGACTTTAAATTTATACACAGTGTTTAAGGTCATGAGAGGAAGACCCCTATTGATTTTCAGCGATTTCCGATAATTGCTGTCAGAGTTATGGCCCTTGATCACTCCAAAAAATCTTGTGAACGCACTAGAGGCTAAAGTTAACATCCGATTGACTTTAAATTTATACACAGTGTTTAAGGTCATCAGAGGAAGACTCCTATTGATTTTCAGCGATTTCCGATAATTGCTGTCAAAGTTATGGCCCTTGATCACTTCAAAAAATCTTGTGAACGCACTAGAGGCTAAAGTTAATATCCGATTGACTTTAAATTTATACACAGTGTTTAAGGTCAACAGAGGAAGTCCCCTATTGATTTTCAGCGATATCCGATAATTGCATCCAGAGTTATGTCCCTTTATCATTTTGAAAAATCTTGTGAACGCTCTAGAGGCTAAAGTTAATATCTGATTGAATTAAGATTTATACACAGTTTTAAAGGCCATGAGACAAAGAAGCCTAGGGATTTTCAGCCATATCCGATAATTACTGCCAGAGTTATGGCCCTTGATCACTTTGAAAAATCTTGTGAAAGCTCTAGAGGCTAAAGGTAATATCCGATTGAATTTAAATTTATACACATTGTTTACGGTCATGAGACGAAGAAGCCTAGGGATTATCAGCGATATTCGATAATTACTGCCAGAGTTATGGCCCTTGATCACTTTGAAAAATCTTGTGAACGCTCTAGAGGCTAAAGGTAATATTCGATTGACTTCAAATTTATACACAGTGTTTAGGGTCATGAGACGAAGAATCCTATTGATTTTCAGCGAGTTCCGATAATTGCTGTCAGAGTTATTGCCCTTGAACTCTTCAAAAGATCTTGTGGACGCTTCAGAGGCTAAAGTTAATAACCGATTGACTTTAAATTTATACACAGTGTTGAGGGTCATGAAACAAAGAAGCCTAGGGATTTTCAGCGATTCTCGATAATTACTGTTAGAGTTATGGCCCTTGATCACTTCAAAAAATCTTGTTGATGCTTTAGAGGCTAAAGTTAATATCCGATTGACTTGAAATTTATACACAGTATTGATGGTCATGAGACAAAGAATCCTATTGATTTTCAGAATATTAAGTGTTTCGTATACTAAACGTTAGCATGGAGGAGAACTTTATCAAAGCCAAACAAATTTGAATGATTTTCTGATAATTACATAATGAGTTGTTACTTGTTGTATGATTCTAGTGTATTATAAATGTTTCATTACTGAAAAAAGTCAAATATGCGACAACTCTTGTTGACTGCCCGGACGATTGAGCTGCTGTGGGCGTATGTTTCGTTGCCTGGCAACCTATCTTTCAATTTAAGGTTCACAATATATTTCATACTGTATAAAATAAATTGTGCCGTAGGACTATGAGAAATTACTTATCAGTTCAGTGTACACAAATATGTTAGTGGCTATATAGAGTAGTCAGCATGGCACGGCAGGGCAAGAGTCTTATACCCCGTTCAGACGCTTATTTTTAAACCAGCAAAAAATCGTTGGGGTTTTTAAGCCAGCATCGTGTTGCGTTCACACGTACTATAAGCCAAACTGGTTTAACTATTCTGACCTCTTCGGTCGGAGGTTAGAGTTAACTACACATGCGTACATACCATTTGCTGCCATTATAATATGTAAACATCCGGTGAAAAAAATCCGCAAAGTTTGTTTCTCGCCCCAGTTGACCCCTCTATTAGTCTTACTGTTATGGTCGTTTTCAATAATACTCATACTGCCACTGGCATCGGCATTGCATGAAGATGAAACCGCCATTTTCCTAGGAAAGTAGCGTATTGCGCATGTCCAAAAAAAGCTGTAGCTAGCATTTTTAAGCCAACCCGTTCAGACGGTTAAGTTGAACCAGCTTAAAATAAAAAGCCGTCTCGAAGACAGGTCGCGAGCTGGGGTTTTTAAACTGGTTTATTTGCCCCACATGTGCGTTCAGACGCTTAAGTTAAACTAGTTTAACGATCGCTGGGGTTTTTAAGCTAGTTCAACTTAAGCGTCTGAACGGGCTATCAGATGGCCCCATCTTAACTTCACTATCATTGCAAAAACTGACTTACTAATCGCTGCCAAAAAATACAACCAGGATACTGGGTACAAGACCATATATTCCATTGGACAAAATACCGCAAGCCATCTTTCTTTACTTCAAACAACCTATGGCTAATTTCTAAGTAAATACGTGTATCATGATGCACCCATATCATTGGCTAGGAGGAGATGCTGTATCATATCATGGCAGAGCGTAATGTTTCAGCCCTATTGTTTACACTACAAAAATTTAACTGTGCGGTGGTGTGACCCCCTAACTTCAGTGGGTCAAATTGGTAAAATACTCAGTACGGCACGCTTATGTTTGACCCCTTTACACTACAACAAAATTAACCATGCCTGATCACGCTTAAAATTTGCTATGTAAATGGCAGTGCCAAAATTGTGTCCCAGAATGCTTTGGCGCCACCTGTTGAATTAAGCGACTCGACTTGAATAACCAGACGACAAAGACTGCCATTCTATTCATCAGACTCTTTGTGTATTTCACCGAACATAACTGATTCGAAATTACAGTAAAATCAGAAACGATCAAATCAGTTTTCTATATTCATATACATGTATGCGTTGCGACTTGCGACCCATTGTATCCATTTCTAAGTGCCAAAAGAATAGCGATTTAGCTCCTTTAAATGCCCTAGCTGTACATGTACAACCATTTGTTACGTATACATGTATCTGAAAATACTCAAGAGAATATTTCAATTTCATAAATAATTTATTATTTTCAGGAGCTGTTGAAGCATGTCTTCTAGATGGTCTGAAGAAAAGAGCTTTGGGATTATTTAAAAACAGTACAACAGTAGCTCTATTCCAGAAATGTGCCAAACATTGCACATCCGCCGCCACTGTGGCAAAGCTTGTGGTGGAAGCTGAATCAAATAATGACTCAATAACAAGTATCAAGTAAGTTTACTTTATTTTAAAAATTTGTACATTGGGACAAGGAGCACAGAAAAACATTTACGAAGATTTTCTTAAAGACACCTTAGCTTAGCATTTTGTTTTAACATTTTAAGCATAAATGTAATAAATTTAATTAAGATCAGATCATATTCAAAATAAAGTTATACTCGCTGACTGATCCAAAAGCCAAGAATTCCAAGCACTAATCTTCTTAGAGTAAGGAATTGTTCACATGAGTTTGTCAGTTAAGTCATTTCATAAGCTTTTGGACATCTTTACCAGTTGTGAACATTTTCATAATCTAATTTGAATATGCCTGATGTTAGGTACATGTAACTAACTGTTTAATCAAATTACATTAAATGAAAATGTTCACAACTGGTTAAGATGTCAAAAAGCTGCTAGGCCACTTCAAACAGAATTATTGTTTCCACCAGTATACCCTTCGGTAGAAGTACTCTCACCACCTCCATTTTGATTAGATTCTAATGAAAAGGATGCTCTAAACTCTAAGGAATATTACTGAATTGCAGTGATAATAAATCTATAAATCTGTAATTTGTTCAAATAATCAATATGATATGAGCTTACTCTTACATTTTTATACTGTTCATGTCATAGGATGTGTATCAGTTAGCAGCAAATATTGTTAGTTGTGCATGTTGAAACAGCACTCAATCGGAAACAACTCGCATATATTGGCAAACACCATAATTAATCGAAGCACAGTTTGTCCTAATTGGCAATCAAATTCAAATATGAAATCCATTGGATGAATTTTTTTAGACTTGGCATTTTAAAAGTTGTCCTATATATAGCTGTCACCCATATCCATCCATCGGTTTGCCATTTGGTTACAATTATATCTTTCAAGGTACATGTAAATATTAGTAGCCTTAACTAGTCTATCTCATAGAAGTAAAGAAGCCTTTCGATAAAAACTTATTACTCTTTATTACGAAATCTTGTTACCGGTATTTAATTTAAAATAATTCTTATAATATATACATGTAAAATTAGATTTCACAAAATTGCAACACTTGACTTAAATTGACATACTACTTCTGAATTTATTAACAACATGCTACGTTTTGATACACATACAGATCGTTATCAAACCAATAAACATAATTCTATTGACACATATTGAAGGGTTCGACATTTTTTGGGTGAGGTAAAATCAATTTTCACTCAGATTTGAGTGTACATAAATATTTTCGGCTAAACAATGATAGTAATATATCTGTTTGGAAACCAAATCAGCTAAATTTGCTGTTCAAATTCCAGAGTATTTTCATTGACTAAACGTTGATGGTAACCTGTTTGGAAACAAAATCGGCTAAATTTGCTGTTCAAATTGTAAAGTATTTTGACTCAGGTATAATAGTATAAATTTGCTGTTCAATTTACTGAGTATTTTGTACTCCAGCAATGTTTGACCCTGGGTTCCGTTTCTCAATGCCCTATAAAAATATGTATGCCCAAATGGGAGTGAAGACTACTTTTACCTCAGCTAAACGAAAGTCAGTCGTTTATATATAATGGATAATGATCCCACTACTGTTCAATTTGGTAAGCTTTTTCTAGAGAAATGGCAATACGGCAATGTTTGACCCTGGGTTCCGTTTCTCAATGCCCTATAAAAATATGTATGCCTAAATCGGAGTGAAGACTACTTTTACCTCAGCTAAACGAAAGTCAGTCGTTTATATATAATGGATAATGATCCCACTATTGTTCAATTTGGTAAGCTTTTTCTAGAGAAATGGCAATACGGCATCTTTTATCTGATTCGGAAATAGCCTATGCCAAACCAGTACACTTTTCATAAAAATGTGAGAAACTATACTATTCAAAAAAAGTAAGGGATATTTGATTTTGGGGGCATAATACTAAAATATGTAAATGACTACGAAAAAAGTCACTATAGAACCTAACAGAAGAAACATTTCCAGTTACATGTCATTGTGGCTTTGAATTCCAGAGTGGAAACATCAGTTTTAATTGTTTTAGTGACCAGAAAAGAAATTTTGATATGCGTCGGCTTACCCAAAATAAAAGGCTCAGACGATGAATGTTTCTCAGTCTGTCATAAGCAGGCTATGGTCCAGATACACAATCTGTACAGGACAGACCAGGCTCAGGTCGACCAAGGGCGACAACTCAAGTCCAGGATCGATTTATCCGTACCTTGGACTTGAGAAATCGTGTCAACACAGCAAATCACGTCAGCGCTCGTCTTAAAACAGACACTGGTGTGAGAGTGAGTTGTTAGACCATTCGGAATCGACTGCATAGGGATCACCTTCGCGCCCAACGTCCTCCCTTGTTTGAGAGATCATCACATTCAGCTTAGACGTCTTGGTGTAGGGATCGTCAACACTGGGATAATCGGCGCTGGAGCAATGTGATGTTTTCAGATGAGTCAAGGTTCACTGTTGATTTTTTGGAAAGACGTGGGAGGGTGTGACAACATCTTGGCAGTCCATGTTGTGCCGTTCGCATGACGCCATGGCCGCCGTTTCATCTTTCAGGATGACAACGCAAGATGTCACAGGGCCAGGATCGTTACAGGTTACCTCCAACAACAGAACATCACCACATTACCTTTGCCAGCACTGAGTCCCGACCTCTTCCCCCATCAAGCATGTCTGAGACATGCTTGGACAGAGGTTACGTCAACGTCAACAACGTCCTGCCAATGTCCAAGAACTTGCTGCTGCGTGGCATCAGGAATAGGACAATCTGGACCAAAATGACTTTAGACGTCTCATTAGGAGTATGCCACGTCTGATCAATGCTTGTTTGGCAAACATAGGGGGATTTACCCGTTACTGACTTTGTTGTGATGCTGTGGTAACTTTGCTGTTTGACGCCGGGTATCATTTTACCCTTATAATGGTCAGTCTGTGCCTTTCTTAGTCAAAAAATCATTTGGAATAAATCGATGAATGTGAACTTCATTTCATTTTGTCATTTGTTTCTTCGTCAGTTTCAATAGGTGACTTTAATAACACTTAAAAATCAAATATTCCCTACTTTTTTTGAATAGTATAGTTGTTTCATGAGAGAAATGCAATTTTTTTGAACAATGTAGATGTAAAACTGTCTGTAATGTGATGTGCCTTGTCTGTGACTGTGAGTTTGACTTCTGTGTTTCTGTTTGTTTGTTATGTAATGAGATTCTCCTGCACTTGCTATTAGATAAACTAAAATTTTAATACCACATCTATTCTGACTTCTGTTATGTTAAATTTGAAACATTCTCCCTTTTTAGGAGTTTAAATGACTAAAGATAAATCATTTATTGCTACATTCACCATGTTGTTAAAGATTTGTTCCACATGTATCTATTTTGCCTTTTTTAAACACAATTTTGTCGGGACTGATCCTGATATTAGCTTGCTGGTTTTCTGATTTGTTGTAATGTTACTTTATGACAAACTGTGGTCATCTAGCTAGACATAAATAAACCATGTTGCCTCTAGGTGAGTAGGTACTGATTATCTGTTACCATGGTTATTATACTAATTTTATTGGTTTTATTCCTTTGGAGGATATTCTTTCTCGACTTGTCAAGTAACATGTACTTCTGAGATAACGGTTTACTGTTATATCCAGTTCATTTATTACAAAATCTTTATTAAATAGAAGGGTTAATTGGTTTGCCAATAACTTTACAGTTACAGTAGAGACATTAACAAAATAATAGTAGGATATGAAATTTACTGGTGTGTTGTTTCAGCAGGTCAGATATGACTACATGTACATTTAACATTTCTCATATTTTGTGCCCAAATTTGGTGATCTTGTACAGTCAGTTTGTACTGTCACCTGCAAGAAATTGGCTTGGTAACAGTATTCTTTTCAATGAGAATCATAACTATATAAGTCAACTAAAGATAGAATCTATATTATTCCACTATGTATATATGACTTCTGTTCTTCCTCACATCCCTGCACATGTGACCTGCACTTTTCACGTTTCTTACGGGGGTGGGGGGTGGGGTGGGGGGGTGTTGCTGTGCTCTCATATTCATTATCATTCATAGATGAAATTTTTAATTGTCCCTTACCTTTCAAAGAAAGCAGGGGACTATTAACCCGTTAAGCGTGAAGTTTTTAAAAACGCTAACTATCCCCTATTGTGTAATAAATTTGACGAAGTGTCGAACTATGTTCCAAGAATAGGCTGGAGGAAATACCTCCAAGGCGTTATATTATGCCCTCACACAGTGCGTTTGTGGCATTTGTCCAGGACGTTATATGTCCCACGCACTTAAAGGGTTAAAATGGGTTCATCCATCTGTCTGTAGTCTGTCCGTCACACTTTTTGGAACACTTTCTAATTGAGCTATAATATTTAAACTTGGTGTAGGTTTTAATTAGGTCAAAGCCGTGATGGAGTTCGAAGATGAACATTTTCTGCTTATCGGAAGCAGAGATATGCATTTTGATTCGTTGATACTATGGGACACAATAACTTTAGTTCTAGTTAATATATAAATAAAATAAAACCAAGTTCGAACAATCCAAACCATTAGACATAATTCGAAGTATAGGCAAATTAGTGTAATATGGCAAAATAGTGTAAACAGCATATGGACTGTTCACCGTGTACAAAACAAACAGTAGCAACAGGTGTCCGGAAGATTAAGCTTATCCTGCCTGGCGCGTCACACCCTCCATAGCTGCATTCAATCTGTTAGGCGAAATCTTTGTTACTATCGGTATGACCAATGAACTATCGGTATGCAAAATACACGTGATGAACAGTGTTAACGATGTAGTAGACATATATTATCAGGGAGATAGTATACCCGTCAATTAAATATGTCTAGAATAATAGTTGATAGAGACATGTTATATTTACCAATCAAGTCAATATGTGGTCATAAAACTTTTTAAAGGTTTTAATAAGTTTAGTTTGCAAGCATCCCTGTAGTTGAATCTTAGGTGACAAATGCCTCGATCTACTTAAAAAATCAGAATAGAATGAACAAGCTTTTGCGTAATGAATAAGCTGAGACACAAACACTCCATAAGCTGGTGATATTGGAATGTTACTACTTTTACTAATAAATGGAAAAGTTAACAATCGGAAAGTCAAAGTCATCACGTTTATCGTGCAATTTAACACTTAGTATATGCGATTGTCCAAGCAGGAAGCGTAATTGTCACTGTCAGTAGTGTTTTAATTTCGAGCTCATCAGGATATATGAATTCTATATAATCACTGAATTTTGAATTATTCAGTGATAGAATATCATCAATATATCCATAAGTGAAATTAAAATGTCTAACTAATCGTTTATTGGATTTTACAAGTGCCTACTCAGCTTCGTAGGAATAGAGAAACAAATCAGCAAGCAAAGGTGCACAGTTTGTACCCATGGGGATACCTACCACTTGCTGATAAATTTCCCCTCCGAATTCAACAAAGATATTATCAATTAAAAAACGCAACATCTGAATTATCTTGATGGCCGCAAATTTATTTTTGAAATCACTATGGTTCTTATCAAAATATGTGGAATTGTAATTAACAACTAAATATTGATATCTAACATGTCCCGATTTAGATGAAAAGACACTGTGAATAATGTCTTTTAACAAAGCTTTTAATTTACTATGGGGAATTTTAGTGTACAAGGTAGAAAAGTCAAAAGTTTGTATAGATGAGACTGAAGCAAGTGATCTAGATTGCAAATCATTAAGTAATTCTTTGGAATTTTTTAATATCCACATTTGATTAATACCACTATGAGAGTATTTTGTCGTAGAATTTGTGAATACCATCTTTCACTGCCGTTTTTATAGATGTCAATACTTTTGAAAGTGGTTTTGTGGAACAACGGGATGAACCTGCTGTAAAACATTGCTTGTAGGGATTTTTATGTAGTCAAGGTATCCAATATAACAGCGGCAGATCTGTATAGGTATCACCACATGGCGTACAAAATGAAGTGAGTACAGATCTATGATTGGATATAATTTCATCCTTACTAGAGTAGAGCGTTTATACGTTGCACTGTCAATTGGTTTCCCCAAATTAAGTTCTTTGAACAGACAGTAGTGAGAGTGATGAAACTTGGTGTATGGTTTTGTTACATCAATACCTTGACTAAGTTTGATAATCAGCATTTTCTGCTCAGGGTAATGAGAACTACATGTATAAGCAATTTGATTGGTTGAAACTTTGGAACACAATAACTCTCATTCTAATTGAGCTAGAATGTTCAAACTTGGCATAGGTGTTTATTAGGCCAATGCCTTGATGGAGTTTGAAGATGAGCATTTTCTATAATGGGTAAGCAGAGATAAATCATTTGATTGGTTGATGCTTTGGGACGCAATAACTTTAGTTCTAATTAAGTGAGAGTGATGAAACTGTGTGTATAGTTTCTTTACATCAATACCGTGATTAAGTTTGATATTGCGCTGTTTCTGCTTAGGGTAATTAGAGCGATAACCAATTTGATTGGTTGAACCTTTGGAACACAAAAACATTCATTCTAATTGAACTAGAATGTTCACACTTGGCACAGGTGTTAATTAGGTCAATACCTTGATGGAGTTAGAAGTGAGAGCGATGAAACTCTTGACTATAAATTCATTATATAATTATAATATATATCATTACCTTGACTAATTTTTTAAGGCCATAGATCGATATGCAATTTGATTGTTCAAGACTTTGGAACATAACAACTCCGCTTTTAATAGAGGTAGAATGTTTAAACTTGATGAAGATGTTGACTGAATGTCTTGACTGAGTTCAATGATTAGTATTTCGAGCTAAAGCTAAGCAGAGCTTATCGTCTGTGCTTTGGGACAAGATAACTTTGATTCTATCTGATACAGAGTGATGAAATTTTGTGTATTGTTGATAATCAGTTTGATTGCTCCATACTTAAAAATCACCTCTATGGCTTGTGGACACTCTAGAGATCACAATTTTTATCTAATTTTGATCAAACTTGAAATGCATGTTTATAACCTAAAGATCTTGGTTCCTTTCGATATTTGCGCAAAACGGATTGTAATTTCCTGAATTTTAGCCCTTGATTGTATGAAAAATTGCATTTTTAGCTTGTGGTCCATCTAGAAGTAACAATTTTTTTTAGCAGATTTAAAAAAGTGTTTGAATATATCGCTGTTACATCCTAATGATGACTGAGTTCGAAATTTCGCGAAAATCAGACTGAAAATACTAGTGTATATAAATTGTATATAATTGTGGATCCTCAAGTCACAATTTTGATTTGATTTTTATGAAACTTAACATATATTTTTATAACCCAAATCCTTTTGATTTTCACCCATATCAAATCGAAACTTCCTGAATTATGGCTCTTGATTGTTCGAAAAATGACATTTTTAGCTTGTGATCCCTCGAGAAGTCACAATTTTTATCCGAGAGGTCACGAAATTTATCCGATCGCAAAAACCCCCCAAACATTTAAATACATCGCCGTTATACCCTAATGAATGTGAGTTCAAATTTCGTGGAAATGGTACCAAAACAGCAAATAGTGTAAATATATGGTATATCAAGGTTGTGCACTCTCTAGTAGAAGTCACAATTTTGATCCGATTTTGATGAAGCTTGAAATATATCTTTCATGTCTATATTCGGACATATCATATTGTAACTTCCTGAATTATGGCCCTTGATTGTACGAAAAATCGCTTTTTGTTTAGCTTGTTCTCTATCCATCTCTTACAAAATGTGGGCGTATCTGGCCTGGCAGATGCTGGTTATAAAGAGTAATGACAATAGCCTTCCTCACAGCCATCACCACCCCGCCCCTTTTTTTACTTTGTGTACCTTTTTTCCTCCCTCTGGACAGTTTTTTCCTCAATATTTATTGACGCAAATGGAATACCCCTGAGATAGAAATATGCAGTTCATAATAATGCTTGTTAAATAGGTTTGGATTATGTAAGGATGTCATAATGCATCTGAAATCATGATCCTAGCCAATCACATACGCAATGTCATTCAGTTTACAGAAAGAAATAGTATTTGACGATTGATTATAAACGAGATATTCTATCCCTTTGATAATATGACTTGTATAATGATGTTTGAATGAAATCAATCATGTTTTTTTTTAATAGTTTGATTTCCAAAACAGAGTTGAACATTATTAAACATACAGGTAGTTGATATATATGTTACAGTTTTTGTTATAAATATTGTACTGGAATACGGTAGTGTAGTTAAATTTGATTCATTCCTTGCTCCATTTGGGTAATTGTTCTGCAACAAGTCTCAATCAATATTTATTATCTTTTTTTTACTGTACCTATAAATGTTTTCATTACATTTGCTTTTAGAGTTAGACAGAAAGTGGGAGATAACCTTTATATTTCACATGTCTTATTCCAGAAATCAATCCACCTTGTTATTCTGCCACTGGTGAAGTCTGAACCAACAGTGTTAGCCCTAAAGCGTGGGTAGATTCCATTGATTTTCTGACTATCATAATCAGTTTTACAATGACGTGAGATACCAACATTCTTCTTCTTCCAGACCCATTCTATCTCTATTATTGGTATTCAAGCAACTCTTCACTTGCTTGTCTTCCAATTAGAAATTTTATGGTTCTGAAGTGTAATTTCCATCTTTACAGTTACCGGTAGTACAGTTCTTGCAAAAGTTACTTTTACCCCTTATAAATTAAATGACACTTCACATACTGTAGGCTTGTATTTATAGGCCTATAGATGTTTCTAGCTATTGATTCTTAATTTAAACATTCATTTGATATGTTATCTGATATCTTGTAGTGCAAAAAGTGGAAATTCCTGAAGGAGAACGATTACAACAAATTTTTAAAAACAAGATGTTTATTGCTGATTCCATGAAAAAGAATATTTAAACTTGTGTTGTTGTGCATTAGGCTACTAATGAGTTTAACAATGATAAATGCTTAAGTTAAGCAGAGATGAGCAATTTGAATTTTCAATACTTTGGAACATGATAACTTTGATTCTAATTGAATGGGGGTCATGAAACTTGGTGTGTACATTCACTATACAGCAATACCATGACAAAGTTTGATGATGAGCAATTTCTGCTAATTAATTGGTAGAATGTTTAAACTTGGTGTAGATGTTTATAATGTCTTAACTTCTGAGTTTAATGGTCAGTTGTCTGGCAACACCATGAAGAATGTTACTAGCCATCAATTTTCTTTTACATAAAAACATTGAGTGATAAGCGTACATCAAATTTGTCCATTTTGGGGATATTTTTGTGGCAGTGAGTGGCATTATTCCAATGGCAGGGAAATGTTAACTGACAGCTGTCTTTATATCTATATTTATCATTATTTAGTAGTTTCAGATTTACAATCTTCAAAGACATCTGCTTTCATTTCCTAACTGATAGGGACAAAAATTAATATACTGCTTTCACTGTTTAACAAATGTTGTTGATAAAAACAGGTAGTTTTACACTTGCTGTCCAAGCTAAGCTTTACTAAATTTTTGACCACTTATCACACTACCACATGTCTTGCACTTATCAGTTGTTATTTTTCGAAATTTTGCCATAATGTTATCAATAATTCTCGTATTGTAATATTTTTTATACATATTACCATGACATACCCGAAGACAAGGCACATAGCAACAGTTCTTTAGATTTGTTATTTTCCAAGAATCTTCAGAGATATTAGGTGCCAAATTTTTACAAAAAACTTTTTTATTAATGATTCCAGGAAAATGTCTACGATCTTCTTACAAACATCTCTTAATAGGACCATCGACGAGCTTAGAAATGACCAAACGTTCATTCCAGTACTCTTCAGCTCATTTTTATACGTCCACATTCATAATGTGAACGTATTATGCCGTCGCCCCTGTCTGTGTGTGTGTGTATGTACCGTATTTCCTCTAATAAGCGCCGGGTCTCCAAAAAGCGCCGGGCCTCTAATAAGCGCCGGGGGGTCAAGGGGTGCTGAAAAAATAAGCGCCGGGCCTCCAATAAGCGCCGGGTCTCTAATAAGCGCCGGGCATTGTACTTGTTAATGCATGAAGACCCTGTCATCCTACAATTGAAATTATCATTGAAGATGCACATGAAATAGACATTAGATTGCTTTTGATCAAATACCGTAATTCAAAAGATTCTCCGGCCCAATGTCCATGGTAAATGACAGCTTTACCCTAAATTCAATTTGCTATTAAAGAAATAAGCGCCGGGCCACCAAAGAGCGCCGGGCCTCTAATAAGCGCCGGGGGGTCAAGGTGTGCTGAAAAAATAAGCGCCCGGGCGCTTATTAGAGGAAATACGGTATGTATGTATGTATGTATGTATGTGTGTGTGTATGTCTGTGGTTTGCCTACAGGGCGCAATTCTTCATGGATTTTCTTCAAACTTGGTATACTTATTCCTTATACCCTAAGGAAGATCCCTATCGTTTTTGGTGCATGCCCGACCCCCTGGGGCAGAGCCACGCCCATTTCTAGTATTAGTTTGTTTGTCGTCTACAGGCCACATTTCTTAACTTATAATCTTGAAACTTTGCATACACATTCTTTGTACCCTAAGGAACATCCCTATCGTTTGGGGTGCATGCTCAACCCCCAGGGGCAGAGCCACGCCCATTTTCTTTTCATGTGTCTTTGTGTCGCCTACAGGGCGCAATTCTTCATGGATTTTCTTCAAACTTTGTATACTTATTCCTTATACCCCAAGGAAGATCCCTATTGTTTTTGGTGCATGCCCGACCCCCCGGGGCAGATCCACGCCCATTTCTAGTATTTGTTTGTTTGTCGTCTACAGGCCACATTTCTTAACTTATAATCTTGAAACTTTGCATACACATTCTTTGTACCCTAAGAAACATCCCTATCGTTTGGGGTGCATGCCCGACCCCCAGGGGCAGAGCCACGCCCATTTTCTTTTAGTGTGTCTTTGTGTCGCCTACAGGGCGCAATTCTTACTGGATTTTCTTCAAACTTCGTATACTTATTCCTTATACCCCAAGGAAGATCCCTATTGTTTTTGGTGCATGCCCGACCCCCCGGGGCAGAGCCACACCCATTTCTAGTATTTGTTTGTTTGTCGTCTACAGGCCACATTTCTTAACTTATAATCTTGAAACTTTGCATACACATTCTTTGTACCCTAAGGAACATCCCTATCGTTTGGGGTGCATGCCCAACCCCCAGGGGCAGAGCCACGCCCATTTTCTTTTCGTGTGTCTTTGTGTCGCCTACAGGGCGCAATTCTTACTGGATTTTCTTCAAACTTTGTATAATTACTCCTTACATGATCCATATTGTTTTTTGGTGCATGGCCGACCCCCAGGGGCAGAGCCACACCCATTTTCTTTTAGTATGCCTTTGTGCCCCTACACGGCGCAATTCTTCATGGATTTTCTTCAAACTTGGTATACTTATTCCTTATACCCTAAGGAAGATCCCTATTGATTTTGGTGCATGCCCGACCCCCCGGGGCAGAGCCACGCCCATTTCTAGTATTTGTTTGTTTGTCGTCTACAGGCCACATTTCTTAACTTATAATCTTGAAACTTTGCATACACATTCTTTGTACCCTAAGGAACATCCCTATCGTTTGGGGTGCATGCCCAACCCCCAGGGGCAGAGCCACGCCCATTTTCTTTTCATGTGTCTTTGTGTCGCCTACAGGGCGCAATTCTTCATGGATTTTCTTCAAACTTTGTATAATTACTCCTAACATGATCCATATTGTTTTTTGGTGCATGGCCAACCCCCAGGGGCAGAGCCACACCCATTTTCTTTTCGTATGCCTTTGTGCCGCCTACACGGCGCAATTCTTACTGTATTTTCTTAAAACTAAGTCTTTACACCCTAAGGATGATCCATATTGTTTTTTTGGTGCATGCCCGACCCCCAGGGTCAGAGCCACGCCCATTCCTTGTATTTATTTGTTTGTCGTCTACAAGCCCCATTTCTTAACTTATCATCTTAAAACTTTAAATACTTATTCTTTGTACCATGAGGAACATCCCTATCATTTGGGGTACATGCCCAATCATGCCCGACCCGACCCCCAGGGGCAGAGCCACGCCTATTCCTTGTATTTATTTATTTGTTTGTCGTCTACAAGCCACATTTCTTAACTTATCATCTTGGAACTTTATATACTTATTCTTTGTACCCTAAGGAACATCCCTATCATTTGGAACATCCTTATCATTTGGAGTAGGCCCTACGTTCCCTACCCCCAGAGGCGAGCCACGCCCAATTTTTGTATTTACAGGTCGCAATTCTTAACAAAACCGCTCGGTACTTGGCATATGTATTCCTTATTGCCTTAGGGAGTCCACTATTGATTTTGGTGAATGTCTCAACCCCCAGAAGCAGAGTCACGCCCACTTTTTGCCTTTGGAATGTGAAAGGCACAATTCTGAATGCATTATCTGAAGGTATACTTTTAAGTTATATCTAAGGACAGGAACTATTGATGTTGATGCATGACCCTCAACACTAAACAAACCAAAAGCCTAGCCTTTTTTGACAAAGTACCTTATCAATCAAAGCAGAATTGGAATGTGGACGTATATTTTAGCGTTAGTGTTATGTTTTCAATTCACTAGGTACCCCTTCATATAAAAAAATCAAAGTCCGTCTGCATTTTTAAAACAAGATTGAAAACACACCTGGGATGAAATGGAACCAAATTGTCAAACTTTGCAATCACATTTGGAACTCTTTAATCTGAGTATTTATTGCGCTATATTAATTTTGATGTTATGTTATGTTATGTAACAAATGTATAGATGCTATTCATATTGCTAGATTTGGTTGATTCTGCGTCTACCTGTGCAATGTGTCTATTTGTGGAAATCGGTTAAATGGTTTCATTGATACTGGAAGTGACATAAGTTCATGGATAACGTGGCACCAGAATTGAATAAGTTCAAGGGTAACGTGGCACCGGTGAAACCTGTCATTACTGCTTTGCAGGACTAGTTAATATTGAGATTGGTATCCGGTCATCAGAATATCTCTAAATAATAAATGGAGATCTAGCTATCGTTTTTCTAGCAAAGTCTGCTTTCTAGTAAATTCTATGGGATGTTGCATGCTTGTATTCCTGAGCATTGTTCAGACTTTATTTAAGATGTAACAGACTACTACAAGGGTGGTTTCTGTCACTGATCAATGCTGACATCATATTGTCATCCAATACAAATGTCGAAATCTCACAACAACATTTCTCTATTCATGACTTGTGTCCATTCGCAGATAGTGGCTCTTGTTATGTCACAAAATAAAATCATTTTGTGGAAGTGATTGGAGTTGTCGGGGCTACCATTTATTGATTTTTTTGTTATCAGATTTATTTAACAGAGCAGATTATTACACCTGGAAAAGCCAAATCTTATACATTATGTACTTGAAACATATCTGTTTCAATTGACATTATATTTCGGTTAAAGGAGCTAAAACGCTAATAATTTGGACCTAGAAATTGACACAAATAGGTCACAACGCATATGAAAGTATATGAACTGATATTTACATTCAATTGTTTCGTTTTTTACCCTAATTTCAAATCAGCTCTGTTCGGCGAAAGAAGCCAGAAGTCTCAATCGAATGCCAATTTCTAGTTCTAGTACCTGGTTTTTCAGTCTACATAGTATTTATTGCGCATGCTTTCTAGATAAGAATTTGGCGGCACAGTTTAATTTGGTGGAATATGTCTAGCCTCGTTCTTCGAGTCCCTTGTTACCAAATAGGGCTGAAGGGCATTATAGTACATGATGCGTGTACCAATGGTAAAATGTTTATTTTGTCTTAAATATTGGATGAGCCCATCTTTTCCCGGTTAGATCACAGCATCAACGTTGATAATTAAATTGACAAATAATGCCTGTTTTCAATGTCGAAGACTTTGGACGATATTGAGTTGAAGACTTAGCTACTTTAAATATGCCTACTTAAATTCACTTGAAAGTTCCAGGAATGTGCTCTATGGTAACCATGGAGATGTTTCAATATGCATTTGACTTCATGATTGTACTTTGTGGTCGATGGGCTGATCAATTTTACTTTCTGCTTCATCAGTATTTTTGAGTTTACAAAAGAAAGGTCTGTCAGATTGTACATTTAACAGTGACCAGTGAAATGAATCTAAGTATGAATTTCCCTTCTAGAATACTAAATACTAGTAGATCTGAATAAGTAATATTTTGTAAGCCTACAAGCGTATTTTTAGGGTGCCATAACAAATGAGTATGTGCTTACAGTCATTATCATGCTTTTAACTTCTTCGAATAATTTCTCTATTACACACGTCGGATCAATGGAAAATCAGAATGTTCTCCAGTTAATGTTATCTGTGTATGTCAAAGCTTTAATGTTTATTCTTGTATTACACTTTCTAATAGCATCATCCAGATGTCATCACTTGTTTGCTTATTACGTGAGTCTTCATAGAATTGCTCATGGACTTTTTCTTTACAAATCAATAAATGATGAGAGGAAGAGAAAAATCTATAATGATTTGGTGATATAGTGACCATTTTCACTCCTCTAATTTACATCTAATTCATTGAATTTAGATTACAACTTCGGTGTTGATGTGAGGTGTGAAATTTATTGGAACAGTTGATGATATTATGGAATAAAACTGGTTTAAAATGTCTCATGTATGTACATGTAATATATATATAATATCAGATTAAAGATCCATTATGTAAGATTTGGATAAGGAGCTGACCATTCCTAAAGTAGCTGAAAATAGATAAAGTAAAATTAAAATATTAAAAATTTCATTCAAATTACCTTATTCTAAGCCACGCTATCACTGTTGGAATTTTTCACACTGATACACAGTGGATATTCGCTTGGCCGCTACAGTCACTGATAAGGATGACATCGACGCGACTTAATGAGTCACAAATATTAATTTTTTTCCTCCGACAAATCAAATTTTAAAACATTATTTTGAAGTATTAGATAAAGTATTGTTGGAGTATATATCTGGATAGAAAATATCCGATATGTAGCGTAAATAGGTACAGAAAATAGTAGTTGGAGGCATAAAATTGGTAAAAAGATATTACTACATTCGATGTAAACACGGCACTTGTGACCATCAATTTGATGTTTTTTCAGTTTATTTGCTTTTAAAACATTTGGAATATTTTCATATTGTACTGAACATCGTAAGGATTCTTCATATTTTGTTTAAAACTTAATCGACTGTTTTTTCAACCATCTTGATTTGTTGGTAAACATTATGATGTGACGTCACCCTTAGTACTAAAGCGGTCTGACCTTTTCAAGGTCAGTGGTCTACGACAGAGATAAAAGACGGATGTAGCACCATAGGTTTTCAGATGGGACCTCTCTGGAATCTAATGAAAGTCTGTCTTAAATATTTACCAAATGATATCATGCACAATTGAGTGTATTCATGACCCTGAACCTGTGCAATTAACGATATGATTGGTTAAAATAAGCCAAATGATGCAATCATAATTTTCCATACACATGATACATTGTGGTATTTTATAGACACATGTTTTGGCTATATAACTCTTTTTATGTGTCAACCTGTCACTTATACAAGTTCATTTAAGTACACACTACATTATATGTGAATATATTTGAAACTTCTAAATTACCAAATCATTACTTAATACAATATAATGCCATTTCTTGTCTATAAATTCAAAACAATGTCGCCACGACTATATTGTTACAGATGTTGCATTAACTCTGTAAAACAGATTGGGTAGTTTTAACAAGATTGCGTTCATAGTGATATCCAGGGCACTGGTATATTCAAGGCTTGTTAGCATCGCTTTCTAAGAATGTAACAGTTCATAACAAATTTTTATTAAAATGTTTATTGCACCAAAACAATACTGATACTACATGTATAATTTTATACGCCCACATTTTCATGTCTAAAGGTCAAAATTCTTTTCCGATTTGCAAAAACTGTGTGACAAAATGGCTGCCGCATGAACGTGAATAGTGTAATAATATGGTATATAATGGTTGCGGACCCTGTAGAGGTCACAATTTTAATCCGATTTTGATGAAACTTGATGGAATGTTTATAACTCAAGATCGTGGTTCCTTTGATATTTGCACATATATAATTGTACCTTCATGAATTATGGCCCTTGATTGAAGGAAAAAATCACTTTCTTTTTAGCTTGTTCTCTATCCATCTCTCGAAAATGTGAGCGTATCCTGCCTGGCAGCGACTGGGTTAAATTAAATTTTTAAATGATGAACCCTTCTAATCAAGTTAAAATCTCAAGTATCCGATGCCATTGAGAATTGATTATGGTCTTATTTTCCAGTTTCGACCCTGTACCCCCATCAAGCCTTGTCCCGTCTTTTCTGTCCAGTTATCCCCCCCCCCCCCCATGGCCGTTTCTGTCATAAATTTTTCAGTCTGCGTCGGAAAATAAAATCGCTGAATTTTAGTTCGACGCAGACTGAAAAATTTATGACATATCCTCTCAAATTTGGCCGATAGTTAATGTCGAACTGAAAATCTTAATTTTATTGTTATTAGTATTATTACATGTTCTTGACATGCGCTGAACACTTGGATATATACACGTGGTGAATACAAAGTTACATAAACCAAACCTCTTGAATATAGCCAATCATACTTCAAAGACGTAAGCATGTCACGCTATATTATCGGTTGTGTGCTCGGGTCCATGACATCTCTACCTAGGCTATATAGAGGCCCAAATTCACAGCTTCTAATTTTCATGCTCTCCCACCTCCTGCTTACAGCAGTCGGCGATGACCTTCGTTCATCGATTTTTTGTTGTCGGAAATTTATCTTCCTCAAGCCCCCCCCCCCCCATGTCGGCTAAATTTTGGCTTCGGGCCAGGCAGCCAGTTATATTATAAGTTTACAGTGCAGTCCGGAATAGTTCTGTAAGAATGTCACTATTAGCTAGAAACCAAATGAGGCTTGAAATTAGATGCATGTTGTGTTTAATGAATATTGACCACGAAAAATCATTAAAATATTTCCTTCCAAGTGAAATATTGTCTTCCAGTGTTATTTCAGTTGTTTGATATTTTAATCGTTAAGCTGTTTGCTGTAAGTAAACTATACATGCAACATGCCATTAAAACTAATCAATATACTATTTATACTCTATATTTACTGATATCTGGATGGATAGCTAACACTACATGACTCATATCCACCTTTACATGTCCTGAACAAATTCACAGCAATATTCAATTTATAAATATCTGGATCCCAAAGCTTTTAAACTTATTTAGAAGTGAAACACAAGTGAGCTACGCAGCAAGGTTGTTTTATGGAGAAGGGGATGTCTTCTCTGACAACAGACTCAGCGCTCAAAAAAAGGCCTATTGGCGACTGTGGTCCTGGCGCACGTCTTTTTTGCTTTTGATTCTAGTAGGAAACATCGATTGAACTGATACTCTGTCAGACATTTTTTATTTTGAAAAGGTGCAGAAGAGGTCAACCTTTAAGAATTAAATAGGCCTACGGTGCATGCACAGGGTGCGCCATGTTTCTGAAGCAACGACTGCCAGTTTTAAAAACATCTAACTGTTGCTAGATAAGTCTGAAATTACCAAACTATTAGGCACGATATCTCCCTTTACCACAGACACATCATACAAACATATGAAGAGAAAATTCATTTAATGTTTTTGGAAGCCTTTTTATACGCCCACATTCTCGTGTGGACTATTATGCAGTCGCCTTTGTTTGTGGCCTCCTTACAGTTCACAATTCTTATAAAGGTTTATCCCAAAAGATCTTGGCTGCTTTTGATATTGGCATATGTTGGATCGAAACTTCATGGATTAGGGCCCCTGATTGTACAAAAACTATGTTTTTAGCTTGTGAACCCTACAAAGGTCACAATTTTGAACCAATTTTGGCCCCTTTCGATATTTGCGCATATCAAATTGTAATTAATTAATGAATTGTTGCCTTCAATTGATGGAAAAATCACTTTCTGTTTTGCTTGTTCTCTGTCCATCTCTCGCAACCGTTTTTTTTTGTTTTTTTGTGGTTTTCAATAATTTTTATCAATTTCGTCAAATTTTTAACCATATGTAAAGATTTAAAGTTTAATTAGATGACAATCTATGCTCCAGTCTAGTATTTGAGAATAAATACTACATTTAACTCAACAAGTCTTAACTACTTCAAAATGCTTGTAAAATATCTTTTGAAGATAAAATCAGCTTCTCAAGAAATCCACTATAAATAAGTTACTAAGTTGACATGTATTCCAATTAACATTCATACCAAAATTCGAAATTCTAGCTTATGGGCTTACATTGCCTTTAGATTGGACATAATTTCCATTACAACATAGAAGATTTTCTTATTGATGTTCCACGATTGAAGGGAGGTTGCTTGCATGTCATTGAGTCAAATTGCATGTATTTAAATCACCAGTTGTATATCATCGGGGGTTTATGGACCTGCTTCTAATCCAACCTTTGATGATGGGTTGTATGTTCAATCTAATGGGGGTGTACGATTGAACATACAATAGCTCAACAACTCACTTCTTCTTGGTATGATCATATATATTCAGTAACGATCTTAACAATAATAATATATATACAATAATGATCCACAGGCTAGGTAATCTAATAAGGAACAGCGTCTAAGAAATAACTTATCAGAGACCTGTCCCTTAGTGTATCCTACTGCCTGCCTGTGGCCAACTACCTTACCATCTACAATCTGCCTCTGATATATACTAGGGTTTACTTGCATTGGTAGCAATAAACAATACATAATACATAGTAATTAAATACATTTAAACTTAATAATATTTACAGTTGTTAAGGGGTAGTATTTATGTGACATCCATTCATTCATTTACTAAGTTGACTAATGTTTTTAGACTGTAGACGGATTATCTCATTACTACTATTGTCTTTAATCTCTATCATAGCTGACCATTGATAATCCGTCCATCCTTTTATTGGGTGAATGTCTACCTGGTCATATATACGTCATATATACGTGGAAAAGTGTAGTGTCGCCTGTCTAACCTCGTAGGTTTTCTCAGGGTCCTGTTTCCTCCAACTGCTAAAGACCCCTTCTGCGCGAAGAAAATTATTGAAATAAAATTAAACCATATGTTAGTTCCGAAATGACCTAGTTTGTGTCGAGTGGACTACTTGGGTATATTTTTTGTTATTGATGTCACTGTAATAAGAATGTCAACAGGAGCAAGCAACAGGAATGTAATAGATCTATGAACTTTAAATCTGATTCTTGTTAATTTTGTTAACTTTTTCTCTTTTCAGAAAATCCTTAGATAACAACAAAAATCAGACAAAGAGAAATCAAACATACAATCCGAAATATTTATGGCTTCGTCTGGCCATTTTTGAGAAACAGTTAGCAAAAATACTGGATTATTTAGTTCAAAATAACAGGTTTGTCTACTTTGATATGATATTCAAAAGAGAGATTTATGTTAAGTTCAGGTTTTATTAGCTGTAATAAAATATTCATTATGAATTATAGATATCTTATATAGCAATCTAAATTTAAAATTTGCTTGATTTTATTCACTCAGGATTTTATTTCTAATATTTTCTCTCTTTGTAGTCGATATTATGAAGCAGAAGCATTGATATCTGATCCAGTTGACGGACCTATATTTGCATCTTTATTAAGTAATTAAAACTTCTGGTACCTTTATGCATGTACAATTTATTGCCCTATAATGTAGTTAAAAATTGTGTTTCTGGTTTGATAGATTTATAAAGCTTAACTAATCAATTTTCACTGACAGTTGACAAAACAGTACGGTATTTATTAGTAACATTATATACATTAGGGCATTGGAATTTAAGTTTTTGTAACTGGTCACATTCGCCTATTGGTTTGTCGTTTTTGTTCTGTTTTATAAAATCTTGATAGAGCCATATATTTTTAATAATTTACGATAATAAATTGAGGACTTACCACCCATATCTTATTTTTTGTGGAAATTGATTCAGTTGTTTTTCTGTAATAACTCCTACAATTTTCCTTCTTTGGTATGAAATCTTGTCAGCTGTTTAGAGGCAATCTATGATATTGAATTTGAAAGGAAAAACCCTTCTCATTTTCATTGGATTTTTATGATAATGTCTTTTTAATTTTTAATATTTTCCAATAATCACTTCCAATGCCCTGTATTACTAAGTTTTGTAATCACCTTTATAGGCTGCAGCTATTAACCTAGTTTACGGTAAATAATACAGGTTGTCTATCCATCCTATTGAAAAGAAGAAACCTCTGATGAATGTTTTTCTCTCAAATGTTTGATAAGAGAATATTGCTCGGTAGGACAAAAATATTCTGTGAATTCAAGTCTGTTATTGTAATTTAGTGGAATGACAACTCGTTTACTTACATGTAGGTAGAAATGAATTGAAAATTTTTGTTCTATTTTCAGTGGGACCATGTGCTCTAGATTATACAAAGATGAAGACGTCTGATCATTTTTGGACAGATCCACCAGCAGACGAACTAGTTCAAAGACATCGTATACATTCAGGTGGTAATCATGCTTTCGCTGGCCCTGGATCACCAAAACGACCTGGATTACAGGTAATCACTGAATAGATAGATAATTTAGTTTTCGGGAAAGCAGATATCACATTGCATTTGGCAATGGGAAATATGGAATTGAAAAAGTCATGAATTAATCATTCAATTAAATTGGTCCTTCTCTAGGGCTGTCAATACGACCTTTCGTGATACGTTGTATCCATACGTATTTTCGGTATCGATATTTTTCTTCTTTCGTTTTATTTTTGCCGGTTGTCGTAAATAAGGGCGTTGAGTGGATACTCACTTACTTTTCAACACCATCTTATTAAAACTTTGCAACCATGTTCCATATGTAAAATAACACAGAGGACACATAATACATGTCACTTATTGACTTATAATTATAACGTCTACATTCGATCTAAGGGGGGGGGGGTAATCCATAAGCTATATCTTTTCAGCATGTATTAGTATTTCCATGGATTTCAGATAAACCACAGCCTACAAATGTCCCTTGAGTTATAAGTAGCATTGTTTATAGCAGTTTGTTCTAGAAAATTCTATGACATTAATCATTAATTATCAACACAACACTCAGTATAATCTTCTGTTGACAACTATGTACACACTTCAGTAACTCCAGTCATATTTTATGTGCATTATTCTGTACAGACTGTAGAATTTCAAAGTTGATTGTATTGTACCCATGTTTGAAAGTTGGGATTTGAAAAATATGTTATTTCTCCGGTGTGCAAAATGACTGATGGGTCACATCACGACTGGCATATACGGCCAACATGAAATGCATGCATGTAAGTCTCTTGTTGGTTAATTACAGAAAATCATGAACCAATCATAATCTTTCCAAGGCTGTTATTTACAGTTCGAAAGCTGGAAGAGTTTTATCATCACACACTTCTTAATCCATTGAAATATCAGCTATACAGTTCTTACGTTTTTTGTTCTGATTAGTAGGGCTTGACATATAATGGCTCTTTTTAACACTTTTTCATTATTTAGGCTTCTCTACGCCCATTTATATTATATTACCAAGTGACGGATGCGGAGATTTGCAGAGTGGTGGAAAAAATGTTTTGCGATCAACCCTTTTTGAGTATGTAACTAACATGACAAAATTTATGGTAGCTGGCTTTTTTTCGCAGGTATCCAATGAAGTCCATTTTGCTCAGTAATCCCAGCCAGAATTCGGGTTTTATTTGAGTACAACGAATTTGGACAACAGGTAGATATTGATAATAAAAACCATCTGTTTTATTTGACTTGTGTCTCACGAATTATATTATTATTACGGTCAACGGTGGGATGTGAATCAGGACAGACAGAAGTTGAGAAAGGTCACATCGTCCTCCAAATCCACGGTCAACACAGGCAAGAAATAAAATAAGAAACATTGACATTGTGGATAGGCTAGGATTTAGTATGGATTCGGTAGAATTAGTCATAGAATGAGTACATTAAAAATTGTTCATAAAACTGGACATACAACACCATTTACGACATCCAAACCTTTAACACTGGAGTGCCATAAATTGGTCTGGCATACAAATTTAGAGACCAAGAAATGAAAAGAACTATACAACTTCTAAATATAAATAAACAAAATACCAATACTTTGGATGATAGGGTCTACTACGGCACATACAAATAAATAATGCCGTGGCAGACATGCGTGTGGGCTTTTACCATGGCTTTGCCATTTGCCGTGGGTTATAATTTTTAGCACTGAGTTTGTGTATAGAGTGAGGGAAGGACGAAGTCTTTTAAATTTAAATACGACGTGGCAGCTTTCTTGGATTTTTTCTTTGTGCTGGGCGGCAAAAAAAAGTACCGGGCACAAGTGCCTAGCGTGGCTACATTCCTGATTTACCCCCAAAAAGCTGTAAGCAATCAATTAAAGATGGGTTCCCAGCAAAGTATTTATCGGCTGGTTATTTCCAATAAAGGTATGGCAAATTTGGTATTTATGAAAAGTATAGACACCCAATCTTACTAGAAAAATACTAGATTACGCGAAAATCGCCCATGGGGCAAGGACTGGGCAATATTGTCAGGGAATCACTAACCGTCAACCTGACAGGATTTGCCGGCTTATTGTCTGCTAGCTTAAGTCAGGGAGCAGTTGTTTTTTCTTGCTCAAATGGTGAGGCGGTTTTGGGAAGTAATGATAGATACATTTTGAAATATGGACCCTCCTACAATGAAGTTGAGTTGGCAGACATTGCGTTTAACAACAGCTTACTTACAGCTATAGGTATTTCTGGCGAAAACAAAGTTTTGAAAGGGAATTAAAGCAAATTTTTGATAGATTGGTTACTTTAAATATGTGTTTAGTCCAAATATATCGTCAAATCACAAAGTTTGTACCTGGGAATGCATCTTTAACTACATTTTCAGTAATATAATAATAATTTTGCATTAATTTTACCTGATTTTGACCTAAAGCAGCATATTCTGAAATATAAGTATTTTGAATATATAGATTCTCTCTTTATATGAATGGTTATTCAGTAGTCACACACCTTGAAATTTCTGAATGATGACCTAATAAATTTGTTAAATGAATTATCATAGAGAAGATATAACACTGCCAATAACACTGTAACCATATGGTGTGTTTTGAACACTTGTCAACATATGGTATATGGACTGCTTCAGTGATTTATGGAGATTATAGTTAATAATAAGACTAAGCAACTAGATTATGATACTAGATTGGTATATATATAATTAGATACTGAAATATAGTTCATGTAAATCATAGATTCGGTATATATTTATTTATGTTTGGTGTACTAGAATAATGTTAACTGAATTATATCTTATACATGTACACATATTCCACTGCTCTAGATAAGTTTTCTAGGCAGGGAGTACCGGTAGTATACATGTTCATAGCTCAAAAAATCAATTACACTACAGTCATTTGTGCAGTATCTTGGAAAGTCGAGAATATTTTGTGGATACATTTAGATCAAATTGTTTTCGTAGCTTCTGTTCATTTATGGAATGCCAATGTTTACATGGCCCAACATTTAAATGTCCATTGTCAATCTATTCACAATTTCTTAATGACGCTCGAGTTACAATGTATCATTCAATTTACTTTAAAATCTATGTACCGGTACAAATTTTATGTTTATTACTATAAGACAGTTAATCTTCAACAATTTATGATAATTACATTCAGAAGTATTTCTCTTGATATATTTGAACATCAGGCTAAATTGACCCTCCAACTGCAATATTTAATAAACACTGTTTATGATTAGGAGCTTGTTTTGTTTCAGTGATTAAAGATACATGTAACAACATTCAAAGTTGTTGCCCATGATCACTTTATTGGCTTTTGATTGACTTTAAATTTCATACACAGTATTTATGTTCCTAAGAAGAAGTCTATTGATCTTATGGTGACTAAAGTTATCTGATCAGCCGCTCAGTATTCTTTCTTACTCTCCGTGCCCTCCACCATTTTGAGAGTCATATACTTATAAAAGTACACAAGAAGATTTGGACTGTTTGTTATGACAAACTAGCTCTGAGTACAATAGTCCCTAGCATTTCTTATAGTTCATCTTTCCTAATCAAGGCTACATTGTAACGGATTGGCTAAAGTGCCATTTTGAATGATTGTATGCATGTGTATTATAAAATGGTAACATAGGATTGCTAGGATGAATAGCCATAGCCTTGAAAGTTACACAAACTATTTCCTGAGAAAAATCACATGGGCGCTCTAAAAATTGACCTGAAATCTTTGAGTAACTAGCAGTTGACCCAGTGTAGCATGGGAATATTCATGAACGAGAAGTAGCATAACTCTGAAACTGTAAGTGTTAGTCCATAGTCCAACGCCACCAGGTTCTGTGTTACTCCCTGTTCTGAGCTACCCCAATCCACCAAATTTCAGGCATATATATTCTCAGTCAAGAAAATGAGTAAAATTTGAGTTAATGTGCTCGCCCAAATAGCACTATCCTGTATGAGATTAAAGATAGCCAACTTCCAAAAAGAAATAAAATGAAACTTGGCTAATGAAGACGGACTTCTGATAAGAATTGTTAACAAATGCTTAATTCATCACCTCAGGAAAATAAACAACACAAATGATATGCTTTATTTGACATTTATATTAAAGATAATTGTATTCCTGGCTTTTTAGATTTCCAGGGGTTGATCCAGTTTTACTTTTAAGTCAGTCGTCATGTGCACCGATTATGCTTCTCAGTGGTTTGTTGTCAGGTGTGGACTTCTGTGGTTGATCATCCTGTACCACGGGTAGGGCTATGAGTTGCTGGTTAGATGTGGAAAGACAACAGCAAAACATCCCACCAGGGCTCTATAAAAGTTAAGTGTGCCTGTGCACACACTTGAAAGTGTGCCGGCAGGATCATACTCAAAAGAAGTGTATGCAATTGCCAGGTTTATAGTATGATTGGGGGGGGGGGGGCTTACGAAATTTTCTTGGGTTTGGCTCGGCAGAAGAAGAATTATAAATAATTTTTAGTACTTTTTTTATTTTGGTTTCTAAATTGTATTAATGTATTATAGATTACTTTAATAATAAAGATTATGTTTGATGTGCATATTGTTCTTGTTTGGGGTTGATATAAACATAAGATAGATGGCTACCGGCTTTAAACAAGTTCATTAAATCCCTCTCCGCAGCCTGGTTGTCATTCGTTAAACTTAACTTCGGGTATAATTCTGAGACTAACAGGAGTTGTTTCCCTTGACGATGACAAGATATTTGTAACTTATTCTTTATTTTACATGATTTACGTGACAGTTTTCTTTTGGGTTATTTTAAATGTGCCTGCAAATTCTTTTTTAAAGCAAATGTGCCTACGCACATCCAACATATGACACGTACTTTCTTCTGCTACATATTTTAATAGCCTGATGATCATCTATTATTTGTAATTCTCTTCTTTGGATTCCTTTTCATGTTGTGTATTTTCTTCTTACTATCTCAGTAGTTAAGACATTAATTGGTCTTACAAGGAATAACAGTGCATCTGTTCGCTTATACATTTTATATCAAGCTGGATAGTGGGTACATATATTTACAATGCATTATTTACAATACAATACTTAAAATTAACATGTCTTTCTTTTCTACCCCTAACTCACAAATGAGTTTACTGGCAGCTACATCATATGGCTCTCCTGCAAATAAATGCGGTCTTCTCATCCCAGCTGATGTCTCTTGAACCTCGGTGATCTCTCACGAATATAGCGGCCTGTATAACACTAAGGAATCTTCATGGTTTCTAAAAACTGTAGGAACTAAATAACTCTTATAACATAGACAGTGTCCTTGAGATAGCTCTGTCAATTATTTAATTGGACAAATATTACATAACTAATGATGATAATTGGTTACTAAGTTAAATGATGCAATAGCAATTTGAAGACATGACATTCTGGGTTCACTAAAAATCATCTCTGTTTTGGCTTTATAAATCTTTTATGTGTCAACCACTCGATTATTTTAATTTAGGTAAAGCTACAATATGGTGGCAAAGGCCATAATATTACAAAATGCAGACCTAAAAAATTTATTTAAAATATTGTATGTGAAGTTAATTCTCCTTTGAATTATTCTTCTTTTTTTTTTAAAATGACAAAAAAATACCCCCATTCATTTTGAATCGATTCATCACTAATATGAAACAATATTTTATGTTAAATGTTCACGAAAGTCAAATTATCGTGTCAACCCTCTATTGTAAATTTAACTTTTTAGAAGATAGTCCTACCGCCATTATAGAAGATCGTGTCAAGCAAAACAGCTGGTGTATCACTCTTCAGAACACAACGGTTCAATAGATTTCCTTCTTATTAACAGATTTTCCTGTTTTCTTCAGAAAACATGACAAATAATTTGAATTTAAACATTATTGGTCACCTTCTACGCTTAAAAAGATGTTTATTATATTTTATTAACAAATCAGAAATATACCGCCAACATATGTACATTAATATATATACCAATTCAATATTGGTGTTGAAAAATATAACCGAACATACATATTTCAATTACTTATTATATTTTCATTTTACATACATTTAAACATAGTCGATAAGCAAGATAAAGTCCTCAACTTTGTAAATTGTATATGCTGGGGAAGAAAGACTTAGAAAAAACCCTTGGGCCTGGTTTTTTCTTTTTATTAGGTTATTTTCTTCAATCTTTCATTCCCCAGCGTAATGTCAGTCTCGTTCTTTATTCTACATGTAATATCTGTGTGAAAAATGAAATGAAACAATTTTTCTGTTCAATCTTTCAAGAAATATGAAAAGTATATATTTGCAAAAAAGTAAAAAGATCAGGTGGTTAAATTTTCTTTTATCTAATTTGCAGAATGGAAAGAAACTAAACAACTGGTGCCAAGGCAATTATTGTGAATTAATGCATACTGTAGCTTGACATTAATAAATTTTATGTTACAGATAAGAAGGACAGCCAGTAGTGGGAGTGGAGAAGAAAGTCCTAAATCATTACACATGTCAGCCAGAGAATATGTTGAATCATTACATCAGAACAATAAAACTACTCTACTCTATGGTAAAAATAATGTTCTGGTACAGCCAGTAAGTATTAATATACACCCTGTTCCATAAATGTTAGATATAAACTGTCACTGTCTGAAACAAGTTTTGACAATGGAAAATTATTGCCATAATATTCAGTAAAATATAATTCTACTGTATTGATGTATTATTTGAATGTATTTTTATGTGTGGATTTTAATCATATTGTGAGGTATGTATTGTGATGTATACTGTATTGAAGGTTGAAGTATTGCTGTAGACCTAATTGAAAGAGTAACAAAAGCTAATTCATTGTTTCTGTTAAAAGATTTTACAGTCCATTAATTTTGATTTATGATGAATTGTCTTTCGCTGCATTAATAGATATTGGAACTTGGTTGCCAAAATTTGTCAACCAAATAGCTCTGCGTATTTGATATAGAACTGGCAAGAGTGGCAAGAACTTGCAGAAGGCATATAGTAAAATTTGAAGAGAAATTTTTGATCGTGTGAACAAACAGAACATTATTCCAGGCGTATTTACTGTGTCTAAAAGTTTCAGCCCAAAATGCCTTGTCGTGTGTTAAGAAAAAGGGTGTTTAAAGAGCCTACCATACAACATTAGCCAGTGAAATATGTATAGGATTTATTTTTTGAGAATTCATTAAATATAAACACACTAATAAATTGTCACTTATTTTCTGATAGAAGGAAGATGTTGCTGCCTTGGCTGGTTATCTATCATTACATCAGTGTACAGATGGTTTAATGATAATGTGGACACCTAATCAGTTGATGAATGGTTGTTGTGAACAAGTTGATGAAGACGCTGATAGAAGGTATTATTATCCTTAAAATGAATAATAGTGTATAGCACATCTATTTTATAACATATTGATTTTGTTAAATGTACTTACCTTTGTTTTTTGTTAATTGTAGTTATCTCTTTTAAAGGTGACAGTCTCTTTAAAATCTTTAGTATTTCTCATAGTAATTAAGATATTGTTATTTTATTTATCTCACCATGGTTTTAGAGATAAAATAATACATTGAAACACTTGAAGATCTAAGAGACTAACCTGAATGTTATTTGATTTTTCTTTCTTTCTTATATTCACACTCATTTTTTTTTCAATTTCAAGAATCAGTAACAGTAAATTAGGATTTGATGTTTGATTATTTTCTTCTTTTTTTTTCATTTTATTTTGAAATTTGTATTTATTTTGTTTTGGTTGTTTCCTGTGTCGTTGTGAATATTATAAAAGAAAATGCCGCTCCAATGGTTTTATGAGACAATTTAAAACGGTGTAAGTGTATACTCATTCAATGTCTTATAACACATTCATTATTACCTGTAGAAGTTTGTTTAAAGAGTATTGTCTTACTGGCTTCCTTAGTCAACAAATTTCTTTTTTGGACCTGCTAGAAACGAGTGTTTGGTGTACCTGACGGTATTACATGTCTAAAATTGCTTTGCATCCAAAGGGTTAATAATCAGTAATAGACAGCATCTATCAGCTGTTTTGAAATTCATCTTAGAACCTTTTAAAATCAATTATGTAAAATAAGAAAGAGCAATCAGAATTTGGGGGGCGGGGGGTCTATACCTTATTTTTTAAGGTGAGTGTGATGTGTAAGTGACACTAACTTTTTAATTACTTGCATGCAAGATTAATAGTGAATACAAAATACTGTACGGTTAATTGTATTTTGTATGTGTAGTGTATATATCATACATGTCGTACGTCTCTTTTATGGCTTGTTTTTGAATCCTTAACTTTTGACCCTGATATTGTTTAAATCATGTGTTAATATTGTATGACTATTATTTCAGTATGTATTGGGAGTATGCAATGACAGTATTTCTAGATGAAGTAGTTTATATTCACTGTCATCAACAGCGTAAGTAAAGGCATTATATTTAATTGTTGTCTGTATTCTGGTAATAATTAATATAATAGTAGTTTTAACCTGATGTGTCTAAAGTATCTGCATATTCATTGTATGTTTCGTTTATTTTGGAATTCCCGTTACTTATCTCAATCAAAATAGCTTGAAGGGAAAGTATGAAACTAGGAGACCACTAATTGAAGTCTATATCTCTATTGTGTCTGTACTTTCACACACACAATAATGAATATAGGTAGTGGTAGCTGTATTGATATAGCTGTAGCCATTCCCATCAACCAGACTTGTCTTCATCGACAAAATGTTGATTACCAAACCATATTATTTCAAATCCCTTATCACAGCATTTATATTAAATTATGTTAAAAAATGAGTCTGTATTATACTCATTAGAAAATAACACCCTTATAAACAAAATTTGTCTCAGTAAACAATAATTAAAAAGAGATTAAAATATAACTGTTTCGAGATATATATTATTTTACTTTTTTTCTTAGCTGATTGTGGAGGAACTGTTGTATTAGTGGGACAAGATGGTGTCCAGAGACCACCAATCCATTTCCCGAAGGGTGGACATCTTCTAGCGTTTCTCTCTGTTTTAGAGACGGCTCTACTTCCACATAGCCAACTTGATCCTCCTCTCTGGAACCAGAGGGGAAAAGGTAAAGAAATGGGCAAGTGTCAAAACGATTCTTAAATACATTTTTAAATAATGACATTATAGGCTCAACTGGAACTATGGTGGAAATCTAATAAAATGTTATCCAATTCCCTGTTTAGAGAGTTCAAAATGGAATCAATTTCTATGTTATTGATGAATGGTAGTTCAAAGAAAGGGGTTCCCATTATTGTTTTATGAATCAAAAAGAAGAAATTTTATCCTATTTCGTGTTTGTAAAGTTCAAAGAAGAAATTCTTGTATTAGATCACATAATGACCACAGATGAAGGATAAATCTAAGGATACTCATGGACTCCTTCGTTTGGAAAAAAGACACCTGTTGCAAGTGACTTTCCTGTCACACATTATCCATAGGATACTAAAACCTGTAATTTATTTAGATTCTTATGCTAATACATAATTTGTTCATCTGTCAGTGAACATTTCGAATCCTGAAATCATGTTGTTAATGATGTATAGTGCTTTGTATTGGACTCTATTAAAACTAATCTAAATCATTTCAGGTAAAGTCTTTCCTAAGTTAAAACGTAAAGGTAGTCAGTTATCTAGTGCTAGTAGTAGTGGTAGTACTGGCAGTTCTAGTACAGATGAAGATGAAGCCACTGATTATGTGTTCCGTATAATTGCAACTTTTAAACCAGAAACATTAAGTAAGTTGACAATGAAAAATAATGATGAAGAAAACCACTTAAATGATTGAGGAATATTACGTTGTGTTGTATCAAATAGCTCTTTAGATTTAATTGTACAGATCTAGTAATATGTGTGATGTTTATATACAACAGTATGTATAATTTTATTGGGTATATGATACCATGGTCACCAATTAAATATTACAAAAAGTGAACACTCCTCCCAATATCTGTTTTCAGCAGCTGAAATGCTAGATCCCAAGGCCAAAACATCTGGTGAGAGATCACCATATCCTGTACGTCGTCATCTTCCTCCAAGTCCACTAATTCGCTCTTCTGTACAGTGTTACGCTATATCCCAGGAAGAACAAAATAACATGTTTATTAATCAGAACAGTTCACATCTCAGGTAAGTTATTATCTAATACATCTTTATACTGCCATATGGTATATTAAATAATTAATGTGTTCAATTGGAGCTGCTTCCAGTTGCATTTATTTCAGTTTGGTTTTCTATTCTGGTGATTAATTAGATGGTTGGCTAGTCAGTGTTGTTGATAATATCACATGTGATTATCATTTATTCAAGGCCATATAAATGTAATATTCTGGTTTTGAGAATATCACCACACCACTATATAACAACATTCTTATTAATTACTGCATATTCATAACTTATTTTCATCAGTATATGGCAACCAAACATTCATCTGCTTAATTTTTATACGCCCATATTTTCATGTGGACGTATAGTGTCGTCGCCCCTATCTGTCTGAACGTCCGTCCATCCACAAGTGTTTGTGGACACTCTACATGTCACAATTCGTATTCAATTTTTACGAAACTTGAAATTTAGGTTTATCTCCAAAAGACAATTATTAATCGATTACTCAAATACTGTAAACATCTGCTAAATCAAGATTGTGCACAATTTTGATCTGATTTTGATGAAACTTGAAATACATGTTTATAACCAAAAGATGTTAGTTCCTTTAGATAATAGCGTGTATCGGATTTTAACTTCCTGAATTATGGCCTTTGATTGAACAATAAAAAATGTTTTTAGTTTTTGGTCCCTGTAGAGGCCATAATTTTTATCCGAATTAAAACAAAAACTTTGAATATATCACCATTACACACTAAGATCTTGGTTCCTTATGATAATAGCGGATACCCAAACTTAACTTCCTGGATTATGGCCCGTTGCAGATTCTCTGAAGGTCACAATCTTTTACATCACAATTCCAACATAATGAAAGTTGAATTCTTATTTCGGGAAAATCGAAATGAAACTGGCCGACAAAATGGCCGCTCATTGTACGCAAATTGTGTAATTGTGACTGCTCAGATGTAGTACCTGCCTTGCCGAACTACTATGATCAGAGTATGAAATTCTGTGAATAATATTCCACGTGTCCGAATATGAGATTTGTCTAAAGATTAGACTCTGGCCACAACTGATTGTGCAACCCTGACATGCTCTGCTAAACAGGGCAAAACTTTTAGGACCAGTAACACCGTTTGCGAAATCTGATACATTTTTATATTGATTACCAATACTTGCTTGAAAACGTTGAGAGAATACTCTTCGAAACGTCGCCTAAATAAATCAGTAATTGTTCTTCCATAAGTATGTGTTATAGTTTAATATTAAATAGCATAAACAAGGTATTTTTCCTTATTTTTTCCAAACATGTGCAAGGGTGCGGGATGTTGATGACTAGTCATCTTGTTTTTCTTTGTAATCTTATTTGTTAACCTTTGTTAAATTTACAAGACACTTTGATTTCTTGTTTTACAGTAATATTTGATTTACATTAAATGTATAGGCAAAATCTAAAAGGAAGTTTCGATAATAATGATCTTATTTCCAATAGTTTAACCTAGATTTCACATGCCTACTGATTTTAATGTCTGTCTAAAAAAAAAATAGCGTTGATGATTAAAAACAATTTTTGAAAAATGAAATTTTGTTGACTTTTTTTCAGAACTCATATAAAGCAGTTGTGTGATACAATGAGGAAACAGATTATTTCTCGAGCTTTCTATGGATGTAAGTAGGGTGCATTGATTAAAATGCTGTCACAGACAAACATTAAATTTATATTTTTCTGATTTAGGGCAAATAGGTTAAAAAAGTGAAACACTGAAATAATTTCATGAAAATATGTTGTGTTCAAAAGTCAAATGAAATCTTTTTGAAAGATGAATTAGTAACAAATACATGATTTTGACACATGTTTCTACTATACATGTAAAACAGGTTTATGTATTTTGAGGTTTGATAACTTCACATATATACACAAACAGATGTCTATTATAATCTTTTTTTATAGCCCATATTTTGATGTATATATATTATGTCGTTGCCTCTGTCCGTCTGTGTGTGAGCTAGTGCACACTTCAACGCAAACTATATGTTTATATTCCAAAGATCTTTTCGCCACTCTTTTTGTCTCAATTTAGAATCAAAAGAAGATCTTTGACAAGTTCGATTTTCTGTTGAATATGAAATATGTACGTCGTACGAGGTTTATTGCCATTTTTTGTACGATTTAGATGAAACATAAAATATATGTTGAGGATTAAGAGTCTTTGATGAGGTTGATTTTGGTGCTCATCGGATGTTTCGTCCTGGAGTTAAGATGCAAAATATGTACAAGGTATGTGGACCCTGCAGTGACCACAACTTTTGTCAGATGCAGATGAAACTAACAATATGTGTTAAGAAAATCAAAAATGTCGGATGGATGAGTTTGATTTTTGTGTGCATCAAACCTTAAGATCCAGGGTTTTCCGAAAAACTTGTAAACATTATAAAGGATATAGGGAGGTTGGATGGCTAAATGGTCAGCGTATGTGTGTTGTATCATACGGTCTGACATTGAGTCAGCTGGCATGGTTTTGATTCCCTGGTTGTACGTGACAAAAAGTAGGGTCGCCTGTCCAACCTCGTGGGTTTTATCCGGTTCTTCTGGTTTCCTCCCACTGGTATATGTCACTCCTAGTGGACATTAAACCCCATCTCTCTCTCTCTCTTTCTCACTCTAAAGGCTATATTTTTTAACAGATTTTTTAAAAATTTGCTTTAATGCATTGGGTCATAAGAGGACGAACCCTATTAGTGTTCCAGACTGATGCACCCTTAGCTAAAAAACATTGGGAATGTTATATAGAGGTCATAGTAAGTTTCTAATCAATCATTTTCAAATTTGGTGTGAAGCATCAGGTTCATGAGAGGTTGAACCCTCTTTTCCCCCGAAAACTTTGTAAACTGGTCAGAAACACTTTGTTGTTTTTTTTACATATGTATGTCTAAGCCGATGTGAGGCATTAGAAAATGAGAAAATGATTCTATTTCCCAGTTTTAGATGCATCTTTTGCAATATGTGGGTGTATCTCGCATGGCAATAGCTTGTTACATGTGGCAATATATTGTCGTCACCCTGGTCTATCCTTCTATTCGAGCTGTTAACTAAAGAGTTGACATGCTGGAATAGTTAGGCTAGTTGGCAATCCTTTCTATACTTATAGTTATTGCCCCTACCCAAAAAGCTGGTGGGTGTATATTCATTGCATTTCACAAATACAGATTTTTGATTTCTTTTACAAATCTAGGGATAGCTCATTGTCGTCATCTGAAAACAGTACGAACACATCTCTCTGGTCTAGTCAACTCCACAATAGTATCTTGTGATGATCCTTATGATGCATCTGGTGGATTGACACGGGAGAAATGGCAGGAACTAAACAGAAATGGAATGGTGAGATTACTTTCTTAACTCTTAACTGACCCCCTTTGACTTTTTTTGACTCCTATAAACATAACTGTTAAGTACCCACGGCAACATTTGTTGACAAAACCAGTTAGCCTAATGCGAAGAAAGCAGGGGACTATTGAAATGGGTCTGTTTGCCATTACACTTCTAGTACACAATAACTCTCCTTCTACTAATTGAACTAGAATATTTAAACTAGGTGTGGGTGTTTTTTAATGTAAGGTGAATGTCTTGACTGCGTTAGAAGATGAGCATTTTCTAATTAGGCTAATCAGAGATGAGCGGTTGGATTTGTTGTTGCTTTGGGACCCGATAACTTTGCTTCTAATTGGGGGAGAGTGATGAAAATAAGTTCGATGATGAGAATTTACTGCTTAGGCTGACTAGCATTAACCAATTTGATTGGTCAAGACTTCGGAACATAACAACCCTGCTTTTGATTGAGGTAGAAGTTCATTAGGTGAATGTCTTGACTGTGTTCAATGATTAACATTTTCTCCTAAAGCTAAGCAGAGTTAATCAATTTCATCGGTCGATACTTAGGAACAAAGAGAACTTTGACTCTAATTGATGGAGAGTGATGAAACTTAGTGTATAGTTTCACTACAAAGTACTTTAAACCATGACCGAGTTCAATTATGACCATTTTCTGCTTAGAGTCGCTTAGACTAGATAATCAGTTTGATTGCTCAATGTTTTTTATCAGATAAATGTGCAATTAATTAGTATGTTTCATCTATTTTGAGAGGGAGAGGGGGATTTATGCTGTGGACTACAGCCTTACTGTTGGCTTGTTTGAATTATATCTGTGTGTTTGATGTTATGTAGGAAATTAACCAAACACTCACTCAATCTAATAGTTATTTAATGTCCTGCTTTTTTTAACTGACTGTGCTAATAAAAACGGGCATATGTTATTCAGTGTGCCAAGGGAAATTTTGCTCAGACAGCAGTGCTACGGCTTACTGTTATTCCAATTCCTTCTTTCTGTGTTCTTTTTACGCCAATGTGTACACAGGACCATGTTTTTTATCCCATCCAAACGTCTAGAAAGCAGTCCTTGTCAGGCCATCCGTCTCGAAGCAGTGTCACCGGGAGACAACCTCAGACCTCCAGTTTTGTGAGCCAGTGTCTGACTTGCTAAAAATAACAAGTGATGAATTTTACTAGAATCTATCTTTTGGTAGTAGAAATATTCATCTTTGACGGCAAAAAGGAATTGGGTTGTTGTGGTGGATATTGAAGGGAGATAACTCTATTAATTTCCATGATTAGGACTACTAATTGTTTTTTCTAATTAAAAAATTTCATGATGCACAATTATGTTCATCTATTTACAGCAATTCTCTTTATCCCTTTTTCTCTCAATCTGATTAAAACACAGATCCTATTTCATTTCATTTTTTATAATTCAAATTTCTTCTACACTTGGATGTTCTGGATGATGTTAGGGACTGTTTTTTTCTCTTTGCATAGATTTAAAGAACAGTGTTTGAATTAACACTTACTACCAGGCTTTGGTGATTTGGAAGCCGATAGGCTGAAAATGACATCATAACCTACAGATTCATTTGAACACTTCATTATTTTTATCAGACAATTGTAACATGTTGGGCTCTTTGTATTTATAAATGAAACGGGGTCCTACTTTTCTTTGCCATCTGGACTAATGAAGACGGGCATACGCCATACAGTTTGCTGTCAGGGAAATTTTGTGCAGAGAATTACATAGTGTTTCCTCGTTAAACTTCATCAAATTCCAACTGTCAGTGGTTCTTCTATGTGCACACCATCATGTACACAGCTCTTCATCTGGCACCAGTGACAAGGGTAAGGCACACTGATAAATTTTGAGGAACTTTGTCTGTCCCCTGGTGAGCCAGTGTATTACTCGCTGATTTCTTGTTTAAATACGAAGAAGAGTCAAGGATTACTAGTCTGGAATATTTTATTTTATTTTATAGGTAATGAATGCAGCTGAGATTTATAGATTAGTATATTATGGTGGTGTTGTACATGAACTTAGAAAAGAGGTAAGCATATTAATTCCTTGATTAATCATAAACAATTAATTAATAGGACTTTAGTTAATTAGCTAACAATTATGCCAGAGTAAAAAAAATGAATGTTAAAAATTATTAAAATTGATGAAGATTTTTATTTAAATATGCTTGTAATTACATATCAACTGTCTTTACATTAAAGATACATTAGTTAAGAGAGTTAAATCTGCCTATAGCAGGTCTTTCTTTGGGTCTGAATGTTTTCTAAAGTATGTAATAGTTTTTAGCACACTTTCCTCGGTGGGTGAATATCAGGACAGTTTTGGTCGGGGGCAAGCTGAGGCGAAGCCGAGACGGACCCCGACCAAAACTGTCCTGATCTTATTTACATCACATTTCTATCGAGTATTGTGAAGCAAAATGTGAAAATATAGTATTTATTATAGAGTCGTTTCAACCGAAAAGTGACATTTCATGGTAGAATGATTTTGGAGTTGAGAGACGCCCTGAGTAGTAATTACACGTGCGTCTTGCAAATGATACACTGAGCGTAAGACAGTCACATGTTTGTTAAGATCACATCATCAAAACAACTTGTCTATGGCGGTGATATTAAATGTAGTGTACAGGATATGTGAAACGTGGGTAATTCCTTGGTGAAAGTACGCATCAGCAGATTGTCCGACTTTCTAGGCGTTTTTTTTTTCATCCTGCTTGTTTTCAATGCTTGTGAAGTGTCCAGCAAGAGAACGGTGCCTTCAATCGTCACAATTAAAATGATTATTCAATGTTCTAATTTATATGTTTTGTATATTAATATAAATCAAACCAAATTATGGCATAGATGCCAATTGATGTGTATAATAATTGTTTTTTGTAATGTATTGTTATGTTAATGTAATGTCATTGTATTTATTTGTACACTGTCATGTAGTTTTGTTTTGTTACTATGATTTTGACTAGTTGTTACTATGATTTCATTTTGCATTGTATAGAGCCATCATTATCATTGCTATCTGGGTCGGACTAAACGTCCGCTACTTATTGCTTGATAGGTATCTATAATAGTATCCGTGTATCAGAAACGGATACTTTTAGGCATGTATTGAAAATATACAGGACAGTTTTATCAAAGGTTGCCAGTGGCAAAGAGTAGAAGTGGGATATAATAATTAGACATTAATTAACTGATCTAGGCCTTATTCAACCAACTCTGGATGGCATCAGATTTCTCCGATATTAAACAGATTAATACTTTTCAGCGATACTTTGATTTAATCAATATTGCGGAATCCAGGCTTTTCGAGACTTAGCTTCGATCGACCAGGACCATGGTTGAAATTATTGCACACGTCTATCAATCCTTCAAAGACCAATATCTTCGCTTGCAATAGAGTAATCTGAATGCAATTTTTTTTCAAATTTTTCATTTGACATCATCTTCTTTCGAACTATTATAGCAAGAATGGCTAGTTCTTAGCTATATCTTAACTAGGGTGACCACCAGTCCTGCATTTCGCGGGACAGTCCCGCAAAACGCTTCAAAGACCCGTGTCCCGCAAAATCTTCAAAACCAGTTAAAATGTCCCGCAATTTCTCACATGGAAGGTTTCTATGCAGTAATATGTGTGATTCTTGTCTCAATAGTCTATTTTACGTTTAGTATTTCATTAAACTGTCTTGAGTTGTTATGCATCAAAGAGAAAAGCACAAGCTATCACTACAAAATCAGAGTAGGCCTATTTCATTGCCATATTTCTTGTGTCAGATTGCTGGGAATGGCATTTCCGAGTTTGTAGTTTTAAAAAAATTATCGGGGGGCCCTCTTTGCACTCTCATTCCTTCGGCGTTCAGGTGAGTGGCTCTGCGGACAATAACAGGGTTTATAAGCAAAATATATTTTTTCATAAATGTCCCGCAATGTGGTCAAGTAAAGGTGGTCTCCCCCTAATCTTAACTAATGTATCTTTAATATAGTATTTCACTTTTCACTTTTAAAATGTGGCTGGTTGTGCTTTAAATGAACACCATTTAGCACCACAGTAGGCTACCCAAGCTGTACAAATAATTTAAACATAATGCTGCATGATTGATGTATCAACATATCAACTAGTGCCAAATTGATAATTTTAATATTTTCTTTCTTTTATTTCAGGTCTGGCCATATTTATTGGGACATTATAAGTTTGGTAGTTCACCGGAAGAGAGGATGGTTGTAGATGAAAAAGGAAGAACAGAATATGAAAGAATAATGTCTGAATGGCTTGCAGTGGAAGCTATTGTTCGTCAGAGAGACAAAGAAATAATGGCTGAAAATTTAGCCAAACTTTCGCAAGAAAGTACTGATGGTCACATACCTCTAGTTCGAAAGGACTCTAGTTTAAGCAATGATGTCTTTGAATCTTTTGATTCAGAGGAATTCTCCCATCCAGAAACTGTACCGGAAGAAAGTTCGACAGCAGTGACTCCAACCTCAGAATCTAAAACTAGTTTAGAGCTAGGCTTTTCCTCAAATGCAGATGAAATCATCCAGACAGATACCCCTGTTCATAAACGTATTGATTCACTAATTGACAGTCCTGATGATGGATTAGGAGATTCGATAGCCAGAGGAAGTTCAACTACATCCAGATCAAAACTTGATTCACTTGGAGATTCTGAAGCTACAGATTACTCAAAAGCAGACCGTGATGGAAGTGTAGATAGAAATATTGTTGTGACGAAGTTATCTGTTGATAGTGCTGTGATAGAAGAAGAGATAAGCATTCATTATAATCATGAACCGTTACATAAACAGGAACAATTTGATGAGGGTATGGGGAAAACAATTGATGCTTTGACAGTGGAGGGTACTGGTATGGATTCAACATTTGAGCATGATTCACTTGGTGTGTGCCTACTTTTCTCTTTCTGACTGCATGATATATCCAAAATGGATAATGAATAATAAAAAGCAATTTTTATGTTACTCAAAAACAACATTTAAATCAAATGCTTACTGCTTTTATTCTCCTTTTGTGATTTTTACATCTCTTCCTCTTGTTCCGTCCGTATCAAAATTTATATATCTTAGAATGGTTCATTATTATTTGAAAATATTCCTTCAATGAATAGAATTTAGAATTTTGACTTATTACATGAAAATGAATACACCAAAATAATTGATCTTATGGTTTGGCCATTAATTGAATAAAGTTATCTTGATCTTATAGAAGATAATTCCCAGAAAAGTAATTATCTCATGTTTTCAAGTATTTTGTTAGAGAGTCGTTTACTTGAAATAATTCAATTAAAAGATAGAAATAATTGAAAATGTTATATAAGATGATGTAATTTGAAAGTTAAATAGTATACATAAATCTGGTTGCAATATAAATTATTTTTTTTAAATTTAAACAATATTATTAAATCTGCTTTATCTATTTTTGCTTATGAAATCATTTTCTATTTTGAAATCCCTTTTTTGTGTGTGATAATTCTAAGCATGAAGGATCATTTTAACTGGCTAAAAAAGAAATTTGATTAAACAGCTGTTTCATTGTATCATATGTAATTTTGGATGTTTTCTGGGCATGATATTTTTTATGATCCGCTTTACTAAAAATTGCTTTTTATGTCTTTGAAACTTCTTGATTTTTATCTTTATCACTATTTTTCAAAGGTGACAATCCTGATGAACACAGAAATTTGAAAATTGTTTTCAACAACCATATTTGCTCTGATAATTTCTATACTAAACACCATACTTTGTATCTGGATTAGGTTGAGACTACAATCTCATTTATATTTTCAATAAACCACTGAAAGCATATTTTTCTATTTGCAGAAAATAGCCGACGTTTATCAGCATCAAAAGAAAGTTTAATCTCCCCAGCATCGCCTGCATCTCATGGTGGAATTTATGCTGTAAATATATATATATATATTCTTTCTACCCCTTGGAAACTGCAAATAATAAAAAAGTTTTACCAATCATTAGATTGAACGTTAAAGTGCCTCTCAGATTTAATTTTGCACATAGCCAACTAAACAAACAAATCCTATGTTAACTAAAAAAAACACCAAAAACCAAAAGTGGTTACTGACTTGATGTGCCCATGACATATGTTTACATATTCACTTAAATTTAAGAAATCTGTAAGTTGGATAGATCATCATCATAATAAAACAAATACAAACTACATGTTAGTAAAAACAAACAGAATGATAGTTCTTAATAAAATATCGTGGGTCAGAGGTGGGAACTGGATAAGAATCTATAATTGCATAGCACTTAGATTAAAAATACACAAGCTCAACTGATGATATTTTCATGGTATCAAGTGTGTGATTGTCAAAGCATTACCGGTAATATTATTCGAGTCTGATTGTTAGAAAAGTGGTGTCAAATGAGTAAAGTGATTAAGACTTAAGGTACTATAACTCACACTAGTAGAGAAGGGGTCTATAGGCTTCTGCCTATTCTCTAATCAAGTTTCTGTAAATAAATATTGTTTAGAAAAATAATCTTTCACTAGTAGTGACATTGACCGTTATTAACTGACTGTTGATAAATACTAAAAGGTAGATCACTCACTTATAATACTGAGGAGAAAAATACTTATTTTTATTAGAGATAGGATTTTCCCGATAGCTTGATACAGCAACTGCATCAGTATACTAAACAGGATATAGCTACATGTATGTAGTTTAGTTCAATCTTAGTCATTCATGGTTTAGGCTACTCATTTTTTTCTCAAAAAAGCAGTGAAAACTTCAAATTTTACATTGAGTTTTCACGTTTGATGTTAACTGATAACCTGTTTACCCCTGCCGCTATTTGGCTAATGGCTCATTATGCTCATATAAATAATCATTTTATATATTATTCATTGTCTTTTCAGGTTGAACTGTTAGAGAATGTAGCATTGAATCTACATAGAATAGATAAAGATGTCTTACGTTGTGACAGAAATTATTTTTATTTTACTCAGGCTAATCTTGACAAACTACGCAATGTCATGTGCACGTAAGTAGTTAATATTATGTATTTGAAGAAAATATGAGAAATTAGAATTAATAATAAAGAAAAACAAATGGACTGGTGGTGATTAGAATACTCCTTTCATTGCAGAAAATATAATTCATATTAAAGGGAAAATATACGGTTTTGTCTTGGAATCGTTTTCTATATTTTTTTAAAGAAATGTCAAGGATTTTTATTTAGTGTCCAAAACAAGAATGATGTTTTATTCAGGTATGTGTGGCAGCACTTAGAAATTGGTTATGTACAAGGAATGTGTGATTTGGTGGCTCCGTTGTTAGTTATATTTGATGATGGTAGGTTCACTGTTTTTATCAGTTTAATTTATGGGATGAGAAATAAATGATTGCTGGCTTATCTTGTGCCTGCATTATAGTATACTTAAGAGTCATTCCACGAGAAAACCATGCAAAATCATGCAGAATCAAGAAGGTGGGGGGTCAGCAGATCAAGTTCATCTCGGGGGGGGGGGGGGGGGTATGGACTTCCCCAGACTACTTCACAGTCAGAGGGGCCAATCTTAAAATTTAACAGTTTTTGATATACAGCCTATGGGTGATTTATGGCCAATTTGCCCCTTTTTTTGGTCATTTTTGGTCCATTTACAGCCTGATTAATAATTAGGGCTAATCCAATATACATGAATGATTTGATGAAGAAACGAGTAAAGCTAGCTTAGCATAAATGAAAGTAGTAAGCCATTTCGTAGGAAATCAGAGATTTACAATAGGGAAAATTCACTTGCGATTTTTTTTTGATTGAAGAGAGGTGACAAATTTTATTTTTTATATCGATAATGGGGTATCATGCTGTGCATAAAACCATTTCGATATTTGGACCTACCCTCTTATTATAGAAAATAAAGCGAATCTTGGCAGGTGCATATTTTCGGTTTTTTTTCGCTATATGTTACAATTTTGCTGACCATTACACCCAGAGAATAGATGCGACATTTTGATACTCACACTGTGGCACAGGAAGACGCCCACTAACATCCCCAATCACCACCATTGCCATCCAAACCCTACGCTCGCCACAACAGGTGGCTAAAAATTGACCAAAAATGGCCTAAAAAAGGGCAAAATTGGCCAAAAATCACCCGGATGCTGTATCTCAGTAACGGTGAATTTCCGCGATCAGCCCTTCTGGCTGTGAAGTAGTCTGGATGAGTCCACAAAATAAAACGCAAGATGAACTCGATCTGCCGACCCCCACCTTCTCACCTTCTGCATGGTTTTCTCGTGGAATGACTCTTAATAAGACTCTGATTTAGAACATTTCTCTATAAGCTATTTCTAACGTATATATTTGAAAATTCACATTCAATGCTCTTCATATTCAATGCTCTGCGTAAAACTGAATCTACCTTGTTAGTTTTATTATTGAAGGGGATCACGGTGGCTAAGTGGATAAGGCGCTGATTTGCTAGCCTGGAGGTCCGGTGTTCGATCCCTGCATTGGCCAAGAAAGTTCATCTCGATTTTCCGGCGTTATTTCCCCTTGTCAGTGATGCAGAAGGAGGGCCTGACAAGGACAGCTGCCCAGTCGTTCGGATGGGACGAAAAACCGAGGTCCCGTGTACACATTGGCGTGCAGTAAAAGAACCCTTGGCAGCTGGAATTCAGTTGCTGCCCGGGCAAAATTTCCCTCATAGCACACTGTATGGCGTATGCCCGTCTTCAATTAGCCCAGGTTAGGTGCAATTAAGCGTAGGACGTTAAACCCCATTGCATTCATTCTTTATTATTGAAACTGTAAATTGAGATGTTTTATTTTATATTTGTGTTTCCAAAACAGAGGCATTAGCTTACAGTTGTTTTTGTGAATTAATGAAAAGAATGTCATGTAATTTTCCTCATGGTGGGGCCATGGATACACATTTTGCTAATATGAGATCTCTTATTCAGGTAAGTTTTCTATTTAAGTAGTCTAGGATACGCGCTGACTGTTTGTTGTGTAATAATGGAGATACAACAGGAAAAAAACCTATAACAAACGAAAAGGTATCCTGACCTAGATCAGTTAATGAATAAACAATGATGTCTTAAACATCAATCATGTGATCTATTGGGAACTTTTAAAATTTCCATGAAAACTCATATTTTTTGGCATTGCCATGGATATCAGAAAACAATCAAAATAATTTGTCACCTTTTAACTGGACACAAGTACAAATGATTTTGGGTGATTTTTAGATGATTTTTATGAATTTTCAAACAAAGATTTGATATTGAATGAATGTTAAAGGATACTGGGGTTACAGTGTTAAACATCCACATTTGGTTGAAATTATACCATTTGTGAAACTTAAATGAATGACAGAAGGCTCGCTTCAGCTACTACTAACAAAGTATTTTCAATTCACTAGATGTAACATTAGATTAAGTCAATATGGATATAAATCCCTCGAAAAACAGAGAGTGATGTAACTTAGTGTATAGTTGATCATCAGTTTGATTGCTTGATTTTTTTGAAAGAAAAAGTAAATGTGCGATTAATAATATGTGTCATCTATTTATTTTGGGAATTCAGCAGGGGACATCAGCCTCACTGTTTATAGACTGTAAGTACAGAACATGGTACACAATAGGCTTGGAGATGTTTATTGTTGGTATTCATTTTAAGACTGTCACATAAGAAAACATAATTAACAACAATTGATTCTAATTATATGTTTGTTTTATAGATTTTAGATTGTGAGTTATTTGAACATATGCATCATCATGGTGACTATACCCATTTCTACTTTTGTTATCGTTGGTTTTTATTGGATTTTAAAAGAGGTAAGTACATGAACATATTTTCTAAGGGAAATTTCTTAAGCTTTTTTGAAGTTTTTAAGCAGGGCATCCACTTAAAACTTTGGATCGTCTGTCATGAATTTAGCCTGTCATTTGTTTATCACACAAGATGGTTTAAAACTGATAAAACTGAGAAACGTGTCAAGCATATTACAATTGAAAATTATCATTGTCACTGTTACTTCCTGAGCAGTAGTTCCAGCTTCAGTGTGCAGAATGTAGTTAAGGGAGGGGTATGAAATAGGGTCTGTTTGTTTTTCCATCCCAGGGTTTTTTCTTGAGGATATCTCATAATCTACTCCAAGATATCTTTATGAAACTTTGTACAATGGTTATGCATTTTACAAATTAGGTATTTCACAGATTTAAGCCAGTTTCCAAATCCGTATTATTTATTATTTATTGTGTGTAATAATAAGATGCTTAATACTATTTAAATCAACTTAATAATATAATAATTCTACAAAACACTAATTAGAAGTTTATTCCTTGAATAATGTTTGCGTTTCCATGGAAGAAAGTTATATAGTTTTTAGTATGCAATTATTATTCTCGAACATACCATATAATTTGTTCAGAATATATTTATGAAATTTAATACATACTGTTTTAGTAGATGTGTCTTTGCTAATTAGGATTTTTAATAGATTGATAGTGTAATTCTAGAAATAATATAAAGTGGTGGTGGTAGTTTGTAATTAATGTCCACTATAATCAGGTGGTATAATTCAGATGTCTCATATAAGTATTTAGTTGCTGATTACCAATAACTTTCATCAGACTATATTCCTGTTTAATTTATCAACTGAATTTTTTTTCAGAACTTGTATATGATGATGTATTTTCTGTATGGGAGACAATATGGGCAGCTAAACATATTAGTTCAGCTAACTTTGTGTTATTTATAGCATTGGCCCTGGTGGAATATTATCGTGATATTATACTAGATAATAATATGGATTTTACTGATATTATCAAATTCTTTAATGGTATGTACATGTAAGCAGTATAAAGCAATAAAACAAAATATGGTGATAAATTAACCTAAAGAAACAGTACTGTTATAACTTTATGAAACAAATCATGTCCTCATCTTTTCCTGTATTAAAACCATTTTATATTTGATTATTATAGGCCTCTACACTCCACAGCTTTCTCCCATATTTCTCAAATACAGTGTTTGATATATTTTTTTCAGAAATGGCTGAACGTCACAATGCTAAACAAGTTTTGAAGATTTCAAGAGACTTGGTATTACGTCTTCAAACTCTTATTGATAATAAATAAGTACTGGATGCATTCCCTGTTACCGGTACCTATAATGTAGTATTATTATTGAGTCTATTCAAATGGCATTTATAAAGCTAAAAAAAAATGTTATTTATTTAATTGTTATTGTTATTTGATAATTGTTTTTTCGTTTTCGTATTTTTTATTATTAGAATGTAATCATGGAATGTTTTGTTAGAATATGCAATAATATGTTTTTAAAAATAAATGATCAAAATTTCATGTTTGTGTACCCATTCTTGTTCAAAAAGGCTGTTTAAAAATAATGCTATGATTTAAATCCTAGAACCATTGATATCAATTTTGTTACAAATTTTTTGACATTTACTTGGTGACTAAAAAGGCACTGTAAACCAAAAATGATTGTTATTATTATATTAAGAATATTATTTATCTGAAGAAGTTAAACTATATATGAAATACGATACATTAAGGTAAAGAATCATTAATATCGAAATAAGATTGAATATTGATTGTTTCTGTTTTATAATTGATTACAATGTAAAGTTATTGTCCCCTGCCATTTAGGGAAAGCAGGGGACTATTACAATAGTTTTTCCACTAAGTCAAGCAGAGATAAGCATTTTGATTTGTAGATGCTTTGGTGAAATACGATAAATTCAAAACTTGGTGTATTGTTCTATTACATCAATGATTGGACCAAGTTCAATTACGCAGAGTGACAAAAGAGTTTGATCGATTGACACTTTATAAAAAGATATTAATGAGGGTCATCTATTTATTTTGGGATTGGAGCAATGGTCATCAATGCTGGCTTGTTTCTCGGACACAAAAGTCCCAGAATACCAGGTTTGTCGACCATATTTGTTTTAATAATCCTCTCAAATTGTTGGAGCTGCTTGTTTGTGATAGCACAGTCCACAAAATGTAAAATAATAGAGGAATGAAACTGTGATTGCATGGGACAGAGTGGGTCCCACGCATCATAGAATCAACATAGAGACATGTCCATCAAATATATCTGGAATGCCATTACCATGGATGGTCCATACTATCTAGTTGAAACGTTCTAATTTTAACTAAGAATCTGGTCTTCATATTAATACTACTTGTTCATCACTGAGTACAAGATTATTGATTCTAGTCGAAATGTTTCTGTTTTCTTGTTTTTTTTAAAGTTTATTAACGTTTATGTATAAACACAATATTGTATATAACATTATATTTATTTTTCACCCACTTGTAAATGTTGTTTGGAGAAACACTATTTGTAGTTAAAGTCTGGTTTTGTAATATATTGTATCATAATGTAAAATTGTCATTCTAAGAACAGAGCTTCAATATTTATAATATGTAGAGTATATTTTTGTGCTTTAATTTACATATGTTAATGTTGTATTATTTACTATGATTTAAATAATGTGCAACTACAACCATTTCACCAATTTACCTGCTGTTAAACATGCTTTATGCTATTCATTATCTAGTATTGATATAGTTAATTACTGAAGTACAATCTCATATCTCCCATAATATTATAACAAATTCATATGCAGGTTATGATGTCAGTCACGGTTTATAAACAGAACTATGTGCATGTGCTATACTATATGTATCTATGGTCGCCTACCTAACCTCATGGCTTTTTTGGGATCATGTGGCTAAGTGGGTAAGGTGCTGGGTCGCTAGCCTGGAGGTCGGGTGTTTGATCCCTGCATTGGCCGAGAAAGTTCATCTCGATTTTCCGGCGTGGTTTCTCCTTGTCAGTGATGCATATGGAGGGCCTGACAAGAACAGCTACTAGTCATTCAGATGGGACGAAAAATAGAGGTCCTGTGTACACATTGACGTGCACATAAAAGATCCCTTGGCAGTTGGAATTCAGTTGCTGCCCGGGCAAAATTTCCTTCATAGCACACTGTATGGCTTATGCCTGTCTTCAATTAGCCCAGATTAGGTTCATGGCTTTTCACTTGGGTCCTTCCCACTGCTAAAAAAACACAAGCAAGTTATTAAAATAAAATTGTGTGATATTGATTATAATCTCTTACTACCGTCTTTACTCTAATAAAGTCACAGCAGCTATATATGTTAATTTATTAAGGTTGTGCTTGGTTGAAACTACCTCAATACTTGATAATGAATAAAATATAAAGAAGTTTAAAAGACTAGACTTCTCCTTTTTTAGTCTGCACAAAATATTGCCAAATTCTCTCGTATTGATCCATTTAAACTCAAAATTTTGTTTTGGATCTAAAATCTTATTTCTTTGGATTTTATTTCTTGATAGATTGTGGGATGACAATCTGTCTTCATTCGAAATTTTAAAGCCAAAGTTAAAATATATTCGATTTTGTGTTGATTGTCGAAACAGTAGGCCAAAAATTAAACTAAATTAGTAAACTTTGATTCCAGCTTAGTCTTTTCTTGACAAAAATTTAATCGTAAGGAGTTTGCCCTATCAAAATAAAGCATCAGATAAAACCAATGAGGTTTAGCTTTTAAATGCCAGGTATGGTTTATTCTGCTCTGCCTGTTCTGTTTGGGTCCTCAAAATTCCATATCTTAAAGGTTAAGAACACTGAGTGTGACAATTTTCTAATTCAAAGTTTTTCATAATCATCTACAGTAGATTTATTCAGAAAATCTTTATATTAAACCATGATGCCAAAAAAAGGCATTGTTAATTAAATATATTATATCCATTTACATTCCTTACATGTTAGTCAAACATGATTTCTAATTTTTCTCATTGCCAATTTTTATACGCCCACATTTTCATGTGGACGTATTATGTCGTCGCCCCTGTCCGTCCGTCCGTCCGGACGTCCGTCCGTCCACAATTGTTTGTGGACTCTCTACAGGTCACAATTCTTACCCGATTTCGACGAAACTTGAAATATAGGTTTATCCCCCAAAGATCTCGGCTGCTTTCGATATTGGCATGTATCGGATCAAAACTTCATGGATTATGGCCCCTGATTGTACGAAAAATCACGTTTTTAGCTTGTGGACCCCATAGAGGTCACAAAATGGCCGCCGTTCGTACGCGAATACTGTTAAAAATGGTATATCAAGGTTCTGGACCCTGTAGAGATCACAATTTTAATTCGATTTAAGATGAAACTTGAAATGCATAGTTATAACCCAAAGATCTTGGTTCCTTTCGATATTTGCGCATATCGGATCGTAACTTTCTGAATTATGGCCCCTGATTATACGCAAAATCGCCTTTGTTTGGCTTGTGGTCCTACTGGAGGTCACAATTATTATCTGATTAAAAAAATCGTTTGATTATATCACCGTTACGCCCTAAGGAAGGTTGAGTTCGAATTTCGGAAAAATTGGACCAAAATTGCCATACAAAACGGCCGCCATTCGTACGGGAATACTGTTTAAAAAATGGTATATCAAGGTTTTGGACCCAGTAGAGGTCACAATTTTAATTTTCGATTTTGATGAAACTTGACATGCATGTTTATAACCAAAAGATCTTGGTTCCTTTCGATATTTGCCCCTATCGGAACGTAATTTCCTGAATTATGGCCCCTGATTGTCCGAAAAATCACCTATTTTAGCTAGTGGTACCTCTGGAGGTCACAATTATTATCCGATTTGAAAAACCGTTCGATTATATCACCATTACACCCTAAGGAAGGTTGAGTTCGAATTTCGGTAAAATTCGGAACAAAATTGCCATACAAAATGGCCGCCGCGTGTACGCGAATACTGTTATAAAATGGTATATCAAGGTTGTGGACCCAGTACAGGTCACAATTTTGATTCAATTTTGATGAAACTTGAAATGCATGGTTATAACCCAAAGAGCTTGGTTCCTTTCGTTATTTGCACATATCAGATCATAACTTCCTGAATTATAGCCCCTGATTGTCCGAAAAATCGCCTATGGTCCTTCTGGAGGTCACGATTATTATCCAATTTAAAAAAACGCTTGACTCTATCACCATTACACCATACGGAAGGTTGAGTTTGAATTTCAAGGAAATCGGACCATAATTGCCAGACAAAATTGCCGCCGTTTGTACGCTAATAGTGTTAAAATATGGTATATCAAGGTTGTGGACCCAGTATAGGTCACAATTTTAATTCGATTTTGTTGAAAGTTGAAATGCATGTTTATAACCTAAAGATCTTGATTCTTTTCGATATTTGCGCATATCAAATTGTAATTTAATGAATTATAGCCTTTGATTGTAGGAAATATCACTTTCGGTTTTGCTTGTTCTCTATCCATGTCTCGAAAATGTGGGCGTATCCTGCCTGGCAGTGCCAGCTTACTATCTTTGTTTTGCTTTATTAAAAAACCTTTATCATATAATATATATATGCCAACATGTATTGTAGGATATAAATCCTTCCTTCAAACTTTAGTATTCAAATTCAATGTAAGGTGTGATCTCACTATTTATGATTCAAAGTTTAAAGTTACTGGACACAATGTTATTTACTCGATATAATTTAAGGCGGTCATAATGAAATTCAAAATTAACATATACTTTGAACAAACTTTACTGCTAGAATGTGTATAATGGTTGAGACTTGAGAGATATATGGATAAATAAGTTAGTGTTCCATTATTTCTGTTATCAAAAAATTTCAAACCCCATCATATACCAGAATACAGTTATTTAAGACATAAGGTCGCCCTGAGTATTAAGCATTGTTACATAATAATCTTTAGTCATCTTCAGTCATATGATGTCAGACTGTGCAATAATTTATGTAATAGTGTATTTGATAATATATGTTGTCTATATTATCCTGTATATATATATTCTTATATTTATTAGTACTAGTATATGTATGGGTCACAAGAATTTTGTTTAAAGATATACAGAGCATTTTACTTAAAAGACAAAGCTGATATATAATATATTAGATCTATGGAAGAAATATATTTACTGTCGCTACTTAATTCATTTACACTGGGTAAACGAAAAGGTCAATAATTGTTTTTGAGAAATTAAACACACCTTGGTTACTGCCTAACAAATTTATCTAAAAAAGAATTTCGACAAATGCACATATTTATTTCTGATAATTTCAGATATTTTCTTGTTTTTTGTTATTAAATATTATGCTATAACCATATGAACAAATTCATCAAAGTAAAATATCATTTGCATGCATTATTTTGATTTTAGATTTAACTTTAAACTCTTTACTTTAATTCCTGATTTTCCATTTTTTATTAACTATAGTTATCTGTCGAAGGAATTGACTGCAGTGATTGGCTAGATATTTATTTATTACATTTATAATTTTGGGAGCTGAAAAGCCATTAAGATTTTCATTTTTATTTTCATAGCCCCTTATAACTTATAGACATGTATTGCCTTTTGTCCACAACTTTTGTTAAAACTCTTAAGATTAAAATGATTATGTGGTGGGTTGCTGAATGGGTTAATGTGTGCACTCGTTTGATCATAAGGTCTGTCACAGAGTCAAGTGGTGTGGTTTTAATTCTCTGCTTGTATGTGACAAGGAGTAGGGTTGCCAGTCCAGCAATGTACTTTTCTCTGGGTCCTCTAGTTTTCCCCCACTGATAAAAATCCTGACACAAGGGATTATTAAAATAGAAAAGAACTATTTAGTCCCAAATTGACCTAGTTTGTATCAAATTGACATTGAACCCAATTTCTCTCTTCTATGATTGGTGATTATATATTTGCCCCATCTATATAGAAGGAAGAAGAATCCTATTGGTTTTCAGGGGTTTATGATGTTAATTTTATTGTTATTGACTATGGTGACGAAACCTTAAAAATATGGAAAATACAAGTCTTTTTCTTAATTAGAATCTATCTTTTTTTATTTCTATTCAGTACTTAGTCATTAAATGAATACATTAGACCACATCATATTTTTAATCTTAATCTGTGCATTCCAATCAAAAATGTTTTACGAACAAGTTTTAAAATTTATTTTAAATGTTACATTTCATTTATCCATTGCTCAACCATTCCAACTGCAGACCGTCTTCATTATCCCAGTTAAGGACGTTAAACCCCATTTCATTTTATTTTCAACTGCAGAATCTTTGTAATTCCATAACGAATTCCAGGAAATATGATTTTTTAAAAATATTTTAGAATTAGCAGTGATTGTATAGTTATGTGTTTTTTGTGGTAAAATATAATATTAATGTATAAATTATTTCTGTGGGGTTTTTTTGTTTGTTTTTTGGGGGGTAGGGGGGGTACTTTTTTGTTATATGTCAAATAAAATATATTAACTGTTTGATTTGCATCGTTGTTGGTTTTTTTGTGTTTGAGTTCTAAGAAATTTGATGGTGTAAAATGTGCGGAAGTCTCAAACTGCCGGTTTAAACTGCTAATAAGACAGCATTAATTATCTCATCTCATTTAACCATGATTGAACACAATAAAATTGCTTTAAAAAAAGCATACTACCGAAAAAGTCAAATTGGGGAAACTGACTAAATGTTTTATCATGGAGTTTAATGTATGAAATAGTCAGATTATGAGTTAATGACGTAAATCTACTATGACGTGAGACGTCAATTCAATGTCTCCGAGAATGTCGTTATGAAAATGCCGGCTGTTTGATAATGCAACCAGAGGGTGAAGACGAAAGTTCTACTAATGACTTGGAAAAACGCTGGAAAGGTATATTCTATTTCTTAATTTACAGTGAAAATAATCTCTTAAATTAAACCAATAATATTGACTAAATAATAAATCCTTTGTGCTATATAAATAACCGTTCCGACATTCTCTGAAAGAAAAACAATTCCTCTTTTTGGAGTGATCTATAGGTAAAGACTAAGCTAAACCATTGCTGATTTCGTCATAGCCTAGGTCACCAGAGAAGTAAATAGGGTTAGGGCACGTGATTATGAGTCTACCCGTGTCCTAACCCTAATCACATTTCGTTATCTATGGCGAAATTTGCAATTGACATTAGATTTTAGACCTAAATTTTCTATATAATATTAATCTACTCCTGTAGTTACCCATTAGATCCCGTTGCTGTTTTTTTTCTCAGTGAAATAAGCTGACCGTGGTAACAAGACACATGCTATATAGTAATTTTTTTAATCTTCGGGCTCATAAATTGTGTTATCATATGGAGCCCTGTCGCTGTATTCAGCCTTTGACTTCAGTGAAATAAGCTGACCGTGGTAACAAGACACATGCTATATAGTAATTTTTTTAATCTTCGGGCTCATAAATTGTGTTATCATATGGAGCCCTGTCGCTGTATTCAGCCTTTGACTGCAAATAATCGGTCATTAGTTTTATTGTTTAATAGAATAGAAACAACTTTTGTTTATTTCAGTTCAGTCTACCCTGACTAAAACTCATTCTTCAGAGGATGTTGAAACTGCTAAATTATCTGCTAAAGATTCACCCGAAAACGACAGCAATGATTCTGAACCGTTGTCTGGTAAACGCCGCTTACCATCCCCACTAGAACCTGTTTCAGAACAACACAGTGCTGCTAGGGACGGATTTAACGAGCCATCTGATATTGTTGAATATGGATTATCATGGGTTTCCGATAATGCTTGGCCTAAGAAAAAAATCTGCAAACGATCTTCGAAAAAGCATCGGTGTAAGCAAATTGAAGCGTTAATAAAACAACAAACACGGCTTAACCAGAAATCATACGACAAGAAGGCACCGGAAGGTGTATCAGGTTGGGTTGGCATAGTTAAAGGGGGCGGGATAATTCACTCCAACAAATCAAACCAGGTAAAAGAAACCAATACTGTACCGTCTTGCTTTGTAGAAAGGACCACACACGAAGAAAAGTATTACGAATTTTTTGATAGAACTCGTACTGCAGATTCAAGCCAAGACTCAAAAGAACCAACTCCTAATGCTGTGCTCGATGATAACTGTCTTAAATGTACAAGTTTTATTGCATCTCCATCTAATAACCGTTCAAATGAAGTAAAGTCTTATGAATTACCAGACTCAACTCCAAACGCCGTCCTCGCTGAAAACTGTCTTAAATGGACAAGGTTCGTCAGCCCTTCGCCTAATAACCGTTCAACCCGTTTAAAGTTGGCTGGCTATGAAAATAGCCAGTCATTCATCGAAACGTCATCTACCAACTCAGAGAATAGCCCCGAAGAGCAGAAAATTACTTATCATGTACTAAAAAGAAAGAAACAACGACCCCATAAGCGGAACAGAACACTGATTGATTCCGACTCTTCGGAAAGTTATGAAAAACACAGTAACGTAAATTGGCATGAATCTAAACCCGTAAATCGAAAACTTGGCAAGGACACAGAAACTCACTCACTTGAAATGTCTTCGAATGGTTCATCTGAAAAGGGATTTGTTGAAATATCAAATGGAATCAGTGGCTCTTGTGGTGTCACCTCTGGATCTAAAGCACACGAAACTACAGATTCAACAACTTATTCCCAAGAACCAACTGCTGCTAAAAGATTTTCGATAAGTTCAACGGAATCGTCGTCCGAAGAAGATGCTTATTCTATATCAGAACCAAATTCCCACGAGAAATCCCCAGAAACTATTAATTTAAGAATATCCGAAGCATTTTTTAGCGATTCGTCGCCAGATTTTTCATTGTCACCAGATTCTTCATCGTCGCCAACTCTAACAAGTCCTGTTTTACTGAGTAAGAAACCATTACTAGAGCAAGATGAAAAGAATGAATACTCCCCAACAGTCAGTGATACACATTTACTGCAACAGAGTGTAGATGCTATGCGATCAGTGTACGAAGAGCGGTTGGAACTTGAAATGGCTGTTGAAGAATCAAATTATAATCCATCTACCTCATCGTATAGTGGTTGTGTAATTGAAAATCGTTGCAGAGAAAATTCACCTTATATAAGCTGGAGTCCGAGTGAATTCCACAGCAATTTTTACGGTTTTACACCGAGTCCTGATAAGGTCGAAGATAACAGAGTTATATACAAAACAAGTGGTAAAGGATATGTTCCTTGCTCACCGGACATTCAGAGTCCACAGTCGATCTCGAAGGGGCTATCATCTACAGATATTGAAAGTGATGGCGTGTATTCACCCAAATCATCTGATATTCCAGATTATTATTATCACAATGTAGACCCCCTTGGACTATCTTTGCAAACCTCGGTAGCTGTAGGTAGAGATCAAGTTACCCCGTCAGATACATTCTGTACACGATGGCAAGATACTCCTCGACCAGAATTTTATTATCCCCGTCCAGGCTTTTACTCGTATTGGGAAGGACCAAGCGAACCAAATACTCCGGAATCTTCAAAAAATGGTGTTGTACCAGGATATTTAACCGCTGAGGGTATCCTTGACTCCCAATATTACGTGGATGCGCACACCTCGCCTCGAGAGATAATTCTAGTAAGAAGTTTTTACCTCACTAATTACTTTGTTTGATCTATGCAAACCTAAGATAAAGTTAGTTCGGTTGGCTAGATAATGATTCTTTCTGTGTTATAGAGAAATGGGGTTGAACGCCCACTCAACACATACTAGGTCATGCATATATGGTATATCTTCATTTCAATTATTAGTTTGTGTGTAAGATCGGACTTTATCCGTGGGATTAAAGCAGAGAACAACAACAACCAAAACCCATTGTTTTTTTACTGGCTTGCGCAATTTAAAAGTTTTCCGACAGTATTACATTTCTCTTTTTGGGGATGTAGATAATAATGTTTCGAATCCCTAGGTAAAAACTATGATGACACGTACACAAAGTGGCAATTTCGTGATAATTTGTTAAATTAAACATTAAAATATAATATTTTTCAGAAACAACACCTAAATTTAATACTAATTATTTCGAAATAGCTTATAACATTGCCTTTTTTTTCTTTTTCTTTTTATTGAGTCTGAACAGGAAACGCGACTTGAAGTTTGTCATCTGGCAGAGACTATAGAATATATCCGACACCAGGAAACAGTGTTGCTGGATACCGTTGGTAAATTACAAAGCGAACGGTGGAGGTTAGAAGGTACATGGAAAATTAATAAATAATCGTTGAAACTTACAACAAAAATAAACAGAAAGCAAATGTAATTTTTAGGAAGAATTGAATGATCAATACGAATGATATTGATATTTATTTTTTCAGGAAGGCTTTGTTCTTTGGTTGAGCAACCTGCTGATGAAGATGGAGGAGGCAGTATGATAGAGTTTGTCAACTACAACACTTAGTAGAGAATCGGATCTTAAATATATATACATAATTATACTGAATAAATAAATGAAATGCAATGGCGCTTAATGTTCTACTTCTCTTTTCGATCGGGGTTAATGAAATAATGAAGACGGACACTGTGCTACGAGGGAAATCTTGACCGGCCAGCAGTGTCATACAGTCTACTCTTATTTGGGATTCTAATTGTCAAGTGTTCTTTTACCTGCACACCACCGTGTACACGGAACTATAAGCTGCACCAGTGATCAATCATATCCGTGTTCACAACCCAACTGTCCAGTTTCCTTGTATTGTTGGTTGCTAAGTTTTGTACTGGCTGACAAGGGTAAAGCGGGGCCTAGCAACTGGAAGCAACTGCTTTAAACTACTTGGAAACGTGCTCACGTCGATCACACCAGTAAATTAGGGCATGTCATTCCATATCAACTGGACCAATGGTGGGAACATGACCCCCCTCTAAAAAATATATGTTATAGTATGTGACATTAAAGGAGCTAAATCGTTTATCAGTTATGTTCGGAGCAATACGGCAGAAGTCACAATCGAAGAGAATCTATAGTGTCTGGTTATGCCAGGCTATATAGTATTGAATTGCAGACGCTCCGCAGATAAGAATAATGCAATGTTTGACGTAACTTGTGGAATTTGTCTTGCGTCTTTTTTTTAGTCCCTTGTTAAAAATGGGCCTGAAACGTTTCATGATGTAAACAATTAGCCATGTGGCTTAAATTGTGTCAATGTGTCCAGTACTCCAGTTTATAAACTTTATTTACCCTCTCTTCCACCTTCTTTTATTTTCTTTTTATTCGAGGTAATTACCTGACTATAGTGATAATTGTTTAAACTGTGGTGATGTAATAATATCTATTTATTCAAGAGATATACCAGATTGAATCCGATCTTCTGTTCAACGCCCGTTAATGATTTAACGCAAAGGAGGATAATCGAGACTTTGTAAATTATCGTGACAGTGACAATCGAGGCTGCAAATTTTTAGCATATTCCCTAAACACCATCTAGTTTTTAACTAGATATTGAGAACTGCCAGCTCTTTACCAAATTTCCCATGATGTATCTTTAACTAAGTAAAGATTTTTGTTCTGTTTTCTCGACGAAACAATCGTAAATAATCTATATTTTGTGTTATATGATAGTATTAAATATAACAGAACGCATGTATTTAGTACTAATCTTCACTATAAGTTACCATCCTGTTAGGTTTAAGGAACTCATTTCTCACTGTCATGGTTGCATTATCTAGAACATTCAGATTCGATTTGATTACTTTATTATCTCAGTTCTGCAGACTCGAAGTAGGACAGAAGGTAAACAGAAAACTGATTTGTGACAAGGTTGATCTGGTAGAATTATTGTTGGGTTTTAGTTCTGAGAGACGTTATTCCTTAAATATCGATTTTGTTTAGGCTGGGTGTGTTCCGAAAAACTGAGACCGACTGATCCACAGGCCCCTTAATACGAGTAACGCAGTCACGAGCCGAGCATCGCAGGTGTGAGCTTTTTTACGGGTGACGGGGTCCAGGAGCATGTTCCACCGGAGAAATATTTCTGGACTTTGGGGGAAGATTTTGCAGAATTCTGATGGTCAGAAAACACTTATAATATTAGTAAAATTGAGTACTATGCACACGGAAATTCATGTCATTTATTAGGAATTTTGCAAGAAGTACAAAGTCTGTGACAACTGATATGAAAGTGATAATAATTACATCATATCTCAGATATATTGTTCTGGTACCGGTTGCTCAAAGGTCTGTTATCTTGTAACGATCCGTTAACTTTAACGGAGAGAAAGATTGTTGCTGGAAATAAGGGTCCCGAACATTCTGTGGTGCAAATTTGTCCTACAGATTTATGCTTATATAAAAAATAAAGTATTCTACAGTGTTTTCTGTAGTAAATTTAACGAAAAGTTGCCAAACAATAAGTTACCAAGATATGTCCGTTAGAGTTTAACGGATCATTAAAATAACTTAGTTTTGAGCAACCGACCCCTGGTGAATATAAATCAAATAAAAATAATCATCATATATTTAGCATTTAGGATTTTCCCTTCTACATGTATTTCGGCATTGTTTGCTTACCTTATTAATTAATTTAGTAGCCGATACATAATTTTGAGACCGGTTGCACTTATTGGTTTTTGTTGGTTTTTCCTTTTGCGAGATTTGCTAGAGACCTCTATCAATTCTCTATATTTGGGACATGGTCATAGAGATTAAGATGGTCGGAATATTTAAAAAAAGATAACTGGTATAGGTCAAGCAATGTCACTGTCTTAACAATGAAGTCAGTAGAGATACTAGTCTGATCCTATAAGGGTAAAACCTGATTACCCCCCCCCCCCCCCTTTACCCCTGGAGGCTGAGAAAAAACCAATCTGATTGAGCAAAAACTTTATGCTGCCCAATAGAGCACATCATTTTGTACACGGTGAACAGTCCATATGCTAATTACACTATTTTGCCTGATTACACTATTTTGCCTATACCGTTTTTTTTAGAACTTGGATTGTTCGTATTTGGTTTTATTTTATTTAGGGTTGCATTTACCTTATTTTAAAACTATTTTGAGATGAATTGGTAAGATTGGTACACGATAAATATTTGAATAAGCTAGTAGCTACATCAAGTTAGATATACCCTAGACAGTACCATTTACAGCCAGCCTTGTGTATGTCATCTTTAATAGAAGGTTTGATCTCGCCTGAACTACATACATCTTATCAAGCCCTTCATGTAACACACCGCATAGTTCGGCACTAAGTTTGTTAGGTATAGGTCCACCCTATGACCAATCAGATTCCTTGGTCGTCGCGAATACCAAGTCTCGCCCTTTCAAGCTAAAATGTAAACCTGTGATAATCGAGTTCCAAAGTTAAAAGTTTGTCCAATGTCAAGGTTACCGTGGAGGTCGCGATATCGCAACCTCTGATTGGATGCTACTATTGACATGTCTGCAGATAATGTAGCTATAATGTCGGGTATGGCACAGTATTGAAGCAGTGGTTGATGTTGTTAAACTCGCGGTCGTTGCTTTAGGAACATGTGTGTTTGTGTAATACACCATCCTACACAGTACCAATCTATAGCTCGGTATACAGGAATACAGGAATGAAATATCTTATTCAAAATGTCGACGAAATGTAAAAATTCGAAAGTGATTTATGACAAATAAAAAGCGTCCTGCGGTTCTCCTTCATTTTTTCATATTATGAATGTAAATATGACATGATTTAATGCCAAATAGGAAGAGTGAAATGAAAATATATTTTTTTGAAAAACGAGAATAATAATCCTGAAAATCATTTCTTTTTGAAAAATCACATCTATATAGGAGAACCATGAAACGAACAAGAAATTGACGTGTAGGTTACAGATTTTATAGATCTTGATCTAGTTCCCGGTACAAGAGGAGGACAAAAATACGCATAAATATTCCCTACAACTGCAAATGTCACCTGTAAGTTAGTGTACAATAATATAATCTTTGCCTCTGAAGCCAAAGTAATTCTAGCCCCGTCCCCGGTCCTTTCCTTTTCCTCATTTACATCAACGATATTGTTGAGAATATTAAATCAAATGTCAGATTATTTGCCGATGATACCTCACTCTTCCTCAATATCGATGACCCGATTACAAGCGCAAATACTCTTAATACTGATCTCGAAACTATTAATGACTGGACTAAAACCAGGCTGATTACCTTTAATCCCCTTAAAGGTACAATAACACTCTTGCTGGCTTGACAGGTCCAGAAAAAAAAGCCTTATTCTAACTGCAAGATGTTTAATTGTCCTACCTGTTGTGTAAATTATTCATTACAAACTCTTACGTGTCCAGAGGGTTCGAAAATATGTTTAAATCCAAGTTGCATTTGAAAGTGCTTACGTAGGGCTTTTCAAACCATGTTACGGCATGTAGTTGAATTTTTCCAATTTTTAAAATTAGGTGTGTTAAGATGAAATTTGTATCATTTTTTAATTGAAATATTATAAAATAGTACAAATTGTTGACCAGAATAAAGATTGGAACATATTATTCAGTTACAACAAGAGTGGTATTGGGGCTTTAAAACTGAACCTTTGACTATCAGCACTAGAACGAAAAGCCACCACTACATATACCATTACTTTTTGAAATGTCCTTTTTATACCGTTCCAGGAGATATGCTCATGTCCGTTATTAATTACCTTAATAGCATCCCCTCCAGTGGCGTCACTAGGGGGTGGCACAGGTGGCACGTGCCCCGGATCTTTTCATGTGCCCCGGATCTATTTTGAGCAGACAAAATCGATAATTTGCAATAATTTCACTACTTTTCCCTATCATTATTTCGAATGTCCCGAGTACGGAAGAAAAGCTTCCCAGTGCGAAGCTTTTCTTGGTTGTCCTTTCTGGCCCACCGTAGATTTTCTCAATTGCCTGCACGTGTACACTTTAATACAGTATTATATAACTAAATAAATATTTGCCTGAAATAGTGTAGACATTACCGTGCATGACCTAGTTTACCCGCCGTGTATGTTAAGCGGGACAACAATATCACATTAAATTTTAGTTCGTGATAATTAAGCTCACAACTTCACAAGAACTCGTACATATTTTCCAGTATTCGTTTTAATAACTATATTATTATATCGACAAAAATAATCCGCGGTTTTGCCATCCCATATTATATTTTATTATATTATTCAATTCCCTGGGAGAAGGTTCATAATTTTTAAAAATTGCCCTTATCCCTTTGTAAATTATTTGCAATAAAATATGTTGAAACAAAAAAAAAATATTTTAATTCTGTAAAAATAAATGAAGTCTCTTTTTACAAACATATAGACCTCACGTTTCAAAATATGTCCACATAGGAAATGTATGCAAAAAAGTTTCAAAATTTGTAAACTGCTTGAGGTCTCTGAAATATCGCTTGAAACGTAGATCCTTACTGACTATCTATAACGCCTACATTCTGCCTCCCTACGCAGATATCGTTTGAGCACTTGCAAATGGACGCACTACGCACAATCTGCGGAGTGGTCAAAGGTACGAGCCACGATTCTGACGGTTTTGTTCCTCTAAACATTAAACCCAATTATCTTTCTACATTTTGTCCACCCTCTAGAAAATCTTCGTACAATTTTAGAAATATAAATGATTTCAGTGAATATCGGCGCAGAACAAAATTATTTTCCAACTCATTTGTACAATGCGCAATAAAGGAATAGAACCGATTAGACCAGACAACAAAACATCACAGTTTTGACAATTTGATCTCGTGTTTACCTTTAGATTGTTTTTGTTCTATTCATCTACTGTTTGTTCTATAGTTTGTTTTAGAAATTTTTTTTATTATTGTCTTCTAAATTATTAACAGATTTAAGGTTCATAAACTCTACACTCACTCACTTCATCCCTCAGATGTTAATAATGTACTTCACAACATCATATTATTGGTGTGATAATCTCAAATAGTTAACATTGCTTTTGAAGAATAGGTCGATTCGTCCTTTTCTATGAGCACTTGTTCAAAACGTTACGCTTTAAGATAAGAGTTGGTCAATTCGTCCTTTCTAGTACCACTTCTGGGTACTAATATATCCTCTTCAGAGGGAAATCTACTAAATGGATATGTTGACCGTTATTACCATTTCCCGGTTCGCTATTTCATACAGTGTCATATTTTTATTTCATACTAATGGATGCTAAGTGGACATATTCAGATAACTAAAGTGTTTTATAGGCCTGACCGTCTATGGTTAATATGAAAATTTCCTGCTTATTTTTTTGAACCGGCGCCAACAAAAAAGCTAGAAGGCGAAAACGATTCCATTTTCATATAAAGCCAAAGTGTTGGAAATTTATTATTGTAATAGTAGTGATTTAAACGTTGATTGTGAAAATGTTGATTGTTTGTAAAACAAGGGGCAATAGAATGTTTTTACATTTAGATCATGATAAAGCAAATGTCTAGGACTGCTCGGCTAGAGGAAAGCCGAATGAATGATCTGTAAAAGTGTCTGTGCGTGCTACATGCGGCTTTTCATAATCGCCAAATGCAAAACAACAAAATTATAAGTGACGCGTCAAGACAACGTTTGTACATAACGGCCAATATGAAAAAAATCAATAATTTGAAAACAATTTACAATAATTGACACTCATCTCTACATCAACATAGACATCAAGAATCCGATCACCATCCACACCAATTTTGTCCTTTTTTTCCAATTCGGCAAAATACATGTACACAGGACAATGTACCTGGTGAAATGTAATTCGCATTACATTAATAGTTAATTTGAAAAGCAAGCCTTGGCAGTACTGTTGTTGAAGATAACATCTGCCAGTAGTTAAGTACTAAAAGGAGTGTCAGAATTCTTATACCTTTAACAGCGTATGTTTGAAGGATTTAGATTGTTTTTCACACAATGGCTGTTATGTAAATACTTCACTACTATTTGAGTATCGTCCAGGATATGACAACACCGATTTCAGTTTATTTCTTACCGATCTAAACTGTGTGTTCCGTATAGATCCACATGGGACACCGACGGTCTGTTAGCTGCCCCCTTTAGTCGGATTTACTAAGTTTATGCGCCTGCTTACTTTAGCATGAATTCTTGGAATGAAATTACGATGAAATGGTATAACAAGTAGTTTAATTAAATAAAATAATACCAATGGCCAGTTATAGAAACAGGCAATTTTACACCAAAATGCTAACTTTTAAATTGGTAACGCAAAACACGTTATTCCTCAATTTAGGTCTCCTTATCATTTTACGAAACAATTCCATGGGAAATAAACGTTTGCGTGTTTCTCAGATATCACACTGGTTTGTTTATTATTATATGCTGATATGTTTTGTTAAGATACAGAATTATCATGTATTATGTTACATAATACTTTTAAAACTTGTTCTGTGATGTTGATGCAATATTATGCAGTTTTGGATAGTCTACTACCTGAGAATAGTGTTCAGTGCGAATACTTGACCGACTGTAAATAAACTTGGCTGGTGGTCGATGAACAACCAGGAGTATCATGTATCAACATAGTTTTGGTGTCTTTTTGGATAACAGCGTTTCTGGTGAAATTTAAAGTTGGACGTTATTTTTAAAGGACGAATGTTTTGTACTTTGGCCTGCTTTCAAACACGCAGATAAGGCTTTCACGAACTCAAATGTTAAGTTGTTGTTTGCTTACCATATTGTAAATTTATATTGTTCTTGTCTAATTAATTAAAAATAAAGATAACATTCTTAGTGGAAAACGCGTTTCAGTTAATGATTCATTCATTCTGAAAATTACGGTGACAAAGAAAATTGTCCGACAAATAGCCTAAGCCCTATCAACTGAGATTTCGATATATTTTTTTCGCAATCGCCATTGGCACTTTTAAACGCACCAAAGAGCCTTATCGGATATCAAATCATTCCCATTTCCTATGCATGTGAAAGAATTTTAAATGCGCAGTACTACAAATAGACACATGGTGGTACACGATTTGTGTACCAATGGTAAAATATTTATTTTGTCTGAAATATTTAAAATCAGAAGCTCGTCTTTTTCCGGTAGTGTTTCAATTGAATGAGATTGAGTTAGAGACTTAGCTACTTTAAGCTATTTTTACTTGCGTAGTTCGTATCAATTGTAGCCGTGAATAAGACAATTATCACGGCTACAAGTATTAATGGGACTATCCCAATTTAATCTCCAAAATATATACGAATGGTCTATTTATCCTGCCTCAAAATTTAAGCTGAAACTTAAACGTCAAAACTGCTTACCCGGACACGTAACCCTTTTAAGATTTCGGGTCAATCTTTTTGTAGTGTTACTGATAATTGTAAGGTTTTTTTTCCCATCCACTGAAACCAGGTGTTATGGCGTCATGTGTGGATTGTGGGTTAGGATAAGGGTTAGGGTAAGGCCTGTGGCCTGTAGATTTCGCCAGAGTCTCGAGGTGTAGACAGGGCTAGCCCTAACCCTAACCCAGGGCCAAGCATAACCCTTATCACAACCAACAATGCACATGACAAGGCTACATAAATATGTAGTAAGAAAAGATGCATGGGTCGTGAGTAGGATGTGGCGACCGGTTTCGATAACTCCGCTCTCCATGTCAGACAGAAAGGCCCACGGTGCTACAGATGTGAAACGGAGTAGAACGACATTACAAAACAGTAAACTTTTATAAATATGACGGCCATTTAGGGCAGAGAAACATTCTCGGAGTATGTGGTAGGTGGATTTCTGTGTTCAGGAAGGCGATTAGCCTACCGTGCGGGAGTTCAATATGGAAGAAATGTAGAACAGTGTTGATGACAGTTTATTTCCAGAAACAGGAGAGAGAAGCATGAAGTGTGTGTATCAATTACTGATTGAATTTTACTTCATCATGTCTTTGTAAAAAATACTCAACGTAATTGAACCACTTTGGACTGTTATTCCTATTAGAGATTCAACTTTTACAATATTGTAGTTTGCATGGATGTTATTCTTTTATCGCTGAGCGTTCAGAGACTAGACCGGTACACCGTAGTAGACGCCCGGATACATTTAGGCACTTGCAAAGGGATGTATATATCATCTACCTACTGTTTACTGTTAAAATTATGTTTAGTCTTGAAACAAGCGGTATATTATTTGAGGGTCAACAGAAGGATAAATCTGTAAACTGCGCTAACTGCTTACTATGGACGGTTGGTAGTACGGTCATTCTAATTACCTTATGTGTTGACATTCTCATGGACATATTTACATAAGACTTCACTGCCGTAATGTTTTCATTAGTTGCGCTGACAGTAATATGAATATCGTTCCGCGGGCGTGTGGACTGCTTCATTGAACGATTAAAATTTCACCGAGTTCTTGTCAAGCAGACTTTCGTTTGTGATGCCTATTTACACCGGATAACACTTTGGTTTCAGTAAATATTCTGTCAATTATAAATGCCATGGAAAGTATGTTTGTCGCAAGTGTCAGAGATTTTATTATACATTTTACAAACGTCATAGTAAAGTGGGCTCAAGGCCGACTTCAGTTAGAATATTTATAAGATGACGATGAGATAATTAATGTAATTGCAATACATTCACCCATTACCACCCGCGCACACATCCCAACATATTGATTTCTTGTTACTCAATAAATAAAAGTTTGATTTACTATACTAGTATCTAACGTTGTTGGTATTATAGGAAACGCATGTGTTTAAAACTGCGACCATCTTCCCACAGGTCGCGTTATTCCTAATAATCAATACCCCTGATTGTCATAAATTGTCTTTGATGGGCTCTTAGACTATTATTGGTCAGTAATAGGTACGATATCCTATAATTTAGGAATAATGATGCTCAAATTATTGGTTTTAGTCAATAATTGATCTTAGACGATGACAATATTGTTTCAGAATAGATAACCTCTTGATACGAAATATCTATGCATTTAAGATTTAGTGTAAAGCATATCAGAATGTTGGTCGGTTTCATAGACAATACGAAAAACTATTTCTTGATCAATTACACTTTTAAGGGATGTATTGCTGAGTCTAATTCAAATTTCAGGGTTTTCGGTTTAACAGAAAAGAATCGTCGACAATTTGACCAAAAGCGTTTTATTTGAACACATCGTTAAAGGTGGCAAACCCTTGGAACTTTTAGCATTTCTCCAACTTAGGATACATTTTGTAATTTTATTAGAAACGTGGACAATGGGAAATCAGGAATTCGCTTTATTGGAAAAGGCAAAGCAAGAATTGACTGAAACGATGTTTTCTGTCATTTAATTAAATAATTTTTGAGGCGAAAGGATCTGGGAGCAAACAGGAAACTTACCAGCCAAAGAGATATATGTCACAGATTCCTTAGATCTCGTACAGAAAAAAAAGAAGATAGTCGAAGCTCCTCTTATCTTTGGTTATAAAGATTAAGACCATCGGATAGTTAAAGCATATCGTTATCCAAACCATTGAAGTCTAAAAAAATTATAGGCTATACAATTGGGAGAATCGCCAGTCTTGGTTCTTATGAATTGATAGAATGTATCCTTGGTTGAAATATTAGAAATACTGCCATTTCGACACCGTCAATGAAGTAAAAAATACGGTCTTCGTGTTATTATTAACTTCATATATATAGGAAAGTTGTCTCAAATATTTCCAGTCGTTACCTTAAGTACAATTAGTACAAAAAAATAATCTAATATCAGCTTATACGACACTATTAATAAAACAATAGCCAAACCTTCTACCGGAAGTAACCAACAGTAAATAGACTTCGCGCATGTGATGTACAACATAAGTCACCGTCCAATGACAGATACTGCAGAGTCAGTTATCCATATTATATACGATCTATGGAATGGTTAAGCGAAATAGAAACTTCCCTATTCCAGTCAACAGATCGTATGAAATTGACCAATCAGAAACGTCGAGTATAGTACAAACACGAGTTCTCTGCCTTTGTTGTTAGTGAACATTGACGCGAGAGGGTCTTCTTCTTCACGTTAACGTAATAAGGAACTGTACGCGCCCGCATTCGGTATACGCAGTATCCACTGTCTAACCCACACGGATTTTGGTTTTCTCTTTTTCTTTTTGTTCTTATTTATCAAATGTAGGGCAATAATAGCCAGCGTCTCTTCGTCGCTTGATGACGCCATGCTAAGACAAGACGAGATTATCGCGAGACTCATTTATATACGATTTTGTAATCTACATGTAGATACTACAAGAAGTTACCACAAGTCGCACCGTGAGAACGGGCCTTTAGCAACCACTTTGTTTTTACTTTTAGATCAAAAGAGACTAATTGATCGAGATAAGTGTTGATGTTTGAAAGCATTAAAACCAGTGTTTCATATTGTAAAAAAAAACTAATCCCCGTGTCCTTTCTTATGTTATTCCAATTTTCATAATTATAATAATGGAGGGTGGGTGTTGCCTTAATATAATATATTAATATATTAAGGCAACACCCACCCTTCATGTTCGTCCTAATGTTCTAATCAGCTTTTGAACTAACGTCACCATGTTAGTTTTGATTAAGGTAAATTTAATTAACCTCCCCCATTAGGTTGTTTGGCTATGTTTTACTCTTCTTTCGTTCCCGCCGGTATCACAGAAGACCTTTATGAGATGATATTTGAAAGAATAAGAGTAATTCGTTTAATATACTAATTCATGAGGTAAGCCGTTTGACCATAACATCTTGGCTGTTTATGTTGATATTTATAGCGTATGTGGGATTTGCCAGGAATTAAGTAAATGTTATTAGAGGTTTAATGGGGATAAATATGACATGACATGTTAATAGCTATTGAAAGCTTGTACTAATGAATGTCTATTAGTTCAGGAAATAGTAATTACCCGAATAAGACACCTTAAGTAAACCGAAACTTAAAGGGGAAATCCCCCTTAGTCTTATTTCTAGAGAACAACAGTTTGAAATAAAGGTTAATAAATGCATAAGTTGTATATCCATAGGTGTGTAGTTAGTTTTCCTCTCGTGTGACACGTTCGATTCGAAGTGAAATGTAGAAGAATAAATCATTTACTAATCAGATTGACGATTTCCGCTATAGTTTGTAGGATGTTTAGTTTACTATATATACCCCCAACACAACCATCATCATTTCTTCCTTTTATCTCTTTTCCATAAAAGGTTGTTTTGAATTACACAGGACGGAAGTACACTGTAACATTTTAAATTTGTATTAATAGCATAGTTAAGAAACTAATGCACCCCATAACAAGAATCCCCTACCCCACCCCGCCATCAACAACAGGGAAGTAAGGCATGATATATTTTGCATTTCCCTTTATTGTCATTTATTTATTTCGTATAGCACCTACTTCAAAAACTGAATCTGAAAAAGACGTAAGATTTACATGTTTTTATTGTGTAAATATTTCAATCAAATATCCATAACATTTTTTAAAAAGAATTCCATCAAACATCAACACGTTTTGAAATCACTTATACGCCAATTTATCAAAGAAAATGTCAGCAACATGACATATTCTAATCGTTTGTGAATTAGGACCAACAAATAATGTGTTATCTAAGTGACAGAAATTAACATGAGAAGTAAATATTTTACAGATGACGTAAATTATATCACAATCTTTTTGAAACTATAAAATATCATACAATTTATGAATCGTTTACCAAGAATACAAACCAGTAGTCAGGTTGATGTCCACCACCGAAATCCCAAAATAAAAAGATGACATATATTTATTAAATGTATATTTATCTTTTTAATAAAGTATCGAGCAACCAAACTCTTTGTCTATACTTAGTCTAAGCTTAAAATCTCATTCCAAGTCGCATCACTCTTCATCATTTAGAATCAAAGTTATCTTGTCCCAAAGCGTCCGCCAATGAAATTACATAGCTTGAAATATTTATCATTAAACTCAGTCAAGACATCCACCCAATAAACATCTCTACCTCAATTAAAAGCAGAGTTGTTATCTTCCAAAGTCCTGACTAATCAAATTGCTTAGCTTAAGCAGAAAATTTCCATCATCGAACTTAGGTAATTACATAATGAATCTATACTTAGAGTTTCATCGCTTTCACCTAATTAGAACCAAAGTTATCCTGTTACAAAGGTTCGACCAATCAAACTGTTTATCTCAGCTTAGCTCCTAAATGCTCCTAAGAGACACCTACGCCAATAGTTTTTTTGGAACATTCTATCTCAAGTAGGGGAGTTATTGTGTTCCAAATTCTCGAAAATCAAATTGAAGCCCAAATTTGTTCAAGCAGAAAATGCTCATCATCGAATTTTGTTAAAGTTACAATTTCATATTTTAAATATAATAAAATAAAGCCTTATATTAAAATAGATGGTATGTATAAACAGTCCTACCTTGTTCAAGAATAATCCTATTAATCTTGTAATGCACCATTGCTAGGTGAGAAATTGGCAAAAATATAATTTTCAACTTTAAAACCAAACGTTTGAAGATAGCTATTCCATGGGGGGGGGGGGGCAACAAGGGAGGTAATTGTGTGATTCCTTCCGGTGTCAATGAATTTTAAGTGTAGGAAATAATGCCTATGATCGTATAATAGTGAGTTGACAACCTATTGAGAAAAAGACATAGAAATAATTATGATTTGACTTTCTTAGAAAATATGAAATTCTCGCTTTAAGGTATTGACGTAATTAAACTATCCACGAAGTTTCAACATTATAACCCAATTAGAATCAAAGTTGTCGAACCCCAAAGTCCCTACCAAACAAATTGATTATCGCTCTGCTTACCCTGTGCCGAGTAATGACACTATACGCCAAGTTTCAGAACTCTCGTCTTATTAGAAATTAAGTTATCGAGTCCCAAAGTATCAACCAATCAAATTGCTTATCTCTGCTTAACCCTAGCAGAAAATTCTTATTTTCGAACTCCATCAAGGCTTTCGTCTAATGAACACATACACCAAGTTTTGACATTTCTAGCTCAATTAGAAGGGAAGTTATTGTGTACCAAAAAGTGTGACGGACGCACAGACAGAAGGGCTGGGGACAATACAAGGAAACAAGCGGTTACCATGCAAGATACGCCCTCATTTTGCAATAGATGGACGGTGAACAGGGAAATCAATGTTCCAATGATAAACATCCATCACGTTCACAATGTTTTCGGAAGTGGGGTGGGAGTGAGGGGTTTGCACCCTAACGGAATGTCACGGAACGCTGATTATCAAGAGGGTTCGTCCTCTCCTGCACCCAATACTGCACATTAAATTTGAAGAGACCAAAGATCTGTTAAAGACTGTGGCCTCTATCCAACTCAAAAAGGGTTTCTGCTAAGGGGAATTACGGCACGGAAGTTCGGCGATCGCTGATTATCGATAGGTTTCTGCGGATTTAACAAACCGAACTCTAAGAGGGTCTACAGCCTTGGTTTGTGTTTTACATGTATTGCCACTATTTGCGCAATGAAGAGGGACCACTTGACTGGAAGTATATGTCCGATATTCACAAAATTCAAATGCATCCGCGAAAGTTGTGTAATGAACATAATATATTATTTGAGTGGTATTTAAAATCGAATAAAAATGTGGATTTTCATACAGTTAGGGGCATTAATCAAGGACGTTAGGTCGAATACACGCCAAAATCGAACTCAACTGAACGGACGTCTTTTAAATAGAAATCCCTAAATACAGAGTGGCAATATAGAGCCAGGGAACCGGTATATCCATGACAAAATAGTGTGTTAATAAAAGTATGTATAGTCTGGGCGCCCTAGCTCATAATTAAACTCAACAGTATTGCCATGCCCCAACTGAAATCATGCTTCTACTGATAATATTGTAAACACTTTTAGAAAAACTTTGACTTTAGGATGATAAATATTTCAGCAATTTTTGAGCTAAACACTGAAAATTTTTCGATTTGGTAGTTCAGTGATATGATTCACCAACCGGGTGATCCGGGGCTCTACCGTGTTATTGGTCGATCCTGTTTGTGCAAATATATATAGGATATGGCCAGAGAAAAAATTCCCGAGGCAGTGTGCTTTGAAGACAGTTAAACCTGTACAGCGGTGTTTCCAACTCTTAACGTATTTCATTTTCAACTGTTATGCGCCCTCCAGCGACTATACCAGTACACCACTGTTGAAGTTGTATAAATGTTTGTTTGCAATAATTGATACGCGTGGTAATAAAATATTTGTCTATACAACCTGTTGTTATAATCATAATACCAAGAGATTTATTTATTGTCTATCACGAAATGATGTTTATCTAGGCCTACAAGGTAAACAAATATTCTACGTTAATCTGTACGTTCGTTTATCTCAATCTTTATATCAATCAAAATATTCGTGTATATAGACTTCTTAAAAATGTATTATGTAGATTAAAGCAGAGAGCTGACAACTCTCGTTATAATGGTTCAAAAATATATAATATGAAAACAGAATATGTTGAAAACTTCAGTCAAATTACATCATTTGAGCGGAGCGGATTTAGCGCTTACATAATGCATCTTTAACCGTTTTGGACGGACGCCAGGGCCGAGGACCCAATTTTGTTTGATATATAATGTTTCTCGGTGGATTATTGTTGGGTATGGTCCCCTTGATTCTTCCAGCGTGGTTGTGGTCGTGTCACGCTTTGGGGAAAATTAAATATTCAAGATGGCCGCCAACAATGGTGGGAAAAATACAAAAAAAGTCCTAGGTCGTGTAATATATCGTTTTATATGTTTTCGGGTTCGCTGAACACTAAATAGGGCATATTTGTAACATCAGACCAATATAATAAAACTGGCGGCCAAAAATTTACGGCGGGGGTACACAGCTAGATTTATGATAATTCATTCCAGAAATTTCAATTTAGTTTTAACTATAGCCTAAGTAAGTGAAATCAATACACAGGATTATACATCATGTGTTAATGTTTTTATTTTCTCTTACGTGGATCAATACCGTAACCCCTCTGTTATTTGTATGAATTTGAACAGGAAGAAAAAATCGCTAGTGCCCAAATTGGTATCGGATGTTCTGATAAAAGTTATATAATGCGGGTTTCAATGTCAAAGCGGCCGTTGTGGCTGTAAAAAGTCAGATTTTTACTTAACAAACAGACGTGTGCATGTACATGTCGGGTCCCCTCCCCTAGATCCGTGACCATTTCACCAATGCTTAATTTGTATATGCTATCGCCTTTAAAATTTGTTCTATCAGTTTTGAAATGACATATTCGTGTTTCTCAACGCCCACAACACTTGAAACGATATTACACGTGTATGTTGCTATGGTAATGATCAGAATACTCTTCGAGCCAATTTCTGTCGTCATTTTGGATTTCGGCGTCCATATTGGATCAACCGTTTGTGAAATGAATAGGAAACTGTCCAAAATGAGTCGGGTGACCAACAAAACCTACAAAATGATATACTACACAGGTCATTTCTCCAACAGTATTTGTCATGGTCAATTTCAGACCATTTGTGGCCGCCATCTTGGATTTTTGGATCTCCTGTGGTTAGCCCGTAGATTTCAGAGGTAGTGAACTACAAATATCTTTACTATACGGTCCCTTCTATCAGAAACCATCGTCAAACCTTGTTCCCCGAGAACTGGTCACGGATCTGGATGTTGTGACCCGACTAATAGGTTTCTGTTTTGGTTTTGTCATATCTGTACCAGACTCTCCAGAACATACGAGATAGAGAAGTATTAAGTTATGGTCAAATCTGCATAACTTAATACTGCGTTAATGTAACTTGACAAGGCATTCGAACTCCACATAGGCCAAAATAGTTGCGCTTGATATTTTCAAACCAATACAGTTCTGTTTTTAGTCGGTGATTTTATAAATATTTTATGTATCATTAGGCCTACTGTCTCCATGTTGGATAGGATTTTAAATTAACATACAATAGTATAATGTGTTTTTTCCACATTAATTATACAACTTGTCCCGTGAGATTCACCAGAAATGGAAATGCGTTTCGGCGTACATATCTGAAAATTGAATATGTATTCTGTTGTAACCGAAACATTGGTTTCATGATAAATGTAATAATGATATACACAAGGGATATAGTGTTATTCTCTATGAAGTCTAGTAATAGGTTTAATAGAACTGGTGATACAACTGGATTAATCATTATGATTTGCAATCACCCGTAACACATATCTACTGTTAAAGATACATACACTAGATAAAGAGCTGACCCGTCCTGTTATAATAGTTCAAAAACAGATAATGCAAAATGATTATATTGAAAATTCCATTGAATTTACTATATTCTGAGCTAATTTATCACACAAGATGTATACATTGATTGTTTATTATCGTAAATGGCCGAACCATTCTAATTTATATAGTTAACATCTCGAGCATCCGATGGCATCGAGAGTTGATTATGGTCTTGTCACGTTAATACATCTCTAATTAATAATTCATATAACATTTCAGGTCCCAAGAAAGACATGTAATAGGAATATTTATATGATATCTTTAATAGTACCATATAGACACGCACGTGTCCGCGGAACAAGCATGCCAAGTTACATGACATTTTGGCAAAGTGTGGTGTGAAACATCCTTTTTGTAACCCTCTCCCTGTATATTACTAACATCATGGTTAAGGATGTCGAAAAGAAAATGTTAAAAGTCGTAAATTGCGTTATTAAAGAACCAGCTTACGTGCCTTGTATAACTTTGAGTTTGCCAGAAATAAAGTTTTAAATGCTGGGAGGCTGATGTTTACCATTAATTAATTCTATACTATGCAATTGATTATTACTATTTTCATTTGAAAGGAGAACCTTCTTAGTATTATAAATATTGTTTAAAACATGTTTGCTATTTATGTCGAATTGAAAGTACGTGTAATATAAGTAAAGATATTTTGTTTGTTCGTTCTTAATGTTGAATTAATGAGACATGGCCTTTTCAATCCCTATGTCAATAATCTGAGACGGATAATCTTTTTTCGATAAGTTTGATCTCAATTCTTGAAGTCCGTGAATTCTGAGATCTATAATATATAGCAGAGAAAGGGTACCTAATTTTTAGCATAAAGAAAATGAAATGACTAAAGTAAATCATTTTAGTGTTCGTTTCTTCCTAGAAAATATCTGTAACAATTCTCTTAACGAAAACTTATCTAAGTAAAATTTTGTCATTACTAGGTTTTGCAAATCTGATATTTGGCCAACACTGGTTTTCCTAATTTTAATGATAATACCTCGTGTAAATATCATTATGGGGTTGTTAAACTAAGGTACTGGTGAACAAAGTGAACCCATTGCACCCGATTGCACAACATTTAATTTGCACAGAGTTTCATTTACATTAATTTTCACTTTCCAATTGCGAAGATGTTATTCCTGAGAATAACATACAATGTATATAGCTTTTAGAATAACAGTTTTGTATGAGTTGAGGTAATCTATCAATCCAATAACTGTCCGCCTTTAGGTACAGATTATGGGAGATATTAGAGACTATACAAACATTTAATATTAAAAATATGTCCTCGTCTTTTATTTCCTGAGGCAGTTTACTGAGGGAGAGAATACCGTCCTTTACATACAATTTAACCCCTGGAACAAAACGATTTTTAAGGAATATCTATTAAAAGTGATAATCTGTTTTTAACCACACGACAGTCCGGCAAAAACTGACCTGACGATCGCACGCTCTTTTGATAATTATGTATTCACCATTTGTTCTATGCTACCGCTTTTAACTAAATCCGATTTGTATATTTTCTAAAGACGACAGTAGTTCCTTTTTCTTTTCAGTGAAACCTAATCAAGTATCATTTTAGTAATTTGTTGAATAATGTATGCTCCCACCCCCCTATTTAAAAAAAATTCACAACATGAACTTATATCCCCTAAAATCTTAAATTCATAAAAGTTCACACCCATTACGACTTGTCACGTACAACCAGAGAAACAACGCCAGTTGACTCAATGGCAGACCTTATGATACAACGCATGCACGCTAACCATTCGGCCATCAAGCCCCCCCCCCCCCCCACGCTTTGATTGTAAAAGAATCATTAGTATTAATTCCTTTTCATTCGTTGTAATTAATATAATGTCTCGTATTTTTATTGTCCGTTATTAAAGATTTAAATCTTGTACTTGGTTCAGACAGTATTATTGATAATAACATAATGTATCTTCTCAAATATCTATTAGGTCCAATACATTCATAGATGTTCATCAACAAAATGCACCAAAGTCTATCCCTTTTTGTAATTTATAAGATACATCTAACTTTTAACACGAAAGCTATGATGTAAAAGGGCAAAAATTCAATACGTTTATAATGTTCAAGGCTTATGTCGACCTTACTACTGAGAGCAATACAACTGGGCACTGGCGTTTCGGCAACTTGGAGATACATGTACTGGCTTCATATTGGCCCAACAGAGTTCCTCTTACAACTCCTTACGACTTGAGTGACTGTAAATGGACACAGTGGAACTAACGAGAGTATCAACTTATCAAGTCTCTTTACATACCAAGTTCTATAATGAACATATTCTGCCCAGGTTATGCAGTTAAGCAAAGTGATATAAAATATGGAAGCTCGATACTTTATAAAAACGAAAATTTGAGATCTTTCCGAAACTTTCCACATCACTTTTCTGTGGCAGTGAGTGAGACATCGGAATATTATTGTAAGCCGTATTTAGGTGTATTTTTCTATTTATCTGCTTGCATTAATGTTCCCTATATTTTGTCTAGTTGTCCGCTGGTTTGTCTTATTGGTTTATATTGGTCGTAGTTGTATGTCGTCTAAACTTCCTGAACATTCTAATATTGTCTTTTATTTAAGATGTGTTTCAACTTTGATCTTCATTCCTGTGGTTATCACCCCACCTTTTTTTCAAAATGACCTTCAACACATTCAATGACAAATTTTATGAAATAATTATAATTCGATTTCTTCAGTTTTTACCGGTGATAATTGAACCCCATGTCTAATTATTACAACGTCAAAAATAAAATGATTGACGTCAGATTATAGTTAGAATGTCATGGATTAGTTTAGAGTCGCATTGAATCTACATGTTAACTTTTGATACTTTATGTCGGTAATTTTTACAACTTCGGTGTATTGCCTTACAAATTTGGACTTAAAATTTAGTGGAGTTTTTTTTTTCATTTGAATATGTTTCCTTAAATTGTGAATGTAAATTGTTATTATTACTGGATGTATTGTAGGGTGTACCAGGAAAACAGTAGGTGTACATTCACATTAAATACACATCGGATACATTCCGGGAATCGATTTTCCCAACACAGCGAACGCTCTTGGTAACTTTGGAACATCGAATTCATTTTAAAAGTAGACTCCGTTAAAGATAACATTGTCGTGTTACCGACTGCTTTTTGCCACCACGAAAACATGGTAGGCAAATAAGAGAAGCCGCACTGGGATAGATCGATCACTGACGTGTTCCAGGAACTTCAGAAATCACGAAGACATATAAACACTAATATAATTTGTTATATTACGGTTTCAGTATAAAGTTTTATGTGTACGCACGACGTTGATAAGTTTGTGACGAGAGCCAGTAGAGTTTTAGTTGAGAAATAATTGGATTGAAACAATTGAAGAAGAGAGATGGGAATTTTATGGCTTTTATATTGATTATGAACTGGAAATTTGTCGAACTGCATATACATACATCATACTCAGCCCATGGTTAACTCTTTATTTTATTAGTTGTTTTTTATTGTTCAGTTTGGAGAACAACTACGTGGAGTTTGTATTAAAGTATGAAAGCTTCTGTTATTTAACTCTGATTCTTGTATGGTGAGTATGATTTTATGTCAACTCTGAATTATTTTTGATTTTACACTAGAGTGAACAAACTATCTAAAAAAAATATATTAATCGTAATTGTCATGGGATTTTAATTAAGGTTTTTAGCATATTGGACTGTGATTGTCTGTGGAAAATAAATAACAAAAAAAGATTTACTAGATATACAGTATCATTTAATTTTCAATTTGATATTAGAACCATTTGATTTCAAATCCATACCACAGACACAAACTGTCAATCAGTTCTGAAATATTTTTTTCTGGATCTTTAAATTATTGATTCCTTCGTCACCACACCAAACAATGAGCCATTTTGGGGAAGTAAAACCATGACTGACTAACCAGGAGATCAGTGGTTATTTAGATCAAAGCGATTTTCCTGACATTTTGCATCGTGGTTTTCTCGTGTCAGTGGCGCTTGATGGACGGGGGAGGGGGGCTGGCAAAGACCGGTGTTTTTATTCGTTCGTATATGGCACGAAAACCAGAAACCTTGACGGTAAAATGTCCCTCATAAACACTGTAGGGTGTAAGCCGTCTTCATTAGCCCGTTTGGTACAGACGCGTTGACAGTTAAATCCCATTCGATTTTATTTCATTTAAAACCCAAAAGAACTTTCTAAGGCCATCAGCTATATATAAAAAAATTATATTGAATCTAATGTCATCTGATACTACTACTTTGGAATTTAGTGGCATTCACAGCGAGATTGTGTTTATCTGATTGTCCATATAAATCACGAAATTGGACAACAATCAATCAGTGGATGGCATTGGTGTAATTTCCCAGGAACTCTGAGGATACTAAGATTACATCAACTATATCTACGATAACATTTAATTGTTTTCATCGTTGATACGACTAATGTTGGAAGCTATTTTTGCTGGGTAAATTGTTATCATTGCGACGATTTTACCCCTGAAAAGACGATTTCTGTCGAGTTAAATCAATAAAAAGGGCTATGTTGTATGTCGTCATTTTGTTTCTTAATGTGAACGTTTGTGTTAAGATATTGCCATCTGAAGCTTTGACAACATGTTTCATTTCGCTGTTGTATATGTTGACATGTTTACCAAAATATCGTCAAGCGATATGCCGACCTTAGGGGAAAAAGGAAGATGTTGACAAAGCATTATCTTAGCTCAAAGATGTGCACGGAAAACGGAATGGTAACATAGTTCATTTCTGAACGTAAGTCTTTTACACTCGCCCTCTGCGTTCAGAAACTGCCCGGTCGAAACTTTTTGACTCCCCAGAAAATTTACTGGAACCGATTGATTGAGAAAATTTTCATGTCACCATTCTTGATCGCCAAACCAGTCCCGAAAATATGTTCTACATATTTATAACATAAATGTATTAATCGAATCCATGTGAATACCGCTGCCTTCATATTACCAAACTATGGAAGCGTATAGAGGTCAATAGCGTGATGATATCTAGATTAATGTCTTGCTAATGACCCGTGTATGCTTCCAATTGAAACCAATGCTTCAAATGAAAAACGAGTCTACTGGAAAACGTCAACTCAATCTGATTAAAATACAGATCTAGATTTCGTTTCGTTTTGTTAAATACTTTCGATGGCATCTACTCCATGAAGATCAAACAAGCTGTAGTGGAAGGTTTCGTCAGAGGTCATACTTATATGAGTGAATTTTGACCCTCTGACGTCAGACATTTGATTAAACAATTAACATTCGTGTTTCTAGTGGTGAGTTTACGCATAGTTCTGTGCACCTCGCGCCAAAAACTCGCCGTAACAGACCGTTTCATTGGCCAAACCCTCACATAACAACTCTTCCAGATCCTAGTGTAGTAAAGACAAGTAAAACGAAACTATAAAGTATAAAAACGAAACGAAATAGGATCGATGTTTTAATCAGATTGGCGTATCTTTAAAAATGTTCTTTAAATGTCAGTTAACCAAACCATTTATATTGTTGATTATCATTCTTTGGTCGTTCAACCCAATAATTACACCTTGCTTGCGTGCGTTTTCTCTTTAAATCTTCAAAGATTCCGTTTCCATATTTCAAAGGTCTCCTTGACTAAATGAAGAATGCAATGAATAAAATGGGGTTTAACGCCCTACGCTTCTGCACCTAGCCTGGGCAATTGAAGACGAGTATACGCCATACAATGTGGTATGAGGGGAATTTTTACCTGGGCAGCAACTGAATTCAAACTGCCAAGGGATATTTTACGTCCACGCCAATGTGTACACGTGACCTCGGCTTTTCGTCCCATCCGAACGACTAGGCAGCTGTCCTTGTCAGGCCCTTCGTCTGCACCACTGACAAGGGGAAATCACGCCGGAAAATCGAGATGAACTTTCTCGGCCAATGCAGGGATCGAACACCCGACGTCCAGGCTAGTGAGCCAGCACCTTACACACTTAGCCACGTGATCCGTTCGATAACAACAACCATTTGTATTAAAATAGTAAATCTAAAAGCTACTATACTTTTAATAGATCGGGGATTTTTGACCTGTGTATCAGTACCTGGACTATGTAACACTTTTAACAGATCGTTTTATTTTTGTATTATGTATCAGTACCTCAACTATGTAACAAAACTTAACAGATCGAGATATTTTTGTCCTATCATATCACCATATCAGTACCTGAACTATGTAAAAAATACTGCTTTTAACAGATCGGGGTTGGGAAAGGGGTGGGTGCGAGAACTATATAACAATATTACTTTTAATCGATAGTTTTTTTCCTGCCCTATATGAACTATTAAACACCTGATACCGCGGAAACCATTAATATTATAGGATAAATATTTTATTCGACCATGGTTTAGAGTGATGAAGAGCATCTATTTATGTTGAAGTTTTATAGAAATTAATTAATGTGATATCATATTATTATGGTAACTTGATGTTTTTCTACAGCGCCCCATAACAGGTGCGTGTTATAAATGTTGAATAAAGACATTAATACAATAATAAAGACATTATATTAAATACGAATCAAACTACATGTGATAAACATTAATAAAAATCTATGACATTGGTTGTTTTATTTCTGAATGACAAAATTTTGTATGGATAAATATAGAAACTATCATATGGAAATTACAAATGTGTATTTTATGCGACTAACGCCTCGTTTATCGGTCATCTAAAACAAATTAACGATCAATTTACACTTTTAATGTCAGCATTAATATCATTTATCGTAATTATAATGACTAAATGGTAGTCATTATCTGATTTTCTTAAAGGAGCTAAATCGTTATATTTTGGACCTAGAAATTGGCACAAATGTGTCGAAACACATATAATAATGTAATAGGAATTTATATAAACTGTTTTACCTTCAATCGTTTCCGTTTTACTGTGATTTATCATCAGTTATGTTCGCCGAAATACGCTAGAAGTTTCAACCGAAAGTCAGTTTCTAGCGTCTGGTTATTCCAGTCAACACCGATAGTATTTATTTCGCACGCTCTTTAAATAAGAAAATGGCATCCCCGTTTGACACGACTTGTGGAATATGTCTAGCCCCATTCTTTGAGCACCTTGTAACACATCGCGCTGAAACGGATTACAGGACACGAATCGTGTACTAATTGTAAAATGTTTAATTTGTCTTAAATTTTGGATATCAGAAGCCCATCCTTTCCAGGTAAGATCACAACACCAATGCTGATTTAAATTGCAAAAAAAATCCATGCTATCAATGTTGAAGATTTTGGATGATATTGAGTTTTAAATAGGAAATCGTACAAAAATATATTGCCACACCGGTTATGAGTTGATACTTAAAATACTTAAAGAATTACCTTTTTTAATATTTTGTTCTATTTCGTTAAAGATGGGTTCCCAGCAAATTATTTATCGGGTAGTTATTTCCAACAAAAGTATGGCTGGTTATGGCAAATTTGACTATATATGGAAAGCATAGACATACTGGATTTCGCTAAAAAAAAAAGAAAAAGAAAGGGGCCAATGGGGCATGCACTGGACAATATTGTCAGGGAATCACTAACTGTCAACCCGACAGGTTTAGCTGGCTTATTGTCTGCTAGAGTAGGTAAGGGAGCAGTTGTTATTTCTTGCTCAAATGGCTAGGCGGTTTGGGGAACATTGAGGGTTGTCAACGTACAAATGACTCTGCAATTAAACGTTGGAAAAAGAAGTTGACATAAATAATTAAGAATTTACCCAGGCCTCAATGAGTATGGTAAATGTACAGTAAGTAAAGATAGAAACATTCTGTAAAATGGACCATCCCACAATGAAGCTATATTGGCAGACATTGCGCCTAACAACAGCTTACTTGTAGCTATAGGTATTTACGGCGAAAACAATGCTTTGAAGGGATTTGACGCAAAGTTTTGATAGATTGGTTACTTTAAATATGTTTTTAGTCCCAATATATTATCAAATCACAAAGTTTGTTCCCGGGAATGCATCTTTAAGCCAATATACAATAACCATGTTCTTTTTTTTAACCTGGGGCCAGTTGCTCAAAGCCCCGTTATCTTTTAACGATCCGTTAACATGGAGATAACGGATCATTAACTTTAACGGGAGAAAGATTTTAACGTGTTATTAACTTGGTGTATATAACGGAGGTATTGGGCTCCGTTATCTGTTTGATGATGGCATTAGTGGGCGGTAGCAAAAAGTCACAGGAAATGTAGTTTCCTATAATACATTCTAGAGGGTTGGGTGATGCAGGGCTATTCCATTTTCTATAGTATGAAATTCTTTAGTATTCTACAGAATTTTGGTGGCCTGTAGAAAATAAAGGCCCCAAACAATTTGTGGTGCACATTTTCCTACAGATTTATTCGAATATTTCTTAAGGAAAAAAAGTATTCTATAGTGATTTCTGTAGTAAATTCTACAGTTATGTTTTTGTCTCTAATCAAGTTTTGTTAACAGATTGCACAGTTATCTCACTGTCTTCGGTTTTTTTGTTAATACTTATTTCTATGAAGTTGTTATACATGTACATTGAATTTAAAATTCAGCCAATCAACAAATAGTCTTCTCTTGGATTAACTTTAATGAATCCGTTAGCTAACGGATAATGAAATTGACTTTCCAACAACAGAAATTTAACGGACCGTTAACAAACGACACATTACCAAGATAACGGTCCGTTAGAGTTTAACGGATCATTAAAGCGAGAATTTCATATTTTCTAAGAAAGTCGAAACATAATTATTTCTATGTCTTTGCTCAGTAGGTAATCAACTCACTATAATACGACCATAGGCATTATTTCCCACCCTTAAAAATGATTGTCACAGGAAATAATAACACAATTACCTCCCATTGCCTCAATGCATTAGCTTTCTTTAAACGTTGGAATTTGAAGTTGAAAATGGTATTTTTGCTAATTTCTTAGCTGGCAATAGTGAATTATAGGATTAATAGGAATATTCTTTAATACGATAGGCCTGTTTATGGATAACATCTATTTTAAGGCTTTTTAAAAAATAAAATAAAAATATAACTTAAAATTGGAAATTGTAGCTTTAAAATAACTTAGTTTTGAGCAACCGGCCGCTGAACGTATGTTGCTAACTATCTAAGAGAAAAAAGATGGCGGTGTAAAGTCAATAGACATTCACTGCCATAACTTCCAAGATGATTGATCGTTCCACTGTTTGACCAATATGCTCTATGGTTACACCAAGTTAATGGGATATTGTGCCCTTTCCTCTTAACGGTCATAGTAACTCTTTTTTATTGGTAATAATGTTAATGTGAAAAGGAGACGTACAGATAATGAAGTTGTCACTTCTCTTTACCGTTCATTGCCCGTCTCACCTTACTTCAACTCATACGAGCTTTAATTGTGACTTGGGGCGTTGGATTACCCCTGTAGAGCATATAATTCATAATTTTATTGACAGTGGCTGTGCTAGCTATTTATGATAAATGCCGACCCAGAAGGGCCATACAAAGTGAAGCGAATTAGTTGAAATTAATTGTTAACACATGACGAAAGTGTAAACACAATAAGGCGTTAAGGTTGAAAACTTGAATGACCATTCTTTACACACACACACACACATATATATACCTGGACGGATTTTGTATTTATTTATATATTATCTAATATATAGTCGGAATATTTCCAGTAAACACAGCCTGTTTTTACAAGTGGTCGTTCGTATGTTCGTATGTGGAAAAGCGTATTGGCTAATTAGTTACATTCGACCTAGTACTAATATTTCAATCGATAAAATCGTACTTTAATCAAGGGTTAAATTATCTTAACGGGCAAGCAACGTGTGTGTACGATTTAGAAAATATCACAAAACTCTTGTCCGTCGCTGTTAAGGGGATATATCTATACTATCTATAGGGTTTCCTGTTTTTCAATCTGAAATCTTACACCCGGCAGCAACTCATTTCTCGTGGAGTAAACTGAATTTCATGTGATCTTCGAAAATGACGGCCCGGGTTAGCTAGATTTTTATCCATTTAGGGCGCCATTTTTACAAGTAACAAGATCAGCAGCCGTTAACAGTGATTTCGACAGCATTGCTGGTTGCCTAAAATTTGCTTGCCGCTTCAAGCATGAATAATCGGACATTTCCTCTTGCAGCGTTACATTATTGCCTACGTTTCTGAAATCTGGTAAACGCTCCAAATTTCATAGCCACTTGTTCATTGGAAGTTATATTGTACGCGATCAGAAACAGTTTTACTTTTAAAGGACAATTATTGAAAAATAATATCAAGATTATAAAACATTAAACTATAACACATACTCTGGTAAAACAATTACTGATTTATTTATTTCCAGTTGCTAAATGCCTCTAAAAGATTATAATAAAGCATTTTAAACAAGACAAAAAAAACCACCTTATATTGTGTTTTAACACACAATTATTTACTAATTTTAGAGATTTAAACCCAAAGTTAGATTCTTTTCATTCATGATTTGAACGATTACGTTGCTTTTAAATCCTATTATCAACTCCTAAATTCTCCGTAACAATGTTATTTGCGTTACGTAGTTGGATTTCTTGACAATCTCAGAAAACGATTAACAAAATCGACAATTTTCTCCTTGCATGACAAAAATAATTTGCACAAGAGGCTTTGAGTTTTACCGTGAGATAAACAGAAATTTCAAAAAACATTGGTGTGAAATTTGTAGTTTTTATCGTTGGAAATGCATATTGAGAAACTTCATCTTGAAATCAACACTAGCAATTGCATGTAAAATATGATTAAAACTGTATTAAATAGACATTCACATTCCAATATATCTTCTACAGTAATCGAATTCCCGCGATTGTTAGTCGCAATCTACTTTAAGGAATCAGATTTAAGGATGAAATGTATACACCAGCTACAGATAAAATGAGAAGGGTCGAGAACAGTTATTATCTCCTGATTAATACAATGATTTATGTAATGGTTCGTGTGGTGCCAGGGGGTTGGGTCAACTTGAGGGTTCGATCTCTGCATTGGCAGAGAAAGTTCATCAAGATTTTCCGGCGTGGTTTCCCCTTGTCTGTAATGCAGAACGGATGGCCTGACAAGGACAACTGTCTAGTCGTTCAGGTGGGACGAAAAATCGCGGTCACGTGTACACATGCACGTAAAAGATCCCTTGGCAGTTGGAATTCGATATAAGAGTAGGCCGTAGCGCCGCTGCCCGGGAACAAATCCCTCACAACACACTGTATGGCATGTGCCCGTCTTCATTAGCTAAGGTTAGGTGCAGAACAGTAGGACGTTAAACCCCATTTCACTTCTTGTGGTGCCAGCCTACAACGTCCTTCACAGTAGCCATTTTTGTTTTATACGTAGCCTACACATTTACTGGAACATGATTATCGATATGTAAAAAACCTCAACAACCATTTATATATAAGACAGCGCATCTTGCAGAACGTCAAATATTATCCCCAAGCACAAAATGATAGTTAAACATGCATTGAGCTAAATCTGCCTATTTGTAGGTTGTTCTTTCCTGAAATGTAAACTAAATTAAGACCTTCCTCGACCATCTTATCCGCAATCAAGGGGACGACACTTTATCACCTTGTATCTCACTAAGCTTCTTTCTCCGTTAGGTAATACCTCTGGTTCATCCATAGTCGATTCCGCAATGTTTTGTGAAAAGTTAAGAAATAGTACATTATGATGTGGTAGACTACTTCACCAACGTGTCCAGAGATGAAGCCACAAATACCCTACGATCACGAATTAACAATCTTGAACTACCGCTGGACACCATTCTGTCAACACAGAATATGGTTAGGTTAGTCAGCATTATTACCTCAAACTACTTCAACTGGGGAGACGAATTAATCAACAGATCCGTGACCTACCTGTGGCATCTATTATAACCACTTATACGTCGCCGTTACATAATTTGAAGAAGTTGCCCTACACTCGTCACCTATAACACTTTAGGTTGATTTCGTTAAGTAAATGATACTTACTTTCGCTATTTTGAAAGAAAGAGATCCCGCACTTCTTCTTGGCCACCAGCACTTGAGAATTAAGTGTACCATGGAGACAGAACATAGCACTATCACAGCCAGCATCTAAATAAATTAAAATGCCAAAATGTAAAGTCATGATGTTTGCAGTTGTCTTTTGTGTTGTTTTTTTACATTCTGCGACGAGCATTATTTATTTATGTAAGAATAGTAAATATTGGGGAGGGGGATGTCTTGGTATAGAATAGGTAAGATTAAGTTTAACCTAGTTATTTGTAGTAACACGACACCAGTATATTCATTTATGTAAGTATTTATTATTTAAAGAAACAAACACATGTATGACATAAAAATATGGAGTAGAAAAAAGTATTAAAAGAAATGCGAGAAATGAAATGTCTGAATTATGGGATGTCATGAATAACAATATCCAATGAAATTCAGCAAAGATTACACAATGTACACCCGTTAATTTCCCATGGTGTCCATGGAAAATCACTGGAGGACAATTTCACATAAAAAATGGAAAATTGATATGCAAATGAATATATGACATGGTGCAATAAATTATTATGATTTTTTTTAAAATTTGTTTGAAAGATCATTACAAGCTTTAATACCAGGATAACATAAAGTGTGAGCTGATTACTATTGTTACTTTGTTCAGCCACAAAAAAATGCTTTTCGAATGAGAATTTTCCAAAACTGAAATTAGATTTACTATTATATGGGACCAGGGACAATCATAAAAGATTTTGTTCAAATTGTTTAACTTTTTATTAGATGAACGTAAGGAACTGGAAGGTAAACATTGTTTAATCAAATCGGATAAATATGATGGTGCCAAAGAATCATTCAGTTGAAAGTAATTGTGTTAATTTTGAAAATGATGCGTTGATTAACCGGTAGCCAGTGTAAGTGTTTTAGAGCAGGTGTAATATGGTCAGATGGTTTGGTGAGAGATACAATTCGAGCAGATTTATTCACGATTTTTGTAGCTGACTTACAAGAGTTTTAGGAAAAGAATACAATAATGAATTATACTAATCGAAAGATGACATAACAAAAGCGTTTATTTTAGTGGCATCAAGGTCTATATAGAATCGAATTTTGCTAATGTTATACAGGTTAAGGTATCGCCTTTTTGCACAGCCTGGAGACATGGATTTTTATATCTAAGGGCGAGTCAAAGAACACACCAAGATTTCTGACACAGTTGGATGGGGTTGTTGCTTTTCATTAATAGTCACATGGTTGATGTCAATGTGCTTTTTATTCCAGATTATTATAATTCGTTCAATGCATGTTCAAGTTATGATGTAGTGGTATCTGGTGAAAGGTCAAGTTCAACATATAACTGGGCATCATCCGCATAGTGGTGGTAATTAAGACCCATAATTCGGATGATATCTCCAATTGATGCAGTGTGTGCTGTGAACATAACCGGTCCCAATACGAATCCCTGGGGAACACCAGTCAAGCACCTTAGGCATTGATTAACATGCGTCAATACTCTGCTATCTTCCATTCAGCTAGGACTCAAACCACTTCAGTGAATCTTCGGATATACCATATCGAGTGTCAAGTCTCCCGAGTAAGATTGATTGATCTATCGTATCAAATTCCGCACCCAAGTCCAATAAAACTAGCGACACCGGTTTCTTCTGATCCAAGCTACATACGATATCATTGTGAACATGAAGTAAGGCGGATTCCGTGCTGTGCTGTTTTTTGTATGCTGATTGAAATTTTTCTTGGAGATTGTTTTCACACAAATACGATTTAAATCGATTAAGGACAAATTTTTCTATAATTTTCGAAATGAACGATAAATTCGACACGGATCGGTAATTCTTTAGCATATTAGGATCAAGAGTTGATTTTTTAACGAGGGAGGTCACATGGGCTGTTTTAAGCGTTTCACACACGTCTTCGCCTACTAACGTCGTGTTCACGATTTGGGTGATCACTGGAATTAACTCCACTTCAGACGTCTTTAGTATCCATGTTGGCCGAGAATCGAGGGAACATGACATTGAGGCTGATTTCTGAATTGTTGCTCTTGTGTTGTCGAATGGTAGAGAATTTGTCATGGAAAAATTCAGAAAATTGATCTGATAGGCTAGCATCATTTTGAACCGATGACAGAACCTTTGCTTCTCTTGGTTTTAGCAGACTGTTTGTAATTTTGTAGACTTCACGTGGATTATGCTTGTTTGATAACAGACAATCCTTATTGAAGGATCGTTTAGCCAATTTAATTAAATTGTTAGTGGCAGTTTAAGCCTTATTGTAAATTTGTCTGTAAATTTCCAGATTTTTTTTCTCGCCATGTTTTTTCGGCTTACCTGCGTTAAACTTTAACCAAAAGCTTATGATCACGTATTTCGTCAATGTACCATTGTTTATTAGACCGAATAATGATTTCTTTCGTTTCGGTGGGTTAGGTGACCGAATGGTTAGCACGTGCGCGCTTTATCATAAAGCCTGTCATTGAGTCTACTGGCGTGGTTTCAAATTCACGGTTGTGCGTGACAAGGAGTAGGGTCGCCTGTCCAAACTCGTGGGTTTTCTCCGGTTGGTAGGAATTAATTTGTTGATGATGACTGTGTTTTCACTGCGAATCCACGACTCGGTGGCAATAAATAATTCCACATCATTATTCATTCAGTTCATGGGGATCACGGTGGCTTAGTGGATAAGGCGCTGGTTCGCTAGCCTGGAGGTTGAGTGTTCGATCCCTGCATTGGCCGAGAAAGTTCATCTCGATTTTCCGGCGTGATTTCCCCTTGTCAGTGATGCAGAAGGAGGTCCCGTGTACAAATTGGAGTGCACGTAAAAGATCCCTTGGCAGTTGGAATTCGATATAAGAGTAGGCCGTTGCGCCGCTGCCCGGGCAAAATTTCCCTCATAGCACACTGTTGGCGTATGACCGTCTTCAATTGGCCCAGGTTAGGTGCTTAAGCGTAGGACGTTAAACCCCATTTCATTCATTCATTCATTCAGTTCATCAGTTTTATTTCTGACAGTTCTTGTATTCAATATACATAAACTAAACTTTCCAGATTTTTTCTTATTTTTTACTTTCTTTGTTGGCGCATTGGGGTCAGATCAATTAAGTTATCAAAATTAATACCTTGGTTGGTCTTGACAATAGGAACTCTTTCACTAATGACTCTTTCGTCAGTTTTATTTCTGACAGTTCTTGTATTCAATATACATAAACTAAACTTTCCAGAATTTTTCTTATTTTTTACTTTCTTTGTTGGCGCATTGGGGTCAGATCAATTAAGTTATCAAAATTAATACCTTAGTTGGTCTTGACAATAGGAACTCTTTCACTAATGACTGTCTTAATTAATCTGTGTTTATTCTTGCCAGCTCTACAACCCCTCGGTTTTAATTGATTGGACAAGAAAAATGGTTGTGTTGGTGAGTATATGATGTCACTGTAACAAATCCTGGTCCATGAAGAATTTTATGAATAATAAAAGTTACCAAAACTACCGTATGAATCAATCTTTTTCTGAATTTTTTCGCGAAAATTGTTTCTTGTACAGTGATACAGCATAAGTCCAAAAATGACACAAATCCAAATCCTTGTTTACAACAATAATTAGTAAAAACACAGAGCAACATAAAACATGTCCATCAAATACTATCTTGTAAGGAAATGTTTTTTAAGACCAAAAAAGGATAATGTCCCCCTTCCGGTCTTCGGTGTAAGGGGATGTTTATCCCATATTATTTGTCTATGATGTAAAGAAATTAGGGGGTTATAAAAGAGAGTGTTGAGTGAAATTCATTAGAGTTCAACGAGTCTGTCAGAAAAGCAATCAAAAGCTATATACAAGTTATTGAGAACGAGGAATATTGATGCCAAGCGGTTTTAATAATAAAGTTGTATTACTACGACAGTTGCCTCACCATCATTACGGAAAGTGGTTAAACCCCAATAATTATATTGTTTAGTTGATTATCACTAGGTCAGTCGTTATAATACTTGAATATGCAAATTTCAATGAAGCCTTTTCGGGTGAAAATGTCCAATATAATACTATTAATGGAACCAGTCAGTTCTCATGATCGACTATGTCCAATGCTGTCTAAAAGTGTCATGCCTGTAAAATAAATGAGTTTTGTTTCGGCTGAGTAGCATCCCCGGAATCTTGATTGATGCTCACGGAACAAATTATTTTTCTTAACTTACCAAACACATTCAAGGGAATGGCATTCATTGCACGGTTCGTAAATGTACCAAACAAAAACCAGTCACATCATTTAAAAGGTATCCTAACCTCAAAATTTCAATCAAAAGGTCGAGACTGTTCGGTGAGTTGTCCACCCTTGACATGCACAGATGTCACATGACGGCTGCGGATTGTCGCCTGACTTGAATACTTTAAAAGGTAACAAAGTATGCCAATGTTATAGAAGTTAGATTAAATGAGCGATGATACAATCATGTACATGCACACCGAATCGGCAATTTGACCACATAGTCGTTTGCAGAATCGTTTAAACAGTAGTCTTGGGGGAGAAGAAAAAAATACCATTTTGACCTGCATCTCTCTATCTTGGTGAATACACAATGACTCCGAATACACACATCTGCAGGGCAAGTTTACTGTCAGGAAGTGTCGGTCTTTTTATCCCATCTGTATTTCCAAAGTGAATTAAAGAACACTTTGTAGATACCAAACACCACATACAATACAGGTTACAATACAGTAGATGTTGATCTTGAAAATTTAATTAAGCTGATAGTGAGTGACAAAATGATGTAATTAGTAAAAATGTTCATTGAAGTGGTTTCACACTCTTAAGAGCTTTCACACCTGAAGGTACAAACAATAAGATTTAGTCCTATATGGACTAGACCTCAACAACATAGACTGGAAATCCAAATAGTTCCCGTATGTTTATTTGTTTTATTTATTCGACATAGTCACAAGGGTTGTAGATTGGAGCCAATGCAAATAAGCCATTTGACACAAGAAAAGGTTTTGAATCAAATGCACACTTTAATGCATCGTAGTATTTTATTTCTAATTTTACAACATATTTTGAAATCAAGTTCATTCTAAGTTTTTTTGTAAACACGCAAGCGTACGTCGTTCGGAAATTAAAACTAGAATGGTATGTTGTGTACATTGTTCAGGTCTCTGTTTTAGTTGAATATATTTTAAATGTGCAGCAGAATTCAAAATGTCCAAAGGCGTACTTTTAAAAGATGCTCATGTGCGATCAATATTCGTAGCCTGAAATCATGTCTGCCAATCGGCAAAAGTGAATATTTTTTATCAACAAAATCGTTCTGAATGTGTTCATTAATGTAAATTTGTTACTTTGCAATATTTTATATAAACTCACTTAAACTAGATGTCACTACTCCAGATTATCTTTTTTTTATTTTTCTGAAAGCTTCGTTTGGTAATCTGGATACTGAAGAGAGTATGCAGTGACAACATCAATTCTATATGTGAATGCCAAACTTGCAATATATCCACACCCCACCTTAGCGGTTACTCCTGGTCTATACAATTAAAGGTTGTTAGTGGATATTCCTGTCTCAATGACACTAGTGGCAACTGTGTTTAAATTGTCAGAAATGATCTGAAGCTCAGAGATTTTAGGGAACAGTGACCGTACCATTCTGCACACAGAGAACTATCTACAGTACTCAGATATCTGCCTTGAATGACCGCCATATATCCATTAAGATTGTTTAATGCAGTTCTACGTCTGTCATACGTACATAAACTAAATAATCCTTTTCAATTTTATTTAATGGTAGCGGAATAAATGCTTCTCAAAATTCTCGAAGTATACTTAGTGTTTTCTACTAAAATTGTTGATTTGGCAATTAAAATGTCGGTCAACTAGCTTGGTGTATGTTCTCAAACGGGGCTAATTATAGAAAGACGTCGTAGGTTTAGTATGTGATCTTACATTTTATATAAAGAGACCATCCCGAATTTAACAGTCTCAAAAATAAAAGCCCCTGTACGTATGAAATTTAAGCGCCAACATATAGAGGAATTGTGAATTTACCCTGTCTCAAAATTCCAGTCCAAAATAGTTAGCCGTTTGGACTTAAACGCCAAAACCGTTCATCAGGAAATTTAACCCTTTTAAGATTTGGGGTGAATTTTCGTTTCTTTAGACTTTTATACAGTGCAATATCCATGTGCTGTACTTTATGTAAAAAGGTCAATTTCACTTACACGTCATTTTTATAAAATAAAAGTCTGGTTTTATACAGACACAGTGCAATTAGGGATGTACGGTGGCCTTTCATGAAACAGAAAGACAGATAGTCATTACCACTGAAAGTATATAGCCTAAGCTGAGATATACACGACACTTTCAATACTAATCTTAATAAGATCAAAAAATTAATTAATGGAGGCTCTGATACAATTTAGGGGGTTGGAAGGCCGAATGGTATCATAAAGCCGGTCATTTAGTCAACTGGCGTGTTTTCAAATCCTTGGTTGTACGTGACAAGGAGTATCGACGCCTGTCCAACCTCGTGGGTTTAACCCGGGACCTCCAGTTTCCCCCCACTGCTAAAACCCAAACGCGCAAGCGAATTATTGAAATAAAATTAAACCATATGTTAGTCCCGAAAATCCTAGTTTGTGTCGAGTGGACGTTAAACCCCATTTCTCTCTCTCAGTATGCGACGCAAGAAGAAAGTAGTGGTATTTGCTATAAAGATTTACATTGCTATATGAATCATATTCAAAGGATATGCGAGCTATTGGTCAGCAACAAAGTAAATATTTTACCTCGCTCATATTTTGCATTTTTGATTTTGACATAGAATAAACTAATATCTAAACATATTTCTGATTTACAATGTTTTTTATGCGCATTTCCAGATGTATTGATAAGTGCCATTATAATTTAATATTTTGAATGACGAACTATGTGTACTGAACGAAAATGCTAACAAGAAACCACCTTTAAGCTCAATTATAAACCAAAGCCCGCCCCACACACCCAATGTGAATCTTATAAACAGATGTAATTAAATTAAAAGTAATGTTTTTACCAAGCTCATCATTTAAATTAACGTGAACTTATTGCCCGCCAATTTCACCCCACCCTTTTTCACACACCCACTCCTGGTACACCCACCCACCTCTCCATAAATCAAAACAGTTGTCCAGGGACATCATATACACTTTTTTAGAGACGGGCAGTCCTAGAAACTTTTGTGATTATTTAATTCGTTTGTGATTATTGGATTATGATATATTTCTTACTAAAGTTGCCGGTATCGTCAATAAATGGAGCCACCGGACTAATATGGATTCAAACTATCAGTGTATGGCCCTAATAGACCACCGTACTTTCGATAAAAAAAACACGAAAAACCTTTCCACCGCGGAGAAAATATTTCCACCGCGGAGAAAATATTTCCACCGCGGAGAAAATATTTCCACCGCGGAGAAAATATTTACACCGCGGAGAAAATATTTACACCGCGGAGAAAATATTTACACCGCGGAGAAAATATTTACACCGCGGAGAAAATATTTACACCGCGGAGAAAATATTTACACCGCGGAGCAAATATTTACACCGCGGAGAAAATATTTACACCGCGGAGAAAATATTTACACCGCGGAGAAAATATTCACACCGCGGAGCAAATATTTACACCGCGGAGAAAATATTCACACCGCGGAGAAAATATTCATATTTATATTTATCGCCGTTTTCACTTTGATTGCTCATATGCGGTAAATTTCAAGAAACATGTATAAATCATTGTATGGCCCTCAAAGGCCACCGTAGGGATGGGATAATAAATAGGTTTTTTTTAAATTCTTTAAAAGCAAAGTGGTTTTATAGGCGAAAATCACGAAATTTACAAAAAAATTGTCCAAAAACGAATTTTTCACATGATGCCAGCCAATTTTTCAAAATAGCCGCCAAATTTAGTAAAAAAAAAAGGGCATTTTCTCATATAACTATTCAGTATCTCGTAAGATATGGCTTCTAATATGTCATTTACATGGTTTTCGAGGTGGCTTAATTCAATTCTGGTCTCAAAAATGACTTTCGATAATTCAAGATTGCGGGAATTGGCTTAAACCGTCAATTTTCTTGTGGATATTGATTGTTAAAATGTACCAAATAGGGTTTCAGTCTTCCTGAATTAATTTTTGTGGTCAGAAATACCTTCAGAAATTCAATACCATCTTCTCAGCTTTCTTTTTGTCGTATGCTTTTGCACCATTTCACCTGAGTGAAAAGCGTTTTATGTATATCCAGTTGGTTTAGAAATGGTAATGTGATTTACATAAACCGTTTTTACATTGAAGACTCTATATCCGGAATAATTTGTGGTATCATCTAGACCGATGGTCAGTTATCTCTTTCGCAACAAGTTCTAGGTTCTAGGTTTAATAAAAAAAAATGGCGTTGCGAAGCGAAGGTAATTTAAAAATGTATTTACGGCTAGTAATTACAAAAGTCATGTAGCACGGATTAAATGTCTTAGTCATCATCATTGTCGCTACTAAAGGTCTTCTTCTGTATCTTGTACTGTGCTGGTGAAAAACATTACTCGCGATTACCATAGTACATGTAATTCAAATGTGACTCTATAAACTACCAGGCTATGTACCGGTAGCATCAAGCAAGTGGCAATATAGTCTTCATGGCAGTTCCTGAAAAGATGTCATCAGACGCCATACGGACACAGTATTGTGGCCAAGGCTTTTTCGATTGCCATTCTTTTTGCTCTGATATCGAATGCTCGTTTAATAATTATTTGATTAAATTCATCTATTTTTTAAAACCATGTTTCATGAAGAAGGCCTGCCATTACTGTGTCCGTATGAATCTGATGACAAGGCATTTTATGCGGATAACTGTCAGAGATTATGTTGTCACTAAGACTTGTACAAAAACCTTACAATGAAATTGGGCAAAACAACAAAAAAATGTGGAAAGAGACGATGCACAACAAAAGAAACTGTCGGCACAGATGTAAACAGAGCGTATGAAACACGAACATATGGAACAAGAACTGTTATCTGCAGAAGAAATTGAAGATCAGGTCTAGTCCAACTGTGAATGGATAAAACTAATAATTATAATGTATAATTGTAAAGCGCCAATTCATCCACAAATGCATGCTCTAGCTAGAGATATGAACTTGATGCTGACCTATCCTCCGATTTTCCACAAATCAAAATACGAAACGGTCACAGAATAATGAGCGAATCTTTACTGCGTTGTCTGGTACAGGGCCTTGCGGATTATAAAGTCACAACCACCAACCTCATTGGAAATAATGTTGCAATCACGAATACTGTTTTTCATCAGCAGTGGACACTAGTCAAAGCACAAGAAGAAACAGACGAAGCCCTCAGTGGTGACAATGATGATGACCAAGACATTTAATCCTATGACTACCTAATCCGAAAGAGGGAATAGTGCTACATGACTATCGTAAATTACTAGTCCTAAATGCACCTCAAATTACCTTCGCGACGTGGGGGTATATGCGACGTCAATTTTCAGTTTTTCTAGTTCTGGCAGTTAGTATCAACAAATTCCTTTAAAAAAGGCTATTAGAGCATTGTGATCCTTTAGAAATTATCTAGCCAGACAAAATCTGACGTGACACGCGCCCAGGATTTGGTCTGGCGTCCAGTCCGCAACAAATCTTTGATTGGTCCACAATTCAAGATTACCGCCGCCTTTTGAAAACGGCTGAAACACTAGAACTAACATATTATTACAAGCCATATCTAAGACAAAAACGACGAATATCTGAACAATCACTCATTTTTAGGCAGACATTTTGAATTTCTGCCATCTTAGATTTTCAAAATTAGTTTTAGTGGTTACTTTCATATTTAGTGACACCGAGAACTATAGGAATGTCGTATTAGAAGCCACATCTAAGAAAAAAGTGACGATTATTTTAAAAATTGGCCATTTTGAGGAATTTTTGGCGGCCATTTTGAATTTCCGACATCTTGGATTTTCAAAAATAAAATTTTCCGCCATAATTGAATTCAGCGACCAAAAAAACTGTATAATTGACATATTGGAAGCCATATATTACGTGATACTCAATTATTCTATCGAAAAACTTTTTTTTCTTCAATTTTTGGTGGCCATTTAGAATTTTTTTTATTCGTATTTTTCAGCTTATTTCGCTTCGGAAACCACTTTGCGTTTAAAAAGTGTTGTTATTATCCCATCCCTAGTGCAATACAGCTAGGGACGCCGGTCTGCATTCCCAGATGACGACTGACGGGCTTTAGTTGTTTGAAAACGAATCACGTATATTGAGGTAGTTGCTCGCTCCTAAGGTATTTGAATTTAAAGGGACAATCCCGAATTAAACAGAGGCTCAAAAATAAAAGTCTGAGGAGGTATGAAAATAAAACGCTTAAATATAGAAGACTGGTGTATATACTCTGACTCAAAATTTCAGCTCAACATATTGAGTCGTTTGGACGTGAGCGTTAAAACAGTTATCCGGACACGTTACCCTTTTAAGATTTCGGGTCAATTTTTTCGTTTGGTGACCGGATAATCGATTCCCGTTCCTTGAGAGTTCTACACGGTGAATGGTCCATGTGCTGTACTTGATAACAAAAGCTAAATTTCACCGACACATTATTTTTATAAAATGAAACTCTGGTTTTATCAAATCACCGCATAATACAGTTTGGGACACCGGGCTCCATTTCAAGATGAAGACTGTGGGTTTAAGTTGTTTGGAAACGTATCACATATATTGAGTTAGTTGCTCGGCCCTAAGGTAGGGGATCTTAATGGATTTTAACACAAAATTAAAGAGTTTTATTCTCAAAAACATTATCGGGATTGACCCTTTAAGGACTTTAAACACAAAATTAGGCATTGTAACATGCTAAGAGTGAACCTCGCATTTTGATTGGTCAATTAGACAACATCTATTGGACAATAACACCCCTCTGTTTTAGTATTTTCTTTTAAAATCGTAAATAGCATGTTACAATGTTGATAAACACTTCATGTTTTGCATTTAAAGGGGTGTTATTGTCCAATAGACATGTCCTGAGATCATTAGGACCCAAGACGCGTATTGGACAATAACACCCCTCTAAATGCAAAACATGAAGTGTTTATCTCCTAAGTGTTATTCTCCAAAATATAATCGAGAATTGCCCTTTAAATGTAGACGAGAGAGAGAGATAGAGAGAGGGAGAAAGGTTAAACGTCCACTCGCCCAAACTAGGTCATTTGGGGACTAACGTAGTTTAATTTATTTCAATAATTCGCTTGCGCGTAGGTGTATTTAGCAGTGGGAGGAAACCCACGAGGTTGGACAGACGGCTCTACTCCTTGTCACGTAACACCGGGGATTCAAAACCACGCCAGTTGACTCAATGGCAAGGCTTTATGATGCAGCGCGCACGTACTAACCATTCGGCCATCCAACCCCCCACTTTATTGGTAAGATCTGGATTGTGGTTTTATTTGGAATTCGTTTTGGTTGCATGCTTTTAAGTATCACATATTCCTTCAAAATTTCGGGTCACGCCAAAAGGAAGCGTATAAAAATAAAATGTCTCCCAGGAAAGTTTGGATTGGTATTTACAACCTACCTGTCTTCAATTAGCCCAGGTTAGGTTCCAAAGCGTAGGCTGTTCCCACCAAATTTCATTCATTTATTACGGTATTTCGTAATCGTATAAACACTGACAATTTAATCCAAATGTTTAAAAATAATGGTCGATATGAATAATACGTATGACGCTGATGGAAATACCCACATGCTGATGTAATTCTACTTTTTAATCCCAGTATCGTGTCCATGATTAGCTACAGTATCATTTCTGGTCGTACTCTCTCTAAATACTCACTTCGGAACAATGCCACATTTACCAACAAATAATGAAATTGGAAAAGTCAGCCAAGCGTTCATGCTTTTTTATTTTCAACTTGACTTAACTAAACAAAATTGCTCTTTCTGTATATCTTCTTCCCCCGCATTTTTAAAATAGATTTTAAAGATTATACAACAAAGAGTTATTTCTCTTTGCCTTTCAATTACTCATCAGGTTAGTAAGAGTAAACTTAGTTAGATTTTATGAAAATGTTAAACATACATGTACCCTATAATCCGACACAAGTAAGTATTTATAAGTAAAACAAGGGATAAAAGATATGTAATAAATAAATCGCCAGAGATATCGGAGACAATGTGAGAAAAAGACAGAAAAAATCTAAACAATACGCAAACTGGTGCAATACATAGACTTAATCTGGGGTATACATTGTATCTTACAAAAAAAAATTCTTTAAGTTAGAATTTGATTTAAACAAAGCGGACAAATTGGTCCATGAAGTTCAGAGCACGATCAAAACACAAAATATGCTGTCACTATTTTAAAGTTGGCAAAAAGGCCACTACAGTCTTCCATAGTTTAGAGAAAGCATACTCCTCGCAGTGTTTCGTTTGATTATTCTCCGTCTAGTCTACTCTTCGATACCTAGAGAATATGATATAACTGTAATTATTTTCCAATGTCTACTTAGCTAAAAGGAAATCAAAACAACCGTCCTTGTCAATGACAAACATTTCCAATTAACACTGGTGTCCGGTAAAACTTAAAATCTTGATGGTCATCCAGAAGCGCTAAATCTTGGGAAAAGAACATCCAAGCACCGATAAAATCAAATAAGGCCTTTAAGCACCACTAATTACATAATGATTAAACTAACTAGTTTCAAAAGTTATTGAATGATACCAAAAAAAACTCCATAGCAATGAATTAAACATCTACCCTTTGTTTAAAAAGGATTTGAAAGCCGAACCTTATGTTTTAGTAGATAGTTGTACTTAAAACCACGTCACTTTTAATCAGCTGTAACTCCGACCTGATACAGTCATCCCCACACCCACTTATATGCCCATAGTGCTCATTCTGCTCAGACATTGATATATAATCCCATTTTTTAATTGACAGGCATTAGACAGATGTCAATTTCTTTAATATATCTCCACAAGAGAAAGTTATTAGTATTTTGTCGAGTTTTATCAACCCAAGTATAATATGCAATTATATATTGGACATGTTATAAAGGGGATGACGGTTTTTAAACGAATTGTGAATTTATTTCATAATGTGATATATTTAATATCCCTCTGTGTTTTAGAATTATATAGATATATTTTGTGGCTTATAGACCAGTATGATTTTAACTTAAATAATATTTATTCATAAGTGAATGGAATTGTCGTGGTCTATAACTTCTCACCTAAACACCAACACGAAATTTGACCCGATCGCGTTTCTTGTTTTGTTTATTTTCCGGGTTGCATCATATGATTTGTTTTGTCGTATACCCTTCTCGTGTTTGGCCAACTTATACCTTATTTACAACGTGGCCAACGAAGTCACCATTTTATTAAACATAACCCTGAAACTAATCGCTACCAAAGTATGTTAAAGGGGCGTCAAAAATGCTTATCCGGACACGTAACCCTTTTAAGATTTCGCGTCAATTTTTTTGTTGGGTTACCTGATCAACGAATCCCGTTCCTTTAGAGGTCTATACAGTAAATGACCCATGAGTTAATAACGAAAGGTAAATTTCACCTACATGTTATTTTTTTTAAAAATAAAAGTTTGGTTTTATCCAGACACAGCATAATGAAGCTTGAGACACCGTTCTTCATTTCCAGACGAAGATGGAGAGGTTTAAGTTGTTTAAAGTTGTTGAGTTCGTTGTTCGGCCCTTATGTGAAAGGATTTTATCACAGAATTAAGCCGTTCTTTCTTCAAAAATGTATTTGGATTGGCCCTTTATTCTATATAGAACGCAAAGAATCAAAGTCGAAGTAAATAATGGAAGAACATTGATTATAGCTAACAAAATGTTTCGTACAATGTCTTTTTCACTTTTTCATAAACCTAATGTATCAAGTAACATAATTACAGTCTGAACACCGGGAGTTCTGTTCTGCACATTGCTGAAATTACGAGTTATTTGTTAATATTTTTTTAAAAAAAGGTCATTGCATGCAATTTTAAAATCTTCCTTTCGGAATAAAGAAGTTCACTGGAAATGAAATGAAATGGGGTTTAACGTCCTACTGTTTTGCTAAGTTCACTGGACGGAGCGTCTCTACTTATTACAGGATTTACGACGAAAAACATACGATTATTACCCAGTAATCGGTTTGGTTAAATTTTATTTCGTAATTTCTTTGGATTAGCCAAAAGACACTTGATTGTTTCCGAGTGTTCACTTTTTCTTCGGTAATTATCGGATGGTCCGGATTAAACAATTAAATTTACTGCAGTTATAGGAACCACTTTATGATCTTTATAAGCGTTACATGGACTAATGGATTACTCCGAACAATTCTCCGTCTACTCCATCTTTTTTGTGGTGCTAATTGTCGGATTTTGAAATTGTCATCACTCCGGGATATGTTTTATAGGGAACAAAGTAGATTACTGTGAAAATTGCGGTACAATATTTGTTATTTATATGGCTATTAGTTATTATGGTTTGTAGTTTATTGTGATTCTTATGAAATGGTAAAATCTCCCACCAACAAACATCAGTTGAGTTTCCGAATATGAATGAATGAATAAATGAAATGGGGTTTAACGTCCTACGCTTAAGCACCGTACCTGGGCTAATTGAAGACGGGCATACGCCACAGTGTGCAATGAGGGAAATTTTGCCCGGGCAGCGGCGCTACGGCCTACTCTTATATCGAATTCCAATTTGTACACGGGACCTCGGTTTTTCGTCCCATCCGAACGACTAAGCAGCTGTCCTTGTCAGGCCCTCCTTCTGCATCACTGACAAGGGGAAATCACGCCGGAAAATCGAGATGAACTTTCTCGGCCAATGTAGGGATCGAACACTCAACCTCCAGGCTAGCGAACCAGCGCCTTATCCACTTAGCCACCGTGATCCCCTTCCGAATATGAACTTGACGTGGTAGTTATTTAACATAAAAAACAACACAAGATGGATATAACTATTTCCCTGTTATTTAATAACGACGTTTTCGAGTTCATGACATATAGACGTCTAGGTCACCAGAAAAAGGTCAAAATTCGAACAAGTTGACTCAAAATTCAAAAAATCGGCTCCCTAAGAATTGATGATTTTCGGAGTAGATTCAAAACGAATTTTTTTTTTTGAAAGTAAGCAAACTCGAATATTAAAGAATCCGCTCCCTAAGAATTGATGCCTTTTGTAGTAGGTTCAAGACGAAAAAGGGTTTTACCACCATTTGTCATTTTTGGCCTATCTTTAAAACAGAGAGAACTATTCATGTTCGGAAAAAATCGGAAGGCCTCGGCAATTTCAAGACGTTTCCGGAAGCCATCATAAAAAAAATTCAAAATGCCATTTTGAAATGCATCAACTGATACCTCAGTTGTCACGGCTGGTGTTCCACAGGACTCCGTTCTCGGTCCCTACCTTTTTCTAATCTACATAAATGATATTGTCGAAAACTTACAGTCAAAAATAAAATTATTCGCGGATGATATATCTTTATATATGTTGATTAAAGATCCTACAGAAGGTGCCCAAATTTTAAATTCAGATATTGAGAGAATATACACATGGGCTAAAACATGGCTAGTTTCCTTTAATCCCGATAAAACTGAAACATTAACAATATCAACCACGTCTAAGCACGACTCGATTCCTCGTTGCATGAACACGGTTAAAATAGATGAAGTATCTCACCACAAACATTTGGGGCTTATTTTTCAAAACAATCTTAAATGGAACATACATATAGAAAATCTTTGTAATAAAGTATCAAAATTTATCAACTGCTTAAAATCACTCAAGTACCGACTACTGTCTGAACTATGCTAAATAATAAACGGATTTCTTCGATTATAAACAAACTATTTAACTTTGGTTATTATAAACTTACCTGTCTGTTTGTTATAGACTCCCGTTCAATAAAATCCATTGCACAACTAATTATTACAACCATGAAAACAAGTTCTCTCTTGAAAAATTGGAAAATTTACTTGCAATTCCGTAAGAGTGGTTGTAAGCAATGTCTTTGTTACGTATTGCGGGGGTTGGATCGAGTGGTCTTTGGTCCGAGTGGTCGTAAGTGTATTTGAATTTCTTATGCTATCGCCCCTAATACGAAATAAAATCTGCCGCAGAGTGACGTAACCATCTTCCGTATTGGTATTTTTCTCTGTGAAAAAGTTGTGATATTTCAATTTTTCAAGAGAGAACTTGCTTTCATCATTATGATAATTAGTTGTGCAATGGATTTTATTGAACGGGAGTTGATTTCAAACACACAGGTAAGTTTATAATAACCAAAGTTAACTAGTTTGTTCATAATCGAAGAAATCCGTTTATAATTTACCATGCCTCAGACAGTAGGAAATAAATCACACACTTTGACTATGCTTACATTATCTGGGATGGGTGTACGGATTACTTAGCTAACCAGTAAGAACAATTACAATTAGATGCTTTACGCACAATACATGTATGTGACGCTGTGAAGGGTGCTAGCCATGAATTGCTGTATAAAGAAGTAGGTATTTTGCCCCAAAAACAACGCCGCGAACGACATAAGTTGATATTTTCATATAAAATAATAAACAATTTAACCCCCGACTACCTTTATGACAATCTAAACAAAACACAAAGTAATTACTCACTAAGAAATGACAAAAACCTACCATACTATTTTTATAAAACTAATCTATTTTATAATTCTTCCTTTCCCTCAACTACACGACTTTGGAACAATCTATATCTTTCTATACGTAATTCAGATACGTTATTTATTTTTAAACAAAAACTCTTAAAGCATGATCACTTGTTACCTCTTTATTATAATATTGGAAAATGAAAAGTTCAAATTATCAATTCAAGACCTCGTTTATCCAATAGTGATCTAAATGGACATGCATTTTTAAGACACATAACCGATGTCCCTTATATTCAGATGCACGAAATACAACCATAAAAGCATTACCAACAGAATACATCAACACAAAAATTCTATTGTACGGATCTACAGATATTTCACTTGAACAAAATAAATTAATATAATTCTGAGGTAAAATTTAGAATTAAGTAATAGATTGTAAGTAATGTAATCGTCATTTATCATTACCATCACTAGATTCTGTTAACCAAAGTTAGTTTTGATTTCTTTTTTGTCTTTTTGTATTGAAAACATATTATTGTATACTTTCCAAATTTTATTAATTAATTACACATTATGAATGGTTTCGACTAAATACATGTATTTAAGTAATCTAATTGTAATTATATTGATAAAGGCCTAGCCTGTTCCCCAATCCTATTCTTATTGAATAAAATATAGTTTTAAAAAATCAATGTGTTCCGTATCCCTACCACGTTCCATCTTGATAACTCAATTTCTAACGTAGATACGCCATCTTGAATGTCGAAAAAAATTCCGAAATAGATAAATATATGTGTTTTTGTTATTTTTCTCGCTGCTTCACTGCTTCGTATGCCTGTTAACAGTGGATTGGAATTCTTATGATCAGTAATAGTATGAACGTAGGGTGCTAAGTCAAATTACATATTCTACGTAACATTCGTTTGAATTCCTCAACCCTTTGTGTTTCGAGATGACTTTGGCTCCCAACCCCCGTTCTGATTCATTACGCCAGGGCGTTTTATACAAAATTGACAGCATTTTTCATCGAAACAAAGATTGATTATTGTTATTAATAATATTTCCGCCACACACCACTTCAATTGTTGACTTTATCTTACCTGAAACGGGTACAAATCGTCGTATTTTAAATCGAGGCGTTTAGCCGTTACTAACACCACCATCTTATATTTTGATAGTCTCTATCACCCAGACAAATATTTTACGTATGTTGAAGACTAGGGGGTTCTGGGTGACCGTGACTAATATTTTGACGGCTGTCATTTTGCAAAGTGAAAATGATGGGTTCAAATCGTAGCTAAAAACAAGCACATCAGTATATATCTCAGCGTTCTCGTAGCTATAGTCGCCTATGTCCATAGCAGTACCCATAGACAACGCCCATTAGCAGACATCCAAAACCAGTGTGTTTAACCATACCATTAAATTTTGATTAGTGGATAATTCGAGATGATATAATATATTTTCCTGGTAGCTTTGTGTGTAAAATCATTTCGCCTACTGCATGATTGCAAAGTTCACATTATTAAGGTATTAATTTTGGGAGTAATGGCCGCCATCATGGATTTCTTCCACAGTGGATGCACGAAAATAAATTTACTCTCTCGATTTGAACTCAGCCATCAAGAAAACATTAAATTAGACATATTACACTGATGTACTGTATATCGTATTAATAATCTCCAAGTTTTATTTAAAATTTGTGTATATTATGGAAATTATGACATTGTGGAAATAAATGGCCGCCATCTTCCATTTCGTCATCTTGGATTATTAGATCTAGAATATCAGTAAATTGAAACTTTACGACCCCTAATACATATGAAATGATATATGACAAGGCCATTTTCTACCAAATCTATAGGAATTTCCAAGAAAATCAACATTTTTGGCTTTCGTAAAAACATTTCTCGAGATTCGCTTTGTTCAGTCTATTTGGCCATTGGAAACATCCTGTGTTTTAAAAAAGAAATCGAAAAATGCAATTATTGCCGTGGTGTTTGCTTGACATGAAGTAGCTATGCCTTTAAAAGCAAGTGCGGTATCTATTATGCTAACTCTTTTTTATAGACTGTCCAATTATATAGCGAACCACACCTACACATACATACCTGTATGTAGGCTACGGAGATTATCTGAATATTGTTCAGATTAGAACAGTATCGATATTATTGCTAAAATACCCCCCCCCCTCCAAAAAACAAAACAAAACAACAAATGAGGTGGTTACTCTCTTGAACGCTCTCTATCATTCAGAAATCACTTGCAAAATCGCATACAATGACATCGAATCGGACAAATTAACACCCCTGCTCTCCAGAAAATATCCCTTTCGTTAAAAACAATGCAAACGTGGTTGCATGGATAGCCATGTTAGTGATGATATTCGGATGGTTAAAGATTTTCACATACCCAAGCATCAATTGATGTATCTCTAATCGTTGAGCTGTGACGTTAATACGTCTAAAGTGTGAGACACGCTAAATCAATAGATAGGATTTTCCTCTCATATCCCCCAGTCCCTAAAGACCAGATAGTCAGAATACATAAACAAAAGAATTGTGATGCCCAATCTATTGTCGCAACACATACATACTCGAGATTTTATTTATTAATTCATGACTTGTGTTATTCGCTAATGCTTCATATGTTTTTGTCTGAACAATTGAACATTATCAGCGATACGAACCTATACAAGAATTGTGTTTCTATACTAGTTTTGTATCATTGTCATGGGCATTGACACCGAAAACGGTACTTAGTTGTTGTTGTTTTTGTGACCACAAACACAAAACATCCTTTTAAAAAAAAGATCAAGGACTATCTAATATAGAAATATATAACATTATATGGGAGGTCACGATTGATTTTCCTTCATTACACTTTTCAAACAGAAATTGATTTTATTGTTTATTTGTTGTCGATTCTGATGTTAAAGTTGATATATATGCCATTCCTAATAACTATCCGATAACCTTAAGATATTTCCTTAAACCAATTGCAACTTTCCATTTTGATTTTTAGATAAAAACTAATGATGTTATACTATCTTGTTTTCAGGTTTTTCCCGGCGTCAGATGCGGTTTATACGTGTGAAATCAGAGACGACGGTAATGAAGATTCTTAAGAACATGATATTGTAGATGGATGGCAACACTTCGGCGTTGATTAACTGCATTCATGAAAAATTTAATTCCAGATTTTGAAAGACGAGTAATATATTTTTCGAGTCTAAAATAAAAGTGCGGAATTTTCCAAGAAATAGAATTATGCCAATCAAGCATTACTGATTGAATGGACTGTGATTTTGAAACTGGAAGGATTGTATAACATTGTATATTAACAGACTGTCAATAATTAAACAGACAAGCGACATCGCATGCTCATCAACCAGTCTATCAATGTGACCAGTGTTTCCATTAAATAAACCGAAGCGAGGAGCTTTATAAGCTAATATTATAAGAAACCTTAGATTGACAACTTGAAGAACAGATTCAGATTAAACGCACGATTACGAAACGACTAGATATTATTAAATATCTTAACCTTCTGGCATTTCAAATTGAAGGATAGATTGATAAGCTTACGTTCTGTGTACTTTCAAATAGATCATTTGAGTAAATAAGCGCCTATATCCTGCATGATGGCGAAAATGTGCTCCAAAAGTGTTTACGCTTTTTTGTGGACATTGTTTGAATGTGTTTTTTTCTCCGGTGTAGTAATCGGATGGTCGTGGTTTATAGTGCTATTCCGGATGGACGGATATTTTATCAATATGTGTAATACTACGAATATGACGCTTCCGTTTAATAAACCGTTGTTTAATGACGTACCTATAATTTTGGACGTAAGTCAACCGAAAACTAAACAAGCTGTTGTACCAGTCCGCAAGAAATGTAGGAAAAAAAATCGAGGTAAACGTGATGAAAATAGAAATACGTCACGAATTGGTGACCTTACAACTGTAGGATGGGTGACTGAAAGTAATGCGGCAGTTGAAGAAGAAACGTTTATTGGTTGTTTTGAACAAACAGATCAATTACGGGTTTTATTTGGAATTGTGTTTATTATACGAGATTTAATGACCTTACCATTAGGTATATTTTTTGATAAGTATGGTACGACACGAACCCGGCTTCTTACCGTGTAAGTATTACATTTCGTTATTTAAACATTAAAATTTAGTATATAATATGTGACTTTAACGAGGCCATTTATCTGGCAATATGTACGGTTATAATTCGCTTTCGGGATCCTCGATTATTGTTTAAAAACTCAAAGCCACTGTTAAGCCACTTGGAAGGGGACTTAGGACTGTTTTGGAAGATACAGTGATAGACAATCTCTATGTTATTAGTATAATCAACAACCAAATACCTGTAGTGTTCCTGTTGTCAGATGTATAACAATTAGTAGAAGGTATCAATGCCTGGTTGTAGTAAATTTATTAAATTTAAAAACAACAGCCAAAGTTGTTTCAAGAATTACACTTTCAAGGTATTGAAAGACTGAACGACGACCTGCCCAGTTCTGAATGATCCAAGTTTAAAAACAATCTTCATAAAATTTCATAAAATTTCATAAAATTTCATAAAGATATCTTGAATAGTTTCTGACATGTGCGCCGGAAAAGTAATAAATCAGATGTGTCCCATAATAACAAAACTGCGCTTTTTTTGAAGTAGCATGTGCCAAAACTATTATAAAAGGTTTATATTCTACAAAGTTTCATAATGGTGTATTGAACGGTTTATGATATATTATGCCTCGGAATAATGCTTGTATTGTAAAACAGCAGCTTTGTCTCGAAAAAAAAGATTGCCATAGACAATAGCTTATCCGAAAGAAAAACTTTGATGTTTGCTAAATTTGATAAGGATCCTTAGTGTCTTTAAGAGATGATCGCATTCACAGAAAATCCTAGAATGCTGAAATTCCACGGGGTTCATCCACTCCGACCCCAATGCTTCACACTCAATTTGAATACCAATAGGTTTTTTAATCAAGCTAGAAAACAAAAGGGCTCATACTCATACAGTCCTCACAGATTCACTTCAAGATTTGTGGACGCTTTCAGTTCACAATTTGTACGTATAAGGCGCGGGATAACACTGAATATCTGTATCACTGTATAAATTTATGCTATTTGTTGATTGGGTGGGAAATATGGACAACCGATAGGGTTCATCATTTGAAGAATCTGGTAAAAACTGTAGCCTCAGAAAATGAAATTAACTCCGGAACAGTAGACCAACGAACGGCGAGTATCGATAGAGTTTATCCTCTCATGACCCCAATGCTTCACACCAAATGTTGAAATAAATGCATTAAAAAATACAACCACGATCTATTCCAGAGCTTTCGGCAATAGTGGTTATATTTTTAACTCTTTTTTTTCAACTCTTCATGATTGTGAAAGAAGAAATATGAAACCAAAAGGAAATGAGACCGCAAACCATAAAGGTTACAAAGACAATCATCTATTTTATAAAAATAGCGTTGTTAGTCAAACAATATACGCAAACCAAACTAGCGAAATAAAAAAATATCAGTAAAGATAGATTTATTCTATTCACCAAGCCAACATCCCAGTGAGCATGTACAAATTAATAACTGAGAACAAAATGAGTCTGATAATATTTACAATAATTCGATAAATGTACATGAAAATGCTTGATTAGATCAAAGCAAAAAAAGACATTTATTCATTACGAGAAAATCCGCCACGACTACTAGTATAATAGCTGATCAAAGTCTGTACGACGATGTACAGTTAAATAATACAATATTTTTTCTCAAAATTGTAAATTTCTAGCTACTGTTTGAGAACGTCTAGAGACGTCATTAGGTGACTACCGCCGCCATGATCAGTCGCATCTCTAAGATTATTACGGTTTTGTTTTTATTGTTTTTAACCCTCTCGGATACCAGATCCTTTGTTTTCCCATGGGTTAATTTATATGTTCCCTTGAAAATCCCATGTGTCCCAGTGGAAAATTCATAAGCCCATTACAATTTCCCTTTACGGTAAAGTTTACCACATTTACGGTATCTAAATACAGTTTAAATACGTTAGTTTGACTTGGTCTGGAGGTTTCCTCATTTCTACGAATTGAATAGATCTAAATTATATTACAGCCATATAAGTATAATACGATTGCTCGAAAGCTTTATTTCTGTTCATTTTAAGCGAAGTTTGTGTCACCGCGGGCCCAGGGCGGTATAGTGCAGTTGGTGATTTCGGCCATCTGGGGACTAATTTACTTCAGTTGTAACGTGCGGTGTGATTCTCTTTCAGCGGACCTGGGTTTATCTTCGTCGCGTATTTAACATCCTCCGTGATGATGGCAATATATATCACCAATCGTGGATAGGTTTATTGACCTATTAGGTATGGTGTGTGTAAGCGCTAATTCAAAGAAAAATTATACAATCTATTATTTTCAGCGAATCCATTGGCATAAAGTCTGCCATTGAGTCAACTGGCGTGGTTGCGAATTCCCGGGTATACGTGGCAAGGAGTGGGGTCGCCTGTCCAGCCTTGTGTGTTTTTCCGGGTCCTCCCCATCCCCACTGCTAAACCCACCTACGCGCAATCGAATTTTATTGAAATAAAATTAAACCATATGTAAGTCACAAAATGACATAGTTTGTGTCAAGTGGACGTTAAACTCTCTCCCCCCCCTCGCTCTCTCTCTCCCTCGTTCTCTCTCCCTCTCTTATGTTTTAAAAAAAAATGAAGTTTGAACTTTAGCAAAATGAATCTGGAAAATATAATATTATAGTTGAACGCAGGGAGACGTAAAAATAGCCAGCTTTTACTATTAAGCTCAAATGGACAAAAAAATACTGTATGTAGGCGTATTCATTTGCCATGGGAAATTACGTTACAGAGTTTTTGGATCTTCCCTAATACTACTAGTTGAAATATCAATTCATTCGCAACATCAAGAATATAATTACAATTAGTATTAATTATTTATATTACAGACTTGTATTCGCTGTTGGTACTTTGATGATGACATTTACCAAACCAGGTAAGTATATAGGTCACTATCTGCAATATCCATCAAATCTTCATATAATACACCATTTTAATATACCAACAGTTCAGTGTGAGCGTATTATGTCGTAGCCCCAGTCTCTCTGTCCACCCGTCGGCCAACATTCAGCTTTTTAGCTTGGGCGGTATTGTTATTTTGTGGATGAATGCAACAAGTTTGGTCGACCTAAATTCTCTAGTTCACCGGAAAGTTCAGGCGCAGATTCAAGTATAATTATGTTCGGGGAAAAGTTTTCACAATGAAAGCAATTTTTAAAGGTGATACTTCTAGGAAATATTTGTTACCATTTTAAAAGTAAGTCTAAATTATGAAAGATAATGATAAAAATTCCAGGAACTGGTGCATTTAAAGACTCAAGTATAGCCAAAGGGGCAACTGTGTACGGCTTCATCTGATGCTAGTTTATTTAGGACCCCCGTAACACCTTAGCTCAATCCAGTGATATCGTTATTATTTTATCGACTTTAATGAAAGGTGAATTGAAATGTTTAATCTCATACCGATGACACTCTTAATGTATCTATCTATACATGGTTTCCAAGCTTGTCAAATCAAATCAACTTAGACCCCTCGGTTTAGCTGTACTGTGTGAACAGTTGCCAGCTGTCCGGAAACCCCTCTAATTATTCGCTCGACTTGATTATGTAAAGACATCCTGAATGACAGTACAATGCGCAAGAAAGAAAGATAGATCGAATCTAAATGACAGATCTTTTTGCTTCTTTCATCGTGCCATTTTGGTCTCATCCTTACGCGTGTCAGTAATTGTTAATATCGACAATACAATTTATCTTTCTAATTGGCCTGAAATGAGAAAAGAAGCAAATACTTACCATTTGGATGACCGATATACTACTCGTCTGTCAAACGAAAGGTCTCACATTTTTTTTACACGCTCGATCTTTCCTAGACCTGAACTTACGTTCGATAACTTCAAACTGTATTTGTAAATATAATCAATTTCAATTAGTTGATCATTTTATATTATAGAGGTTTAACCAATTCGTATATCTATTTTAAGAAGATAATCTGGTCTAGTAGTAGTTAGTGTCTTCACACTAGATTCATATATCGTGTTTGATGGAAATTTCTAGAAGTAGTACAACGACACACTTCTTGCCTTGCTAACACATTGTCGCGAATGTATAAACAAATGTGAATGTCCTCAACCCCATTAAATTTCATTTCCAATGCAATTACGAATTTCAATATTGGACAGGGGATCGACGAGTAATCAGGCTTTTAATTTTGATTCTAGGTCTACAACCTAACATGCACAATAGAATTGAATAAACTTGACGGGTGTGACACTAAAGATTAGTGAATCAACATAATACTAACTGTGCATGTCTGGATTTCTGTTTGTCATATTTTTCAGGTATTCCGTGGTTAATTGTTCCTGCGTTAAGTCTGACTGCTGTTGCTGGAACATCTGTTCTGTTCACTAACCTGCAAGTTGGAAATCTGTTCTCAAAAAGACGTCATACCGTTGTTTCTATGTATGTTGGCGCTCACCAATCCGGTGCATTGGTTGCTTTTCTCATGCAGGTAGGACAGTTAAATGTGGTTCTAATTTCCATTATTAAAGGGATATTTGTTTAAAAAAATTGTGTTTCATTCCTTTGATATTAAACCTAAATCTTAATATTCTGGACTTACCTTAAGATAAATGTATGTGTTGAGCTTAACAGAAGGACGACGGGATGTTATATTACATGGCGTAGACAAAACAATCTGATGTCCCCCGCCGAAATCACAAAATATACAGATGACACATATTAATTACACCTTTTATCTCTTTAAAAAAGATCAAGTAATCAAACTAAATATCTATGCTTAGTCTAAGCATAAAATGTTCGAGAACAAACTCACTCTCAATCACAAAGTTATCGTGTCCCAAAGCATAGACAAATTAAATTGCTTACCATTGCTTACCATTGCTTAGCTTTTTTCTGAAATATTAATCATTGAATTAAGCCAAGACAATCGCATAATGAAAATCTATACCTTAATTGAAAACAGGGTTGTTATGTTCCAAAGTTTTGACAAAGCAAACTGCTTAACGCTACTTAGCCAAAGCAAATAATTCCCGTCACCGAACTAAGTCAATGTATTAATATAATGAAGCTATACTCAGAGATTCATCTCTTTCATCCAATTAGAACCAAATTTATATGCCTATCTTGCTTAGCCTAAGTGGAAAATGAGTATGATCGAACTCTGCGAAGGCATCATTCACCTAATCGACACCTACACCAATTGTGAGCATTCTACCTCAATTAGAAGAGTTGTTGTGTTCTAAAGTCTCGGCCAATCAGATTTAAGTCTCTACTTTACCTAAGCACAACACCACGTTTCACCACCAGAATAAAATCTGTCGTTTTCCAAATTCTCTACAAATCGAATTACTTATCATCTACCGGTAAAATTACGAAGCGTGCCGCGAGGGGTATGTGTTTTCTGGTATTTCAGCCCGCGAATACAACTGTTTTAAATTGGTTCAATACAGCCTTATTTACATGGCTTTTGCAACCGAAAGTCAGAGGCGTCACTAGGACCCAATTAGATCCGGGGCACATGCCCAACTCGTACATATTTTCCAGTATTCGTTTTAATAACGACATGACGTTGCCGTGGGTATTCTATTGATGTTACAAACCGCGCATTATTTTTGTCGATATAATAATATAGTTTTTAAAACGAATACATTGTATGGAAGTTGCAGAGTACACTGTACTGGGAAATATGTACGAGTTCTTGTGAAGTTGTGAGCTAAATTATCACGAACTAAAATTTAATGTGATATTGTTGTCCCGCTAAACATACACGGCGGGTAAACTGGGTCATGCACGATCGTTTCTACACTATTTTCAGTCAAACATTTATTTAGTTATATAATACTGTATAAAACCGTGCAGGTGCAGGCAATTGAGGAAATCTACGGTGTGCCAGAAAGGACAATCCAGAAAAGCTTCGCACTGGAAAGCTTCTCTTCCGTACTCGGGATATTCGAAATAATGATAGTGAAATTTTTGCAAATTATCGATTTTGTCTGCTCAAAATAGATCCGGGGCACACATGAAAAGATCCGGGGCACGTGCCCCCTGTGCCACCCCCTAGTGACGCCACTGCCGAAAGTCCATCTATCTGAGAGCTAATCAAACAATCAACAAGACTACTGCAGCTCCTGGAATTTCATTTCCCGAAAAATAATTGAAACAATTAATGATGATGCACGAAAATATATTCTCTGTAAATCCGAGTGATTACTCTAGAATTACACTATAATAGTGACACTGTTTAATACACTGATTGTAAATGCTTTAGATTTAAAAAATTTCGATTCCCAGAAAACTGATGATACAAATGAGTAATGCCCAAAAACTATTTCACAAATATTGTTCCAGACCGAAACCTAATCGGATTTCACGTACTTTATATTTCCGACTTGAGGGAAAGACGATTTCTCCCCAAACATATTATAATTATTATATCTGCCCCAAAAATTTGATGAAACAAATACTGATCGACGCTCGTAAACTCTCGCAAGATGCAGAGTAGCTCCACACCACACAGTCATGGGATTGTGGGCACTTCTATTTGCCGTCTAAAAAGGCGAAATATCATAATATTTTTCTCTATGATACGGTACGATTACATGATGGCCTCAATTTTACAAAAGGTGATAGAAAATTTAACTTGGTGATTAGGAATTCAGTCGTTGTCGTGAACTTAAGACGGCTAAACAGATGATTTTCATCACTTTGATAATTCCTATGAAGACGAAGATTGGTAAAATGAGTTTGTGACAGGATACCAGTACGAACTAAAATATTCATAAGAAGGACGGATTGGCGGGCGATCATAAAAATAACGGTGAAAAATACATTAGCGATCTGACTTAGCAAATAATTGGTAGCAGAAATAGGTCAAGGAAGTTTCATTTTATGTAATTTAAAATATGTCTGCATAGATGATTTTATGTAAGCATATTGGTTTACTATAATTAGATTCTACTCGTAATGAATAAATGTCTTTTGCTTTGATCTAATCAAGCATTTTCATGTACATTTATCGAATTATTGTAAATATTATCAGACTCATTTTGTTCTCAGTTATTAATTTGTACATGCTCACTGGGATGTTGGCTTGGTGAATAGAATAAATCTATCTTTACCCGTCTTTACAAATATTTTTTATTTTGCTAGTTTGGTTTGCGTATATTGTTTGACTAACAACGCTATTATTATGAATTCGATGATTGTCTTCGTAACCTTTATGGTTTGTGGTCTCATTTCCTTTTGGTTTCATATTTCTTCTTTCACAACCATGAAATAGTTCTTTGATGTCAAAATTTACTGTTAAATCGATATCCAGTAACTGAATTTTCCCTACAAACGACATTATTTTTTGTTATTAATTAACGCGTACTATCTGGTGTTATAGTTCATTTCAATAATTTTAATGTGCAGTTTATTTGTATCTTTTACTGGTCCTACATTTGTCATGGAGACCACGCACACATCGCGATTCCCATATCTCTGTATACTAAGACTGTATATATCATGCGCGAAGTAGGAGATGGACACCATATTTTTTTTACAAATTGTTATATTATTTCGACCATCTTCAGTAAGCAGGTGTATGAATGATAGCAGGTTATGTGTTTAATATTATATAGTTTATATTTAATTGAGATGTTACAACTGGTCCCAAATACTAACAATAGATATGATAACAGCAAGGGTTTTGAACAGATTAAGTAATCGTTCTTTATATTTCCCATTTAGAACGCCACATTGAAAGATCTGTTGAAAATGTTTCTTTTAGTCTACACTGTTAAAAATGTGTGTAATTAAAAACTATAAGCAGTGTTAATTAAGTGTAAACTTTACACCACAGCGAGCGTTTTTTAAATGTAATACCTTTCCAAGGGTAACCAACTAAAAGAACTACACCTAACAAGTGTAACCGATATTCATGACTACTTAACACCTGAATAGGTGTAATTGTGGGGTGTTTTGGATTAGTTACACCACTACCAGTATTATATTGCATTTACACCAACGGGTGTAGCTATTATTGGGGAATAAATAATAGAACAGTGTTATTTTTTCACCGATTATTGGGTTACAAAAGTGTAATCGATAGTCATGAGTACTGAACACCAGGATAGGTGTAACTGTGGCCGCTAAAGGGTGTTTACCATGAGTTACACCTCTTCCAGCTTTTTATTGCATTTACACCAAAGGTTGGAATTATTTTAAGGAAACATTCCTTCGAATAAGGTGTCAATTTTACACTGTATCTTGCGTTACAAAAGTTTTTGTTTGTTAAATATAGCGTTAAATGCCCTAGTAACATAACTTTAACTCATTTTAGAGTGTTTACTGATAACGAGTGAAGTAAAGATTGTTTTAGTTTGTATTCACCTTAAGACGTGTAAACGTTCCAAAATATTACCAAGTACAATATCTTAATTAATTATTTTTAATTCAGTTGAGGTGCCCAAATGAATAAGCCACATTATTTAGCTTAGTAGTAAGGATATGCGTATTGATTTTTCCCCATGATTTATATTAATTATAAATTGATACAGATTGTCTAATTGCCCAACAGCAGTTGAATTTGAATCAGCCTGGTGGGTATCTGTCAATTCAATGTGGTTGTAAAATGAAGAGAAGTAGCCAACGGTCTATATGAAATCTGGGTCGGGCTAAACGCCCTATACTAATTATCAAAGTGACCGCTAGCCAATTTCAAGTTTTCTGAACTAAGAAGTCGTTGGCTTGAATTAAAATATCCAACTAAACAAATTACAACCGGTTTTTGTGTAATAATTTTAATTTACAAAACATCCTTGAGGTGTAATGCTTAATCTTCACCAAAGGGTGTAACATTACACTGTCTGAGTGCGTCAGGCAGGTTACACTACCGGAAGTGGCAACTAGTTTCCACCTGAATTGGTGTAATTTTCTACACTGGTTGGGTGTTATCAGTTTACACCACTGAAGGCTAGGAGTTACGCATATTTAGGTGGCAACTAGTTACCACCCGAATTGGTGTAAACTTCCTTTTTATTTTTAACTGTGTATGCGTGTGTGGAAGATGTAAAACATTTTAGTACCAGACAACAAAGTAGCACGCCATGGTTTAGAAATATGGCGTCCACTTCGGGCACAGGTTAATTCTCAAAGTGTAGTATGTTATGTGTAGGATAAAGCACGAGACTGGGGTTATGCTGGGGAGAGACCGGCCTCGGGTTTTCTTTCGCGGTTTTTTTCTGACTGTTTAGAAGTTGATTATGTGGTCATAAGATGAGGAAAAGAAAAGCCGACATTTTTGCTGCTTCTCCTAACATCTTGTTGCCACACCCCTTCACAACCCCAAATCGACACGGCAAAGACACACCTTTAGATTTTTAGACATTTCGACAATTCTTCTAACCAGCTGTATGGATTTCAACCATATACAATGTCTTACATGAGTGATGTTTGTTCAGATATGTTCAAATAATCTCAATTGGCAGATGCATTGAAGAGACCACTACACTAATCTTATTGTAAACAGTGTTAATATTGTTGTGAAGATTTTAATTCACTTTCTAAATATAATCAACCGATCGACCCATCGAACAATCAATCAACGCATAATTTGTATAGCAGAGACAATACTTCGATAAAGTTCCTAATGCGCTTTAAAGTTTTAGTGGATTCTCTATTGCTATGTTCACACCTAATGCGCTTTCAAACCGCTTTCCGTAAAACGCCCTACGGAAGGCGCTTTCGTTACCACGGGTGGCGTCACACTACAAATTAAACCGCTTTCGATTCGCATTAAAATACGTCACACTCAATGCACATTAACAGCGTGCGACATCTGCTATGTTCACACCTAATGCGCTTTCAAAGCGCTTTCCGTAAAACGCCCTACGGAAGGCGCTTTCGTTACCACGGGTGGCGTCACACTACAAATTAAACCGCTTTCGATTCGCATTAAAATACGTCACACTCAATGCACATTAACAGCGTGCGACATCTGCTATGTTCACACCTAATGCGCTTTCAAAGCGCTTTCCGTAAAACGCCCTACGGAAGGCGCTTTCGTTACCACGGGTGGCGTCACACTACAAATTAAACCGCTTTCGATTCGCATTAAAACACGTCACACTCAATGCGCATTAACAGCTTTCCCCATGCGATAAAACGGAAGTACTGCACTGCGCAAGCGCTGTTCGATCTCAACGCTGTAATGCGCGTCAGTTATATCGCTTCAGCCAATGCGCATTAGAAATGCGGTTTCGCTAAAGCGGCTTAGTTTTGGTTTAATGCGCATTGAGTGTGACGCGTTTTAGCGACTTAAGGCTTTAATGCGCATTCGATGCGCATTAAAAGGCTAATGTGAATACAGCAAAAGTTAACCAATTCTGGAATTTCCAGTGGATCTGCGTGTTCGCTATTGTATAATTTATCAAATCCTGATTTCCTAATATATAATACACTTTGTGGGTCACTTGTTAAACTTCCGTCTTCCGTTTTAATATTAAGTGGTATTCGTCGTGTGCGTTCATAAGCTATACAGATGTTACCAATGACTTTCCAGAAATCTGAGGAATTTGAATCGCAAAGTTCACTTAATTCCAATTGTTTTAGCTTCTGATACTTTCGTATACACTTTCGATGCATACTATCAAAGTTTTTTCTATCAGCACAAAAATTTCGTCTTAACACCTTTCTTTGGATATGTCTATTTTCCTTTAACCACAGTTTCTCTGGTTGTTTTACCCTATTCGACAAAATGCTTAATTCCTCATTCCAATATGGCTTGAATTTAGACCTTTTATTGTGCCCACGACCCGTTTTCACTGTGATATCGTTATACGGAATATTGGATTCCATTTCATTAATTAAGTACTTATGAAATTCATTGTAAGCAGATTGTATAGATTGTTGAGATACAGATTTTGTTTCAAGTTGATTTATTTTTTCCAATACATTAGTTAAAATTTCTGAATTGTGATGCGCGTCAGTTATATCGCTTCAGCCAATGCGCATTAGAAATGCGGTTTCGCTAAAGCGGCTTAGTTTTGGTTTAATGCGCATTGAGTGTGACGCGTTTTAGCGACTTAAGGCTTTAATGCGCACTGGATGCGCATTAAAAGGCTAGTGTGAACACAGCATATGTGTTTATTTTCATCAAATAGTTGTCTTCAAGTGTGACTTGGTGTCTTACAGTTTTTGATTATTCGATGTCTAAGGATAGAGAATCCCAGAAAAGGGGTACTGCAAAGTGAAAAGATCGTTTCGTCTGTTGAACTTTGGCAGTGAGAATAACTAATACTGACTTGTTCTGTGAACTATAGGCTCTACTGTATTCATATAGAGTGAGTAGATCTTAAATAAATATGTGGCGCTCAGGGGCCGCGGAGCGGGCCCGATTTCGGGGGGGGGGGGGGGCTACTGACCATACTCTCCCCCCCCCCTAACATTTTTTTGCTTTTTTGAGCTTTTGGCGACATTTTATTTTCACTATTAAAAATTATTGCCGGTGCTAATTGCGCCATATCATGTATCGTCATGTACAGTCTAGAGTAGAGATGGTTCTATTAGTTCTATTATAGTCATAGTATTAGTAAGTAATAAGTATAGATGTCTGTACTCATGCTGTTTTCAATAATTATGGGGAAGGTCTGGTGACAACTGGCCCAGAGCTACAAATCATTATTTATTTTCCATTTTTTTCTTACTCCGCTAAGAATTCACTCATATTTTGACCGCCCTTTTCTAGCTTGAATCTGAATATTGGGGGGAAATATTTTACAGTCTTTCTAGTACTACTAATTAGGTCTAATGAATGGTGTTTATATTTCTCCCAAGGTACACTAAATCCACATCAGGCCATAATTGTATGTACATTAGACTTGAACACTAAAATTTAACTTCTCTCCATTTGCAAAATAAGTGTTGGCATATATCAAAGAATGTTCGATTAACCACAGGCAATACACAATAATAAGACAAATATAATTAATCTTGTATTTATTAACAAGCCTAACTGGGAAATAAATTTAGAAAAAAAAGCAGTCATAATAATAACAATGCATAATACGATGTGTTAAAGACCTCAAAATATTCACAACAGTAAATAATCTAATAATCTCGTAATTTTACAAGGGTAGCAAATTAGGCCTGAGGCCTGTTTTCCCTATCTCCATATCACATACGCAGAAACATTAAGTATATACATTACATTACATATTTCAATTAATGTATAATAGTGTTATAAATACATCCAGGCCAAAATAAACTTATATATATACAACCAGGCAAAAGATATATTACAAAATGAAAAGCAAGTATTTTTGGTTATTTATATTGTTGTGGCCGTAGTGTACAGAAGTATAAAATTATAAAGGTAAAATATATTATGTACAATTAAGAACATTGTCTGGATTTATACACTTATACTATAACAGAATAGTATAGCAGAAATATACCGGTTTTAAGTTTGGTCAGTACCAATGATAAAAAGTCCTTTAAATTTTGAATATACAATTTAATGTTATAAGTTATCAATATTCTAGCTTTATACTTAAGGTCTACAATGGTCTACAATGGAACATTTCAATGTAAATAATTATGTGTGATGATTGAGCAGTGTCTCTGAGGAAAAAGGGCTTTTAAATTAAAATATGGTTCTTAATGTACCAAATATTGCTATATATAATAATAATGTAAGCAAGAAAGCTATATATAATTACAAAATGTCAGTGAAAATGCTTCAGACAGGTTTACAATAGGCGTATTACATGTCATATTCTGAGAGAATTGGATTAACAAGTCTTAGGACATTCGTACAGTAGCATTAAAACTGGATATAAGGGACTTGAGTGTTAACGCTTAGGGTTAAAACTAGGTCAGCTGCTCGCAGGCGTTGAATATTCGTCTGCTACAAAAAGGGGCTGATGAAATTAGTGACAGCTATGATTATGGAGATGGTTGATTGTACATGTAATTACATCAGGTCATGTCATACATAATTTAACTTCATTATTTTCCATATAATTATACAAGATTTGGTATGCATATTCAATCATTAAATTTATGATCTTTCAAATAAAAATATAGGTACTGGAAATGATGTTCTAAACATTGTAATGAAAAGTTTTAAAATATTTACAATTTTATCTGTTTTTAGAAAGAAAGTTTGAGCTTTTAATTGATAGACTACCATGATCCACAAATTTAATCAGTCCGTTAATCAACACTGTTTATATGAAAATAATTTGCATACTTATAGTACATCTTTGTAATCAGCATGGCAATTGTCTCACATGAATGAGAATGGAGCTCTTAGTCTTACATTTGTAAACAATTTCATGCACTTACCATCATCCAAAGTTTGTGTTTTATATAAGAAATATTTTGTCCGTTTTCCGGCACGTTTTATATAATACTAACAGCTGAAAGAACACCACTAGTAGACGATGTGACTGGCCTGTACATGATAACGGCCGATGCCGGCGATGGGATCTCATCTCTTTTTTGGTGATGGAGTCGAAGGACTATGTGATCGGGTCTCTGGTGCTGCTACAGGTACCGCCCTTTTCAAGACTCTCTTTTCTGATCGCTGGATATGTTGTTTATCGCAGAAGCTAGAATTTGATGTGATAACCATATACTTTCGATGCTTCTTCTTTTTCTACAAAAAGTTAAAATTAAAGCCCACCTTTGAATAAAGTTTTGAAAAATATAAATGCATATGACTTTGACCCAGTTTTCAAAATTTGCAATACTAGTCAATTTGAAAAGATCTCCCGCAATATCAAAATAAACTAAGATATTGCTGTAACATTTATTTTCTACATGTCATTAGGGCCTATATTTTATTTATATTATAAGTGGCGGGTTTGGATGGCCTAGTGGTCTAGAGTGCCGTGCTTCGACCTTTAGCTGGCCGGTCACTTCTGGCTTGCGACTGTGGTTTCGAGCCCTAGTGAGAGCGTATGTGACATGGAGATAGGGGCACCTTCTCAACCTCATGGGTTTCCTCCGGGCACTCCGGTTTCCTCCCACTGCTAAAGACCCCAACGAGCAGGCAAATTATTGAAATAAAAATTGAAAACCATACGTTAGTCCCAAAGTCACCTAGTTTGTGTCGAATAAACTTGATATTGCTTTAACATTTATCTTCCACATGTCATTAGGGCCGACATATTATGTATAATAATGCATATGGATAGAAGGTCAAATTCCTGTGATATAGTTCAGCATCTGTTGTATTTTGTATGCAAATATAGGCCAATTAAATACTGTTTAAACCAAGAATGTGCCCGTTTAACAATGCATCGACATATAAAGAATCCGTAGTCATGTCAGTGTAAGAACAAGAGAAAAAAATAATAATGTACCTTACTTTGGCCTACCTTCAAACACATCACGAATGACACGATAAGAAACGGCAATTTTCTGTTCTTCTCCGTCGAGATTTTGGTACTGAGAAGCGTAGTTCACAACCGAATTCCAACTGGTATTACTTAACTGAACTAATGTGCCAGGATCCCTTGATAGCTTGGTGAATAAGGCACTTCATAATTCGAGAAACTTAGTCAAGATGATGATGAAAAAATAAACACGCGCTTTTGTTGATATTTACATCAGTGCCCGGAATTCAATTTTTCTGATTGCTAATTGGCTAAAATCCCGGTTCCTGAACTGTTAGTCGCAAATTCTCCCAACCTTTTCACCGGCGCATTAATATGGCGGCGAAAAAGACAAAGTCCGCGAAAACAAAATAACTAAAAGTTATACAAATATTTTGAAGCAGTCACTTTTGAAGAAGGCGGTGTGAAGTTAGGCATTATATGTTTTATGTATTTTTAAATGAATCTGTGAAGAGAAATTTCTGTATCAAAGCCGTTCCACGAGAGTGAACTATAACTCATTCCAGTCCACGGCCTAATACTTTTAATGTGGGTATCAAAAGACAGTATGGAATCGATGAAAGCATCGATGTTCTTTGCCTTTTGTTGGTTGGATGAAATAACTCCCTGGCAATCGAAAGGCTCCTTTTTTTCACTTTGATGAGTTGGTGTTTGGTACCGATGCAATGAACATCAGTCTTATCTGGATTAAATTTTAAGAAATGAATAGTCATCTGGTTGTGAATCTGATCTAAAGTTAAAACATCCTGTACAATTGTTGTTTTTGGTGAATGATTAAAACTGATGTATTATTGTGTATCGTCTGCGAACAAGTGGACACAAAATTCATATTTCTTGGCTATTGTACGCCAGACGGGTTGGGACATTCCAGTTTCAAAGTTCCCACTTCTAAATTCTAGGTTCCAACTTCCAACTTCCATGTTCCGTGTTTCATTCTCCATTTTATCAGTAAAGCTTAAATAAAGCAAGTTTTTATCAATATTTGCGTTAAGTGCTCTTGTGAATATTATAAACAAGACATGGTCAGCACGTGCGCGATGCGTCATAAAGGCTGTCATTGAGTACGTGACAAGGAGTAGGGTCGCCTGTCCAACCTTAATATCCTATAATATCGAACAAGCATGTACATTTGACTTTTATTGTGCTGTTTTTATTTTGCGTATGGTATGTTTGAATAAACCATGATAATGGTGTCATTATCAACTCTTTATACAGCAAAAATATATAATTACAGTATATTTATTCTCTTAGTCTGGTGTTTCTAGATTAAATATAGTCTTTTAAAATAAGTATTACCTTTGATATTTCTGAAAGGTCAATAATTGAACATTTTTTAAAAAATGGATGGTGGAATGGTCAGCATGTGTGCGAAGTATCATACGGGTTGCCAGTGAGTCAATTGGTGTGTTTTCCATTCCCAGATTGTACGTGACAAGGACGATGGTCGCCTGTCCAACCTCGTGAGTTTTTCCGTGTCCTCACCCTCCCCACTGCTAAAGACCCCTTAAAAAAATCTGTTATTCCCAAAATGACCTAGTTTGTGTTGAGTGGACCTTAAACTCCATTTCTCTCTATATGACTGTATCATGTCGTGTTTGGTGTTTGATGTCCTTACTCGAAAAGTTTCAAGTGTATTAAACTTTACCGAAATTTACCACTTTTATTTACATAGTTATTGCCCTTATCACCAAATAAGAAAATTAGATTTTCATTCTCGACCATAATTCCAGGATAAACGATTCTATCTTCTCTACAAAATCCGACGCCACCAAACCCGACTCCACAAAATCCGACTCTACAAAATCTGATCATTACAAAATCCGTCTCTACATTATGTGAACTGTACAAATCTAAATACTACAACACCCAACTCGATATGATCTGAACACTACAGTATCAAACTCTACGTGATCTGAACACTACGACACCCAACTCTACATAATCTTAACACTACAACATCAAAATCTACATGATCCATGATCTAAACACTACAACATCCAGAATCTACATGATCTAAACACTACAATATCCAGCTCTACATGTAATGGTCTGAACACTACAGCATCCAACTTACACATGATCTGAACACTACAACACCCAACTCTACATAATCTTAACACTACAACATCTAAATCTACATGATCTGAACACTATGGCACCCAAATCTACATAATCTAAACACTACAGCATCCAGAATCTACATGATCCGAACGCTACGAAATCCAGCTCTACATGTAATGGTCTGAACACTACAGCATCCAAATCTACATGATCTGAACACTACAATACCCAGCTATACATGTACTGATCTGAACACTACAATACATGTACTGATCTGAACACTGCAGCAACCAATTGTCATGGTCTTAACACTACAACACCAAACTCAACATGATTTGGGGTCAAAAGCACGAAAGATATCGCGATATTAATAAGTTAATATGTCTACATATTGTAATCGTTGAGATGATTTTACCCCTCAAAAGACAATTTTTGCCGAGCTAATTTTACCAACGCGCTATGCTGTATGTCGCGATTTCGTTTTAAATGCGCACGCTTGCGTTAATATATTGTTACCCTGAAGTTTTGTCATCATATGCCATTTATGACCATGCGCAATGTCGACATTTTGCAGCGAAATCGAATATGTTGACAGTGCTTAAGAATAGCAATATGATTCGCTGATTCAATTAACTGAATCAAACTTGTCCCTTTACGATCACAATATTAGTAGTTGACATATTACCTTATTGATATCGCCGTAACCATATACGCTTCCATAATATTGATATTATATACTATTTATCAAATGATGATGATGTTAGGTGATTATGCCCTAGATATTATTGTCTGGGATAAACACGTCTATTTTGTTGTCCAAATTTCTATTTAATTGTTTTCAATAATTGGGAAAATAAATGATGTAAAGTTTATGGAGTCGAGGATAATTTTTGGAAATTTACTAATTGCATTATACACTCTAACCATCCAATCAAATCAGTAATTGTACAGATTAATGGTCTGTGCGTGATGTCCATATGGGTCTTATAAAAGAGACTGCTGAACCTTTAAGATGAAATATCGTTGGGTTCCGGGGAGATAGTAAGAAGAATAAATACAACGTGAGCCTAGCCAATGATCGTAGCAGTACAAAATTCCACTGTTCATGATCTGAACACAGAAAACTACAAAATCACACTCACACATATTACCTACAAAGATATTGCTATGAGTATAACACCAAGGGTCTAAAATCCGGACTGACTTTGACAAATCTGTACACTTGGAATTAAATTTAGCAGATGTGAAGTTAAAAGCAATATACCTTTGTAGAGATTAGAACGCTAGTGGTAGTGTAGATCAGGGTTAAAGCCAATGACAGAGGATGAAAATGTTTTTACCAACAAACAGATGTATTAATAATAAACGAAGACATTTTCTGTGAATCCAATTATTCTCCCAGTGGTAGGACAGATACTAATTACCCTCAGTTACTCGATATAGATATACTTTTCTATAACCTTTTAACATTTAAAAGCCCGAGGGCATATTTTGTCATCATAAATATAAAATTGATTGACTTTTCTCAATGATAATACAACCCATAACACCTGTCTTTAGATAACAACATATCGATTGCTTGTTGTGTTAAAACTACGGTAGGAAAATAACGAATGTTAAATCTAGCGTTTGAAAATGGGGACATTATCCCAAATGAATTTGGTCACCAAATTAAATAGATTATTATAAAAAAAATGACCACTAAGACCTAGATTTTAAACTAGGAAATGCTTATTTTATTTCTCTTACAGCATGGCAGTCGATTCTTCTTATGAATAGTTGGTTACGCAGTCTGATTGAAACACAAATGATATATCTTCAGGTGGCGATTACCCAATGTTTACGTTTGCAACTAATTTGCATGGCCTCGTTTATCACACAATCATTTTTTCTGCAATATTATTCTAATCTCTGGTAAATCGTTCATAATAAATTCGTTAAAAAAATATCACAGTTAAGTAAAAAACAATTGTGTAAAGTGGTTACGGATAGAATTTAAAAATAAAGACTGTAAATTTCATTAAAATGTTAATTAAACATTGCCCTTTATGTACATGTGCTTTATTGGAATAAAATTGTACTTTATATCCGGAAATGATTTATCTGTGTTGAGTGGACGTTACTCCCACTCCCCCTCTCTCTCTCTCTCTCTCTCTCTCACACACTTTGTGAACTACCCAGGTGTCACAGAATAAAATATCATCACCTGTCTAACGGAATCGTTGGTATTAACCTGGATTTTAAAAGCTGATGGTTAAAAGATGTCTCCAAAGCCAAAGGCCTTATATTAAAGTTTTAGTTCAGAGAAAACAAAAAACAAATTGGAAACAAAATTAACGACTGGATTTTAAATGTAAAGTCATTAATTATTCACCGCGTCTATGCTAACACATCACTGAACGCTGTCTCCTAAATTGGAGATAAAATGGACATCAGACCGTAAGGGAAATTACAAATAGCTTTACACATGATCTCTTCTGCCAACAAGGCTTATGATATCGATGAAAAGTTCACAAATAATGCTTTAATCGATATTTGTTTCACATTAAAGAACAAAATAAAACAACTTTATGTTTCATTAATCCTTATATTCTATTGTTAGTTAAAGAGCTTAGATTTCCTATGTTTGGGTCAGTACTTAGATAACGGTGTTTTTGCCTAATATTCCAAATACTCCCTGTTCTGTTACATGTATGCCCATTTAAAATAGGCAAATGTTCGCAACAAGCTGAACATGTTCCATCCCTGGCCCTTAAATGTCAGAATATTAACCATCTCCAACATTAGCGCCATAGTTGCTATCAGAGACTGAGTGGTCATTTTCATTTGTATGGGTACTTGATTTATGGCAGATTTTGTCCGGACAATGGCATTTGCACCTACACTTCGGACTGGTGAATAAACTAGCATGTTTTCCACTGGACCACGATGGCTCCTTATCTACGACTAGGATAACCGTGTTTAAAAATTGTCTTTCCGTTTAACTCTCTAAAACATGTGATATAAGGTAATTTGACCAGAGATAAGGGGGAATTATCATCAAAATCTGTGAGTGAGATCAAAGAGATTTGGCTTAATTTACCATACGCTTTCTGTTGAATTTAGAAAATCTAATAAGATCACCCACTGTGTGTGACAATTTGATTGATCTTTTACGTCATATTATAAGACGAATTCATTTTTTCGGCTTTATCCTATTGCACAGTGTCTCTAATTACATTTATGTAGTGCGAATTATGTTAATAATTTTATCCGCAGAACTGAAGCCATTTATCACAGAATGCTAAAATCTAAATTAAAATTTCTGATTTCTATACCTATGGAAAATAACTATCTCATTCTGGTAGAGAGGGATTCATCAACGAGTTAACTGGGGTAATGGCCATGCGTCATTCATTTGCTTTGGAGTCAAGTAGCCCGAAGGAATATTAAGAAAATGTTTCTTATACATTAGACGTTGTGTTAGGGAATACATAAACTACCATTACTAGGGAACATTAATCCGTCGTTCACCGGTAATTTAATTCATTGCCATCGTTTGCCTGTACTAAGAACAACTTACCACTATAGATAAATGGCGAATAATGGGAGTAAATTCGATGAACTCGGTAGTGATACAAGTCTCCGGCGTACAACAAATAGGTTTATCATTCCAAGATGTATAGATAAAAAGCAACCCAGTGTCTTCTTTTTTCCATATATGCTTTATTACCCAATGGGTCTCTAAATGAGTGTTCTTTTAGCCATCATTAAATCTCGACGAACAGACTTCTGCTTGCATTTGGTACAGTAACCTTTCCAAATTAATGAAGGTTACATTTTTTCAGCAATAAATAAATGGTATCATACGTGATATTATCTGCGATCAGTAGCCTATTCATTGCGTTCTCCTCAAAGACATCCTGTGTATACCCTTATTTGGATAAAACGTTACCCACATTTTGATAAGCTTATCCATAATATCATTATGGATATTTATGACATCTTGGTAAAGCGGTTAGGGCAACTGACTTCACTAGGATGTCCCTGATTTGAATTCCGGCATGGACCTGCGATTTACTTGTCAGGGGTTGCGCCTGTGTTAACAACGAAAAATCATAGTTTATTGGCGTGGTGGTAAAAAATAACCATTGGCAGTTGAAATCAAACACGCGGGAAGCATCTTGTCCCGACAAATCTTGAATTATGATATTCACGTAGATTACATTATTTTCAGAAATAAGTACGCTCATAAATTACAAATATCGTTTAAAACTAATAAACAATGAGTTATACAATGTTATTAAATATTGGACTGGTTTTTAATGGTAAAAGAGGACATGGTATATGAAGGCTTGGTTACATTGCATAGTTTACGATGCTGTGGGTGTTTTATCCTTTTCATTATTACATAGTTTAGGTGCATAATAGTAGGACGTTAAACCCCATTTCATTCATTTATTCATTCATTATTACATGGGAATAAATTTAATTCAAAAGGCAACATAGCATGAAAGTTATAAGCCTATTATATCTTCTGAATCCGATGGCCAACATATTGCTCTTAATATATATAAATCGCAGCTGTGAATAATGTCAAAATTGTGACAATTTCTGATTGGAATTGCTGATCCAAAAATCATTTTTCCATTAGCGCTGGGAAATGAATGTTGGTGATTTTCGTAAAGATATTATTAGAGTTGTGAATTATGGAATTAAGAGAGACAAATACTTTTTATATCAATTTAGTTTTCCTAGTGAATTGAGTGACGGGTATGATGATGGTTCATTTCATCTTTTGTACGTAAAGAAATTGAATTGTTACACAGACTTCATGTCCCATTCCTCTTATTAGTTGCTCGAAATAACTGTTAAGAACTACAGCGAAAAAAGACGCGATAATATAAATAATTTCCGTCTCGCCCTTTGAACCCTTGTATGGTTTTGCATTTGAGCACTGTCACGTTGTTTTAGCACAAGACGTCCATAGAAAAACCTTTCGCACATCTTAATGAAAAGACTAATCCCAACAACAGAGATCGATATGGTCTCCACTTTAGGAGATGATGGCCCTTCCTTTTCAACAGTAAGGAAGTGGACTGTGAAATTTAAGAGTGGTAGAGAGAGAGAGAGAGATAGTCTTTGCGATGACACCGTGCCCTCTTAAGGCCACCAACAACAACTATTCAACAAACCATTAACCGAATGCATGACATGGTGATCGCTGATCGACGATTGGCCACTCGACATAATTACCAGTGTTGCGGGCATCTCTTGTGACGAACTATTTTGATTAAATTCTTAATTTAAGTCTAATAATGTTTTGTGAAACCGGGACCAAACTTAAAGTTACATTATTCAAGATATAGATAAGAACTAGCCATTCTTGCTATAATAGTTAGAAAGTAGGTGATGTAAAATGAATAATTTAAAAATTTCATTCAAATTACTCTATTGCAAGCGAAGATATTGGCATTTGAAGATTTTGCCGATGTGTGCAATAATTTCAACCACGGTCCTGGTTGATCAAAGCTAAGACTTGAAGCGTCTGGATCCGCCATATTTGATTTACCACTGAAACGTTTTAATCTGTTTAATATCGGAGCAATCTGATGCCATCCAAAGTTGATTAAGGCCTGGATCAGTTAATTAATGTCTAATTAATACTTTAGAAAACATTTCATGCCCAAATAAAGACCTGCACTAGGCAGATTTAGCTCTTGAATAATGCATGTTTAAGTTAAGATTTTACTGAAACTTGTTCGCTTTATTTTAACTTAAATATAGCCCTTTTTTAAACTTAGTTGGTTTAATGCATCAAAATCAGCACCAAGAAACTATGTGCAAAGTTTTGTGTTTCTGGATCAGAGCTATTTCTCATAAACAGCGATTTAAGGTTGGTATTTGCTTAATCTTTCAAGAACACCTAATACCACTTTGCAAAATGTTCGTTGTACTTTTGTTCTTAAAACATTAGATTAGTTGAACATGGTCAAGTTCTTTTGACATCTAACTAGAAGCGGTTTAAAAATCGCAATAAGTTAGTCCTTCTCGGGGTCTTAATTTGTCGGTCTTCATGTTGCACACCCACACACATACGCTGATTGATTTTATCAAACATAACAAATGATTAATCACCCATTAAGTGTGGTTATTGTTATGATATAAAAAATAACACAAGCCATCCATCAAATATAATGAATCTTTTGGGATTATATCCATTACAGTGATGATATAACGAAGGTAACATAATAGCAATTGATCGGAATAATCAATTATTGTTTACATTTTATTTCCATGTTAATGTCTGTAGTATGTTTTTTTTACTCCATGTATTTTACTCTCCCAATTCATTATGCCATTTCAAGCATTTTGCTTGATAAGTTTTGTATTCGTATTAAAGCCCCCGCTAGACTGAGGTGGCGTCCTTACTGCGCTGCTGCGACCGTATGGCGACCAGAAAATGCACAAGGTGTACATAACGCGTGAAAATGTCCCAAAAAATTACAAACTTGAAAAAAGTCGTATTCTCTAACTTTCCAGTTAAGATCACAGAACCTTGGCGTTTGTATTTAACATGCTTAAAATAAACGCGCCGTGACTCGGCGATCATTGGCGACCATGGTGACCACAACACGATAGCTGGCGTTTCCACTTCGCTTATGGTGATCTAAACGCGCTCTAAAACCATATTCCATCGCCGTAGCATCGAAGTAAGGCCGCCACCCTGGTCTGACGGAGGTATAAAGGACATAGTCGGTGTCCCTAAAGTCAAGTGACGTGATAAATTCCGGTGACCTAGACTATCATTGGCGACCATGGTGACCACAACACGATAACTGGCGTTTCCACCTGGCTTATGGTGATCTTAACGCGCTCTTAAACCATTTTCCATCGCCGTAGCATCGAAGTAAGGCCGCCAACCTGGTCTGACGGGTGTATAAAGTACTAAGTTGGTGTCCCTAAATCAAGTGACGTGATGAACTGGGTGACCTAGACCAGATTGCTTTCAGAGGGATTTGTCTTTTAATATCAGGAATTATACAATGCCTGATTTCTAAATATTTTGTTCCTTTTGCGCTTTCAAGCATTTCCACGTTGGTCACATTAGCTATTTTGAAAGAGATGGGTTTTAAATACTGGATTGTATGTTTCGATGAATTTGAATTGTCTAATTGTAATTTGTTATTGATTCCATAGAGATATGGCCCTGCAAATGTAAAATATCCTTTTCCGAGTTCAAGCTGTATTGGTGGTGTGGCAAGCTGGTCTTTTTGAAGAATAATGTAGTCATCTGGCGGATTCGTGGCGTTTGTGTTTTTTTTTATAGTTCGCATTTTGTCATTTTGTTCTTTATGTAAGGAGTAAGAATTAAAGATGATCCGCTTTCTTATAGGAAGCCAGTGTTGTTTTTAGGGGTTTTGCATTCTGCTGAGGTTTCTGAATTTGATAGTCTAGTCTGGTTTGACGAAGATGATAAACAAGACAGGGCCTAGAACTGAACGCTGTAGGACACCATAGAGCATAACTAGACTATCCGACCCTATTCCGCCAATCTTAACTGTTTGGCTGCTATACGACCAGAAAGTTAAGACTCGAACCACGAGAAGACAATTCCATGTTTATCTTGATTAATGCTATCTTGGTGCTATGAAATTGTTTATAGGCGAATTGAATCGGGTTTACTTAGTGATTCCTGTTGTTCAATCCATTTCAGTTTATTAAATAAAATATTGTGTAAACTAAGTACACACCCCTTTCAATAAATTTTGAAGTACATGTATAACTAAGATTGCTGACTGGGCGGTATTAGATTGTCTTTGTCCAAGGTCGGTTTCTTCAAATTATGTCTATGGATTGCTTTGCTAAGATCAGATGGAAAAAGGTCGGTTTTAATAAATTTGTTAGAAGGTATATTTTAAGATGCTGCTTCAGAAGATGTGTTGACATGGGTTCGAGCTCACTTGGCATGGAGGTTTCAAACGTAATGATTGATTTGAGATTCGATTCATTGGCCGAGGTTGACATTATCAGTTATTGTGTTTCGCTTTGAAATTATATCCAATCTGGTTTTAGCAGTTTTATCATTAAAATATCAGATCATTTTTTTTTGCCGCGAGTTCTTTTTTTGAACTATTTTCTGTAAGTAGATTTGGTTGTTAACTCTGTGGATATAAATAGACAGTAAGCGCACATCTGGGGGGGGGGGGAAATGTAAAATAGACGTGATCGGGTATATATCAATTTAAAGCAATCCTTTGATGGATAAATTAGCTTTAATGTTTTTTTGTCCTTGACATCACATAGTTTATACACGGGAATGCATCTTTGATATATTTTATTATCCTGTGTATGTCCTAACAAGACTAGGACCAATGAATGTTAAAATGTCGTTGCCATTATCAGAATATTTTATTTCACATTAATGCCATGCATTATTCTACCACTCTCCATGTAGACATATCTAAATCACTAAAAATGTCTCTACTGAAAAGATCAAATGATTAGAGGCTTATCATTAAGATACATTAAAAAGTTGTTGAAACTTATTTACTGGTTTGTTAGAATTATAAATCGGGTAATATTGAAGTGTTATATGTTGTAAATTGTCTGCATCATTGTCCAAATAAACTATTAGATATATTACAGCCATAATGAACATAGAAAATGGTGTAGGCTGTTGTTAACTGTGAACTTGGTCTTGGTTGGGGAAATACATTGCCAGTCTCAATGAATAAGGACGATAAGTTGTTTTCGTTCGAAAAGCTAGATATAATCAAGTGTTATATTTGTATCCACACAAAATAAAATTAGAATTTCTAAGCAACCCGACTTTCACTTGATCCTTTGATCCTTAGGAACAAAACATTAATCGTGTAGAGAATACAACATCAATTATATTGATAATATATACAGTCAACCCCATTCAATATTTCTTTAACAACTTGTAGTAGCAAAAATACCGCCATTTTTCAGGTCCGCTATCTATATGAAAAAAAATTGAATTCAGATCTCTATTTTTATATGGTCGAAGCATTTCTGTCTTATGTCGAGCGTCCATCTTGCGTCCACGGTCAATAGGCTTTAATTATCATCATATCTTTGGAATTTGTAAACGTTTTCTACCTATATTAATAAAAAAGCTCAAGCATCCGTCATACCAAAGCTGGATGTGGTTCAGTTCTAAAAAATTTGGCGACCCAAAGAGATTCGTAATTTCTAGCAGTAACTACACGATGTCGATACGACCAAACGAGTTCCCAACACGCTCTCAACTTGATCAATGCTGAGCAAGAAGACCGTAACACCAAGATATGAAAATACAAGCCTATTTCTGATCATTTTATACTATTCTACAGAGGTCGTGATGGACTAGGACATGATCTGTATAGTATCTTGCCCGAAGCGAGTTTTTCGTGTTAGGGTCTTGATTAGGTCTAGTATGTCTTATCAAGGTCTTGTTGGATCTGATATTGAGCAAGTTAGTCCTGAACTGGACTGTCACGGTCACCTATGGAAGCGTACAGGGGTCAATAGCGCGATAGAAAGCGCGACATTTATAAGGCAATATGTCAACATATTGTGATTATTGTGATGACTTTACCACTAAAAAGACCATTTTAGCTGAATTAATTGAACAACGCACCATGTCGTTTGTCGTCATTGCGTTTTGAATGCGCACGTATGCGTTAACATATTGCTATTTTAAAGCATTGTCAACATATTCCAAATCGCCGTGCTATATGCCGATATACTACATTGCGATAAATTAAATATGTTGACAAAAGTTCAGAATATCAATACTATTACTCAAACACGCGCATTAAGAACGACATGGTGTTATACACCATGGTGTGTTGATTCAATTAATTGAGCTAAAATTGTCTTTTTAGTGGTAAAGTCATCACAATAATCACAATATGTTGACATATGACATTATTAATATCGCGCTATCTATCGCGCTATTGACCCCTATACGCTTCCATAGTCACCCGCCAGGAAGAGGTCGAGTTTATGTTATTTTATTAAGACCTGCTCCCGAATCACCAAGACCTGGCAGTGACCTTCGCGATCCAAGAAGACCCCATCTCCAGCGTTACAACGCGATAAATATGTCCGAGCCGCGTTAGATCTGTGCCAAGGGCCAAATTTGAAAAAGGCCTCAGGCCTAATTTGCTACCCTTGTAAAATGACGCGATTATTATTATTATTATTATTATTATTAGGTCGTGCTTTGGGAACTTAAAGATGGGTTCCCTATGAAAGCGTATAGGGGTCAATAGCGCGATAGATAGCGCAATATTAAGTTGGTAATATGTCGAGATATTGTGATTGTTGTGATGACTTTACCACTAAAAAGACAATTTTAGCTCAAATAATTGAATCAACGCACCATGTTGTATGTCGACATATCGTTCTTAATGCGCGCGTTTGTGAAAAGTTATTGTTATTCTAAAGTTTTGTCAACATATTCCATTTATCGCAATGTGGTATGTCGGCATATAATACGGCGATTTGTAATAGGTTAACAATGCTTCAAAATAGCAATATGTTAACGCATACGTGCGCATTCAAAACGCAATGACGACAAACGACATGGTGCGTTGTTCAATTAATTCAGCTAAAATTGTCTTTGAGTGGTAAAGTCATCACAACAATCACAATATGTTGACATTTGACCTTATTAATATCGCGCTATCTTTCGTGATATTGACCCCTATACGCTTCCATAGTTCCCAGCAAAGTATTTATCGGCTTGTTATTTCCAATAAAAGTATGGCAATTTTGGTATTTATGAAAAGTATAGACACCCAATCTTACTAGAAAAATACTAGATTACGCGAAAATCGCCCATGTGGCAAGGACTGGGCAATATTGTCAGGGAATCACTAACTGTCAACCCGACAGGATTTGCTGGCTTATTGTCTGGTAGCTTAGGTCAGGGAGCAGTTGTTATTTCTTGCTCAAATGGTTAGGCGGTTTTGGGAACATTGCGGGTTGTCAACGTACAAAATACTCTGCAATTAAAAGGTGTAAAAAGAAGTTGACAGAAATAATTAAGAATTCATTTAGACCTCAATAATATGGTAAATGTAAAGTAAGTAATGATAGATACATTTTGAAATATGGACCCTCCCACAATTAAGTTAAGTTGGCAGACATTGCGTTTAACAATAGCTTACTTACAGCTATAGGTATCCCCGGCGAAAACAGAGTTTTGAAAGGGAATTAAAGCAAATTTTTGATAGATTGGTTACTTTAAATATGTGTTTAGTCCAAATATATCGTCAAATTACAAAGTTTGTACCCGGGAATGCATGGGAACTGTGGAGGTCGAGTTGATGACTTTATAACAAGACCTGCTCACGATTCACCTTCGCGACCCAAGAAAACCTTCTCCGGCTTTGCAACGCGATTTAAAATATTTGAGTCGCGTTCGGTCGTGCTTTGGTGGTTGCTTTACTTTTCCACCCGTAAACTCTTTCTAAAAGTTAACAGTGGTTCTTTGTGGCTACTAACACCGGTTCAAAGAAAGGCATCATTATTTAGAAATCACACTGTATCATAATATAACTATACTCAATTTGAACATGTCATTGTCAATTTTGTTGTTGTCTAATTTATAGACTGTAACTCGGTGAATTCCCAGTACGCCCAGGTGTCCATTATTGTAACCACTTTAACATGGCTGATTTTCATAATTTAATCTAATGTCTGTATTGGAAAGCTTTGGTCTGGCATTACTGAATCGATATTCCACATCTTAGAACACTTGACATAAACATTTTAAGGTGCTTACAAACGGCTAGAATATTGATCAACTATCTATCTTCGAGAGAAAAAAGATAAGTTTTTAAATTGGATTTATACTAAATTATTAATGACTTATTTTTAGACTGGGTAGATATATACTTTAGATATGCCCACGCTGAAATGTGAATCTTTTCGGACCAGGGACTTGGCCCAAAGCGCTGCCCGGATAGTTGTTCTTCTTGTTCTTGTTCTTTGTCTTAGGGGCGACCCTCTTCGAAAATAGCCGTTAATCATCTAAATTCAAGTACGATCGGGATGAAACCCATTGCCGAACTGTGATGGATGCGATTACACAATGCTTGGTTTCTGATGCTTGTCAAATATATGCAGCAATTACAAGGTTTGGGTGACAATGGCGATGACTTTACAAATAATTGATGCATAATTAGGCCCCCAAATCAAACAATACACGAACGTTTGAAAAATGAATGTCATGTTTTTCGATGGTCATGTGTATGACTAGCTAAACAGTGCAAGTAAAGTTGGAAAACACTCCAATTCTGCTAATAATTGAATCGTGACTATGCATTTCTATCGGATTATTGTCAATGAGTTGTGGGATCAGCTCAGCATGTTTGAAAAAGGAAATCTCGACAGCTCTGATCTGTCGAGTGATAACAAATAGTTAACTCGGTAGACTTACGTAATGTCAGGAGCAATGACTCTGAAGCCACTTCTGCGATAGTGATAGAAATCGATTGCTACGTCAGAATATTTAATGTTACAAATAACTCAGGGGCTACTTCCGCGATTAAGATGGGAATCAATAGCTACCCTTAAATATTGTATTCGGACAATATACTTTTATCAGTGGTCGTATGTCAGGGACAATAACTAGGAATTTGCGTTTACGAAGTTTTAACGAACACATTAGCATTTGAGTACATAAAAAAACTACAATCTTTTTGATTTCTGTTATTTTCAAATTATGTTTTGTTTACACCAAATTAGTTTAACAAACACGCATTCTTCGAAGATTGAGTCCCATTATATTTTTAGAATTTGATACCCACTGATATAACGCATGCGATCAAACATCATTTAATTTTCCTATGAAGTTTATGTCACCTTAATCTAATTCCACGTAAAGAGAACAGAGTTGGAGATTATATTCGGTGTTTAGAGTTTACATTGACTGTGGTTGATACAAACCACACTCCACATTAAACAAGACAAATGGACGTGTAAGACGTCTGTTAAAAGAGGAGATGTTCACCAAAAAAAACACAACTCTGTCTAAAAATTGTCTAACCATAAATTTCAACAGAGCAATATTAGAACATGCATTGCGGTTGTGTATTATTATGTATCATTCGGTAATATAGATGATATTATATCCGAAGAAATCTACATTTGATTTTCACGTATTCAATAAGGTGTATAGAAAAACAGTCTCTAAAACATTTGTTGTTGTTTTTTTGTATAGAATTAAAACTCCCAACAAATTTGTCTTGCTCAGAATGGCATAGATTTAGTCAATACATTTTGTATGGAATTGTTAGTAATGCATAATTCAAAATACTATGATATATCTATATTGTATTTTTATCTAGCAGTATATTATAACTACAACGTACTTGATCATGTTCACTAAAAGAAAAAAAACCAATGCCACTAATAGCACATCTCCTCTAACTCTCAAGCTCGGTGGATTTTTCATTATTTCATTTTATTTCGATTGGTGTCCCATCTTATCCATGTCTGATATATCTTTCAGAATTTTCTTTTCGTCCACATTTCGATTATTTCTCCACACACTCCAAGACTTAAAAGTATTTATAGTTCAAGAGTTCCTTTGTAAAGTATTTTTGGGTGAAGTCCACTTAACACAGTCTGTCAAATCCTTCTCTGAACATACCGACAACCTTTAAGGTTCACTGTCAGAATTATCGGAAAGGATTGCCTTTTGATCCAAATTGTCTATCTTCCTTTGACTAGGAAGTAGCAGATCCTCGTCCACCATCAATCTGTTGGCTAAAACGGGTTGATTATTCTAAACTATAATTTGTTTTCAATTCACTCGAACCTATATTTACACCAAAATGGCGTCAATATAAACAATGCATTCACGTGATTGATTAATTCGGTAATTACGTTATTTGGCTGAAACTTTCGAGCAATTATCCAATACTGGTTGTCTTTTAATGGAAGAGTCCATATTATTTAAGGGTGGTTAAAACTATGACGCTGTATATGTCGGATATAAACCTTCTCTCCCTCGGATTGATATGCTATAGAAGACCTGGACTTCGCCCGCGCGGATCGGACGGAAATCGAGGCCCGGTGTATACAATGGCTGACACGTAAAAGACCCATTGTCAGTTGGAATTCGATATAAACATATGCCATAGTGCAATATAACACACAGTATGGCGTATGCCCGTCTTCATTAGCCCAAACAGAGGAGAACAGTAATGACCCTAAGCCCACTTTCATTTCAATCCGATTATGTCTCGTATTTATAATAATTATTTACTTTTCAGTTATCGCATTATATTGGTGTTAACGTACAGACATCTTTTATGTTTTTGACTATTGGTATTGTTCCGTTGTTGGTATCAACAATTGCCTTTCTACCAAAATCCAGAATACCCTGGCCACTACCAGCTGATTATGGTAAGAGAAGAAACCAATCATTGGATGAAACGATGTTACGAAAACAGCGAGCTTGGCAAAGGCGAATGTCAGGTAAAAGAGGCTTGCGGAAATAAAAGTAGATTTTTTTAACCTTCTGTTTGACCGTAATACGTCACAGTTGCTGCTGCATAATAATCATATATATCCCAACCAATTTTGACATAATCGCTTTACGGATTATATTCGTCACTATTGTGAGTTAAAATAACCGATGGAATTAATACGTCTTATTGACAAAGAACAAACAATATGATATGAGTTATTTCTTCCCCTATTATACGTACAGGCGTAAAACAGGTAGATATAAAAACAGACAACTTGACAAACATAAGTTAACATTTCATTATTGTTGCGCAATAATATCACATGGTCGTTCGGATCCCCTCGGTCTCACAGACTGGGACCAATTTCATTCTGCACATTTATCAATAAGTGAACCGTCGGAAATAGTTTTAATCATATATCTACGCGGATCGGAATCCAGAGTTAGAAGGTTGCTGAAATCTAGTTATACAAATCTGTCAGGAATCATTATGGACTTCCGAAGGTCATTCATGCAGATTACTTCGATGATGTGTCCTTTCGAATCACGAGAATGGTATTACAAAGAATATTATTATTAACAGCTAGACAATGTTAATTGTTCTGAATTTTTTTTATAATGGACATAAGAATATGACAAGGCCAGGCAGTAAATATGGAATACACACACTTGATAACCCAGAAAATTTAATCTTGGTCTTTCTTTCTGTTTTCATGCGACCAACTCGGTTGGTGCAGCAAAGTAAAACGTTGAGCCCCATTTCATTTGGGTTACTCTCGAACATTCTCGAGTGTATTGTCTCTGCTTTGGTCAGAGTGAATATAAAATAGTGCTAAACGTGAAAGCAGTATTAAATAAAGGTCATACGGTGCTCTTGGATGAAAGATATAATTAAATTTCGTATTTCTCGAGGACATAATGCGCAGTTTTACAAATTTCGCTATCCGATCTGGTCTTTAATATATCGACGAGATTACAAACTGAAAAGTAGTTAACATGATGTAATGTCCCTGTTTCATGTGGACCACGAATGATCCGAATCCAAACCTTTTCCGATTCGTAGATAAATTGTAAATGATTCTTGAACTTCGTACCGGGTAAGTGATTTTTTTGAAACAAATTTTTCGTGACCAGCTTTCATATGGACTCCAAATGCCACGACTCGTTCCGAATCCAAACTTTCGCCATTTCGTATAACCGTAGAGGGTTCTCGAAGTTTGTGTGTGATCCTTATTTGGTTCTTACAACTTTGGTTCGTAGGAAGATCTACGAATGTCGGAATTCGTAAATGTATCGTAAATCCTTCATAACCCTTTGTTGTCGTCCGTAGCAGCTTCCTATTCGATTTTTTTAACGATTAGTGCCAAATATTGTAAACCTTTCGTAGCTTTATCGATGTTATTCGTGGAGAGTGTATTTGTAACTGTATTTGGCATACCCGTTACTGAATCGCTTTAGTTAGTATATATGTTCCTATCGCTTCGTAGAAACCTACCTTGACATCCGGCATATTTTCAGCCGATTATCCACGCATTTTCGTTAGTCTTTTGTAATCTATTCGTAACTGCTTTGCAGCTACTTCAGATTCTCTTCGATCGTTTTTGACTTTATGCCGAATCGCCTGGAAGCCATAAGAGTGTCCTTCCCGTTTGGATACATTATCGTGAACGGCCTTTTTGATTATTACCATTCCAGGCCAAACTCACCAGTTCGACAACGATTATCCTAACATAAATTGTCCCCATTTCCACTGGGATCACTCCATCACGAAATGTTTCCACTCCAACCAACTTTTGACTACATCTGAATGTGAATGATCGTGGGCCGAATAACCTATGTGTGACGATGTGATTTTATAGGTCTGACAGTCAAGCGAGTGGTACAAATGGGTTAATGTTAGATAGCGTTCGTCCTTTTCTAGTCGTAATTATTGTAGCAACGAATATACATACGAACAGGTTCCACTTACACTAAATTTACCAACCAGAAGTGTCATTATAATAGATCATGTTATAATGTATTCTTTTTTTCAGAAGTAGGTTTGCCTAAATGTAGGCGACCACATCCAGATTTTTCACCTCACGTGGTACAATCACTCTATATATGGAGTGTGGTATGGTTATCTGTGCAGACTTTACAATCATCAGTATTTGAAACTGTTTATGTAGATAGTTTCACCTATCGTTCGACTGGCTGGCTAGGTAAGAATCTAGATCTATTACTGGGCGATTACGGCTAGTCCCAGGTCTATTCACTTGATCCAATTTGTTCGTTTGTTTGTTATGGCGCGTGTGTATATTGGGTCATGTCCGAAGAAATGGGTTTAACGCCCACTCGACAAATTTCGGGACTAACATTTGGTTTAATTTTATTTCAATGATTCGCTTTCGCGTTGGGGGTTTTAGCAGTGAGAGGAAATCGGAGGACCCTGAGAAAATCCAACAGGTTGGGCTCCTTTTCACGTACAACCGGAGATTCGAAACCACGCAAGCTGACTCAATGACAGGCTTTATGGTACAGCGCATGTGCTAACCATTGCCATTGGTATACTTCCCTGGCCAACACCGTGATCTAATCCTGAGGACCTTCTCCTTCTGTGTTGTGGGCCACTGTGACTCTATATGTTTTTTACACTGGACGAATTTGTTAAAAGTTGACTCGACACTTGACAAAAATGGTCAAATCGTCCAGAGCTTGTCGAGAATTCAACATTGTGAAAAATTTGAGGTCCACTGGTCGATCCAATGCCGGAATTTACAGGTTTAAATTTAATGATTGCAGCAGTAAGTGCCTTTAGTCGATATTAGAATAAAGTCTGTAAAAATCTCCCAGTTACGTCCATTTATGTGGAAAACTAATCACGTAAAACTGGAAATTAGTGTTAAGCCACTTGAAAATCGAGACTACAAAATATACATAATTTACATTGGCACGATTATATATTTTAAGCTAAGGGTTAAGGGGTGTACATGGGTGCATCGGGCAATATCTAATTAGGAGCAACATGTGGATTCTAGCGTGAATAGCTGATTTCTCTGAAACTAAGTGTTACGAACAAAGCTCAAAAGGTCCGCAATATAATCACAGGTCCTATTAGGTACACTCGACCACACCGATCCGCAGTAAATATTCGCTTGGCCGCTAGTATCGCGGATAAGGATGACTGGATAAAAAATATTTCATATTTAGCGTAAAAAGGTACAGAAAATAGTACGCGGGGGCTAAAATGGGCAAAAAGATATAATTCTGCCCGTACCAGTTCATATTATTACGTTCGATGTAAGCAAGCGTTGCCATCAATTGTTTTTTTTAGTCTGTTTGCTTTTGAAACATTTGGACTATTTTACTGTTGTACTGAACACCGTTTATTATTGAATAGGGATTCTTAATCATAATAATATTGTGTTTTAAAACTTAATCGATCGGGTTTTCGAACATCTTGATTTGTTGGTAAACATTATAAACTGGCATTACCCGTAGTACTAAAGCGATCTGACATTTTGAAGGTCAGTCATCTTGGACCGAGATAAAAGACGGATTTCGCATTAATTCTGTAAAACAGATTGATACCAGACCTGTCTTAAAGATGCATTATGTAAGATTTAGATAAAGAGCTGGTCGTTCAGGCAGGGTAAGCTTACTCTTCCGGACACCTGTTACCACAGCTTGTCGTGTATTTTGTACACGAGGAGCAGTCCATTTGCTGATTACACTATATTTTTATACACTATTTTGCCTATGACGTTTTTAGGACTTCGAATTCTGTCTTATGGTTTGGATTGTTGGTACTTGGTTTTTATTTTATTATCTCATGCATTAGATAAAAATTGATGAAAATCGACCAAGATTGTATTCCAATTCGTGTTTTTAATTTGGAATAGTAAGGAAAATATTAAGTTAGAGGTTTAGTGCCGTTAACTTATATTTACAGAAAGGGGGTGGGGTTGATTCTGCACCACTGTTCGGGATTAAACTGATTTACACTGGAAATAATAATCGCGAAGTTTAAGTCAAGTATTATGAGGAAAATTCTCAGATCAGTTTTACTCCCAGTTCCATTTAAACCCTGTGTATTTTTAAATAATTTCTGCTGATATTTAACAGACGGATTTTAAAATATTTAAAAATATCAAACGGATTATCAAATTATAAGTTAAATTTGACTGATAATATTAAACTTGGTTTGGTTTAAACGGAGTTTATTGTAGTAGAACATACATAAAGTACAAAAGGATTGGGACTTACCGATGCCCTCTCGACATACATTGTAATTGACAGTTATAATAGTACAATTGGAAAGAACATACAAAAACGGAGGATATAAATGTTACAATAAATAGTTAAAAAATCCCAATATAGAGAAATTCTTAAATATTTTGAAAGAATCTCACTGGGGGATTTGGTATCTTCTTTTGAAAGTCAATAGGAGTAATCACCCTTGCGATTGACATCAATATTACTCAGACATTAAAACTGCCGATGCTGCACTATGGATCGGTTTTACATAGTCTCAATTTCAACTCCCCTTTCGATTCAATGTCTGAATTATGTTTGTTATTAAAGTCTCCAGAATAAAGGTGGAGAATGACCACGTGTAAAGGCAGTAATCGCGGTTTATTAATTTGTATTTTTTTTTTTCATTTAGACAATCTGAAAAGCTACCCAATACATAATAATAAATAATAAACACTGAATTTATATAGCCCAAAAACACTGTTAAATTTTCTATTGCCCTTCACACAAAGTTTTCAGTTCTAGTAAGGGGAAGCTTCATTGAATAATGTTTTTTTAGGCCTAATGCTTTGGGGTGGCGAATTCTAAAGGAACTGTGCCAAATACCAAAATGATCTTGTCATTTCTAGATTGGTTGCAGGTTGGTGGAGCCTTGACTTCTCTGATGCGATACGGGTTCTGTTTGGTTTATGTGGAGTTATTAAGTCAGTAGGACTTTGAATTTGATTCTCTGGATTACTGGGAGCCAATGTGATTCAATTAATTTCGGGTGATGTGTGCTGACTTTTCCGTTCCTGTACGAAGGCAAGCTGCGGAATTTTGAACTCTTTGTAATTTCTCGATCTGATATTTAGGAAGGCGATATAGAAGTCCGTTTGATAATCTAATTTATTTGCAACGAAGGTGTGGACGAGTAGTTCTGCTTTATCTGGAGTGAGGTATTTCTTGATTCTGCTTATTTAAGTGAGATGATAGAAAGATGATGAGCAGACAGACTTTATATGGGCATTAAATGATAGGTAGGTGTCAATCACAGCTCCGATGTTTTTGGCAGGTGAAGTGGGGATTAAAGGTTTTGAAAGTTGAGGATAGATGTGTCAAATTTCTGGAAATGAAACTGTTTTCCTATCACAAGAAATTGGATTTTCTCAGGGTTTAATTTGATAAAGTGGGACAACATCCATCTATGAATTTCTTCAAGGAATTGCTCAATGTTGCCTAAAGCTTGGATTGATGATTTCCGGTTGAACGACAGATAGGATTGAGTATCATCTGCGTAAAGATGCATGCTAAGACCAAACCTTTCTGTGATTCCTGGAAGAGGCTTTGTAAAAATTATAAACAATACCGGGCCTAACACGGACCCTTTTGGGACACCAGAAAGCATAGGTAACGACTCTGATTCTCATGGGCAAGTTAGGAAAAGCTTTTATTATGAATGTAACTACAGTAAATCCAATAGTGCATATCAGTCGCTAATCTTTAATATAGTGTTCCTGTAATTCTGGACAACCATCGTAGCAGTGGATCAGGCGTCTGTAACGTGGAAAATAACTGGTCGTATTCCAATTTCTAACTAAAGAGCAAATAATTCGTCTGAAACCGAGTCTCTTTCGGTAGATATAATAATACCAAGATGAGAAACGGATTAGAATTAAATAATTGGGATCAACTACTCGACCAGTGGCAATAATCACTATTTTCGCAAAGTAAACAGTCGAGTTTATTATTGGTATTATTATATCTACTGAAAGGAAACCCGTTTCTCGGTGATCATCTGTTAATATTCACTAGGCCGCTAAAATCAATGATAAGGATGACATCTATGCAACTTAATGCGTCACAAATATAAACTTTCTTCCACAGACAAATTAAATTCTAAAATAAATAAATACATTTGACATATTTGTAGGTAAAACTTATTTTCTATTTAGTGTAAATGTGTATTAAAACGAGTACAAGGCAGAATTCTGCCCGAACTAATAACGTCTTATGTAAACAATGCACGTGCCATTGAGCCAATGATTGACGCCGCATAGTAAAACGCCACGTTTTTAAAGATAGTCATCTTTTACAGAGATATTAGAAGACTTTCGTAATTCTCTGTGAAACAGATTGAATTCGTTTCAATCCAAGTATTTGTCCAGGAGTTAGAAATTTTGGAATCAGACCAGTTATTTAATAATCTCACTTACGTACCTGGACGTAACAGGCTTTAAAACATACTTAATCGTAGTTTGATGTTATTTTTAAAAAATATTTTCAACGTTATAGGCGCCTGTGATCAAGATGTTACGGCCAATTTATAAAATCGGGTTTATATTACGTACTTGCTCAACTTTTCGAAATTGCTCTGCTTCTTGTATTATTGAATCTGTTTATTAAGTTTTACAATCTTTATATGTCATGTATTTAGAATATAGATTTTAGTACTTGTCAACACTAAGTTCTCTTGATCCATTTCAGATTTTGAGAAGTTATATGGTTGTGTTCAGATGTTAGCTTTTGTCTTTGCTCCAATGGCTGGAGCGTGGATGGACAAACGACGCCCGAGAGAATTGGGTAAGAACATAATTTTGTTGTGTTTTGTTATCTGTGACGACAGATCCGTGGTGTGAAGAAAAAAATAATGATAATCAATATTTAAAAAATAACCTTAAAATATCACTAAATCATTTAAGGCGGCTAATTAGTACGTTGGTTTAATTAAAGGCCTTGTTTTTATAGAATTGAATCAATCAAAGACATGAGATTTCTTTTTAGTCCAGGCAAGATAACATAAGTGCGGGCAGTTGCTGCAATAGAAATGCCAACCACGGTTTATGGTAGGTCTAGGCGTATTTTACCACCAAAAAAAAGTCCCAGTCCGAAATCCGTGCCCAAATGGGTCAAATTCGCCAAAATCCAAAATGTCCGACAGTTTTGGAGGTAAAAATCTAATGTTCACCAATTATCATAATGTGATCGAGTTTGGTATCAAAATATATGTTTTCGGGGTTGCTGAATCCATTTCCATAACAAATTTCGTGATTAGTGATACCCATTAGTCTATATGACAAAAAATTCAAGATGGCGGCCAGTTTGAGTGGGAAAATTCGAATTTTATAAAAGGATCAAGTTTGGTGTCGATATATACGTTTTCGGGGAAGTTGAATCCACTACATCACTTATTCATGGATTGGGACGACCCACACTGTTATACGAACAAAATAAACTATATAACTTTCATCAAAAGGGTCACAAATACAGCACCACTTTCAGTCCGGTAGCCAAACCCAATTTTTCGAGTGAACCTGGAAATTATATACAAAGATTTTTTTGTGGTTGATTTTAGTAGCCTAAGGTGTCCTCTTTCAGAATCTGTTGGGTGATCCTCGGTCACCCTTGAGCGTTTTGAGAAATTCAAGATGGCGTCCAATGTGGCCACTACATCCAATAATCCCATATAGCTTCCGTAGTATTTATTCTAGGATGATAATATCGGTGTCTAACCGTATGTTTCTTTGGTCAAGGAATACACTGAACTCATTTATCGTATGATAGTAAAATCAAACATGCCAGACAATATGGCCCTTTCACTTATTAGTGGCTGTTGGGGGCATCTATTTCACCATACCAAACTATATCTAGAGACAAATTATATATTTCTGGACAAAGAAGCGTATAAGTGATAGGATAACACCACATACATCCCTATCAGGGGCTTCGGGTCCACATGGGTCGGTCCTGAAAAAGGAGGCACAAACTGATTGTTGATAACTTAAAAGAGCAAATTCTACCCGCAAAACAGGAACATAACCTTAACAAAACTAGGTAATATCCATGTTTAATCCTTTAGTCATGTTTCTGGCCGCAACATGTGACAGCACAAGCGCAAAGTACCGTATATTCTAATAGTTAGTGCAGGGGGACTGCCCCACATAATTATGATTTACATAAAGGACAAATAAAACAAGACATCATACTCCGAAACAACAAACAAACAAATAAACAATTCAAAATAGAGAAAAAAGAGAAAATAAAGTTTACCTAGTGCAGCTATAAGCACAAGTACCACATAGGCTGTCACTATTGGATCCACATGACAGACCCCGGAGAAAGTTGTCCAGTTGTAATGTTCTCAATTTGGAATCCTTCTCCCAGCAATACTATGGTAGTTCAAGTCCCGGTGGATTCTGTTCTTCCAATGAACGCAAATCGATGACTGAAACATGCTGGAAGGTATAGGCATCCAAAACTGGAAATGTATCGACATCATCCACACATATATAGTTTGTCTCTAGATTTAGTTTGGTTCGGTGAAACAGTAAAATTAAACATGCCAGACAATGTGGCCCTTTACTCGTTAGCGGTGGTTGGGGGGTTATTTCACCTAACCAAACTAAATCTAGAGACAACTCATATATTTCTGGACAAAGGAGCGTATGAGTAATAGGATAACACCACATACATCGTTATCAGTGGCTTCAGGGCCACATGGGTCGGTCTTTGAAAGGGAGGCACAACCCGATTGTTGATAATTTAGAAAGAACAAATTCTACCCGCAAAACAGGAACATAGCCTTCACAAAACTAGGTAATATCCAGTTTAATCCTTTATTCGTGTTTCTGGCCACAACCTCTGCCATCACAAGCGCAGAATACCGTATATTCTAAGTCATCCCTAGTGCTGCTACAAGCACAAGTACCACATGAGCTGTCACTATTGTATCCACGTCTGATGAGCCACATGACAGACTCCGGAGCAAGTTGGCCGGTTGTAATATTCTCAATTTGGTATCCTTATCCCAGCATTATTATTCCAGTTTCAAGTTCCGAGTGAAAGGACCATATTATTGTCTGACATGATTAATTTTACTATTTCACAAAACCAAACTAAATCTAGAGACAAACTATATAGGTGGGGATGATGTCAATACATTTCCAGTTTTGGATGCCTATACCTTCGAGGCGGTTGGGGCGATTATTTCACCGAACCAAACTAAATCTAGAGATGATGTCGATACATTTCCAGTTTTGGATGCCTTTACTTTCCAGTGTGTTTCAGTCATCGATTTGCAAGAGCTCTTTCCAAAACAAGCTTATAATCAAACACAGATCACTGTATTTGTGGTAGCTTGTTATGGACAGTGTTCTAAAAATCGATGTCTTAAACACGCTGGAGGGCGTGGTCATCTAAAACTGGAAATGTATCCCCATTATTCCCCACCCGAACCATGTAATCTTGCTCAAACAATGATACATTTGCAGATAATATAAAAAGAGCTCATCGCCAAGCTTTTGTGTGGCGTTCACTGGAAGATTGGAATCTATCGGAACTTGAACTGGAATAGAATTGCCGAGAGAAGGATACCAAATTGAAAATATTACAACCGGCAAAATTGTTCCGGAGTCTGTCATGTGGCTCATCAGACGTGGATCCAATAGTGGCAGCTCATATGTGGTAACTGTGCTTGTAGCAGCACTAGGGCGGACTTAGAATATACGGTACTTTGCGCTTGTGATGTCGCAGGTTGTCGAGGTTATGTTCCTGTTTTGGGGTAGAATTTGTTTTTGTAAATTATCAACAATCAGTTTGTGCCTCCCTTTTTAGGACCGATCCATGTGGCCCTGAAGCACCTGATGTGGTGCTATCATATCACTTATACGCTCCTTCGTCCAGAAATATATAGTTTGTCTCTAGATATAGTTTAGTTCGGTGAAATAGATGCCCCCAACAGTCACTAATTAGTTAAAGGGCCATATTGTCTTGCATGTTTGATTTTACTATCATCTAATCATCTCACAACACGATAAATGATTTCAGTGTATTCCTTGTACCCACATACATACGGTTAGACATCCAAATTATCATCCTAGAATAAATACTATAGAAGCTATATGGGATTATTTGATGTGGCAACCATCTTGGACGCCATCTTGAGTTTCTCAAAACCCCAGGCTACTAAAATCAATCACAAAAAAACTTTGTATATGTTTTCAAGGTTCACTCGAAAAATTGGGTGTGGCTACCGCACTTAAAGTGGTGCTATATTTGTGACCCTTTTGATGAATGTTCGGATATAATCGTCTACTAGTTTTACCGCACTCAGTTATTGAATTGGATTCTACTAGGCTTATTTAAATGTATATGTGACTTTATGTTAATGCAAATACATAAATGTCTGAAAAATAAATAATGTTAGACTTAGATAAAGAGCTTGCTATAATAGTTCAAACATAGAAATTGCGAAATGAATATATTAAATATTTCATTTAAATAGTTTGGCTTTATTAGGAGATACTTATAACGAAATGTTTTATCACGTAAAAGATTCTTTTATTCACGAAGTTATCAACATTTTCAACTTAACACAATTAAGTGACTCACCAACCAGATATAACGAACGCGGCAGAAATTCATTAGTTGATTTAATTTTAACTAATTGCCCGAATTTTGTAAAGACAACCGGTTGTTTGGATAATGTTTGTAGCAATCACTGTCCTGTGTATTGTCAACTTTAATTTCATTCCAGCCTAAACACAGTTATAACTAATATGGGACTATGCAAAAATGGATATAGAAGGACTGATACATGATGTAACAAATACCGACTGGACCGTAATCATTGCAAGTGAAACTATTGACGCAGCATGCTTCAGATTTACAATATATTGATTAACATTGCAAAAAATAATATACCTATTAAGAATGTGACTATTAGACCTCGAGGTAAACCATCGATCAACAATGAAATTAGAAATGAATAAACTGACAAAATTCACAGAAAAGCAAAAAATTCAGATTAAGCAGAGCATTGGAATGTATTTCGGAAAATAATAAATAATAACATTTGTTTAATAAGAAATTGTAAACTTAACTATTACGAAAACATAAACAACGATTTAAATTTAAGCTCTTAATCGTGGTTGAAACTGGTCAACTTGTTTGTAAAAGAAAATGGGTCATCACATCAGACTATCCCACCACTCAACACTAACAACAACAACACGACATTCACACCACGCGATAAAGCAGAGGCGTTGAACACATTTTTTTATATACCAGACTGAATTGAACGATACAAATCACCCTCTGCCTTGTCCTAGTCACAGAGAGAATGTAAGTAATGAACTAACATTTCACCCACAGGAAGTTGAAGATATGCTTAGTTGTATTGATATATCAAAGTCTTCTGGTCCCGATAACTATCGACCGGTCTCATTGTTATTTTCAGTCTCTAAAAATTTTGAAAACTGCATACACAAGCATGTCTTTAACTCCTGCGCGACAATTCGGTACAAGTTCTAAAGTGGTTTTATGAAAGGAGATTTGACTATAAATCAACTTAAAGACATAAACCATTTCTTTTCATGGCGGGTAGCCTACTATGTGAATATTGTGTTCTGTGACATCAGCAGGGCTTTTGACAGGGTCTGACATGCCGGCCTCGGTCGAAAGCTGGACGCTGTTGGTATTAGAGGAGGGTTATTGGAACGGCTTTAAAACTATTTAACTAATAAAACACAGTATGCTGTCATCGAAAATACACCCTCTGGTACCTCAGTTGTCACGGCTGGTGTTCTGCAGGGCTCGATTCCCGGTCCTTTACGTTTTCTAATCTACATTGTCGAAAATTACTTTAAAATATAAAAATTATTCGCGGATGATACATCTTTATATATGTTTGATTTAAGATCCTACAAAAGGTGCCCAAATTTTAAATTCAGATATAGAAAGAATGTACACATGGGCTAAACATGGCTAGTTTCCTTTAAATCCTGAAAAAACTGAAACATTAACAATATCAACCACACCTAAGCACGATTCGATTCCTCTTTGCATGAACAGGGATTAAATAGATGAAGTATCTCACCAGAAACATTTGGGACTTTTATTTTTCAAAACAATCTTAAATGAAACATACATATAGATAATCTTTGTAGTAATGTGTCAAAATTTATCAACTGCTTAAGATCACTCAAGTACCGACGAGGAAGGAAATTACTCAAAACAATGTACACTTCCTATATTTTACCACACTTTGACTATGCTGACATTATTTGGGATGGGTGCACGGATTACTTAGCTAACCAGTGAGAACAGTTACAATTAGATGCTTTACGCACACCATGTGGCGCTGTGAAGGGAACTAGCCATGGTTTGCTATATAAAGAAGTGGGTATTTTGCCTCTAAAACAACGCCGCGAAAGACATAAGTTGATATTTTTATATTAAAAAATAAACCACTTAACCCCTGATTACCTTTTTGACAATATAAACAAAAGCAAAGTACAATGTAATTAAGGAAATGACAAAAACCTACCATACTATTTTTGTAAAACTAATCTATTTTATAATTCTTTCTTTCCTTCAACTACACGATATGTTATTCAATTTTAAACAAAAACTCTCAAACCATGATCACTTGGTACCTTCTTATTACAATATTGGTTAAAGAAAGGTTCCAATTATCCATTCAAGACTTCGTTTATCAAACAGTGATATAAATGGACATGCATTTTTGAGACACGTAACTGACTCTTTTTTGGAGGGGCTGAGGATGTGGGCGGCTAAGAAATCATTATTGTTGGCGAAATATTGCGGGGGGGGGGGCTTTCTATTGTATATCTCTACGGATGTTTTACTTGAACAAAATAAATTATTATTTTCTGAGGTGCAAAACTTTTTAGAATAAAGTAATAGATTTCAAGTACTATAATCGTCATTTATTATTACCATCATTAGATTTTGTTTACATATTTATACACTTCAGGCCTTAAACCAAAATTAGTTATAATGTATATCAAATAACCGTTTTATTTGAACAATATTATAATTGTATACTTTCAGAATTGTATTAATTAATAACACAATATGAATAGTTTCGACTATATACATAAATAAAATAAAACCAAGTACGAACAATCCAAACCGTAAGACGGAATCCAAAGTCCTAAAAAAACGTTATAGGCAAATAGTATATTCAAGCAAAATAGTGTAATCAGCAAATGGACTGCTCCCCGTGTATAAAATACACGACAAACAGTGGTAACAGGTGTCCGGAAGAGTAAGCTTACCCTGCCTGGCTAGCCACACCCGCCATAGCTGCATCCAAACTATTAAGCGAAATCTAGGTAAAATAGCGTGATTGACCAATGAAATATCGGTATGCAAAATGCACGTGATGAACAGTGTTAACGACGTAGTCGACAGACATTATCATGGAGATCGTATGTGTCAATTAAATATATCCAGAATAATAGCTGAGAGAGACATATTATATTTACCAACTATGTCAATATGTCGACCATAAAACTTTTTAAATGTTTTAATAGGCAGATTTAACTCTTGAATAATGCATTGTATTGTGGATATTCAGCTTCTTCTATCTCTATTATTACTTATTTATTGTTTTATTTTTCAAATTCAAGAAAGCGGTTTTGGAAACTGTTTGATATTTTTCAAATGTTACTGAGCATGGTGATATTTTAAAATCTGAAATGCCATTAAACATCAATTATGACACTAATTAGCATTACCTCCTAAGCGCAATGGTTCAGAGTTTTATAGTACGGTAGCTCCCAAATCTATCCTATTGCACTTGAGAAAATTTACGAAGCAGTCACCGAAGAAGCTGATCAAAGCCTTTCTGAATGACCGTTTCCAGACGTCCCAGACATACTTGAAAGCTATTCTCAAAGACTGCCAAGCATATCCAATTAGTTTGTCCCACCTTGTGAACCATTTAAAGCTGTTTATCGCCAAGTCGGGCAATATCTGTCTTTTACCCAATACTTATATGTTACACTTGTTTGTTTATATTTTTTTATAAAAACTGGACTGATATTCATTTGAGTGATTCAACGTTCACAACAATATTGTAAGAGATAATATATCCTCCAATGACGATAAGCGTTTGTTGTCTCGATTGTCAGACCTTTTATCGATAGTTTCCGCAAGTAACGTCATGCATTACCGGATCATTTCGCAGATATTCCAGACATTTTTAGTCCAAAAAGCATTTGAAGCAGCAGGCCAATGTAGCTTTGGCAAAATGTATCTTTAAGTTTACAGAAAGTCAAATGAATTAGCACGACGTTCTAAAATATAGCATTGCGTGTGAATGTGCTTAGGAAACAATCCATGTTATCTGACCGTTTGGATTGTTTTGAAAATGTGTCACAGAACTGCATCAGAAGATTGAAATCTTTAAAATATATCTGATCTTCTTTTTGTTGATAAGTGTCACCCAAGTGTCCTGGGTTTTTTTTTTGGTTTTAGTCATTTAAAACCAGTTATGATGTGTGGGGGAAACGTTAGCTTATTTAAATCTACAAAAAAAATTGTAAACAATAACACAGACAATGACGACTTTGTATAACTATATTTCAGTTTGGGCTTATCATGCATTTGCCATGTCGGTGTGTCGGTTGGCAAGTCGTCGGCCCTTCCTTCAATAATTGACTTGCGAAACATAAAAAGGACGAACCATATAAATATCTAGTCTTCAGAGCTATGCCCCATTTCTGAAAAAAAATATGTGATCACTACAGAATAAATAGTTCTCAACGGGCTTGTTTTCTAATTTGGTGGGATTCAGGTGGGAACGAACTCTATTGATATTTACCTTTCAACAACCTACCCTCTTTCCAGGGCATTGGGACCATGGAAGGGCGATCTCTATCGATCTTCCGTTCAGTAGTTACACCCACACACACCTGGGGAACGCGTTAGCTCATAAAGTTTTTAACCGTTTATCTCAAATATGATGTGAAACATTCGGGTCACGGAAGTACAACCCCTTTTAAAAGTCAGCGTACCTCATTTTGCGGTGTTAGCTCGATAGAGGCTACTGTTTCGACCGATTTTTTTTTAATCTGGATCTGGTATGAATCATTGTGGTCATGAGAGAATGAAACAGCGCTCCACTCTTGAGTTGATACCCCCACCCCCTCTTCTCCCCGACCATTTCGAAACATCTTATAAGCGCAATAAATCCTACGGCTATGATCAATTTTTATTTCAAATATTTGAACGCGATAGAGGGTAGATTTCTTGAAGCATAACACATCCCTATCCTATTTGGTTAACATTCAAGTTCCCTTTTATTTAAACTATATGCCAATCTTGTTTCGAGACAAAGCTGCGATGTGGGTGTAATTCCATGGCTTTACGTGGCTATCTTTTCGTGTCTACTTCAATGAATGTAATACCACCTGTTACCTTTGATAATCCTACAAAATACGATATAAAAAATATAATGAAAAATTGAGCTTTAACTGCATTTCCCGAACTTAGATAATGCGCAGGAAATTGTGGTTTTGGGAACAGAACAGACACAAATAAAGACAATTCGATTGGCCAAGTTTTCACGAGATCTGAATGAAATACGTCATCTGTTAAGTAAGCAAAGCGTAATAATAAACAATCCCACAGGACAATCCCACGGACACGACACCATATACATTTCAAGCAATAACATATATATAAAATCAAGTGAATGTACCCGGGTACCAGCTGCATGCGTCTACTGCGCTGCATAGTTCCGGTCTGTTGTGATACAGGTTTCACTCAAAATGAAAACAAATTAACAGTAAGATAAACAGTGCAAAAAAAGGTGGGGGGGGGGTATTCCCAAAAGATATATCAAACTGGTGTGAGTCATGATGTGCTGTCTGAAGAAAAAAAAACTAGTTATAATGTGATCTCGGTACAATAATATAAATATATAATTTCTATCCGCCAAGTGTTTGTAAACAACCCAAAATAAGTCGGTCATAGCTGACATAACGTCATCATTACCAGGAAAATGACGACCGGCTAGTTTTCATTTTTTTTAAACTTGCCTCATACATGGTTACAAATCTCGCCATTTGAAAGGACGCAGATTGTCACGGGACGCCAGCAATATGACACGTTACTGATCCGCAGTCAAGTGCTTTGCAACCGTCTTGCAGATACTTTTGTCATTGCTTACGTGGTCAACCCTCTTAATCAATCCCCTCTGCAAATAGAGCCCCCCCCCACCACCACCATGAAGAAATTGTCAACCATAAAAACAATAGATATACGTTGTCCGTCAATTTTTAAGCACTCCTGGGAATATTTCCCATCCCTCTCGTTGCTCTAATCTAGTTACGGCTTTACTGGCTCGCTAGCCTGGAGGTCGGGGGGGGGGTGTTCGATCCCTGCATTGGACGAGAAAGTTCATCGAGAGTTTCCGGCGTGGTTCCCCGTTGTCAGTAATGCATGCCGGGGTCCCGTGTACACTTTGGCGTGCACGTAAAAGATCCCTTGATAGTTGAAATTCGATATGAGAGTAGGGCGTAGTCCCGCTGTCTGGACAAAATATCCCTCATAGCAACTGTATGGCTTATGCCCGTCTGCATTAACCCAGTTTGGAGCAGAGCAGTAGGAGGTTTAACCCCATTTAATTTCGTATTTAAATGTATAGACATTTTGTATCCTGGGTAGATATCGCATGCGTCTACTTTTAAACAAACATTTGTAAACATAGAACCTATCGACCTACATTGAATGAAGAACTATATTTTAGTTCAAATGACAAATTACCAGGCATTACAGAAGGACATGTATTCTTTCACCGGCAACATGAAACCTCTAATAGCTTAAATTGTCAAACCTTGAACGACAAAATCAATAAACCCACCAACATTTAGTAATTTAACCCGAATACTCGTGGATTAACAGAAATAAAAAGAAATCCACTTAGATTAAATTAGATTTGGCGTCAAAGCAGCTCTGTATGGATTCGATCATGGTGTTTATATGTATTTTGTTTATATGGACAACAACAAGTCTAACTTCTTCAGATTTCAAACATCCTTTACAACTAATGAAATCATGACTTTCTTGCATGTTCTTAGTGTTTAATGTCCGCTCCCACCGAAGGTGATATCGCAGACAAGTCTTATTTTTCAGTTTAATTATCTTAGCGCACGCGCTTTACCTGTGGGAGGAAACCGGGAGTACCCGAAGTAAAACCCACATCAGGGATCGAAAACACAACCGCAAGCTAGACGTGATCGGCCAGCTAGATGTCGAAGCGCGGCACTCTAGACCACTTGGTCATCCCAGCTCCCCACCGATGCCACATATATATACACCGTAGGTCTGTATATTTCACAAATGGTTCACAAGAACCATCAAATGCATGTTTAAAGAGCCCGTGTCGCTTTCAGTGGAATATTTCTGAAATCATTTACAATTGAAAGTATAATTAAATGGTGATGGTGTATGAGTTTTAATGGCAGTATGTATTTGATGTTTATTTCAGGTCTTTCACCAGGAACTCAACAGATGACGAACACTTTACCAGTGATGTTTGCAACCTCTGCTATAGGAGTTGTACAGGCCAGTGTTTCAATGATACCCATTGATGAAGCTCTTATATTCTCGCTTCTCTTGAATGTCATGCATCGTGTTTTCCTACTCACCAATCTCTGTTCATTTTTAATGCATCTGTAAGTCTTATTGAAGTCTTTTAAACTCTTTAATTCGGTTTTCCATTCGAAATTTTACAAAGAAATATCAGTGCCTTTAAAGGTTCAAGTTGGCTCGACTCGGTGAAAGCGGAACCGCTAGTTAATTGATGTCTGAAAATCTAATCCACCTGAAAGACGCACATATTGTTATTATGATTTTAAATTCATCTGGTCTAGATATAGTTTAATAAATACTGTCTCATCTCAGCTGTACAGATAACCATATCTACCAAAATGGTTTTATACTGTTACTAAAAAGTATAATATTTCGTCTGTCTATCGTACCATAATCATTAAGACCCATTATATCTGTCGACACATTGTATCCATTTGGACATGAATAGAATGTTAACGTTGCTTATAATGTTGTCAAAGTGGAAGTGTGACTTTAAATTTAGCTGACATTAAGAAAAGGCCGATGGGTGTTTTAGCTGTCAACAGACTTAGTCAAAAACTCAACTAAAAAGTACATTACAGAGAATTTCCGCAGTTAACAAACTAATATTGTTCTATCCCTATAATGGAAATAGCATACCCGATATAATCCACACACGGTTTTCAGTGCCAAAAGTAGTTGGTGGCATAATACTGTAGTTAACTAAAAATGTTGCACATCACGATTTTAATCAACTGGTTTAGTGAAGTTGATAAAAAGTCAAACAGGAATTGTATCTGTAAGCACGGTAAACAGGTTATTCGATCTTCCATGGAGTAATTGGCTGTCTAGAAAGGAAAAGGAAGCTGTGTTTGTAATGAATAAATGACGGCCTTTATCTGAAACCCGTGGAGAGTGAATCGGGGAAATTTGTAGTGAAATAATAGAGAATATATCTAAATTTAAACGTGACTCTGTAGGTCATTGCTTTTTTCCCCTCCATTGCCGTCAGTTTTATTAATCGAATTTTATGATCCTCTGGTAGCGTATAAACAAATTGACACTGTATGTGACTCGATATACAAACTGTGTCATATAAAAATAAAATAAAACCAAGTACGAACAATCCAAACCATTAGACAAAATTCGAAGTCCTAAAAAACGGTATAGGCAAAATAGTGTAATCAGCATATGGACTATTCACCCTGTACAAAATACACGACAAACAATGGTAACAGGTGTCCGAAAGAGTAAGCTTGCCCTGCCTGTCGCGCCGCACCCGCCATAGCTGCATCCAAACTATTAGTCGAAATCTCGGTAAAATAGCGTGATTGGCCAATAGACTATCGGTATGCAAAATGCACGTTATGAAACGATGTAGTAGACAGACATAATCAGTGAGATAGTATACGTGTCAATTAAATGTGCCTAGAATAATAGTCGAGAGAGACATGTTATATTTACCAATCAAGTCAATATGACGGCCATAAAACTTTTTAAAGGTTTTTAATAAGTTTAGTTCACAAGTGTTCCTGTCTGGGGGAGAAATTATCACGCATAGGGTAATTTAAAGGTTTTTCCCGTCTAGCCAAATCCAAAAGCAAATATAATTAATTTTACTTCCAAAACCTTTTGCGTCCAGTTTGTCCTTTGTTAAATCGGCTATGTGTTTTTTGTTACATGGTCGATTTGTCTTTTACTTAGTGGACGATTTGTCTTTCATTAACCGTTAAGAGTTATTGCGTAAACATCTCCATTAAGACGGTCCCATTTCTCGACATTGGTGATGCTTCTGCCTATTCTTGGGCTCTGTGTTCAACATTATAACACTGATAAACTTGTACTTGTTGCGAGTTGTTACTGCCAATAATGGATAATTCATACCTGTTTTAGTGGCATTGGTTAATGTCCGAAAGCGTATATTCTTGAGGTGTCGTATCATCACATGCTGACGTGGATGTACTAATGAATTCAGAGTTATATCAGAGGATTATCAAATATTTAATTTTTCTCAAATGGTTTTATTTTTGTTTTTTAGGCATTTTCCTCAACAGCACTTTGGAAAATTTTTTGGACTTGCCATGTTTGTTTCTGCCATCATTAATGCATTCCAGTTTCCTATTAAGAATTTTTTACTTCATAAGTACAACGCTTCTTTGTATGTAAGTAAATAAAACCCATACTATTACCATTAAATCCTTATGGTGAAACAGTTCGCGATTCTCTATTAGGAATTTTGGCAGGTTTATTACAAGATTCAAAGTTCACTGAAATCGTGACCTGACAGGTATCTTCGGTAGTCAATTCATTTAGCAAAGATTATGGCCACTGACATGTGCCGTGAACCAATGGATAACACAATTTATATAAATACTTCAATTATGTGCATGGATAACTTACTTTGCATAATGTAGTTAAATTGTGTGCATGGATAACATAATTTATATAAAATAGTTAATTGTGAATGGGTAACAAAATTTACATAAAATAGTTAATTTAGTGGATGAATAACATAATTCATGAAATAGTTATGTTATGGGTATGGATATCTATGTATTATTAGTATTATGTGTAAACTTTTCAGGTGAACATTTTTCTACTGGTAATGTGTGTTGTAACATTGGGCCATCCTATTAATGTTTGGAATCATTGTATCAAACGACTGATTAGAGACCCGCCACGTGAAGATCGCAGATCTAGAGATGCCAGTAATTTGCGTTTGGCATTGCCACCAGAATTTGTCTTGGCCATGACCGAAGGAAATGGTGAGATTGTGGAGTTGGTACCAGGGGAAATCTTACCGATTGAAATTACCGGTAATGGTGATATTCCAGAAGTAATTATTCAAAGTGCCAGTGATGGATCGGGCAAAATATCTTGAAACTGAATACCTATTTCCGTTTCTGTAGTGTTACGAAAGTATAGTTGTCGGAATTCCTTCCTGTGAATTGGAGCCCCGTGAAAGCTCTGTTACACGATAGTGTCCTTGACTCGTATTCCCAGAAGACTTCTGTGTCTTAGTGGACTATTTTTACGCTACTTTGTTGTTTAAAAGATTGTAGCTAAAAACGTTGATACACACAACTCACTAAAAAAAACGATGTTGATGTAATGTTTTCAGTTTGCCAGACTGGATTTTGTATGGACTGTGTCATTTAATATTTTTAAAAAATATGATTTTTTTTTTAATTTGTCATTTGGTTTCGTTTCTTTTTAGAGAATGTAAATTATGAACGACATTGATAATTATAAGGTGATAGACAGGAAGTGCTGACCATTAAAGTTTGCCCTTCTCAGTAATTTGTCCGCGATTTAACACTAAATTATCCTCGAAGGACTATTCCAGATGTTGTAGTTTCTTGAATTATACTCATTATCGATTTTTAAAATGAGTTTCAAACATGCACAAACTAAAGTGCATAGTACATCTGATATAACATGGGATTATAATTTTTTTTATTAACAATAGGAAGCCTCTTTCCGTTTTATTTACAACAATTAATCTAGCACACAAACAATAATAACTATAGTAAACATGGACATGTCGTATTCCGTAAAAAAAAATACATTATGAAAAGTTGCATTTCAACGGATATTTGATTACAGTCATCCTTTACTATTATCCCCAAATTCATTATTTAGACCATCCCAAAAAGGTCACTTACCGTTCATACATGCTTCGAAACTTTCTCTTGTGGAATAGTCAATAAACTGGTGGATTTTTCGGTCCGATACATTTGACAAAGTCGGCGTTGATTCCGGAGATTTCCGTGAGTTTGGAAAAACGACTTGACTATCATGTTTCCCAGTGATTTGGTTGAATATACGAGGGCTGGTTGAACATGTTCCCCGCACTCGGGATTGGTTGCTGTTGATTGCTCTCTCTGCGACGCTTAAATCCAGCAGTCAACTTCTTTACTGTGGGAAAAGGAGGGGCACCATCTCCCAAAGTGGCATCCTCTAAATGTATCTGTGTTTTGGTTAGTCCCTATAGCCAGTTTTATCAATTTCTGGTGATTTCAGTGGGTAGGTTCACAAGATGGTCTTTTACGAAGACGATAATAACACTACAATTGCAGTTGTACTTGCTGGTGACAAACGTGTGTATCAACCCAATTGATCTATCCTTTTCGGTCTTAGAGCTTTTCAGCTAGCCTCCGTAATATTATGTTGGTTGACTTGGCGTTACGGGACTTATGTGCTTTAACTGATAATACCAATCTGAAAGGGAAATTACACGAAATTGTGACGAGTACAATATTATACTTTCGTTATTTGATCGCGACTATTCGGTGATTGGTGTTTATGTCGGAGCATTGCCGAATTTGGTAAACTTGAAAATAATATCTTCGTATCCAGTTAAAAGTCATTATTATTATCAAAAGAATTAATAATTAGTGTTTACTTTTAAATATTTACGATAGCTGGGCTCCATTTTCCTCAAACAGGCGTATAAAATGCGAAAGATCAGCTTCGTTACTCACAATAACAATTTAACTGGTCACGAGAATGATGGTTTTGATCACAATAACTACCATGTTTTGAAGTGCTCTTATTGGATCATTGATAGGCGATGACATGATTTGTCTATATACATTTGTATAGCCAATTGCATCGATAACCACATCTTCAATAGAAGTCTTGATCTCGCTTTAACTACGTACAACTTAACAACTTATCAAGCCCTTCACGCAATACCCTGAATATTCCGGCACTAGGTTTGATTGGGTATAAGCCCAGCTTGTGAGCCTATCAGATTCCTTGGTCGTCGCGAATACCAAGTCTAAAGCTAAAATTTCTACATGTGAAAATCTAGTTACGAAGTTCAAGGTTCGTCCAATGTCAAAGTTTCCGTGGGGTTCGCTGTGTCACGATCTCTGATTGGATGCTACTGCTCATGTGTCAGCAGATAACGTAGCTTTGTATAATGTTGGGAATTGTGAAGTAAACCAGCAACGGTCAGATGTTGTAAAACTCCCAGTCGTTGCTTCAGGAACATGCGCTAACCACAATTGTAATATCGAGCAATATGCCTCTATTTCTCGGTAGTGTGTTCTCAGCTTCTGTTATGTCTTAATGTATGTTGACTGTTCGTTCAATTAGAATATCCAGTGTATTTAGTTTCAGGTGATGTGAATCGGCTTTATTTTTAACTTACGGCCCTATACAAGTAACTGTTAGCCATATACGAGTAATTGTGAGCCCTATACAAGTTAAGATTGGCAGTATTGTCTGACGAATCATAAATACTGGCATTCTCTGAGTTACGTTAGACATTTAATTCATTTGCTCAGTAAGAGTCCATCGAATTTATTTTCTCAGTAAGAGTCAAATTGAATATTATACGGTAATGTGATCTCCCGGTGCCATAAGAGACAAATGAACATCACGGATGAGGGCTAAAATTGGAATATTGTGTGTTAATAACACTGTTTGTACGTAAATGAGAAATGTACTTGTTATTCCCTTGTCGCTCAAATGTATTGAACACTCATAGCAATTATTTTTCGTTATTGGTATATTGTCAAGTGTATTATTATCATGTGTGAGAGTTCGTGTTGAAACTCAAAACCGTTTGATGGAAGCCATGCCACGACTCTGTTGTACAAGTAAATATCATACAATTTTTTAATAAGAGTCTTCTATCGTGTTTCATTTGTCGTCTTTTTCCATTTTGTTTAAATCTATACCACAGTCTAGGGACGTCGTTATGACATTTGTATCCACTTAACCCAACTTTGCCTTCTAACCAGCCAAGAGTCTTCTATCGTGTTTAATTTGTCGTCTTTTGCCATTTTGTTTAAATCTATACCACAGTCTAGGGACGTCTTTATGACATTCGTATCCACATAACCCAACTCTGCCTTCTAACCAGCCAATGGTGGGATGCGTTGTCTTCGTCAAATTTGGTTTTCAACTAACACAATAGCTATAGCCAGACTTCAAAGGGAATTCAAAAAAGATAAAGACATGATAATAGACAGAGGGGGGAGAGAGAGGGAGAGTCAACACAAACTAACATTATTGTGGTTAATGTGGAATTTTGTTTGTGAAACTGCTTTTCTGCGTGTTATAATAAAAGATGTCAAGTATATAATATTGTCTCATGTCTATAGTTTATACTCATTATTTGTTATTATAGCTGTCGTGTCAGTCTTGTCACGTCCGTCTCTAATCACATAACACAGATTGGTTCATATAGACTAAGATAAAAAAAAAAGGCACACGGAAAATAGTTCCCCCCCCCTCTTGATTACAGTAATAATTTGTCTGTGCAATACGAGAAGCGGGTATTGTGGGGTGAGCTGAATTTCTTGTTTATTTAAAGAGAACGAGGTCTATACAAATGACAAATCTTAATGATATGATATAAATAGATGATATCAATTAATGTGGAATTTTGTGGCCGCAGTCTATCTTCATGAGGTTCGAGGGTAAAATGTATAAGATTATCTAGGTTTAACCATAGTATAACCAGAGTACCCACATTGTAGAAAATGTTCATAAATTCTCACTGGTTAAACCAAGTTAAGAAATGAACCAAATCTCTACGACCTCTTCAGAGAATATAGAATTCCGCCACAAGCAAATCAACATAGTGAATTTGTCCCCCAATTCTATCGAAATTCGTGCGACCCACCACGGGCATAAAACCGTGAACACACCATACCACGTGCCTAAATATACGAACTAAAATTTCATTAAGCCCACCGTACCACGGGCATAAAACCATGAGCACACCATACCACGTGCTCAACAATACGAACTAAAAGTTCATAAAGCCCACCGTACCACGGGCATGAAGGCCGAGAGCACACCATACCACGTGCTAAACCACACCTTACCACGTGCACAAAGCTTAGTTAAAACACCGTACCACGTACACGCAGCGTATGAACATAAGTTTTAAAAAGCGCACCGTACCACGGACATGGCAAACCTAAACGTCAACACGATTTAAGATAGGTTGCCAGGCAACGAAACATACGCCCACAGCAGCTAAATCGTCCGGGGAGTCAACAAGAGTTGTCGCATATTTTTAATTTTTTCGATAATTAAAAAGTAATTATCAGAAAATCATTAGAATTTGTTTGGCTTTGATAAAGTTCTCCTCCATGCGAACCTTTAGTATACGAAACATTTATTATCATGGATGTAGCTGTTCAAGTTATCAAAATGCATTGTTCGTCTCAAGACCTTAAACTCTTCTATAGTGTCCACAAGAATTTTTGACAGTAATTATCGGAAATCGCTGAAAATCAATAGGGCTCTTCTTTACACGACATTAAACACTGTGTATAAATTTAAAGTCAAAAGGATATTAACTTTGGCCTCAAGAGCATCCACAAGAATTTTCTAAGTGATCAAGGGCCATAACTCTGGCAGTAATTATCGGAAATTGCTGAAAATCAATAGGATTCTTCTTCTCATGACCTTAAACACTGTGTATAATTAAAATTCAATCGGATATTAACTTTGGCCTCTATAGCATCAGTCAGATTTTTTGAAGTGATCAAGGGCCATAACTCTGGCAGTAATTATCGGAGGGGACTTCGTCTGATGACCTTAAACACTGTGTATAAATTTAAATTCAATCGGATATTAACTTTGGCCTCTAGAGCAAGATTTTGTGAAGTGTTAAAGGGCCATAACTCTGGCGGTAATTATCGGATATTGCTGAAAATCAATAGGCTTCTTCGTCTCATGACCTTAAACACTGTGTATCAAGTTAAAGTCAATGGGATATTAACTTTAGCCTCTAGAGCGTTCACAATATATTTAAAAGTGATCAAGGGCCATAACTCAGGCGGTAATTATCGGATATCGCTAAAAATCAATAGGATATTTTGTCCCATGACCTTTAACACTGTGTATTAATTTAAAGTCAATCGGATATTAACTTTAGCCTCTAGAGCGTTCACAAGATATTTCAAAGTGATCAAGGGCCATAACTCTGCCAGTAATTATCGGATGTCGCTGAAAATCAATAGGCTTCTTCGTCTCGTGACCTTAAATACTGTGTATAAATTTACGGTCAATCGAATATCTACTTTAGCCTCTAGAGCGTTCACAAGAAATTGTGGACGACGGACGGACGGACGGACGGACGGACGCACGTACGGACAGACGTACGTACGGACCGGGCGACGCCAATATACGACCACATTTCAATGTGGGCGTATAAAAATTACCAACATGCTGTTTAATCTTCTTTGAGATCGACAGCGGCATCAAATTTTACAGAGGTGGGGTGGACTGTAAAAGCATTTATAGCCTGTATGAAACTTGCAATCAAGCGATCATTGCCAGAATTCGTCAAGTGAAAACCATCACCTCGAAAAAAGTGTGGAGTGAAACATGTGATACTGTGAGATATAATATGGCCAGGGGGATTATTAACTACGGCCCTACGGCCTTCACGATTTATCCTCTTTCGTTTAATGTCCAAAGCTCTAAGAGCATGATTTACCTCTCTCACTTAAATTACAAGTTTTATCATTAACTCCCCGCGATGTGAACCGAGGGAGAATATCCGACCATATTAAAGAAGTTTGAGGGAATATCTCCCTCGAGTAAGCCACATTCTTTGCTATTGAATTGTTCAAATCAAAAAATAGACTTATCAGTTAAGTCGTTCCCTCCTAAATGTATACTATTATAAGCATATCAGGAGGTCGCTTAGCTTTTAGCATCAAAAACTGTATGTTGGGTAATAACCAAGCCCAAACCCCACCTTTCTCCCTTAATCTGCCATGTTTCCTGCAGCACTCCAGTAGCTTCGGCTCTGTGTTTAGCCCAGAAAATAATGGAAACTTCCCACAAACCAAACAGTGTCACAAGTATCTACAATTATAAATATGGTGCGTTATACCTACACAATAGAGTGCAATTACAAGCGAATATAGTTTTTATACGCGCTGGATTTCCACCTGCCCATTCTCATGATATCCTCCTTGTAACCGCAGCTAGCAAGGTCCGTTGCCCTACCTATCCTGAATGAATGCGATTTGAATCGACATGCTGGAAGATCCAAAAATTTAGTTGCTTTGAATAGAATTGCACGAAATTGACTTCTTGTTAATAATTTCTGATCAGCGTGAGAAAAGTAATATTGAGCTTCTTGAGGTCTTGAGGTCTCATTCGATCATAAGAGATGATAGCTCTAACGGGGCACGTAGGGGGATTCAACGCTGGTATACGTAAAGTAGTCGGTGGCCCTGACTGATTCGTTTTTGATGATGTTATTCTGATCAGCAAACTACGTTCACTACCAATTCCCTCGATAGTGACATCGCCTTGACGAAGAGGGCGATCAGCATATGTCGGATCTGAATACACCAACTCACCAATACGCATCAAACCATAATAAGCCAACTTAAATGCAGATTCAAACAAAGTTGCCTGAAAGGTAGTATAACAAATAGAAGGTAAAATCGAACAAACAGCTCCTAAAATATTTAGAGTTAATGGTGCCCTTATATCCTTAGTGTCTTCTATAACCAGCCAAAATCTTTTTAACCAAAAATTATGATGTGTAATCATTAAGGTTCTGAATTTTGTTGAAAAAACTAATTGCCGACAAGTAAGACGTAATTGTTGCAGGAACATAACCCCGATGGAAGCATGAGGAGATATAACATATTAAATCCTGCAATGACGCCTCAGACAACGAGTTTTCTTTACGGAATTTATTAAAATGTGTAATAGTATTCTGGTGTTAGGTGCCAAGCTTGATTCAAGTAACTTTAATGTGGTTCGCTGAATATCTGTAAAACATAGTTGGGTACTAGACTGGGTTCCAGCTGTGCGTCTGGTGCCAACACACGAAATCGATCCATCTGAAAACGAGAGAGACTGTCTGCAATACCGTTATGAATGCCCTAAACGTGCTCAGCTCTGATGATTATGTTATTTGAAAAACAAATTAAGGTTATTCCGCGCACAAGTTTCATAACATGTTCGGATTTTGATGTCATGTCATGGAATTAAGAATTTGTACAACTGCTTTGTTATCCGAATGGAAAAGAATCTTTTTATTTCTAAAATAAGGAGTCCAAATGAAAAATGATACAAAAATTGGGAATAATTCAAGTAGCGTTATGTCATCTAACAGACCAATCGCTTCCCACGTTCGTGGCCATGCAAGGTTAAACCACTGTCTGTTAAAGTATGCAGTATGCACCGCAACCAAAATCTTTATGTGCCGAACTATCAGTAAATAGATGCAATTGTGCATCCGTCGACCAGAAACGATCATGAAACAAGGAAATACCATTATACCCCGACAAGAACGTTTGCCACATCCTTAGGTCGCTTTTTATACCATTTTTTAGCCGAATGTGATGATGAGGCTTTGATAATCCGCATGTCGAGTGGATCCATCTCCGACAACATGGACGGCCAGGGACAATTACCCGACACACAAAATTTAGCGAGCCTATCAACGACTGTACCTGTTTAAGAGTGCAGTTGTTACACCTTAGCATTGATTCGATTTTTTCCAAAATATCCCGAATTTTATCATGTGGAATGCTAAGTGTCATATTAAGCGTATCAATATGAATGCCCAACAAAGTTAAAGCTGATACCGGACCAACAGTTTTTTCCTCGGCAATCGGAACACCTAAACTTTTAAGACAATCGTTGAAAGTGGTCATCAATAATGTGCACTCATTAGAATGTGGAGAACCCCGAAACATAAAGTCGTCAAGATAATGTAGCAATTGATCACTGCCATTTTGCAAATGTTGAACAACTTATAGAACAACCAAATGGCATACATTTGTCAAAATAATACAAATTGTTGAAAGTAAAACCTAGCTGATCAAAATCATACTGTGAGATATAATATGGCCAGGGGGATTATTAACTACGGCCCTACGGCCTTCACGATTTATCCTCTTTCGTTTAATGTCCAAAGCTCTAAGAGCATGATTTACCTCTCTCACTTAAATTACAAGTTTTATCATTAACTCCCCGCGATGTGAACCGAGGGAGAATATCCGACCATATTAAAGAAGTTTGAGGGAATATCTCCCTCGAGTAAGCCACATTCTTTGCTATTGAATTGTTCAAATCAAAAAATAGACTTATCAGTTAAGTCGTTCCCTCCTAAATGTATACTATTATAAGCATATCAGGAGGTCGCTTAGCTTTTAGCATCAAAAACTGTATGTTGGGTAATAACCAAGCCCAAACCCCACCTTTCTCCCTTAATCTGCCATGTTTCCTGCAGCACTCCAGTAGCTTCGGCTCTGTGTTTAGCCCAGAAATTAATGGAAACTTCCCACAAACCAAACAGTGTCACAAGTATCTACAATTATAAATATGGTGCGTTATACCTACACAATAGAGTGCAATTACAAGCGAATATAGTTTTATACGCGCTGGATTTCCACCTGCCCATTCTCATGATATCCTCCTTGTAACCGCAGCTAGCAAGGTCCGTTGCCCTACCTATCCTGAATGAATGCGATTTGAATCGACATGCTGGAAGATCCAAAAATTTAGTTGCTTTGAATAGAATTGCACGAAATTGACTTCTTGTTAATAATTTCTGATCAGCGTGAGAAAAGTAATATTGAGCTTCTTGAGGTCTTGAGGTCTCATTCGATCATAAGAGATGATAGCTCTAACGGGGCACGTAGGGTGATTCAACGCTGGTATACGTAAAGTAGTCGGTGGCCCTGACTGATTCGTTTTTGATGATGTTATTCTGATCAGCAAACTACGTTCACTACCAATTCCCTCGATAGTGACATCGCCTTGATGAAGAGGGCGATCAGCATATGTCGGATCTGAATACACCAACTCACCAATACGCATCAAACCATAATAAGCCAACTTAAATGCAGATTCAAACAAAGTTACCTGAAAGGTAGTATAACAAATAAAAGGTAAAATCGAACAAACAGCTCCTAAAATATTTAGAGTTAATGGTGCCCTTATATCCTTAGTGTCTTCTATAACCAGCCAAAATCTTTTTAACCAAAAATTGTGATGTGTAATCATTAAGGTTCTGAATTTTGTTGAAAAAACTAATTGCCGACAAGTAAGACGTAATTGTTGCAGGAACATAACCCTGATGGAAGCATGAGGAGATATAACATATTAAATCCTGCAATGACGCCTCAGACAACGAGTTTTCTTTACGGAATTTATTAAAATGTGTAATAGTATTCTGGTGTTAGGTGCCAAGCTTGATTCAAGTAACTTTAATGTGGTTCGCTGAATATCTGCAAAACATGGTTGGGTACTAGACTGGGTTCCAGCTGTGCTTCTGGTGCCAACACACGAAATCGATCCATCTGAAAACGAGAGAGACTGTCTGCAATACCGTTATGAATGCCCTAAACGTGCTCAGCTCTGATGATTATGTTATTTGAAAAACAAATTAAGGTTATTTCGCGCACAAGTTTCATAACATGTTCGGATTTTGATGTCATGTCATGGAATTAAGAATTTGTACAACTGCTTTGTTATCCGAATGGAAAAGAATCTTTTTATTTCTAAAATAAGGAGTCCAAATAAAAAATGATACAAAAATTGGGAATAATTCAAGTAGCGTTATGTCATCTAACAGACCAATCGCTTCCCACGTTCGTGGCCATGCAAGGTTAAACCACTGTCTGTTAAAGTATGCAGTATGCACTGCAACCAAAATCTTTATGTGCCGAACTATCAGTAAATAGATGCAATTGTGCATCCGTCGACCAGAAACGATCATGAAACAAGGAAATACCATTATACCCCGACAAGAACGTTTGCCACATCCTTAGGTCGCTTTTTATACCATTTTTTAGCCGAATGTGATGATGAGGCTTTGATAATCCGCATGTCGAGTGGATCCATCTCCGACAAAATGGACGGCCAGGGACAATTACCCGACAGACAAAATTTAGCGAGCCTATCAACGACTGTACCTGTTTAAGAGTGCAGTTGTTACACCTTAGCATTGATTCGATTTTTTCCAAAATATCCCGAATTTTATCATGTGGAATGCTAAGTGTCATATTAAGCGTATCAATATGAATGCCCAACAAAGTTAAAGCTGATACCGGACCAACAGTTTTTTCCTCGGCAATCGGAACACCTAAACTTTTAAGACAATCGTTGAAAGTGGTCATCAATAATGTGCACTGATTAGAATGTGGAGAACCCCCAAACATAAAGTCGTCAAGATAATGTAGCAATTGATCACACAATATTCTAAAAATCTAGCAAATTTTGCAAATGTTGAACAACTTATAGAACAACCAAATGGCATACATTTGTCAAAATAATACAAATTGTTGAAAGTAAAACCTAGCTGATCAAAATCTTGCCTACGAACTGGAAGTACTAAATGCACTTTTAATGTCCGATTTACCCAAAAGACAACCCCTCCCTAATGATTGCACCATGCCTATTGCTGTATCGAAAGGCGTATATTGTACAGAGGCCATTTCCGGGCTAATAAAATCATTTACTGACTGACCAGATGGATACGAAAGATGGTGAATCAGACGAAATTGACCAGCTTCCTTTTTTGGAACTAATCCAATGGGCGATAATCTTAAAGTGGGAATAGGTCGCTCACTAAAAGGCACTTCAATTCTACCGGCAGCTAACTCAGCTTTTATTTTTTCCTGAACCACTTCAGAATTTTCTAAAGCTGATTTCAAATTCTTAACATCTGAAGGTTCACGTGGCCCAGTATAATGGAGCTGAAAACCCCTGCAATATTTCCCCCGCCTCTAGCCTATTCGTTTAAGTATTCAACTTAAACCGCAGATGGTCAATGTTGATTGGAGACTTAGCAAGTGAAAAAGAAAACAAACTGGAATTACCTAACGAATCCATGTTATAACAAGAACTTGAACGAGCGAAACCACCAGAAGAACTAATATTTCTACGACTTTCCCCTTGGAAATGAACCCCGCTGAAAACCCCTATTTGCTGTTTGATTGATGAATTGTTTATTTATTGACCGGATATCCTGAAAAAACAGATCCAGTTCCACGATTATCAATAGCTGTGGATTGTTTCATGCAACTGCTTTTACCATGACCATGGGACCCGAAATTCCCACAAGAATGCCGATATTTACATGGATTATATAAACAATAACCTTGTTTATTGAAATCAAAACAGAAAAGGTTTATTACTTTCTTTCTGTTTATAGTTAATTTGTGCACCGGACATTTGGCTTAGTTACCATGGGGCGCATCCAGAGATCTGGGTTTACTCTTGCCCAAGACTCACAAGTATGACTCTGTTGCCTCAAACGAAATTGCTCATCATACGAGCGCCACGCCGCAACAGGATACCTTGTGGAAGCTTCTCTTATTACGGACATATACTGCAATAACTCCCCTATTCTTTTGGGAAATTTCTCCCAATATATTCTGGCAAAAATTATGAACGCATTTGTCCATCGATCAATGTCCAAAATCTTCTCCGTAGGCTTCGGCTTAGTTACGATGGCTCCTTTTTCCAAGTGTAGGACCGTTGTCAAGTTATCTTGATACTCAGTGCCCACCTTAAGTAAATGTGCTAAATTTATGTATTGACACGACCAAATTTTATTTCTTATTGCAACGGGTACGTGTAGATAGAGCGAATCGTCCGCCGCAGATGTTACACACGGTGGCTCTTTTGAATAGGCGTTAAACTCTGTGCCAACTACTTTAGCCTGCTCTGACTCGGCTACTATTGGACAGTCATTAGACAAATCAATTTAGTCCTAGGATTATTAGGCCTAGCAACATAATGATAAGTGTCATTATTGTTTGAAACTGAAAGGCCCTGTTTTTGAGTTGGAGTAAGATTTGACTGATTCTGGGCCTGGTAATTAGGCCTACGCCCACTTGAGTTTAAAGCTATAGTACTCGCAGTGGCGCGTAGATTTCGAAAGACATTTGTTGATCTTAATGCCTGCTCAAAATCTACAAAACCGTACTCACTCGGAGTATGTGTCTCATTGTTTGAAAGCCTGCCTCTGCTGGCTTGATATCCAGAACAGGATGGTAATTCTTGTGGCACGTCCAGCTCTGTGGGACTATCACCGGATTCTAAGGCATCTTCGGGGAGCGGAGGGCATAATTGGACATATTCAATCTCCATTGATGACTTGGCCTTAGCCATACTGCCGACAGGCCTTTTCCCTTTCTTCGACATTTTCCCGACATTTTTCTGCTTGTCTCGCAAAGTAGGTCTCTTTGACATCTTAAAAATTTAGAGATTTCTGTCGGATGATTTTAAACAATCAACGATAAAATTGCGATAAAAAATTATCCGTCAAAAATCGTAAAAAGTTCCGGAAACAAAAATTACCAGGAAAATTGGTAAAAAGAAATGATTGAATTAACCATTGACTTTATACGCGTGTGTGAAATAGCCTTATTTAACGTCCACCGAAATGCTATCCCTGAATATCTTTATACGTAACTTCTTTCCGCTAATATAAGAATACCACAATGGAGAGCAAGGTGCCAAAAACAGCTACTCGTCAGTGATTGGACCGGTTAGAGGATTTCAGCTGTGAGTTTGCGGTACTATCAATTTGCAGGTACATGTACGTTAACACTGTCATAGAGACATACCGGTTTACCCTGGCCAATCGGTTATACTATCTGCATTTAAGCATGCTCTGTTACCAGATAATACGGAGCGTTGAAACACACATTAACACATTAATTTTATTAAAATGCTTACAATCTGATTACCGTACACTTTATAGATCTTATAAATAATGTAAATTAAATATACATGACAATTAATATACCAAACTTTACAAAACATGATTCTTCATATTATGGTTAATAAATTCAAATGAATACTATAAAATGATAATTATTAGGAATGATTATACCATTACTTATCGTTGCATTGGCAAACCGAAATAATCCGTAAATTCCTGGTAATTAGACCGTTTATTCCGTAAAAAAAAAACAGAATTAAGTCCATTATAGAATGGAATATTTTCACGGAACTCTCTGGTGATTCCACAGTTTATACCGTAAAATAACAGATTTGGGTCCGTTATAAAAGGGAATAAAACATTTTATCCCTAAATTTCACGGAAATTTCCTGTTTAATACTGAATATTCCACAGAAATAGATAGAACACGTAATTTGAAGAAATAATTCACACTTTTAACAGAATTTCTCCAAAAAAGACATCAATTAACAATGATATTTTTTACAGTGTGCTGTGTAGGCAGATACTAAAAGCCGAAACCACGTGTATAAAATGATGTCGTACAGGAAAGTTGTTTTGAACAATCATCGCTGCACAACCACCCAATCGCCCCTCTCCCCACACACACCCCTACGTCACATTCCACAAATTAGCATGAAAACAAATAATACATGAAATGTTAAAGCTCACTCCCTTCAATAAACTAAGACTCCTAGACATTTTATGTAATTTGATCAATTTATGCCATTTAATTAACTGTGGTTCAAACCACGCATATTTCATATTTTGGACAGAGTAAAGTGTTAGACTTACTAGAAGTATTAAAGGGCCAATCCCGATAACTTTTTGGGGAATAAAACTGCTTAATTTTGTGTTAAAATCATTTAAAACCCATTATCTAAGGCCGATCAACTAACCCGATTTTTGTGATACGCTTGTAAACAACTTAAACCTGACAGTCTGCATCTGGAAATGGAGACCTTTGTATCATACAGTATCTGGATAAAACCAGACTTTTTTCTATAAAAATAATATGTAGGTAAAATTTACCTTTTGTTATCAAGTACAGTACATGGGCCATTCGCTGTATAGACCTCTCAAGAAACGTAAATCGATTATCAAGTCACCAAATGAAAAAAATGACCATCAATCTTAAAAGGGTTACGTGTCCGGATAAGCAATTTTGGCGTTCACGTCCAAATGACTCAATATTTTGAGTTGAAATTTTGAGACAAGGTATACACACCATTCCCCTATATTTTGGCGTTTTATTTTCATACATTCTCAGACTTTTATTTTTGAGCCTCTGTATAATACGGGACTGTCCCTTTAACTGTAAAGTTGATCAAATCCTCATCAGTTAATGTAACAAACATGTTATTATCATACATCATCACAGTCTAAACATAATCTAATATATCTCTGGAATAAATAGAAATTACTCCATATCAAAATCCTATAATTTATTCAATTTTCTTTTTTCAAAATCGGGTTTAATTTTACAGATAATATTTACGACTTGAAGTTGAAAAGGTTAACGTATTAGGTTGAAAATCACGAGCGGTATATGTTTCCCACACGAAAATGTCCATTTCGGATACGAATTTTCCATTTGACTTTTGATTTTCGACTTTTTACTCTAGATCGCATTTTGAACCCGATACACCGCCATATCCATCAGATGGTTATTTCAATTAAAAATATGACAATTTCGGTATAGTATATCACCCGATCCAGCAAAGTTACCTACTACTATAAGGAATCTGTTACTAACAAAAACCTTATACTACTGGTAACAACGGCAGGCCGTCCGTACCGTACGGTACAGTAATATCTTATACTAGTAGATAACAACGGCCGGCCACTTAACAAGGGACTGGGTTATCTCGTCTTTCTCGCTCGGTATTGTGAGTTATCTCTCCCGGACCAATTTCTGGCGCGAGATCGATTGTATTGTGCGTAATTTTTATTTTACTGCGCTAGCCTAGGGTTCGACTACGAAGCAGGCCTGTTGTAACTGTGTAACCTATCCCTGCTCTGTACGCTACTCCTCAGGTCACAGTACACTGGGTTATGTGGAGAGATCAGGTTTGTTATCTTGATTATCTAGCTCTACTCTAGCCTAGCCAAGGCCTAGTTACTAGTAGGTTGAATAGAACTGTAGCTAGGCTACATGGTAGGTAGGTTTCTTAGAAAATGAAATAAAACAACAGCCTTTAAAAGGGTGATCCATGAACAGGGTGCAATTATTAGGCGGTTATGAGTACCGGTACGTCAGGAGTACAGTAGTTGAGTAGGAGTAATAAAATTTAGTAGGCCTACATCAGTACATCAGAATTGACAGAATCAATGGGAATGAATAGGCCTAGGCCTACAATAGTCAACATTAAACTAAAAACTGCTAGGCCTAAAAGCTCAAACCCGGTGTCTCTAAAACTATAAGTAAAAAGGAACAAGAGACAGCACACAAAATTGTATCTACTAATCTAAGACTAAGATAAAATCCAAATTTTAGTAGATATATAGGCCTACTTAAATTTTGATTGGCTAACTAAGCACTAAAATCAATCTTATATTATCAAATCAAATTGGGGATCATGTGTCTAAGTGGGTAAGGTGCTGGCTCGTTAGCCTTGGGGTCGGGTGTTCGATCTCTGCACTGGGCGAGATAGTTCTTCTCGATTTTCCGGTGTGGTTTACCCTTTTTAGTGATGCAGACTGAAGGCCTGACAAGGACAGCTGTCTAGTCATTCGGAAGGTATGAAAAACCGAGGTGCCGTGCACACGCTTGCATGTAAAAGATCTCTTGGCAGTTGGAATTCAGTTGCTGCCCGGGCAAAATTTCCCTCATAGAACACTGTATGGCGTATGCCCGTCATCAATTAGCCCAGGTTAGGTGCAGAAGCGTATGACGTTAAACCCCATTTCATTCATTCATTCAAATCAAATTACTAAAATTTGGATTTTCATCTTCGTTAAAATTTCGAGAAACTGGGCCCCGGACTGATAGGTAGCCTATATCAAAAAAAAAAGATCACAAAAACAAAATTTCAAAACTCAAAACTTTTGATACTTTTGGCTAGACAGTAGGCCCTACTGTGTGGGTGGGATACAAAGGGGGTTGTTGCTTTAAGGCTTCATTCTGCAAAGACTAACAGAATCATTATCTCACATATGATTTCTTTCTGACGCTAATATTGGAGGATAAATATATAATAGTTTGAATTGCAAAGCTTTGGTCTGTTATTATTTCAGAAGAATAAAGAAGCATTTCCAGCTAATATATTAATCAAATTAGAAGAGGCGTGGAAGGTTGGAATGATATCATCCTGTAGAGGCTGCTAAAGAAAAATATTTTCAGTCTGTGGTGAGACTTGGTTATCAGAAATAAGTGTCAAATCAAGGTATAGCACTATAGCTTCAGTTTTATTTTAAGTAAAATATATACATAGGCCTAGTTATCTTGAGAAGGACTTAAAAGTTTCAGTTTTAATTCTACTGTATATTCCTGCTCCGCCAGACATCAAATTTCATTCCATTTGTATGTATCTATCATAGTAGTGATCTAGCTCAGTCAAAGCACATAGATATGATGCTTAATGGGTATCCTCTTTTGAGAAAATTCTTATGGCAGATTTTGTCGACAGTATTGATGTGATAGACAATTTAGACAAAATTTGAAAAGTACTTGTTCCCCATTCAGAATTCCCAGGAAGAATATTGACTCAATATCATGAAATTCTTTACCCTACTCTAAATGGGAGGTTGTATATCTGAATGGTTAGCGAGAGAGAGAGAAAAATGGGGTTTAAAGTCCACTCAACACAACTAGGTCATTTCGGGACTAACATGGTTTAATTTTATTTCAATAATTCGCTTGCGCGTAGGGGTCTTTAGCAGTGGGAGGAAACCCACGAGGTTGAGAAGGCCCCCCTATCTCCATGTCACATATGCTCACACCAGGGCTCGAAACCACAGCCGCAAGCCAGAGGTGACCGGCCAGCTAGAGGTAGAAGCGTGGCACTCTGGACCACTAGGCCTTCCCAATCCCCTGAATGGTTAGCATGTGCGTTGCCGCTGTATCATCATTAGGTCTGTCATTGAGTCAACTGGCAGGGTTTTCGATTCCCCAGTTGTACATGGCAAAGCGTGTTCATCCTTGTGGGTTTTCTCCATGTCCTCCATTTTCCTCCCACTGCTGAAGACCCCTACGCGCAAGGAATTGTTGAAATAAAATTGAACTATGTGTTAGTGCCAAATAACCTAGTTTGTGTCAAGTGGACGTTAAACCCAATTTCTCTCTCTCTTCTCCAAATGTATCCAGTATTAGAGTATTGATTAATCTATTTCTGTCAATAAACAAATATAAAATATCAAAGTAAATGCTGGTGATACATTATTAGAAAGGAATGCCATAAAAAAAAAATTATGTTTTTCAGGATGAAAAATGGCTATTTTGTTCAAAATTGGATTGGTAACAGACCGCAAGTGGTAAAACAATAAAACATGTACCAAACATATATTCCCAGTGCTGAGAGCAGTTATCCTGGTTAACGTATGAGATTTAATCTGTTAACGCTCTATGATGTCATATGGGCATATTCGGCTGGAAAATAATTGTACAGACCAGTGAACAGTCCTAATTCATGACATACATATGTACGTGTATATTATTCACAGATCACATTGCCACTGTTGTGTTACTTACCTTTGCCGGATCGCATATTTCCGACCGAAAATAACTTGTTAACTTAAAAAATTTAATGCATTAACCAGTTAAAGGAAATTTTCACTTGCTCTCAGCCCCGGCTATTCCCTATTTGCATGTTCAAATAAAAGAGGTAATATGGCTAGAAATAAGGCAGTAATAATGTCCTCTGTCGTGTTTATTTATATCAAATTGGCCTATGTGAAATAGGAATATAATTTCTTAAACAAGCTGAAACTTGACATGAATGTGACAGAGATTTAATAAACTGCATATGATCTAATTAAACTGTTGGAGGACATAGCATTAGACTTATAATGTCATTATTACCAAAAGTTGTAAAATTCCATCTTTGTCATTTTTATTGCAGTCTTTCTAGTCTCCACATTAGAATCGGGTAACTACTGGTACCACCTTGGAGGTTATGGAGTTGATGAGAATGGTGACAATCCAGTGATTTATTTCTACAGCTAAAGGCAGAACCATTCTTTACAGAAATTGAAAAGTTTGAGAGATTTATCCAGTCGTCCACCAGTAAGTCAGTAGTTTTATATCACAGCCAACTAGTGGTGTGACAGAAGCATGTCAGGCCCTAACTGTATTTGAATTGTCCGGGCCATTTAGTATTTGAACTAAGAATACCCGTACTGTGTTACGACACTGATAATTGTTATGATGAAATAAGGTACCAATTAGTTGTGGTTGTTTATTGTGATCTTCAGGATGCTCTCAACATAAAGAGAAAATCAAAATTTCATAGGACAGTTACTAGTTTTAAACTATGTTTTTAACCTTATAGGTTATAACCTTTAAGGTGTTGTTTCAAATAAGCCAATAAAATGTATATCATATCTAATTACAGTGTAAAAAGAAACATTAATCGTCTAGAAAAAACACCTGATGTAAAATGGCAGTCAACAGATGATCAGTTTGTCAAGCATCAATAATCCACCAGAATCAAATGAAAGCAAGAACTGCCTAACCTATTACTAATTTGAACATCTGGTCACATGAAAATCTGATCAGCACATCTTGATGATTTTTATTCTAATGATTCTATAAATAATGAATATTGTTCTTCCAGTCATTCTGTGATCATATAAATTCAAGATGACTTTAATTCTAGTGATTTCATGAAAAGGATTCTAATAGCTGGCAATTTTTAGAATTTAATTTGTAACTAAATGTTATATTATTATGTTAATATTAAACTTAATATGAACTAAATGAGATTCTGATGAATATAGAGAGAGAAATAGAGTTTAACGCCCACTGGACTCAAACTTGGTCATTTTGGGACTAACATATGGTTTGATTTTTTTTCAATAATTCCATTGTGGGTAGGGGTCATTAGCAGTGGGAGGAAACCGGAGGAACCGGAACAAAAGCCCACAAGGTTGGACAGTCGACCCCACTCCTTATCAGGTACAACAGGGGATTCAAAACCACAACAGTTGACTCAATGACAGGCTTTTTGATACAGCACATACATGCTAACCATTCCACCATCCATCCCCCCTCTGATGACTATGATTCTTCTAGTGAGTAATCCCATGAATTCATCTTCTTGACTTTGATTCTAGTGATTTCATGAATATGATTCTTATAACTAGCAATTTTTAGAAATTAATTTGTAACTGAATGTTATATTATATAAATATTAAACTTAATATGAACTACAGGAGATTCTGATATGAATATGATTCTTCTAGTGAATGATCACATCAATTCATCCTATCTTGCTGACTTTAATTCTAGTGATTTCATGCATATGATTCTATTAAATTGCTTATTTTTAGAATTTAATTTGTAACTGAATGTGATATGATGTTAATATTAAACTTAATATGTAATTATGTTAACAATGAACTTAAATGTAAATACAATGACATTATTTCTCACCACAGAAAATACTTTAAAAATGTCATTAAAACCATTGTTGAAATCTGTTTCTTTGGGCATACCTTCTAAATTTTGTGTTCCATAAATATTGATATAAATTTATTTTATTATGATGTGGAACCGAATGTATATTTATATCAAAATAAATCTTAACATATTATATTTAAATGCAAATGTGTGTAGTATTTTAATATGGAAATAAATATAAATTTATAAATATAATTTTTTTTTCTTTACCAAATTTTGTAGCTGGCATAAAACCTGATCATTAGGAGTCAAGGATTGACTTCACAAACATGTTTGATACTTCTTTGGTTGGCATTTGGTAATTGAACATAATAACACATGGTACAATTTTATGGATGTACAATTACTGAGTTTGATACTAAGCGTCGTTTCGGCGAGGATACTCTGTCTTTATTTGCCAACATTCATATTTTTTGTATCATTTGCTTGATAAAGACGAGAGTATCCTCGTTGAAACGTCGCTTAGTATCAAACTCAGTTATTGTGTATCCATAAAATTGTACCTTGTGTTATGTATGATACTTCTTATATTGGGGAGATGCGGCTCAACGTTCGTTTCACTAAAAAGTGTATACTGGTATTTAAATGACCACGCTAATCGGGCTGTAATAGGCAAGATAAAATGGGGTTTAACTTCCTACTGTTCTGCTGCGACTGGACTAATGAAGGCAGGAATACACCATGCAGTGTGCTAAGGACATTTTGATTTAGCCTGGGAAGCGGCACTACGGCCTGAACTTATACTGAATTCCAACTGTCAAGTGTTCTTTTACGTGTACACGGGTCCTCGATTTTTCGTTCCATACAAACGATTAAACGTTGTCCATTGACAGGCCCTCCGTCCTACACCACTAAAAATGGGGAACTCGGACGGAAATCCAGGTTGGCGAGCCAGAGTCTTAACTCACTGAGCAACTGTGACTAGCAGAGAAGGATAATTAATGTATCACACTGGTTATATCTATATATATAATATATATATATATATATGGGAGACATCGCTTAACGGTGGAAGGTGAAGAGTGTGACTCCATTTCTATCCGAAATTTTACTGGTTCTTGTGAACTGCACAACAGTTGAAAACTACCCCATTTTTACCCGTAACTGGACATAACTTATTCTTGTTTGTTTTGGAGAAGGCCTCATCTCATTTACATTCAGATCGTATTTAACACGATTCCGAAATTCGAGCAAACTTCACCTAGTTTTGACCGAAATTGGAGAACGACCCCATTTCTATCATGAATTTGACCGTATTCACTGTTCTGGTAATTGAAGAATGCGTCTTCTCATTTCCAAGCAAAGAGCATTGAGAAATTCCCTTTGTCTTTTCGAAATTGCACCCGATTTCATTTGCTGTAGGTTAGGGAACACGCCTATACATTTCTTAGAAAAAAGGCACATTATTGTTCATAATTGCACTTAGATTTTCGCTAAAGCGGGAAACGTATGCAGGATTTTAAAAGACACTCTTTCAAGTTTCGGAAAATTACAGCGTTTGCCTTTTCATATCAATACACAAAATAGTTGAAAACGAACCCATTTCTATTAGAGATTTGACCATATTCACTATTTGACCCGATTCCAGTTTCAGTAAATTAGGAAACCACGGCGTGTGCCCAGGGCCGTACCTAGTGGCCCCAGACTCCCCCCCCCCCCCTGGGAAATTGAAGATCACGTATTCTCATTTTTAAAAAATTACATGTATCATCGAAAAACCCTCTTTGTTTCTTCGAAAACTCGAGAGAAATCGAAATAGTCCGTACATTCGCTTATTTTTATTCCCTTATAGAAATAAAAACATGGTAATGCACGGACTTGTTCTCTTTTCTAGTGACAGTCAATTTCTGTTTTGAATTTTCAGATATCCCCCACAGTCTCACGTAACAACTTTTGTCCCTCAAAGGAATTGTTTGTGAGCAGAAAATCGCCCATGTATCTGTTATCACTCGTCACTTCAATCAGTTATATAGAAGGATAACTCGTGTTTTCTTTTTGCGTTAATCACTTCCGTTTGTTGAAACCATGTTTACGCATCTTTGTAGCAATGATCTTATTTGGAACATGTTAAACCAGCTCTATCACATAATAATATGTGATACTGATTGACACCAAATGTATAAGGTCGAGTAGTGTACGGATCCGACACTTACCTACCTTAAATTTGAGTTTTGCCGGACAACTTTCAGGCACGGATCCAGGGTTTGGAGATAGGGGGGGGCGGGATGAGGGCGTAGCCCGATGAGATCGAGGGCGAAGCCCGAGGATTATCCCGGTCTGTATCCAGTTGAAGGGGGTAAGGGTGCACGAGGGAAAGGGGGTCTCCCCCTACCCTCGTCCAAGAAAATTTTTCAGAATTCATACTTCAAAGAAGCAATTCTGTGGACTTAATTAATAAAATCGTAAGACTAAGACTTGCATTCACCCAATCACTAGTATAGTAGTTTTATAAATCCGCTCATAATAAAGATCTGCGTCTGGTTTTGTGTGAAATGTTTGTTGGGCAGACGCGAATCGAAGAATGGATTTTTACTTTTACCTTGGTCTTGTCTTGTCCGGCGATCTGTGTTTGGCTAGGACGTAGGAGTGTGTCTAGATTCTAAAAATTAGTAAACGCTGGAGTGAATTTTAATTTTCTAGCTGTACTAGTAGTAGCTGTAACCTTCTCTAGGCTGGATGATCTATTGGCCAAGTGACATCATCTGTTGTACCCCACAGAAACTGTTTCATTTTACTAATAAGCTGGAATTACCCCAATAAACTCATAAATATGTTGTGTGGCTGTCAAAAATGGTGTACGTACATCTGTTTTTACAGTTAACTTTTAGTGGACTTTTAAAATAATTACCAAATTGAAACTAAATCCTATATTGGATTGTTAAACTTTTTAAACATGCAGGTTGTTCGGCCGAAAATAGGGGGCGTGGTTAGCAAAAAAAGGGGGGGCGTACGTCCCTTCCGCCCCCCTCTGGATCCGTGCCTGACTTTAATAAACAGAACACACTGGGGGTCGATCGTGCCCATTTTTAATGGGATTCTGCCCATGGACCCCTACAAGGAACCCTTGAAATTATATTAACCTACTACCAATAGGGGCTGACTAATGGGCTTTTTCCAGGGGTACCAAAATCGAACTTTCCCTTTTTTGCTCTGTTTTCAGGTGGATTATCGCTACGCCAGACCCCTCTCAGAGGACAGGAACCTCAACCAATCGCCCCTCGCTCAGCCAAATGTGGATCCCCTTGGTTCCATAGGGGCTAAGTACGGATTTCTTTTAAACGAAATTAGGCCGAATTAGGCCAAAAATCGAAATACGCGTGCCCGTATGCTCGCAGCAACCGTACTTCTATGGGTATCAGCCTTAAATTCACTTGGTACATGTCCTAAGACTTGATTCCATAACATTCATTTTCAATTCCGGCCTCTACAAGTCGAACGGTGGCTATTTTGTGCGAGGTTACCGATATGAATTTTTTATCCCCAAAAAACAAATCCTATAATGCCCCGATTTTTATTTTAATTCAATCGAAACTGAGGTAATATTTTCCACAAACTAAGGGGGGGGGGGTGTATTTCCTTAATTTTGCAGCTAGCAGCCTTAAATTTTAATTACTCCTTTCTGTATTAAAGTACGAAGGCACCGTGAGCGTCTCAAGGCAATAGTCCCACAGGAAGTCTTTTTTCAGGCTAATAATGGGCTCAAGTGACAGCCCCGTGGCTCGCATTCCGTAACGTGACCTTGAATTTAACCTTGAACTTTGTGCCTAAGTCTAGACGGTACAAGAAAGTTTGGGAGTTTATCAATCCCAAGGTCAAAGATCAGGTCAAAGGTCATTACCCCTAGTAAAAAGGTCAATAAACTGTCAATCTAGGAGTGTAACCTTTGATGTCCCTGAATCGATGACCTTGAACGTTTTAGATAACCTTGACCTACCGAGGTCATACAGGACAAAATGTCATGTCCAGAGGTAAAAGCTATGGTGGTTTCCTGAACTCATCCGGGCCCACAGCGGATCAAGATGACGACTTTTGGTTGGCGATTTTAAGAACAAATGTTGTGTCGATCTATCGCCTCACCGAGTTCCGACCCGATCGGACGACCTTGACCCACGCCCCCGGTCTGGGTATAAAGGGACCCTCATGGACAGCCCAGATCTGTACCCACGACCCGGAGCTCGTGGCCTCTTGAACTAATTCGACCCCGGGGACGCGCGTGGTGACATAAATTTGATTTTTAAAGGTTAGGGTCAAGGTCAATCAAGATTTTTTTTAACGATTTCGTCCACTTCCGTTCACCGGAAGTCAATTTTGACACCCCTGGAAGTCTTTCCGGGGTCGATATAGTTAAAGAATACCCAGCCTCAGGCCCCGCCCATAGGCCCTTGAGGAAATCCGACCTTATCGAAAGTTAGTCGTGCACGATGGTATACCTTTTGAACGAGTTTCTAAAACGTAGCAATCCGCAACGATGGCAAGTTATCTCACTAGAAAGGTCACACGAGGCCAAGACCCATATATGGTGACATCCCCGTGACAGAACTTCCGAGCCATGACCTTGACCTTGACCCATTTCCCTACAGACTAGATGGTCATGAAGTTATGGGAGTTTCTCTACCACCAGAACTATAGGCAGATCAAAGGTCAAGGTAAAATTTGAAATGGTCAATAAATTATCCATCCCCTGTCGTGCGTGGCCTTTGATATGCCGAGGGGCTGGGGGTCGGACAATATTTTGCTGAACTTGAACCTTTGAGACGAACTTGACCTACTGGGGTCAAGTGGGCCCAGTCGACATGACAAATGATCAAGGTCCGGGGGCGTGAACATATCCCTGAGCCTGGGGGGGGGGGGGGGCAAAAGGGCGAAATAGCGGGTCAAGGTCAGAAATGTAGGGTCGCTTTATCAGATCACCAAGTCCCGACACGATAGGACGACATTGACCCACACCCCTATTGCTGAAAAGAGTACTGCACCACGACCTGGAGCTCGCGCCGTGACCTTGAGTTGACCCCCAGATGGGGATCGGAACCTATACTTTGACCTTGACATTACTGCCGAAAGTCTACACGGTACACGAAGTTTTGGGACATTTTCGACCCCAAGGTCAAATTTCAGGTCAAAGGTCAAGGTCTCATTTCAAAGGCAAATGTGTTGTCCATCCAAGGTCATAACCTATGACATTCTGTGTTGGCTCGGGGTCCCATCGGATGTCCCGGAGCACCCGAGTCGGTAGATATTTTAGTGACCTTGACCCTTTCAGATGAACTTGACCCACTAAGGTCACGTGGGCCATGATGCTATGTCGGAAGGTTACGGCTCGGTTGCCCTGGCTTTATTAGATTGGCCTTTAGGGGGCTAAAACCGAAATACTTCCGGGGCCCCTAGCGGGTCAAGGTCACAACTATTGGTTGGCGATTTTAAAAAATGAAGAACAAATGTGGGGTCGGTCGATCGGGTCTCCAAATTCTTGGCCAATCGGAAAACACTTTTGGGCAAAATCAACCGAGAAAGTCAAATAACCGGTTTTTTTTAGTGATGTGGTCTAAGGGCAGATAACTCGCCAATTCCGAACCGCATCCGAAGGCCTTGAGGTCACGGCCTCTTAAACTAAATCGACCCCTGGGAGTCGCGTGGTGAACTTGTTTTGACCTCTAAAGGTCACGGTCATGGTCAAATGACCAGTATGTGCCATTTTGTCCCACTTCCGGTCGCCACAGAAAAATTACATGGCCACTACAGATGGGGATCGTAGCCTAGACTTTGACCTTGACATTACTGCCGAAAGTCTGGACTGTACACGAAGTTTTGGGACTTTTGCGATCCCAAGGTCAAATTTCAGGTCAAAGGACAATGTATCATTACAAAGGTCAATAAGTTGCCCATCCAAGAACATGATTTTTGACTTTATGCGTTGGCCCGGGGTCCCATCGGATGCCCCGGCGCACCCTAGTAGGTATATATTTTAGTGACCTTGACCCTTTAAGATGACCTTGACCCACCAAGGTGACGTGGGCCATGATGCTATGTCGGAAGGTCAAGGTTTGGTTGTCCTGACTTTATTAGATTGGCACTTAGGGGGCAAAAACCGAAATACTTCCGGGACGCCTAGCGGGTCAAGGTCACAACTATTGGTTGGCGATTTTAAAAAATGAAGAACAAATGTGGGGTCTTTCGATCGGGTCTCCAAATTCTGGGCCAATCGGAAGACACTTTTGGGCAAAGTTACCCGAGAAAGTTAAATAACAATTATTTTTAGTGATGTGGTCTAAGGGGAGATAACTGGCCCATCCCGAACCGCATCCTACGGCCTTGAGGTCACGGCCTCTTAAACTAAATCGACCCCTGGGAGTCGCGTGGTGACCTTGTTTTGACCTCTAAAGGTCAAGGTCATGGTCAAATAACCGTAATGTGACATTTTGTCTCACTTCCGGTCGCCACAGAAAAATTGCATGGACACCACGTGACGCAGAAGGGTCGATTTAGTGGGGGTAGCCGCGAAGACTAGTTCCTTGGAAGAACTGAAAAAAAAGGAAAAAATAATGATTGAAATTGACGTTTTGGGGCACCGGAGGCCAACGGTACCGCGATTGTGGGCTTTAGATTATGGGGCCTGGTTGTTGGACCGTTCTGGGCCACGGACCCAAATTTTAGACCTTCCGGAATTCCAGTTCTGGAATTGGGCCCAAAGAGGTCTTGGTGTAAATCTGCAGGGTACCACGTGACTCGCAAGGGAGCGATGTGGGATGGGGGCAGGCCTAGTTCGTCGGACGAACTCCGAAGAGATTCTACGTTAATGAGAAAATAGTTGTGTCACTGTCATTTTTGAATACAGAAGTCGAGCGTTTTTCGTAAATAAAGTCTATGTTTTTGACTGAGGTATCTCGAATTTTTCTAGTGATTGGACAGTCTTAGCGGAATTCGGCACCTAGAATTTCGGCTTCCTTGTTGTTTTTTGCCGATTTATAGCAAAAAAACAACCGGTATTAATTGTCCCTAGTCCTACAAAAGTATTAGGCCTACACAAAGGATCAGTTATGGGGCACTAAGGCCTGAGGGTTTGGGCCTTACTTTGGAAGTACGGTAGCCTATAATATGGGGCGTCGAAACATGCATAATCGAGAAGTTAGAAAAAATTGAGGGGACGAAAGGTCGGATAATAACGAAAGAAAGTTCATAATTAGGGTTAAGGTCAACCATAGATATAAAGACTTTATAGGATATATATGGGGTCAACAATCACGTGACGAAATCTAGGAGAACGATAGATCGAAGATGGTCCTTAACATTTTATGACGTCATATGTGGATTATGGGTTAGGGTAAGACTTAATTGGCCCAGGGTTAGGAATGGGGCTAGTCCTGTCTACATCTCGTGACTCTGGCGAAATCTGCAGGTCATAGCCCTTACCCTAACCCTTATTCTTACCAACAATCCACATAATGACGTCATACAATGCTAAGGACAGTCTTCGATCTAGCGTTCTCCCGAAATCCACTATTGCCATAGAGTTATATATAGAAACCTATGACTATTGCCAATTGGTATTAACTTTTAGCCTTTATCCGCCGAAAGTGCTCCGCGAAAGACAACTCACAATACCGAGTGAGAAAGCCGAGATAGTCCAGTCCCTTGTTTAGTAATCGGCCGTTGTTATCTACTAGTATAAGATATTACTGTACCGTACGGTACGGACGGCCTGCCGTTGTTACCAGTAGTATAAGGTTTTTGTTAGTAACAGATTCCTTATAGTAGAAGGTAACATTGCTGGATCGGGTGAGTATATGTAAAGTAGAGACACCCAATGCCAATGTCCGGACAAAATCTCCCTCATAGCACACTGTATGTTGTATACCCGTTTCATTAGCTCAGTCAGTGCCCTCCGTCATACGCCGTTTTCTCCGACCGAACGACTGACGTTTTTTCCTGCCAAGACTTGTCAACTCTCGATGGCATCTGATGGGTCCGATTTTAAACCCCATCTGCGGTTCAATGGTAGTTGATAGTTAACCTTAAAAATGAAAACAGAGACTTTTTTCTATTATCATAACAACGTTAATAATGACAAACAAGAGATACAGTGTTATTGGGATGAGAATTTCTCGGCTCAGACTGACGTAATTTGACATTTGGATTAGTATTCCCTTTACATTGTCTATTTTTGAACTAATATAGCGAGGACTGTCGGTTCTTTATCTAATCGTATGCCGTTTTAATAGGCTTCATAAATAAATTCGACATTCTGACGAATGTGTTTAATATTTATAGTCACACATATTTTAGACCGTGGGTCAACTTTATAACGATCGATTCAAACAGGCAAAGTAGCCTGGCATCAGAAATGGTTGGCAGTTCAAGGGAGACAACCATATCAACTACAAATAACAAACGGATGCAGACCACCAATACTTTTCCCATCGACTTCATGACCTCTTTGCCTACCTCCAGGAGGTATATTACAAGAAAAGGGTATAAATCAACGTATGGCATTAAAGGGCCACTGTAGATGCCGGTCGTAATATACCATTCCAATATACTTAACAAATGAATCGGGAATTAACCTATAAATCTCAATGTCAAAATTTTTTAAGTGAAATAACCAGAAATTGCTAAAAAAAACAAAACAAACTAGGCTAGCCAAATAGACTACACGTGTCATGTAATTCTTTCAACAAGCTGAAAATAATAGAATATAATTATACTTCATATGCAATTTTAATTGGACGATAAAAATAGACACACTGGGTCAAAAACCCAACAAAAATCTAAGGGGAACCTCTCAGTCATTACTTCAGGAATATGTCTGATAATAATTATGCGATTTTAAAAAATAATGGTTTATGATACATGTTTGCATCGTCGAATCCCATCCTACTTAATGTCGTGCGTGCTTGACTCTAATTGTGGCTAATCAGTGCGGCTTCGTTAATACGATTTAGTCTAGATTGTTTGAATGTTGTGCCACACCCAGATCCTGTAATAATGCAAGTATTGATACTGAGATATTACCAACCTTCAGAAAATTACAAAAAAGCCTTTCTACAAATCAACTTCCATTGCGGTCCAGAAATCTTTCTGGTTTAAATAAATGCGGATCCTGCCAGTACTTGGGATCTTTATGGACAGACATTAGATCAACCATAACAATAGAGTGTTTAGGCAATGAATAGCCTAAATTGACATATTATTATTATAATTATAAATAAATTAAAATAAATAAATTAAAGTAAATGAATTAAAGTAAAGTGATTAAAATGAATGGATTAAAATAAACAAATTGAAAAAAATAATAATAATAAATTAAAATTAATAAGTAAATAAAATTTAAAACACTTAAAAACAAGATTAAATTCTGTGGGATTTGTGTTTTTGAAATGAATGAATGAAATGGGGTGTAACGTCCTACTATTATGCACCTAACCTGGGCTAATGGAAGACGGGCATAAGCCATACAGTGTGCTATGAGAGAAATTTTGCCCAGCAGCAGAGTTTGGTGGTACATTCTTCTCCGCACTCAGAGACGATCCCTTAGTTTCGATATAATTCTGCATATATCTCTTCTAGGGTGATTGATCGCTGTCTTCGTGTAGATCTTGTCATCCAGTCGGAACGAGATTTAATTCCCAGAATGAATTGACCTGTCTTCTAACCATAATGTAGATTTCCGTGGTGCTGTAGTCTATGGTTTGAAGTCGTGAGATCTTCTTTGGCGAGTCGATCTGCCTCATCGTTACCTCTAATGTCGACATGTGATGGAATCCACACGAACTCTAATTTGCTTCCCTTCTCTAGGACCCTCTGGTACAGCTGCCTGATTTCCAAAATGACTTCTGGTCTTGACTCCCGAGTTGTCATTTTGGATTGAAATAAAACTGCTCAGAGAAACGCTTGGAGATCCATGATATAGCGTCACGAATGGCAAAAAGCTCTGCAATGTACACCGAACAGTTATTGGGCAGTTTCCTGCTTATTCCCTGTTCCCCGTTTGGCAGGTATATTCCAATCGAGCCGGTGCCCCTTTCAGGATTGCGTGAGCCATCCGTGTACACATGGTCCCAGTCATCAGACGGTCAGTTGTCTTCCAGGTGTTCTAGAGAGAAAGCACGTGCAGTACTGGGACTGTTTTTCTTGTCAGTTTTCTGTAGTAGGTCTGGATTGACCAGTGGTATAGGGAGCGTCCAGGGGGCGACAATTAACTGGGGAGGGGGGTCGTGTTTATTTATCACGAGCTCCCCCAGTCGCAGTTCCTTGATCGTTTCCCTGATACCCTGGCTAAAGGTTTTCTTTTTGGGATCTCTTACATATCTTGGTTTTTGTAGACTGACAAATGTTGGGGATCTTACGCCTAGTGGCGAGATCTTAACCCAATAACTTGTCGCTAGTTCTATTCTTCTTAGGGATAGGGGCAACTCCCTGGCTTCCTGTAGTAATGTCCTATGCCAGTCGCAATACACAGGGCTTTGTATTGGATGGTGTCAAGCTTACTAAAGAGTGTTGGCGCGCAGTTCATGAAGGCCAAAGAGCCATAGTCTAATACAGAGCGTATTAGAGCACGATACACCATCATTAATGTAACTCTATTCGCGCAACACGTACTGCCCGTTAATTTTCTTATTAAGTTTAGGATTTTGGATCATCTATACACAGAGTCATTATGCTTATCCAACTATCCCTGCTCACAAGCATACCGACTGTTTTCTTCTCTTAGACTTTAAATCCCCAGTCATTTGCCAATGTCATGAATTTGTCTAAGACCTTTTGCATGTTCTTCTGTAACTCACAAAAGCTCATCCCTTTCCTCCATATGGTACTGTCATCGGCAAATGTAGCCAAGTCAGTTCTTGCATCGAGGTATGACCATTTATGTATCTCATTGATCATGAAATTAAAGAGAGTGAGACTGATAACCGACCTGTGAGGCGTGCCATTTTCTAATGTCTACTCGGAAATCAGGAATCTGCCAACATTCACCTATATCCTTCTATCGCTCATGAAGCTTTTGATCCACCGAAACATTATGTCCGTTATATCAATACGTCCTAACTTGTAGAGCAGCCCGTCTAACCAAACTAGATCGAAAGCCTTGGTCAGAAATACGAACACGGCACATAACAGGCTTAACGAGGGGAGTGCCTGCGACATGACTTGCTGTAGTCTAACCAAGTGGTCCATTGTTGATCGTCCTTTCCTGAACCCACTTTGATTTTCATCTATCAGTCGGTTGCTCTCAAGATATTAACCATTGTTACCAATGTTTTGCATAGTGTTTTGCATGTCAAACTTACTGGTCAATATGGCTCTGCCCTTTTCCTCTCTGTCCCCGGTTTCAGTGGAGGGAAGACGTTTGCTTTCCACCATTCTCCTGCCAGCCAGGATGTGTCGAAGAAGGGTCAGTCACTTCATTAGATTCAATTACTAATGAAGGGTGCTGCGAGTAAAAGATTCCCTTCCTCTTCAGAAACTCTGGTGATTGGTTTACATCTCTGATTGCGTCTGCAAAAGTATTTGCAAGTAGATCTACCCTTTCCTTGCCGTTGGTAACGTAGTGATCTCCATCTTCAAGGTTTGGTATGTTGTATGATCTGCGTTTCCCGTTCATGGCGTTCAGTTTCTTCCAGACGACACCCGTTTGCGTGTTTTTATTCAACGCATTACATAATGTCATCCAGTGCTCACTTTGTGCCTTCTTTATGGTGTCTCTTGCAGCGTAACACAACTTCAGGTAATTTTGGTGGTTGACTTCATTATGGTGGCGTTTCCGTAGGCGGAGTGCCTTCCTTCATTTGTTAACCGCCTTCTGGCATTCTAGTGACCACCAAGGTTTTCTAGTCTTTGGAGTGGAGCCGTTTGCGGCACCTATAATAGAACTCGTGATGTTGGCAGCGTACACGTCGATGTTGGCATCGATGATGTCTTCTTCCTTCCACTCAAGGCAGCCTACACGGAAGTTGACCCAATCAGCTACTTTCTTTATACAATTTGGTCTCCCGTTATATACCTCCCTGGTTGCTTCACTCTGAATGAAGAGTTCTATCAGGAGATGGTCCCTGCCAAGTGTTTCATCTCCATGTACTTGCCAGTCGCAGCGGTTTGCCATACCAAGCGTACAGAACGTGAGATCTAGTTGCGAAGGTGGGGCATTTTCTCCGACAAAAGTAGGACTCTCATCGTTCAGTACGCATAGGTCGTTTCCTTCTATTATTTAGCATAGGCTAGTACCCCGATAGTCATTCCTCTGCGACCCTCACGGGACGTGTTTTGTGTTGAAAGCAGTGGCGGAGCCATCACCCCCCCATAGCCCCCACACCCCCATAGCGAGGTCCCCCACACCCCCATAGCTTTTCCCCCCCCCCCCCACCCAGCACCGGCTGGCGCCGCCGCTGGTTGAAAGCCCCGCAAAACGCAGATTGACCCTGCGGACGCTGGTCGAGAAGTGACTGGAAGTCAACTGGTTTTCTCATGACATCTGGGGTACATAGACATTCATTATTGTCAATTTTGTATTATTGCTCAATGTGACAGCTATGCCCACTGCTTCTAGAAGGCTATCTACGTCCAGCAAAACAGAAATATATAATTTAAGTTATCACTGACGTAGATGGCAAGACCGCCTCCACGTGTCGTGCTGCCCGGTCTGTCCCTTCTCTGAAAAGTCTTTCCTTCTCTGACTTGATATCGAATGGGTATTAACAGTAATCGCACCGAGTAAACTCTGTAGACTACTGCATAAACCGGGGGGGGGGGGGATTCGTGTACACCTTCTTTATAGATGTGCATTCTTATCATTTACTCCAATCAGATAAATAAACAACCGTAGCGTAATTAAGGTCGAGCCCATGTGGTATATTTTAATGTACCGGGGGTTTGTGGGGGTTTTAGTGGGGGAAAACTCCAATCAGATAAATAGGTCTAGCCCATGTGGTATATCAGTATTAATTGATATGATAATAACTCAGGCGATAGTAAGCTCGTGACAAAGGGTTTAACGACCTATAATTAGCTTTACCAATCGGACTAATGTAGACGTGCATACGACCGTGTTATGCTATGACGGAAATGTTAACCATGCAGTGGCGTTGGGAAGATAGTAGGATAGATAAACATTCCTTACGCTCACATCAAATCAGGTCACGATGGTTGTTATCATCAAGTGTGTTGGACTTTCGATCCCAGTGATAGAAAATTTATGACCGAGGTTTACTGACTCTGTTAACACATCATAATAGATATTTTATTGTCACATCTAAAGGTATTCATACAGCTTATTTTTTTAGTTTCAATCTCTCTCTTAAAACTAAAGGGATTTTTGAGGTAAGATTTCTTTATAATGGACAAAGTCAAGTCCATTCATTTTTTCTAATTCAATCTAAGAAAAACTATAATACTCCGAGAAACCGACAATAAAACCGAAAGAACAACGGGGATGCACGTATAATAATTATAGACATGTGTATCCAGGAATAATGTGATTAATGAAATAGGGTTTGACAGACATAAGCTTATCGTGTTATGGTAGAGTGACGACTGGGGACCATATTAGGGGGGGGGGGTCTCTCCACTAAATTGTAGATGGAAGGGGGATCTCTCTACGGGACTCTACCAAGTGTGAATGTTGTTTGAAAAACTGTCTTCCAATGGTGTTTTCTGGGGTATATTTTGGTGATCCTCGCTGAATTGGCAATTCAGCGTGTGACAATCTTCCCAAGTTATCGAAAACGAATTAAATTCAGGACTGAAGAGGACGCACAAGCTAAAATAGGATCAAAAACTACAGGAGAACATTGACTTCCCGTGGGAGTCCCAAGTTGGGACCCAAAGCCTATAACCATACTCACAGTCTCCTCTGTCCATTTATGAGGGAGATTTTGTCGGATAGCACAGTGTCCACCTACTCTTATTTTAGTCGGCAAGGAGGGTTATTTTACATGTCCACCAAGGCACCAATCTGATCAGAGGGCCTCATTTTTAATCGCCCAATCTATACAACACGACTATCGAATGTTCTTGACAGGCACCCTTTTCTGCACCATTACCAAGGTGAAGTCGTGCTTGTCAGAATGAATGAATGAAATGGGGTTTAACGTCCTGCGCTTAAGCACCTAACCTGGGCTAATTGAAGACGGGCAAACGCCATACAGTGTGCTATGAGGGAAATTTTGCCCGGGCAGCGGCGCTATGGCCTACTCTTATATCGAATTCCAACTGCCAAGGGATCTTTTACGTGCACTCCAATGTGTACAAGGGACCTCGGTTTTTCGTCCCATCCGAACGACTAGGCAGCTGTCCTTGTCAGGCCCTCCTTCTGCATCACTGACAAGGGGAAATCACGCCGGAAAATCGTGCTGGTCAGTCTCAAGGACTTCTTTATTTCTGTAAAAACGTATCACATAGTTTTATATAGTTGCTTGGGATTAGGTTAAAGGAATAGAAGGTTTCCAAGTTTATAATCAACCGAATAATTATTTCTATACTAGTTCATATTTTGTTACAGATGGAATCGATGTTCGAAGTGGATTTTAAAGACGCATATTTCTGGATGGCAGCAGCTAACGTCGTCTTCAATCCAGTCTTCTGGAACATCGTGGCCAGGTGGGAATATCGTACCAAGGGGTTTTCTAAAGCTATAGGTTCTTCGCGAGTTGCATGTATCATGCTAGCGGTAATAATTGTTTTATTAGGTATTCTTCGAGACTGGCTCTTTGGGAAGGCGGTACAAGCTCAACCGCGCTGGATACCTTTTCAAGACAAGTGGATTGTATTAGCCGGATACGCGCTAGTTGGCATCGGTTGTGTATTAGTTATTTCCAGTTTCCTTTCTCTAGGCATATTTGGAACATTTCTCGGTGATTATTTTGGAATACTAATGAAAGAGCGAGTGACTGGATTTCCATTTAATATAGTAGATAATCCAATGTATTTGGGAGCAACACTCAACTTTTTAGGTTATGCTGTAACAGAAGCAAGCCTTGTTGGATTTCTCTTGACGGTGTTGGTAGGTGTTGTGTATAAAATAGCTATACAATTTGAAGGACATTTCACACACACGATTTATCAACGAAGAGAGAAAATGTTAAGAAAAGAAGTTTAAAATTACCTGTTTAAAGTAAATGTGCTTGATAACTTGTCGAAACGTTGTGCTTTGTGAATAAACCAGCGATTGATTCCCATAAAAACTGTGTTCTGTTAATGTGTTTCCCAATCGCTAAATGCCACTAAAAGATTGTGTCTTTCTATTGTAATAAAGTTATTAAATGTGACCAGCAACAACCAGCAATACTGTGAAAATCACCATTATGTGCGTATAAGCCAGCAATAGTCAACTATAATGGATGAAAATCATTCAGGCGACCATTTTGCAAGATCCCATGCTATTTTAACTTTCGTCAATTGTCAAAACGAGACAATGATCGTTGTCGGGTACAGCAATTGGTGATTTGGGAGCGACGAGCAATTCCTTGTCACCGAACATAAGTTCAATCAACACAAGATAGGTCGGTTCAGGACTAATATGCTTTTATTTTAAACCTGGAGATATCACAACTATAGCGGTGTTTATCAATTTCCATAATTTTTCTGTAAACGCAAGTGACAAAAGAGCGTTTTATATAATACCGACATCCAAACTCTCATTTTAACCACAACGAAACATAATATCAAGGCCGTATAGATCGAACTTTCAATCAAATTGACTAACATGCGGCCTCCCTTCGAACACTTTATCATCTACAATTTACGGGAGTATGACGTCAACGTAACGGTTAATATCCGCTTGGTGCGCCATTTGTGATTTAATCAATCAGTGAAATCCTATTTAGATCCAAGCTATGGTCAAGCCATCTGGGGGTCTACATAGTTGATTTGGGGCTTGTTGTGTAAATAAAGATCTAATTTATAATTTCTATTACAATTGAAGCCCAAATAAAGACTTGCAATAACCAGATTCAGCTCTTGCATTAATGTATGTTTAAATAGATACACATACAATTAAATTACCTGTAATTATATCTTCACCTTCTTTAAGAGAATCTTTTGTTTGAAGATAAACATCTATAAAATCTCTTATATTATTGGCATCAAGGGTTTCTTTATGTTTTTCAACTTGATCGGCTGTAAATTCACTCCAGGCCTTGATCGGTGCCATTATTGTAGAAACGTCCTGTTGGTTATAAAGCGGTAAAGACGAAAATATTTCTATGTCACGGAATATGTCTGGTCATTTTATGAAATGAAATTAAATGTGGTTTAACGTCCTACTATTTTCTGCACCAGCTGTGCTAATGTAGGCGAGCAGCGACCCCACGACCTATTCCAGCTGCCAAGGGTTCTCGTATGGGACACCGGTTAATCGTCACACATGAACAACTAGATACTTATCTTTCGGGCTATATATCTTGCATCACCGACAAGGTGGAACCACGCCGAAAAAATCCCGAGGAACTCTTTTGGGCAACATCGGGAGAGGACCTGGGTGGTCCGCCATTGGTAACATGGAGCACATGGAATATAGGAGTAAAAATACCTCAATATCAATGGAAAATCATGTTGGGATAACCATGAAAATTTCTTACCTATGTCCAAATAGTATTTAATATGGAAAGGTCGGCTACTCTTCTTTTCTAGAACATCTATAATAGCTTTAACTTTGTCCTTTATTCTCTCTTCTATTGTCTGTTTACCTACACCAAAACCCCTCAAAGTAATTAACGACATTCTACTTAGTGCCTTCCATTCTTTACCGTTGGCAAATATAACTCCTGAAATGTGTTCATAGAATTTAAGGTAAATTTACTGATAATATATAGTTTGGAGCAGACGGATATAAAGATGCGGATCGTCACATTATCATGGGGTAAGTATATGAAAGGTAATTCCAATATTTTCAATAACTACATACATGTACTTTATTCTACTCATTATAAATCCTTGCGTACATATTAAGGTTCTTAGCTTCGCTTGTTTTGGGTAAAGTCGTACATGTGGCATAATAAACAAACGTACGAATGGGAGTATTCGCCCACCTTGGTCGCTTCGTCTAGATTGTATTCGACTAACACGAGACTATCCAATATGTTATGTTATAATGGTGATAAATTTATGAATTGTTTATATTTTATTCTTTCAATATTTCATTCGTTTGGCATTCATTCATTCAATTAAACATTTCTATTTTTCTTGTGTTTCTGTTAATCCCTCAGTTTAATTTGAGGTTAAGCTATTAATCTAATGACAGACGGTTGGCAGCTGACACATTAATAGGTTTAATTATCATCTTATTGTTTTATTTTAGTGCAATGTCTTTTATATTTTAATCTTTCGTCATTAATTGTTATTAGTAGCCTTGGTGTATATTGTTAATTCCTTAGATACCATTTTATTATAAATACCGATTTGTACATTTATATAGTATTTCTAGGTTTCATCCCGTTTCCAGGACAGTTACTCTGCTTGTCGGATGTGCTGTTCTTTGTATATGATGTTAATGTTTTCCGGTAATAAATAGTTTCAAGGATAGTTCCAGTCTTTAGTCATCCCCGATGAACTGACAAAGATCTTGAAGACTATTGGTATGAATACTAAGGCCAACCAATGGCGAATTGATCGGCGAGAAGGTAATACTTCAGTTGTTTTAACTTGGTCCAGTTTGAATTCAGGGGACAATAGAAAATCGTCAAGTAAGCAAAACAGAGATTTTATAATTAGGTGTGTGATCTAAGATGATCTCCCAAGACACATGAAACAGCCAAGGTATTAAAAAGGCGTGTGAAAAATGATAAACTGGAATATTTGATTAGATGGCAAAATATGCCGGCAACAAAGAACACTTGGATTGCAGAAGACAACCTTGACCAAAAGGCAATTTCTTACATTGCGTCTAACCCGAATAAGATTTCGGGCCCAGAACCGTGGTTGGTGGAAAATCGAAACCAGGCTGATATTTGTGCTTTTCCATTAGGGATGTGGACATTACCCCGCAAAGAAAACTTAAGACTTTCAAAAGTCTTTCATTCCCAGATAAACGAAAAAAATGGAAAAGTCGAACTAAAGGTAGAACGGGAAGGTCCGGGGCCACAAAAAGGTGATCGATATACGAGAATAGACTGGGAAGACTGGGATGTGATTGCTAAGGAGAACCCACTATTCTTTAAGACTATAAAGCATACGTTACCTCCGGGAAATTATTCCCTAAAGCGATAATTTGTTTTAAGAAAATATGTTTTCATCGGAAATTTAAAGGACAGTTTTTACATTTTGTTTTAATCTTAAGTGACCACCAGTATTGTGCACGCTTGGATTCTATAACGGCTAATGTAGTTGTTATAGACATATTGTAAAAAAATTATTTTAAGCGTTATTAAATTTTATTATTTTATCATGATCCGAGGACGAATCATTTTCACCGTAGAGGAAATTATAATGGTGATAAATTTATGAATTGTTTATATTTTATTCTTTCAATATTTCATTCGTTTGGCATTCATTCATTCAATTAAACATTTCTATTTTTCTTGTGTTTCTGTTAATCCCTCAGTTTAATTTGAGGTTAAGCTATTAATCTAATGACAGACGGTTGGCAGCTGACACATTAATAGGTTTAATTATCATCTTATTGTTTTATTTTAGTGCAATGTCTTTTATATTTTAATCTTTCGTCATTAATTGTTATTAGTAGCCTTGGTGTATATTGTTAATTCCTTAGATACCATTTCATTATAAATACCGATTTGTACATTTATATAGTATTTCTAGGTTTCATCCCGTTTCCAGGACAGTTACTCTGCTTGTCGGATGTGCTGTTCTTTGTATATGATGTTAATGTTTTCCGGTAATAAATAGTTTCAAGGATAGTTCCAGTCTTTAGTTATTACCGAAGATTCTCACTGCTACAATGTTACGGACATATTAGAATCAGAATTCTACACGGCGGGCTCATTTTTAGATCTGCCCATGCCCGGGCCTGTAGCCAACTTATAAATTTTTGGGGTGCTACAGAATCTTTTGGAAGGGCTGAGGGTGTGGCCAGCTAAGTACAGCCCCAGAAAATCATTACGGGCCCTCTCATGTCAAAGAAATAAAACTGTTTTTCATTACGATATGGATCAAAATAAGGACCATAACAATTTCAGCGTGTATTGTCATGGATAGTGTGTAACAATTATAAATGACAGATTAGTTACTGAAACGACTTTTCCAGGCCTGCTAGATTAAACACTATATTGATTTATTTGTTTATTTGATGTAAATACTTGAAAAAATTTTTTTTTTAAAAAAAAACTCGTGATCAATCGAACATTTAGAAAACTGTTCTGACTGAACTGATTTTCTTACTTTTTTTGTAAGCTTTTATTTTAAGGTTCTATGATTATTATCTTATTCGACATAATCATCGTTTTATTATTTCTGTTATTCATATTCAATCAAGAGGAAATAACATAAAAATGGCTACATGCCCAGACAAATACACGTATTTTATCATTGGTTAAGAAGCGCCTGACCCCCCCCCCCCCCCACCCAATTGTTTTTGGGAGGGGGGTCTGAATAAACTTTCCCCCCCCCCCTCAATATATATTCCATGGCTACACCTCTGTCTAGATGGCATCGGATATTTGAGATTTTAATTAGATTAGAACGGTTCGCTATTTAGAAATTAAATTTATAACGAGGGTAAGTTTAGTTGCGAATATGTCAGTGCCCTGGATACTACGGGAGTAGGTTTTTCCATCCAACTACCGGTTAATCTTTGGCTGTTTAATCCCAAATTTACATGGGGGGGGGGGTCTGGTAAAAACAATTGGACGCCCCCCTTCCCACACTCAGCTAAATTTTAAGTTATTTCTAAAATACTTTGACTTGCTTAGCTCTTCCATTCTTGATGACCATCTTAATAGTCTTCAGCCAGTATGATCGATTCCCAAATACATTACCGAATGTTACCAAAGCCTCATGAACTGTATCATAACCACTCAAAATAAACATATTTCTGGCACCAAATCGAGCACAATACTAGATCTTGGCCATCCGAGAAATATCTTTCCCCAAGGGTTAGGGTTCGGGTTAGGTTTATCAATTACATGCCAAACATAAAAAATGAAGTTTTAACAACGGTGGATTGTGGCTAAAACTATTGTGAAGGGTTAGGGTTAGAATTGTGGGTATAAACACGTACAAATATTTCTCGGACGGCCAAGATCTAGTATCGTGCCCAAATCGAATACGACATATTATATTTTCATATTCCTCGGTGAGTCGTCGATAAAAGTCACATCTCGTGCCCGGTTTAATCACAGGAATCTGACCTTCTAAACGCATATATTTGCATACACCATGTCGTACCAGACAATATAAATATACTATTATTATATATTGTCTACGACATGGTTTATGCATATATAAACGGTTAGGTCAGATTCCTGTGGTTATATTGACATCATTATAACAATAAATTACCAATTATGGGATAGCCCGGGGGACCAGGGGTTAACTTACCTCTTGGTGACAAAACAAAAACTGTGGTAAAGATCCCGACTGTTTGCAAATCAAAACAACGAAGAAGAATATCAGCAATTATCTCCATGTTTTTGGACTTCACAAAAGTCTAACGATATGTGAATATAAGTAAACGCCCTTGCACCACGCGTTCAGGACCTGATTTACCTTGTGGGGGGCCCGGGACATGCCAACAGTGGGGGGCCCCGAATGTTGTTTGTTCAAATTGTTCGTACTGACCGCGGATCGTACTAGTATATACTTCTCCCCCTTGAGTGCCTAGGGTGTTTTCCTCCAGGATTGTTTTTTAAATTAGGATTAATTTCAGTGCATCTGAGACAATTTAAACAGCGATTTCATTGAAGATTTGAATTCGTTGACAATTTGAGTATTTTAAACATACCCTATCGCTCATGATGTTGCCATTTACTTTATTTTAGTGAAATTATTTTAGGTGACATAAAACATTAAACTCCGTTGTTTGTTTATTTCCCGGGACTGGTTGGGCCCCAACAATCACATCGCGGGATGGGGTCCCCGGAACTGGTTAGGACCGATGGATTGGTAGAACCTCTAAGTTATGTAATTTAGTTAATTTTAGGGCCTAACCGAACTCTGCCCCCCCCCCCCCCGGAAATCTGTTGGTACCTACCAGTCCCGGGGCCCCCAATAGCCCTTACTGCCCAGGGCCCCAATCCTCGCCCCTCAGCCCAGGTACTGGTTAGCTCCGTCCGTGATAAAATAATAGTATGACCCAGAATTGTGGGGCGCCCGGGACATTTGTCCCACTTTGCCTCCCCTAGATCGGGCACTGCACAGGTTTGACCCTTTATTTAGATGCGCAATTATTTGATGAAGTCATCAAAAGGTACAGTATCGTAATTGATAACGCATCAATTTTATACGCATCAATTTTGTTTATAAACTGGTGTTGACAAGCAGTACGTTTTAACGACCAATTTACAATTCTGTCAAAACAATTTACATTATGATCTTAACGCTAAACACGAATATCACTCGCCTGAATAAATGAAATAACAATGTCTACTAACTTATGGAAGACCAAATGAGACAATATTCATGATTCGTGTTTCTACATTCCAGTTTGAACATTTTAGACATGAACGCAACATTCTAAACTAATGATTCTCGTTTCTACATTCCAGTTTGAACATTTTAGACACGAACGCAACATTCTAAACTAAAGATTCTCGTTTCTACATTCTTATGTCAACACTTCATTCACAAAATCAACATTTTAAACAAAAAATTGACTTTATGTTTCATTTTCGCCGTTTTATCGGTAACTTTTATATATCATTAAATATTAAAATTATAAAATAATTTCTTAATTTTACATGACAAAGAAATCAATTCAATGGTTTCTGAAAGTGTCTAATAAAAAAAATCTGAAATTTGAACTCTTGTGAAAATATCTTCTACGTTTCAAAAAGTCTTGAAGTTAAAATCTTGAAATGAAAATGTCCAGAATTTTTTTTAACATTATTACACCAGAGGGCGCTAACCGAAAACAATTTGGCGACCTATTCGGCTAGCGACCTATTCGACAGATCTAGCTGGTAGGTAACCTGTTCGTTGGCAACCTATTCAGAATAAATTCAACAGTCGACCAAACTCATCTTTTTTTTTTTATCAATCAATCAAATTCGTTACGTCTATCAAATTAAAGTAGAATATATTATTATTTATCCATTCATTAAGCTCAGAATAGCGATGTAATTTCGCATTATCTTACAAAATTCTGGACATCCAACTAAATATATTCCGAACGGTATTTAAATAAGCTTTTTCCAAATATTATTAGTAAAAGTTGGCACAGTCATATTAAAGGGGAGCACTCTCATCCTAAACATGGCCAATTTTGAAAATAAAAAGATTTAAAGGGAAAGACTGTTAATGTTAATATGCCGTGTCAAAATTCGGACCATCGTACAAAATTATAATGATCCAACTAAATATATTCTAAAGGGTAATTGAACAAGCTTTCCAAATATTATTAGTAGAACAAGCTTTCCAAATATTTTTAGTAGAAGTTGGCACAATCTTATTAAAGGGGCGCGCTTTCAATTTGAAAGTGAAAGAACAGTGATATTCCGAGTCAAAATTCGGATCATCGTACATAATTCTGAGCATCCTGCTATATACATTCTGAAAGGTAATTAGACAAGCTTTCTAAATATTATTAGTAAAAGTTGACAAAATAATATTAAAGGGGCGCGCTCTCAACCTGAATATAGCCATTTTTTCAATATTCTAAATGTAAAGATAGGCCGGTATTTATTCGAAGTCGAAATTCGGATTATCGTACAAAATTCTGAGCAACCAGCTATATATTCTGAAAGGTAATTGATAAGCTTTCCAAATATTATTAGTAAGAGTGGACACAATCAAACATAGCCAATTTTTCAATATTCTAAAGGTAAAAATAGGCCGGTACAAAATTCTGAGCATCCAGCTATATATATCCCGAAATGTGATTAAACAAGATATATTAAAGTGCTGTGAAAAATTTGCGACGTTTAGGATGAGAGCGCATCCCTTTAACATGATTGTGCCAACTTTTACTAATATTATGTAGAAAGCTTATTCAATTAAATGTACCTTTCAGAATATACATAGCCAGATGCTCAGAATTTTGTAGGAATCAGGATAATCCTAATTTGGACTACGAAAAAAAAACACAGGCCTATCTGTACATTTAGAATATTGAAAAATTGGCTATGCCCAGGCTGAGGGCACACCCCTTTAATATGATTGTGCCAACGTTTACTAATAATATTTGGAAAGCTTATTCAATTACCTTTTCGAATATATTTAGTTGGATCGTCAGAATTGCGGACGATGGTCCGAATTTTGACACGGCATATTAACATTAACATTAACAGTCTTTGCCTTTAAATCTTTTTATTTTCAAAATTGGCCATGTATATGACGAGAGTGCACCCCTTTGAATATGACTGTGCCAACTTTTACTAATAATATTTGGGAAAGCTTATTTAAATACCGTTCGAAATATATTTAGTTGGATGTCCAGAATTTTGTAAGATAATGCGAAATTACATCGCTATTCTGAGCTAAAGGAATGGGTAAATATTAATATATTCTACTTTCATTTGATAGACGTAACGTTGAATTTGATTGATAGATAAAAAAGATGAGTTTGGTCGACTGTTGAATTTATTCTGAATAGGTTGCCAACGAACAGGTTACCTACCAGCTGGATCTGTCGAATAGGTCGTTAGCCGAATAGGTCGCCAAATTGTTTTCGGTTAGCGCCCTCTGGTGTAATAATGTTGATAATTCTTCATTTTTCTGGACATTTTCATTTCAAGATTTTAACTTCAAGACATTTTGAAACGTAGAAGATATTTTCACAAGAGTTCAAATTTCAGATTTTTATTATTAGACACTTTCAGAAACCATTGAATTGATTTCTTTGTCGTGTAAAATTAAGAAATTATTTTATAATTTTAATATTTAATGATATATAAAAGTTACCGATAAAACGGCGAAAATGAAACATAAAGTCATTTTTTTGTTTAAAATGTTGATTTTGTGCATGAAGTGTTGACATAAGAATGTAGAAACGAGAATCATTAGTTTAGAATGTTGCGTTCGTGTCTAAAATGTTCAAACTGGAATGTAGAAACGAGAATCATTAGTTTAGAATGTTGCGTTCATGTCTAAGATGTTTAAACTGGAATGTAGAAACACGAATCATGAATATTGTCCCATTTGGTCTTCTATACTAACTAAATAAGTATGTTGTTCTATTTTGGCTTAGTCATATCATCGTAGGTGGAAGCGGAGTTAGAGGAAAATAGGAATGTAACTATTATTATATATTATATTGTAGTATATTACCGATTGTATATATTATTTCATATTGACTTATGTATAATTATAACGATTGTAAATAAAAATCGATATCTTGGGGTTATAAACATACATTGTAAGTTTAATCAAAATCGGATAAAAATTGTGACCTCTGGGGTGTCCACAGCGTTGGTATTATCCTTGTGACCTCTAGAGTGACCACATAATATTATCCATAGCCCAGTTCAGCATCACTGGAAAACACCATCGACTGCAATGCTTTCATAATTTAAAAACGAATTGAAACTTCACTTCATTGCGGAGTAATTTGCCAGAAATCGCACAGAAACTGTCTCCGACGATCTAGACTCCTAGGAACTTCCGGGACCTAGGCTGTCCCTGGCCCCTCGCCTTAAGTCCTAGGATGGCAGCCCCAAATCAAGAATGGCTTCCGCCGGCCCTGTAAAATATCGTAAAACGTGACCGACAAGGAAAGACTGTTATACATAATATGCACAGTATTCTACACGTCATCCAAAATAAAACATGATTTAATAAAGATTAACAAAGTTATGGATAATCGAATTATTGACACGAGCTTTATTTGGTCAGTAGCAGGCAAAGTATTGCGAACAATGACAGACAAGGAAAATGTTTCATAGATAAGAATATGCATATTCTACACACCATATCCACAATTCAAATGATTTCATAAAAAGTGGAAACGAGTAGGGCCTACGGATGATTAAAATTTGGTCAAAATCAGTCTTGCCAATCACCGACATTTTACGTATCCGCAAATTTCATTAATTATTTTATAAAATTAATGATATGATGTGTAGAGTAGGCCTATGCATATCTAGATATCTTTCCTTGTGGGTCACTTTAAAGTAGTAGTAGTCTCTTGGTGTTTAAAGTCTGCATCCACATAAGTGATATCGCAGACAAGAAATAGGAGAGCCGAAGCTGCTTCCTGTTTTTTAGGATATGATTTTTCAATCTTTCCAATTTCGGCCTTATTCGATGGATTCGGTTTTGTAGGAAGTTCTTTTGTTTATTTAATAAAAAAACATATCGTTTGGGAGATGTTTTCTTGTGCTTCTGGATGACATCGCGCCTGGTACGTTCGTGCATTTTTTATGCGCGAACTCTTAGTTTTTCTATTACTGGCACGCGCACGGGCACTATTTTTATTGTTTAACATGTACCAAAATCTGGGATTTCGCGCGAAGGTACTTTTGAGGTATTAGGTCTGTTTAGCATAACACTTGCCACTGTACCTGTGTATCGCTAATTATAAACCGAATGTTTGAAGACCGTTCATATTTATTACGCACGTTTTTTAGTACAGTGTTGATTCATGCTCAAATTGTTGCTAAGCAAACCAACGGGATTATTTTCTCAACAGTGTATGAACGTATATTCATAGCGATAATATCCTTACACCGAGAGAAAGTATCTAGTCTCGGTGAATAGAACCATGGTTGTCTGGTAGAAAATTACTTTTGTATTTTTTCGAACGGTAAACAGTGTTTTTAGAAGCAAACTAACCTGCCGCACATGACGAAGTCATTATACTTATAATGAAAAGGCAAGAACTCCTTTTGCAGCGGAAGCTTATCAGTGAGTAAAAGGTCAAGGTTAAAACATACAGTACACGCTACGCGGTGGTTTGATGTTTTTTATCGTGGAATTCCGTGAAGTACCGCGTGAATATCGAGTGACATAATACGACTGACAGAGCAGTCCGGAGTCGAACAATCGCCGCCCGAGCTGTCTTCGTCAGCTAGTTTCAAAATGGCGTACAACCAGTGCAAGTGGGAAAAGACGACAATAAAATCTGAAATATGTTATTTATTATTATCGGATTTATTACATCACTCCTGTCTAACAAATCATAAAGCTGTGGTGTTACGGTGGCGGCATAGTATTTTACCATAACACCACAGCCACTCTAACCATTCATAATACATCTAACTATCACTCCCTACACATTTCCCCTCGTCTACTTTCCCAAACGTCAACAACACATCTCATGCATCCATTTCGCTGATTAACCCTTGTATCATGTCTACTGGATTGGTAGATGTATTGGTGGTGGGATTAGTGTTTAGGTGCCAGGTCCGTCTTATCGTGACCTCCCCTTACTCCACAATTCCACTCCAGGTTATTGCGGACCCTGGACCCTAGCCTAAAGGGACTTAGGATGTACCCCCCCCCCCAATCAAGAATTGCTTCCGCCGGCGAGGGCCGGATTAACCTTGTGGGGGGCCCGGGCATACCAACTGTGCGTGGCCCCATTTCAAATTGTTCGTACTGACCGCGGATCGTACCAGTATGTACTCCGCCCCCTTGAGTGCCTGGGGTGTTTTCCTCCAGAGTTTATTTGTTTAAAATAAAGATTAATTTCAGTGCATCTGGGACAATTTAGGCAGCGATTTCATTGACGTTTAGAACTCGTTGACAATTTGAGTATTTTAAACCTTTCTCTCATGATGTTTTCATTTACTTTTTTTTAGTGAAATTATTTTAGATGACATGAAACATTAAACTCTGTTCAAGTCGTCTGAACTACTATACTGATTACGTTAATTTCCCGGGACTGGTTGGGCCCCAGCAATCACATCGCGGGATGTGGTCCCCGGAACTGGTTAGGATCTATTGATTGATAGAACCTCTAAATTATGTAATTTAGTTAATTTTAGGGCCCAACCGATCTCTGGCCCACAATATCCCCTACTGCCTAGGGCCCCAATCCTCGCTCCCTCAGCCCAGGTACTGGTTAGCTCCGCCCGGGATAAAATATTAGCATGAGCCAAAATTTGTGGGGGGGGGCCCTAAATGTGGGGTCCGGGATATTTGTCCCACTTTGCCTCCCCCAGATCCAACACTGCCGCCGGCCCTGTTTGACAGTGGCGGATTAAAGCCCCAATACCACTCTTGTTGTAACTGAATAATATGTTCCAATCTTTATTCTGTTCAACAATTTGTACTATTTTACAATATTTTAATTAAAAAATGATACAAATTTCATCTTAACACACCTATTTTAAAAATTGAAAAATTCAACTACATGCCGTAACATGGTTTAAAAAGCCTTACGTAAGCACTTTCAAATGCAACTTGGATTTAAACATATTTTTGAACCCTCTGGACTATTAAGATAGGTTGTAATGGATAATTTACACAACAGGTGGGACACTTAAACATCTTGTAGTTAGAATAAGGCTAAAAAAAAAAATAATTCTGGACCTGTCAAGTCAACAAGAGTGTTATTGTCCCTTTAAGCTCCACCAGGGCCTGAGGCGGCAGTTGCTGGAGGGCCTGTTTCAAATGGCGTGGGCTTAATTAATTTCGGGCCAGGGCCTATGTTGATTCCTGTTTGCCATAAACCCCACTCCCTAACATTCATTGTCTATGCGTTTTTATTCGTATCGGACAAGTCTAAAATCTTTGGGCCTGAGGCTGCAGCCTCATCAGCCTCACTGATAATCCGCTACAGCTGTTTGGTATCTGATTCTTTTGCGAAATAGTGTTTAGGTGATGAGTCCGCCTGACCGTAACTCCCCGTTATAAACAGTAACAAGTTGTAATTTAGATCCTTGTGCTATGTCGAGATTCACAAATCAATTCAATTAATCTTGTTTATGGATACACAGTTTGGATAGCAACACGTAACATGAATGTATAGTGGGATAGGGTTTGTAACATAATTCCCATCCGTCGGCTTTTCGGGTAGAAATCATGGAATAAGCTTTATTTTGTAGGTTTTGATGTTTGATTACAAAAAAACAATGTTGACATTTTTTCTGAGTAGGTCTTCATAGTACGGGGGGGCCATTATTTGACGGTGCCATTTTGCAATAATATTCCAACTTATGTTTTTATTTTCACCTTATTTATAATGTTATCGACATATAAACTGTGATTTGACAATGTATTAATATTTGCAGGGTTCATGATTATACTTAAGATTGTTTTCAATCATTTCATGATGATATTTCCAAGATGGCGACCATTTTTGTCGGGAAAATCGGTCAATGTGTTTATTTCGATTAAGTAGTAGTGTTTGGTGTCAATATATATGTTTTCGGGGTCACAGATTCCATTCCTGGCATTTACAACCTTGTAAAATTATCGCATGTTCACATATTTAGCATATTTCTAAGATGGCGGTCATGTTTGGCGGCAAAATAGGACGATGTGCTAATATTGATTAAGTAGTCGTCGTTGGTATCAATATATATGTTTTCAAGGGCACATAATCCATGCAGGTCGGTAACAACTGTGTAAAATGATTATAAGATCACTTATTTTGAAAATGTACAATATGACGGCCATTTTGGCCGGTAAAAGGAACGATGAGCGGATATTGGTTAAGTAGTCGTCTATGGTACCAGGATATATTTTTCGGGGAGCAGATTCCATTTTTGCCGTTTATAACTGTGTAAAAATATCACATGTTTGCATATTTAGCATATTTCCAATACGGCTTTCGTGTCTGGGCGGAAATCGGACGATGTGCTGATTTTAATTACGTAGTCTCGTTTTTGTGTCAATATTTGTTTTTGTTTCAATATTTGGTATAAGTATACAGCATTGGTTATATTATCAACTGACCCCAAGATGCGTGTGGAAGGAATCGTTCAGAGCCCCCAAAATGGAAATATCAAGTAAACTATGAAATGTTCTTTATTGCTTGACTTTGGTTGTTCTCTGCTTTGAAAGTGACTGGGGACGGATGAGCATGACACAGTCTCTATAGGCCTGGTAAGCACGTCACTGGAGTGCGGTGAGAACGTATCCCGGTTTGACTGGTAACCGCTAAAACATGGTGGGAACACTTTTCGCGCACAGCCAGATTTTGGCCATGAGCGTAGCAAGATCGTGTAGTAAGCGCTTGGCGTGGTCGTGACAGGCACATGATGGGCATGTGACGTAAACACCATGCAGCCGCTATACCCTCTTTGCCTTTGGGTCAGGATTAGGCTTTGCTTTCCCAGGAAAATCGATGATAAATAAATAATAATAATGTGTGCAGAAAACGTTCCACCATCTTGGAAATATGCTAAATTGGTAAACATACGACCATTTTACGTAGTTGTATATGACAGAAATCGAATCTGCCTCCCCGAAAACATATATATTGTCACCAAAGACAACTACTTAATCAAAATCAACCCATCGTCTGATTTTCCCGCCACCAGTGGCAGCAATATTGGAAATGTACTATATATGTAAACATGTGATCATTTTACAAGGTTGTTAATGTCAGAAATTGATTCTGCACCTTCGTAAACATATATATTGACACCAAACACTACCACTTAATCAAAATCTGCTCATCGTCTCATTTTCCCGCCAAAAATATCCGCCATCTTGGAAATATGCTAAGTATATGAATATTTGATTATTTTACAAGGTTGTAAATGCTAGGAATGGAATCTGCGACCCCGAAAACATGTATGTTGACACCAAACACTACTAATTTATCGAAATCAGCACATCGATCGATTTTCCCGCTAAAAATTGTCGCCATCTTGGAAATATCATCATGAAATGTTGGGAAACAATCTGAAATATAGTCATAAACCCTGCCAATGTTAATGCATTGCCAAATCACAGTTTATATGTCGATAACATTATAAATAAGGTGAAAATATAAACATAATTTGGAATATTATCACAAAATGGCTACCCTCAAATAATGGCCTCCCACACTATGAAGACCTACTCAGAAAAAATATCAAAATTGGTTTTTTGTTATCAAACATCAAAACCTACAAACTAAAGCTTATTCCATGATTTCTACCCGAAATGCCGACGGATTTACATTAAACATCCCACTAGTACATGTAGTCTCAAATAACACTGACAATCTACTGGACTTTGTGTATAGAACCTACAATCTACTGGTATTTGTGTATCTATACCTACAATTACTGGTCTATGTCTTCTTCTTTTTGGTGTTTAACGTCTGCTTCCACTTAAGTGATATCACAGACAAGACATAGGAGAGCCGAAGCTGCTTCCTGATTTTTAGAATATGATTTTGCAATCTTTCCATTTTGGTCTATGTGTATTACAAGTGTATTATACACCCTATCAGGGCCGGCGGAAGCAGTTATTGATTTGGGGGGGGGGGGCTCCCATCCTAGGTCCAGGTATGTAGCCAGGATTTGCTGAGTAGGTGTAAAAAAAACTTTGGCGAGCGTATCGATCCCAAAAATTTTTGGGAGGGGGGCGTGGTCTTTTATGAAAATTCAACCCTTATTCAATTATTGGTGTATTTCCAGAGCATTTGCTGTCTTTTATTTTCTTCAGTGCAAATCAATTTCCATTTACATTATATTCAAATTTTTATAGGCCTATTCTTAAAGTGGTGTTTGTAGTATTTTATATTATTATTACGGTGGAATGAGAATCAGGTCAGACAGAAGTTGAGAAAGAATAAGAAACATTGACATTGTGGATAGGCTAGGATTTAATATAGATTCGGTAGAATTAACCGTAGAGTGCGTACATTAAAAATTGATCGTACAACCGAACGTTCGACACCATTTAGGACATCCAAACCTTTAACATTGAAGTGCCGTAAATTGGTCTGTGACCGTGAAATAAATAGACCTGCACAACTTCTAAATTTAAATAAACATAATACCAATACTTCTTTCTTTAAACTAATTAGGGATGATAGGGTATACTACGGCACACAAAAATAAATAATGCCGTGTCAGACATGGTTTGCGTGGGCTTATAATTACCATGGCTTTGCCGGGGGTGGTAAATTTCGAGTGTGGAGTCTGAGTACAGAGAGGAAAGCGAGGGGGTATAAATACGACTGGGCGGCTTTCTTCGATTTTCTCTTTTTGATGGGCGGCAAAAAACCAGTGCCGCTCGGCGTGGCTACATCCCTGTAAGTCCCTATAGGCGAAGGCCCAGGGGACGCAATTACCTGAAGAAAAGAGTACTTGCGCCCAAATTATTGGGGGGGTGGGGGGCTTTAGCCCCCCTACTCCGCCGGGCCTGCCTATTGGTATTTGTGTATTACAAGTGTAATATACACCCTATTGGTATTTGTGTATTACAAGTGTAATATACACCCTATTGGTATTTGTGTATTACAAGTGTAATATACACTCTATTGGTATTTGTGTATTACAAGTGTAATATACAATCTAGTGGTCATTGTGTGTGTATTACAAATTTAATATACAATCTACTGGTTGTATTACAAGTGTAGTATACAGGGTCTATGTAGGATTTTAAAAGTGGGGGTGCAGCATAGTTATGGGGCGCCAATATAATACCCAAGTTTGTGTGTGTGTGTATTTGTCTGAAAATAAGACTGCCCCAAATGCGTTTTCCACCTAGCTGCCCCTGCAATGAAAGTCGCTCCTGTGTGTCAATTTCGGTGGTTTGTTAAACACACCAAAATAAGAAACCCCTTGTCCTCTTATCTAGAACTAGTCCAAAACACCAATAAGGCCATGTGGACAGGGCGACCACAACGAGAATCTGTAATCATGTCATTTGTGGTGCCCCCACCCCCACCCCGATAAGGTTCTATCAAATGTGGATAGGGCTACCAAAACGAACCCTCTAAAGTCATGTGGTGGGGCACTGACCACGAAGGAGGTGGTAGGAGGGGCACTTTGGGTATGGGGACTGCACCCATGTCTGGAGTCCTATCTCAGAGAATTAAGAAAAATAACGCTGCATGAAACATGTTTTTCGGCCACTCTGGTGATATCTAATAGTTGATTTTGTATATTATATCATAGATTTTTTTTCAGTTGCGGCTGATTTTTTAGAAGAGGCATTTGCTTCTGGTGCCACTCCCCTTAGGTCCCTTACAATATACTATAGCCTTACTATATAGCCTCCACACATGTGATATAAGAAAGTTTGGATCTTGGCCAACAAATCAGTTACCCATTGGTGTGCTGACGCCATTAAAATCGACAGGCTCATCAGTGCCTTAAGAGCATCACTGTGTGATCATAATCAATTGTATTGTTTTATAATTGAAAGGTTGTCAAATTATTTGAGGGGGCGCCATTTCTCGGGGCACCTTTTTTTGGGGGGGGGGGGGGGGTGTTCCCTCTGCCCCCCCCCCCCCACTGAATACGGACCTGGTAGTATACAATCTACTAGTCGATACTCGATGAGTATTATAAGTATAATATACCACCTACTAGTTTATGTGTATTACAACAATTACAAGTGTAATAATATACAATCCACAGACCATCACAAAACATTCTCAGACTTTGTTGAAATTCAATAGGCTCCTTCGTTTTACTAATTTAATCGGTTACATCTCACTGTGCCCACTTTTGATTAATCCAATTAAGGTCTAATTAGGATTAGTGTATTAAGCGGATTAGGATTAGGTGTTATAGGTAATTAGATGAAAAAAAACAAATATTGAAAGTAACTAAATATTCAGTCTTATAATTGGTGAGTACTGTGTTGCCGAGGTCAGAACTAAAAAGTTGTTTTTTTCACTTTGGTCAGTGTATTTGGCGTAATGCGCAGAAATATGGACTACAAGCAGATTTTTCTCGGGTGCCAGAAATCAATAAAATTGTCAAGCAAGCAGCAGCATTACCATTAATTCCAATACAGCAGGTTGAAGATGTATGGCTGTGTGCCCTTGATGATGCACTACTCCCAAGATGCCAGAGTGTTGCAATTTGCAGATTACGTAACTGAGTTCTGGGTGGAGGGGCAGCATGGCAGAATGATGTGGAACCATTTCCACACTGAAGGTCCACGCACAATGAACCATGTTGAAGGATGGCATCCAAGATAACATCCATTATTGCCACCCCTCATCCAAATATTTTTAAGTTGGTGGCTTTTTTTAAGAATGAACAAGCTTACTCCGAGTTAGGTGCCAACGGAAAATTACGGCCTAAGAGAAGAAAATACAGGCAACTAGAAACCCGACTCCAAACTCTGAAAACAGATCTTCAGAACGGTATAAAGACTGTATTCGAGTATGCCGATGGCGTAGCCCGTTTAACTACATTGTAAATTTTCATTGTTTATCTTGTTTTTGTGTGATGTATGATATATCCATGTATGTTATACTTTTATTACATATTTTATATATAAAAAATTGTTATATTTTCATTAAATTATAAAGTGCTAATGTGATGTATAATATAACCATGTATGTTATATTTTTATTACATATTTTATTATATAAAACATCGAAAATTGTTATATTTTCATTAAATTATAAAGTGCTAATGTGATGTATGATATATCCATGTATGTTATATTTTTATTAAATATATTATATAAAACATCGAAAAATAAAAAAAAATTACATAAAATATTTGGGTTTTTTTTCCATCTAATTACCTATAACACCTAATCCTAATCCGCTTAATACACTAATCCTAATTAGACCTTAATTGGATTAATCAAAAGTGGGCACAGTGAGGACGGTTTACCCCCATTTCGACTACGTCCCATTTCGACTACACCCCATTTCGACTACCAATTTTATTACCCTCAAAACCCTGAGCCCCTAACTAATCAGCAATGAACTGTTCCACTGATTAAGAGATTGGATTTAGGTAATGACTATCGTTAAAATAGCTTATTCATTATATATTTTAGCTTGTTTTTTAACATCAAAGCAAAAATATCAACCCAGAGTACATTTTATTTTGACAAATATTTGTAATATTTAGAGATTACATTGAGTTTAATACTTGCTTATCTATATAAGATGATTCATTTCAAATTTTATACATTTATTCTTCAAGTTCACTATCATTCACTATTGTTCCATGTATATATGGGTGTAATTATAATTTTGTTAATAAATTATTTTTACATTTTTTTTTAAAACTTCAGTCACAATTAGTTTGTGTATTTTCGAAGTAGAACTATTAGTTTATTTATTAAAAATAACATTGTTTCATGTGTAGCCATTAACATCTAAAGATTTATTGATGTAATTCGAAATATTGAGAAGTGCGAACGGTCAAAATATGCTCAATTGATCTTAGGAGCGGCACCACCAAAAAGGAGACGAATATATAAAGAAATAGATAATAGACTGATCAGAATAAAGACCCAACTCATAAATGATTAAAAGACACCAATGCAATATTTGGATGCTATAGGACAGCTTTTAAAATTGAATCGAATCAGTGCTTTGTAAAATATTATATCTTGTTTTGATATATAAATTCTTCAATCTTTTTTCCTGTTTGTTTTGATATAATCTGTTATACGGTGTAGTCTAAATGGGGTATGGAATAATCTATTCTATCTATAAAGAGGGTATATAAGTAGGGATTATAAAACCACCAGACCGTATAATCTGTTGTTATAACCTGTAGTCGAAATGGGACGTAGTCGAAATGGGAGTACACCCTGTAATTTGTCCGGATGTTTCTAGCCTACGCACGAATTTGATGTGTGACAATCCTATCTGAAATTAATATTGAAATCAGTAACCCTATAAACCTTATTACAAGCAATATCCACAAGGAAGGGTATCGCCAATTTGGTTTCTATTTTGATTGTCTTTTTTGCATGGGCCATTAGTTTGTATTAAAATAGAACCTAGCAACCACCAAGCCCATCGACATATTACAAGCCATACAAAACGGGAAAAATGACCATATTTAAAATTCCGCTATTTTGGATTAAATTTTGCTGGCAATTTTTAAGATCTGATTCTATCATCATGGATTCAGAACCGTATTGAAGCCGGCGACATCAAAAACCGTGTATATGACATGTTACAAGTAGGTAATATCCAACATAAAAAATGACGATTAAATTAATATCCACCGAAAGCATATAAAAGATATAACTAAAGTCATATCTTAATTAGAGATTATCGCTGTCCTTTTATTACGAAATGTATGGAGATTTTTGGGGTTTTTTAATCGTATTATATTACCAAATTTAGAAGCCATTTTGAAAGAAATGCCCGCCAGATGAAAAATATATTTTTTGATTGATGTTTGTTAAATTTGATTCTCTAGACAAATTTCGCTTACATAATCACTCTGTGTTTGAGGAATTTAAAAGGAAAATTATGTATCCTCCCACCACTGAAAGACTCTGATAACGGGATATCGCTCTCCCAATGTTACACCGTGGATCACTTTTAAAAATAAAATAGTAACTTGGGGCATTACATAATACTGGTTCTCTTTACAGTCGAAGATTTCGTTGATTAATTTGATAAAATCAAATTTATGGATATCAGACAAATGACAACAAATTGGGTAGAAACGATGTGCATGGATATCAGACAAATGTTAACAGCGAAACCTATCAAGAGTAATCTATCCCTATATCTAAACGGAACATGGTTCAACTGCCAAGCCACAAAGTATTATAGGGTACTATGAGAGCGATAGGCTACGAACAATTTTCGTTGATTTGATTTTACTTTTCAATTTGATTTCACTTTCGAATTTGATTTTAGTTTTATTTTCAGTTTAATTTTGATTTTAATTACATTTCATTTTCAAGTTTAATATATTTTTTTTTATTTTATTACTTTTATTTTGAATAAAATAATGAATGAAAGCGATAGGCCACCATAGTACTGACTCCGCTAATGAATACGAAAATACGTCTTACAGTGCATTATGAGGGAATTTAGCCAGGACCCACCGCCACTCCCCTGTGAACAATCTGATTAAAATACAGATCTATATTTCGTTTTTTATACTTTCGATGGCCTACACTACATGAAGATCTGACCAGTTGTACTGGGTGTCGTTGCAGAGGTCATAAGAGCGGCTTTTGACCCAAAGACGCCCGACCCAAAGTTCCGTGCAGAGAACCCCAAGAACTTGCCGAAACAGACTGTTTCATTAGCCAATTCCTCTTGTATTATAACAACTCTTCCAGATCCTAGTGTTGTGAAGACAAAGAGAACGAAACTATAAAAAACGAAACGAAATAGAATCTGTGTTTTAATCAGATTGCCTTGTGAAAATATAGATCAGGGGCCGGTTGCTCAAAGCTCCATTATCTTTTAACGATCCGTTAACATTAACGGAGAGAAATATTGTTGCAAATTTTTCCTACAGATTTATGCTAATATAAAAATAAAGTAACCATAGTGTTTTCCGTAGTAAATTTAACGGAAAATTAACAAACAACACGTTACCAAGATATGTCCGTTAGAGTTTAACGGATCGTTAAATTAACTTAGTTTTGAGCAACCGACCCCTGTGCTAAGAAATGATTGAGATAAAATAGGTGACATTTGAACCTTTTGTTTACATGTAATATATTACCTGATAATCGACACAACCGCAATGTGAGCAGAATCTTACAAATAATATCCCAGAACTCCAGATGGGTACACGATAGTTCGAATCAATCACATAGAAATAGATTTGTGTCACATCCTAAGATAACTACTGTACAGTTAAGGAAACACACAGCCCTACGCTACAGGTAGATGTCTCCCGATATAATTGCGCCGTACCATGGTACACGTGTTACAGCAAAAACCAACCAACCGGGGCACTCACAATTAACACGACGTTAAAATTTAAATAAGAAAATACGATAATACAAAGATATCTTAAAGGGCCAATCCCGATAACTTTTTGGGGAATAAAACTGCTTAATTTTGTGTTAAAATCATTTAAAACCCATTATCTAAGGCCGATCAACTAACCCGATTTTTGTGATACGCTTGTAAATAACTTAAACCTGACAGTTTGCATCTGGAAATGGAGACCTTTGTATCATACAGTATCTGGAAAAAACCAGACTATTTTTTATAAAAAAAATATGTAGGTAAAATTTACCTTTTGTTATCAAGTACAGTACATAAATCATTCACTGTATAGACCTCTCAAGAAACGTTAATCGATTATAAGGTCACCAAATGAAAAAAATGACCATCAATCTTAAAAGGGTTACGTGTAGTCTAAATGGGGTATGGAATAATCTATTCTATCTATAAAGAGGGTATATAAGTAGGGATTATAAAACCACCAGACCGTATAATCTGTTGTTATAACCTGTAGTCGAAATGGGACGTAGTCGAAATGGGAGTACACCGTGAGGACACACCATTTAATCTATACATAAGGATCCGGTGTTAACTTTTGAAGTAAGAACATTCCTGAGGCGCATCCAATTGACAGAAATTGCTGAAATTCAACAGGCTTCTTACATATAAATAATGCATATAAATTTCATACAGATTGGATGATAACTTTTGTCACTAGAGTGTTCACAAGATTCAACAAAGTGAAACAAGGGACATAACTCTAAATGTAATAAACGGAAATTCCTGAATAGGCTTCTTTGTTTTAATAATTCAAATGATGCATATAAATTTCATTAAGATTTGATGATAACTTTTGTCATTATTAGAGAATTTGTCAAAATGCAACAAAGTGAAACAAGGACCATAACTCCAGAAGAAATTAACAAAAGTTATTTAAATTCAATAGTCTTCTTTGATTCACTAATTTAAATGATTCATATCAATTTCATACAGATTGGAGGATAACTGTTCACAAGATTCAGCATATATCACTTTCAAAACAATCAGATGATAAACGTAGTCTGTAGAGTGTTTACATGAAATGGACCAACATAAATAGATACAACACTATGATATATCATGTCGAATTGAATACAAATCTGTTAGGCACCACCATACCAAAATCAATATTTAGCGTCCAAGCTTACCATGCACAAAATCAATACATATATTTCAAAATCCATTACGATGCATTAAGAATTAAATCTAGGAAGAAAAGTCACAGTAAAAAAAAACACAGGTAAAAATAGTCATAACCCAAGAAGAAGTTTGTTAAGATGCAGACACAACTATGAAATCTTTGCAGAGATTGTGTCGGCGGTGCCAAATCCATCCCAGAATTCTTACATGGAGTTGGATGGAACATTAGAATTAACAAAGAGTATTGATGTGCTAGAATGTTGAATGAGGTAAATGTGCTAAAGTAAAATGTCTGATGTACTGATATGTCAAATGTGCTATACTGTATTAAAATGTCAGATGTGCTTATGACACATGTGCTAATATGTCAAATTATGTGCTATGATATTAAAATGTGCTGATTTCCAAAGACTAAAACAGTCTGGTTACATCTGTGTAATAAACATATGTGTAGTGAAAGGTTAAATATGTATGTTATTGTTTATATTGTTATTGTGACTTTTTTCCTGTGTTTATTTTACCTAGGCATATTTGTGACTTTTTTCCGGCACACCTAAGAATTGTGGCCTGTAGGCAATAGACACACAAAGAAAAAATGGGTGTGATTCAACCCCTTGGGGTTGGGAATTCACCAAAAACGATAGGGATCATCCTTACAGTCAGTTAGGAATTAGCATACAAAGATTGCAAAGTTTCAAAAGGATCCGGTAATAATTGTGACAACAATGGGTAGAGCTCTGTTCAAATGGGTGGGGCATGCACCAAATAAAAAATAGAAGTCGTCCTTAGGGTGTAAGGAATAAGTATGAAAAGTTTTCAAGAAAATGGGTGTGTCTTTGTCCCCGTTGGCGAGGGTTGGGCATGCACCAAAAACAATACTGATGATCTTTAGGGTATAGTATAAGGAATAAGTATGCATAGTTTCAAGAGGATCCCTTATGAAATGCGGCCTGTAGACAACAAACAAACAATACAAAAAATAGTCATCATTCTGCCTCCGGGGTCAGGCATGCACCAAAAACAATAGCGATCATCCTTAGGGTATGAGTATGAGGAATAAGTTTAAAGACAATCAGTTAAGAATTGCAGCCTGTAGACAACATACACACCAGCACAGGGGCAATGGCAATATACGTCCCACTTTATGAACATTCTGTTCCAAAATAATTAGTAGCACAACCTAACCAGTATTCTGATATCTCCCTTTAATACGTTCTACAGGTACAACAATTATATCTCAAATTCTTTGCACTTATCATTGAATTTCATTCAATTAATGTTAATTGTACAGTTGTAACTTTAAATGTCTCTTCTTAGAATTTGACATGACCAAACTTCCAACCATTCACAGTGAAATGAAGAATATAATGAGATGACATTATATTACACAAAATCAATTGCATTCAATTTGTTAAAAATTTCTCTTTCAATATTCACACATTCACATTGTTCCCATAGATCAATCTCAGGATTTAATACTTGTGTCACGAGACCTATACGCGATTCCTTTTCTTCCTAAATCTCTGACAATTCCTGGAGGTAATTTACCAGTTACTGATATAGCATAAACACCCTTTGCACATCTACCTGATAATAAATAGAAGACATTTAATAGTTGTTAGAACCACTGTTCATTCCTTTTGTTTTACACAATGTAATGATGATACAATAAAAAAAGCCTAAACTAATAAATAACTAAGATACATATCGATCAGCTTAGGACAGGTAGAGATTTAGTACCTTTTTGTTTATGTATGCATGACTTTCTGTAGTGAGAGAAAATGTAGAATTGGGAGAGTGGTAAATGATGACTACATAATCCTATTCCTAGTCGTGTCGTACTCATCATAGCTTGTAATGATCACAACTCTGAGATCTATAGCACAATGTTTTGGAATATAACCCGTAGCATATCCATTAAATAACATCTATAATTCATATTGCACCCACAAACTGAAAACAATTCATTCAAATATCCATTAAATGATACTTACCTATTCTTTGCCATTTAGCAACCCAACTATCTTCATTTCCCATCATAGCAAGCATACTGTAATAAACAATTACATCGTCAGTCATCTCTACAGTTACAAGTTTCAGTTTCTATAAATTCATTTCCTACTGTCTGAACTATGTTATTTTATGAACAGATTTCTTCGATTACGAACAAACTATTTAACTTTGGTTATTATAAACTTACCTGTGCGTTTAAAATCAACTCCGGTTGAATAAAATCCATTGCACAATTAAAAACCACAGCTAATTGACTAAGTTCTCTCTTGAAAAATTGAACGTGTTTACTTATAACATTTTCTACCAAGTCCAAGACAACATGGCTATCCTGACGTGTTGGACCAAACCATTAAAGTTGTTGTGGGGGTGTTTAGTTTGGACAGCAAGTGTCACAACCATGTGTTCCTATGAAAACAACCCGGGACTGTTTCGATTATTTGTTTTTTAGCGACGAAAGTTTTTAACTAAAGGCAATTACTTGACCATTTATATTGAAACCATTGATGACCAGTCTATCAAATTTTATTTACAATGAAAATATGTGAATGATTACACGGATACTCCTATAAATAAAGTCGTATTTAAACTAAACCTTCCCTATCTTAGAGTTCTTTATACATGTATTATAAATTATTTAAGAAACAACATGAAGCGCACGACCGAAGTTTTCGAGTGCATCGTTAACTTAATATCATTCTTTTGAGAAAACAATAACCGTTTCAGCAATATATACAAGCGTGTTGCGGCAGCCCTAAAGGTGCCAATTCAGTGGGTGTATAATGCACAAAAACCTACAAGACCTCGTAAGAAACCTACATGTACATTTACGTCCAAATTCGACTTATTAAATAATTAAAACAATTATATTATTTCAATAGAATGTAAACAAAGATGGTAATAAAATAAATAGATATGGGCCGTTCCCCTAAACTCAATACCAAGCCAAGGCTAATACCACGGATTGTCGTAAATAAGCTGCCCACCTTTATACGAAATGGTATTTCCCGAAGTATGACGTAAACGGCCTCTATTTTGGTATTTCCCCCTGTCAAAAGTTTGTTGGGGTTCAATTTTTTTCACGAGAGAACCTAGTTAATTAGTTATGGTATTTAATTGTGCAATGGATTTTATTTAACCAGAGTAGATTTCAAACACACCAAAGTTAAATAGTTTGTTTATAATTGAAGAAATCCGTTTATAAAATAACATAGTTCAGACAGTAAGTTTAGTATCATGTGGACAATTCAGACGATTTACCTATTGCTATATATTATGCTACAAATTATTACAAATAAATATCAAATGGTTCTAGACTCATGTAGGTGAACTTCTTAATTAAACAAGAAGTGTTATCAGATGTTGTTGAATCAGTGAGCATACCCAGTGTCCCTGGACCTGGTCCCTGTGTGCAGAACTTAGCTGGTGATTTTTTCACACTAGTAGTACTACATGTAGTAGTTTACATGTGGTTTCCTATTAATTTTATAATTCAAAATTACAGTATTTATAGGCTTTTTTATTGACTTGCCAAATCTATTTGAATTTAGTGGAGCTGTCATGTGAGAGTATAGACGATTTCAAAGTACCTTAGTGAGATCATTAAATGCTCCGATAATAGCTATAAAAAATTATTGTGGCCGATCAAATCGCACCCTGAAGTGATTTGCCGATTTGATGTAATCGCTTCGGAAATCAGTGTTGATAAATTTGTTGATTAGGGTAAACAATTTGAATTAGATGGACGTTAAAGATGAAAATTTGATTGAATGCAAATCACTTTGGCTAATCACTAATCAGTGGTCGATAAAAACGCCTTATTTACCCATCAAAATTGGAACTTGTACATTCATAAACATTGTCCCTATTGTTCTTCATATGTAGATGTTCTTCACAATTATCACATCCATCATATTCAAACTGTTCAAATGTCTGAAAGAAATAGATATAATACAGATACACAGGTTATTTAAAATATCTTATTAAAATCATTGAAAGATAGTTTGATTACATGTATATATGTGACCCCCAAAAACAAAACCAGTCACATGTCACAATTTTTGAAAACTGTGATTTAATGCTGATCTTAAAGGGAACTGGAACAGCTTTCTGTTGATACATGATATATGCAAATCACCAAAAAATTGGCAGAGTTATGGCCATCTGAAGTCTCAAAAGCTGTGGTGCATCCAAATACAAAATAATGAGAAATTTGCATTTTAAAACTGCCAAAAATAAATCCCATAGAAACACATATATAATTATTGCATAAATCAAAATGAAAGTTTGTGAATATAATAATGTGTGGTGTATCAACATTTGTACAAAATTTTATCAACATATTCCTTTAGTAACCTATTTTTTTCTTCTTTTTTTTCTGAAATTTACCTTAAATCCATATTTTGGAATTGGCTGTGTTATGGCCATGGCTACAACAAAGGCCTGGTTTCACATTTTAAATAATTATGGTTTTTGCCACAAAAGATCATTTTGCACATCTTAATTTGTTTTGTTTTTTATGTGATGATATTTTTTGGGTCAGACAGATAAGCTTAGATTTGTGTTTGATATCTAAGAACTATAAAATACAGATTTTGGTTGGTAACCATGGCAACATTTTCTAAAAAGTAATTTTAATCATTTTGCACATATTGATTTGTTTTGTTTTTTATGGGATAATATTTCTTGGGTCAGACAAATTAGCCTAGATTTGTGTTTGATATCTAAGAACTATAAAATACTGATTTGGCTGGTTACCATGGCAACATTTTTCTAAAAACGTAATTTTAGTCATTTTTCACATATTAATTAGTTTTGTTTTTATGTGAAAATATTTCTTGGGTCAGACAGATTAGCTTAGATTTGTGGTTGATATCTAAGAACTATAAAATACTGATTTTGGCTGGTTACCATGGCAACATTTTTCTAAAAAAAAGTAATTTTAATCATATTCAAAAGATGAAAAACGAACGGAACCTTGACTGACATAACTCGGCAAGCGTGGAAAATACGAGCACACAAAGTAAACTCAAAGTAGGTAACTAGCAATATAATTATGCCATTTTTACGGTTCTTTTTTTTCACAGCCTCCACAAAATACCCTTTTTATGCAATTTTTTATTATATTTTCACAAAAACGATTGATTTATTGAAAAAAAGATGCTTTTCTAAAGCATACTGTGCCAAAAAAAATTTTGGGGTAGTTTTGACCCATAAAGTGCATTTGCCCTGATAGAAATAGAGCCGTACAACATGTGACTGGTTTTGTGGTGGGGAGTCACATATAACATGTAATACAAAGTTTCATCTAATCAATTCATTATACTGAATACAATCCTTACACAATAATTTTCCAAATACGGTTGCAATGGGATTTAGAGAACACATCAAAAATATTGTCAGAACTAAATTCCAAATTTGAGGCTTATCTCATCTTAGAATCAATACTGTAACAGCATCTTGTCTTGTATGCTGCTATAAACTGATACATGCTTCAAGATTTTTGTGCATTTAAAAATAGCTTCAGACGCAGAATTCTCTGTAAGCTTATAGAAATAAGTAAGTACCGGTACAATGTATATCACATTATTGTAAAGAGTAGGCCACTAAAATAGTCACCAAACAATTTTTCGGTGTGGTAATTTTCACTATTGTTGTAGTTTGATTTGTTTTGAAATAAGTCTCGCTTAACCAGTCTAACAACCATTTTAATTTTAATGATAAGGCAATTTAAAAAATAAAACGGAACACAATTTCTAAGGCTGCCTTGATAACCAAAAAGCTAAATATTACTGCCATTCAGAATCGTCAACAATAGATTTTTTTATGACTGTAATACTTGGTAGATGTGTAGAGAATTGAGTGTGCGATCGCTATTTAAAGACTCATAGACTCTAGCCCTGAGTATTACTATTATCGTACTTTGTGATTTGCCAGGAATCACTTCAACTCAAGACAAGCCACGGAAGAGTGCACATGCACTGTCGAATTCAACTTTCTCACTTTCGCGGTTTATTTTATTTAAATGTACAATATTTTCTGTTATTTTTTTGAGTGAAGCACTAAAGGCTAAGGTCAATTTTAATCGTATTCTTAGATTTCGATGTGAATGGAATTTCGAGATAAACTGTCAGTACCGGTACTATAAAGTAGACCTATAATTAGCACTTAGATTATTACAAGTGAATATTTATTTATTACAGAAAAAATAAATATCATGTCTGGGGTAAAATAGGGGTGGAATGATTTTTTTTCTTTCTATACACGTATTAACATTAAATCCTTCAAAAGTTAAAATTGTACCAGTCAATCAATATTGAACACAAATTTTAACTTTTAAACCTATCCCAAATGGCTGTAGGTAGAAGACACCTACGGAATTTAGACATTTAAGGCATTTGGGGTGGGGTAGTGTAGGTGTGTTTTAAAATTTGTTAATATTTATTGGACCCACAAGTTAATGTTAGGACCTACAACTTTCATGAATGGCGACTACCAGCGGGTCCTGTTGGCCTACAACTTTTCTTGACGAATTTTAAACACTGTATCAGAAGCTCATCTTTCCCCGGTAAGTTTACATCATCAATGTTAATTTACATTGGCCAATAATTTGTGTTTTTGATGTCAAAGATTTTGGAGGATTTTGAGTTACGGACTTAAGTCCTTTAAACAAATTAGAATGCAAGATTAACAAGTCATATTTACGCGATTCTCATAAACGAAAGAACTCTTTGGACTGTTTGAGAACAAATACTGACTAATACTTATCATCTCTAATAAAAACACAATCTCGAACATGTAGTTTGGAAGTAAATATTCAACACAAATACATGAGAACTATTTAGGAATTTGTGCCATTTAACTTTTGGTTTACTATTACAAACTATCGAAACAATACATGAATCGCCAATTTCGAAAAAATGTGCATTGTGGGTGAGAGGGGGAAAAACTTACGAGGAGCGACAATTGCTTTGCATGGGACTTCTCTATTCAAGTTTCTAAAAACGCCGATTTTACGTTAATTTTAGTGCATCAAGATCAACTATCTGTCAAATCTGTGTCTCTATCAAATCATAGAAAATATAACCCATCACTAAAAATAACGTAAAAAATCAGCATTTTGCGAAATTTGGTCAGAGAAATTCACAATGTAAATTGGCAATTCATGTATACAGAGGGTTGAGAGATGATTTTGTTATCTAGACTATATGGTGGCCATACAGTGTGAGTGTATGTATCATGTATGGGCTACTCTAGTCTAGTGTCACCGTGTAGGCTACTCATTCATCTAATCCAACAAGTTAGATGTTACTCTTTTGATATGCTGACAACGTAACATCTAACATCCGAACGGTCAAAAGCTCGCCGCAGAAATTGATAACTAGTTTACTTCTTTCAGCGAAACGCGAAATTCACAATGTTCAATTATCTGCACTGCTAACACATTAAACTTACATATAATATCCATCTATGTTCCAAAAAAAAAAGGTTTGCTGTATATTTTGAGAGATTTCACAAAAACCTTCGCCGACAACCAACAATCACCGTGAAACAGGAAATGGCTTACAGCGGTCAAAGTTGAAATCTGGCATGGTGCAAATTATGAACGGGGTTCTTTAAACGAAACGAAATAATGAGACTATAATTTGAAGGCGATCATTTTAATTTTATTTGTAGTGATGGTCCGATTATCGGTTTCACCATTCAATAGCCTACTTGGCCGAAGCAATTTTACCGATATTTGCGTAGCCATTATCTGTTAATGACTAAATCGGCAGCCAAATATCTTTTCATAAATTATTGTTCAAATTGGGAACAAAGCATTATCTCTAGTCTTAAAGACTCTTTTACTTAAAAATGACACTCGGTCTTTTATTTTTGTTGTTGACGAGACTCAATGCTTTAAAGATATTTCGACTCTATAGATAGAAAAAGCGGGAAAATGTCATGTGACATTGACAAGACAGAAGCTATCATAATCAACTGATTGATTAAACACATTCTACTAACGCCGATAAATTTAAGGATTTATATTGTAATCAACATTTTATAAATAATAATCTCAATCATGCCACCCATGCTAGAATTTACCACGGCAAAGGTTAAACTGCCGTAAAAAGTACAAGCTGCGCAAACACGGATCTGCCACGGTAATAAAACTAGCCCAAATTGCGCCGCGGTTGTCCACATGTACACGTATCAAAAAGTTATGCCTTTTATATACATGTAGACGCATGAAATGCATAGGTAATAACTTTCCAAAATAACACAGTCGTTCAGGTGCGGCTGGGCTTGGGATTAGGAGGTCAATAATTTAGAAATGCAAGATTTGGATGAAAATATAGTCCGAACCTACCGTTATAATTTATTTTTTCGTAAGAATGCCCACTTTCTAATAAATAGTGCCCTTATTATAGAAGGTTATGGCAGAGCTGTTGGAAATTTGATAAATCAACGTTAGTTATGGTTGACATGCGATGGCAATCGATGGGAACACGAATAACTAAATGACCAAAAGGTACAAATTTTGATGATGTTATTACTCCGAGAAGACCCTGTAAATTAAATACCGGTACTTATGTTATCTTAGTATCCCCAAACGCTATTAGAACCAGGTTAATTGACACGGAAAATCATTGCAGGGGCGTCTATTTACAAATATAAAAATTGCACGTTCAGTGACGGCAAATGACAACAGTAGCCTATTTGTTAAATCAGAACTAACACAATTATATGGGAAAACAATCACTGGTTTATTATACACAAACACGACGTTTCGATAAGTATCCTCTTATGTGTATAATAAACCAGTGATTGTTTTCCCATATAATTGTGTTAGTTCTGATATGTCTCCAATCGCTAAATGCCACTAAAAGATTATATTTGTTAAATATGAAGAAAGACAGCCATGCCTTGTCAACTTTTTGGTGCCGTTGTAGTAGAATCATAATTTCAAGCACTGGTCATGAATTATTCCTTCAATAAACATTGTCTCCTTTCCCGACGTAAAATCTGTACAAAAACAGTACATACGCAATTCATAGAAATATTGTACAAAATTGCATTTCGTTTCGATAAAAACGTGTTCTCAAATTTTAATGCGGAGGATATGACGTCAAAAAGAGGTCAAATTATCCCAACATGGCAACTTTATGAAATGGTAGTGTGTGTGTCACAGTGTGATATTGGATAAACCGGTTTCACTGAACAACGTTTGTTTGTCAGTAAGTGTCATTGTTGCTCAAGGAGGATCATACAATAAGGTAGGACATGCATTCAGATTTTATCGACTGGCGCCTTTCAGCTCGATGCTTTATCGACTGAAACCTTTCAGTTCGATGCGCAAAAAATTCAGTCGGACGGTGCTCAATGGTGGCACTATTACTGGCACCTAGAGGTTACGTATCGACGAAACCTCTAGACACCCTGGAGTACTCATTCATCATGTACAAGCGGCTACACATTCAATCAAAATCAATGTTCATAATTCAATAGGATCTCAGCAAAGATGGATTTTCAATTACTTTTATCAGTGAACACATTAAACATGCCCGTAAATGTCGTAAATCTTTTGGTACTGTTTCAAGAGACATTTTCTGTTTAGAAATGAAATTTTACACAGCGTCTTCTCTGAGTTATCAACCCCTGTGCAACTTTCCGGAAATAATGGATGAATACAGATTGTAGAACTTAGATAAATAAAAAAGACGAAGTCATTGATTTTTATTGAATGAACAAATCATTTTTTTGATATCCAACATAATTACAAGTAAATGTCTAATCATTAATCTCACAGACCATAAGAAATATAGTAACTTGTAACGCACTTCTTACCGGATATTACTATTGGTTGGCGGTTGTTTGGTTCAGTCGCGCTTGACTGGACCATTATTTATTGTTTACTACTCATCTCAAGCGACTCAAGACGACTATCTTCTTACAGATTAGTATGATTGATTACCTTTAAATACACGTGACTGGTCCTTCATATCTTATGATTGACACCCGGTAATTTTAAATATGATTGTTTTGTGTTTATGAAATGCTTTATTAATATTTTGGTATCGGACTACTAATGAATGGCATGGTTCTGGTTGGCATTTTTTGTGTCTCGTTTTGTGATTAATTTGTCATGCCAGAGCTAGTGCACTACTGGCAAATAAATAGTAGGTTAGTGACATAGCCTACCTACATTAAACATTACATCACCTTCTTTCATTTTTTTTTTTTCCTCGAATACATAGTTTGTAACATTTGTCTTATGTTAATATTATCAACGGTTGAAAATTGTTTATTTCAATCATGAATATAATATAATAAATATGATAAATATGGACCTTATTTATTATTGCCTATTTATAATAATTATAATGTTGAAGGCAAGGGGTCAAATGCGGGGACTAAACGACCACACAAGTGTTCATTAAAGTTACATTATTCAAGATATAGATCTATAAGAACTAGCCATTCTTGCTATACTAGTTCGAAAGTAGATGATGTAAAATGAATAATTTGAAAATTTCATTCAAATTACTCTATTGCAAGCGAAGATATAGGCATTTAAAGATTTGACCGACCTGTGCAATAATTTCAACCACGGACCTGGTTGATCAAAGCTACGGCTCGAAGCGTTAAGGTGCGCCATATTTGATTAACCGCTGAAACGTTAAAATCTGTTTAGTATCGGAGCAATCTGATGCCATCCAAAGCTGATTAAGGCCTGGATCAGTTAATTAATGTCTAATTAATACTTTAGAAAACATTTCATGCCCAAATAAAGACCTGCACTAGGCAGATTTAGCTCTTGAATAATGCATGTTTAAAGTAAAGAATTTTATTAATATAAAAAGAAAACCCTGCAAATATACAAATAGCAGAATAAATACAATGTATAAAAACAATATCCAAAGCATGGTTTAAAAGTAATAACAATAAAATCTTATGTCTAATAATACATTTAACTCTTCACTTAATTGCACTTCAACTCTGGAATAGAAATATATACTCCTAAAAGTATGAAATATTCTTATTATGCAGCTTAAATAATGATCATACTAAGTAATAATTAGATCCTATATGTAAGATAACACTTATATTGCTTACCTTAAAGAGGGGTTTGGAAATACCTTTAAACGTTGGAACACTGTAGTAAATGAAATATAAATGTGATGTAAATGTGTATTTAATCAAGTGAAATACTTTAAATAATTTTTATTGTTTTAACAATAATAATGATGTAATCTTCCTCCATTTCAAACTATTAACTTATACTTTAAAGCCCCAATAGCACTCTTGTTGTAACTGAATAATATGTTCCAATCTTTATTCTGGTCAACAATTTGTACTATTTTACAATATTTCAATTAAAAAATGATACAAATAGCATCTTAACACACCTAATTTTAAAAATTGGAAACATGGTTTGAATAGCCTTACGTAAGCACTTTCAAATGCAACTTGGATTTAAACATATTTTCGAACCCTCTGGACAAGTAAGAAAGGTTGTAATGGATAATTTCGAGGGCTGAAAGCCAAAACTGCCTATCTCCAAAATTGACGTTTTGAGAAAATGAAGATTTAAAGTTTGACTGAATTTTAAAAATCAGGTAATTGTTGAATTTAGATGATTTATGGTAATTACGTGTGTATTAATTACCTGAAAACAAATACTGAATGATCAATAGGTTTATTGCAGTAGTTTTCAATTTATTTCATAATAATGGATTACAGACACTTCTGGTCGATATAAATTCTCCCAATATGGGAAGTCAACATTGGAGATATCCTGTTCTGGTACATTGACAAGGCAGTTTCGGCATTTTTTTATCAGCAAGAACTGTACAAGTGGGATATATACATATCTTGCATTAAGTTCCATATGTAAAAACATATCATTTAGCAAAAAAAATGTCAGCAAGAACTGTCTATCTGGAGATACGGTTTTTTGCCTTGAAAAAAAATAAGTGGTTCTGTACTTAACAATATATGACTTCTTTAAATTTGTTGTGTCATTATTTATAAAGATAGGACTTAGATAATTTTTGCTGAGAAACTTCACGAAATTTCGAACTGTTTGGTGTATTTAACTCATTTTTGGCAATTTTGGAGATATACACTTTTGGCTTTCAGCCCTCGATTTACACAACAGGTAGGACACTTAAACATCTAGTAGTTAAAAAAAGGCTAATTTTTTTTTTCGGGACCTGTCAAGCCAGCAAGAGTGTTATTGTCCCTTTAAAGAAATTCAACATGGCTGATACTTTAAAACAAAGACTAATTCCATATTTTTAAATATAATAATACACATACCTGATGAATAAACTGTCAAACCACTAAATTTAAGAGGCTTCAATATTCACATCTAGCAACACTTTAGACCGGGAGCCCAGAGGGTCGAACCTAGACGAACGAGGTACCAATATCTAACCATAAAGTCATCTATATACTAACCTGGGATATACAGAAATGGGCGTCTGCCGGGGTCCAGTTCATGGGTGTGGCCTTGGCGTCCCCTAGAATGACCCCCAAAATGGGTTAAACTCATATATTCGAGGTACCGATCGAAACCAAATTTAAATGAAAGAGTACATCTCACGGAGTACTAAATTGCTCCTAACAGACGATTTTGACCCTTGGATGGCCCAAACTGACAACCTAAGTATGGACCCAGGGGCCTTAAAAAAGGGCTGTATTCATACATTCGAGGTACCAGTTGAAAATAATTTTAAATGAAAGTGTATATCCCATTGAGTACGAAATTGTCCAAAACAGACGATTAGGCCCCTGGGATGGCCCAGACTGACACCCCAAAGCCGAGGTTGGGTGGGGTGGGGAAAAATGAGTTATACTCATACATTCGAGGTACCGGTCAAAACTAATTTTAAATTAAAGAGTACATCTTACTGAGGACGAAAATGCCCATAACAGACGATTAGGCCCCTGCCCTGGGATGGCCCAGACTGACACCCAAAAATCGAGGTTGGGTGGGGTGGGGGGGAAATGAGTTATACTCATACATTCGAGGTACCGATCAAAACCAATTTTAAATGAAAGAGTACATCTCACTGAGTACGAAAATGCCCATAACAGACGATTTCGGCCCTGGGTCGGCTCAGACTGACGACCTAAATATGAACCCCTGGGCTTTAAAAAAGTTTATATTCATACATTCGAGGTTTAAAAAAGGTTATATTCATACATTCGAGGTATCAGTTGAAATTAATTTTAAATGAAAGAGTACATCTCACTGAGTACGAAAATGCCCACAACAGACGATTAGGCCCCTGGGATGGCCCAGACTGACACCCAAACCGGGGTTGGATGGGGTGGGGGGAAATGAGTTATACTCATACATTCGAGGTACCGGTCAAAACCAATTTTAAATGAAAGAGTACATCTCACTAAGTACGAAATTGCCCATAACAGACGATTTCAACCCTGGGGCGGCCCAAACTGACACCCTAAATATGAACCCCGGGGCTTAAAAAAGGGTTATATTCATACATTATGAGGTACCAGTTAAAATTAATTTGAAATGAAAGAGTATATCCCGCTGAGTACGAAATTGTCCATAACAGACGATTATGCCTTGGAATAGCTCAAACTTATACATCGAAGCCGAGGGGTGCAAACATGGGTTAAACTCATAATTCTAGGTACCGGTCAAAACAAATTTTAAATGAAAGACTACACCCCACGGAGTACGAAATTGCCCATAGCAGACGGTTTTGACCATGGGATGGCGCAAACTGACACCCTAGTATGCCCCCTCCTCTCCCTAGGTTTGAAAAAGGTTAAACTGGCAAGTTTTGAAACACTTTTTCCCGTCATTCGCCTTGAATGTGAATGTAGGTGCAGTGTATATAGTATTGGGCTAAAGTAACCATTGTAAGACTATTGGTAGGATTTTTGCTCTTTAAATTAATAATAGCATTATATTGTATCTTTGACTAATTATTGGATTCACACATTCTATCGAAATCATGTCTCATGCACTCAAATAATGAGTGACGGATTTACAGATACAGTATACAGGCCGACATGGTCTTCAATTTGGAGGATGATGTCCACATAATTATAAGAGATGGATAGAGAACAAGCTTAAAAGAATGTGGGCATCATTCCCTAAATTGAAGACCATGTCAGTCTGTATACTGTACCTGTGTTTGAGTTAGTCCTTTCAGTTGCAGGTACTTGATGACTGCCCTATAGACAGTTTTTTTTTTTGTGATTTCAATGAGTGGTTCACAAGACACTACAGTTGCAGTTCTTATGTCTATGATTCATACGTGTTGGTGGCAACATGATGCAGTCAGTGTATTTATGAACCGAGGGCACAAATGGTATTGTGAGGCCTTTTGCATACCGAAAATTCATTGGCCAATCACGCTATTTTACTGACATTTCGCCTAATAGTTTGAACGCAGCAATTGCGGGTGTGGCACAAAGCAGGGTAAGCTTACTCTTCCGGACACCTGTTACCACTGTTTGTCGTGTATTTTGTACGTTTTTAATGACTTGAATTATGTCTTTTGGTTTGGATTGTTCGTACTTGGTTTTTATTTTATTCCTAAGGTTACCCTACTTCGGAAATACTTCCACAAATGGAGATGGTGTAGCACCATGGGTCATTTGTCAGACGTGGATAGCGGGTCATCAAGCCCGATCGCCGCATCCTACGTATGGCCCATGCACTCTCTTCTTACTACATATTTTAACTATTTTAACAGCCTTTCGATCGCCTAGCTCTCTTCCCATGCTGTGTATTTTCTTCTTACTACTATCTCAGTGGTTAGGGCGGTTATCTTATTGCTATTAATAATTTAAGGAGCAAAAATTATACCAACAGTCTTACAATGGTTAATCAAGCCAAATACGATATATACTGCACCTACATTCATATTCAAGGCGGAAAATTGTTTCAAAACTTGTCATTTGAACCTTTTTGAAAACCTAATGAGAGGGACCAGAATCATCTGTTACGGACCATTTCGTACTAAGTGGGGTGTACTCTTTCATTTAAAATTGATATCAACTGGTACCTTGGAAGTATGAATATAACCTTTTTTTCAAGCCTATGGGCAATTTCTCACTCAGTGAGGCATAGTCTTTCATTTAAAATTTGTTGTGACCGTTACCTAGAATATATGTGTTTAACCCATGTTTGCCCCCCCTTGGCTTTGGGGTGTCAGTTTGAGCCATTCCAGGGACCTAATCGTCTGTTTTGGACAATTTCGTACTCAGCGGGATATTCTCTTTCATTTCAGATTAATTTCAACTGGTACCTCGATTTTTAAGCCCCGGGGTTCATAATTAGGGTATCAGTCTGAGCTGACCCAGGGTTGAAATCGTCTGCTATGGGCATTTTCGTACTCAGTGAGATGTACTCTTTCATTTAAAATTGGTTTTGACCGGTACCTCGAATGTATGAGTATAACCCATTTCCCCCCACCCCACCCAACCTCGGCGTTGGGGTATCAGTCTGGGCCATCCCAGGGGCCTAATCGTCTGTTATGGGCATTTTCGTACTCAGTAAGATGTACTCTTTCATTTAAAATTAGTTTTGACCGGTACCTCGAATGTATGAGTATAACTCATTTTTCCCCACCCCACCCAACATCGACTTTGGGGTGTCAGTCTGGGCCATCCTAGGGGCCTAATCGTCTGTTATGGACAATTTCGTACTCAATGGGATATACACTTTCATTTAAAATTATTTTAATCTGGTACCTCGAATGTATGAATACAGCCCTTTTTTAAGGCCCCTGGGTCCATACTTAGGGTGTCAGTTTGGGCCATCCCAGGGCCAAAATCGTCTGTTATGAGCAATTTAGTACTCCGTGAGATGTACTCTTTCATTTAAAATTGGTTTCGACCGGTACCTCGAATGTATGAGTTTAACCCATTTTGGGGGTCATTATAGGGGACGCCAAGGCCACACCCATGAACTGGACCCCGGCAGACGCCTATTTCTGTATATCCCAGGTTAGTATGTAGATGCCTATATGGTCAGATATTGGTACCTCGTTCGTCTAGGTTCGACCCTCTGGGCTCCTGGTCTACTTGTATACTCATAAATACGCAAGTTAATAACCTTTATATACTGAGGAGAGGAAAAGTGTCTTCCTTTGAATATAAAACCTATGGAATGAATGTCCCCAAGGAAACTTTCATACAACAACTCACTAGACAAATAAGAAAGGTTAAAGTTCAGGATATGGTGAGTGGAACTTACGACAGACCAGGTACAGAGTGGATAGTATAGGATAGTTTAAAGGAATAGTACAATCATTATTAGTTTATGTGAAGTGCAGATTAGAATGACTAAAAAACAACTGTCTGTATATATTAAGAATACCACTCTGCCACAAACATATCATGTAGCCTATATTATTATTATAAAGGCCTAATAAAGGTCCATGGATTAGTTGGTTGCCAGTCAAGTCATCCACATGCAAAGTCGTTCACAGTTAAGTTGTCCACAACAGTTGGTGGAGTTGTCAACAGTTATTGATGGAGTCATTCACAGCTTCTAATAGTAATAGGCTAGTGGTGATAGTCTAAAAACCAGAGGGAAAGGATGATAAAGAAAGCACAAAAATACGACATATTTCTACATTTACATGGCGATAGTCATACCCATACCCATATCAAATACTATAAAACCAGGGGGAGAATGATGATAAAGCAGAACACTGTGTCCCTAAAGTGCACACTTAACAAATCTTTTTGATACAAATACAAATTACCGAAAAATTTTGAAAAACCCTAAATACCTAAAAATCACTAATAGTAATATACCGATAAAGCAACACTATAAAAATTGTTTTTTTTGTCAGTATTTTTCATATTTTGTCAGTATTTTTTGGTACGTAACATTGATCTTCAAATTCAATTTTCAGAACTACATGTAGTTCAGAAACAAACGCGGTGCATATAGACTTTATATCATCAGTAATAGTATGTCTGACGAATGGTTGGCGCATAGTGCATTATAACTATCTTACCGGTATTCTGAATGAACTGTCAAAATGAGTGAAATATACATGTCATGTACGGCTTAATACTTCATTAATTTAACCAAAAACGTCGCTTAGTATTAGACTCAGACACTCAGTAATTGTGTATCCATAAAATAATAGTTATAGTCAGGCAAAAGATGTGTCTCTGTGTTTGACTGGGTATGTTTATTAAAACTATATCCTATAAATAGGCCCACTAGTGTATGTATAATGTAGAATGAACCAGCCACTTGTCTATTTATATTGTTTTTCAATTGTAATTATTTACATTAATTATGTCAGCTATATTGAAATTGTTGATTGTTAAAGTTTAACTCGAGGTGTCTTCAAAGATATTTTGTTTTGGCCATTGGTAACAATATATATATTTTTCTTGTTAGTTTGGATATGTTTTCCAGCTAAAATAAATTTAGGATTGTAATAGAGATCACGACTGTTGAGTGAATGAATGAAATGGGGTTTAACGTCCTACTGTTATGCATTTAACCTGAGCTAATTGAAGACGGTCATACGCCACACAGTGTGCTATGAGGGAAATTTTGCCCAGGCAGCGGCGCTACGGCCTACTCTTACATCGAATCCCAACTGCCAAGGGATCTTTTACGTGCACTCCATTGCCTTTTCAGGCCCTCCTTCTGCATCACTGACAAGGGGAAATGACTTCGGAAAATCGATATGAACTTTCTCGGCCAATGCAGGGATCAAACACCCAACACTCCAGGCTAGCGAACCAGTGCCTTATCCACTTACATGTAGCCACCGTGATCCCCAAACTGTTGAGAAAATATATGTTGTTCTATTATGATAATATTGTATGAAGACAGCTAGAACAAGCCAAATCACTTGTCCCAACTCAAAATAACTGAATGCCAAGGGTAAATTTAATCAAATAATGCTTGAATCAATATCTGTTGTTCTTGTTCTAAGCCATGAAATCATCAGCTCAGCCATTCCACGCTATCAGAACATCAAATCAAAAATTAAAATCACAAAATTATTTTGTTTTTGACTATAATGTGTATCCTAATATCACCTCCTTAAATTATGCAATATGTCACCGAATATGTCATCCTAAAATAATAACATGTTCTATAAATATTGGCCACCTTTACTGGCAAGTACGATATCTAAACCTGATATTATGGAATAAAAATGGATTATACCAGGAACATTCTGTTACAATCTTGTTCAATTTTGACCAAATAAGGTCAAAATTGAACTCAGTTAAAGAAATTTGTTGATGATTTAAGCTTTTCTGAATCGTAAAACTACCTCATTGTGATGGTCACGCAAGTCACAAAGCGAGTATATTAAAATTTCTTGTATAGCACCCTTTTCAGATAACTTTATTATTTGTCAAATTTAATGAGAAAGCTGAATATCTGAATGCATTTTTGTAATGCTATTTCAATTTTCCAGTGCAAAAAAAACTACTTAAGAACTGTCATGTGAGTCACATGTCACAGGAGTCATGTGATGAAATTAACTTGGTTTAGTATTTCTTGTTGCAATTAATCATCTCCATTAATTACAAGGTCAATGATGTAATATGTATCTTATTTCTTTCAGATACCGGTAACCAGATGTTTTATTGGTGACAATGTAGTGTAAAATTTGCACCATCCGGAGTATGGAATTAAATTTGGCTCAGGAAATAGACATGAACTATAAATGAACTGAAGTACTTTCATCTATCATGTGACAGTATACTCTATTATCTGTTTATTGGGATATTAGTTATCATCAATGTGGATCACTTTATACATCAATCTCATTAAAATGGCCTTGTATACATGTATTTAAATACAATGTAAGATAAGGTGAAATACGATATTGGTAACCCTGTTATTGACTCCATGCTACCACTATACATTGTTGTGAGTTGTAGAAGCTCAATGAAGTAAAGTTATTAGCTCTAGTTGATCATGGGTTTCTGTGGTTCTGACTCAGATGCATTTAGCGTGGAGAAAGGGGTTGTCCACAATGAATGTTTTGTGGATGTTATGAATATTATACCCCATGCCTTATTACTGCTGATTTGTATTTTTGTGGTAACTGTGTGGAATCATTCTATTATTGGAGAACTTAATGTCAAAACATGGGTGCACTTTCAGGGTCACAATGTCAGATGGTTGTTGACACTAACTCTTATGCTGATAAATATCGTGGAAATCGGAGAAGGTTTTGTGTCCGATTCCTACGATCCAGACACAGTCAACTACCACTCATTTGTGCCTCAATGTGTCGCCTTTACTGGAACCATAATATCTATTGTTTATTATCACAATGTTGAAATGTGGAATTCTCCAAGATTCTTACTCATTTTGATGGTATACTGGCCTGGTGCCATGGCCCTGAAAGTCTTGAAACTGATGTCAGTGTATCGTAACAATATGACGTTAGAAGATCTACGATTATGGTTGTGTTGGATGGTTATAATTGGATATGCCTTGCTGTTTCTTGTAGAACTCAATGTACTAAGAGCTCAGGTAATATTTTTTTGTGTCTTTTAATGCTCCATCGATATGTAATCGCTTTCCCCATTTATACATCGTCCTGAATCGCCTGTGGACAGTTATCTCTGATTTGACTTTAAATTTACAAGTGTATAGTGTTTATTTTCAATAAATGATTTTAGTGTTATTGCCCTTGCCTTGATCACCTTGAAACATCCGTGTAGGTTGCCGTTTAAACTGTTTCAATTACATGTAGTAATGCAAGAATTAAATGTGTTATCCTCTTAATAGTTTTTTATTATAATTCAATAACAATAAACAATCCATGTATTATACTGAGTGTGACACTTCTAGTTGTAAGTTAAACTGGTATTGATTTTATGACGTACTGACGATACTGTACATGTATGTACATGTAAATGGTAATTGCAACATTTTAAAGTAGCTAATATAAGTCTCTAACTCAATATCATCCAAAGTCTTTAACATTGAAAACACAAATTATTTGTCAATTTAAATCAACATAGATTTTGTGATTTTACTGGGAAAAGATGGGCTTCTGATATCCAATATTTTAGACAAAATAAACATTTTACCATTGGTACACAATAGCTTACCAGAATGCGGTCCAGTGCTATTTGTAACAAGTGACTCAAAGAACTAGGCTAGACATATATACCACAAGTCATGTCAAACGTTGGCGGCATATTTTTATCTGGACAGCCTGTGCAATAAAAACTATAGTGTTGACTGGAATGCGATGCGATACATTTTTGTCATTTTCTAGGTCCCAAATATTAGTGATTTTGCTCCTTTAAGTACTGGTATGTGCAGTATAATGATCAGTTGGAATTTAATACAGGTTAATCTAAATAAATTTACAGTCGATGACCTTTCAATAAACTGATATGATCTACCATTAAAATCAATAATTATTCATTCTCTCTTGGGTGGAGTTTTGTAAATTGCTTAATTTGGTCTACTTCCTCCGTATTTAAAAAGAAGTTCAAAGTTTAAGAATCTTTGTTTTAAGTTGTCACTTTCACATACGTATGTTAATTTTATTTTGTTCATTTCCTTTGTAATCTTCACATAATTAATATTGCAAGATTTGAATTGGTGCAAAACAATAAAACTTTAAATGCAACATGCTGCCAGTTGTATTGATTTCAAAAGACATACATGTAGACTGATAAAATTTGTAACTTAATAATCTGATATCGAAGCTACATATACATGTAGCATGTTAAATAATTCACAATAAAACCTAACTTTTTATCAACCAAATGACTGAAGTATTGTGTTGACTAGACATTAAAGTCATTAAACCTTATTCCATTCATTATGTAAAACATATTGTTAGAAAAGAGAATCATGCTGTTGGTTACATTAATTTCATGACACATTTACATTTATATATTACAGGAGTTTTCCGTCAGTTAAGAAACGGTACTATTAGAATTTCTAGTTGTTAGTCATGAAGAATGCCTGACTGATATCTAAATCCTAATTTATAATTTATAGGTTAATCTGGGTTGCAATTTCTATGTTCGGTAATCACAAATAATATCATTGTGTAAGTACATGTAGCTGATGAGTGATATCTTTTATTTCCTGCTGCCTTACAAAGAAAGATGAACATTATTTAAATGTCTGTTCATCATTCCGTCACAATTTTTGGGACACAATAACTCAGCTTCTTTGTCTCATTCTGTCATCAAATTGTTATAATATACTGCTTAAGAAAACTAAATATGATAAACAATTTCATATGCAACTTGTGAAAATATCAAAATTCTTAGATACATTGTGGGAGATTTTTATAGAGAGTTGGCCATGATGATGTAAGAAGAATATATTGAAAATTTCAGTCAAATTAATTCATTCTGAACGTAGTTGTCATCGTTGTGATATTTGACTAGAGATGGTAGGGAAATGTGTCTTCACCTTCGCCAATCGTTTGATTGACAGGCGTTAACCCCACCTACATAATCTCGATTATCAAGTAAAGTTTTCAATTGCATGCGGAATCACTCAAAAGCGGCCTCGCTAAGTACATTTTATCATTTAGCCTCGATCTAACTGATGACGTAAACATAATAGTTAATAATCTCACCACGGTGCGCCCTATTTGATTTAATTAATCAGTGAAATCCTATTTAAATCCAAGTTCTAGCCGAGCCAACTGTGGGTCTAAAGCATAGGTTCCCAACCTTTTCTGGGTGGCGACCCTATTCAAGACCCAGTATCAGATCGCGACCCCTCGAAGGATAAAGTCACATTTTACTATGAAACATCATTACCATTCATGGATTAAGTCGAAAGTACTTTATAACAACTGACGCACTCCATGATATGTCAAATAATAGAAGCTTAGCTCAATGAATTGTTCAGGATAAGGTCGTCAATGCAACAATGCATAGGCGTACGGGCTCGATGACAGTTAGGGGGGGGGCAGAACCCGAAATATCGAGTTTCCAGACAGCGCCACCAGTCTTCCCCAAGAGGAGAAAAAACGGAGCTTACCGTCCCCCCTCCTCCGAAAATTTTTTGGGAATATTTAACGGCTGCTAACGCTTTTTCCTGTTTTTTCAGCCGTTGAACAAAGCAACTTCAAAGTCGTCTAATATAGCCTAATTAAGGTGGCTGACTTGAATACCAATCAATCGTTTACAGTCCACGAAGACGGGATCGTTGGGAGAAAATTTAACTGTCGCAAACGCGTTTTCCTGCTATTACAGTCTGTGAATACAGCAACTTCAATTTGGTCCAATATAGCCTACCTAGCTGACCCGAATTCCAAACAACCAATCAATCGTGCGGTATGGTGGCCTCGCCCTCCTGGGTAAAATTTAATCACCGAAAATGCGTTTTCTGCTATTCTAGCCCGTGTAAGCAACTCCAAAAATATCGAATGGTTTTGTAACCAAAATCCCACTCTGAATTCCAACCATCCAATCAAGACTGTTGCATTTACATTCACAAATAATAATCGATGCCCGAAAAATGTCGCACAAAGTAGAGTGGCTCCTGACAAAATGTTTTAATCCATAGTCCAAAAATTTGTGATATTCAATTACACGAAAAGTAAAATTTGTTAACATGAATAATCATGACCTTTGTACATGTATATGAATAGTAATGAGATGTGTGTGTGCGCAGTCGTAGATATAGTTTTCATGGTTAAGCGTGCACTAGTTCACTGGACATTGAAGTAAGAACATGTAACACAATGTAATGGTCTCATGGAAGGGACTTAGAATAAAGATGATAAAATAGAATATTGTGCGGTCACTTAACAAAATTGGTGTTTTATTAGGGCTCGATGACAGTCACGGAAGCAAACACTAGAAACTCTCGAAAAGTTTCGGGTTTATAGACTGCAGTGCCGGTTTTCTTTGAGAGTCGAAAAAAAAGGAGCTGACCTTCTATCAAGAAATCTGACCATCGAAATTAGTGACGAAAATGTAGATTGTAGAGTGCTACATATACATGAAGGCCTTGATTAGATGTGTGGAGTTAAAGCGAGGTCACACCTTCTATTGAAGATGTATAGATAGATTACATGATTTTGGGCTATTTTTTTAAATAAAGATCTCATTTATAATTTCTATAACATTTGAAACCTAAATTAAGACTTGCAATTATCATAATTAGCTCTTGCATAATGCATCTTTAATACAAACGTTTAGTTAAACCCATGACTGTGATATAAAATATTCAATCATAGTTGTAATAAACCCAAACCTGGCTTGATTAAGTATCTTGTTGATTCCTGGAAGATTAGATAAAGAGCTGTCAGTTCTTACTATAATAGACTAATACATGTAGTTAAAAATTAAATGATGTATTGTAAAAGGAATATGCTGAAAATTTCTGTCAAATTGCTTCACTCTGAAGCCGAGAAAACCTAATGTTAACATCTTTGTAGCCTCAATTGTCATTACTAGCCCTGTCATGATAATTAAGAAAGTGTCGATTACCCATTTATATATGCCCGTCGCCCACACTGGAAATTATTGCCGTCTGTCCGTCGTCCATGATACTAAGAATCCTATTGAATTTTGACGGCCATTTATGTTTATTACGGCCAGAGTTAAGATAATCACTTCCAATTTAATTGTGCACATGCCGGGTTAGCTGGTACCTTCAAACTTTTCTCATGATTTTTCACAGTTTTTGATAGTTTGAAAGTTTAGATGCTTCACAACTGTTCTAAAATGTTATTATCTTGCTCTCCTCCCTCTTAACCCTATATGAAGAGGGATTAGACCGTATGTTTAGTATATTTTACCAAAAACATGAAAAAAGCTTGAAATTTGGCAGCCAATTTGAATTTTCCAGGGTCAAAGGTCATCCTAGGTCAAAAGTTTCGATGAATTTTATTCTGAAATGTTGTTTTTCGTTCTTTCCCGACTTGAAACCTAACCTAAGTATAGAGATATTTCAGGGTGTTTTTATGATATATTTGTTCAAAACCATGAAGTTTGGTGTCATTTTGAATAAATTGAATTATCCAGGGTCAAAGGTCATCCTTGGTCAAAAGTTCCGACGAATTCATGTTCATTGTTCAAAATGGCCATAGAAACGACAAGTCTTTATTGAATAACTGAAAAAACGCTGTTATTTACCCAACCCTAATGACATCCCAACACATATCATGAACCATGACCCCGATGACGTCACCGGTATGCAGGTACCATCGCTGCTCATTGTTATTATTATATTATTACTGTATTATAATTGTCTCATTGCTGTTATCAATGATTTTCGTTCCTTTTCTAAACAGATTTTGAATTCTATACGTTTCTTTCGTTTTTTGGCCTTCCAAGACCTTTGACCTCGATTATCTCGGAAACGCCCCCTCACCTGGCTTTTTAGCTACCAGATTCGGATTCCTCACGAAAAATGCCTCTAGAAAAGTTAACTCAGATGTAATGTTTTCTCTTTTTTTTTTTCAGAGATATGCTCTCTTTAAGAATCCGAGAAGAAGGAAAGCTCCAGAAGATTTAGAAAACACACGATATATTCAATCATATGCTAATTTATTATCTAAAGCTGTATTTTGGTGGGTGACTGATATAATGATAGAAGGTTATAAACGTCCTATAGAGATAGAAGATTTAGGAGAATTACCAGAGGTACATATACTAAGGGGCCAATACACGTTTTAAAAACGTCAAAATTTGATACACAATTTTGATGTACAATTTCCCATACACAATTCAATGATTTTCCACCAAGAATCAGTCTCATGAATCGGCGAGAGTGTGGTCATGTCAACCTCCTCTGCTAGTTTCAGGCCAAAGGACAATAGGACTTTCATAACTCCCTTCAAATGGATGCTCGATCCTTTGATGAGTTACTTGCTCTTTAAGCGCCATATTGCTGGCAAGGTCTTATACACATTTAGCACTTCAATCAGAAACTTTTTTGCCACTTTCTTCCCAGACATGGTGATCCTCACACCTTACTACAGGTTAATCTAAATAAATTTACAGTCAATGACCTTTCAATAAACTGATATGATCTACCATTAAAATCAATAATTATTCCAATTGTTGTTCACAAATGTTGAGTTAAATAAAAATATCTAATTACTGTCTGAACCATCTTGAGCAGACGAAAGCCAAGTAAATATCTCAAATTTTTCAAGAGAAAACTTTTTTATTCAATGGGATATTTAATTAAACACTGGATTTTATCTAACGGGAAGTGATTTTATACAAACAGGTAAGTTTATAATAAACAAAGTTAAGTAGTTTCTTCATAATTGAACAAATCTGTTTAAAATTTACGATGGTTCAGAGAGTAATGTAATAAATACACTGTTGTATCACTACTGACCACGTCAATATCAATTCCAAGATAATCTTTTTTCACATATTGAAGTATTGACAGATTACATGATATAGTGTGAAATAATTAGATGATATTGATTTTCTTAACGGTTGCTAAGTAAAGTACTTGTATCAAATACATTGAAACAAAGAGATATTTCTAATTAGTTTGGCCATTCAAAAAATATTCTGATTCTCAGATAATCCGAAACAAAAATCGAATGGGCATTGGAAGTTTTTATTTTTGTGTTTTTGTTATGTCAAGGCTAAATGACCTCTCATAAATATTACATGTCAACCCACTACATTTATCTCATTATGTACAGGAATGTATGATTATTCAGTGTCATTTATTATTGTCAGTAACATTTAGCCTATCACTCCGGGATGTGATCTTGATAAATGTGCCTATTCCGCATTTCTGGATTCAAGACATTAAGTAATATATTGTAACAACAAGACGATCGTGAGTTCCCGCATGTTTTTTACAATATATTACGCAATACCTTAAGCTTGAGACCTTTAAACGACTTAAAATACAGACACTCCACATGTGCGTTTACAGTGAAATATGTCATGCCAGTCTTAAATTTTATAAGGTACATGTACCTATTTGAAATAATGGTGGGCCAACATGATCAAAGGGTGACGTCACATCTGTATTTTAAACATTTTTCTGATACACTTTATGATATTATGCATACTATATGTTTATCAAAGCTGTATGTATGTATATCACTGGCCACTGAGAAAGATGTTGGCTCACTAACCTGGAGGTCCCGTGTTCGATCCCAGTGTGGCTCCCCCTTATCCGTTGTTTAGGACAGAGAGCCTGTCAATGGGCAACATATAGTCAATCGGATCTCGTGTACACATTGGCATGCACATAAAAGAACCATTAGCAGTTGAAATTCAATATAAGTGTAGGTCATAGGGCCGTTGTCCATTCAAAATTTCCCCATTGCACAATGCACACTGTGGCCCTGTTACATGTATAATTAAATTCATATGTCATACAATTTAATGGCTGTTAATAAATGTAACATATTTTTCCAATAACAATGTAAATGTTTAAATATATAGACCTCTGTAGATAATATATTTTTAATATTTGAATCTTTTAGAGTGAACGGTCAGAAACACAACTGAAGAAATTAAAAGATGCTTTTGAACAAGAAAAGGTTAGTAATAGTTGTTACTATATATCAAAATCTGTTTTTTTATATGAATATGATAGTTTATAATTACTGTTTACTGAGCATATTTATAACAGGGAGTGTATAAATGTAGACACGATACATGTACTTTGCAATCATTTGTTGAAAAAGAGACATATAATACCTACAATGTGACAACAGCCACAAATTAATTTGTATTCGGTGATGACATTTCTCCTGCATATTACTAATATTAGTAATACTTTTATGAGAAAAAACGTTATTGAGATTAGATGGTGATATAATTCATAAATTCTTTTTTAGTTTAAAGCCAGCCAAAAACCAGGAGCCATGCCATCTATTACCAAAAGTTACCTGAGAGCATTTTGGAAAATGTTATTATTGGCAGCAGTTTATCGTTTGATTGGTGATCTGTTAGCATTTGTTGGTCCAGTTTCTGTAGAATATATCGTAGATTATGCATATGATATTAGAGAAATTATAAGTAACCCCAATTCTACAATGAAAAGGGTAGGTATATTGTAGGCCTACATGCATTCAAATGAGTTTGTATCAAGATAAATTTTGACAAAGGAATGTAATATAGTAGAAACTATATAGCTAACATTGGATAAAATATTTATAAAAGGCAAAGGCAAATCATCAAGTAAAAATAAAGAGATGTAATTTTTAAAAATATATTCTATTATTTCAGGTATCACCACATGTAAAAGTTAGTGAGTTCATTTGGAATGGTTACGTATTAACTGTTATCATGTTCCTAGCATTAGTTATACAGAATACATTATTACAGAATCATCATTATCTAGTAATTAGAGAGGGTATACGACTAAGAACAGCTGTTCAGGTTATCATCAATTCTTTTAAACTTTATATTTTATACCTGTATAAAGTATCTGTTGCTATATTTGTTTGTGACAGTCTTGTAGCAATGTAAAAATAGCTTACTATATGCGAAGAAATATGCTCATTGTTTTGTTAAACCATTAACATCAGTTCAACTAATTCCTGTAATTTCATCCCAAGTATGACCATAGGTATTGGCCCAGAAATGACTATTTATTATTACCAATCTGATGTTTTTCAACTATTTTCCGTTTTGTTTTATTTTATTATATTCTGTATTTTATATTTGACTAAACTCAATTTTGTATAATGTGACAAGTTTTATCATTTAAAAAAGCAGCTTTTTCAATCATTCTCAATCTGGTCAAAATGAAAATCTAACAGGATTGAGTGGGAGCTCAGAGATCAAATGGTAGAACTACTAATACCTAAACTATTTGGCACAAAGCTTGACTAAACAAACCATTTTGTTGGCTAATCCTCCACATCAAAACTTATCCAGCAAGTACAGATTTTCTTAATGGCCCACTTAGATTTTGAGTAGTAATTTGGAACCATCCAGATGAAACATAACTTGCTAAGCAATGTGATTGAAGTAAAAGTAGTATTTTGTGCCAGTATATTATAAATATTATATATTATAGAATATGGTATATGATAAAGCGTTAAAGATGTCTACGTTAGTATTAAGTGGAGGAAAGATGACTGTAGGACAGATTATAAATCATCTAGCTGTAGATTCTTTATTTCTTATGTTATTATTCTTCTTTATACATTATCTATGGGCAATACCTATACAGGTTAGTTATAATTAAATCTTACTTATTTCTTGAATCATGAATTAATTCTGATATAAATGGAAATTTCAATAGCTGACAGATATTCAACTTGCTCCCTGTCTTTGATATGAAATAAATGAAGACACCTTAATAATTTTAGTGTAGAGCACATGTATTGCTTTAACCATAATCCCAGAGTGCTGGTCTTAATATATTTGTTAATGTTTATTTTTTGATATATTTTCAGGTAATATTAGCATTAGGATTTCTATATTATAAACTAGGTATTAGTGCATTGATAGGAGGATCAGTAGTTATACTTGCAGCACCTATCATGTACGGACTGGGACTAGCTATGTCCAAGCTACAAAAACGGGTTATGGTAAGTAACATCATTCAACAGTGAAATAGATAGTTTATGTTGGAACTGGCATACACTATCTCTTCTCCGTTAATATTACCACATTCAGGGCTCTTGAATGGTGAAAGATTACTTGGCCGCCTTCAAAAATAATTAGGGATTTTGGCTTAAAAAAGCTTTGGCCAGGTAATCATATAGACTTGTATTTTCCGGGGGTTATCATTTAACTAAGTCTCTAGAAATTTAGTATGGTACAAAGATATTTTGTTTAGAATTACATGTAACACTTTAAATTGTACATTTTCAGAAACAATCTGATATACGAGTAAAGATGGTAAATGAATTAATACACTGCATCCGAGGTGTTAAATTATTAGCATGGGAAAAAACATTTGTAAATAAGATAGAGGATGCAAGAAAAACAGAAATTGGTTATCTCTACCCTCAATCCTGTGTTCGTGGACTCATGGGTTTTGTTGGTATGTCAACACCAGCTATTGGAGCTATGGTGGTAAGATTGAAAATATTTATTATAATACCTAATGCAATTATTTTTAATTATGGTAACAAATTGTGCATAGCATTATATATATCTAAGGATTAACTATGTACCTGTAGTTTAGAATTAACAAATTGTTTGTGATGTTCCCAGACCCCAGATAAATTATTTAGAATTGAAGTAAATATACTGGAATTGACTAAGGCTAGAAACATGCTTGCGTAAAAACTAAACAAATTTCTGATTTATAATGTTCTTTTGAGAACAAATTCTTGATTTACATGATTTTCTAGACATGGTTTCTTGCAGGAATTATAAGCCTTTGAAATATATTGTGTTTTTTTCAGACATTTTTGTCCTATCCATACATTGAGAATGAACCTCTCTCTGCTGGTAAAGCTCTATCAGCCTTAGCTCTGTTTAATCTACTGTCACAACCTCTACAACTGTTGACAGTCTGCTCAAATGCTATAGCTAATGCCAAGGTCAGCGCCAAACGTCTAATACCATTTCTTATTGCCACAGAAGTTGAAGCTCAAGAAGAACCTGATAAAAAAAATGTTGCTGTTGTAACCGAAAATGAGGTAGTTGTGCTTTATCCTCACTTTATTTAAAAATGTCCCAACCTTTACCAAGGTCTGACACAAACAATGGCTTTATTTGTGTATTTAGAACAAAGTTTTAAAAACTGGATGTCTTTGATATGCTCTTATTAAGTCTTATCTTTTTTGAAAACTTGAACTGATTGAACCACTTCTGTTACTCTTTTAATTCTTTTTAAAGAATTCCATGCAATTCCAGTGCTCTAGGTAGCCTGTATATCACATAGATGTTTTGTGTCTAGGGTAGAAGTCTGAATATGCTTAAGAATTTGTTTATTCTGGTACTGTGTGGATAGGAAATGGCTTTTTTTACCCTCTTTCACATTTAGTTTTGTGTTGGCTGTGTTCACTTACTGTTGTGTGTTGCTGGACAGCTGTGATGCATCGTCTATACAGAAAGTCTCCTCCTCTCATTGCACATATAATCACAGAAATAAAAAAATACAATGTAATCTCAAAATGAGACAGAATGAGTGTTATTTTACTAAACATAGTTAATTGTTACAGGATATCGTACTAGAAGACATGTCAACAGATGAAACAGCACATGGCTTATTGGGCAAGAAAAGCTTGCTGAATGATGATAGATATGGCAGCCATAGTACAGTTGAATCACGAACCCCTACCCATAGTCGTCAAAACAGCGGGGCTTCAATTTTTGAAATGTTTGATAACAAACGTCATAGTTTGGGTCGTAACTCTAGTGATCATTATCTTGATGTTAAGCATGCTCCTTTGGCAAGAAAATCTAGTGCCCCTTCACTGGGCTATGGTGAAAATAATGATAATAAAATGAGGCGCCGTCATCACAGTGGGGTGTCAACAGAAGATGAAGATGAGGGAACAGAAGAAATTGTATTAATAGAACCAAGACTCGTACTAGAAATAGCAGACAGCAATTTTTCATGGAATTTGGAATCAAAAGCAGCATATTTGTCTGACATTAACATCAAAATAAGAGCAGGTAAAACTAATTCAAATATATAATGCAAATTGTGTAGTAGATTGCAACTGCTTTCTAGTTTGTTATTTTTAGTCTGCAGCTTTCATTTCAAATAGGTTGCTATCTGACTTACAGGAACATCATAAAGATTAGTACATTTGTGAGAAATAGTTCGCATCCAAGTAAAGTAATCCAAATTCAAAGCATTATTGGATTGGAGGTTAATATTACTTCAGTATCAACCCTATAAATGACTTTGCAAAATGTTAATTCCCATGGCATATGCCAATCTTCAGTTGCTCATTTGGTGCAGAACAGTATAATGTTAAGCCACATTTTATTGACAGATATGCATCAATTCTACTCACCACTTACCTACTTACTGCTATATTAAATGGTATGTTGATAGATAATACATGTATAGTGGACTATGTCACATCTCCTCTCTGATCACATACAATCATATGTTGGGTGCGTGTGTTTCGTGAATTTATAAAACATGATTCATTTTTTATACGCCCACATAGAAATGTGGTCGTATATTGCCGTCGCCTCCGTCCGTCCGCCCATCCGTCCGTCCGTCCGTCCGTCCATCGTCCACAATTTCTTGTGAACACTCTAGGGGCTAAAATTAATAACCGATTGACTTTAAATTTATACACAGTGTTTGAGGTCATGAGAGGAAGACCCCTATTGATTTTCAGCGATTTCCGATAATTGCTGTCAGAGTTATGGCCCTTGATCACTTCAAAAAATCTTGTGAACACACTAGAGGCTAAAGTTAATATCCGATTGACTTTAAATTTATACACAGTGTTTAAGGTCATCAGAGGAAGTCCCCTATTGATTTTCAGCGATATCAGATAATTGCATCCAGAGTTATGGCCCTTGATCACTTTAAAAAATCTTGTGAACGCTCTAGAGGCTAAAGTTAATATCTGATTGAAATAAGATTTATACACAGTGTTTAAGGCCATGAGACAAAGAAGCCTAGGGATTTTCAGCGATATCCGATAATTACTGCCAGAGTTATGGCCCTTGATCACTTTGAAAAATCTTGTGAAAGCTCTAGAGGCTAAAGGTAATATCCGATCGAATTTAAATTTATACACAGTGTTTACGGTCATGAGACGAAGAAGCCTAGGGATTATCAGCGATATCCGATAATTAGTGCCAGAGTTATGGCCCTTGATCACTTGTGAACGCTCTGGAGGCTAAAGGTAATATTCGATTGACTTCAAATTTATACACAGTGTTTATAAGGCGAAGAAGCCTTTTGATTTTCAGCGAGTTCCGATAATTGCTGTCAGAGTTATTGCCCTTGAACTCTTCAAAAAATCTTGTGGACGCTTCAGAGGCTAAAGTTAATAACCGATTGACTTTAAATTTATACACAGTGTTGAGGGTCATGAAACAAAGAAGCCTAGGGATTTTCAGCGATTCTCGATAATTACTGTTAGAGTTATGGCCCTTGATCACTTCAAAAAATCTTGTTGATGCTCTAGAGGCTAAAGTTAATATCCGATTTGACTTGAAATTTATACACAGTATTGAAGGTCATGAGACGAAGAATCCTATTGATTTTCAGAATATTAAGTGTTTCGTATTCTAAACGTTAGCATGGAGGAGAACTTTATCAAAGCCAAACAAATTCGAATGATTTTCTGATAATTACATAATGAGTTGTTACTTGTTGTATGATTCTAATGCATTATAAATGTTTCATTACTGAAAAAAGTAAAATATGCGACAACTCTAGTTGACTGCCCGGACGATTTAGCTGCTGTGGGCGTATGTTTCGTTGCCTGGCAACCTATCTTTTAAATTATGTATAAACGGAGCGTAGCGTGGTACAACCCTGACTGATTTAATTGAGTTCGCCCATTATCAATGAATACATGATAGCAAAGACAAGAGTGCGATCAACTGAAGACAGCGAAGAAGATAAATTAACGACAGACTTGACTAATTTAAAATGCCTATTCATGTTAATTGAAATAAAAATTAATGTAATAGAATTTTGAATATACAGAAAGGTTTATCATTTTTATACGCCCACATTGAAATGTGGTCGTATATTGGCGTCGCCCGATTGTCCGTCCGTCCGTCCGTCCGTCCGTCCGTCCGTCATAGACAATTTCTTGTGAACGCTCTAGAGGCTAAAGTTGATATTCGATTGACTTTAAATTTATACACAGTATTTAAGGTCATGAGATGAAGAAGCCTATTGATTTTCAGCTACATCCGATAATTACTGCCAGAGTTATGGCCCTTGATCACTTTGAAATATCTTGTGAACGCTCTAGAGGCTAAAGTTAATATCGGATTAACTATAAATTAATTCACAGTGTTCAAGGTCATGAGACAAAAAATCCTATTGATTTTCAGCGATATCCGATAATTACCGCCAGAGTTATGGCCCTTGGATCACTTTGAAATATCTTGTGAACGCTCTAGAGGCTAAAGTTAATATCTGATTGACTTTAAATTGATACACAGTGTTTAAGGTCATGAGACGAGGAAGCCTATTGATTATTAGCGATATCCGATAATTACCGCCAGAGTTATGGCCCTTGATCACTTTGAAATATCTTGTGAACGCTCTAGAGGCTAAAGTTAATATACGATTGACTTTAAATTGATACACAGTGTTTAAGGTCATGAGACATAGAAGCCTATTGATTTTCAGCAATATCAGATAATTACCGCCGGAGTTATGGCCCTTGAACACTTCTTACGGATGCTCTAGAGGCCAAAGTTAATATCTGATTGACTTTAAATTTATACACAGTGTTTAAGGTCGTGAGCAGAAGAACCCTATAAATTTTCAGTGATTTCCGATAATTACTGCCAGAGTTATGGCCCTTGGATCACTTTGAAATATCTTGTGAACGCTCTAGAGGCTAAAGTTAATATCTGATTGACTTTAAATTGATACACAGTGTTTAAAGTCATGAGAAGAAGAATCCTATTGATTTTCAGCAATTTCTGATAATTACTGCCAGAGTTATGGCCCTTGATCACTTAAAAAAATCTTGTGAATGCTCTTGAGGCCAAAGTTAATATCCGGTTGACTTTAAATTTATACACAGTGTTTAATGTCACGAGAAGAAGAGCCCTATTGATTTTCAGCGATTTCCGATAATTACTGTCATTCTGAGTTATGGCTCTTGATCACTCCAAAAATTCTTGTGGACACTATAGAAGGTAAAGTTTACATCCGATTCACTTTAGATTGAAACACAGAGTTTAAGGTCTTGAGACGAACAATGAATTTTGATAACTTGAACAGCTACATCCATGATATTAAATGTTTAGTATACTAAAGGTTCGCATGGAGGAGAACTTTATCAAAGCCAAACAAATTCTAATGATTTTCTGATAATTACTTTTTATATAAAAAAATTAAAAATATGCGACAACTCTTGTTGACTGCCCGGACGATTTAGCTGCCGTGGGCGTATGTTTCGTTGCCTGGCAACCTATCTTTAATGTGAATAACATTCTGGTGATTCGAAGAAACATTAAAATAATACTTCCGGTTTTCAAAGTTACAATATTTCCAGGTTTGAAAAAAAACTTGGTATTCCGACACGCTGTGTGATCCGACATATTGTAGCGATCCCGTACAATGTCGGATGTGACAGAGTCCACTGTATATCTCAGCGATGTCCCAAAATTTACATACAATCTAATGTAAACACGTCTGATGTAACCAGTGAAAACCTGCACAACACTGATCACTGATAGCTCTTTAAGTTTTGATACACGGTACATTTCTGAGATGTAGGAGTGAGTTTTTTGGGTAGAAATACAAATGTGTATTAAAGTAAATTTACTTACCTTTTACTATGGTGTTATATATGATTGTAGGTAAATTAACAGCTATTGTTGGACCTGTGGGAAGTGGTAAATCTTCGTTGATAGCAGCAATGTTGGGAGAAATGGTGAAATTATCAGGACATGTAGAATGGGCAAAGTAAGATATCATACTTAATACTTATATTATATAATGATAGTTTTTCAATCAGCATCGTTATGTTGTTTATGGAGTGACGCTCTAATGAAAAAAAGCGTAAGGCTTTGCCAAATAATATACAACCAAAATGAAATTATGTATCATGTTCGACAGTTGTGCATCAATGTTGGATATGTCACGATTTTAAGATGGCTACAAGGACGTTATGGACCTTGACAAATGAATACTTCATAGAACTCTTATAAATCGACTGACCTAGTTAGATTTCTGATATGTCACATATTCAAATCGAAGTATGCCTATACTTGGTCTTAGTTCACGACATAATGTTATGTAAGAAATGTCTTGTTTATTAAATTGTCTTGTAAAATTTGAGAGCACTTGTCACTGGTTATTCACTTTAACCGGATATCATCGATATATTTGTAGAAAAGAGTAAGTTATGAATATATTATATTTAAATGTATGTGTTAATTGTATTGTTTCAGAGATAATAATATAGCTTATTGTGCTCAGTCACCATGGTTATTACATGCAACTATTAGAGATAATATTACATTTGGTCAACCATACATCTGGAGAAAGTAAGTGTATTACACAATTTTATACATACACAATTACTGAAGCAGGTGATAGAAATACATGGATTGTAGATTAATATATAGAATAATATGTAACAACAGTTTACACTTGACAAAATGTTTACAATTTATGTACAACTAAATATAGAGTGGATGTAATAAGAAATACACTGGGAATGATAGTACTATCCTCATTAAAACTGAGTGTTAAATTGTTGCAAAATCTGACATACTTGCCTTTACTTTCCTTATTCAATTTTTATTTTGGTAGCCACATTTCATAGGCATTTAGTAATTGATTATATTAAAGGAGAGAGGACATTTTTTAATTTCTGTATGTTTTTCTGTTTTGTTTGTGCAGATATCGTAAAGTTTTACATGCCTGTAGTTTAAATCATGATTTAGAATCATTCCCTGCTGGTGATTTAACAGAAATAGGTGAAAAGGTAAAAAAATATCTAGATACATGTATAAAATAGTTCAACTTTTATGTTTGCCGATAAGATTTTGTATCCTACCAGGATATTGCAGAGGTTGAATTACAGGTATTATATAATATAAATGACTACTGGATGACAATGGTAAAGAAGCATTCCCTTTAAATACAATAAATAAGGTTCTTGTGTGCCTATGTAGGTAAAGAATTGAATGCATATAGTTTTTATAATATAATGTCTTTCAAGCCAACCCGAAAGTAGTATAAATAATAGATGAATGACATTTCCTCAAACTATTCAAATCTCAGATTGTTTGTGTATCAAGGATTATCCAGTCCTAAATCTTAATGGGAAATAGTAACCTCTCCTGCTTGCTAGGCTAATCTTCCATCTGTATGGAGTCGGAGTATGAATTGACCTTTCCGTCGACTCCGCCCACAATAAGGCTTTGACCAATCAGCTTCTATTACGTTTCCCGCGAAATGACGTCGCGTTTCCACGCTTCATCACCTTAGACAAACTACGTGAATTTTGACATTTTGCCGTGTGTTTAAACGTCGTCAATCGTAGTTAAATATTGCTCACACGGACATCGTAACATCGATAGCTGCTATCCAGACAGGTTAAAGGGTGGTGTAGTGTGCATTACCTTCCTGAAACAGTTGAAAGAAATATGGGACGTGTCTTTTAATAGATAGACAGCTGTCGAAGTCGCTGCCCAATTGAATGTAAACAAACGTCAATTCTAACCTGTCAAGTGTGTTCTGAGGTAAGTAAATTATTTTTTAAATGCTAAATAACATTTAATTTTATTCCAATGTTAATAAATTTGTTTTCGTTAAGCCAAAAAACAATAAAATATTATGTTATCTACGCCTTTATCGTATAACAAGTCGTTTGCTAACACTATGAGTACTATGACTACTATGAGTTTGATTGTAAAGTAACACTACAGTCGCCATTGTGAGTATCATTGTCAAAACGTCGGGAGCAACCTATGTGTAGGGTAGGCCTATGTTACTGTCGTTACTGATACTGTCCTATCTTCTTTTATGTTTTTTTTTACGAGTTATCCCACATCATTCCATAACATTCATCCGATCCATTCCGTATTGCAGAATTCGGCAACAAGGTGAGAATTTCTTCACCCTCCCCTTCCTGTTCAGTCAAGGCCCACAGTAGGCTAGGCCTAGACAGTCTAACCAGACGGTATGTAATGTACGCTTTTATATAGGCCTAAAACTCTATTACCACAACCAAATGAAGGCTACACTAGAGGCCTAGGCCTAATTCTAAGATAGTTTATCAAGATAGGCAATTTAGGCTAGACTCGAGATGTGCCTTCTAGGCCTAGAGGTATTATTATTTGGTGTTTTAGTTCTAGTAGTCTTAAATGTAATGTTTGAATACTTTGCATTTAAAATGACATGTTAAATCAACTGATTTTCAGCACTTTCTGACGCTGCCTGGACCAATAAAAAATATTTCAGAACCATATTCACCTGATCATAAAATGGAAGTATAACATTAAACCAAAATTAACAAGAGCTGCAGCAATAAAAAGACAAATTGTTGACAGGTAAATAAACTAGCTTTTTAACTACTCTAATAATTTTATTATTTAATCAAGAGTTCACAATTAATACAGATCATACAAAGATAGAAAAGCGTTTCTCCCATTTTTCTTGTTGCTAGGCCTATTCTTTCCAAATACATTTTCCACTGAAATTTGTTGTTTTGTCTTGCTAGTCATGTATTACGGTGAAATTCAGGGCAAATATTAATCATTTAATTTCATGACACGAATTTGTTGGGTTTATTTGAAAAACTCTGATATAAAAAAGCATGTTTTTATTTTTGATGCTGGTGTCAATTAAGTGGAACCATACTGCAATTTCAAATATTGTTTCAAAAATATGTAAAAATCCCTTTAGGCCTATATACACACATCACATTATGTATGTGTATATTTTATATCAGTCTATAGCTTATTACTTCTTTATTCTTTTACAGCAACATTCCTGAGGAAGAAAAAAAAATACAAACAATTAACAAAAAATGTACACTATTTTGCCTATAACGTTTTTTTAGGACTTCGAATTTGTCTAATGGTTTGGATTGTTCGTACTTGGTTTTATTTTATTTACTAGTACCGTATTGGAGTTTTGCTTAATATTATTAATAATTTTAATAACCACATGTGACATATATATAAGCTAATTCTTCAAACTCTTACAAAGTAATTTAATATGTGATTTCAAAATGTCACTCTCTGCAAAGTCTGTTACCTTTTGCTTCAGAACATACATTATAAAACTGTTTGCATAATTATATCTAGTCATTTAGATGTAGCCTTTACTTTACATGTATTTTTAAATAAATAATATTTTATCAATACTTTTGAGTATTACTTACCGGTATCTATAATCTTGAAGTGATTCTTAAACCAAATGACATTGGGTTGATGGATAATGTGGGCGCGGATTACTGCAACAGGATCATAGACTTATATATATATAACTCTGTGAACAGGTTCAATCTTGCCACCTCTTAGTCTTGGTTTTTCTTCATTGTTGTTTTAGTAACTGATCAATCAATGTACATGGGGGGGGGGGGAACTGGACCCCATCATTTGACAGCAAGGGAGCAGTAGCCACACATCCTACAAGTTAAATCATCATGATAAAAAGAAAATCTCAGCATGTTTTCTCTATTTTATTAGTTGAAAGGAACATATGGGGTGGCCTGGCCTACTATATAGACATACTGCACCAGTTATAAAAAGTGTAATTTCGATGCCTAAAGTCTTGATATTTCATTTTAAAAAATTATATAGTATTAGTAGTAGTACAACTTTACAAGTCACGACAATATTGAATAGCCTAACGCAACTTTGTGTTTAGGGAGGCCTACTAGGCCTTATACTAGGCCTTGCAATCTACAGAAGTGCCTATATCCAACCTTAGTTTTCTCTAAATTTATATCAAATCCAGACCAGACTATGCTGAACTATGATGAGCCTTATTAATTTAAAAGTTGCAGGTCCGCAGATGTCATACGTTGATAAGTGTATTGTACCCCACCCCCGCCCCATTACGGCTACGCACCACTAACTTTTAGTAACCCAAACATGCTTACAATTTCAATACAATTATCGACCTAAGTGATATTAAAAAAAGGAGAATTTGCTTACCCCGTCTGACAGCAACGATGGTAGTCTGTTACTTCCTTTGAAGTCCAATTTAAACGAAATAAATATGGTTTCTCGCTCTATTTATGTCTTGTCAGTTTTGACTTCCGTGACATATCCACTGATCGTTGGTCTGTCGTCAATCGCCTAAAACAGGTTCATGTCAGGAAAATATCCTTCATTATAGTACCCGGAGGATTGCTGTCTTTACTTCAAACTAACAATACACTTCTCTTTCAAAAATTTATTCTAAAAAATTAGCGGAAAGGTCCAAAAGATTGGCACAAGATTTAACGTCGTTCTGCCATCGCCATGCTTGTTTATGTCTAAGGCGCGTCAATGTTGTCTAAGGTGACGTCATTTTAAAAAGGGGGAGGAGCTACGGGTCTCTGACGGAAAGGTCAATTAAAAACATATCTTAGTGTATTAATAAAGTACATTCTTGTATATTTTTAGGGTATAACATTATCTGGAGGACAAAAACAACGTGTAAGTCTAGCTAGAGCTCTTTATTCAGAAGCTGAAATAGTCATACTGGTATGTTACTTTATTTTATTTTCCTATAGAAATCTTTATAATACAACACTTTAATTAAAATATTTTATGTGAAAAATATCTTCAAACTGGGTTAACAAGCTTATATTTTATTTTAACAGGACAGTCCTCTATCAGGTTTAGATGCACATGTTTCTCGACATGTATTTGATGAAGCCATTTTGAATCGTTTAATACGTCGTAAACGTACTGTTATACTTGTTACACACCATTTACAGTATTTAAGTTACGCTAATCAGGTAAGTTCAATAGACACAGTGAAATTAGAAAAACAGTCACTTTCTCATATTTCTAATGATAAGAGCATTACAAAAATTTGACTTCCTTCTTTCTCATATTTCTAATGATAAGAGCATTACAAAAATTTGACTTCCTACATGGATATAGAATGCTGTCTAGTTTAATACAATTTTAGTAAATATTGGCTGTTGCTTGCGGAACATTTTTTGTGTGTAAATAATCCAGTAGTTTTACATTAAGGATACATTATATAGGAATATGACAAAGAGCTGTCCAACCATGAAAGATGAATATATTGAAAATTTAAATCAAATTTGTTTATTCTTATCCAAGTTATCAGTGTTTAAGTTGTAGCATAGCAACATTATTTGCCATTTAAAATTAAATTATTAAATGGCAATCATGTTTCAATCGGTTTAAATCTCGGCCATCCAATGGTCTAGAGGGTTGATTATAGGCTTAACATGCAAATAAATAATAGTTTATATAACATCTGAAGCCACAAAAAAGGCCCTGCAATAAGCAGATTTACCTCTTTCATATGTATAATATGTAGATAATGTTTACAGGTTATTGTAATGAAAGAAGGTCGTGTCCAACTACAGAGTAGAGTAAGTGAAGTAAAGAAAATTAATCTAGAGTTGTATGAATCGTGGAGAAAAGCTATAAAAGAAGCAAAAGTATCAGAAATAAGGTAATATCATTTTTAAAACCCCTTTTATCTAATGGTGTTGTGTTTTTGCCTAAATACTATTTAGGCTTCATCTCGGTCTCTAAGTACATGAATCAAAAGAATAACAGAATCGATGATAATTTACATAAACTTTATTCATCATAAATTTATAATGAATACTTACATAATACAGTGAATGTAGGTCATATGTTTATATATATAATTAACAAAAAGAGTTATTTACTTTATTAAATATATTGAACGGGAATTATTGTCTTTTGTTCAAAATTCTTGTTATGTAAAAGTTGTGATTTCAACTCTTCAACTCTGATCTTTTAATTAAATGATATATCAGAAACAATGGTAATGTGTTGTTGTAAATTTCATTTTTGTAGCTTTGGCTTAGACATTTGACAACTGGATGAAAATATGTGTTAAGAAATTTTGATCTTAAAGAATCAAAAACCTGTATTTCACATATTATACAAACTGCCCATTGATGATTTACAAAAACTAAGTTGGTTTTAAAAATATATAATTGTCCCCCGCCTTTTGAAGAAGCCAGGGACTATTAAAATGGGTTTCGTCTGTCCCTCACACTTTTTGGGACACAAAACTCTCCTTCTAATTGAGCTAGAGTGTTCAAACTTGGTGTAGGTTTTCATTAGGTAAAGGCCTTGATAAAATTTGATGATGAACATTGTCTGCTTACGGTTAGCAAAGATACGGTAAGCAGTCTGGTTGGTTGATTCTTTGGGACACAATAACTTTGGTTGTGATGAAGAGAGAGAGAGAAATGGGGTTTATCGTCCACTGACACAAACTGGTTCATTTCGAGACAAACATATTTTGTAATTTTTTTCAATAATACGCTTGAGCGTAGGGGTCTTCAGCAGTGGGAGGAAACCCGAGGACGTGGAAAAAACCCATGAGGTTGGACAGACGACCCTACTCCTTGTCATTTACATCCGGGGATTCGAAACGACGCCAGTTGACTCAACAACAGGCTTTATGATACAGCGTATACAAGCTAACCGATCGTCTATCCAACCCCCCAGTTGTATTGAAGTGAGAGAGATAAAACTCCGAATATAGATTTATTATTTCATTACCGTGACTAAATTCGATGGTGCAAATTATCTGCTTAGTCTAAAGAGTGATAAGCAATTTGATTGGTTAAGACTTTTGGTGGAACATAACAACTCTGCTTTTAATTGAGGTAGAATGTTTAAACTTTATGTAGATATTCATTAGGTAAATGTCTTAACTGAGTTCAATGATTAACATTTCAAGCTAAAGCTAAGCAGAGCTAATCAATTTCATTGTTTGATGCTTTGGGACAAGATAATCTTGATTCTATCTGATAGAGAGTGATGAAACTTAGTGTATATTTTGAATGCTTGATACTTTTGAAAAAAATAAATGTGTCATCTATTTATTTTGGGATTTCGGCGGGAGACATCAGCCTTGCTGTGGGCTTATTTATAAAAATTACTTTGGTGATGAGTTAATCTGATATTTATGGCTAAATAACTGATAAGTTGGACTTTGGCGGTAAAAAGAACAATTGTTATTAGCTAGTCTATGAACTGCACATATAATTATGGATTATGACGTAATTACCCAGGAACATAATGTAATTGATTATATGCCATATTTTAATACATTATAATGTATAAGGATTTCATTGTAATGTATGTAATATATTTTACTTCAGATATAAACTAAAAGAATCTGTAGAAGAAGACGTAGAAAGAAGACTTAGTACTGGGACATTATCAAATGATGGTAAATCGCAGGTATTTATATTTCTACAATCTTCTTCTAGTGTGCATTAATCTTCTACTATTGTTTCTCCTACTACTAGTGTTCCTTCATCTTCTACTATTGTTTCTCCTACTACTAGTGTTCCTTCATTTAGTACTAGTGTTTCTCCTACCTCTAGTGTTCATTCATCTAGTACTAGTGTTCCTTCATCTTCTACTATTGTTTCTCCTACTACTAGTGTTCATTCATTTAGTACTACTGTTTCTCCTACTACTAGTGTTCATTCATTTAGTACTACTGTTTCTCCTACTACTAGTGTTCATTTATCTAGTACTAGTGTTCCTTCATCTTCTACTATTGTTTCTCCTACTACTAGTGTTCATTCATCTAGTACTAGTGTTTTTCCTACTACTAGTGTTCATTCATCTAGTACTAGTGTTTCTCCTACTACTAGTGTTCATTCATCTAGTACTAGTGTTCCTTCATCTTCTACTATTGTTTCTCCCACTACTAGTGTTCCTTCATTTAGTACTACTGTTTCTCCTACTACTAGTGTTCATTCATCTAGTACTAGTGTTCCTTCATCTTCTACTATTGTTTCTCCTACTACTAGTGTTCATTCATCTAGTACTAGTGTTTTTCCTACTACTAGTGTTCATTCATCTAGTACTAGTGTTTCTCCTACTACTAGTGTTCATTCATCTAGTACTAGTGTTTTTCCTACTACTAGTGTTCATTCATCTAGTACTAGTGTTCATTCATCTAGTACTAGTGTTTCTCCTACTACTAGTGTTCATTCATCTAGTACTAGTGTTTCTCCCACTACTAGTGTTCATTCATCTAGTACTAGTGTTCCTTCATCTTCTACTATTGTTTCTCCTACTACTAGTGTTCCTTCATTTAGTACTACTGTTTCTCCTACTACTAGTGTTCATTCATCTAGTACTAGTGTTCCTTCATCTTCTACTATTGTTTCTCCTACTACTAGTGTTCATTCATCTAGTACTAGTGTTTTTCCTACTACTAGTGTTCATTCATCTAGTACTAGTGTTTCTCCTACTACTAGTGTTCATTCATCTAGTACTAGTGTTTTTCCTACTACTAGTGTTCATTCATCTAGTACTAGTGTTTCTCCTACTACTAGTGTTCATTCATCTAGTACTAGTGTTTTTCCTACTACTAGTGTTCCTTCATCTAGTACTAGTGTTTCTCCTACTACTAGTGTTCATTCATCTAGTACTAGTGTTTCTCCTACTACTAGTGTTCCTTCATCTAGTACTAGTGTTTTTCCTACTACTAGTGTTCATTTATCTAGTACTAGTGTTTCTCCTACTACTAGTGTTCTTTCACCTAGTACTAGTGTTTCTCCTACTACTAGGGTTCCTTGTTCCTAAAAAGCTATTTGTAACAACGTATTAGAATGAATTTTAAAGGGGTTTTGCTGCAAAGATGACTGAGTGTATATGTGTTTGTCTATTTTGAAAATTTTGTATATTGCAGACATTATGTCCACCAGCCATGAGTAGACAAGTATCACAGATGTCAGTAATGACAGAAGCTACAAATGAAAATGAATCAGCTTCAGATGAAGATAAGAGTGATGGGGATAAAATGGGTAGGTGAATTCCTGGAACTTATCTAAATCCTTAGAAATAAACTAATGCCAATGCAATATTAATTTGTTTAAATTGGTATGTTACTATTAGAGTAGCACCTTATATTTTAATCTGGTTAAGAAAAAGGAAACTGATTAAAGAATTAATCAACGATAGTAGCCATTAATATTTCCAAATAATATTTTTCTTTTGGTTACTATGCTTGATGTTGAATAATGACATCATCTTTGCTGCTGTCACATCCAGTAGACGTCAGAATCTTCCTGGTCATTGCTGTGTCTGGCATGTTCTATTTTACATGGCTGAAGGTGGCAGAAGAACAAATGTGAATGCCATCATATTGTAATCAGCATATTAGACCATTTTGATTACCATCTACATGTCATAGTAAATTTTATAAAGATATTTTTTTCATATTATTTACAATAAAGGTGTTTGGTTTCTTATATATCAATCAAAATATAATATATCTTATCTCTCCACAAAACAATTACAAACCATACCAGAGGTACGTAGGTATTAAGAATTGCTTTTTGGGGTTTTAGCCATAATTCTCATCTACCGCCAAAAACCCTTGTGAGACAATTAAACGTACATTATGCAAGAGCTAAATCTGCATACGGCAGGTCTTTCTTAAATTGCCTTATCATTAACTGTTCTGTTAGAAGTGGCATCTTTTGGTTTAGTACAAATAATATCTCTGAATCATCCGGGTTAAGCAAGAACATGATACTAGCAGTAGTTTCATTTTACTTTTACAAGGTTCTTAACCCTTAAAAGCCTGAACCATGAAGGAGGTCTTCAAAAATTCACAAATTGTGTTATTCATGATGCCTGGGTGTGAATAAACCTAATCCACAAAAAAAAATTCATCAGAAATCATTTCCAAAATTTTGGACAGGCATCAAATTTGATACCATAGGCTTTAGAGACTATATCGACAACTAAGAAATATATCAGAAAACTCAGGTTTGATATCATATTTATTTGTGATAGGCTAAAAAACAATTTCTGTGGTGGTGGAAACATCTTTTTTTCCCACTTGTTGTTTTCTGGCCGGGTAAGCGTATCGGCGGTGGCAAAATTTGCCAATGGCACGTCATGCTCAAATGCCCGTGGTAGCAAATTTAATACCACATGTTTTCACCACACACCGAGCGATTAAGTTTGCAAATAGATATACTGTGAATGGTTATTAAGTTTCTCAGTATTCTTATATACATGAATAATAAATTTATTTTGGGTAAACTTAACTATTTTGTTGAATAATATTCAAATTGTCCCTGGTCAAAACACTCAAACTTCTCAATCATGGGGTCTGCCATCTTTGAAAGCACAGTGAACCCCATATACTCAATATAGCAGCACTGTATGGTACTATATTAGATACCATAGGCGTTCTCGTCATAAAAAAAACGTCTGATAGATTATTTGTTCAAAATTTACTTTATAGGTCGATTATGTTAATTAGTGGTATCAAATCTGATACCGACGGCGCTAAAGGGTTAAAACAATTGTTGAGTTGCCTTACGTGCCTGTTTCTAAATTCATTTTCTTGTTCTAGCTTTCTGTTATGTTTCGTAAAAAAAAGTAGTCTTGATCATCCAGACCTGTCAATCGAAAGTTGAATGGTCAGTAAACTGGTTAAGTGAGACTAATATCAAAACAAGGGCATGTAACCTTTTTTTTATTCACAAGTGCCTGGATGTTATGGTCGACACTCATAACCATCTTTCAGTGTATTTTTTTATAGATGGTTAAATGGTCATAGCTTATTAAGTACAACAACACCGTTTATTTAGTGACTATAATTGTGCAAAACTGATTTAAGGCTTTGAATATTTAAATATTTTGGTGTAATTTTCCAGATATCAACTCTCAATGCCAGCTAATGTGTCAGATGGTCACTGGATTTGAATCTGATCTGTTGCTTAATTGATGATTATTAAAGACTAAATTTTTTTAATCGTACTGACTTTAGTAATGATGACTTAGGAAGATGTTAGACCGAAAAATCAATCGCTAATATCTGGGTTCAGAGTGGTGCAATTTGACTGAAATTTCAGAATGGTCCCTTTACATTATCTATTTTTCAACTATTATAGTGAGAACTGCCAGTTATTTATCTGATCTTCCATAATGTATGTTTAATGATGGATATATTTTTAGTGATTGTTTGTATTGTTTTATTTTTCTTCTGTCAGTGAATGGTATAAAAGAGAATGAGAAGGGACTTCTAGTAAAGAAAGAACATAAAGAAACAGGAGCTGTTCGTGCTAGTGTTTATATCAGTTATTTAAAAGCGTGTACGATAACAATGTGTATTATATCACTAGTATTAAGTCTTCTATATCATGGTATTCTTGTTGGTTCCAACTTTTGGCTAAGTGTGTGGTCAAGTGAAGGTGAATTACATCGAATAAAAACTTCAAAATATTCTGGTACAAATAATACCAATATAACAGTGAGTTGAATATTTTCTCTTGTTAATATATAATTTTATAATCAACCTTCATCTAGAACTGTATATTTTTGGCGGGCCCGTATCAAGACACTATTAAGCAGGGGGGCATTACCTTTCGGTAGGGTGGAGAACTAGTTTAGATAGGTACAAAATATGGTTAATAATGGTTCTGAGTATGCCCCCCTGTAGATACGACCTGATTTTTGAGTGTAAGTAGAACTGGAATATGTGACATGAGAGTGTTTCAGCACAATGTACAAAAAATACTGATTTAACCTCGCACATTTCAATATATGTATTGCAGAAGGTGAATAGCGATATGTTGATTTAAAAACATATTGTTTTGGCACTACCAATCGCATGTATTTATGTTCTATAACGCAACAAGATAAATTAGATGCATGTGATTAACCACAAAACAACAGTATTATTAAACTGACCCCCCCCCCCCCCCAAACAAATTGATAATTAAAAATAGTGATAAAATGGATCTTGAATATTTTTTTTTTAATTACAAGATGTTATTATTGGCATACGTTAGGTAGGATAATTTTCAATAAGCTTTAAGTATTTTTCTAGCTCAAATATGTTTCTTTTAATAATAATTGTTAAAATTACTTTTCTTTTCTCCACAGCATTTTGATAATGGTCCATATGTAAAATTATATGCTGCATTATCAATGAGTTCTATTGGTGTTGCCTTGATCTCAACATTAGTATTACATTATGCATGCTTATTCGGAGCTAGGGTATTGTATAATGGCATGTTACAGAATGTTGTCAGTTTACCGATTAGGTTTGTATATATACAGTATTTTATTATACGCCCACATTTTCATGTGGACGTATTATGTCGTCGCCCCTGTCCGTCCGTCCGTCCGGACATCCGTCCGTCCACAATTGTTTGTGGACTCTCTACAGGTCACAATTCTTACCCGATTTCAACGAAACTTGAAATATAGGTTTATCCCCCAAAGATCTCGGCTGCTTTCGATATTGGCACGTATCGGATCAAAACTACATGGATTATGGCCCCTGATTGTACGTAAAATCACGTTTTTAGCTTGTGGACCCTATAAAGGTCACAATTTTGAACCGAATTTGATGAAACTTGACATGCATGTTTATATCCCAAAGATCTTGGTTCCTTTCGATATTTGCGCCTATCGGAACGTAATTTCCTGAATTATGGCCCCTGATTGTCCGAAAAATGACCTATTTTAGCTTGTGGTACCTCTGGAGGTCACAATTATTATCCGATTTGAAAAACCGTTCGATTATATCACCGTTACACCCTAAGGGTGGTTGAGTTCAAATTTCCATACAAAATGGCCGCCGTTCGTACGCGAATACTGTTAAAAAATAGTATATCCAGGTTGTGGACCCTGTAGGGATCACAATTTTAATTTGATTTTGATGAAACTTGAAATGCATGGTTATAACCCAAAGATCTTGGTTCCTTTCAATATTTGCGCATATCAGATCGTAACTTCCTGAATTATGGCCCCTAATTATACGCAAAAATGTCTTTAATTAGCTTGTCGTCCCTCTGGAGGTTACAATAATTATCCGATTTAAAAAATCGTTTGATTATATCACCGTTACACCCTAAGAAAGGTTGAGTTCGAATTTCGGTTAAATTGGACCAAAATTGCCATACAAAATGGCCGCCATTCGTACGCGAATACTGTTAAAATATGGTATATCAAGGTTGTGGACCCTGTAGAGGTCACAATTTTAATTCAATTTTGATGAAACTTGAAATGCATGGTTATAACCCAAAGATCTTGGTTCCTTTCGATATTTGGGCATATCGGATTGTAACTTCCTGAATTATGGCCCCTGATTATACGCAAAATCGTCTTTGTTTAGCTTGTGGCCCCATGGAGGTCACAATTATTATCCGATTTAAAAAATCGTTTGATTATATCACCGTTACACCCTACGGATGGTTGAGTTTGATTTTCGGAAAAATTCGGAACAAAATTGCCATACAAAATGGCCGCCGCATGTACGCGAATACTGTTATAAAAAGGTATATCAAGGTTAAGTGGACTCAGTATAGGTCACAATTTTGATTAAATTTTGATAAAACTTAAAATGCATGGTTATAACCCAAAGATCTTGGTCCCTTTCGTTATTTGCGCATTTATCATATCGTAGCTTTCTGAATTATGGCCCCTGATTGCCCGAAAATTCGCCTATGGTCCCTCTGGAGGTTATGATTATTATCTGATTGAAAAAAAGCTTGACTCTATCACCGTTACACCATACCGAAGGTTGAGTTTGAATTTCAGGGAAATCAGACCATAATTGCCAGACAAAATGGCCGCCGTTTGTACTCTAATAGTGTTAAAATATGGTATATCAAGGTTGTGGACCCAGTATAGGTCACAATTTTGATTCGATTTTGATGAAACTTGAAATGCATGGTTATAACCTAAAGATCTTGATTCTTTTCGATATTTGCGCATATCAAATTGTAATTTAATGAATTATAGCCTTTGATTGTAGGAAAAATCACTTTTGGTTTTGCTTGTTCTCTAACCATCTCTCGAAAATGTGGGCGTATCCTGCCTGGCAGTGCCAGCTTACTATCTTTTATAACTATATACATATTAAAAACACTTATATGGATATACTACTTCTGAATTTATTAACAAGCTCTGTTTCGATACACATACAGATACATTATTATAAAACAAAATACAGATACCATAACAAGCAATGCAATAAAATCATGTTAAATGAATGTGTATATAGGTATGTGAGATATATCTTGAACAATATTTTTTATCATAGCATTACATGGTTTCTTCTTTGTACAATATACAGTACATTATAAATGTTATGGATTCAGAAACAAGTTTTAAAGCAAAGCCAATGTTAATCAGTTTCGTTATGATATTTAATTGCATATGGTGTTATCATATATAATTAACATAATTTGACGGGGAAAGTATGATATCGTCATCATATTCAACATAACTATTGTCACCACCATAATTTCAATATTATATATAACAATGAGGGAATTTAAATAAATTAATATTTTGGAATACTAAAACTGTCCGTAATGAGTCCTAATGGGGAATCAAAAATAGAGAAGTCCATACAATAAAAATAGTAAAATTAACTGAATAGTAAATTGACTTTCTTAATGGGAAACTATCAATGATAGCCAATCATCTTCATGTTGTTATTAAGTATCAGTTATCCAGGTAAACATACTTGACTCAAAAACGGAGGTCCAATTTACATTCAAACTAAGAGTAAGCCATTGTGCCCGTGTCAGGGCAAAATTTCTCTCATATCACACTGTATGGCATATGCCTGTCTTCATTAGCCCAGTTGCTGCAGAAAAGTAGGATGTTAAACCTCATTTCATTTCATCTCAAAATCTCATTTGTTATCATCATAAGTTTAATTTATATTTATACAGGTTGATAAGTTTAATTTATATTTATAGGTTTTTTGATACCAATCCTAGTGGTAGAGTTTTAAACCGATTTTCTGGTGATGTTACAAATATTGACCAGGTAAGATAAAAACCTTAAAGGATATATGTATGTAACATAGAGAATACAATTTTTTTGAATATTGTTGACTGACAAAGTGCTATTGTATTGGAAGTATTGTTTTTATACGCCCACATTTTCATGTGGACGTATTATGTCGTCGCCCCTGTCCGTCCATCCGGACGTCCGTCCGTCCACAATTGTTTGTGGACTCTCTACAGGTCACAATTCTTACCCGATTTCGACGAAACTTGAAATATAGGTTTATCCCCCAAAGATCTCGGCTGCTTTCGATATTGGCACGTATCGGATCAAAACTTCATGGATTATTGCCCCTGATTGTACGAAAATTCAAGTTTTTAGCTTGTAGACCTTATAGAGGTCACAATTTTGAACCGATTTTGATGAAACTTGACATGCATGTTTATATCCCAAAGATCTTGGTTACTTTCGATGTCACAATTATTATCCGATTTGAAAAACCGTTCAATTATATCATCGTTACACCCTAAGGAAGGTTGAGTTCAAATTTCGGAAAAATCAGACCAAAATTACCATACAAAATGGCCGCCGTTCGTACGCGAATACTGTTAAATAATGGTATATCCAGGTTGTGGACCCTGTAGAGATCATTATTTTAATTTGATTTTGATGAAACTTGAAATGCATGGTTATAACCCAAAGATCTTGGTTCCTTTCAATATTTGCGCATATCAGATCGTAACTTCCAGAATTATGGCCCCTAATTATACGCAAAATCGTCTTTGATTAGCTTGTGGTCCCTCTGGAGGTTACAATAATTATCCGATTTAAAAAATCGTTTGATTATATCACCGTTACACCCTAAGAAAGGTTGAGTTCAAATTTCGGTAAAATTGGACCAAAATTGCCATACAAAATGGCCGCCATTCGTACACGAATACTGTTAAAATATGGTATATCAAGGTTGTGGACCCTGTAGAGGTCACAATTTTAATTCGATTTTGATGAAACTTGAAATGCATCGTTATAACCCAAAGATCTTGGTTCCTTTCGATATTTGGGCATATCGGATTGTAACTTCCTGAATTATGGCCCCTGATTATACGCAAAATCGTCTTTGTTTAGCTTGTGGTCCCTCTGGAGGTCACAATTATTATCCAATTTAAAAATCGTTTGATTATATAACCATTACACCCTAAGGAAGGTTGACTTCGAATTTTGAAAAATTCGAAACAAAATTGCCATACAAAATGGCTGCCATGTGTACACAATTACTGTTATAAAATGGTATATCAAGGTTGTGGACCAAGTATAGGTCACAATTTTGATTCAATTTTGAAGAAACTTAAAATGCATGGTTATAACCTAAAGATCTTGGTTCCTTTCGTTATTTGCACATATCAGATCATAACTTCCTGAATTATGGCCCCTGATTGTCCGAAAAATCGCCTATGGTCCCTCCGGATGTCACGATTATTATCTGATTTAAAAAAACGTTTGACTCTATCACCGTTACACCATATGGAAGGTTGAGTTTGAATTTCGGAAAAATCGGACCAAAATTGCCATACAAAAAGGCCGCCGATCGTACGCGAATACTGTTTAAAATGGTATATCAATGTTGTGGACCCTGTAGAGGTCACAATTTTAATTTGATTTTGATGAAACTTAAAATGCATGGATATAACCCAAAGATCTTGGTTCCTTTCGATATTTGCGCATATCAGATCGTAACGTCCTGAATTATGGCCCCTGATTATACCCAAAATCGCCTTTGTTTAGCTTGTGGTTCCTCTAGAGCAGTGCTTCTCAACCTTTATGATACAATTCCCCACTTGAGAAATATTTTCTCCGCTATTCACCCCAAGCACTATAAAACATCAAACTACTAAAAACTAAAAACGGAAACATGCTATTTGGGTATAGTTTCAAACACATATTTAATGAACAGATGCCATGGATTTACAGCTAGTCAGTCATTTAGTTTCCGACCAAGGGCTACGCGGGTTTGTGGTCGGTAACATTCTGACTGATGGCACCCGGTCAGGAGTCTGAAAACTCAATTCATGCAAATTCCCACTATTCACAAAATTCACCCCCTTGTGTATAATTCACCCCCAATTCCCCCTTTTTCCAAATTTCACCCCCAAGCATTTCGAATTCACCCCTGGAGGTGCACATGGACCCCGGTTGAGAAGCACTGCTCTAGAGGTCACAATTATTATCCCATTTAAAAAATCGTTTGATTATATCACCATTACACCCTAAGGAATGGTGAGTTTGAATTTCGATAAAATTGGACCAAAATTACCATACAAAATGGCCGCCGTTCGTATGCGAATACTATTGAAAAATGGTATATCAAGCTCGTCGACCCTGTAGAGGTCCAAATTTTAATTCGATTTTGACGAAACTTGAAATGCATGGATATTACCCAAAGGTCTTGGGTCCTTTTGATATTTGCGCATATCGGCTCGTAACCTCCTGAATTAATGCCCCTGGAACAAAATTACAATACAAAATGGCTGCTGTTTGTACATGAATACTGTTAAAAAATGGTATTTCAAGGTTGTGGACCCTGTAGAGGTCACAATTTTAATTTCAATTTTGATGAAACTTAAATTACGTGTTTATAACCTAAATATCTTGATACTTTTCGATATTTGCGCATATCAAATTGTAACTTAATGAATTATAGCCTTTGATTGTAGGAAAAATCACTTTCGGTTTTGCTTGTTCTCTATCCATCTCTCGAAAATGTGGGCGTATCCTGCCTGGCAGTGCCAGCTTACTATCTTTTTTATTTTCAACTGATAAGACGGAATGGATGGATTGTAGGAAAAATCACTTTCGGTTTTGCTTGTTCTCTATCCATCTCTCGAAAATGTGGGCGTATCCTGCCTGGCAGTGCCAGCTTACTATCTTTTTTATTTTCAACTGATAAGACGGAATGGATGAAATTAATTTTACATTATCTGTTATATTTTCAGAAATTAGCTGCCAATATTGAAGGAGTATTAAGAACATTGTTATTTACTTTCTCTGCTATAGTTGTCAATTCTATTGCCACACCTTATTTCCTGTTAGCTGCCATTCCATTAATAATTATATATTATTGTCTTCAACGTTTCTTTAGAAGTTCAGCTCGGTAAGTATATTATCTGTTTGGTCATGCTTCAGCCTATGATGCGAACAATATTAAAGTAAAAGATTGTCAAAGATATGTTTAATCTGTTGAAACTAGTAAAAATCTAGATTTCTCTATTTGTAAAATCAAAACCTGATTAGAACGTACTTTCTTTTTTCCAGAGAACTTCAACGATTAGATAGTGTTTCTAAGTCACCAATTTTTGCTCATTTTTCTGAAACTATATCCGGCCTTCAAACTATTCGAGCATACAAGTAAGTTGGAGTACATTACTTCTAGATTGTTTAATTTAGCTTTACAGAAATACATCATATTCTATGCTGAATAGGGTCATTTTGTATTGAAAATTTTCATTCTATGATAAGTCATTCTGTATTTTGATAAGGATACTGTCATTCTGTTCTAAATAGGGTCATCTTCATTTAAAATGATCATTCTGTATTGAAAATAATCATTCTCTGTCGAAAGAGATCATTTTATATCGAATATGGTCATTCTACATTGAATGGACAATAAATATTATGACAGATATTAATTTAATACTGATGATTCACATGAACATAATACACGGTTAATAAATCTATATGTACAATGTTATGAAATTATAATTACAGAGCTCAGGGTGAATTTCAACAACGTGCTATGACTTCAATAGATCAAAACGTTAAACCATTTCTATTTTTACATACAACTAATAGATGGCTTGGTATCAGATTAGTAAGTACTTTATTCAAAATCTTGGAGGGTAGAGTTAAACATTCTGTTAATCAGTTTGCATAATGGGACACCAAATTTGATTTTCAAGTGATGAATATGGAAAAATAATTGAAAATATATCAAACAATTTATTTTGTTTTTGTCACTCCAGCCCCAAGTCTGGAAAATGGGATAAAATATTGTCTATACAGTGTCAAAGATTGTACAGATTTCTGTACATTCTATGATTCATTGATAAGAAAATGACCATTTAATTATCTTGTGCTAGAAATATGCAAAATACACTTTTGATACATTTTGCTCAGACAATTAGTGATTGCAAGTCAAAGTGGATACAATTATGGCTGGAGTGATTTAGGAATTTTTTATTTTAGTTATAATATGTAATATATTGTTATTTGTAGGATTATTTAGGCTGTTTACTTGTGTTTGTATCTTCTATAGCCAGTTTGACATCAGGTATACTAGGAAATACCAATCCAGCATTTATAGGTTTATCTATTACCTATTCACTATTGGTATGTGTAGTTTTTAGCACTTGTAATTAAAACCGTTCATCAAAAAAATTATGGTCATCTATTTTACTCTCTTATTCATCATATTCGCTAATTTAAATTGTTCACTGAGTAATTAACATAAAAAATGTACATTTTGGAATACCCCAGATAGTGAAACCCTGTACAGGCCATAAATCGGGCAAATCAAATAATAATCGTAAAATAGTCATAATTTTTTTTGTGGGATAGCACTTTATATATTATGTGAGATTTATTATTTCATATAAACAACTAACTGCATTTTATGCTTTGAAGTTATTCATTAGTGACCAAGTTTATAAAACTCACACAAGAATCTTAGTCCGAGTCAAAACTATAAGACCTACATATAGAAAATAAAACATTCTATATACATCCATGATATTTGTAAGAAATGCCTTTTATAAGTTATAAGCAGGAGTGGAAGTATTTTATTGTTAGGAATAAATAGAAAGATGAATGACTATTGTTGACTGGATAGATTGTATCCTCCATATGTTGTATAAAATTAGATAATGTACATGTAGTATGCACAGTGTGTTAATTTGATCAGTGTGGAGGCTAAAATATGGCATGTAATGGTTGTCTCTTTTGTGTGGGTATATGACATTTTATAAAAAGTTCTTTTGATTTATGATATAGATTGTTTCATAGAAAGGTATAAGTTCCATATAAAAGAAATTGTCATGTAATAATTATCATTTATTAAGAAGTTTGTTCACAATAAAGTGGATATTCATTTTCTTGTACTGAATACAATATGTATGAGTCGAGCCAAAAATGTAGTTTTTTTGTATATCAGATGTCAGGTTTATTAAACTGGATAGTACGTACATCAGCTGAAGTAGAAATGGCTATGAATGCTGTAGAAAGAGTTTTAGAATATACAGAAATACCCACAGAATTTAAACATGAAGGTATGTTATTTTTTCACACCCATTTATTTGTGTGCATTGAGCATTCCTTTTTCTGTGATTTCTGATAACAAGTATATCGTCGGTGGGGAGTCAAAAGGTTGTATGTGGCATATTTTGCGATATTCACTTTTTTGCTTTTTCGGAATGAGAATTTCCGTGCGCATCTTTTAATCTGGTAGTCGTATTTCTAAGCCAATAAAAAGAGGTTTTATAGTCTCCATAGATACTGTTTCAAAAAGTCGTATATCGGGTGTTAATTTTTAAAAAAAAAATTTGAAGTGAAAATGTCTTATTTTCTTGACAAAAAACAACTTTGTGTCTAATCAAAGCATTGCAATCAAACGAAATATGGCCAGTATCAGTTAATGGTTGAATATGTATTATTGAAATTATTGTTGAGGCTCTACTGTATAAAATCTATGGAATTGAAACAGGTAAAGGTGAATATTTTTAGGACATACGTCTTTGCTTTATAAAATTGCAAATAACTAGCTTTCACTCCTTATTTCTGCACTAGATGTTGAGCTTGATACGTTCGGATCGTTACATACTGTTTAAATGGATACACATACATTTTGTAAATAAATATTTGAGAAAAGCTTCAGAAATACGACATTTATACGACATTTTGACGGGACGGTTTTATTCGACATTTTGATTCTTAACCTCGTATTTTTTCGCTCTCCTGGACAATTTCCAAAACCCACATACGACCTTTTGACTCCCCACCGACAATATGTAAATATATATTTCTTTGATGGTATTGTCTGTCTTCGTTAGTTTAGTTGGTGCAGAAAAGTAGGAAGTTAATCATCATTTCATTTTATTTTAGCTAAGTTGGAAAATAACAATGATTGTTTTAATTTTAGCTATAACATACAGTATAGATGTTCGTTTTGTATAAATGTATTTTTGTCTTGTATAAATGTAGATAAATGTAAAAGTGTAATTGTATATTTGTTTTGTATAATTGTAGATAAGTGTAAGAGTATGGAGAATAACTGGCCAGATAAAGGCTGTATAGAATATAAAGATGTTACATTGACTTATGATACTACAATAGAACCGGTCGTTAAAAATATCAACTTAGTTATTGAAGCATCACAAAAGGTTAGTGTAAAATAAGATTTCAGTGGTGTAAAATATCAATTTTTTCCATCATTACATCAATTTGAATACACATCGGCTTTTCTATTGGCATCGCTTTTGCCAAGGAAAATGTCTTGAATTTGAAAATCTCAGTTATTTGTATCATAAGATTACTGCTCATGTGTCCTGCAAGGTTAAGATGTATTGCAACAAGTTTCAGTGATTTATGTTTAATAGCTGTAAATTGTTTGTTAATTGGCTTTTATAGGGGCATATTCGCTCTCTCCTACCTACTGTTTCTGACATACGGAACAAGTTAATAAATATAACAGGAAGATTTCTTAAGAGGCGTATAGACTGATTATAGTTGGTGTATGTATTTGGATACCGAAAAATAGATTGTTTTTATTTCAGGTTGGTATTTGTGGAAGAACTGGAAGTGGTAAATCATCCCTAACACTGGCTTTATTCCGTGCATTAGAAATAGCTAAAGGTCAAATCTTAATAGATGGACTAGATATACGAGATGTTCATTTAAATGATCTGAGGTCAAGGTTATCTATAATATCGCAAGATCCAGTTTTATTTAATGGTTCAGTCAGGTATTATACAATTTAACAGTTGAAAATTGGTTGATTAACTATGTGTTTATATATATACATTCATTTATTCTGTATTTTATATTATCATCAGTCTATCCTTAATCTTCAAATTACTATATAATATATATTCAACAAGACTTTATAATCTCTTATCATCATGATAGAAATTTTAATTGGATATGTTACTTACAAACTGCAATTGTGAAAATTGAATTAATAAAAGAATTTGAATCATGAACACTAAAAAAAGTTTCCCAAAATTTGCCTGATTTATTGTCTATGTTAATGATATTGTATATAATATTTTATATTTGAATAGTGTTCTGTATATTTGTTATATTTATAGATTTAATCTTGATCCTGATAAAACTGTAACAGAAGATAAAATATGGTCAGCATTAGAAATTGTACAGTTGAAGGATGTAGTGTCAAATTTACCACAGAAAATAGGTAAGTACAAAATGTCAATAATTTCACCATGGCTTGATTATATTAACTGATATTGAACTGTAAATACTTTTCTTATAATAACTGAGTTGAAGATTTAAGAATGACAATAATATTATATTGTGAGTGATTTAAGCAAGGAAAGAACATCAGCCAATGTTTCGCATTCAAAAGTAAAAAGATTAATGTTGAGTTATAACTCATGGCAAAATCCTGTTTCCAGGTTCCACTGTATGTATATATGTCTTTTATCTCTACAGATTCAAATGTATCAGAAAGTGGTGATAATTTTAGTGCAGGTCAGAAAAAGGTACATATATCTCCCATTGAATAAGTAACAGTTTTATAGTTTTTGTCATCATTGGGGAAATACTAACATCAAAGCTGGCTAAATGAGGGTCATTAAATGACATTTTTCTCTCAGTTTGTGGTAAATGTTTTTATGAAGATATTGAATAAAGTGTCTGCTTATAGCAACACCTGATATATATATATATATGATTTTTTGTTTTTTAGTTATTGTGTTTAGCACGTGCATTCCTGAGAGATTCTAGAATAATCATATTAGATGAAGCTACAGCCTCTATAGATTTAGAAACCGAGAAAAAATTACAAGATATTTTATTAGATAAAGCTTTTGAAGATAAAACTATTATTACAATAGCTGTAAGTATTATTATATAACACATAAGGTGAACTTGAATGAGATCCCCAAATTAGAATTTTATGAGTTATATACAGAAAACATAATATTTGATGCATTGCTTGTGTACAATATCATAAATTTTGCAAACATTCATATTTGTACATGAAAAAGGAAGTTGAGAACATTCAGTTAAGTCCTCCTAATAGATGCTCTGTTATAACTCATAGTGACATAAAATAGAAACAATAACTGTCGAAATATCAACAACAAGTGAAAGAATTATGACATTAGTTGTTAATATATCACCCCATACCAATCAGTTCTAGTTTATTCTTTGATAAGTCCTCCATCCGGTTCTAGAAAGTTTGAAAAACATTGGCAATAATTTTTCTTCTCTAATTTTTTTTAGCATCGAATCTCAACAATCATGTGCTATGATAAAATACTTGTCATGGAGAACGGCCACATTGGTGAATATGACACTCCACAAAAGTTACTTCAGAATCCAGAGAGCAGATTTTCTCATCTTGTCGAGGAAGCAAATAAATGAACATGAAACGTAATACAAGCATGGTTGCTATATTGGTTATGTTGTCTTCTGGTTAGAAATATTTTTTGTGAATACATGTACATGAACTTTAAATTAAAGTCACTTTGTATGAAATTATAATTGTGGAAAACTGAAAGTAGTCAATTGTAAAATACATGAGATTGTACATAATATGATGAACAGAATTGAATTTTGTTATTATTGTAGCTCACCAATTAGGTTTATACACATTTAGGTAACTATGCTTTATACATGTAGTTGGGTGAACTGAAAAGGTAACACTTTCACTTATGTGGGAAGTGTTGACATATCAGTGTCCTGAAAAGAGTAGGCATAGTCAGCTTCTCATACAGACCCCATCAAGTGTATTTATCATGTGTCACCTCAAATGAGGGCATACTTCAGAAAGACTTTATACAAAGTGTTTTGTAAACAATTAGTTCATTAGAAAATCATCAACATTCATTTACAAATAGATCATTAAGGCTTCCAAATCATGAATTCAGACAATCTAACTGTGACTTTATCTAGTCTATTTTATTTAGTGGATGTTCACAATCTCTATATAGTTTGGATATTTATTTCATTTTTTTTAAGTTAAACTTGAGTGTACGATAGTTATTGTACATGAAAGACCATTATGATGTATCATGTAAAGGTAAATCACCATCTATACATCTTTGTATATCCATGAGTTTTTGTAGTTATATTTTCCAGTTAATGTATATTTTTTATAAAATCTCAGTGGCTACCCTAGACAATGTTTACAGTTTATGTAAATTCTGTACATGTATTTATATTGTAATTAAATCATTTTAGTCAAATTTGTTTTTCCAATTGTGATAGCTTTAGTTAACAAGTGGTGTTTTAGTTTCAAATACTCAGTTATATATTTTAAATATAACTTATCTATCTACATGACAAAGTTTTTCTATTTTTAACATTTGTCTCAATATTTAATTTGATTGATTTACAATTTAAATTCAGAGTAATTAGGCCTACTGATATTGTTTTTATTTTATGCAAAGTATTATTTGTATTATTTTTTTTGTTAAATTGTTTGTTTGGTTAACATTTATATTTTACTCTGGGGTCTTGGGATACTTTATTGTTTTATTTTTTGCTACCTATACTTTATTGCCTATAAGTATAACTTGTTATGAAGGACTTACAAAAGGGAATGATTTCTTGTTTATTTTGTATTCAATACTCTGTTGTATTTCTTCAAAAGAAAATAACATATATAACCAGTATTTAGTCTCCAGAATTGTGTACATTCAATTTTACTTTGATTTATTGTGTTATTTTACAGTAAGGAAACGCTATAATTCTGATGCTTGAGTTCACTGAATGTATATTAATAATACAACGGTCTTCATCTTTTAGTAGCCATGAAAACTATAGTAAAATCTGTGCGATCCTAAATCATCATTATGTTTGGCACAATATCACCTGGTTGGTGCTGGCATGCTTTTTTACCAAATGATCGAAATAAGATACTTCTTGGTTTTGTTATATTTTTAATTATTATGTGAAAATACTTATATTAGGAGGTACATGTATTAATACACACACAAACCATGTCATTTATTTATGAATTGAAACCCAATGAAAACTTATATAGATATTGTAATATATATCCTCATGTCATAAGAGAGCCATATGTTTACCATACCATACAGCTAAACTTTGCATAAATAGTTCAATGGAGGAAATAGCATGTGTTGAATTATCATAACATTTGTAGGATTTGAATTCGGTGCGTATATTAACAATTGATATTATTATATATCCTCACTACACAAGCAGGAAGGGGACTGTGAACTGTGCTCTATTTTACACTTGTTTTAGTTGTACGATTGACATACAGTTGTAAGATTGACATACAGTTGTAAGATTGACATACAGGTTTCTTTATTATTGGTGTATACTGTATGATACCTTTGAGGACATAGTGCCATATACAGAACTATTACCAGTTTATGACCACTTTATATTTTTGTTTAGCTTTATGTTTGTTAATTTTATTGTTGAATACCAAACTTATTGTACTCAAATCCACATTTTTATTTTTATATACTCACATTTTAATGCATTCATATTGCTGTCACCCTGTAGTTTAGTGACAACTATATCTGCCAAACAAATTTTTTTAACAGATATTCCTTTTAGAGTTGCAATTTTCAAATTATTATAGTTTGCATGAGATTAAAATCACTCAAATGATGATCAGATATTTTAAGAAACACTTGAGTATTGAGCACCCACTATACAACCTTACATCAGCAGTGGTTTTCATGTTTATCATGTCATGTATTTATGTATTATATAAAATGTTTCATGTTAACCTCATCTCTCTTACATTATGTTAGAACATCATTAAACCTGTTATATTTTATACACTTACTTACATTAAAATGCTTTGAGGCTGAAGATATAATCCAATTTAACTTTACATGTAAGTGTATACACAGTTCAGTGATGGGATTTCAAAATTTTAGTTGTTGGACATTTTTTCCCGAAAATAAAGGGGCATAACTCTTATCGTTATTTAAGCAGGTGTTTTAAAACCACAATTAAGAATCATGTGTCAATAAAATATTCAAATTCATATGTAACAAAAGAAATAGGTGAACCTCGTTATTTTTCATGTTTATGGTAATGATACATACAATCCTATTGATATAAAATATCCAGTACCGGTAGGCCCTACTCACGATCAATTTGAAAGTTCTTGTGGACAACTTAGGATATTCAATAATGTCTGATAGCTCATCAGTGTCCAAATATGATTTGTATAATAAATGTTAGAACAAGGAATGACCAGAAGCCAATCACATTTTAAATATTTCTGGTTAATTGTTACTCTACACATACATTTCATTGCCTGTATATATTTGGTAACAATTGCCAGGAATATTATTTATATTATAGATCATACCATTAATGGCATTATTTAAAGGTCTTAATATAGCCAGTCACCAATTGAATGTTATACTTTGGATACCAATGTCTTTTGACTATTTCTGAATCATGGTTTCTTTAGACTATGATGTTATTTTATATTTCACTGAATGTCGGTTTGTATTAATCATGTCATGAAATTGTTAGCTTTTCTAAGTGTAATTCATTTGTTTTTAATAAAAAAAATACTTTTATTGTATAATTTATTGATGTCTTGGACCAGTTGTAAAGCCTGTTATTTATACTCATGGGGGAAATATGGCTTGGTTTCGATTCAAAACTTGTTTGTGACACATATCCAATCTTGTGGAGTTTCTCTGGTTTCTTCACAACCCCTCTTATTATTGGGATAGAATTGAACCTTGTTAAATAAAAACAATAAAGTAAAATGTAGAGTGCTAATTTTTTTATTTTTCATAACTAGAATATAATAAGATTAAAGTGTAAAACATGTTAGACTACCATATTAATATAATAATGGTTGGGAATGCCCTGTTAATATCATAAAACAAAATAGTATCTCTTAATATAACAAATTGCATGAATATATCATTTACAAGCGACAAACCCCTAGGGCTAAAACAAACAATTTGGCCATTATCTAAAAAATAAATGTTGAATATGTTGCATGCTATCGTTTTAATCCAATTTAAATTACCCCAAAATTTATGCACTGTTTCATTATTGAATTGGTGTCTCCACCACATCTTGATTTAAAATCTTACTGCCACTAGATAAAAGAATATAAGAAAAATAGAAATAGTCCGTACATTCCTTTTGTTTTTATTCATTCTATACCTTATACAATCATGGTAATGCACAGACTTTTTCTGTTTTTCTTTCGTGTTCTCTTATCTTGTAGCAGTCAGTTCTTTTATAAATTGTCAGATATCCTCTCACAGTCTCGCACAACAACTTTTTGTCATCGAAGGAATTATTAGTGAGCAGAAATTCGCCAATGTATGTTATCACTCGTCACTTCTATAGAGGGATAACCTATGTTTTCCTTTGGCGTTCGTCACTTCCATCTGTTGAAACCTTTATTACTCATCTATCATAGCAATGATCTCTGTGTTAAATTTATATTTGGAACATGTTTAACTAGTTCTATCACATATTATTATGTGATAATGACTGACATCAATATTGTCCTTTAATTTAAATCTCTTGTATAGCTATATTAAATTAACATAACATTCAACATTTATATTTAGTAAACAACCATCACACAATGGCTATAAATAATATTGCAACAACCTACAGAACACAAACTTAGCAACATTAAGCTAAAGTACAAACATAATATATAACCGGTTTAGTAGTAACAAATATATAAAACATTAAATCACAGTTAATTATAATATGACTATTGATATCTGTACATATAATTAATTTATATACCGTAACCTTCCAACTTTAATAATAACTAAAACACAATGCAGAGAATTTGCATATGAATTTCAAATCATGCACCTTTGTTAAACTGTAAGAGGTTAAAAAGTTCCAATCTAAATTAAATGTATTAAATATGTCATAACAATAAATGGTAGGGCAACGTGCCAATAATAGGCTACATTATTTACACTAGATGAAATAGTGGACTCACATTGAAATTGAGATATTCTTCAGGTGTAGTGTATCAGTATTTTAAGTTGTATTATGATCTGGTAGACATTGTATAACATAGTGAAACAACACTTGGAGTAACATCCTCGTGCAGTATCAATCTTAATGTCACTCTGGAACATTTAACCACACATACACATAATAGGTATGAGTAAAATTTTGAAGGCAAGTCAGAAACTAATATAAGTAAACAGGAGTTATTGCCACATGGAAGCCAGTCAGAAAAATTAGCAGATTACAGAAATATTTGTTAATAAATGATGAAACAACACATTTACTTGCTTGTATATTTCACCAGAGCTCTATTTTCTCCCACCAGGAACCCAAAACATTATTATGAATAGGAAAGACACACAAGGATGATCAAAATATAGCCACACTTTTAGAGTGGTTGTATGAAATGCAAGAATAGAAAGGGAATTAATATTTGTGAGATCAAAGAATAAGACTAAAAAATATGCATAAGTAAACATGTTAAAAATAATATCAAGATTATATTTAAAAGTATTTTATACACAGTTGGGAAGTAACTGGACATAGTTCATAGGGAAGTATTTGTAAGATATCAAAGTGACTATCTAGTTATGATATCTATTGATTAAAGAAGTGTCCAAAATAATTATCATTATTTAAAAACAGTGAAACTATCATTCTGTGTGTAGGTCCTATTTTGGTTTATTTTTTCTAGAAAATCAAGAAAATAAAACCTTTGTTAGATAAATAAGGGCTAACATTAAACAGTCTGTTAGAGGTATATACAACTTTAAATTAGGTATCACAAATATATTAAATGCATACATATAATCTCACATTTTATTATTTTAAAGGTGAAAGTTTTGTGTAAATTTAATATACAATTACTATGTTTTCTATAGATACAAGCTGGTGTGTGTGTGTGTGAAATTACTTTTTTTGACGTCCGCTTCGATTTCATTGTATAGCAGATACAAGGGAAAAAGTACAGTCTTATATACCTATTTCTGTTCATTAACTCGCAAATAATTGGTTGATCCTTCAATGGCGTATCATTGTTGATTCTTGAATGGCGGATACTAAGCCAATGCATGGCATATAATGTACAGAACTCTTATATATATTATAATACATATTATACAACATTTCCCTTATAAGGAGGCATGGCTGTAAATTATACTAATCAAATATAAACTGAATTCTAAAAACAAATTTTTGGCAAGTTTGGCCATAATAATATTTGCATTTTCTTTTGCCATCATGGGATTTGATATTAAAGCCTTCTTCAATCAGGTCACTTTCTAAACATCGTATAAATACTTCTTCGTCTGCTAAACCTTCCCATGGTCCAATACTAACATGTGCTTGCTCTACAACACAACCATGTTTTGGGTTAAAATTTTGTACTTTAGGTTTGAATTCAGTCCTCATTGCATGAATCACAACTCCACCAATTTTGTTGCAAGTGGCATTTTCAATACCAACTTTGATCACAGTCTCTTTGACATGCTGGTAGTTAGGAAATTGACCTCTGTGAGCTTCCCGCACGGCAATTGTGGCCATTTCTGGTTTTAAAGACAACTGTTCGGCAAGTTCAACCAGTCCATAATACATTGCATCCCTATGAACCAAACTACACATATCATATGGTGGTAATGTTCCATGTCGTAAGTATTCCAATATATGACCAAATATGGCACCATTGCTATCCAAAAAGAAATTATTTTCTTTGTCCAAATCTATTTGATACCTTCCACTAAACATGGCTGCTAGCATGGAATCAGGATAACGTAACAATGTTGATAATCTTGTCATGTAGGTAACACCGCCAACATTTAATGGTATAATAGGAGGAAAGGGATGATCACCTCTTAAGTTTCCCTGGAAAGAAAATAATAATATATGATGTATATTATATAATAACCAAAATACAATAATTATAAAAATATATTTTCTATATATATAATGAAATTGAACCTTTCTTGAAAATCTATTCAATACACCTGTTATAATGTAGTCGCTATATATACTTCATTTTGTAAATACTTGAAAATCAAGCATTGTAATAACTTGTTAAAAAGATTTTGAGGGTTCTTTCGATAATTTTAATTTATTATAAATAAACCACCATTTTGTCTTCTTTAAGTCATCAGGATGCATTCATTTTATCACTGAACGTCGGGGGTGGGGGTGGGGTATCTCAAATTTTAATTAGAGTCATTAAAGTCTCTGAGCGTGATTTGAGTAATGGAATCCCTTGCAAACTACAATATTAGTTAAAGTTGAATCTCTATCTCTCCAAAAATGCTGGTTCAGTATTTAGTACTATTTACAAAGTTATGAAATTACATCGATCAATTCTACCCCTGTGTATATGGTACACTTTACTATAGTTCTATTTGATATTTTCCTAATATTGCAATTTGACCGTCTTTACTTTAAATGATAGAGGAAAGTTTTGCATCTTTGAACTTTCAGTCAGTTAAAGTACATAGGTTTAAATTTCCCTTTAACTATTTGGAATAACATTACTAAATGCCACTTTAAAAACATAATTATACACAAAATAGTTGAAACAAACTTCTATAATTAAATAATATCACAAAATCTCTCATCAATGCATTATTATTGAATGTGACAAAAGTTACAAAACTGATTAAAAAACCATAGCCAAGTTTTTTTCTGACCTTGAGGAAAAGTTAATTTATCATAATTTTATTAATCTTATCTATAAAATTAATACAATAGCTTTTTTTCCTCCATGGCAATTTTCATTTAAAATACGTTTTATATATTCTGTTAATGATAAAGTATTTTAAACATGGATTAATCTTTGTTGTAGAATTTTCTAACTTTTTTCTTTTTTCATTTCAACACATTTTATTACAAATTTAAAGTGAAAAAATTAAGATATTTACTCTGTGATATTATTATAGAGTTGTTAAATAAGCACAATAACTCACGAGTTAATTTACAGTAGTTACAGTGTTTAAAGTATCTCCTAGTAAAGATACAGATTTTCATAGAGAATAGTTTAATATATTACCGTTGCATTCTGTGAGAATCGTGTTGGGGATCTAGTAGGTGACCACTGACTATTGGATTCATCACTGTGATCCCTTCCGACGGAGAAGGCAGATCTTGTCATCACAGGTGTTTGCTGTTTAATTTCACGAACCGTTATGATCTCCTCGGTGGAACCCAGCGAGTCATCGCTGTCTTTCGACATGTTTGATATCGATTAACTCTTCAGAATGCAAGTTATAATGAAACTGTCAATATATCGTAAGCTGATCAGACAAACAACCCATTAAAATAAATAAAACTGCTCTGTAACGGTAAATGTTATCTTAAGATAGATTGCATTACCTCCCCCTTACCTCAGAAAAGGTATATTATTATTCATTTCAACCAATCATAGTTGCAAGAATAATTCAGTGCATTCATCAACATGGCAGCCCCCAGTGAAAAGTTGTTTTTGGAAATTGCATCTTTGCCAAATTTCAGAGCTCTCTGGGGGCCAAAAACCAGTGCAGACTCAGAAAAGTCTAAAAATGTAGTTCTGTATCGATCATCACGACCAGATTTATTGGACGAAAGAGGGTTGTCATTTTTCAAAAAATTAAAAATCAAGAGAATATTGGACTTTAGATCCAAGAAGGAATATAGGAAAGCTAACGGTAAAAAAGTTTTGGATGAAACCTATCCTGTTTATAAAGTCGCTTTTCCACATGGAAGAAATTATAAGCCAAAGGAACCCGTCATTTTAAAGTCGGTTCCTAACAGACGATGCAATTTTGAATGGTTTACTAAACTAGCAAAAGGTAAAGTCAACCAGGAAGCTCATGGAGATCAAAGTTCAGACAACACCCCTCTTGGACAACATATCTTGTTAGACTTTTTTAGTGCGGCCTATATTTGGACAGTATTCAAACGAGCGCCATGGTATCTGCAACTCTATTCCCTAATATTTCTTGCAATAGACATTATTTTCAACACAGGTTACATGTATTTTGTCCGATTCTTTGCACGGAATGTGTTAAATCCAACTGGTCTGATCGGCCAGTACAAAGATATGATTGACATGAGCCAAAGAAGTATTTGTGCAGGTATGAAACATTATTATTATTATCATTATAATATTATTGTTGAATACATTTTTAAAAAAAATCAAGAAGATGAGACTGAGAGCATAGGTCTACTCACTTTTGTAATGCATTACTCAATTTTTTCCTGATTGTATTATTTTATGATTAAATTATCACAGATATTTGTTATTTATGATTTCAATATCCATATACCCTCATCCCATTCAAATAATAATATAAACAAAAACTTTACACTATATCTATATATAGGTTGTTTAATCCACAAATTCTTGAAAATAAGTTCAAAAATGAATTTATATTATATTTTATAGCTTTGAAGCTTTTAACAGAGAATGAAAATTATCCGGTTTTAATTAATTGTGCTCATGGCAAAGACAGAACAGGGATAGTGTCAGCATTAGTTTTATCATGTCTTGGTTTACCCAGACAATATATCATTACAGAATATGCTTTATCAAGGGTAAATATTTATTCTTTAATCCCTAAAGCCACTTGACCTTTCACCAGTACAAAAATAAACTGTTATATTTAAATCAGTATTTTTTATGTAACATTTATTAAGCTGATTGGCAAGCTTATTGTCCATGGGTTAAATCATCCCAGGAAGGTCAGTAAAAGACAAAAATTACCTCATTTCTGATGAACTTTCTTGGCCAATGCAGGGATCGAACACCCGACCTCCAGGCTAGCGAACCAGCGCCTTATCCACTTAGCCACCGTGATACTCGACAGTGGGCAAAGTAGGACAAATGTTGGTGGTTCCATTTTGGGTGGAGTACAAGATCCAAAAGTTCCATTGGATATTGAGATACTAAATTAGATTTCAAAATATTAGGTCATTCTCTTGGCCCTCATTTGGTTCACAATCATGGTTCCCATTTTAACCCCTGGCTGTTGCATTTGATAACGCCCCATTTACAAATACACCAAATTGAATATATTTTCGACAATTTCTAGGAGTGTTTATTATTTCAGCCCCCCCCATCCTATTGACTTGTCCCAGGCCCCCCACAAGATTAATCCAGCCCTGGCATGCACAGTTAACCATAATCTCTGATTGTGACTGTCAGAACAGCTGACTTATGGATAACAATTGTTACAATGTATAGTTTATTACACTGTGACCTTTACATTATTGTATAGCTAATGGCATCTTACTGTGAAATAACACAATACGATTTATTTCTTCTATCGCAAATTATTATTATTATTATTATTATAAATAGAACTTACGAAAACATAAGACAGTAATGGTGCAACTTATTTCATCCCTGTTAGAGTTACATTACTCCATTTTATTGTACATGTATTTTATTTCCTGTTCTGTGTAAAGAAAAGTGTAACTTGTGTTGTATTAATTTACAGATGGGTACGTTAAATATGAAGGAACGGCTTTACACTGAAATAGTAAAGAGATTTCATATGAGTGAAGAATTTGTAACCGCAGAAGCAGATACTATGGATCAGTTATTGGATTATATTTGTGAAAAGTAGGTCATTTTTATCACTACACAAAGGAGTGAGGTGTCAAGTGGTCTAACCTATGTGCACTTTAGATCATATAATATCTGTCATTTAGTCTCGGACGTGGTTTCTAATCCAAGTTTGTAACTTGACAGGGAGTAGGGACACCTGCGATGTTACTGATATAAAATAGCACCATAAGTTAGTCCTGATATGACATAGTTTAATAGTTTATGTTGAGTGGTCATTAACCCCTGTCTCTCTCTCTCACTACACAATGACAGTGAGTGTGCATGTTGCCATGTTATAACTTGCAGAACAGACAAATTATTGTAAACATTAAGAATTTTCTACTAACAAAATCATCACTAGAAATATAAAACTCATGTACAATGTATATCTAATTGTCCTTCCATATTTTGGGGCAGTGTCATTGAATATTATATTTTATTTTCTAGGTACGGTTGTATTAAGAATTATTTGGAATGTATTGGATTTGGTGAAACAGAGCAAGAAAAACTAAAAGAACAATTAGGAAAATATATTGAGATAAATGAGGGAGATGACCAGATTTTATGTCCAGACTTTTGATGGAATTGGAAAAGATTTACTCGTTTAATGTCATGTACATGTAATATGAGAAATTTAATCCTTTTATAGTTTCAAAACATGATGTAATACCAGTATATGAATGAGACAATCTGATGTGTGTTTTTAATGAGAATGATATCTCTCTGCAATCCTTAAAATATATATACACATACATGATCCTTCCTATTCACTTTGCGATTCACTTAAAACATTTAAAAGAATTTTGTTGCATATTGCATTTTTAGTTATAAGAAATTTACGTCAAATTATATCCATGGCAAATGAATACATAGCTCTATTTGAAGTAGGCCTAATCAATAATGGGGTCAAATGATAAATAGAGCTCAATGTACAGCTCAATTTTTCTTGCTTTTCAGTTTCTTCATGTTCTACATAATATGTAATTTATTTTATTTTATAGGATTAAAATATTTTATTGTTGAAACAATAAAAATTTAGTTTGAGCTGGATCTGTGCTTACTCTGAATACTTACTGTAATAGTTTGCAGTTGTTTATTCTGTAAATCCCATTATCAACTCTGGAAGTCTATTAGTTCATGTTTTGTATTACACATTATTACACAAGGGACACCATAAATTTAAATAAAGCAATGGCTGATGTAGGCTATTAATGTAACCTATTAGACAATGTCTGTTTTATAAATTAAGCTTTTGTTGTTAGCAGTTGTAATAATATTATATTTATGTGAGTGTATGTGTTTTGTATGATTTTATGTATATGGGGGCCAATGTGTATTTAATTGTTGTTATATTATATTTATGAATTTTTTTAATTATTATGTTTTATTTACAAAGAATAAAAAAATATATGATTGTCCTTTATGAATTTTTTTTATTGAATGTTTTGTTATATTTTCTAAGGAATAATAAATAGACATGCTCATAGATGTATGAGAGATATTTTGTAAGTGGATTGGCAACTGAATATTTTGTAGATCATTTTTGAAAGTAAGAATAACAAATCTTTTATTGTACATAACAGTTGTATTTTCCTTTGTATCAATGGCATACATGTATGGTAATTGAACTGGATTCTATCATCTTTATTAAGCAATGATACAGTGATAAAAAAAGATGGGAAATTTTATACTTGTAAACAATAAAACAAACAACTTAGTTAATGATGACCAATTTTAGATATACTACTACATGTACATGTAATTACCTTGAAGGTGACTCAAAGTATTGCTTCATAAAGATAAGAGAATCATAGTCCAAAAACATGTTCTGCATACCAGTATAGTATTTGCACATAAAAATTAATTTCTTTGATTGCATATTCTGTAATATATAAAATAACTTTCTTACCATATTTAAAATGATTCAAAATAGAGTAACATATCCATATAAATGCCTGTGTCTTTAAAAAAACACAATTCAATTTGAACAGCCTGGTGGTTTTCCTAGATTAAATGGAATGCATTTTTTGACAGTCGGTGACATTCTATAAAGATAGATTGCCATTTATAGATACCAAGGTAATTTTCTTCTAAGACAGTGTTGCCAGGGCTATTATTTTCAATAACTTTGTGTCATAGATATTTTTTTTTAAAAGCAGTGTATGCATGATAAACACTGAATTAAAAATTTGAGCTCAAAATGTTATTGGTGTGTGGGGAAACCTAATTTTTACAATAAATGTTCATTTATTTTTATAAATGTCTACACGCTTCTTAGGCTACATTGGACAATAATTGTTGATTTTAAAGGCATTAATAGTCTCTCGACGAAATGTTTTGGATTTTGGGAAAACAGCTGCAATTTTAAAGTCTCTGTTTGTCATTGGAGGGATTGTTAATCGCCTGCAAACAACAATATTGTTAAATTTCAATCCAAAAGGGTTCTGTAGTTTTAAGAATGTGATAAATTGAATATTTGGCATTCACAAGACTCACAATATAGGCCTATTATTGAATCCATGGCAGAAGATTATCCACAATCAAAATTTTGATTTTGCTTTCTTAGTTAAATGTTAAATAATCAATTTAAGTACATTTCATCAGTGTAGATTAAGTCATGCTCAACCTAAACTAATTCAGCTATGTTATCGGTGTGAGTCTCAAGATGTATTTGTAGAACTTTAGACTTGTTCTTGCCACATTTATTATAAATATCCAATCTTTTATTGAAAATAGTTGAAATTGAAGCCATTATTTGGCATCAGCAGCCCAACAGTGACTTGTACCTTGTGGATTCTTGCCAATCAAAAAATGTAAAAAATAATCAAAATAAATCTGTGACATATAATAACATATGTATCAAAGCCCTATCCACACTCTTGAAGCAACTAAAATCAAAGTGATATACATGTACGGTATGTTTTTAAAAGCTTTGCTAGTATGTTATGTACAGTGATTATTGTTATAAAATCAAAATATAACGGTTTTATTTTATCATATAAATGTTATAGTAATATATTTATAGTATGTTGTAGTATATATTTTATTTGAATGTAATAAATATATAATACATATATTTTGAATTTTATGAGTAATTACGATACAGACAGTACCAGGGGCAGATCATACAGAAAACTTTAGAAGAGGTGGCCACTGGCCAGATGCAAGGATCAGTTCTAGAGGGGGAGGGTCAAATGTTTTGACCTTTTAATTGTCCTTTGTTTAGTTACCATAATTTGCATTTATTATGAAAAAGATAGCCACACCAAGAATGGAATTATACGCCAGCTCAGCAGCAGCTTATCCAAAAGGTAATATTGGATGTCTTCAAGAAATTAAATCTTTATCGTGTTCACAAGTTTGAAAAAAACCTGTTAAAACTGCAAACTCAATTGCGTTCATATGCTTTTTTGGCAAAGCTAATTATTTAGATGATTCGTCCTCTCATGTCCCAAAGGCTTAACACCAGACTTTCTTCGTGATGTATTCCATCAATATGAGTTAAGGGTCATAGTTTCTTGGAAGGGTTCAATTTTGGTCAGCTGTTAGGAAGTTATGACCCTGCCTTTTATGTGAAATATGTACAAAGTTTGTGGCCCCTCCAGTGGACCCAATTTTTGTCTCATTCAGTTCAAACTGAATATATGTTTAGGATCAAAAGATCTCAGATGGGTTTGATTTTGGAGAGCATCGAACCAATCAAAGGTCTTAAATGAGTTCGACTTTGGTGGCTTGAAAACCCAACTTCTTGTTTAATACAATCTGGGTTGTTAATTCACAGTGAATTACTTTGGAATTTAATCAACAATTTAGAATTTACTCTTTATAGTTGATCTTATTATTAATCTACTTTTTATACATCAAATGAAATGGTTGCATCAGACAATAATCAGCCAATTATGACTCGTTTATTTCTTATTATCAATCGACTTTTTCATACATCGATATGTATTTCAAGTTACATCTAAATCAGATGAAAATTATTACCTCAAGAATGTCCACAAGCTAAAAACATGATTTTTGGTACAATCAGGGGCCATAATCCATGAAGTAATGATCCAATACATGGCTATTAGGTCAAAATCGGATAAAAATTGTGACCTGTAGAGTGTCTACAACACAAATTGTTGACTGACGGACAAATGAACTTGGGTGATTGCACAATATGTCCACATGAAAATAAAAATTAAGTCAAGCTCTTTCCCTAAGGATCGTTGAATGCACCAAAATCAATAGTTGTTGTCCTTATGGTATAGGGAATAAATTTGCCAAGTTCTTAGATGATCCGTTCAGAATTGCAGTCTGTAGATGATAATCACAAGAATTAAGCATGGCTCTGAGGGATAGATATGGACCAATATATATTGGGACAATAGGAACTAAAACAAACTGGCCTACCTTGTATCTGACCATTGCATAACTACCTTTGACCGTAAGGGTAGTTGAATGATGGGTGGCTGATTAGCACAGAGACAAATTCTTATCAAGTCGTCTCCTTGCTAGTCGGCCTCGCAACATTCATTTACCACGGTTGGAGGTAGTGAGGAAATGGTCGGATGCAAGGTAGACCAGTCTGTTATTTAGTGAATCACAAATAATGAATTTACAAACAAAATATTAACAAAAAACTGCCGCTGGGTGTAAAAATACCTAATTTATTTAAACAAAATCATTTGAGCTAATTTGTGATAATATGAATAAAATAATTTTAAAATCTGATCACATAAGAAACAACACTGAGGTTAAAATGGACTAATAATTCTCTTCAATAATTTAGAAATATCAATTTTATACACATTAACCATAAAATAAGTAACAAATTTGTAGTTAAATAATATCTAACAATATAACAAATATATATTACCGGTGTATAATGCAATGACCTTAAGACCTTTTTTCCACTTCAGCACCAACAGAGTGGAATTGATCTACCACATGTAATATCTAAACTCTCTGGATATTAAACATGCATTATGCAAGATGTAAATCTGCTGATGGCAGGTCTTTCTTTAGGCCTGAAATGTTATGTAAACCAGGCATGGCGTAGGGGTGGGGGTGGGGGCTGCAAGTACTCTTTTTATCAGGCTATTGCCGCCCCTAGACCCTCGCCTATAAGGACCTATAATGGAAGCCCCCTCAATCAAGAATTGCTTCCGCCGGCCCTGCAAACTATTAACTAGACATTAATTAACTTATCCAGACCTTTTCTACTCTTGATGCCATCGTTAGCCTGCGATATCTGGCGGATTTTATACATTTTTAATAAAATAATTAAACATAAAAATGGATACCTAAGACTTTTGTTTTTTATCATACCCACTTTAGTAATGATGATCAAGGGTAGCCTAAATTTCAAAAGCTAATATTCTAATTACTTTATCAATTTTTTTACTATTATAGCGAGAACTGTAAATTCTTTATCTAATCTCCAATAGTGCCTCTTTAATAAATTATAACACATATCTATGGAACAACAGCTATTAATCTATTTAGGCAAGGTTGGAAAGAATATTCTGTCAACGTTATCAAACTGTGTTATAATTACTCTATCCAGTTTAAGAGAGAAATGGGGTTTAACGTCCACTCAACACAAACTAGGTCATATCGGGACTAACATATGGTTTAATTTCATTTCAATAATTCGCATGTGAGTAGGGGTCTTTAGCAGTGGGAGGAAACCAGAGGATCCAGAGAAAACCCATGAGGTTGGACTATCCAGTTAAGGAATGCCACTTAGTTGACCGTTGTGATATAAAAAAAGACCATTATAGAACCCAGTTTTCATATTAATACGGTAGGTGGATGCAGGTCAGCAGGAATATCAAAATGACGACCAGTGGCTTCAATAAAGTGAAGGAAACAAAGTGATATACGCTGAACACAAGATAATATAATTCAGGCACTTTCTCTAAAAATATGTGGCATATAGTTTGTTTTTATTTTAACAGGAGAAAGTATTCATGTATTGACATCAACAGGAAAAGTAGAATAACTGCTGAACAAATCAAAGACAAAGTCCTAACAATATATTACCCGTACAATATATTCAACTGTCATGTCAACCCACATGTGTTATTTACAATTTACGAGGACAACGATGATCCCACAATCAAGTGCTGTTTAAATTAGTTCACAACGCCCATCAGAACTTGTATAATTTGAGATTAGTTAGGAACCTCCCCCCCCCTCCCCAAATAAACAAAATAATTGCTATACATAGCTATGGATTACGAAGGTTATGGTGTAAACAAGACACCATCATAAAACATTTGATTATACCCACTCTGCATTTACTATAAAATTTAATGCCATTTTAAAAAACTGCCAATAGTTTAATTCAATGAGTGTAAGACTTAATATACAATAGACAAATTATTTGACAATACCAAATAAAATGATATTTTTTTATTGGCTTATTGGGATCACAGTACTGATTCATATGGACGACCATGTTGTAAAATGAAATTGAAAAATAAAATCTATTATTTGTCTGCACCTCTCTGTGGCCTATAATAAAACATCTATTTGTATGTATCACATCTATAAGAATGATATCTATTTGTCTGCACCATTCTCAACAATATCATCATTTTGTCCCGAGTTTTAATCTAGTTGATCAATGTTCATACCACCAGCTGTTAATTGACGTAATACTAGCCTCTTATATACGCCATTATGAGCTAGTAATTCATCATGTGTACCCTGTTCTGCTATTTCACCTTTTTCTATCACAATAACCTGGTTATTAAAATAAAAAAAATTTTATTCAAAACTTTTCAAACATTTTCAATGTAGTAATACCATTATCTTTAATCTATTTTATCTTAAAATTTTAAATTTATTTTAAATATATAGTTGTTTATCAATTTCATTTCTAAGCTTCTTAAAGCAATCACAGACAGGATTTTGTTGGACTACAATAAATTAATTATCACTATTATCCTGTATTAACATGTATTTTGGCTATACAGAAAACTGATCAATAGAAGAAGATATCTGTTTTAGAATTGCAATTTATATTTCACTTCAAAAATATTGTTCTAGCCATTTGTTTTATTGTTAAAAGATAGATTAATTAAATCATCAATATTTATTTGGTACTTTCAGAATGGTAATTGCATCTACATACCTTTGAAGCATTTCTAACAGTAGATAATCTATGAGCTATTACTATAACAGTTCGACCTTTCATAGCTCGATCTATAGCTTCTTGTACTAAATGTTCACTTTCTGCATCTAGAGCACTTGTAGCCTATAAAATATATTACATAGATAATTAATAAATACTGTTTTTCCTGATAAAAATATACTTTCCTGTCAGTTTGGAAGTGGATGCTAAAAAATATTGCATTTATTCTCGCTAGCTGATGAAAACAACCCTGATCAATTACTTATTTATGTAAGATTTAGATAAAGTGCTAGCCATTCTTGCTATAATAGTTTAAAAATAGATCATGTGAAATAAATAATTTGAAAATTTCATTCAAATTACTCTACTGCGAACAATGATATTAGTCTTTGAAGGTTTGACAAGACATATGCAATAAATTCAACCACCGTACCATGTCTTGCTCCTTTGTTTTTAAATCAAATCAAAATATGGCTGAGCTGTTCTAATCTATTTAATATCAGAGAAATCTGATGCCATCCAGAATGGATCATGGCCTGGATCAGGTAATTAATGCCTAATTGATAATTTAGATAACATTTAAGGTATAAAGAAAGACCTGCAATAGGCATATTTAGTTCTTGCAAAATGTATGTTTAAAATGTGTCAACTAGGAAAGATAACCCTCTGATGTCAAGAGTTTGAATGTTGTTTAACAACAACAACCCCTGTCGGGATGTCATTGAGTATCAACATTGTGATAATGTAGCAGTCTGGTATGGTTCTTATACTGCTATTTTCTTAGAATGTTTAATAGAGATAAATAAGAATGTACCTCATCTAGCAGTAATATAACTGGATCCATTATAAGAGCTCTAGCTATAGCTATACGTTGTTTCTGTCCACCAGATAGTCGGACACCTCGCTCACCTACTAATGTCTCATATCCATTCTCAAACGTCATAATAAACTCATGAGCATTTGATTGTTTTGCAGCTTCCTCTATCTGTAACAAAATTCACAATAGTCAGAAATATAATTAATTATACTTCGGCTCCATCTAGATATGTCCAAGAAATAGTTCCAGTTTTGGTAGATCTCTGAAAAGTCAGTTTAAATTCAAGTATGCAAATCAAATGTCAAAATTTAAAGAAACAGCCTATTTATCTAAAAGTATCAGCGCCAGATATTGACAACAAAGATATGCCCGCATTTTGCATGAGATGCACAGAGAACAATCAGGCGCCATTTTCAAACAGGAAAATTCAGTCCAAAATGCATGAAATATTTCATTGACTAACCTTATAAACATGACTGATCAAAACTGTAATATAATGTGGAGAGTTGTCAAACTTCATAAAGTCCAGATGCTAGTTGCCGGCACAAGTGGACAACTGAACTTTTTGAAAATGTTTCATAACAGTTGAATATGACTGCAGTATTGGAGACACTTACATCTCTCTGCTTTTAAGATTTTGAATAGTTGAAATGTTTCTGATCTTTGAAAACAGCTAACTGTATATTATATATATATAAACAAATGACGCTATTTTTAAATGCTCTTCTAAATTATTTGAAACAATAAATAAATAGGTGTGATTTGCGCTTTGGTATAGAATAATAGTCGTGGGTACCCTGGTTTTAAATACCAAACCAAAATACTTAAATATTGGCATAGAAAAAATAAGTAATAGAATTGTCTGCATAATGTCAGGGTGCATATTTCCATCAACATGTAATTGACTTATATTAAGATAAATAGTACTTACCTCCTGATCTGTTGCTAGTTTACCATATGCAATATTATCTTTTATAGAACAGGCAAATAATGTAGGTTCCTGACTAACCATAGAAATCTTCTGACGAAACCATTGAGGATCTAAAGTTGATAGTTCTCTTCCACCTTCAATAATACATATGAACATAGAAAACACTCAAATACTCCACAGAGAAATAGAGTAAGAATAATTTCAAACGTAATATATTCTATGTGTTTTGTATGACCAGCAACTTGTGGCTAAAGGGACAACATCTCATAATGGGCTCTTCTTGAACATGGCTACAACGGGTAGTGACAAGTATTGGTGTGGCATGGAGGCAGTATGTAGTGAGTGCAACCTTTACTGGCTTTATTTTTCAGAAAGGGCACTCATGAAGGTGCCAAAACATTAAAGACAGCAGAATGATAAATATTTGGTTACTTAAAAGGCACAAAATATGAGTTAATTGTAGTAGTTAATTGCTTATAAATAATAAGAAGAAACATACAGAACAGATAGTAAAACATATAATAAAATAGAATAAATTTAAGAATCGCCGCCAAACAGAACCACGACCACGAACAGACTTGTAGAGTATAAAGATTGTTAAATTTATTCATGGTTTCGGGTAAAAATACCCTTTAACAAGAATGGTTTATACAAATAATAAAACAGACGAAAGCCAACATTGATTCTAATAACTCTAACAGATAGTATACTTGGAAATATAAGTTCAGATTTTTCAAGAGAATATATTACATAAAAACTATTTATGAATCTGTAGGCCTACCTAATAATACTGTGCCACTATCAGGATCATAAAATCTTTCAATTAAACTAACAATAGTTGATTTACCACCACCAGACGGACCAACTAATGCTACAACCTCACCTGGATTTACAGTCAAATTCATTCCCTGAAAACAAACAACATGATTACCATAAAGTGTATCCAATTTCTATATTTATTTAATCAGCAGTCAATATATTAATAAATACAACCTGATATTGCATGTGTTGTGGCTATAGAACAAGGTATTCAACACCAATCAAATGACAAAAAATATACAGTAGTTTCTTACCTTAATAACTGGTGTTTCTGGTCTTGATGGGTAGGTAAAAAAAACATTCTTAAATTCAACATCTGATAAAGAAGAATTAAAACAATTATCAAACAGTAAACAATTTACTCAAATTTTGTTTCGTTTTCATAGTTAATGTTGCTTAAAATGCCACTGATTTTTACAGTATTTCTTCAAATTACATACATACATGCATACTCATAATGGAGTCCTACATTATGTTACTGATATTAAATAAACTTGTCTGAGACACATCAGAAGGTGCTGTTATATTATTATACAATTTACTTACGTCCATCTAACAGAGGTAAAATTTCTCCATTTTCATTTGAAACTAGTGGTTTTCTGTCCATTAAATCAAATATACGTAATGATGCACCAAGGGCCTGAAATAAATATTTACAATTTAATTAGCTACGCTATGTATAGCAGGTATTGATACAGATGGAGGATATAACATATGTGTATTTGACTTTATTGGAATATTAAATACTAATAAATGTGGGAATGAATAATTTTGATTATTAAATATATTCCTTTTAAGTTCATATTATTATTTTTCTCTTGTTCCTTTTTTAACTTTATTCACGATTTTGTTAGAATTCTTTGTTACAAACAATTGATTTAAGACTTGATAAAGAAATCAGCTCAATTAGCATGGATAACTCATTATTACATAATTTATGATTGAATATTTCTTGAAATTAATGAGACTAACCTGCATAAAATCTCCATATAAAGATGAAAGAAGAGCAAAAGCCATTGCAACTTGAAGTGTATATAGCAGAAAAGCTGTAAAAAAAAAAAGAAAGATTTTTTTATCACAATTGACATTAAACTTGTAATGGCTTTAAAAAACTACATCAATGTTGCAGTAGAAGAACAATTTGTATGTCAAGTACAAGGTAAAATTAATATATCTGATTTTTACAGTCAAATAAATGATCACTCAAGGGAGGTGACTGTATGTGTCCTGTGGTCAGTATTATGACATGTAGATCAAAATGAAATGACATGGGGGTTTGACGTCCTTCTGATCTGCTCCTAAACTGGGCTAATGAAGACGGGCATATGCCATGCAGTGTGCTATGAGGGTAATTTTTCCTGGGCAGCGGCGCTTTGGCCTACTCTTATATTGAATTCTTACTGCCAGGGGATCTTTTATGGTACACCAATGTGTACATAGAACCTCAGTTTTTCATCCCATCTGAACGACTAGACAGCTGTCCTTGTCAGGCCCTCTGTCCTACATCACTGACAAGGGATAACCTTGCCGGAAAATCTGGATGAACTTTCTCGGCCAATGCAAGAATCGAACACCCGACCTCCAGGCTAATGAGCCAGCTTCTTACCCACTGTGATCCCACGAAATGTAAATCAGACAGTTGACTACACAAACCTAAAATGTCATGAACTAAGAATTTTCTGCTAAACACGAAAATTTCCCACATTAGTGTCGGACAAAATTACAGGCGACACTGGAATTATACCTGACAAAGATTGAATTTTTGCCTGACATTTGTAGTACTTTGTATTTTCAAACTTGCTTATGATCTCTATGTAGATGTTTTGTTAAAACAGAATATTGCTGTACTTACATGTCAACAAACCAGGTGTAATTCCCTTTGTTTTATCTTGTGAATTTTCATACACCAGCTTCCCTCCATACCATAATACTAAAATAATAGCGCCATATGCCAACATACCAACTGTTCCATCAAAAGCACCTGAAAAAAAGCAATATTTTTCATTATATGTATTTTTTGATAATACACAGAGGAAACTGGTTATAATTATATGCCAAATGGTGGAAATAAACTAAAAATATCCTTGTTGTAGAAATACATTTCAATACAATACAATGAATCAAGAATGTTAGAAAAGTAATATAGATAAATATAGGAATTAATTTCTATCCTCTATTATTTGTCATGAGTGGTACCAACGTTTGCTCACACTCTATCTGACTGATGATCTATGTATCCAAAAGTTGCAAAACAGTGAACAGAGTAGGCTCTATGAATATGTATATGAAATTTGGATCATTTCACAACGCCCATTCACATATTATATTATACAAAATAATCACCACTTTACCTTGTGCTGCTGCCAATTTTTTACCCTCACCATAACTTTTATCAATATCAGAACCATAAAGTTTAACAGATTTGGTTTCTCCAGAAAACATCCTGACGGTTCTAATACTAGATATAGATTCTTCAGCTGTAGTACCAGCATCAGCTAATCTATCCTGGAAGTTCTGTCTTAATTTCTTAACAAAACGTCCTACAACACATAAAAAAAATATTTTCTATTTTCCTAGCTTGGTATTACATGTAACACATTCAGAAGCCTACAGGGATATTTGAACAAACTTTTATGGGAATGAATTCTTTCAATCGCCTGTAAGATGTCAAATGAATAAATATCTTAGCCAATCACCATAGCCTCAACATTTTATTAAGTCACAATTCATCTCACATCACATCCTTTTTTAGGACTGGAAGAATTTGGACACGAGTCAATAACAATTCATCAATTTATCATATTTTGTAGTGACAATTGAGCCACACCACTAATATATATACCTGTTGGTAATATTAAATTCAAAACTGCATGTATGCAGGATTAGGGCTGTGGTAGTCAAGTGGTTAGGGAACTGGACTCTCAATTAGAATATGCACGTATCCTAGAGTCCTGAATCCATCGCACTGAAGAGCATGTATTGTATTGACGAAGTGTTACACTACATACTATTTTCATATGGAAGGACCATAACAAAATTAAAAACTTATACTTCATGACATGTAGTTTTATTTTATATTCCTAATAAATACCCAAATTTTGTATTATTTCACAATAGCTGTATATAATTAGTGTATATATTTACCATATTGTACTGCACCAAGTGAAACAATAGGTACAACAGCTAACAACACACCAGTTAATGAAGCATTTAATACAAACATAAGTATAAGAGATCCTATTATTTGTAATAAATATCTAGCTAACATCGACATATTGGCCTGAAAATATAAATAATACATGAAGCTGTTGGTTAAATAAAATCAATTATATATATATTTGTTATTCAATATCCATTAATGATGCATTATGTAAGAATGAAATAAAAATAGACAATAAAAAAAAAATTATTTAAAATTTCAGTCCAATTACTATATTCTGTGTGAAGTTACCAGTGTTCATTGTATTGATAAAAAGGAGCGTAGATTTGTTATTATCAAAGCAACAGTCTCGATTATCTATATTTAACCATTTATCAAAAATGGTGTTCTAATCTACAGAAAAGGACCTGCAAATAAGCAGATTTAGCTCTTACATAATACATTTTTGAATGTATAATATTTCCAGTATCTAAATATTAATTTAAATCAATCAAACCTTATTACGTAAGTGATTGTTATCTAAATTTTAAATTACCATCTACAGACTATATATATTTTTAGTTAAACATACATACCGTTACAGCATTCTGTAGAACTTGTGTATCAGATGATAATCTATTACATATTTCTCCTGTTCTGAAACAATTCATATATACTATGCAGGTAAAATGGGATTATTGGTATGTTTGTAGGCTGAACTAAAGATTAGCCGATTATCGGTTACAACATTACGTTATCACCACACATCAGTAAATGGTCATTTTAAAAGGTTTTAATTTACAGATATTTCTGTAAAGAAATCTTCATGCCCAAACATGTGCTGCAGATACTGATAGTAATGAGCCAGAACGGGTCCAATATTAGTCACTGATGAAACGATGTGGGACCCTCAGCCCCTCAGCCCCTCAGTCAAAAAAGCCGGCAGTATGCTACCCTGCAGATTTCATTATTTTTTTTTCCATAAACATCTTATTCAAAACATATAATTTTCCTGTTTTTTTTTATATATACATGTACCTTTTTAATACTGGCCTATACATCATACATCTATATTTTTAATACTGGCCTATATATATCATACATCTATATTTTTAATACTGGCCTATATATCATACATCTATATTTTAAAAACTAGCCTATATATCATACATCTATATTTTTAATACTGGCCTATATATCATATATCTATATTTTTAATACTGGCCTATATATCATACCTATATTTTTAATACTGGCCTATATATCATACATCTATATTTTTAAAACTGGCCTATGTATCATACATCTATATTTTTAAAACTGGCCTATACATCATACATCTATATTTTTAATACTGTCCACATACATCTATATTTTTAATACTGGCCTATATATCATACATCTATATTTTTAATACTGGCCTATATATCAATATTTTTAATACTGGCCTATACATTATACATCTATATTTTTAATACTGGCCTTTACATCATACATCACTTTTAATTACCTGTTTGTGTCAAAAAAAGCAACTTCCTGCTTTATAACAGATGAAAATAGATGTTTGCGTAACCTAGCAACAACTCTTTGACCAGCCAGAGTAAATATCCAGCTTCTTACCATAGAACATATTGCACCACCAATATAAATCAACAATAATGTAAGAACTGTACGGTTTAATTCACCTGTAGATAAAATATATCTATATTAATTACAGCCATCCAATTCTTATATTGTCAAGTACTATAAAGTACAGTCTATAACAAAAGTTAAGGGACACATTGTGAAATCGCCTCAATTTTGACAATTTTAATTTGATCGAAGAATTCTAAGAGCTCGTTTGACCTAGTGGAATGAAACTTTGTATATGCAATCTAGAATATATTCGCCGTCAACTGACATTGACGTTACATACGACGATGTCGCGTTTCATGAGCTAAATTGCTAATATTTGGGACCTAGAAATTGACACAAATGGGTCACAACGCATATAATAATGTAGTATGAATGTATATAGACTGATTTACATTCAATCATTTCTGTCTTTTCAAACCAGTTATGTTCTGCGAAATATACGTGATCTCCCAATCAAAAGTAAATTTTAAGCATCTGGTTATTCCAGTCTACATGTTCTATGTCTCCAGATAAGAATATGCATCCCCATCTAGCCTCATTCTTCAAGTCCCTCGTTAAAAATGAGCCTGAAACGCAATACGCATTATGGTACCCGATTCGTGTACCAATGGTAATTTTTTTATTTTGTTTTAAATATTGGATATCAGAAGCCCATCTTTTCCCAGTAAGATAACAACATCAATGCTATATTGAATTGACAAATAATTTGTGTTTTTATTGTCAAGGTTTTTGGATGATATTGAGTTACAGGCTTAGCTCCTTTAATGTTATTGAACTGTATATATATACCCGGACTGATTGTTAATAATACACTTCTCACCCATATCTTTCTGAGCAGCATCCACAACTTTACCAAAAAATAATGGTGCTACCATCTGAGATCCACTGGAACCTAACATAGCTAAACATGCCAGGCTTATCATAGGAAGTTCCTGTAAGTAGAGAAAAGTGATGTATTAAGTAAGACATGTTATTAAATCAAGTAGATAGAATAAATCTTGTAGAAGGCAATTAATAATCCTTCTAATTATCTCATTCTCTTTACAAGGTTGTTTCATCCCCTTTTAATTTGGTCTAAAGAAAATTTTATAATCACCATACAAAGACACAATTTATTAGTAGATCAAGCTTTAAAAATACAGTAATAAACAAAATTCAACCCCTACAGCTGAACCAATTGAAAGCACTAGCATGTATTAAACGTATAAAAACTTACAGGCTTAGCCAATGAAGCTAATCTTTTTAAACTTGGCTTCTTTTTCACTGGTTTGCCATCTGAATCTATTTCTTGTCCCTCATCATTGAGACGATGTAAAACCCGTAAAATCTTTAACTTTCTCATAGCGATAAAACTATACAGTGAAAATATAAATTCTAAAATACTAAAACAAACCGCACTTATAACCAATGCATTATATGTTGCATGCATTATGACATAGTCTGTCTGATTCAGGTACGCATTTAAGACTAAACCACCTTTTGCTATTGAATATACCATAAATATTGTTGACAAAAAAATAATTAAGATGTGAAGAATTTTGGATTTTGATTGTAAATTTCTATCATATGGATTTTCAGTTTGTCTAAAGGAAATTTCTTCTAGCCACGAATAAAGAACTATAAAGAAAATAGCTTTCAAGCTGCTCATAATGGCCAAGTCAAACACAGAATCTAACAGGTGGAAATGAACGATGTTGTCTACAAAATACTTGGAGTGACCACCTGAAAACAGAAAGAAGGTATTAAAATTAAATCTACTAAATTAAAGTCTTGGTTAGGAACTACATGCTTAAAGGAATAATGCATGGAATTAATAATGAATTTATCTTTCAGCTTCACACTTATATTATTATGGCTAGGAATTCAATTCAATTGTTGGCTTCCGAAAGTGATGGTAGTATTTCATAAAGCTTTTCTAATCAAAAACAAGTAAGTACAAAGGTTAAAAGATTAGTTTAATTCTTAATGGTTCATTTTCTTAGATTGACAATCAATGTTCAACAAATTAACTATTATTGAACTATATTTTGTGTTTCCTAGCTTTTTTGATCAATGTAGATATTTTCTTTTGATCGAAAATTCAATGTACATGTACATGTGGTTAAACTTGCTAAATCTCTTTGATTTGATTCAAAATAGAGTTTTGAATTGGGTTGATCTAATGTGTAATATTGACTTCTAATGGGGGAAACTCTACATGATTAAATTTTTGTTTCATAGGATTAAAAGGAAGACAACATTTTTTCTAATTTCAATTTTGTTTTTAGTTTGTTGTGTAGGCTGAGCTAGGCCCTAACACAAAATCGGTTTTATGTCAATATTTAGAATTTTTGTTAAAGATAAGACCGTCATCCCATTTAAATTCGAATGAAACCAACCATAAGATTGATAATTCCTTACCTGTCAACCATAAAACAATAGAAATAACTCCATCTATAAAGATAATAGTCTTTAATATATTAGCATAGCGTAAGGATGGTAGACTGTAGTAGTGTGGTCCATTTATTTCTGTTTCTACAGCCTCTTCACCTTGGATATCACCATTTTCTAAACTAACATTTCTTTTATCATGTAGCAGTCCATCTTCGTCTTCTTGTGATGCCATTTTTTTTCAATAAATTGCCAATGTATTTTGTCCTGTAAGTATAATTGTAGATGTAGGTTATAAAAATATAATGCCATTCAAATTAAGACAGTTTCTTTGATAAACATTTCAAATAAAATTAATAGTGAAATAGGTAAAGCCGAACTACCAGTACGGTACCTTAAATCACGGGGTCAACTTCATATAAGACCGGTGGCAATATAAACATCTACATTTTAACTTGAATTTGAGATAGATGTAGTTGCACGCAACCATATATTCTGCTAACCTTGTACAGATTTACACCATTATATTTTCACAACTTTTTGTTTAAATTGCAAGAATGATCTATCATATTCTGTAGTGTTGATGAGTAAATTCTATGTTTGGATTTTTATTATTTATACTGTACGTAATGTAATATATTGTGTTCATTACATCAGCCAATGAAGAAAACAAATCAGATCACAAATTTAACATTTAACTGAAATGAAATAAGTATTGTCAGTTAAAGGAGCTAAATCGCTAACATTTTGGGCCTAGAAATTCATAAAAGTGATTCGCAACGCATATAATACTGTAATATGAATGTATATAAACTGATTTACATTCAATGGTTTCCGTGTTTACTCCAATTTCAAATCAGTTATGTTTGGCGAAATAAGCCAACAATGTCAATCATGTGCAAAAGTCGAGCGTCTAGTTATTCCAGTCTACTAACTCCGTCTGACTTACTGCAATGTGTCTAGCCTCGTCCCTTGAGTCTCTCAATACAACTGGAGCTGAAGCGTATTATGGTACACGATTCGTGTACCAGTGTTAAAAAAATATTTTATCTTAAATATCGGATATCAGAAGCTCATCTTTACCCGGTAAGTTTACATCAGCAATGTTGATTTAAATTGACCAATAATTCGTGTTTTCGATGTCGACGATTTTGGAGGATTTTGAGTTACGGACTTAGGTCCTTTAAAAGGAAAACAAGATGATTAAGTGAAAGGACAATCAATAAATTAAATAAACATTATCTTTGACAATAATATAAAAATTATGGCTAAGGTGCAGTAGTAGGGGAGAGCGGGGATGGTTCGGACAGTGGGATGGTCCGGACACCCCCCATAGTTTTGATCATTACAATGCTATTCGTTTTCTGATTGGTTATTTAAACACCAATGATCTCATCTTGTAACATGAAAAACACATGACAGAGATAAACATTCAAAGGTAGATGCAGATTAGCTTTTTCTATTTTTGACAAAGTTGATGTAAAAAAATTCTAAAGTTAAAGGGTTAAATCAATTCGGTGTTTAACAAGTTTCTTTTTGGGGTACGATGTTACCCCCTTCTTCCTTCGCTAATTAATATAAATAGATTGAAAATCCACCATATTTTCATTGTATATAAACAAAATGGTGGTTTACATCAGAATTATGGGTTTGGGGTACATCCGGACACTGTCCGGAATTACCCCACAAGTGTTCGGATCAAACCGTTAAATATTTCCATGAGTCAGATTAGATAAAAAAAGAATTATGACTGGCAGTTCCAGGTTTATTAGGTTTCCTGAAGTCATTGGTACTGCTTTACTTCCATTAAATCAAATTCTGTCAATTTTTCCGAAACCCTTATCCAGTAGCAATAAGGGGATGAGTTATTACTACAAATTTGGCCGGTCATTTGCAGGAATAAATATTTGGAAGCTTTTTCGATGTAAATTATAGATTGATGTCCTACCTAGAGAATAGCAAGAAGCTTTAAAGCTTTGGAATTATCAGTTAATTAATTTTTGAATAATTACATTTATTTCCATCCAGCTATGTTTTTAAAAAATGCCTTGGTTAGATGACATTTTGCTTTAAATTTATCACTACTGTTTTAACTTTATTTTTAACAGATGTTTTTGAATGAATACAACTAAACTGTGAAAGAAACCTTTTCAATTTGCTACTGTCTAATCGTCCTCCACTTGTCCAAAGTATCCCCCCAGTGGTGACCGGTGTCTCCCTGCAATGGGGTAAATCCGGACATTTTACTACCCACCGCAAAAGATGGTCCAACACAAAGACTTTTATAGCTACACAGCTGTATCACTGACTGGATATAGCCAATAAGATAGAGTCTATTTTCCATTCTTAAGTCCAGATACAAGTGCATTAGTAGTTACACAAATGTGAAAAAACACAAAAGTGTCCGAACCATCCCCGCTCTCCCCTATACATGCAATTCACTGACTAAAAGTTAAAAGTGATTATGGAAGTCCTAGTACTTTTATTAAAAGTGAGCTATTAAAGCATTTTTTTTTATTAGGTTTAATGCATCGGTTGGAATGTCAACAGTTCCACATTGGTCAAATTTCTTAGGATTAAACTCTTTCATAATTGATGGAGATGAAGAAATAATAGCACTGACTCGAGATAGGTCAAAATTATATAGGACATCAACCAATGTATTTTTTTACCATTTACTCATTATTTCAGAAAAGACAATTGGTATGAAAATTCTATAACAACATGACGATGGCTATATATTTTACCTTTTCATTCAATCTACTTATTTTAGTATTCTTTTATCAACAACAACTTTCATTTCTTCATTAACAACCACCGGTTTTTGACTAATTGACTAATTGTCTCTTGTGACTTGACAATCAAGACTTTGTGTCAAAGTGCCGAGGAGATAACTCTCAACAAGTCGTTCAACATGGCGGCCGGCGACGGGTGTATTCACAGCAATATGATGTTATTATTAGCCCGTTCGCTTGGTTCTTTGAAACCAACACCATGGGCAAAGGTATTTCAAAACTAAAATAATCTTAAAGTCACTATATTTGTTAATATTGAGTGCACGGTGCAGATTTACTGAGGAGTTGGCAATAGTTTTTGGTTTGTTGACTTTCGATTTTCATTATTTCAAGTTTCACGATCTAAGTCGCAGGTCATTAAAAATACCGTATTTTATCAATTTCTACAAACTTTATGGCTACACTAAGCTGTGTTCCTTTCGTAGCCAGGTGTAGCCAGCAGACTAGACACATTGTATTGTTGTAGTTCTTAGTGTTTAAGTTTTTAAAATTTTAACGTCTGCGCTTCCAAGTTCCACAGTGAACTGACAGAGAGTGTCACAGGTGACAGATGGATGACAATCTGATTAAAACACAGATCCAATTTCGTTTCGTTTTTTATAGTTCAAAATTTTGTTTTACTTGTCTTTACTACACTTTAGGATCTGGGAGGTTTGTTATTTAACTCGTGTTCAGCTTTAAATGAGGGGTCAGCCAATCAAATTGTCTGTCGAATAGGGGACTTGACCTCTCTTGCACGGAACTGTGGGTAGACATGAACTCCGACAGATATCAAAACAAAGCAAAAATAGATCAAAAACATAGCCACTTGCAAAAACGATTCTGATTGGTTAATCGAATGACTGAGCTTATGGGGTCAAATGTCATTTTCTACGTCATAGAACGTGATCTCCCACTATAAGTTGTTAGATCTACATGTAGTGTAGGCCATCGAAAGTATAAAAAACGAAACGAAATATAGATCTGTATTTTAATTAGATTGGATGGATGAGGGTGATGTTGCAGACCAGTATTTTTTTCATTTTGGGCTAGCACATGCAGAGTCAGCAAAGTATTTCACGCGGGAGGAAACAAGATGCCTCCCTGACAATTTCAAGTTCCTACGACCACGGGAACTGGTACAGGTGCGTTACTGAAATAGGACACCTCTAGTCTATCTCCAAGTCACATACATGTACATTCACACAAGGGATCGAAACCGGCCTGGCAGCTAAAGCTTGAAGCATGACACACTAGACCACTATGCCATCTTCCCCTCCTTAACTAGACCCATGTCGAGTTAGTCTTATTTATAGGACTGGCCTCTAATAATGACAACACGGCAACGTAAGTCTTTGAAACAGTGTTACCGATACTTTAATAGCCAAACATGGAAACTAGCAGACTAGGACCAATACCAGCCAGTTAGTCTTATTTGTAATCACAGAAATTAATCTACAGGATACATCATCATGTATATTAACTTCACAAAAATTTGTTTCAGGCAACCCGATATGAATGGTTTGTATAGGATGAAAAATCCATAAAAATAAAGCATCTGACTGTAAATGTTTAAAAAATTATAAAAATTGGTCAACTCAAAAAAATGTTTTAAAGAATAAAAACATTAATCTTTTTTACTTTATAATTACCGGTACTAATGTGTGAACTATGATAAATAATAAACGGATTTCTTCGATTATGAACAAACGATTCAACTTTGGTTATAATAAACTGACCTGTGTGTTTGAAATCAACTCCGGTTAAATAAAATCCATTGCACAGTTAAATACCACAACTAATTAACTAGGTTCTCTCTTGAAAAATTGAGCTCGAGCTAACTTGACATCTAAAAATGGTGGGGAAACCCAAGTTGAAGGCTGTTACGTCACCGAACACAATTTGGCGACCTATTCGGCTAGCGAGCTATTCGACCAATCCAGCTGGCAACCTGATCATGGTTCAGACCTGTCAATCACCGTAAAGAGATTGACCAATCAGAGAGCCAGATTATATTGGCACAATCATATTAAAGGAATGCGCTCTCATCCTAAACATAGCCAATTTTTCAAATTTAGAATATTAAAAAAATGACAATGTTTAGGATGAGAGCGCATCCCTTTAGTATGATTGTGCCAACTTTTACTAATAATTTTTGGAAAGCTTATTTAATCACCTTTTTGAATATATATAGCCGGGTGCTCTGAATTTTGTACGATGGTCCGAATTTTGACTCGGAACATTACCGTTCTTTACAATTAGAATATTGAAAAATTGGCTATGTTTAGGATGAGAGCGCACCCGTTTAATGAAGGCGGTCTGGGTGACGTTCGTCCATGTTACAAGTCACCCATGCGCAGCGTAATACTTTTTTGACGTTAAATGTAGAAATATCTAACTTCCCACAAAGAACATCCTTGTTTGTTTGTGCATAGAACTATGGTTTGTGGGACAGAACTGGCAGCCAATCTTGACCTACGCGGGCCAAATATAATCTGGATCTCCGATTGGTCAATCTCTTTACGGTGATTGGTTTGTGGGACAGAACTGGCAGCCAATCTTGACCTACGCGGGCCAAATATAATCTGGCTCTCCGATTGGTCAATCTCTTTACGGTGATTGACAGGTCTGAACAATGAATTGGTTGCCAGCTGGATTGGTCGAATAGCTCGCTAGCCGAATAGGTCACCAAATTGTGTTTGGTGACGTAACAGCCTTCAACTTGGGTTTCCCCACCATTTTTAGATGTCAAGTTAGCTCGAGCTCAATTTTTCAAGAGAGAACCTAGTTAATTAGTTGTGGTATTTAACTGTGCAATGGATTTTATTTAACCGGAGTTGATTTCAAACACACAGGTCAGTTTATGATAACCAAAGTTGAATAGTTTGTTCATAATCGAAGAAATCCGTTTATTATTTATCATAGTTCACACTATAGATATATTTGCTAAAGATGGAAAGGGTAAAACACTAGTAGTAGTAAGAAATATTTTATACAAAAGTTTGGTTACATATTATCACCTGTCACAGTCCTTCACGTTAAAAAATTGTGCGGGAGCCATAAAAAGCTCCTGCCAATTTCAAAAATGAGAAACAGCTCCTGTAAAAAAAACTCTCCCTTATTATTAAGGAGAGCCAAATTGTATTTATGCTTTAGTCTTGTGTAAGGAGGATCTCTATTGTTTTTGGTGCATGCCCGACCCCCAGGGGCAGAGCCACGCCCACTTTTTCCTATTTCTTTGTTTGTCATCTACATACAGACTTTCTTAACATATCATATTGAACCTTTACATACTTACTCTTCGTACCTTAAGGAACATCCCTATTGTTTGAGGTGCCTGCCCAAACCCAGGGGCAGAGCCACGCCCATTTTCTTTTTGTATGTCTGTGTGTCGCATAGAGGCTACAATTCTGAGATGATCATCCTGCAATTTTACATACCCCAAGGATGATCCATATTCTTTTTGGTGCATGCCCTACCCCCAGGGGCAGAGTCACGTCCATTTCTTGTATTTGATTGACGTCTACAGGCCGCACTGCTTAACGTATCAACTTGAAACTTTGCATACATATTCTTTGTACCCTAAAGAACATCCCCTATCATTTGGGGTGCAAGCCCAACCCCCAGGGACAGTGCCACGCCCTTTTGTTTATGTGTCTGTGTGTCGCCCACAGCCCACAATTGATGCTTTGGGAAATGATAACTTTAGTTCTAATTAAGTGACACTGATATCATCGAACTTGATGTATACTTACCCCGAGCGATTAGCAAATTCATTTTTGAACACAATATACAATACTAAACATACATTATGCAAGAGCTAAATCGTCCTATTTGCAGGTCTGAAATGTTAACTAAATTGTTAATTAGACATTAACAAAGCTGCTGGTGGATGTATTCCCGTGCTTGTCGTGGCTATCTTTTATTTAATTATTTCGGTATTTAGTAACTAGAGTTCAGCTTTAATATGGTCACAGTTACTAAAAGAACTTAACTACCAATGGGTGATAAAGCCCACTTGTTTTCTCTTCTCACATGGGAAAGATCATTCAATTGTCTAGTGTGTCTACTTCAGATGACAAAATATTACAAGGAATTTTTTCTTCAGTTAATGGCGTCCCAAATCTTGAATTGAATGTTGTGTTTTTCAAATTCATGGTTGTGTATAAATTCATTTTCCAGTCTTGATTTGTTTGTTGTTTTTTAGGTTCAGAAACTGATCAATTACTTTCCAAATGAGAATAGTGATGGAAGTCTACAGCTGACATCACGAGGACAAGATGCAGTTATTGCACTAGGAGTTTACTTTTTAGAGTCTGGACTACAGGTACACATATACTAATAACTTTGTTCTTGTGAATTGTATCAAGACTTTAATAAACAGTTCATTTTAAATAAACTAATGCATATTTCACTATTCTGGACTACAGATAGGTTTTTGTCAATTGGAATTAGACATTAAAGAGATTAGCATTTAAAATAGACCAATACTTTTTTTCACTACTCTATTCTATGTCAGTATATTTAGAAAATTCTTGTACTTCAGGATGCAATATTTATCCATTAGTTTTATACTACATTTGCATTCAAATTTAACCTTTTTTCTTTTTTAGTATAAAGATAAAATTTTACCTAAGTTATTAGGAATTCTTCGTGGGTTGTCTAAGGCTAAGTATGTTGATGGTCCAAAGGGTCTTAATAAATATAGTAAGTATATCTGTATATTATTGGAAATCCTTGAAAATTCATCCTTTTAGTTCATTATACATAAAATTACATATTCTTTGTCATTCTTAAGAAATAGGCTAAATATATCAAACTCAATAATTATGAATTTTCCGCTACCATTGGTTAGATATATTTAATACTGTTTTAATTACTTACACCCAAGTTTGTAGAAACCTTATTGAATAGTCTATTATTGATTGTATTTAGTTGTATTATTATTTTGAATGTATTTTTTTATATTTGTAGAATTACCAATGACAGAATGTTTTAGTTTTTGTTTAAATACAATTTTATGTGATGTTGCTTTTCGGGACAGTGATTCCAGAGATGAGGTATAGTATAATATTTTAGACAAATATATATAGCATTTAGACCTCAAACAATGAATCAGTTTCGTTTTTAAATAGATTTAGTTATGATATTATCAATGGATTGATTGTTGCAGAGAACATCTGTTTCAGTCAAACTAATGGATATCAGATTAATTTGAGATAAATTACAATAGTACTGAAATTAAAGCTTTAGTCATGGACCGTTGGATTGTCATTATTCAAATATTTCTCAAAAGAAGAACTGATTTTAATCAATTTATACAAATCAATGAACAGAACTGTGTTGATTTTATTACAACAGCAGCATTATGGTACAAGACACAATTATGACAAAAGTAATCGCCCATATATGTATGAAATCTATATGCCTTGTGCAAATTAGTGAAATTTACAAGCATTATCCATCTAATCAGCAGGAAGAAACCTTTTGCTACTTTTCAATTGTTTATCTCATTTGAAGAAAGAAGCTTATAGATTTTCATGTATTATCCTATTGAAAGGCAGAATCCTATTGATTTTCAATAATAACTTCCAGTGTTATTTCCCATAATTATGAAATTTTATAAGCACCTTTAGAGACTTCCATTATGATTTGATAGCTATTTGAAAAGCTTCTAAAAGCTTTGTGTGAGTTGGATGGCCGAATGGTTAGCATGTGCATGCTGTATCATAAAGCCTGTCATTGAGTCAACTGGCATGGTTTTGAATCCCCGGTTGTACGTTAGAAAGAGTAGGTCCGCCTGTCCAACCTCGTTGGTTTTCTCCGTATCCTCCGGTTTCCTCCCACTGCTAAAGACCCCTACATGCAAGCGAATTATTGAAATAAAATAAAACCATACGTTAGTCCCGAAATGACCTAGTCTGGGTTGAGTGGACATTAAACCCCATTTCTCTCTCTTAAAGAGCTTTGATGACTTAGCTACTGGTGGACATATGTTTTGATTCCTGGAAACCTGTAGTCTTAGTACAATTTTACGATCATATCATAATAGTTTTATTGGCTATGTTGTTTGTAGATTATTGCAGCGCAGCTTGACTTGATGGAAGTTTTAACAAAGCTATGTGAAGGTTCTTATGATATACCTAAAGGTGTGTAATATAATTACAGCTTATCCTATTCTATCATATTCATAACCAGAAATGACATGGGGGTCAATCGTCTTAATTTTCTGCATGGACTGGGCTAATGAAGATGGTTAAACACAATGTTGTGTGCTATGAGGGAAAGGAAATATTGCTTGGACAGTGTACTCGTATTAGACATTCCAACTGTAAAGGGTACTTGTGAACAATATCTACTTTGCAGTGAAAAGAGATAAACTGATTTGATTATTCTGTGAAATAAAAGTGTTGAATTTGGTTTATTTGGTGTGTTTGTTTCACCATATTTATACAGATACACACTTCACTAACAAAATTTAATTAAATTAACACTTTCCTATTTTACCCAAATCAAAGAGGTCTGATAGTTTTAAACATAATATCTTTCTCACGGGACTATTATTTCTTAGGGGATTATCTTCATCTTAACCGAAGAGAAAAATTATTTGTCATTGTAACCAGATTCCATCATCTTTTGTTTTATTTTTTTGCAGCTACATTAAGTTTTACTATTGTACCATTGTTACTCGGGTTAGCGAGATCTGTTGGTCGTTCTAGTGATGAGGAGCGTCCTTTAATATCAACTGTTTTAACTGTAAATAATATAAAACTTTTCCAAACATATGAACAAGAGAACACTACCAATCATAGAAGAGCTTTCAGCACTTTTCGACCCATTTTACCAAGAACTCTTTCATCATTAGTCATCAATACTGATAGTCCTAGTCCCACCTCACCAATTCCATTTGACTACTCTGAAAGTAGACGTGAACGCTCCCCTTCCCCTCTCATGAGACCAAGCAGAGAAAGTATTTTGAGTTCTTCTGAAAAAGAAGAAAAACAAGAAGTGTCATCAATATATCTGAATAAAGTTGGAGCCAGTTTTACTCGAACAAAACCTTGGGGTTTTGAAATTATTCCTGAACAAGATCATCTGGAATTCTGTAGTGCACATTTACAGACTTTAGTCAGTGTTGTGAGTTCATTTTATTTCAATGATTTTTATAATACATGGCTGTATAGCTGTCAGTCTAAATTTTTAATATTCAGAAGTACAAACTATGATCAGTCATGAACAAAATACATTACAGTTTACATAGAAATGAAATGGGGTTTAACATCCTACATTTCTGCACCAGTTGGGCTTATGAAGACGGGCATACAACATGCAGTGTTAAATGAGGGAAATTTTGCGTGGGCAGCGGGGTACATTTACATGCATGCCAATGTGTCCACATGTGTCAAAACCACTAGACATTTTCCTGACCACGCCCTCTGTCCTGTACCACTACCATGTGGTAACTAATGCAGGAAAATCCTGCTGAGCTTTCTTAGCCAACACTGGAATCAGAAGATCATGACTACATGTTTAGTTCAATCTCACATAGCATGTACTGATAGTATTATAACTAGAAGAACATATAATTCACATGCCATTATCTCATGAACTGTCCTGTTTCAAACCACAATCGAGGCCCAATCAAAGGAATATATTTGTGTATTGTATGTTGCAGCTTCTGTTAAATTCAGTAATTTTATTCCATAGAGTTTGTGTTTTATAATATGAATGTTTTGTTATACGCCCACATTTTCATGTGGACGTATTATGTCGTCGCCCCTGTCCGTCCGTCCGGACGTCCGTCCGTCCGGACGTCCGTCCGTCCACAATTGTTTGTGGACTCTCTATAGGTCACAATTCTTGTCGGATTTTAATGAAACTTGAAATATAGGTTTATCCCCAAAAGATCTCGGCTGCTTTCGATATTGGCATGTATCGGATCAAAACTTCATGGATTATGGCCACTGATTGTACGAAAAATCACGTTTTTAGCTTGTGGACCCTATAGAGGTCACAATTTTGAACCGATTTTGATGAAACTTGACATGCATGTTTATAACCCAAAGATCTTGGTTCCTTTCGATATTTGCGCCTATCGAAACGTAATTTCCTGAATTATGGCCCCTGATTGTCCGAAAAATCACCTATTTTAGCTCGTGGTACCTCTGGAGGTCAAAATTATTATAATTTCGGAAAAATCGGACCAAAATTACTATACAAAATGGCCGCCGTTCGTACGCGAATACTGTTAAAAAATGGTATATCAAGGTTGTGGACCCTGTAGAGATCACAATTTTAATTTGATTTTGATGAAACTTGAAATGCATGGTTATAACCCAAAGATCTTGGTTCCTTTCGATATTTGCGCATATCGGATCGTAACTTCCTGAATTATGGCCCCTGATTATACGCAAAATCGTCTTTGTTTAGCTTGTGGTCCCTCTGGAGGTCACAATTATAATCCGATTTAAAAAACATTTGATTATATCATCGTTACATTGTAATGAAGGTTGAGTTTGAATTTTGTGAAATCGGACCACAACTGCCGGACAAAATGGCCGCCACTTGTATGCGAATATTGTGTAAAAATATGGTTTATCAAGGTTGTGAACCCTGTAGAGGTCATAATTTTAATCAGATTTTGAAGTACCTTGAAATGCATGTTCATAACCCATTCAAAGATCTTGGTTCCATTCGATATATGCGCATATCGATTTGTAACTTCATGAGTTATTGTCCTTGATTGTAGGAAAAATCACTTTCTTTTTAGCTTGTTCTCTATCCAACTCTTGTATGTGGGCGTATCCTGCCTGGCAGCCGCTGGTTTTTTAATATAAAATATACCATTACATTTACATATTTTATAATATTGAATAATTTTTTTTTTTTTGAACAGGCTAAGCGGTTATTAAATAAAGATGTGTTAAAAAATCTTGATAATATTTTAAAAGATACATTAGCAGAAACAGAGGTACAGTGAAATTAAAAAAATACCTTCAACTGGATTAGATTCAAGTATCTATTCTGGCTAAAAATTTGTTTTAAAATGCGTAAATAAACTAGCTACCGCAACCAAATTTAATGGTTTGGGGTGCTTTCTTTTCATTAATAGATGGATCAATCCCATTTGAACAACATTTTGAACTCAAAGTGGTCCATTTTGAATGAAAAGATCTTATTATTATTCATTCAAAAATTATATATGGATTATTTATACCAACCTTATTATAATGGCTATGGCAGGCCGTGCTCCATGATCATCTATTGTCTTACCAAAAGTCACTCAATGAATTCTTTTTCCAATCTTATTTACATTAATCTTTTATTCATGAACAGACCTTGCAAGAATACATTTTACTTTTAAGATTTCTCTTTTAAGATACAGATACTGTATGTTATAAATCTATTGCAATCAACTTCCTAAATAAGAATATATCAAAATAACTTAAGTGAAATACTATCTCATCTGACGTGCAGTGTCACAAAATTGGACCTTTGGTTCTTTTGGGGCGGATTGACGGTCATGTACTTATATAGTTCCCATTAACAAAAACACAATATGATTTAAATATCTTTATATAACTACAACATATCAATACAGTTATAACATATATATATATTTATGTAATCATTCTCTAATAGTTCATTTCACGGATTCCCAGCACACGATGAATCACATAATTTCTACGTTGATGAGATGACGGTAAACCTGCACACAGCAGTCACATTAAATATTTGAATCTCTGCAGCACAATTCAGATAACTGGAACAGGAACGATCATAGTAACAATATTGGTATCACTATCTGTATCAAATTAACATTATCGGAAACAGAATCCGAATCAGGACATAATCATAGGCACACTCAAAACCAGAATCAGGTCACCTATAAAACATAACACATTGTTTAACAAATAATCAAAATATTTCTACATTTCCACGATTATCAAAATTACAAAAATCAAACAATACTTATAAGCATGTGTACAGTGTACTAATTATTACTCATAATTTAATCACACAGATTACCATTATAATGACACACAGTCAAAACCAACGAGACACACAGTCTAACACCCATTTCGTTGAAATATACGAATGAATGATTCATGAATGATACGATCAATGGTTACATGTGATTCTCCCAAAATCCATTATTAGAGTGACTATATAAATTCATATCTACCACCACGTAAACTACAGTTTCACTCGCAACCAATCAAACCACGACAACAAAACAGGCAGTCCACATGCATTCAATGCAATCATACCTGCAACCAGACATGTGAATTACTCCACCTTTGCAAATATTAACTATCCTACCTCTTACAAAAAAACAATAAAATCAAATGATTATAAATCAAACTTTATTACCACAATCTGAAAACATGTTCACCAGTTATCATAAACTGTAATAAACAACAATAACATATATACGATATTTAATAATGTAAAAATACTTGTGACCTTAAAACATTCAGCAATACCAGCGTGAATATATATCTATTATCTGGTACATCCACAGCAAACTCTATAGTGAATTATCTTTATCTAATAAAGATCTTGTCCTACGTCACATGCAGTAAATATTTGATGTGTATTTTCATTGTTAATTTATAGAAACATGAGATCTGGAGATTTCCATATAAATCATTCAGTGAAACTATAACAGTTGTAGTTGTTACGTTATTGAGAGATGTACTTGAACAAGAAAAAGGTAAGTGGTCAAAAATACTGTATAACGTTAAAACATATATCTGATGATAAATAAAATGACTTTAAATTTTTTATTCATCCTGATAGTATTGCAATCTATTAAATTGTAGTATTTACTTTGTGTACAGCATAACACTTTCTGAACAACTATTTAACAGAACAATTCAATATGCACCTAAAGTATTTTTATGAACTGTTGCATTAACCTGATATAACCTTTAGACATTTATACTTGTTACTAATTTATATATATCTTTATCAACTATAGATTTACCAGCCAAGTTTATGAATGATGTACAGGATTTTGTAAAGAGTTTATATGAATCTGGTCAAGTAGATTTAGAAAAGAAACATGGCCATCCACATGATAAAGATCATAGAAAAAATCATGATGATAATGACCATGAGTTTAATCCATATCAACTAACTGTTTATAGTAATGCTGCCTGTGTTGATCTATTATTTTGGGCCATCAGAGAAATATCAGGTAAAGTAGAATATTGTGATATATGATTGTACCACCTTGTTCAGTCCTAAATAGGGATCTGTCTTGTACATTACGCAGTGTATACCTTCTAAGAAAAACAAAAAGCATTATTTCTGCAACTAAGAATTGCCATTGTACTGTTTATTGAACAGTTATCTATGGAATTATAGAACCAGCGTGCTGAAAGCTCGTTATGGTAATTAATCTGTTATAGTACTTAATTGTTTTACATGTGATGTTGGTCCAAACATATAAAGGAAAGGTATAACAAGTATAGGTTTAATCTTGGTAGGCTTCCTTATATTTGTGATGAAAAAGTATCATGTAAGCTACAACATGGCTTACATTGTGCTAATAGATTGCACAACTGAAAGTTACCAAGTCCAAAGTTGTATTTTGTTAAAAAGACGTGTTAAACTAAAAAATATCATCATAGAAGTTTATTTAGTCATATCAACTTTCCTAGCTACATAATCTATCATGTCATTTAATTGTAGAAGCTGAAAATTTATGTTTAAAGTTAACAGAGAAGATCAGTAATAATACAGAGAAAAAACTACTATTATCTCATACACCATTAATATTAGTATCATTAGAGGTAAGACTATAAAACAATAACTACTATTATCTCATACACCATTAATATTAGTATCATTAGAGGTAAGACTATAAAACAATAACTACTATTATCTCATACACCATTAATATTAGTATCATTAGAGGTAAGACTATAAAACAATAACTACTATTATCTCATACACCATTAATATTAGTATCATTAGAGGTAAGACTATAAAACAATAACTACTATTATATCATACATCATTGATATTGGTATCATTAGAGCAGTGCTCACTCTGGGTTCGATTTTTTTCCCGCCAATTTCTCTTTTTAATTTTTTAGGTATATATTTCTTCCGCCAAATTTTAAAAAAAAAATTCAGTAATTTTTATAACTTTTTTTTACAAAAATACATACACATTTTACAATTTACAATATTCTTCTCTGCTTTTCCATTCATCTCTGAAAGATCTACATTTTCTAAATGCCCTTAAGATTTTACGTAGTTTACTAGTTAACGTCGCTCTAATACAACGAGCGATTGACACCAACTGCTAAATAATTGCACTCGAATGTAGCACGTGCTATCGGTCATTCCAATCGAAATATACGTCAACATTTCTAAGCGTTTTGATTTATTTACTTAAAAAAATAAACCCCATTCAAAATATGATAATAAATCCGACAATATGCCATCAAAATGTTGGTGATGGAATACTAAAAAATCTGACAATCTTCTAACGGACGTTGAAATTGAAGTTCAATCTTTCGTTTACGACCCATGGCATATGGTTTGATAATACCTGACTTTCGACAACCTCAAGATTATATACGCATTTATAAACTGTAACAACATATCTGGTTTCATTTATTAACGATACCGGCAACTTTAGTGAGAAATATATCAAACAGTAGTCATAATCTAATAATCCAAACGAATTGACCGAGTATTGTTCACGGTGTCCGCCATTTTGAATAATAGAAACCATAAAAAAAACGCTGATTCGTATTGAAAACAAATAATCAAATCTTTTGTCTCTTATAATTAGTTTATTACTACTCTTACTGTATATACTTATCAACACTAATCGAGGATTGATCAAGAGACAACAGATAGGTCTATAGATACCTAATTAATTTTTAATTGACTCACTGTCAATGAACCAACAGGTTTATACAGCGTGGAAATCAAAGCTTTGTGTCATTATGACAAGAAAAAATTATTGCCAAAGGTAAAAAAGAATCGCCATGTAGGAAAAAGTTATCGCCAAAAAATCTGCCAGATTGAATATTTTATCGCCAAGATTATATTTTTATCGCAATTGGCGGAAATGGCGATCGACAGCGTGAGCGCTGCATTAGAGGTAAGATTACTATTATCGTCACACATATTTGAACTCATTTCTAAAAAAAATGCACAATGTATAAATTTGCATTAGAATTTTGGCATTAATGGGCATCCTGGCTAGAGATAAAGGGAGGGACATAATTTCATAGAGGAGCCGGTCCCACATGTCCTCATTGTATACTACACGTCATTGTATTTCTGTACATTCAATACGAACTGATGTGTTGATAAACGTTAGTTTTTGTCGTTATATGGAATTTAATCCCAATAAGTAGAAACACAGTCCTTTTACCATCGATACGGTCAAGTCGAACCAACTTTTTACAATGCTTGGTGGGAATTCCTTCAGCGAGGACGCTCATTATATTAACAATTGGGCATCTTGCCAGAATGTAGATATTCAGTATTTTGTATTTAAGAATTACCATAATTTTGATCCTGCCAAAAATATTCTAAACAAAAAATGTTTCTGCTATAGTAAATAAAACTGGCAAATATGTATTGTCACCTTGTTAACTCTATACAGGATTGTTAATTATTGAGTGAATTTGTTTAATATATTTGCTCACAATTTACCATTGTATCTCATACTCATTGAATGTTGATTTTTTTTTTCAGGCTTTAGGAAAATTGGCTGTAAAATTTCCTGCTTTGGCTACGACTATGGTGGCATCTTTGAGAGATTTTCTTATCACACCATCACCTATTCTAAGTAAGCTCAACAAATATGCTTCAAGAGAAAACGAAAAAGGCGGGATAAAGATAACTGTGACAGACGTATCTCAGACAAAATCATCTAGTAATACTAGCAATAATAATGGTAAAAAGGCACCGAATAAGTTAATGACTGCATTAGAAAATTTAAGAGATAATGCTATTCATAATATCTGCAGGTATGTAAAACCTGATAAATTCTGTATTAAATAAGTTAATATTGTGACCAGTAAAGTTGTATATGATATAAGTATACACGATAGTTGCACTATTGTCCATATTTTAATTGGACACCAATATTTGGGTTTTATCACCCAATAATACATTCTACAGTAGATATCGCTTGTGTGATAAATTTCATAATCTACTGAATTTGATTAGTCAATCCAAAAGAAACTACTTTTTTTTATTTTCAAAGAACAGTTCATTTTTTATTAAAGAAACTTCTTTCTTATTAAGAAGGAACGATTTTTATTTAATTGACCTTGATGGAATCACTTGGTCAATATAAAAGACTTTGCAATGGTTGAATTGCTGTCAAAAAATTGATGTATCAGTAAAAGTGAAATCTATAGCAAAGAATTATATTTGTTTATTTCTGCATGTAAGAAGGGATTGGGTGATAAATAAAATATCCTACTCTTCTTTTTTGATATCAAAAAAGACTCTTAGGAGATTCTCTATATAGTGAAATGCAAGTGTATTGGATGAACATGTAGCTCACGTACATACATGTCAATTGATTGCAAACATCTGACAGAACAAGTGACAGTTAATTAAGTGTATAAAAGTGATTGGTATTTTTAAGATTTTATTGTACTATATAATGTTTTTTTGTTTGGTAAATTATGGTTTTTATACACAGGGCTTTAAAAGCAGGAATAAATGAATATTCTGAAGTTGTTGATGCTTTTTTAGCAGCAATATCAAACAGATTATATCAGGCTGAGATGAGTGACAGGTAGGCACATGTTGATTTCAAAGAAATTCCATTGATTTTATGTCAATCATTGGATGAACAAATGCTTTTTGATGTGGATGATTGCAATTATCTGTAATTTACAAAATTTGTTGAAGCGTATAGAAAATACATTACAAATACCTAATTGGAAACAATATTTCTTTATGGCACACAGTGACGAATTTTACTTTTGGTCAAGTTATTTTCTGCTGAATCTAGGACTTCAGAATTTTGACAAATCCAAGCATATAGGCCAAATTATCCATGATTTAGCTATGTTTGATGAGTCAAATTTAATGTTTAAAGCATGCAAGAACTGTCCTAATTGGTTTTCCCACTAACTACATACAAAAGCATGATATTACCTACTCCATAGCTAGTAAAGTGTGATGATTTTTTATCTGCTTTTTTTTGTTACCCCACCTTTCGAAGAAATCAGGGAACTATTGAAATGGGGTAGTCTGTGTGTTTGGAACATTTTAACTCTACTTCTTATGGACATGTTCAAATTTGAAATGATTAATTTAAATGGTAATTTTGATAATTTCATAAATTTATAAGCTTGCTGATTAATTATTATTCGACGGAATGCAACCTACTGATATCCCAAATTATAATCACAAATATGTGATAGGAACTGATGCCGATCACCTTCACAGGTGCTTGTAAAACGGAAAATCTCTTTTCCAATAAATAAACATCAAGTGGAGGCAAAGGATTTGGCTTTAAATCTATGTTCATCTTCACAATCAGTCAGTCATTACTTAAGGTTGGAAATCAGATACATATCTTCCTTTCTCTTCAGCTATAACATTTTACGTTCTGTGAAAACAGTCATTTATTCAGGAATATTTTTGTCTTGAACTTCACTTAAATAACAAGAGTTATATTTTGTTGAAGTCTGTTGATCCAGAATTCTGTTCTCTGATCATTTATCTGTAAAATGGTTTAATAAACCTGTCTATTTTCCCACCTTTTTAACAGTAATTCATTTTTCTTGTCTTTAGATGTTTGGTATTAATTTGATTTTTTATTTGTTTTCTGTATAGGAATCCTTTAATCCAATATTTTGATAAGCTATTATTTGAGTAGCTCTTATTTTCAGTTTTAGTGGTATATATATGTACAGTCATGAATTACACGAAGGGTACATTTAGTTTTAACAGTTTGGTTATTGTTTACTGAAAAACTGGAAAAAACAGTACACTCATATGAAATGAAAATTGTATACCCCATATACAACGTGTAAATATGTTAACTTTTCCAACATTTAAATATGACAGCTTTTCCATTAAGTACCGAGAATGTCAATATTTTCCATGCATTAGATGTGAACTTTAACTTTCACATAAAAAGGGAATCTTAACTTTCTCATAAAAAGGGAATCTTAACTTTCACATGAAGTAAATCTTAACTTACACATGAAGTAAATCTTAACTTACACATGAATTTAATCATAACTTACACATGAAGTTAATCTTAGCGTCCTTGTGAAGTAAATCTTAACTTACACATGAAGTTAATCTTAACTTACACATGAAATAAATCTTAACTTACACATGAAATAAATGTAAACTTTCCCATAAGTAGGCCTAAATGTAAACTTCGCAATGCAGTACATGTAAACTTTTTTAATGATCAAATCTAAAGTAAAATTCCCTGTAAGTAAATCTAAATGTAAACTTTCCCATAAGTAAATCTAAATGTAAACTTTCCCATAGGTAATTGTATACTTTCCCATGGGTAATTGTATACTTTCTCATGGATATATGTAAACTTTCTCATTGGTAAATGTAAACTTTTTCATAGGTAAATGTAAACTTTCCCATAGGTAAATGAAAAAATCCCATATAAATCTAAACGTAAACTATCTCAAAGGTAAAACTGAAAGAAAACATGAAGTAAATGTAAACTTACCTACACGTAACACGTATAGAATATGCTGAAAATTTCAGTCAAATGCTCCATTAGCTTTTGAATTTTAGGCTTAGCCTTGATCATCATTACTAAAGTCGGTAAGATAAAAAACAAAGTTTTGATTATCCATTTTTACATTTAATTATTTTTGAATAGCTTTATTCCAATCAGCAAAATTTACGCAGGATAGCGATGGAATCAAGAGTTGATTATGGTCTAGATAATTAATGTCTTAATTAATAATTTAGATAACATTTCAGGCCTAAAGAAAGGCTTACAATAGGCAGATTTATCTCTTGCATAATGTATGTTTAAGAAGTACCAAATTTTTGTAGACATTTTTCACACAAAAGAAACATATTATGATTATGAAATTGTGTGAAGCCGAACCCATTTCCAGTTTTTCAGCATATGATTTCTTTTATCAAGAGTGTTAAGGTTAATTTGCATGGCTTAAGTTAATATCATGTATTATATATTATACAAGTATTTGTCTGTATGTACATGTTTATTGGTAGATTTGAAATAAAGAGGCTTAAACTAGCTTAGATTTAAACAAATTATCAACATGATTTCCAATTTTATTCATCTTTATACTGTTTGATATACTCTTTGATTAAAGGTATATTGTCACTTAAGAATTATGACAATATCTGGTATTTCTGCTTAGAATGTTGAATCACGACAAGTAAATACATCATTAAGTGCCTAACTTTCTTTTTGTTAATACTTAGGCCTTGTTGTGAAATGTAGCCTGACCCTTTAATTGCACTATATACGTCAATCTCATTTCCAATAATCTAGCTTTCCTGGGCAGGTTATGTTTATTGAAACTCTTTATGAAGTGCTTTAAATTGTTTAAATATTGGCCATTGATTGATCATTCCTATTGTAAAAAAATAGTCTTGTAAAACATTAAGAATAGTCATCATTCGATCAATGCATCGAATCGAGCTATTTCTTTTTTTATATAAAACCATATTCTTTTTCAGATTGACTGAATGGGATTGGGGAACAGGCTTCGCCTATGTAAAAAAAAAACAAGGGTCATGCTAGATATTTTTAGACCCGTTAAATTTCATTTGTACATTGTATACCTTTAATCAAAAGTTTCATTTTAAAGGGGAGAATTAAATTTTCCAAGAAATTGTTAGGTGCCCCTGTTTGTTTTTATCAGCCAATTTGTTTTATTCATCTGTTTTCCATGTTATGGTTTTGTGCATGTAAATCAATGTTCTAGTTGCATTTTTTTTATTTTTTTGCAATATATCAGAAGTTTTAATAAAACTATATCATCTGATTCCCGGTGGCAGACGTTAAAGGTGGTTCTCAAATTTACACATTCAGCCAGCTTATCAAAACATCAGATGGACAAATTCAAGAGGCAAATTTCTTACTATGTCTGTCTGCTTACCCTGTTTTTAATCTTGTTTGAACTTTAAACTGTTTTTGCTTTCTTGAACTTATATAACCTATTTACTTAATGCTAACATGAAAGAATAAATCTTGGAGATAATAGTCAGCTGTCCTTGTTGATAGACCAATCAGAGCTCTAGTTTTGGTCATATTATCAAATCTTGACTGTTTTGATGTTCAGTTCAGTCGGATGGCATGTCATAAATTAAGTATTTCAAAGAATATAACCTTAAAACAACATGAAATACCCATACAGTAGAATCTGTATTTAGCAGCCACTCCTAGGGAATTTTCGTAACTGGCAGCTTATTACAACCTTAGTGTTTGTAAACTTTGACGGTACCTTTAGTATATTCAATCAGTAGATAATGTTTTCTTATAGTGAAAACAAGGTTGAGGGTTTGTCATCTAATGAAACAAAAGATCAATTAAGAGATAATGCTTGATTAATTGTTATTTTTACTCTGCTTTTCATCCTCGGAGGAGGAAGGGATGGGGGGGGGGCAGATAATTAACTGTTAATCTCAGGATTCACAGGATTGCACCAATACAGGATTATCAATGGTGGCTGTTGAATTTTTTGTTAAATTTATAACTAAAGTGGTGACTGCTGGCCACGTTAAAGGGACAATAACACTCTTGCTGGCTTGACAGGTCCAGAAAAAAAAAATCAGCCTTATTCTAACTACAATTTGTTTAAGTGTCCTACCTGTTGTGTAAATTATCCATTACAACCTATCTTACTTGTCCAGAGGGTTCGAAAATATGTTTAAATCCAAGTTGCATTTGAAAGTGCTTACGTAAGGCTTTTCAAACCATGTTACGGCATGTAGTTGAATTTTCCCAATTTTTAAAATTAGATGAAATTTGTATCATTTTTTAAATGAAATATTGTAAAATAGTACAAATTGTTGACCAGAATAAAGATTGGAACATATTATTCAGTTACAACAAGAGTGGTATTGGGGCTTTAAAGGAGTGACAGTTTATGAAAGAGATAAAACCAAAGAATTTCTGACTACAGTGGTAGTTTATAGTGAGTAGGAGTTGCTGCTTGTACAGATGCTACTGTAAATAGCATTCATATCCAACATAAGATCCAAAGATTCCATAAAATATGTCATGTAGTTTCTGATTTTGAAGTTTTGTTCATTTGTGTTACTATGTCCTGCAATACCAAAAATTTTCTTTGTTTACTTAAAATTAAAAGTGGGCAGATATGGATGAATAAATTTATATATTAATATGTTGTATCATTTTCTTTATAAACAGTAACAACATTTATTACAATGATATATCTGCACTGAATTTGAAAAGTAGCAATGTCTAGCATTGTGATATTTTGTAATGTCTAATTAAATCATTTCAACACTAAATTTCTTGTAATTTATTCCAAAAAAGACATCGTTTCTTCACATCTGAAGTCCCATCAGTCTTGGAATCCTTCCATCTCTCTTATTAATTCGGTTCTCAAACCAGTAAACAAAGAATTTTTGTTATTGTCCAGATTTAATGCAATTTCTCTCGCTTTATAGTTTTCTTAGCTATTTTTTGTTTTGTTTATTTATTGTTTTTTTTATTACACTATACACATAGTTTGAAGTTTGAACATTAGACTACATTTTTAAAGCACATAACATAATAAATTACAATTGTATTTACATTTAGATTGTTACTATGTAGACATGACAGAATGATTTTTTGTAACTTTTTTTATGTTTTACATTATAGACTTAAAAGATGTATGAAATAAAACTGAATAGAAATTAAGGACATTATATTCAGTGAAAAATATATTGCTTTAATTTCTGAATGTCTAAGATAAAAAATATAATAACTCTTTTTATAATACATTCACTTTCTTCTGTCTTGAAATTGATAATCTTTCGTCTATAACTTTCTTTAATATATTTCAAATTTACTACTCCAATATTTATTGACGAGTCAAAATGATCAATTTTGGATAGTTTTTGATATATATTTTAGGTATCTAGAAACTATAAACCTTTCAGATCAATATATTTTCCTTGATCTATTTGTTTATTTTTAAGTAATATCTGTTTATAATTACGTACAAATATTCATAGGAAACAAAAAAAACCCCAGATAACATTCAATCAGTTTTAATTGTTATTGAATATAGCAAATTGGATTAGTTTAACTTCAAATAGCTTTTTCACAACTTTTAAATTTCAAATAATTGAATATTTGTGCGAGCACTATTGTTTATTAATTCAATTTTACATTTTCCAGAATCACAGCACCTTTTTCAGGGGATATATACGCTTCGAGAGAATAGCAGTTATATTTATAGCGAACATAAAAATCTAGTAATTATTGTAAAGATTTCACAACATTGATAAATAATATCTTGTGGAGCCTTACATCATTCATCACACAGATTTAGACCTTTTTTAAATATATTTATTTATTTATATAGATATTAGTTATAACATTAGCTATATTGATAATTCTCAACTTTTTGGAAAAAAAAAACAAAACATAAGCCTAAGATTCCCTTGCACTTTCTTACTGGCACAATTAAACCATTAAGACTTTACAATAAACAATTATTTTTTTTATTTTTTTTCTAAATAACTTGAAATAGATTACTAAAGAAATAATTTCAATTAAGTTTTAAATATGATTTGATTAAGCATGTATTTTTAAGGCTACCAATAGATCAAATTTATTTATGCATGCAGACCTTGTTGAGAAATATAACTTATTTCCATGTTTGAATATAATTCCCATAACAGAAAACATACATATTATACTCTATTTTCAAATTAATTTCTTTCGAATTTATGACTAATTTTCTTTATATTTTACAGGGAATCCAATCTAATTTCGAAAAATACCATTTTAACATTAGGACATTTGGCAGTTGCCCTGAAAGATACGCCTAAAACAGTGAAATCCATATTTCAAATATTTCAACAAAGATTCTGTAGTCCACCGTCTGCATTGGATGTGTTAATTGTTGATCAAATGGGGTGTATGGTGATGGCTGGAATAGTATGTAACTTAATTACTTACATGAGCAATATGATATTTATTTTAATAAAAGCATTTCTAAATTAAAAACAACATAGTCAACATATGCTTTGAGACTCATATAATATAGTTGTTGAGTAATTAAATGTTAATTTAGAGCTATAATATAAAAGTAATGTAATTTTAAAGTCTGTCATCAGGCTGTTACATTACACTTAAAGTGCTCATAAGACGACAAACTGAAACTCGGCGTAGTGATGGACAGTGGTTATTTTATGCACATTACGGAAAGTTAACATCAATCTGATTAAAAATAAATCAGCTATCTTCACTCAATGTCGCAAATATAGACCTCCCGTAAAAACGACTTGGCCAATTATCGAAAACACTCTTAATCCCCTCGGTCCCTAGTGACGTCACAGTGTACAAATGCATATTCGGAATGTTTATTCCTTAATTACCTATATACAGCCGGCGTGTGTATTCATTAACGCCTGACTGGTTCCTTAATCCCCTAATTAAATAAAACAACTGACTACGGAATAATCTGTTTTTTTAATTTAGCGTTTGTTTTATAAAGCCGATTGCAGTAGCATTGTCTTTTTAATCAGAATAAGCCGACCGTAAACTAACAATTGGCTTCTGATTGAAACACGATTGGTGTAGAATTGGTGTAGCCGGCGCTACGGACATCTATGAAGCCAATTGAAATAATTAATTGTCGGCATTTAAGAAACGAAATGGTTTTAAGTAGTAATCATATAAATAAATCATTAACACGTGTTATTGGTCATTCTATCATACACCGAGAGAATGGAAGCAGAATATTTAGAGTTATCCTGTAGCAGTAGTTCTTTTAGCTCTGGCAATGTATCGGGTACAGATACGTCGCGAGAAATGATAACTATAGCGCCATATATTATGTTTGAGCCGTATCTATCTGACTGTGGCTCCATAGAGGATGGCGATGTAGATGATACCGGATCTAATAATGAAAACCATCCGATTGTTGCGAGACTAGATTCATAGATTTCATTAAATTATCTATTTACAGCTTTTATAAATAAATTGATTTCATTAAATTATCTTTTTAGCTGTAAATAAATTGATTTCATTAAATTATCTATTTACAGCTTTTATATATTAAAGAATTGATATTACATGTACACAGCCTGTCCTATAGTAGTAATTCACACACAAAGGATATTTAAACTAAAATTGCTTCAGCATTCCACAAAATTTACATCAGTTATAATCGAGAGACGTTTTCGTTCAGTTTGGGTTTCAATAACAGAATTACCTCGTGATATAATCGTATATGTCCATGATACAACACCTCAAAGAAGACTTGCTGTGTTCTATATTTAGGTTCAAATAATCCGACCATATCAGAAAGCATGCATTTGCACCTTTCACGGTGAAATAATCGTATATACGACCCATGATATAACTGTCATCAAAGGGAAGCGTGCATGCCCCAATTGGAGACTTGATGTGTTCTATTTTTAGGCTCAAATAACCAGACCATATCAGAAAATGTGCACGAATAATAATAAATGACTAACGATTTTTTTATATGTAACGAATAATAAATTACGTTTTGCATTTTGCAATTCTAAATTAATTCAATGTTTTTAAGCGCTTTAACAATCAGATTCACCAATCAATTGTCGTCAATAATCTTAACTCGCTGAGCAGAATGGGTTCGATAATCAACACCAGATTTAAAAAAAGGCAGGTTATCGTTTATTATTTCAATTGAGAATTTAATTGGCATTTATTTAATTAGGTGATTGGCGGTTGTTGAGACCGCGATTAACACTGCTAGTTCTCCTTTGTTTTGTTTTATCTGCGAGTATAAAACTTGCCTAAATGTATTGTTGAAAATTTGTGCATATTTAGTAATACTTTGTTGTTTTTCTTTTATCAAATAGTTAACGAACTTGATTGACCTACCACTTACCAGTGGCTTGTTCGCACCAATTTATCGATTGGTATTGACATCTACGACAAGCATGTCGTCAAGGTGCAGCTCACTGATTATTAACAATTTGTAGGGGCTTGTAAAAAAAAAGATTGCATGTCGTGTAAATATTTATTTTGTTTTTGTGTAGGTCATCAGCATATTATTCGTTTTAAATAAATATTATATAATTTCATGAGAAACGATGATTATCAAAGAACCGTAAGTGCAACTAATGTTTTATCGTTTGGTTGAGCCTTTTACTAACCACGTGGTTCTTGATTTTTTCTTTCGTGTTTTGAATATATATATATTTCCTAAACGTCGTATACCAGAGTCCCAAACTTCGTATATCCGAGACCCAAACCACAGATATCAACTCGCGCGTCATGTTTTTTTTTTACTACTCCATAACAATTAATGTTGTGTTTATTTAATAATAAACAATGAAGTTTATTCGACAATAAGTACAACTCGGTTAATTAACTGCTTCTATAATAACAAGTGGGATGAAACAACCCGATAGAAAATCAGGTGTGGGATGAAACAGCCCGGGGTGAACCGGTCGTGGGATGAAACGACCCGCATCCGCCAATCCGTAATTAAATTGTTGACAAACGCAATCCACTCTTTCCGTAATATTTCGTCTTTGGGAAATTATTCCCCTTTTCTCTGCTGGAATTTCCACAGCTCTCAATAATACAATGATAATTCGGCATCTTGAAATACACTCGGAAATATTATAGTAACAAATAAAATCTATTACAATTCAAGATGAGAAAGGTCTGCGTTTGAAAATGCTTTGAATTATATAGTGATGTGTAGCTTACATAATTACGAGCTAATGATTACCGACAATACACACTTGTTAACTGTTGGTATGTTGATACAGTGATATATTATACAGGCAGTGATATATTGGATAGATAATGTGTATAGTATGTGTAGTGCCTGTGACGTCATCAGCCAATCAACCGGATTAAGGTCGTTCATGAAAATTTGAAAACCGTTTTTGGCTGTCCCATACTAAAACGTAAATAGCTCAGTTAATTTTAATCAGATTGATTTGAACTTTCCGTATTATGGATTTAGTAATCATTGTTTATTATAATATGTAATAGAAAATTATGATCTTATGTGCTCTTTAACATGAAGCTGTTGCTTACCAGACCCTTGCTCTACTCCATGCTAGCTACCTAACTGCAGTAACCGTAATGATAAATACAGTGCATGTTTATTACAGACAGATGCTTTAATGATATCTTTATATGATTTAATATGTTATTTACATAGAAAACTGATATACAGAGAGATATTGATGTGTTTTTTACATAGAAACACTGATATACAGACTGATGTTTATATAAATTGATTTGTTATTTATTAAATACAGACTGATATACAGACAGATGTTTTAGCCATGTTTACACAGATAAGTCTGGAGAGTAGTGCTCCATATAAAACTGGTGATAGAAATGAAAAACTTCGTGGATATAGGTAATGTGTAGTTTCTGCAGATTATTTTTATAAATTTATTAGACAGATCATTATGCAGGTGCACTTTTTCCAATCAAGAGTTCCATATTAACAGAATTACAATCGAGAGACACAGAAACGAGACCTGTTACAATTGTTTTTGTCCCAATAATCTAACTTATGAATTATGATAAATGAATCAATTAGTATTGTTATATAGATATGTATTGTCACCCCAATTTCTAGTATTTTCTTGATTTACACATTTTGTCAACTTGAGAGAAATCAGTTCTTGAAGGCTCAATCAAGTCCTATTTGAAACAATGTGAGTGTATATATATCTGGAATTGGATCTATTTGGCCATAATATGGCTCTTTAATTTGGAACTCTAATATCTGCCATAGTGTGGCTTGATAGTGTGTAATTATATTATGTGTAACACACGCATAAGCTTTGTTTTTTTTATAAACCCACATTGTACTTTTTGTCATCTTGCCCCATCTGTTGTCCATGATTCTCATGAACCGTTGAAACTGAAAGACTACTAGTGCTATGCATATGATTAATTTTGCTTGCAAGTTATGTTTGATTTTGAATATTTCAGACAAGTATCCCAGCCTGTAATTAATGCTCTAGCCAATATAGCTGCTAATATACAAGGTGAAACAGATCAGTTAGATTTATTAGGTCGCCTACTAGAATTATTTGTACAGATGGGACTTGAAGGGAAGAGAGCAAGTGAAAGGGTTTCTGGTACTGTTAAGGTAAACCAATTAGACTATTTGATTTAATCATGTATAAAACCATTTGGTTTAATCATTTATAAACTATTAAAAACTATAGAAGTTTTTGATTAATCATCTATATAATATAAAACTATTTGATTTATTGATTGATAACCCTGTTTGATTTAATCCTCTACTATATAAAGCTATTTGATTTAATCCTCTATTATATAAAGCTATTTGATTTAATCCTCTATTATATAAAGCTATTTGATTTAATCCTCTATTATATAAAGCTATTTGATTTAATACCGGTACTCTATTATATAAAGCTATTTGATTTAATACCGGTACTCTATTATATAAAGCTATTTGATTCAAACCTCTATTATATAAAACTATTTGATTTAATACTCTATTATATAAAGCTATTTTTTTTCAATCCTCTATTATATAAAGCTATATGATTTAAGGAGTTTTTGTCCTAGAATCTAAAAATGCAAATAGAAATATGAATTTCATTTTACTATTACAGGCTTCAAGTAGTGCAGGAAATTTGGGTGTTTTAATTCCTGTTATATCTATTGTGAGTTATGTTTTTGAAGACTCCAATTTGGTTATTCACAAAATACTAGAGTATCATGACATGAGGTAGAAACGTGGCGTATAGTTTTGTTTCATCAATTCCATCACATAAATGTTTGAGTGATAAACAATTAATTACTTGATGCTATATAAAAAGATAATTGTGCAGGTTATTAATGTGACCTATATTTTTATGGGATTAGAGCATAGGGGTGTTAAACTTACTGTTGTTTTATTTTACAGTTAACTCGTCGTTTACAGCCTATTCGAGAACCTAATCGTCGCTTACATAAATTATTTCGTGATTTCTGGCAGTATTGTGTAGTTATGGGTTTTGCAACAGAAGATTCAGGTTTGTTATATTGTTATTTTCATCATTCATACAAACAAATGTTCTATTACTAATTTGATTGTAATCTTCCATTGGAAATGTTGGTTGCTGTATTTAGATAATTTTATTACTATAGAGTATAGCTACAAACATATTCCTGAAGCAATGTCCCAAGAAATCCCTCTTTGCCAATTGCTGTATTGACACTGAAAACTTTGCCGATTGATTTTGTTAGGCTGTATTGTATTGGTAATTGACCTGTCTGTTGACCAGTCATAATTTGAGACAGTAATTAGCAGTGAGCACAGCAGTGTTTAAGTGGGATAAGGTCTAAACAAACTAAACACTGTGAGGAGTATGAGCTAGAAGCTGTTATGTGATATTAAGTACAAGGCATCGTGTGCTTACTCTCTATAAAATACCTCATATCACATTTTATGTTTTGGCAAATTTGGGGGATTTAGTTGTGCTTATGTATTTTATCTGGTTTGTTGAATGAATACTGCAACTTTTCTTCATTGTTTGTTAATGGGCATTTACATATAAAAGTGACTATTACAGGAATATGGCCACCTGATTGGTATGAAGGTGTCTGTGAAATTTCTACTAAATCACCATTACTTATATCAAGAGAACATCTAAGTAAAGAACTACAGTATAATACTGCTCTTAGAAATGATTCAGCTGCACCGGTAAGAGGTTTTATTCTATAAAAATTGTCAAAAACATATGATATCTCAACCATCTATACATCGTCGTTGTCCACTTATTGTACAGTTTGAGTTTTTCCACGTGATAATTTGGCTGTTAAAATTAATTGTGAAAATCAGAAGAGTAATTTCTGAGGTTCATCTATTTCTATCAATTCTTGAAACTTGATATCAAGATGTGGTTATTCTTTGTCACCAGTATTAGATATCAAATGGGTGCTATCTTGTGAGTAAAACAAAGAGTCATAGAATGATTAACAACTAGAGATATATGAACAACCCCAAAAGTTGTCATAAAACCAGGCCCCAAGTTCACAAAGCATTCTCAGACTTAAGTTGAGAATTTACTCAAGTTTTTCACCTTATTTTAACTAAAATAAAGCCCTTATAAAATGTTTGTTGCTTTAATATATTAAATACACCAATAAGATACTATGTGCAAAGTTTTGTGTTTCTGGATCAAAGATATTTTTCATAAACAGCGATTGAAAGTTGAGTAAATTCTCAACTTAAGTCTGAGAATGCATTGTGAACTCGATGCCAGGTCTGATATGGTTTTCAACACATGGAAAGCAACACTTATTTTTGCCAAGTCGAGATAAATGCCATGATTTATTTTAGAGTATTAATTCAGTTTGTTTGAAATAACAATGGCAAACATGGTTCAATTTTATACATAAACATTATTTCGTTTGTCTTTTACTACATAAGGGAATACAGGTATCAATGTTTTTAAATGGCACTTGGAAAAGTGTTTTTCTCTTATTGAGGATTAAGACAAGGCAGTAATTATTAAATTATTTTATTTTGCAGGGTGAATTATATGAATTAAGAGCCAATATCTGTAATTTATTAGAAAATCCTGCAGAAGTTGTTACATTGGTCAATAAATTCAGTTTTGCTCAATGTACATATCTACTCTCCGTTTATAGGTTAGAGGAATTACGGTAAGTCTAACATTTGTTAACTTTTGTTTTATTTGTAAATGATTAATTTCAGTTGTGAAAAAGTTAGGGTTTATTTTTTTGTAGAGGGGGAATAAAATAGAAAACTGGTGAATTTAGGGAGAAAGTCTTTGACAGCCTTTATGTTACTCCTGTGTAACTGTCTGATGGCAGGAAATACAAACTTTGATATGCCATGTTGTTAAATCCCAAGTCCCCAAATTTCACCATTTATACTAGCCGAGATTACAGTGGTAAACCAATCAATGCTTGTGCATTCCTTGATATTCTAGAGGCTCGATTACTGCAACAGTGCTTTGATTGGGATTCCACAAAACCTGTCTGCAAAACTCAATAAAAATCAAAATTCTGCCGCCAGAATAATAACAAGAACACAAAAGTATTCTCACACAACTCCCATCTTAAAATCCCTACATTGGTTACCAATAGAAGCCTAGATAACTTTCAATTACAAATGTACATTAATATTATTATTAAGCTTTCATATATTCATATATGAAAGCTTATTGTTTCTGTTAAGATTATTATTCTTCTTATTATTTTTTTTTTTGTGTTTTATTCACAAATCGGATTTCTCAGAATCTACTCATAGGATCTTTTTGAAACTTTTACCTACCCCCCCAAAAATGGGTGGTGGCTGTTGGATAAATATATTTTCAAAACGTTTTTCGCATTCGAAATCACCGAATTTTACGAACAAATGCATTTGACCTACTTTGCTGTAACTTTGTGACTATTTCACCTATTTTACTAATTCTTTTTTCTTTGAAAACATTGACTCCTTTACTTCAAATCTGCAATTTTGGATTTTCGAATTTCGAAAATTCGTCGCTGTGATTTCGAACCGGAAGTTTACACCAACTCGACAACTTCTTTAGTAGTTGTACGATTTTCATGAAATTTAATATGTAAGTACACCTTAATGATGCGACTCGAAAAATGACTTTAGAAATTTCCTAACTTATCTCCCCTTGGTGAAATTAAGGATCAAAGTTTTCAAAAAAATCTTCGAAATATAGGTCAGAATGACCTATTTTTTTTTTCTATACTAGACAAGGAATTACTGATTCGTACACAAAATATGGAGTTTGTCAATCGAACCGGAAGTGCCACCATCTTAAAACGTGAAAAATCAATAAGGCTTTTTTGCTATTTTACTTACAGACTCTGGGGTTATATTTTCTGAATCCTTGTAGGAAGGCCTAAAAAATGTCGCAATAGAATTCTGATTTAGGTCAACCGGGAGTCACCATGTTGAATTGAAAATGAAAAATAGAAGCAATTTGAAGGGCCGAGACTTTCGAGCACTATAACTCTCATTCTGATTAAGCTAGAATGTTCAAACTTGTTGTAGACGTTCACTAGGTCAATGTTATGATTGAGTTCAAAGATGAGCATTTTCTGCTTAGGGTAAGCAGAGATAAGCATGCTGATTTGTTGATTCTTTAGGGCACGATAACTTCGGTTATAATGAAGGGAGGGCGGTGAAACTTTTGTTAATAGAGAGTCTAATAGCTAGCCTGTTGTGTGAAATCATTGTATCATTTTTTTTAAATATCAGGGATAGCCGAAAAAAAGAGATTGAAAATCCAAAAAGTAATATTTTTACAATTTGGACCATGTTTAGAGGTCTTTCTCGTAAAGTCAACATACTATTTTTTGGGAATTTCTTCTACAAAGAGTCTTATTGGTAGTCTTTTATATGAAACCATCGATCAACAGTCCAACATATCAGGAGTAGAAGAACAAAAGGATCGAACATTGAAAACGGCACCCTTTCATTGTTAAGCGAAACATGCAGTGTGGGTGACTACAATCTACGCATTTAGTCATCGTATAGAGTTTATTCAACAGTATCGAATTCCAACTGCTTAGGGATATTTTACGTGCACTCCAATGTGTACACGGGACCTTGGTTTTTCGTCCCATCCGAAGGACTAGACAGCTGTGCTTGTCAGGCCCTGCGTTCTGCCTCACTGACAAGGGGAACCACGCCGGGAAATCGAGATGAACTTTTTCCGTGCAGAACTTTCAATTCAGGCCAAACGTTTATTGCATACGATTAAGCTGGTCAGTTGGAGCTTATTTTCAAAAGTTTTGTAATAATCGGTTGGTAATTATTAAAGTACCGTGCACATTAAACTGTTAAAACAGAAAATTTCGCCCGGTTGAAATGTTTCTTGCTATAAGTCAGCAATTTTCCGAATTCAGGGAATAGTATGTTGACTTTACGAGAAAGACCTCTAAACATGGTCCAAATTGTAAAAATACGTGCTTATTTTCAAAAGTTTTGTAATAATCGGTTGGTAATTATTAAACTACCGTGCACATTAAACTGTTAAAACAGAAAATTTCGCCCGGTTGAAATGTTTCTTGCTATAAGTCAGCAATTTTCCGAATTCAGGGAGGCTGGATGGCTCAATGGTTAGCATGTGCTCGCTGTATCGTAACGTTTGTCACTGAGTCAAAGGGCGTCGTTTCGATCTCCAGGTTGCACGTGACATGGTGTATGATGTCCAATCTCGTGGGTTTTCTCCGTGTTCTTCGGTTTCCTCCCAACGAGCGCAAGGGGAGTTTTTAAATAAAATTAAAAAACATACGTTAGTCCCGAAATGACCTAGTTTGTGTCGAATGGACATTAGGCCGCATTTCTCTCTTTCTCTTTTATTTTTAAAGTTTTGTAATAATCGGTTGGTAATCAAAGGTACTGTAAAAGTGATAAAACAGAAAATTTCGTCCGGTTGTAATGTGTCTCAATTTAAAGTCAGCAATTTGCCGATTTTAAGGGGCAAACGTTTATTGCGAACGATTAAGCTGGTCAGGGGGAGCTTATTTTTAAAAGTTTTGTAATATTCGTTTGATAACTAAAGGTACCGTGCAAATTAAACTGTTACAATAGAAAAGTTGGCCCGGTTGAATTATTTCTCGCTGTAGATCAGCAATTTGCCGATTTTAGGGAGGTTGCGTGGCTGAATGGTTAGCACGTGCGCTCTGTATCATAACGTCTGTCACTGAGTCAACTGGCGTTGTTTCGATTTCTTGGTTGTACGTGACAAGGAGTATGGTCGCGTGTCCAACCTCGTAGGTCGTAACGCCGCTGCCCGGGTAAAATTTCCCTCATTGCACACTTTATGGCGTATGCCCGTCTTCAGTAGCCCATTTTAGGAGCAGCACAGTAGGACGTTAAACCCATTCAATTTCATTTCATTTTCTCTATGTTGCTTATTTATTATAGTGGATAAATATTTTTCTGGTTCTAGCAATTATTTAATTTCTGCATAGAAATCTTGCTTTGGCCAGTTTTTTTATTGCAGAGTGCCATTCTTGTATATTGCAGTCTATGACCTTTTGTTTAAAACATGCTTAAGATCACGATTTCCTACTTATAACCAAACATATTGGAAATATTAGTCTGGCATTATTAAATTCTAATTTTATTGGTCTAATTTAAAATTAAACTTTAATTTAACTATGAACAACTCTTAGCGTGTCTCTTTAAAACTATTAAATACTCTAAAACAGTAGCTCAACCTTTTGACCTAAACTCATTAATTTACCATTTTGTTGTGAGCGACTTCTTATTCTTCCTATATGACATATTGCACGTGTCTGATTTCAAAGGGGGGTTGGGTGGCTGAATGGTTAGCACGCGCGCCTGTCATTGAGTTAACTAGCGTGTTTTCGAATGCTCGGTTGTACGTGACAAGAAGTAAGGTCGCCTGTCCAACCTGCCATTTTTAATTTTTTTCCCCGCCATTTTCATTTCATTTTCTCATCCGTCTCATTACAGTAATACAAGTTTCAGTTATTTCCCTTTAGTTTTCAGATTATTGTTATGCCTGGGTGCAATGATTCATACTATATTTAGACTCGTAACTTCGCGAGTTTCTTCTTATCCTTTTATTTAGGATACTTGATACAATCAATGACACGTGACGATAAATATGAAAGCTTTCATATCTGCATGGGACAGTAGCAGATCTAGTTATTATTGTGATTATTATTTTTATGATAGAAGACTGGAATAAATGAAAAAAAAATAGCCCTTTTAATCTAGTCTGTTAGAGATCATTATGTTAATCCATGTTGGAGATTAATTTTAAATAAAAAGTATGAATTTCTATACATCGTGATAGTATTTTATCATTTTTTAATAGGATAAAATATTAAAATAGTATTGTATTTTTTTTTGTTGATAGGATAATACATTCCACAGATCCTATAGCATTCCATGGTTTATTTGAATATTTAGAAGATAAAGCTATATTCAAGGATAAAGATGGTACATAATTTATTGTATAATTATTGCAGGACAAACAATATGACAATTAGCAATTTATATCATGTAATAATGAATATATGCTGACATCAATCTATGAAATAGAGTTAATCCCTACACAAAATTAATTATCTGGAATAGCATTTCACTTTAAAGAAATTATTTTGATCTGCTGGTTATTTGCAATTTTTAAGAACATTAAACTATTGCAATCCTAGAATTAATTGTTATTTGTAATTTTAGAATTCTTTGATTCTATGTTTTCATGATTACCCTGGTAATAGTATTTATGGTGTTGTATATAATGTTTTAGGTATGTGGCAGTGTATTTTATCAGTAACTGATAAAGTCTTTTTTAAATTCCTTGATGTTATCTCTGCTAAGGTAAGTAATATCGTCATAACATCTGTTTAATTTGTGAACTTTAAAAAAAAAATTTGTTTATTTATTGTGATATTTGATTAAAATTTGGTACACAGCTGTATATAGCATAGTTACAGATCAGATTCATAAATGTTACTGAATTATGGTACTTTGTTGATTTAAAATCAATGAAATTTCTGTTTTACGGCATTGTTTACAGTTGAACTTTACCGTTTTTGATGGAAGATCTATACACGCCTGTAGTTGGCAGAGTTACAAGTCAAGTTTGCTTTTCATTTGATTCATTGAATGTCTCCGGTTAAAATTTGAGATATTTTATTGAAATGTGCTCCACTGTTTTATATAGCAGAGTTGCAAACCAATACAGTACAAAATTCAGTTTTACATAATATATTCCATCTGTACATATTTGGATTATATATTCACAGACATGTACTCACCTCAGTATTCCCTCTTATAAATGAATGTATTTTGGTCAGTACTGCTTGTTTATTGTATCTCAGAGAACATAGCTGTTTGCAAACAGAGTTAGTTAATAAATAGATCATCATTTCATAGTGTAATTTGAAACCTGTTTAATTTATCAAGAAAATAGAAATATTATATTTATTGGATAATATTCTTTTTGACTTTTCAGCCTAAAACTGAAGAACGTGAAGCTGAATTAGATGCCCATGCTCAGTTTTTATTGGTCAAGTTTAATTGTATTCATAGTAAAATAAGACGTGTAGCAGATAAATATCTCTCATATCTTGTAGATAGGTAAATATATAAATTCTATATATAAATTCGGAAAAATGCAAATGTCTATATTGCTGTACTTTGATGAAATGTTAGTTGATTTCTCTCGTACTTACATTCTAATTAATATTGTTTAGAGATGTTACCACATGGTTCATTACTTACTTGTTCTTATAACCATTTATATTTATCGTAAAATGATATACTAATAGTATCTGTGTGATATTATAAATGTCATTTAATACACTTATTTGTATGTTGATATACTTTCAGATTTCCTCATTTATTATGGAGTAATGTTGTTTTAACTACTATGTTAGATATATTACAAGTTTTATCTAGATCTTTAGAAATGGTAAGATCTAATGTTTTAAAAATAAATTTAAAGGTTTTGTCAACTTTAATATATATATTTTATTATAAAGTTACCTACACTAACAGTCATGATTATTTTATTAATTACTCATCTTTAGTTTGTTCATTTATCACTTCCAAGAAAAGACCTCCCTGCAGCCCAGCACAAAAGATTTAATTGAAATCTACTTCCTGTGAACCAGCTTTGAGAGATTATTCTCTGTACCAGCTTTATTTTTAATATGCCTACTCATTGTCATCTTGTGGTATTTTGTAGGATCCACATCAAGATGCTCCTGAGTTAGAAGTACCAAATACAAAATATAAATTAAGAGCTATGGATAATTTAGTAGATAGAGAGGTTGGTATAATAACAAAGAAGTATTATTATGTATATTTAAATATATGTAAATTTGAGCAGAGCATAGTCAAGTATTCCATTTCTGTATAACTATTTTTCTTGAAAATGGTACATTTGATTTGATTTTTATGCACAATGCCTTTTTTGATTTTTTGAAAATGGTACATTTGATTTGATTTTTATGTACAATGCCTTTTTTGATTTTTTGAAAATGGTACATTTGATTTGATTTTTATGTAGGCCTACAATGCCTTTTTTGATTTTTTGTTGTTGTGAAAACTGATATCCTGGGTTTATTTTAAAGAAATTCTTACCAATTCTTTTTGTTCTATTTATGAAGTTTCACTGTTAATTGAATTCTGTATGTATTATTTTAGATGGTTGTGAAAGATTTTGTATCCCGTAGTACAGATATTTTACAAGAATCTTTAAAGTGGGCACCTAATGCTACAAGATCCCATTTAATAGAATATTTATTAAGAAAAGAGAATTCAGCTGCTGGATTATTTCAACATAGTGGATTAGCTCTAGCTACAGAGAGTGTTTTAAATTATGCAGGTTATAATAAAAATTCTGCTCCATTAGGGGTTAGTATTAGAGATACATATATATAATTTCTAAAATTTAATTATTGATTTTTAATTTATTATGTAATTTGAAAATGAAAATTTAGTATGTAATTTTCCAAGCGAGACAAAATAGTGAAACAGCAAATGATCTTAAAGATGCATTATGTAAGAGCTGAATCTGCTTAATGCATATCTTTCGTTTGGCCTAAAATGTTATATAAATCATTAAATAGACATTTATTCACATACCAAGCCCATAATTAACTTTAGACCATCAGATTGCCAGTTAATCATTTAATTAAAAAGATGAATAATCAAGTGTTTATTATTGTTACAATGGTAACAATGACAATCAAGACTACACTGTTCTTCAGATGGTTAAACCCCATTCAGAAAGAAGTAATTGGACAGAAATTTTTCAAAATTTTGCGTTTTTCATAATCTAATTTTTAACTATTATAGCAAGAACTGACAGCTCTTTATCTAAATCTACCATAATGCATGTTTAATAAGCAGTTAAACTTTACATGAGTTAGGTATTAATAGTGTAAAGAATATCCTTATAGGATACAGCGAACTCTGGCTTAATGACCAGGGGCCGGTTGCTCAAAACTCCGTTAACTTAAACAGAGAGTAAAAATTGTTGCTGGTAATAAAGGCGCCGAACATTCTGTAGTGCAACTTTTTCCTACAGATTTATGCTTATATAAAAAATAAAGTATTCTATAGTGTTTTCTGTAGTTCACTTAATCGAAAGTTAACAAACAACACGTTACCAAGTTATGTCCATTAGAGTTTGACGGATTGTTGAAATAACTTAGTTTTGAGCAACCGACCCCACCCCAGTTCAGTAATATATCGGCATCTTGCGTATACAACCACTGTAACTAAATTTACTCTTTCCAAACTTGTTATAATGTATGTTTAAACAAGCAGCATGACTTCTCTTGAACTACTAGAAATAAAGGCGGATATGCTTAAAACCTATTTTAAAAATAAGTCTTATATTGTTTTAGAGTGCAACATTAGATAGAAGACCAACATGTGTTAATACAAATAGTTCTAATTTTATGGCTAATCTTAGTTTACGTAGCAGATATACAGGAGAGGTCAGTATTTTATATATGTATGTAGTAGTTATTAGCACCCTTTCCGAGGTGTATCGGTGAATATCAGGACAGTTTTGGTCGGGGGATCAGCCGAGGCGAAGCCGAGGCGGTCCCCGGCCAAAACTGTCCTGATATTCACCGATACACTGAGGAAAGGTGCTAATAAGTCTCTTACATCACATTTCTATCGAGTATTTTGAAGCGATATGTAAAAAATAGTATTTATTATCGAGTCGTTTCAACCGAAAAGTGACAAATGTTATTTCATTTATCCCTTTCTGAGCCTCACGTTACATTTCATGGTAGAATGATTTCACAGTCGAGAGACGAGCTGAGTAGTATTTACACGTGCGTCTAGCTATACCCTGGGCGTAAAACAATCACGTGTTTGTTTAGACCACATCGTAGAAGACCGCAATATTAATAATATTATTATTAAATGTAGTGTGAAGGAAATGCGAAACGTGGGTCATTCCTGGTGAAAGAATGCATCAACGAATTATTTGTAATAAAATAGATGTCTTTCTAGGCGTTTTTGTTTTTATCCTGCTTATTTTAAGTGTCTGTGAAGTGTCCAGCAAGAGAACTGCGCCTTTTATCATCACAATTACAATAATTATTCAGTGTTCTCATTTATATGTTTTGCATATTAATATAAATCAAACCAAATTATCGAATAGGTGCCAATTGACATGTATAATAATTGATTTGTGTAATATGATGTTTAGTTAATTTAATGTCATTGTATATATTTTTGAAGTGCCAGTTTGTTCCACCCGGTTTGTTTTGTTACTGTGATTTTGACTAGTTGTTTCATGTAATTTGTCCGGCTGCATTGGATAGAGCCATAGCTATCATTGCGATCTGGGCCGGACTAAACGTCCGCTACTTATTGCTTGAATGGTATCTTAAACAGTGTAGAAGTGTTCGTTTGCGGGAAAGAACAGTACTTTTTTTTAAAAAGTGTACTGTTCATTTCTGATACACGATACTTTTAAGCCTGTATTGGAAATAAACAGGCCAGTTTTATCAAAGGTTGCCAATGGCAACGAGGTAGAAGTGGGATGTAAATAATGATGTGTACCAGTACTAAAATCATATGAAGAAAAGAATTCTACCTAATGATAATTTTGCTGTCATTTTGCAATCAATATGCCACAACTCTATTATATTTTATCATTGCATTGTGTAACTTTTAGTCATTGTAATAAATTTCATGTTTTATATCACATTGATTTACATTATGTAGGTAAATGGTATGAAAGTTTTATGTAAAGAAGAAGATAAATTATTAGAAATAATGTGTCAACAATTAGCTACATGTATGAATGATGGTGGTATGTGTACTTCACATATTATTTTGTTAGTAATTATTGAAATAAAACAATTATACAATATAATCACATTCTACATAGTCCATATTCTGTCTTATGATCAACTAAACATTGGAAGATGATCATTCTTTCTGTCATCCTTTGTATTGACATTAAATCTTGGATGACTGACAGCATGTTAAAGTCATGCTGTGTGGAACTAGACATCAGCTCAAAGTCATTAATCAAACATCATTAACGATTGCTGATTCTTCAATCGAAATTGTTGATTCTGTCAAGGATCTTGGGGTGTATTTGGATTCGAATTTAAGTATGGAAAATCAGGTTAACCAGCTATGCAAAATTAACTATTTCCACCTAGGATCTATATATCAAATACGTCACTTGATATCAAGAGAATATTTCCATGCATTAGTCCTCTCTTTAATACTTTCAAGGCTAAATTATTGCAATAGCTTACTGTTTGGAATAAACAATAGCCTTATTTCTAAATTACAACTAGTGCAAAATACAGCTGCCAGAATTGTGTCTCTTATCAGAAGAAACTGTCATATCACTCCACACTTAAAAGACCTGCATTGGCTACCAGTCGAGAGCAGGATACAGTTCAAGTTAATGTGTATTACCTTTAGATGTCTACGAGGAGCTGCGCCTGTCTAGCTATCATCAACCATCTCTCCTTAAGCACCATCCAGATCTTTAAGATCCCAAAATGAACAAAAACTTACAGTTTCAACTTTCAAACTTAAATCTTTTGGACACTGATGTTTTGCTCACTGTGCGCCCCAATTGTAGAACTCAAAAAGTCTAGAATGCTTTAAGTCACAGTTAAAGACACACCTATTTTGAACAGCCTATGATTAAATTATTAAGATAGGCTCAGTTTGATAGTGGAGAGCCAAATATTTGCCATCAACATTACTTTATGTAAAGGAATGAACGCTCAATAAAAACTCACATTATTATCATTATTATTAATTGAGAATTAGTATTACAGAAGTTAATTAACTGTACTTTAAAAAGAAAACTCCAATGTCTGAACAGTACTGACCCAAACATGTTTCAGGAATTTGTTTTTGGTCCTAGATGTGTCTAGAAAACATTATTTGAATTGAATTAGGCGATCATGAACTATATTAATGTATTAATACAATCACAAAGTTAATATTTATCTTGTGGTACATTGTCTTATTTTATAAATAGTCTCATTACTGTATTAGTATTTCCATTTCCATTTGACGACATGATCTTCAAAATAACAAAATTCTAAGACGGCAAAGGTACATGATAAATTGTTCCTCTACTTGATAGAACGTCTTAGATATAGAATTATTACTAATGCTGTGTGTTTCTTAATTAACTACCTGGATGTCGAGCAGCTTATTGATATTGTTATATAAATATATATTTTCTGTCTTATAGATGGAGTTGGTATTAAACAAACTATGTTTAGAATGTGTGCTTTACAAATATCTGGACAAGGTATTGTAATATAATTGGGTATTTATACGATCTGATCTAAAACATTCATTAAAATGCAATTAATGTGTTTTTCAAAATTAGAAAAATAACATGATGTTATGTAGAGAAATTTGTTTCTATGTATTTTATTGGTTTCTAATACAGTTTAACCTTTTCTTCTATTTTATTAAATGTAATGTATTTTATTTTGAATAGTTCTATATTATCTGATTTACTATCATATGATTTTCTCAAACAGGTTTAAATCGGAAACTTTTAAGATTGATGTGTATGACACCTGTTCATCATTTCCATGAAAGAACTATGCAGGCTGGAATTGCATGTTGGGAATGGTTGTTATCTGCTAGACCTGATCTAGCAACAGAGGTTATTTTAAATGTTTTTTTTTTACTTTTACATTGCATTAGGGGAAGTCGAGTGTGTTCAAATTTGCATGTACTATGTAAAAAAAATAGTCATTTTGAATCTTGGACAGCTCATAATCATTTTGACGACATATGAAGGTACTTGCACCAATAGTCAGGGGTTAGCAAAGAACATTTTAAAATCTACAAAAAAAATGTAGCTTCTGGTATATTGTATTTTTGAAAATTAATACATAAAACCTTTGTAAACAGATTTGACTGTCCATTTCATGTAAGAATGTGGAATGATGTTTATAGTTGGTAGTCTGAGGGTGACTTAGGTTTACATTGGTTTCTTTAACTTTCACTCCATCTTCATTAAAGTTTTTGTATACACAGATGTGTTTACTTACATAATAACAGTCTGTACATTAAATTAGTACATATTTTTCACCACTGTATGTTGTACTTGATGGTTAAATTAAGAAGATCTATGTTTTTTGTGGAATTAGCTCTGACAAAAAACATTATAAGCACTATGAACTCTGTGAAAATTCCCTTTATAATAATTTTTTTTTTTTTTATGTAGTTTTTGTGTGAAATGGCAGCAGCATGGCAATATTCAGTGGACTTAAAACTAGGTATATTTGAAGATGACAAGCCACAGCTTGATCCATTAGCTAAGAGTGAAGGGGTGGACTTGGCTCCTATTCCACCAGCTGTTTCCCCCCATGCCATTTGGACAAAGTTTTTAATGGAGAGAGTAGAGATAGCTAAATACAGTAATTCATCACATGTTGATATATTGATGAGTTTATTAAATAAATCATTATCTGTTAGTGTTGGTAAAACACCAGCTATGATCTCGAGACATCCTGCTGCTCTAGGACCTAGAACAAGGTAAAATATCAACTTATAAAACTTACCTAAATGACAACTTAATATAGGCTGTAGTCTTAAGAGTAACTAGTGGATGAACCAGGTTGAAAATGGTATAATTCCGAAGCCTGGAGCTGTAGGCAAACGCCACCCAGCCTATGTTACTCCACATTCAGAGCTACTCCTATACATCAAATTTCAGCCTTGGGACAGCCCTGAACAGACAGACAAACAAACAAACAAATGATAGTATAGGTGTATTTAATTATTGAAGTCTGAGTAAAAAAAACCAACAAATACTATGCTAAATGGGAAGACCAGGGGTAAATAAGTGGGTTGGGAATCAAGTTTGTAATGCTTTTGGTGGCCAATTTTAAAACATGTTGTAGACTGTAGTTACACTAACAGCATCTACTTTCATTATAAATGGATTTAATGACAATGACAAAAACATATTTGCTGTCTAAGCTGAACTGTTTATAATAATTATTTCTTGTTGTATGATTTTAGGTTACTTATACTAGGTTTATCATTATTACAAGGTGATATATTACCTAATACAGCAGGCAAAAGTGTTTTAAGAGAAAGGATATATGCGGCTTCACTTGATTATTTCTGGTTGGTAATTTATATATATTTAAATAGGTATTGTAAACAAACGACTATATAAAAAAATGGGGATATTTGCTTACCTTAAAACATGTAATACTAGTGGTCATTCAATTAAATGTTTTATCTAAATGTTTGCGGATTGACAGTGTATTTATATATTATGGTTATTTTCAGTGGTCCTGTATTATTTCCAACACAACAAGGTTCTAATCTACGAGAAGATATAATTACTCTGATTAAATTCTGGCAGATGATGCATGCTGATAAAAAATACCTTACTACTAATCTTTTATCATTTAATGGTTAGTTTCATTAACTCTTATAAATGTTGTCAAATAACCAAAGCCTCATTTGCAATTTATTTTCAATGAAAATCTTAACAGCAAACAGGTTGCGACTTAACACTTGTATGTGTGATGTTTACTACTATACCCACTTCACTGTGTTATCAGAGACATTATGTGCCGTCAACAATAGCTAACAATGCAGGTCATTTTGGTATACTTTATTGTACATTTTAAGACTGATATACGCTTGAAAAATTGAATACCATTAATCCATATATGCTATCTCATAAGAGAGAGCTCATTATCAGATCAGAATATCTTTTGGCTTAAAGTCTCTTTAAGTTTTTATTTTGTCATTTGTAAATTTATTTTGTAGAGATGGAATCATCTGCTCTGACACCCCAGACATTGTCTATAGGAGGTATACCACCAGATAGAAGATCTCAAGCTAGTGGTTGGATGAATACTATGAACAGTAGTGTATCTTCATACTCTAGACGCTCAGCTAGTAAGTAATCATCCTTCTTTATTCACGGTAGTCCATATAAATCAATGGATTATTAATTTATTTATGTTAGTTGATCATACCTAGAACCTATATTGATAGTTATACATACTATAGATTTTCCTCATATCATAGTCCTCTTTATAATTTTATAATTAATGTTTTAAATAATGAATGGAAAATGTATGAATTACCAGTGTCATTTTATAGGTAAGTTAATTAGCTGTCAATCAAATATACTTGTATCACATGCTTTGCGAAATAAGGGACTGTTCTTTGAAATCAGGGGATCATGGTGGCTAAGTGGATAAGGCGCTGGTTCGCTAGCCTGGAGGTCGAGTGTTCGATCCCTGCATTGGCCGAGAAAGTTCATCTCGATTTTCCGGCGTGATTTCCACTTGTCAGTGATGCAGAAGGGGGGCCTGACAAGGACAGCTGCCTAGTCGTTCGGATGGGACAAAAAACCGAGGTCCTGTGTACAAATTGGAGTGCACGTAAAAGATCCCTTGGCAGTTGGAGTAGGCCGTAGTGCCGCTGCCCGGGCAAAATTTCCCTCATAGAACACTTTTGGCGTTTGCCCGTCTTCAATTAGCCCAGGTTAGGTGCTTAAGCGTAGGACGTTAAACCCCATTTCATTCATTCTTTGAAATCAAAAGTGTAAAAATTTGTAATGCTTTGCATTCTCCGAAGTTGACTGTATCTAATGAGGTTTCGATTGGACAACCCACAACTAAATTCCAACCCCAGGGTCAAAGTTTGACTGGATTTGTTTGGAATCGACAATATTTATGGTTTAAATTAGAATGTTCATATTTCCATTTCTGTGTTTTCTAATTACTCTAAATATATAATAATTATTTAATATCATGATGATCATTATCATTGTCTTCATATTAAATATATATTTGACAAGATAAAATAGTTAATTATAATCTTATTATGATTATACCCAATATGTAGATGTAGGAGGGCAGCGCCTTTCCATAGTCTTTGGTCTTCACGGACATATTGAAACTGCCAACACAGATGTCGAGTTTTTAAATGTCGGCAAGTATATGTATGGCCATATTGAAGGGTGGCCAGCATGATGAAAGTTTCTCTATATGTTGACTAAATTCAGATTAACCATCATTTTCCTCGTGAAATGTCAACTATCTCTTTACTTACTTAAATTTATGTTGATAACTTTCGTTACTCTTAAATCAGTGTATTAATTCAAATTTTGATTTGATGTCTTAAATTATTAGTCATTTATTGTGTGTGTATTGATAATTGCATCCTGTATATTATTGTATTGTCAATAAGAATATTTATTTTGATACATGTACATACCATCATAGGTCCTGATTGATAAATTGTCATATTAACATGGGGTCCATTGACTCCATTCTATAAAACTAGTCGAATGATTGATTTACTTGTATGTCAGTCTGAAATTGGGTCCCAAACTCAATACAATATTCATTAATAGGTTGATCAAAGTTCCCTATGCTTGTCTCTATAATTATAATGGTTGCCTACGATTGCCAGACCCTTGTCTTAGTGTTATTAGGCTGTAGTGATTTTTCGCACAAATCACTATGATTTACATTAGTGGACATTCTTGGCCATGCAAGGACGACTGTAACTAAATTGGGACAGAGACTTTAAAGGGATATAAAACTATTAAATAGACATTTTAATCTAACTGGCTGGCAGTGTGTAGTTCAGGGCATGGCCTTGATAACAAACTCAACCTTTCATGTACACACAAAATTCTTTCTTAAAAATAACCTTGCACATATTTTTAAAAGCAAATTCACTGATTTGTTTCTTCCTTGTATTTATTACGTTTTTTCTCTTTCACAGATACATTTACTAAAATGTGTCTATGAAAGTGAAAAACCTTTAATGTATAGTTTATCGCTAGTATAAAGATCTTTGTTTATAGGTCTAGTCAGTAACAAGTTATTGCCAAGACTAACTTGTGTATGCGACTGTACTATATACCCCCCAAAATACCCCCTTTAAAACAGAAAACATACTGATAAAAAAACTGAAAAACACCTAGAAAAATACTGGGGTAATAAGTAGCACCAAATTTTCAAAAATATTTTTCTGTGATATTCCGGTATTTTTCTGTGTTGTTTTCAAGTTTTTTTTAGTATTTTATGGAATTTAATTGTGTGTTATTGCATGCTTAATGAATGTGTCCTGCATGTACAGTAAAACTCTGGTAAAGCATGAAATTACATCATCACACGTAAGAGTAATTTGATGTATTTCATTTAACGTTTGTGCAAAATAAAATATCCCTATATATAGTTTGAATTTGTGCTTGTGTCATTCCATTTACACAGTTTGTTTTCCTGTATTTTGAAATGACCTGTTCATATGGATGTCAACAAAATATATTGTTAAATTAGTGTATAGTATACAGCTTCATCTTTTCACAATACGATATTTTACTTCTTTTCTAACAGGAATTGTTCATAGAATTTAAAAGATTTCAAGTTCAAAACAACTCTTCTACTGAAATATTTCAAGAGAATATTACTGGATTCAGTATCTATTGTGGATGTTAAATTTTCAAACATTAACATATGTATCATAATTGGAATTGTATCAGGAAATATTTACTACCATGACCCAACATTAATGTTGAAATATAATTCATTCAATTTCAAACAGTCATGATTGAAGGTTATTACCAATAACAAACTACATGTATATTCCACTAAATCTTCAGTTGTATAGAGCTTGTTTCTTTATTACTATTATGACTAACAGAAGTAAACATATTATTTTGACCTTAATCAAAGCTGTCATGCATGCTTCTATCTAAAAAAATATTCTCCTGATTTTATTACACTACCAAGTTATTCTATAGACATAGCCAAAAACATTTTTCTCAAGAGATAATTGTTATGTTGACAAAATATTTAATGAAAACTCAATTTAATAAAAAAAAAAGAAGGTTCTTTTTTAAAAAAAAACAACCCCAACCTGCCTGTACCTAGAGCCTTGCTAACTACATGTACATTATAAATAAGATTAAAAAAAAGGACCTTTAGGTATATGTTTCACAAAAATACTTGGTTCATCTCTATTTGCAATGTGTTTAGGATTTTAGCAATTTTTTCCAGGGTTCTTTCCTCATTAGAATCAAGTCTCTGCAGAAAAATATTTTAACCTTTGGTCCAATTTTATATTATTGATAGATAAAGTGATCAGAAAATATGTGACACACAAGCCCAGTTGTTAAACTGCATCTGATTTCTTGTTTAGTTTATAGTATACAGGCAAAATACAAATTTCAGTAAAATCTTTAATTTATTTTAAAGATATGTTCACTCAAGCAGAGTTGTGTCATCTGTTATTAACCCTCTAAACCTTATAATATCAGAAAGTATGATATTTCTAATGATCAGGAAAATTCAGATTATAGCCGCAAATTGTCTAACTTAGACAATAGCGCTCACAATAAAGTAAACTGAGTCTGGTGTTGCTATGCTGACATGTGTACTGCTAAAGCTGTCGTTCATTCTTTATTTTACAAACACAATGCATAATGGGTGGCTATGTTAAAACATGTAGATTTACTTTGAAGTTTTTCTTTAGGGGGAATCAAACTCAATACTATATGTCACCTTGAAAACACTATTTTTTTCACTATTATCTATCACACTGATATGAATGACTGGAAAAGCTTATATTAAGCAAGATTTTATAATGCTCTTCTCATAACTAATTTAAATATTTACTGTTTCAGGTGCTAGAAAAAACCCAGCAGCCACAAATAGTTTATTGAAAGATTATATTAAAAAACGAAATCTTATTCTTTCCTTGGTGGTAAGTATTTCTGTCATGTGCTAGTATGTAATAATATTTTTGTTTGATATAAGATATACACATTAAATACCTAGATACAGGTTCTACTTGTCACGAAAAATACTACTGGTGTCTAATTTAAAGTGATAATCAAGAAATCAGGCCAAGCTTGTGCATTATATATATGTTTTTGCGAGTGCAGTGCTTGAATTTTTGATCATTATATAATATTATATAAAAATGGTGGTTCTTTGAGGTGAAATATTACAGCTAGATTATTCAATGAAGAAATATTAATAATTATATACTCTTCAATAGGCTGGAGCTGTAGATGCTCTGATTACATGGCACAACCCTCTAGAAATATCAGAATTAAAGGTACCAGATGAAGATAAAATAGCTACATGGAGGAGTACACCTTTAACTGATAAACAATGGAAGGAATTAGCCAGATTAAGTTGGGATATATCACCTATTTTAGCTGTTTTCTTACCTTCAAGGTATATTATGGTTACGTACATATAAAACATATCACACCAGACTTTTAATTTTGAGATTTTATCCTAGTTTGAAAAATATTTGATATATTTAATATAGAAACATATTTGAATAGTAAAATTACTTTAATTTAAAGGTGTCAATGATTATTTTAAACGTAAATTATTACAACTGAATTGTCTGATGATGAAGCCTTGATTTTTATCAACAGATTTCGGAATTCTTTAGCATTAGTTAAAGAAGTTACTCTCTTAGTTCGTATTCACCCAGAAGCTGTGTGTCATATTCCTGAAGCTATTAACTTCTTAGTTACTGCTGAATCATTGGAGGCAGATGCATCAGAGGTAAGGCTACATCAAAACTACTTAAAGACATGCTGCTCCATCAGGGCTATTAGGTCATCTGCTACATACAAATTATTTTTAATTCAAACTACCGGTATGAAAAATTGTCCAATTATAACTCATAAAATATAGTGTGTTAGACAATAAATCTTGTTTTCCCTGTCTCATTTCCCTGTCAAATGAGAATATTTTAATAGGACGCTTAGCCTTTCTGTTCATATCAATTCTATGAAATTTATAGAGTATAAACCATTTAATTTACAGCCTTAAATCTATATTTTTATTATTTATGTTTCAGTTGACGCACGTGTTAACGTGGGAGATCGTCTCCCCAGTCTTGGCGTTATCCTATTTTTCAAGATTATACCCACCGCACCCACTAACAGCTCAGTATGCTGTGAGAGTTTTAAGGTCACACCCACCAGTAAGTATTATTCCCAGTTACATGGATGGGACAAAAAGTGTTGTTTTTGATTGTTTTTCCTTGGCTTTGATGTCCTCAGTTAGTTTCACTATTATCAATGATGAAGTGATAAACAAATTAACAAGACTAAAAATGACAACGCATTTGTTTGAAAAAATAATGAAGGGGTGGTTGTCAATTGGTCTAACATGTGCACCGAGTGGTGTGAATTTGATCCTAAGCATTGTGCGTAAGATCACTTGTCCAACCTTGTGGGTTTTCTCCAGGTCTTAGAGTTTTCTTACACCAGTGGATTTTTTAACTAAAATTGAACTATATGTTAGTCTCTCTTTAAGGAGAAAACCTACCTAACGAGAACTTTTTGATTAGAAAGTAGACTAGTTATGCATTGACACAGCAGTGTCGAGTTTACATTTTATGCTTTATCCTGCTTAATCAGTCTTTAGTCAACCACGCCTTATAATATTTGATGCTATATTTATTCCAGGAAGCTTTATTATTTTATATACCTCAGTTAGTTCAAGCTTTAAGATATGATCCTGTAAGTTTTATTTAATTTACTCTTACAAATACAACCATTTGAAAAATTAATGTGATTTCAGAGTTAAACTCCGCTAAACTCACTATCCCTTTTTTTGTTGACATAAAATTTACAATATGTAATGATTTTTAATAATTAGATACTTTGATGTTATTTAATCCTTTATGTTGTATAATTATGTCTGCAAGCCATTATGTTCGAGGCAACGGTTAATGGATTTGAAATGTCTTTTAATTGATAGATATATATCTGTTGTAATTTTAGATGGGATATATAGGAGAATTTATATTATGGGCAGCAAAACGATCACAACTATTAGGTCATCAGATTTTATGGAATATGAAAACAAATACATTTACTGATGAAGATGCTACTATTAAAGATAGTGAGTATATATGCAATATTATTATAAGATTATTTGTGATGAGGATTGCAGAGACTAGGATTAATTGCTGAGGATACAGTTTATCCCCTGTAGTTGTGGACCCGGTCTTCTAATCAGGTACACACCCATACCCTAAGTTTTTTTTTCAATCATTATTTTTTGATTACATGATCGATTGCTTTTCCTTCCTTGCAAGTGACGCATTTCCTTCATAAAATAATTTCTTCACTTAAATTTTTATGAGGGTTAGGATTATATTCAGATCTTTCTTTTAATTGTCAAATAACTGATTCATAATCACTAAAGATTTGATTCATTTTTTTACATTATTTTAAAAACATTTTAAGACAAAAGCGAAATTCTACAATAAATAAGAAGTCAGACTTGTCTAGCTCACTGACAAAAAAGGTGTTAACAAAAGCAATCCTGGGTGAACTGTGGCATTGGCAAGCCAGATTTATGAACTAATTTTCCATGAACTATATTAATCTCAGATAATCTTTACACTTCCAGTTTATACTCTTTGTTGCATTGTACCTAGAGATAAACAGTACAAATCTTATTAGTCAATTTTTCTAATCGTAATTTTACAGACGATTCTTCTTTTCTCATATTTTACAGACAATTCTTGTTGAGGGGAATTATTGCAGCTAGAAATATTGAATGAAAATGTCTGTACACAAACTCTAAAAGAGATCAGTCTTGATTACCTAGTTTCATTCTGAATGTAAATTTATAATACAAGACTAGACATATTAATGTATTTGTGTTTTATTATTATAACAGGTGAAATAGGTGATAAACTAGAAAAAATAATGGATCAAATAATACATGGTTTATCTGGTTTAGCTTTACAATTCTATAAAAGAGAATTTGATTTCTTTGGTAAAATTACAGCTATATCAGGTGAAATAAGGTAAATAATATTTTTACTGTATTAAATAAAAGTAATACATACTCTGTTGCACTCACACATTGTTTTATTCTAGGAGACAAATTTCAGAACTACATATATTAAGATGGCATTACAACTCAAGCTACTATACGTAGTACCAGTCAAACACTAAAATTCTCTTTCATCAAACTGTTATATATATATTAATTTTGAATTTGATGAATCAAATATTGATATTTTTATGTTTTAAATTTTAAAGCCATCATTTTTTTTTTTGTGATTTTCAGGCCATATCCTAAAGGGAGTGAGAGAAAAAATGCATGTTTGCGATGTTTAGAAAAAATAGTTTTACAACACGGTTGTTATCTACCATCTAATCCTGAAGCTATTGTTACAGCTATAGACTATAAATCAGGAACACCAATGCAGAGGTATAATATTTTATAACCATCTTACTTTACTATGTATTTTTCTCATCATTTCTTTGTCTGGTTTTTCTGGCTACAATAGTCGAGTGGTTAAGCATCTGGAGTGGATACCTAACAAGAATATACCTGGCTGAATCCTGAAAATCACCTTGGGTAGTTGCCTAGTCATATGGATTGGATAGAAAATAAAGGTTTACCCATATACATATTTGCGATGAATGTATAAGGTCCATCCGGCATTAAATTCAATTGCTGTCCAGGCAAAATTCAACTCTATAGCATTTTACATGTGGCTGTAGACCTCTTTAACAATATGTTAGGTTCTAACAAAGTTTAGAAGGAAATCTTTTTATGTATAAAAGAAAAAAACCTGTTTGTTTTTCAGTGCTGCTAAAGCTCCATTCTTGGCTAGATTTAAAGTAAAAAAGTGTGGTATTAATGAATTAGAGAATTTAGCCATGTCTGACACTCAACAAATTTGTAAGAAAGATAGTCAACAAATTAATAAGAAAGATAAAAACAACAAGAATCAGGAACATTGGATGGGTTGTATATTTAAAGTTGGTGATGATGTTCGACAGGTAGGACTAATTTGTTGTATTACTAGTAGAGTTAATGGCTTATCTTTATGATTGGTTGTTGGAAATGTAAGATGGATGTTTTTCGATTACAGGATATGTATATCATTACATGATTACATTGTGTGTTATATTGATACATTATACGATCACAGGATATGTTATGTTTGTATGATTACATGATGTGTTATGTGATTTCATTATGTGTGTATGATTACATTATGTTTGTATGATTACATGGTGTGTTATATTAATACATTATATGATCACAGGATATGTTATGTTTGTATGATTACATGATGTGTTATATGATTTCATTATGTGTGTATGATTACATGTTTGTATGATTACATTATGTTTGTATGATGCCATGATATGCTATATTATTACACTATGGTTGTATGATTACATGATATGCTATATTATTACACTATGGTTGTATGATTACATGATATGCTATATTATTACACAATGGTTGTATGATTACATGATATGCTATATTATTACACTATGGTTGTATGATTACATGATATGCTATATTATTACACTATGGTTGTATGATTACATGATATGCTATATTATTACACTATGGTTGTATGATTACATGATATGCTATATTATTACACTATGGTTGTATGATTACATGATATGCTATATTATTACTCTATGTTTGTAGATTACATGGTATGTTATACTAATACATTATTTTTACAGGATATGTTAGCTCTACAAGTTATTGGTATGTTTAAGAACATATTTGATCAAGCTGGTCTAGAGTTATATTTATTTCCATATAGAGTTGTAGCCACTGCACCAGGGGTAAGTATTTAAAAATACTAACATTTCTGTAAAATTTGTGCGTGTATACTTTATAGTTGTGTTTCTGTTGTAATGCAAATGTTTCTGAATAGAAGTTATTTCACTTTAATGATCACTTAGGGGATGATTATCACATTAAAAATATACCTTATTTTTGTACTTTTCTTTCAAACATTAAATGTATATATTATAGTGTGGTGTCATAGAATGTGTTCCTGACAGTAAATCTCGAGATCAGATTGGACGACAGACAGACATAGGAATGTATGAATATTTTATAGCTAAATATGGTGATGAAAACTCTCCTGAATTTCAAGCTGTAAGTTTGTTTTTTTCAGATTAGTTTTGATTTGTACATGTATATATACTTCCTTAAAGCCTATTGGAGGTCTTGCCTAATCCAAAAGAGTTGTGTTACTGTTAGTAAAGACCCCATTTCAGTATGATAATGTTTATTGTATCATAAATATAGTCATATTACTGCTTTTAAAGATATGTTCATGTTGACAATATCAGGCATAGATCTTTGATTGACCATGTAATCATTTGAAAAAAGTCATTTGGACTATATTATATTATATGCAGCCATGCCCTGAGGTCAAGAGTTCACTCCAAGTGTGGACATAACTTCCTAATTTATGGCCCTTGAATATATCAACTTTACACACTTCTGATGATTGACTTCAAATTTGGTGAAAATCAGACTGGACAAAATGGCCGCCCCTCCTTAGCAAATAGTATAAAAATATGGTATATCATGGTTTTGGACCTTCTAGAGGCCACGATTTTGATCCGATTTTGATGGAACTTGGAACATATTTTTATGTCCCAAAGATTTGGTTCCTTTGGTTATTTGTACATATCAGATTATAAACTTCCTGGATTATGACCCCTCATTGTACGAAAAATCCTTTGGTTATTTGCACATATCAGATCGTAACTTCCTGGATTATGATCCCTTAATGTACGAAAAATCACATTTTTACCTATTATACTCTCTAGAGGTTATAATTTTTATCTGATTTTAAAAACTGTTTCAATATATCAAGGTTGCACCTTAATGTTGATTGAGTTTAAATTTCATAAAAATCAGATAGAAACTGCCTGACAAATGGCCGCTCCTTGTGCGCAAATTGCAAAAGAATGTAATTTGAAGGTTGTGGACCCTCCAGAGGTCACAATTTTTATCCGATTTAGATGAAACATAAAACATATCTTTATATCCCAAAGATCTCAGTCACATTTCAGACCATAACTTTCTGAATTATTGCCCCAGATTGTACAAAAAATCCTGTTTGTTTTTAGCTTGTTCTCTACCCATTTCTGGCAGCGGCTGGTTTTGGTATTTCGGTTGGGGACATCAGTCTAACTGTTAGCTAATTGTTTGTGTTTCAGGCTCGTCATAATTTTATTGTGAGTATGGCCGCCTACAGTATTATAGGTTTCTTGTTGCAAATTAAAGATCGACATAATGGTAATATTATGTTAGATAAACATGGACATCTCATACATATAGGTAAGCTACACCTCAAGTATAACAACTTACATTTATACTAAATATCATTATACCATAATGCATCCAAGCATTGGTAAGTGTTTAATACTTTCTTTTTAAGTTTACCAAGGTAGGATATGGAATCGTTTTTCTAGTAACAGACATGTTTTACATTAATGATGAGCATTACTATTAAATTTTCTCCTACAAATTACATTATAATTTAATGATTGAGTGATATAATTTAAACATTGTATAATTTGTTATTATAGATTTTGGATTTATGTTTGAAAGTTCACCAGGTGGTAATATGGGTTGGGAACCAGATATTAAATTAACTAATGAAATGTTAATGATAATGGGAGGTTCGATGGATTCTCCACCGTTTCAGTGGTTTATGGAACTATGTGTACAGGGTTATTTAGCTGTCAGGTATGTTTATAATTATCTCATCAAACACCATCCATCTTAATTCATATTTTCAATTGTGAATTGATGGTAGAGAGTAATAGAAAATGCAGGAGAACTGCACAACAAGAAATAGATAAACAAATGATATAATTACAAAAGACATAGATACAATTAGATACATATTCCCTGAAAATATTTACCATTTGAAAATGATAAGGATCATCTTATGGTGCATATGCTTTATACCAAGTTTGAAAAAATCCCTTAAAGACTCTAGCCTAAATCACGTTAACAAGACATTTTCCTGTTGGAACAGTGGGAATAACTCGGGAACAAATTATTGTAGAATACCTCTAGCCTTCATCACATTAACGAGAAGTTGTGTTGACAGATGAAGACAGATAGATGTATGCGTATAAAAATATATATACTGGCTGTTATTTAAACTTAAACTTATTCTAAATGTTCCTATTTATTTCAGACCCTATCAAGACGCTATTATATCTCTCGTATCACTAATGTTAGACACCCGTCTTCCATGTTTCCGTGGCCAAACCATTAAATTATTACGTACCAGATTTGCACCACAGTATTCAGAACGTGATGCCGCCAACTATATGTTGAAAATTATCAGAGACTGTACCAAGAACTGGAGAGGAAAAACCTATGATTGGTTACAATATTATCAAAATCAAATTCCATGCTAGGGTTGAAGATGAAGTGTTACAGGCTTACACCTGAATGTAGATCGTAATTAACTTAGTGTATTTTAAAAAAACCCAATGAACTATTTAAAAAGTTCAACACATCCCATGTCTGAAATATTGTACTTATAGGTGACTTTAATAAGCATAAACAACAAGTTACTTAATATAGATAAGAAATGTGATATGTACCTCCTTGTGACGTGATGATTTTACGCTTAAATTATACGATACAGTTGGGCAACCAACTTTTTCAAATACATCCTTTGTAATATGTCCCGTGACAAGCTGATTAAAACATAGATCCTATTTTGTTTTGTTTTTATAGTTCAAAATTTCGTTTTACTTGTCTTTACTACACTAGGGTCTCATCTGAAAGAGTTGTTATCATTGACGTGTTCTGGATAATGTGAGAGATTAGCCACTGAAACGGTCTGTTAAGGCGAGTTCTTGGCCTTTTATGGTTTTGATTTCTTAACTCCCACTATAACTTATCAAAAGTATAAAAAAAGAAACGGAATATAGATCTGTATTTTAATTAGATTGGTCCTGGGAAGACAAACCATTATTCTATTTTGTTTTTTACATATCTAAATAAAAACAAGTGAATATTATTTGCAGGTATAAAAAATCTCATGAATATTTTACCAAATATGTACAATTTTCTTTGAAAGAATGTCATGACATGACAAGGTATTTGATGTCACATATGTAGTAAATGATGTATATTTTAGTTTCTAAACAGTATTTTGTATATTTCCATATTTTATAAATTATTTTAAGAATGTTGTTAAATAACTACATATTTCATAATTAATTTTTATACTTAAACTAAACAGGATTACATATAAGAATACTTTAAGTAACACTTTAATTTAGCTAATAAACATGTACTTTAGTAAATAGCTAGCAAACTGTTGATTCATAGTGCTCATTTAACTAGTAGCATGTATGATGCTTATTAACCCTAAGTGAATCTGATTTGAACTTTCAAATTTGGACTGTAAATTGAGTTTTAATACCAGAATTGATATGTGCTATAGTTATGTAACCAATGCTATTTGTGTGCAGTTTTCTTAAATCTTTCTTAATCCAAATGTATATGTGTAATGTATGTACCATTTACCTGATATATTATGTAAATAATAGAATGTTCATGTATATAGATTTTTTTTTTGACTATTATTTATTTTAGCTTTTTATTTTTTTTATACAATATAGATGGACTGTTAAAATATTTGTAAGTTATTGTCTCTATAGATCACAGAAGAGTAAGGCCATATAAAAAAATATACTTTGGTTCTCAGATATCCTCATTGATTACCGCTCATAGATATATCATGGGTAGTAACATTTCTTTTAGACTTATCTAGTCCATAAATAACCCTGGTGATCTAGAATCATAAATGGTACTGGAAAATTGTAAACTGACTATTTGTTATCAGGAAATAGCGACTATTGTCTGCTTAAGTTATCCATTTATAATCTTTTGACAAAATGTAAACACAAAAATGAAAACTTACCTCCCATGTCTGAGAACCAGAATATTCTATTTGTATAGTCTAATGAGGTTTTTTTTAACACAGGGGGATTGTAAATCTACATATTACGTTTGTATGACTCATGAACTAACACATTTGAATAAGAAATTGGTTGCTGTTTGAAAAAAAATGATTCAAAGTGAATAATAATATAGGAGATAAAACACTAACATTATGAACACTGATTTATTATAGATTGAATTAATGAACACTGATTTATTATAGATTGAATTAAACATAAAACCTTAGTAGATTTATTTTACAAGAATGAATAAATCATGCTTTTATACTGTACTATTTCTATTTACATGCCCCTGTTATTTTTATTATTTGTTTTATTGGTGTTCAGTAAGTTAAATGTCACACAATTTAAACAAAACCAATAATTATAGTCGTTGACCCTGTCCGTCTGGCCGGCGTCCCTTTCTCTAAAGGCTTAAGTTAATATTTAAGGTCATGAGACGAAAAAGCCTATTGATTTTCAACGATTCAAGATAATTACTGCCAGAGTTATGGCCCTTGATCACTTCAAAAAGTCATGTGGACACTGTAGAGGCTGAGGTTAATATCTGATTGACTTTAGATTAATACACAGAGTTTAAAGTCATGAGATGATAAGCCTATAGTTTTCAGCAATTTCCAATAATTACTGCCAGGGTTATGGCCCTTGATCACTTCAAAAAATCTTGTGGACACTCTAGGGGCTAAAGTTGATAAATATCTGATAGACTCTAATTTTATACACAGTGTTTAAGGTCATAAGAAGAAGAATCCTATTGATAAATACTTGCAGAGTTATGGCTCTTGATCACTTCCAAAAATCTTGTTGACACTCTAGAGGCCAAAGTTAATATCCGATTGAGGTTAAATTTATACACAGTATTCAAGGTCATGAGACGAAGAAGCCTGTTGATTTTCAGCGATTTTCAATTATTGCTACCAGAGTTATGGCCCATGATCATTTCAAAATATCTTGTGAATGCTCTGATCTAGAAGCTAAAGTTATCATCCAATTGACTTCACAGAGTTTAAGGTCTTGAGTCGAACAAGTAGATTGATTTTAAATGAATTTTGATAACTTGAACAGCTAAAACCATGATATTAAATGTTTCGTATACTAAACGTTAGCATGGACCAGAACTTTATAAAAACCAAACAAACTTTAGTGATTTTCTGATAATTACTTAATAAGTTGTTACTCTTAATCAGATTTTAGTACATTATAAATGTTTCATTACCGAAAAAAGTATAAATATGCTACAACTCTTGTTGACAGCCCAGACGATTTATCTGCTGTGGGTGTATGTTTCATTGACTGTCAACCTATCTTTAATATATCCAGAAAATTTTATAAAAAATGATCTCATCTGTGCCAAGAACAAATTTTGGATCTTTGAACTTTTCATATAAAATGTTGTTTTAATTTTAAAATTGACAGATTTTTATTTTGGCTACATTAACATACTGTACTTACATGTACACTGGCTTGATTTAACATCAAATGCCATATGCAGGATGTCAATTATTAACGAAAATTCCACCCACAATTTTCTTTTAATTGTGTATTACCTCTTAATCCAGTCTAGAAAATAAAGAGTTGTATAAGTACATCATGATGAGGTAACTAGTAATTGTAATAAACTTAAGGCCAGTCTAATGTTATTATATAGAAAACAGTATAGGTTATCCTAAGTAAGAACTATTTTAACATGTATGTTCATATTTTAATTGTTTTCACAAAGTAATACGACATTGTTGGTTCTTTTTTTAGATATATATTTTTTTTTCAATATCAATTCCTATACTGGTTTGTTGTGGATTGTTTATGAAGATATTGATAGGTATAAAAACAGTTATTTTTGTATCGAAATAGACAGAAATGTCAGGCTTTATTAATAGAATTACTTATTGCAATATCTGATATTACTCATACTGTTATTTTTAAACTTACATAGACTAGTGTAGTAGTGGAAAGATCTATAAAAGGTACAACAAGCCAGATTCACATCTACCTGAAAAGTAGGACGTTAACCCTATTTCATTTTTTTCTCAAAGTCAGTAATATGAACAATTTTAATGGAAAGCTAGCTTAAATTCATTTCCAACCAAGATAGCTCCCAAAAATTAAACTGGTAGTAATTATAACCTTAACACTATGCTAGTTTAAAATTGGCAGCTAGCTCATAACACCAAAAAAAATGGAAACCCATGTAAAAGGTAGATATGGATATACCATGAGTCATCTGCAAACTACATTATTGTGAAAGCATCTCTAAAGTAAATATCAGTTCAAAAATTGTGTGATTAAGTTTTGTATTTATTTACAAATATATAATGGAATGAAAATTCAGCAGATGATATTAAATATAAATGATCAAAGTAAGCCAGGCAAACTACAATATTTGCGGAAAAATATTTTGATGAACCGTTTTTATAATGTGAGTGAATCCAACCCGGAAGATTATCTACTGTTCATATATTAATATTGTTTTCATTATCAAATAATGATGAATAATCAATTTAAATACAAGATAAAAGTGAAGGCATCTACTGTAGTAAACACTCTTGGAAAAACTTATTTATTAGCAATGGACATTAAACCCCATTCCTCTCTCTTCTATACTAATACATGTTATGTGGTGCAATAAGTAATCTGTGATATAAGTAAAAAATAAAATAAGCATTGTATTTATAATTAATCTGGCTTATATCTATAATCACACTACACTATATATCTCTGTTCCTCTACACAATTCAATAAACTGGTTAGAATATAGACTTAAACTCTTTTAATTGGATTAAATAGTAATTTTTATGTATAATATGAACACTTGGGTGAGAACTAATATATCCTGTCTTCTTCATTTGAAGTATGTCACATATGTTTTGACAGTTACCAACTACTCTCTTACCGAAATTTCTACAATTCAGGTTCAAAAAAGAAATTGTTTGATATGATTAGAAGTAGATGAGTAGATCGGTACCGTGCAAAATCGTGACAACGGGGCTACTTTTTGAATAGAAATTTAACATGGAACATAATTAACTCGACATGCGGAGGTGTTGCAACTGACAGTATTTATATAACGCAATTTATACAGAATTCAAGAATGACGAAGTAGAAAACTGATCAAATATGTCTCTCTCAAGATTATAGGCGAAGTCACAGTAGCAGATATACGGTATCGATATGTATGCTATCAAAGAAAATTATGGGAAGAATTTGTTTCATGTGAATTGTGAATCCTTTGTTACTGACAGATAACGTCTGTTACTGTTTGTCTAAAGCTTTCACAGATCAATGGTCAGTCAACAACGACCAAAATAGAATAATGCAAGTAACTAGAAACACTGCTATCTAGAATTTTGGTATATTCCCGAAACAATGGCAACATGTGATCTAACGTGCGCGCTTTAGATCTATATTAATGCCTTTAGGGTTCCCACAAGAGGACATTAACCCCCATTTATTTCATTTCCTTCTATATAAGAATAATAAAAAAATATGTTTCATCCTTTCTATTTCCACGACCATGCCAGAGCAATTCCTGGCAAGTACATATTTTAACATTGATAAAAATCAAATAATAATTTTGACCATAATAAAGAGTTTCTGACAGGTTATATAGTTGACTTTCGTAAAATCAGGGGCCATAAACCAGAACGTTACTCGCCGATATGGGCCAAACTCGAACGCGTCCGACATCTTTGGGATATAATCATAGGCGTAGGAGCTCGATGACAGTTAGGGGGAGGGGGCAGAACCCAAAATGCTCGAAAAAATTTCGAGTTTACAGCAAAATTTTTGAATATTTTACGGCTGCAAACACGTTTTCCTGCTATTGCAGCCGGTGAACAAAGCAACTTCAAAGTGGTCTAATATCGGTGGTACTTTTTACCACCGACTACCGCCAACCAAATGCTTTTTACCGCTGACCAACTGCCGACCGTCTTGTAAATACCGCCGACCAAATACGTTTTACCGTCGATTGCATTTAATGACTTTCGACCGTAATATTATACCGCCGACCAAATGCTTAATGATTCCTTGTTACCACCGACTATATAAAATCAATAAGATTATTAGTGAAAAATAAATAGATTTGGTTAAATACACAGAGTTTGATAAAAAAATATATATATATATATATATTTTATTATATACATATGGTCGACAATCGAAAACGATAATGTCCAAACTAGCACCAAATTAGTGGGACTTCATGTAAGATCTACACAAACGACCACAAAGAGGGCAACTGACTGCACCCTCTGCAGTGAAAGGTCGATTCTTTGCCGCCTCACGTCTCTTCTGCTGCATGGTCAATATTAATTATTATTCTTTGGATGGGAACTATATGCCTATGTTGTTTAATATGGCAAGGTGTGAATCCACAAACCATATTTTTAAGTGTGTCATTTATAGAAACCCCAAAATGCTCCAGAATTAATCGAGAAGCTGTATATGTGTGTGGAATTTCAATTAATTAATTTAAGCCGGTGAACAAAGCAACGTGAAACTCGAACTCCAGTCAATCGTGTACAGTCCACGAAGACGAAACCGTTGGGAGAAAATTTTGAAAATGTAACTGCTGCAAACGCGTTTTCCTGCTATTCCAGTCTATGAATACAACAACTTCAATTTGGTCCAATATAGCCTACTTGGCTGACCCGAATTCCAAACAACCAATCAATTGTCGAGCTGTATGGAGGCCTCACCCTCCCGGATAAGAAATTTGATTGGTCGATACTTTAGGTCACGATAACTTTAGTTCTAATTAAGTGAGAGTGACAAAACTTAGTGTATAGTTTCATTACATCAATACCTTGACTAAGTTAGGGTAAGCAGAGCGATAAGAAATTCGATGATCTGAGACTTTAGAGCACAATAACTGCCCTTCTAATTTGGGTAGAATGTTCAAACTTGGTGTAGGCAATCGTTTGGTACTTGAGTTCGATTATAAACATTGTCTGCTTACGGTAAGTAGAGATAAGCAATCTGATTAGTGATTGGTTCATGCTTTTGGGCACGATAACTTAACCTGCTATTGCCGATCTGGTAGTTATCTTTTAAAAAATTGCATAATTTCAGGAACCAGTTACTTTGGAATTCTTCTCCATCGCTGAAGCGGTCGGGAGTTCGATCCCTGCATTGGCCGAGGAAGTTCATCATGATTTTCCGGCGCGGTTCCCCATTTTGAGTGATGCGGGACGGAGGGCCTGACAAGGACAGCTGTTTAGTCGTTAGGATGGGACGAAAAACCGAGGTCCCGTGTACACATTGGCGTGCACGCAATTCGATAAATGAGTAGACAAAATTTCCCCTTAAACACATTGTATGGCGTATGCCCGCCTTCATTTGCCCAGTTCGGAGCAGAACAGTAGAAAGTTAAACCCGAGTTTATTTCATTTTTTTAATACTACTGCAATTACAGATCTATATTTGGTTTTATATTTTTGATGGTCTACACTACATGAAGATCTTATATTACAATTTCTTATACTTTACGTTTTGTCCGTGGCCTTGATTTCTGGCTCGCCCTAACACACCATTCGTCAAACCTCGACAGATTCTACGCATCTAATCTCGGCTGTATGACGAAATCCGCCAGATTTGAACTATTTAAAAGGTTCTGAATGCAAAATGGCTGCCCCCCCCCCCCATGGGTATTTCTGCGGAGTGTGTATTATATCAACAAACATCAAGTTTGGCATTGGGTTTGGGGAATTACCAGGGAATATTACCAAACCAGCAGCCTAGAGACAATATCTCAGCTCATTTAGGTATATAGTACACTCTACAAAAGACGCAATTTGGAACTTTTTCGTAAAAGCGGCTCGTTTTCCTGTTCAAGTAAACCGTTACCCGCATCGCAAATGTATGGGCGTAGGTAAATATCACTTACTGTCTAGAGCCGAGGTAAGATGTAGTGTACCGGAATCTGCCGAGATTTGGCGAATGCTTAACGCACGTGCCTTATTTGCCCAATGGTGAATCCGGCACTGCTTGTACTAACCATGGTAGGCTACTAACAGTACATCACCACCAGAATACCTTATATTTCTGACGGAGGTGCCCATTTGTATTAATTCGTTGAAGTATGGGGGTGTCAACAGGGGTGTTTTCCTAAATTAAAAAGAAGGTGGGCCCTGTCTAATGCATACATCAAAACTCACCCATTTTGGTCAAACAAATTGCGTTGAAAAACTTTTGATTTGAAAGCGAAAGTTATCAGCAGATAATAAAATATATACCAGTAAAAGAATCCACTGAACACCCATCCACTAATCGGGGCGGCTTACCAGTCAGAGCAAACCAGCTCGACCTAGCCCCGCAATGATAAAATGCAAGGGGAAGCATTAATATTAGTAGGCCTATTATAAATGACATGCACATAAGGAGCCTAACCTGTTGTAAGAGAAAAACATAACTACATAGGCCGGGCTACCCCCCCCCCACACACACACACCGGTTCTAAATATAACTGCGATGTAATTTTCAAAAAAGTTCTGTCCGAGACGTGTCGCTTCCGTTGGCCGCTCCCTTAATCCTACCTGTCCGAGAGTGCATGATAGTCAATGGAGTATTTTATATAGTTTGAGGAGACAAACTCGACTGTAATTCAATAATGTTTGCGAAAATATGTAACAGTCTGACTGTTTGCTGCCCAGTTGTGATTTACTGTCTGATTACAGGGGCAGCGGAGCCGGCCCGATTTCGGGGGGGGGGGGGCTACTGACCATACCCCCCCCCCCCTATAAACTTTTTTCGCTTTTTTGAGCTTTTGGCGACATTTTATTTTCACTATTAAAAATTATTGCCGGGGCTAAAGCCCTAGCCCCCCCCCCCCGGCTCCGCGGCCCCTGTCTGATTATATATCAACATTGCCTATGTATAGACTTCAAATTTTGAACGTAGACAAAATCAAATCATGTCATAAAATAAGATGAAGTCGACAATTATTTTTTGACCCACATCAAAGAAAACTCAAAATTCATATACTTATGCATTGATGTATAGATAGATAGATAGATAGACCTAAACGAATCGATATGATAATTGTCGAATTCATCTTATTTTATGACCCACATCAAAGAAAACTCAAAATTCATATACTTATGCATTGATGTATAGATAGATAGATAGACCTAAACGAATCGATATGATATCAGGTATGTTACACTCCTGCCGTGTTTTCAGACACTGATTAAATGATATTCATAGTTCCAACGTCTTGAACAATCATGTCTGAGAAACAGGAATGTCAAACGTGGGGTTTCTTTTTATATGGTTTCTATGTGTTTTAAATCCATTGTATTTGGAAATGTCTAATATATAAGAAATATGGCTAGCTATTTCATCGGTATTATTAAAAACAATAAGCCGAATGTGCCAAGAAAAGTAGGTTATTGTTAAATAAGCCTTAGGAGAAAGCATTATTGTAAACCCTTTCCCATCCATGGTTCTTGCAAATCATATACTTGTCTTTATAGACATCATAGATCGTGATTTAGAGAGAGGAAGGCGAAGGACCCGGAGAAAATCCATGAGGTTGGACCGGCGACTACACTCCTTGTCACGTACAGTCGGGGAATCTCGGGAGCCATGCACGGTAAGTGGGTAAGACGTGAGGGTCTGGAAGGGATCACGTATAGTCGTTCGGATGGGACGAAAAACCGAGGTATCTGTACACATTGTCGTACACGCACGTAAAATACCCAGTGGCAGTTGGAATTATATTTAAAAGTAGAACCTACAAATAAATATTTCCTTCGTAATGAAGACAAATTAAAAGAAAATCGATGCCGTACTGATTTTTTTTCTAAATCATTTATCCCATCCAGTATAAGAGAGGGGAATAAACGCAGTACCCCTGCAAGACAATCTAAAACTCTGAAAACTTTCTCCGATCATCTATCCAAATCTGATATCAAAGTTCCTTCGTTTTATTATAACGGTCACAGGACACCCCGAATAATTCATTGTAAATCAAGACTTCGGTACTCTGACCTTCAGGGTCACAAATTTCTAAAGCGGTGGACACACTAGCCGAATGATTCGGCCGAATCGTTCGGCCGAATCAATCGGCGTCGAAATTCGCCTAGTGTGTCCACTGTCATTCGGCCGAATTTCTAATCGGCCGAATGATTCGCCCGAATCAAACATGTTTGATATATTCGGCCGAATATTTATTCGACCGAATTATATTCGCCTGGTGTGTCCACTTCGCCGAAGCATTCGACCGAATGTAGAATTCATTAGCCAATCAGCACTCCTATCGAGAAATCACGTGATTATTTGAAGACATAGACGACGCCGTTTTTAATCATGTGACGTGAAAAGTGATGCAATCGACTGGTGAATCGGCCGAAACATTCGGCTGGTGTGTCCACCCATTCGGCCGAATAAAATTCGGCGCCGATTGATTCGCCCGAACGATTCGGCCGAATCATTCGGCTAGTTATTATATACTGTACATTTTCAACCATTATTCTTTTTATGTAATATGTATGTGTTCACCATTATAACTATTTATATACACCATTTTTTTGCATTAACAGTATACATGTATGTATACAAATTATTTAGGGAGGGGGGTATTACATAGGCTTAGCCTATTCCCCAATCCCATTCAGACAACCTGAATAAAATATTGTTTAAAAAAAAAAGTTGTCAAGCGGGTAAAATCTTTCACTTAATAATATGAGTAGTGTATGGTGTTTCAAGCGCATGGAATCTTTATCTGGAGTAGTTGATGGGGTGTAAAGCGGGTGAAATCTTTATCTGGGGTAGTTAATGGGGTGTAAAGCGGGTGAAATCTTTATCTGGGGTAGTTGATGGGGTGTAAAGCGAGTGAAATCTTTATCTGGGGTAGTTGATGGGGTGTAAAGCGGGTGAAATCTTTATCTGGGGTAGTTGATGGGGTGTAAAGCGGGTGAAATCTTTATCTGGGGTAGTTGATGGGGTGTAAAGCGGGTGAAATCTCTATCTGGGGTAGGTGATGGGGTGTAAAGCGGGTGAAATCTTTATCTGGGGTAGTTGTTGTAGTGTTTAGCGGGTGAAATCTTATCTGGGGTAGTCGATGGGGCATTGGGGTGTCAAGCGGGTGAAATCTTTATCTGGGGTAGTTGATGGGGTGTAAAGCGGTTGAAATCTTTATCTGGGGCAGTGCTGGATTAACCATAAGGCAAAAAAGGCACGTGCCTTAGGGCCAGCCAAACATCCAGGCCACAAAATAATGAAGTACAAATTTTTTGATAATTATCAGGTGATGCCAAAAATGCTTGCCTTTATTTTTATGTAAACAAATTGTATTCTTCTCCATCTACGCGTTTAAGCTTTCACTGCTCTGATAAAGGGTTGCGAATGATGTTTCGTTCCTTTACACACGTGAGGTTTGTTTACATTGGTTGTGGGAAAGAATCTCGTAAGTAATTTCATATTTTTTCAAAAATTTTCATTGATTTCGCAATTGACATTAGCTGTATTTCACATAATACGATGAGTCAAAAATGTCTTGATATACTGGCACTTCTATGCATCGAAAGTGATTTACTTCATAAAATTGACTTTAAGAAACTAACTGAAGAATTTGCAGTCACAAAAGCACGCAAAGTCTCAATCTAGCTAGGCAGTGAATAGGAATATGTTGGCTACTTATAGTAAATACAGTACTGTCAATCAAGGCCGTATGCAGGATTATAAAAGTGGGGATGCAGCAGATTGTTGGGGAGGGGCAATATAATATCCGAGTTTCTGAGCGCAGAGCGGCGACCGACAAAGCTGAGGTCCCGCATGCGGTTAGGGGAGGGGATGTCTGGGAGTTTGAAAATAAGACTGCCGCAAACGCATTTTCAACCCACTAAAATGAGAAGTTTCTTGTCCTCTAACTTAGAACTATGTGGATAGGGTGACCAGAACGAGAATCATTAATAATGTCATTTGGCGGCCCCCCCCCCCAAATGATCGATAAGGCCCTATTAAGTGTGGATATGGCGACTAATATCATGTGGTGGGACAGGCGCTGGAAACACGTTTTTTGGCCATATTGGTGGTATCCAAGAGTCGATTTTGTTTTTGATATGGCGCCATATTTAGGTTAGGCTTTTCCTCCTGGTTCTCCTGCCCCTAGAACCGCCCCATTGCCTCCACATAAGAAAGTTTGGATCAGTGCACCCTTAAAACCGCCCGACTGACTGTTCAGTAGACTACCTTAAGAATATCACTGTGTGATAAACTCTTTTGAGGGGGGCGCCTTATATTTCAAGAGGTGCGATGTACCCCTTGCACCCCCGTTAGACACGGCCTAGTTGGCAATCTTCTGAATTTGTTTGTAATAAATTTTCTGTTGCTTAATTTAACTTAATTCCTTTTGTTAATGAGCCCAACATACCTGTATTTTCAGGCCACCTATCAAAATGTCCCTTAGGGCCAGCAGAGCCTTAATCCGGCACTGATCTGGGGTAGTCGATGGGGTGTAAAGCGGGTGAAAATTGCAACGCTATACCTACAATGTGGTCAACGAGATGTTAAGTGAGGTGTCAAGAGAGCGTGCTATCAATCCGGTTAAATTGATTGCACACTTTTTTGGGTGCCAAGCAGACGTAATCTGTAACGTCCTAGAGTAGTTCTATACCGACTTTAAAAGTAATTTAACTAACGCCACAAAATCGAAATACCTTAAAGTTTATAGGTTCAATCACCAATATTTTTTTTTTTTGGGGGGGGGGGATTAATTTGGGCCCCTTAGGTAGTCCCCAAAAAATAACTGGGATGCACGCCCCCTGTCATGTCCCGGGGTGGGACCAAGTGAACTCGGCTCGATTTCATTGACCCCCCTGGGCCACCAAGAAGGAATGATATTTTCATTATTATGGATCACAAGGACAATTATGACAGGTTTCGTGGATGTACTGAAATTAAGTTACAAAACCAATTAGGGTGGGGTGGGGGTTAATGTAAACAGGTTCACCCGGTTTTGTACTAGAGATGTTAATTAAATCTTTGCTAGCCAATATCTTGTTTTTCATTTTCCACTTGAACTATTATAGCAAGTCAGCTCTTTATCCATATCTTACGTCTTATTTCAAAACAGTAACGTCCTACCAGCCAAAACGACCAAAAGATTCTTGTTGCAAAAAGTTTTTTGTCCGAAATAAAGTCTCCCCTGGCTAATGGAATAAACGGCAAGGCACTTTTTATTCAAAATAGATGTAGAAACGTACTACACTTTTGAAAATCATGGCCATCCCAATTTTGCTATAAAAAAATGACATAAAAATTTATGGGGGGGGGGGGTAGGATCCTTTTTTTGTGCATTATATTATATTAAAGTGCAACATCACATGTTAGAAAGGGCTTTTCTCGACCTAAAACAGGTGTGCCCAATAGCTGGAGAAGGGCGTTTTCCTAAGCAAAAAGGGCGTGGCTAAAAAAAAAATTTGGGGGACAAAGCCCCCAGACCTCCATAGCTTTTTACCCCCCGCTCAGCACCGGCTGGCGCCGCCGCTGACTACCTGCAAATCCTAACACTCCCGAATTTGGGGGGGGGGGGGCAGATGTAGAAATTGAGCCAGATTTAGCTCTTGCATTATGTATGCTTAAAATGAACCCACGTGCTTCTTTCACATAATCGTCAATCGCCTGTGCATGGATTTTAGAATCTTAATTATAATACGCAGCAGCTTATTTTACGTCTACTCCCAGCGGCGTAAGGTTGTTCACAGCAAAATTAAGATTCAGTAAAAAAAGAAATGTTTAAATATTTTATTTGTGCACGATTTTTTAAACTACATCTAAAAGTATACTAATTAAGAAACAAAATATAATATGGCCTTTAAACAATATCTTAAAGTACGTTGCTATAGATACAAAATAAAGGTCGTCACAGGCAAAAATCGTTTAAACATTTGTCTAATTTAACATCTGGTCCCGAGTTCACAAAGCATTCTTAGACTTTGATGCAGAAATATAAAACTTTGCACATAATTTTTTATTGGTGTATTTGATATATTGAAACAAAATCATAAAGGGCTACGTTTTACTTCAAATAAGGTTAACAAGTTTGAGTAAATTCTCAACTTAAGTCTGGGAATGCTTTGTGAACTCAGGGCCATATATATTGAAATACAAATATAAATCAAAACCTCAGAAAAAATAATTTAATCTATTTCGACTGATGAATTATCAGTTGGCCTTCATTAAAACAATATGTTAAACTATGTGGCAAAAGGTAAAAAAAAAAGGTTGGTGAAAATATCTTATAAAAATCTCGACCCCCACCACCTTCCTCTTATTATATTTGTATGTCGAATATTTCAAAATGAATTTGCCCCTCTCAATTTACCATAAATAAGTTTGTTCCAAGTTTAGGGAAAAGGGAAAATTTATATTTTGGACCTGTAGCATGATTGGCGGACAGACATAATGCATCTTCCCTCCCCCCATAGCACATCATGTTTGTATGCCAAAAGTTTCGAAATAATTTTGATCCCACTCAAATTCCCATAACGGTTATGTTCCAAGTTCAGGAAAATGAAAAATTTCGAATTTTGTTCTGTAAAATGAAATATGGGCATATAAAAGAGCTAAATGATAATTCGGGAAATACAAATCATAATCTCTTATTTATAAGTAAATAATTAAGAAATCACATCTATTCAATATATAGATCATTTGAATTTTGACCCGGTTCTACGTCCTTATAAAATATTATACTAACACACTGACGATAATATAAAAACATGAATATTTATATCAATCTTTGTAGGCTTTTCTGACAATCTCTAGAGACTGGTATCATAATATTATAGTATATACTTATTTGAAATAAAGATGTAGATATGAGTGGTCAGTATTAGGAGACAGCTACCTTACACCAACTCATATCTAGGGATGGGGGGGGGGATTTCCCATGTGCTCTGATCAACTTAAATTGTTTATTCACTACTGACCTTACATTGTTAAATATGTAATCATGCATATTATAATATAAATGAACATTTATAACAGTAGACATCAGTCCTACAACGTCATTAAAAAGTACTATTTTGGCAATAATAATTTGTCTAATTTAACATCAGATATTTTGAAATACGAATGTAAATCAAAACCTATTATCTTTAATTTAGTATAGCCCAGACACCACTCTTGTTGTAACTGAGTAATATGTCGCAATCTTTATTCTGGTCAACAATTTGTACTATTCTACAATATTTCAATTAATAAATGATACAAATTTCATCTTAACACACCTAATTTTAAAAATTGGAAAAATTCAACTACATGCCGTAACATGGTTTGAAAAGCTTTACGTAAACACTTTCAAATGCAACTTGGATTCAAACATATTTTCGAACCCTCTGGACAAGTAAGATGGTTGTAATGGATAATTTACACAACAGGTAGAACACTTAAACATCTTGTAGCTAGAATAAGGCTAATTATTTTTTTTTCTGGACCTGTCAAGCCAGCAAGAGTGTTATTGTCCCTTTAAGAAATAATATAACCTATTTCGACTGATGAATTATCAGTTGGCCTACATTAAAACAATATGTTAAACTATGTGGCAAAAGGTAAAAAAAAAAAGGGTTGGTGAAAAAATCTTATAAAATTTCGCCCCGCACCACCTCCCCCTTAGTATCTATGCATGTCGATTGTCGAATATTTCAAAGATAAATTTGCCCCATTCAATTTACCATAAAATAGTATGTTCCAAGTTTAGGGAAAAGGGAAAATTTATATATTTTGGACCTGTAGCATGATGGACGGACAGGCATTAAACATCTTCCCTCCCCCCATATCACATCATGATTGTATGTCAAAAGTTTCGAAACAATTTTGATCCCACTCAAATTCCCTTAACGGTTTATGTTCCAAGTTTAGGAAATATGAAAAATTTAGAATTTGTTCTGTAAAATGAAATATAGGCATATAAAAATATATTATTGTTTAATATAGGCATATAAAAGAACTAAATAATAAATCGGGAAATACAAATCATAATCTCTTATTCATACATGTAAGTAAATAATTTACTAAGGAATCACATAATCTATTCAATAGATGGATCATTTGAATTTTGACCCGGTTCTAAGTCCTTATAAAATATTATACTAACACACTGACGATAATAAACACATGAATATTTATATCAATCTTTGTAGGCTTTTCTGACAATCTCTAGAGACTGGTATCATCATATTATAGTATATAGTATTTGAAAAAAAGATGCAGATATGAATTGTCAGTATTTAGAGGCAGCTACATTACACCAACTCATCTAGGGAGGGAAGGGATATCCCATGTGCTCTTAACAACTTAATTGTTCAGTCACAACTGACCTTACATTGTAAAATTCGTAATCCTGCATATAATATAAATTAACATTTATAACAGTAGCCATCAGTCCTACAACGTCATTAAAAAGTACTATATTGGCAATAATAATTTGTCTAATTTAACATCAGATATTTTGAAATACGAATATAAATCAAAACCTATAATTGATTTAGAAATAATTTAATCTATTTCGACTGATGAATTATCAGTTGGCCTACATTAAACAATATGTTAAACTATGAGGCAAAAGGTAAAAAAAAAAGGTTGGTGAAAAAATCTTATAAAAATCTCGACCCCCACCACCTTCCCCTTATTATATTTGTATGTCGAATATTTCAAAATGAATTTGCCCAATTCAATTTACCATAAATAGTATGTTCCAAGTTTAGGGAAAAGGGAAAATTTATATTTTGGACCTGTAGTATGATGGACGGACAGACATAATACATCGTCCCTCCCCCAATATCACATGTTCCAAGTTTAGGAAAATTTAAAATTTAGAATTTGTTTTGTAAAATGAAATATAGGCATATAAAAATATATTATTGTTTAATATAGGCCTATAAAAGAACTAAATAATAAATCGGGAAATACAAATCATAATCTCTTATTCATACATGTAAGTAAATAATTTACTAAGAAATCATATAATCTATTCAATAGATGGATCATTAGAATTTTGACCCGGTTCTAAGTCCTAATAAAATATTATACTAACACACTGACGATAATAAACACATGAATATTTATATCAATCTTTGTAGGCTTTTCTGACAATCTAGCATGGTGGACGGACAGACATAATGCATCTCCCCTCCCCCCATATCACATTATGATCCCACTCAAATTCCCATAACGGTTATGTTTCAAGTTTAGGAAAATGTAAAATTAAGAATTTTGTTCTGTAAAATGAAATTTGGGCATATAAAAATATCTTTTTTTTGTATAATAAAGGCCTATAAAAGAACTGAATGATAATTCGGGAAATACAAATCATAATCTCTTTATTTATAAGTAAATAATTTATTAAGAAATCATATCTATTTAATAGATGGATCATTTGAATTTGGACCCGGTTCTACGTCCTTATAAAGTATTATACTAACACACTGACAATAATAAACACATGAATATTTATATCAATCTTTGTAGGCTTTTCTGACAATCTCTAGAGACTGGTATCATAATATTATAGTATATAGTATTTGAAACAAAGATGCAGATATGAGTTGTCATTATTTAGAGGCAGCTACCTCACACCAGGGAGGGGGGGGGGGTTCATGTGCTCTGAACAATTTAATTTGTTCATTCACTACTGACCTTACATTGTAAAATACGTAATCATGCATATAATATAAATGAACATTTATAACAGTAGACATCAGTCAAGGCCCAAGCCAGAAACCAAATTTAGCCGACATAGGGGGGCGAGGAAGATGAATTTCCGACGACAAAAAAACAATGAACCAAGGTCATCGCCGAATGCCGTAAGCAGGAGGAGAGGAGAGCACGAAAATTAGAAGCTGAGAGAGTGAATTTAGACCTCTATGACATGCAGGTGGCGAATGTGTCGGAAAATTAAGAGTTTCCAGCCGACATTAACCATCTCTCGGCCGAATTTGAGAGGATATGTCGTAATAAAACTCTCTCCCGGCGAAAATGCGAGATAGCTAACCAGCGATTTTTTTCCGACGCAGACAGCAATATTCCGACAATAATAATTTGTCTAATTTAACATCAGATATTGAAATACGAATATAAATCAAAACCTCTAATTGATTAAGAAATAATATAATCTATTTCGACTGATGAATTATCAGTTGGCCTACATTAAACAACATGTTAAACTGTGTAGAAAAAGGTAAAAATTAAAGGGGGGTTGGTGAAAAAATCTTATAAAAATCTCGACCCCACCACCTCCCCTTATTATATTTGTATGTCGAATATTTCGAAATGAATTTGCACCATTCAATTTACCATAAATTAGTACGTTCCAAGTTTAGGGAAAAAGGAAAATTTATATATTTTGGACCTGTAGCATGATGGACGGACAGGCATTAAACATCTTCCCTCCCCCCATATCACACCATGATTGTATTTGTCGAAAATTTCGAAACAATTTTGATCCCACTTTAATTCCCATAACGGTTATGTTCCAGGTTTAGGAAAATGGAAATTTTAGAATTTTGTTCTATAAGATGAAATATGGGCGTATAAAAACATCTAATTATTGTTAAATATAGGCATATACAAATAATAATAATGTATATTAATAAGGAAATAAAATCAAACTCTTATCTATAGGTAAATAATTGATTAATAAATAATATATTATATTCAACAGATGGGTTATTTGAATTTTGACTTCGTTCTACGTCTTTATAAAATATTATACTAACACACTGGCAATAACATACTGTTATAAATGTTCATTTATATTATATAATTTATCAGATATGCTAATAAAAAAAATTGTATAGCGCCACTAAAAATGTCCTATCACCACTTGACACTTTCAAAGATTTTTGAACCTTAACTTTTCATTTGTATAAGATCACTCTGGCAGTTAGGAGCTAAACCATGGATTCACTTGAACTGGGAGGAGGATATCTTATATTGATACGTCTGTTTATGGGGAGCCAGTGGAGGGATTTGAGCACAGGTTCCAGGTGTAATGTGGTTGCGTAGTCTAGTTCTGGTGATCAGACGGGCAGCAGTGTTTTGTATCTTTTGTAGTGAGCGAAGAGAAGAAGCTGGAAGTCCGTAAATGAATAAATTACAATAGTCCAATCTAGATGTGATTAAATGGGTTCACGAACAGTTTAGTTGAATCTGTATTTAAATATTTTCGTACACGTCAAATGTTGAATAGCTGGAAGTCACATGCCTTTGATACCACTGCAACTGGTTTGGACATATCCATGGTAGTGTTAAACATAACATCCAAATTTCTGGAAGATTGAACAGGGCTGATGTGATCAATTGCAATATGAATGGGGTGACTATTTAATGCTGAAACATATGATTTTGAGCCAATGGTCATGTACTCTGTTTTGTCAGAGTTCAGTTTAAGAAAGTTTGCAGTCATCCATGTGGTCCTGTGGTAGAGTTTCTATGTTAAACCATGATGGGTACTTATCTCCAGATAGGTCTTTTGTAAGGTTGTTGAAAGTTTGAAACACTGTTTTAGAGTTACTGGGCGTGGTTATGAGATCTTGAAAATATTTAATCTTGGTTGATCTTAACTCAGATGTGTACTGTTTACGTTGACCTTTGTATATTTGATGGTGCACTTCTAGATGGTAACAGTACGCTTCTGAAAGAGTGACATCATGTCTGTCTAAGGTATCATTAAGGGCTTGATTCAATATTGATGTCCTCTATGAATTGACCGATGTCGATATTCCGGAACTTCCTATATACTAATTCAGTTTTAGTAGGGGCTGGTTTTGACAGGTTTAGATCCACAAACACACTGAAGTGATTTGATAATTCGTGGTTACAAACATACACATTTGTTACCAGTTGTGAGGTCGATTTGCAGATAACTTAATCTAATGTATGACCGCTACCATGTTTGGGTTTGACAAGTTGTTTTAATACAAAATTTTCTAATATTTGTGTAAATCTCGGGGAATTATTGTCGAGAACATTGTCAACATAGATATTAAAATCAAAGAATAGGGGTTGACTGCAAATTAAATTAAGATCACAGTTTTTCCACAAAATTTGGGAAATTCAGTTGTTTTTAGCAGAAGGGAGAGCTCTGTATAAGGCAATTATTCGAACAATGTATGACCGCTACCATGTTTGGGTTTGACAAGTTGTTTTAATACAAAATTTTCTAATATTTGTGTAAATCTCGGGGAATTATTGTCGAGAACATTGTCAACATAGATATTAAAATCAAAGAATAGGGGTTGACTGCAAATTACATTAAGATCACAGTTTTTCCACAAAATTTGGGAAATTCAGTTGTTTTTAGCAGAAGGGAGAGCTCTGTATAAGGCAATTATTCGAACAGAAACACTAATTTTCTACAAGTTGAAGCCAATATGTTCGAAACTCTTGAAAAATTTGATTTCACAGCTATTACACTGTTGCAAAGATAATGATTTATATTTTGCACCTGTAGAACGTTTAGCTAGAGGTCGAAGCGCGGCACTCTAGACCACTGGGCCATCCCACCCCCCCCCCCCCCCCGAACCCAAAGAAACAAGTTATTGTACATAAAAATGTCGCTTTATGTGGAAAAGTGAACTTCTCGCAGATCACATTAGGTGGACGGTGGACCAGTAGATTTTTTACATATTAAAACCTGTTCGTGCAATTATTTCCATATGCATTTGAGAGAGAGAGAGAGAAAGAGAAAGAGATCGCGACAGAGATAGAGAGAGAGAGCAAGAGAGATAGGGTTTAACGCCCACTATAGACACAAACTAGATCATTTCGCGTTGGGGTATTTAGCAGTGGAAGAAACCGGAGGACCCGGAGAAAACCCACGAGGTTGTACATGAGACCCTACCCCTTGCCACGTACAACCGGGGATTCGGAACCACGCCAGTTGACTTAATGACCGGCTTTATGATACAGCGCACTCACGCTAACCATTCAGCCACCCCTTCCCATATATATTTAAACCTTTTAGTCCTTAAAACAGTTCACCACTTCAACGTTTCAAATATTTATAGTCTGCTGTCAATTAACGTTTTCCTTGATGAGGGCGATTCTTTTCAGACAAAAGTTACCTGAAAAGGGAAAGAAGAACCAGCAGCAACACAGAACCATTTAAGCATTTATAATAAATACATGGCATTAAACTTTTTAAACATACATAATATAGATGTATATGCACTGTCAACGGTTGGATTATCCAAAGACAACTGACAATATTATACAATTGTGAATATTTATATATTTGTGGGCTAGTATTATATTGAGAGCTAGCTATGCAATCCTAGTTAGGAATGAATGAATGATTGAAATGGGGTTTAACGTCCTACTGTTATGCACTTAACCTGAGCTATTTGAAGACGGGCATACGCCATACAGTGTGCTATGAGGGAAATTTTGCCTGGGCAGCGGCGCTACGGCCTACTCTTATATCGAATTCCAACTGCCAAGGGATCTTTTACGTGCACTCCAATGTGTACACGGGACCTCTGTTTTTCGTCCCATCCGAAAGACTAGGCAGCTGTCCTTGTCAGGCCCTCCTTCTGTATCACTGACATGGGGAAATCACGTCGGGAAATCGAGATGAACTTTCTCGGCCAATGCAGGGATCGAACACTCGACCTCCAGGCTAGCGAACCAGCGCCTTATCCACTTAGCCACCGTGATCCGTATCCTAGTTAGGGAGTTGGGTGACCGAATGGTTAATGCATAGGTTTCGATATTCTGCTTGTATGTGACAAGAAGTGGGGTCGCCTGTCCAGCCTCGTGTGTTTCATCTGGGTCCTAAAGACCCCTACGCACAAGGGAATAGCTGAATAACAATTGAACCTAGTTTTGTCGAGTGGCAAAAACCTGCTCGACCCCGCCACCACATCATATCTCTCAACCCATTTAGGAAAGGGGGTAGTATTTCCCTAAGTGTTATTATCAACTGGAAATGCTAGTTCACTTTGGCCTAATATTGTAAAAAAATTATTGCTTTATAAAACTATGTTTATAATATAATAAATAATCAACAGTTGATGTCTGTTTTATAAGTTACCAGAAAAATACCATTTTGGCAATAACATGATTATAATAAGCGATTGCCATGCTACAAGATACGCCCACATGTCCATAGACAGGGCGGCGTCAGGGGGGAAAACCCCATTAAGTTACGGTCCGATATGCGACAATATCAAAATGAGCCGAGATATTTGGGATATACACATGTATTTCAAGCTCCATCAAAATCAATGCCAATAACCTTGGTAAAACATGCGTAAACGTCATTAAGTTGTAATGGTGATATATTTAAACAGTTTTTATAATAGAATAAAAATTGTTGCCTCTTTAGGGTTACGGACCAAAATGTTCTAAGATCGAAAGGAACCATGGTTTTGGGCTTATAAACATTTTTGACTTCTAGAGAGCCCACAAGCTTAAAACGTGATTTTGTAAAAATACAACCAACGGCCATAATCCACGAAGTTACGATCTATAATGCATATCAATATTGAGACGAACTGGAATTCTTTGGATATAAACCTATATTTCAAGTTCGTCTAAATCGGATATAAATTGTGACTATCGTGACCACAAAAAAATCTGAACGGATGTTCGGATGCCAATATACATTCACACAAAAAGGTGGGCGCACCAAAATAAATTGATGACCGTTGGCGATATACGAAGATGTAACGATAGTTAAACCCAAATTGTACAAGAACTCAATCAACATGTTACAGTAAACAAACACCTGGTAACAGGTCTTGTGACACGCCTTTACATAGATAAATGATTGGATGGACGTTTAGTGAGGATATCGCTGTTGAACTACTTATGTAACAACCCCAAATGTTATATTCTAGAGTAATGAAAAAGACTGCCTAATTATCACCTAATGCAAGTTTTAATCAATCTCTTCTGTTCTGTACCAGAAGCCCATGGCCTAATAAGGACAGCCAACTACCAGTCATCAGAGATAACTGGGTGGCCAACCACAAGTCATCAAAGATAACTGGCCTGTCGAGGACCAATGAATGAGGTGTGCACACCAGAAAACCCAACAGAAGCGAGACAGCGGTCTCTAGTATATATCATAGATTTAAATCAGCCACAATACTGTTAGATTAACAATGTCATAAACCTTGAGTTCTGGTCTGTAATTGTGTGTTGATGACAGTCCCTAAAGAACAGAAGTACCAAATAATATGTGTGGATGTGTTTGTGTAATTGTTCTGAGAAGTAATGGTAAGTCTGCAGCCTACAACCATTACAAAGAATTCTTATCTCCAGATAACATAGAACCAGTCTCGCTAAAAGCCTCCAGAATACAAGAAATACAGAATTTTTGTTATGTTGTGTATGTGGATTAGAGAAGATGTTGTTTATGTATGAGGACTAACGGTCTCATCTGGTTCTTTTGAAACTTCTGCTCTGCTCATCAAACAATAACACAAAGTACCTGATTCAGAATATAACATAAGCCAGAACTGCTGAAACCTGTTCCGCTAGTAGCCAGAAGAAAATAATGTTATATATGTGGACAAGAGAAAATAATGTTGGAGTTGTGTTTTCTCCTGAAAGAGATAAACATCTTCAGTCTGTTAATATTGGTTGATGAAGTTATGACATGTTAATCTATCTAGCCTAGACATAACAAGTAGATTCGATCCATCAAGTAGCTTTCTACCTCAATCCCCACTTATTTTATAATGTGTTTTAAACTTGCTAACAGAATGTTCTTTACTGTACCCTAGACGCGCAAAAATCGAAAGGAGGCGAGATCTTTGGAAGATAAACCTATGCTTCAAGTTTCGTCAAAATCGGACAACGATTGTGATCTGGATACACAGATGGACGGATAGGGGTGACGACAATTTACGTCCACATGAAAATGTTGGCATATAAAAAAATCTTTCAAAGAATGAAAAGCCAAATTAACTTAATCCCCAATGAACAAAATGGAAATGGGGAGTGATATTTGGGAGATAAAACTAGAGTGACCAAATACAGTATGTGAACGATTTTCAACTGCCAGGGGATCTTTTACGTGCACGCTAATGTATACACTGGGCCTTGGGTTTTTCATACCTTCCGAAGTGAACTGGACTGTTTAACCTGCCACCACATCAATAAAATATTTCAGAAAAACTGTACTTACCTTTTAAGCCAAATCATCAAACAGACTACCATACCGTCTTGCTTTGCTTGCATTTTCTGTCATCTGTATGTAACGGGGTGTTTTTAAGAACACGCCAAAGGCATGCAAGGTTCTTTTATTCAGGTTACTCAATATGATATAAACGTAAACGACCTGCAAAACAATTAACACCAAATGCAGATACACAATATTACGGAAAATAATATTATACACAACACAAATGCAACACTTTAAATTATAGCCGTTCATACTGTAGTGTATACGAATATATATAGATCGAACACGTCATACTTAAGCTAATCAACAACTGTACAGCTATTGATGATAAATATATTGATTAAGAGATATTGAATATAGTCTGACCATCCAACGTGTGGTCTTGTAGTTATACTGAGAATGCATAATATGGAATATGCTATCTAATACATACACATGTAAATATGTTTATTGCACATGTCTACTCTATACGAAGTTGAATATCCGTGCATTTCGCGGGTGGAGTTAAAAACCAATCAAATCGTTCAAACAATCACACGTGACAGACACAGCAAAACTTACCGGCAAACAACAAACTATTATGGACAACCTCAACATATAAAAATAAAATACGCTAGCGCAATATTAATATACTGTGAATATTAACCCTGCGACATGTATCCACCATTCTGTGTCCACCATGCTGTATTCACCATGCTGTGTCCAGCATGCTGTCACCATGTTGTCCCCACCTGTCTGTATCCAATATTCTGTATCGACCATTCTGCATCTACCAACCGGAGTCCTGAAAAACAAACTTAAGTGGACGAAAGCAGTAAGTACATGTACAATGACAAACAGAAATGATTCAAAATGCAAATTAATTTAATCCCCATGGAACTAAATGTAACTGAACTAGACTGTTCAGCTGGCCTATGCCCCCGAATCGAGTGCTGCCTAGTCTGCAGACTGTCGCAACCCTGAAAAAAATCAATCAGAAAGACTGTACTCTCATTTTAAGCCAAATCGTCCAAACAGACCACCATACTGTCTTGCTTTATCTCACTATCTGCATCCACCGTTCTATACCCAATATTCTGTATCCAATATTCTGTATCCACAGTTCTGCATCTACCAACCGGGGTCTTGAAAAACAAACTTAAGTGGGCCAAAGAAGTTAGTACAGGTACAATGAGAAACAAAAAATATTAAAAATCCAAATTAATTTAATCCTCGTGGAACTAAATATAACTGGACTGGACTGGACTGTTCAGTTTGTTTATATCAACCATTCTGTATCCAGCATTTTCATTTGAAAATTTGCCTTGATGTCATTATATATAGAAATAACAATTCATACACAAATATCTATTATTGTGAATCAAGGATTATTTTGAGTTTCATTTTGAAGGTGCATCATGGCAGAAAAATGTAATAGGTAATGGTCATGTAATAAATTACATTGTCAATGTAATGGCTCCAGCCCTGATTAAATACGAATATAAATCAAAACCTCTAATTTATAAGTATATAATTGATTAAGAAATACAATAATATATTCCGGCTGATGAATTATCAATTGGACCCTCGTTAAACAACATTTAAAAATATGTGGGTATAGGTTTAAAAAAATGTGGTTGGTGAACAAATCTTATAACACCTCCCCAATATATTATTAACATTTTGTATGTCGAATTTACCATAAAGTAGTATGTTCCAAGTTTAAGGAAAATGGAAAATTTATATTTTGGACCTGTAGCATTATACTTTCAAACATAAATGTTATAGATTAATATGCACTGCCAATATTAATAAATGATTGGATTATCCAAAGATAACTGACAATATAAAATTGTGAATATTGATATCTTTGTGAATATTGAGAGCTAGCTATGCAATCCCAATTGGAAGCTGGGTGGCCAAAATGGTCCTAAAGACCCCTACGTGTAAGTGAATTACTGAATAACCATTGAACCCAGTTCGTTTCAGGTGGAAAAAACCGACTCGATTGGGGTGGGGGGTTGGATTTCCCAAAGTGTTCTTATCAACTGGAAATGTTTACTCACTATTTGCCTTATATTGTAAACAAAATATTGCTTTATAAAATCATGTCATGCAAGATACGCCACAAATTTGATAGACTTGGCAGAGTCAGGGGATATAATTCATTAAGTTGCGGTCCGATATGCGAGAATAACAAAATGAACTGAAATCTTTGGGGTGTATTTCAAGCTTCTACGAATTCGAGGCTCTTAACCTCCGTAAAACATACGTAAACGCCATTAGATTGTAACGGTGATATATCTAAACTGTTTTTATAATAGAAAAATAAATTGTGACCTCTTTAGGGTGAGAAACCCGCTATGTTCTAAGATCGAAAGGAACCAAGGTTTTGGGGTTATAAACATGTTCTTTAGGTTTCATAAAAATCGAACATAATTTTTTACCCCACAAGCTAAATATCTGATTTTTGGTTATACAACCAGGGGCCATAACCCATGAAGTTACGATCTAATATATATCAATATTGAGATGAACCGAGATTCTATCAATCTATATTTCAGGTTTCATCAATATCGGATAAAAATTGTAACCTATAGCGACAGATGACCGCTACCATGTTTGGGTTTGACAAGTTGTTTTAATACAAAATTTTCTAATATTTGTGTAAATCTCGGGGAATTATTGTCGAGAACATTGTCAACATAGATATTAAAATCAAAGAATAGGGGTTGACTGCAAATTAAATTAAGATCACAGTTTTTCCACAAAATTTGGGAAATTCAGTTGTTTTTAGCAGAAGGGAGAGCTCTGTATAAGGCAATTATTCGAACAATGTATGACCGCTACCATGTTTGGGTTTGACAAGTTGTTTTAATACAAAATTTTCTAATATTTGTGTAAATCTCGGGGAATTATTGTCGAGAACATTGTCAACATAGATATTAAAATCAAAGAATAGGGGTTGACTGCAAATTACATTAAGATCACAGACAACTGACAATATTATACAATTGTGAATATTTATATATTTGTGGGCTAGTATTATATTGAGAGCTAGCTATGCAATCCTAGTTAGGAATGAATGAATGATTGAAATGGGGTTTAACGTCCTACTGTTATGCACTTAACCTGAGCTATTTGAAGACGGGCATACGCCATACAGTGTGCTATGAGGGAAATTTTGCCTGGGCAGCGGCGCTACGGCCTACTCTTATATCGAATTCCAACTGCCAAGGGATCTTTTACGTGCACTCCAATGTGTACACGGGACCTCTGTTTTTCGTCCCATCCGAAAGACTAGGCAGCTGTCCTTGTCAGGCCCTCCTTCTGTATCACTGACATGGGGAAATCACGTCGGGAAATCGAGATGAACTTTCTCGGCCAATGCAGGGATCGAACACTCGACCTCCAGGCTAGCGAACCAGCGCCTTATCCACTTAGCCACCGTGATCCGTATCCTAGTTAGGGAGTTGGGTGACCGAATGGTTAATGCATAGGTTTCGATATTCTGCTTGTATGTGACAAGAAGTGGGGTCGCCTGTCCAGCCTCGTGTGTTTCATCTGGGTCCTAAAGACCCCTACGCACAAGGGAATAGCTGAATAACAATTGAACCTAGTTTTGTCGAGTGGCAAAAACCTGCTCGACCCCGCCACCACATCATATCTCTCAACCCATTTAGGAAAGGGGGTAGTATTTCCCTAAGTGTTATTATCAACTGGAAATGCTAGTTCACTTTGGCCTAATATTGTAAAAAAATTATTGCTTTATAAAACTATGTTTATAATATAATAAATAATCAACAGTTGATGTCTGTTTTATAAGTTACCAGAAAAATACCATTTTGGCAATAACATGATTATAATAAGCGATTGCCATGCTACAAGATACGCCCACATGTCCATAGACAGGGCGGCGTCAGGGGGGAAAACCCCATTAAGTTACGGTCCGATATGCGACAATATCAAAATGAGCCGAGATATTTGGGATATACACATGTATTTCAAGCTCCATCAAAATCAATGCCAATAACCTTGGTAAAACATGCGTAAACGTCATTAAGTTGTAATGGTGATATATTTAAACAGTTTTTATAATAGAATAAAAATTGTTGCCTCTTTAGGGTTACGGACCAAAATGTTCTAAGATCGAAAGGAACCATGGTTTTGGGCTTATAAACATTTTTGACTTCTAGAGAGCCCACAAGCTTAAAACGTGATTTTGTAAAAATACAACCAACGGCCATAATCCACGAAGTTACGATCTATAATGCATATCAATATTGAGACGAACTGGAATTCTTTGGATATAAACCTATATTTCAAGTTCGTCTAAATCGGATATAAATTGTGACTATCGTGACCACAAAAAAATCTGAACGGATGTTCGGATGCCAATATACATTCACACAAAAAGGTGGGCGCACCAAAATAAATTGATGACCGTTGGCGATATACGAAGATGTAACGATAGTTAAACCCAAATTGTACAAGAACTCAATCAACATGTTACAGTAAACAAACACCTGGTAACAGGTCTTGTGACACGCCTTTACATAGATAAATGATTGGATGGACGTTTAGTGAGGATATCGCTGTTGAACTACTTATGTAACAACCCCAAATGTTATATTCTAGAGTAATGAAAAAGACTGCCTAATTATCACCTAATGCAAGTTTTAATCAATCTCTTCTGTTCTGTACCAGAAGCCCATGGCCTAATAAGGACAGCCAACTACCAGTCATCAGAGATAACTGGGTGGCCAACCACAAGTCATCAAAGATAACTGGCCTGTCGAGGACCAATGAATGAGGTGTGCACACCAGAAAACCCAACAGAAGCGAGACAGAGGTCTCTAGTATATATCATAGATTTAAATCAGCCACAATACTGTTAGATTAACAATGTCATAAACCTTGAGTTCTGGTCTGTAATTGTGTGTTGATGACAGTCCCTAAAGAACAGAAGTACCAAATAATATGTGTGGATGTGTTTGTGTAATTGTTCTGAGAAGTAATGGTAAGTCTGCAGCCTACAACCATTACAAAGAATTCTTATCTCCAGATAACATAGAACCAGTCTCGCTAAAAGCCTCCAGAATACAAGAAATACAGAATTTTTGTTATGTTGTGTATGTGGATTAGAGAAGATGTTGTTTATGTATGAGGACTAACGGTCTCATCTGGTTCTTTTGAAACTTCTGCTCTGCTCATCAAACAATAACACAAAGTACCTGATTCAGAATATAACATAAGCCAGAACTGCTGAAACCTGTTCCGCTAGTAGCCAGAAGAAAATAATGTTATATATGTGGACAAGAGAAAATAATGTTGGAGTTGTGTTTTCTCCTGAAAGAGATAAACATCTTCAGTCTGTTAATATTGGTTGATGAAGTGTTAATCTATCTAGCCTAGACATAACAAGTAGATTCGATCCATCAAGTAGATTCGATCCATCAAGTAGCTTTCTACCTCAATCCCCACTTATTTTATAATGTGTTTTAAACTTGCTAACAGAATGTTCTTTACTGTACCCTAGACGCGCAAAAATCGAAAGGAGGCGAGATCTTTGGAAGATAAACCTATGCTTCAAGTTTCGTCAAAATCGGACAACGATTGTGATCTGGATACACAGATGGACGGATAGGGGTGACGACAATTTACGTCCACATGAAAATGTTGGCATATAAAAAAATCTTTCAAAGAATGAAAAGCCAAATTAACTTAATCCCCAATGAACAAAATGGAAATGGGGAGTGATATTTGGGAGATAAAACTAGAGTGACCAAATACAGTATGTGAACGATTTTCAACTGCCAGGGGATCTTTTACGTGCACGCTAATGTATACACTGGGCCTTGGGTTTTTCATACCTTCCGAAGTGAACTGGACTGTTTAACCTGCCACCACATCAATAAAATATTTCAGAAAAACTGTACTTACCTTTTAAGCCAAATCATCAAACAGACTACCATACCGTCTTGCTTTGCTTGCATTTTCTGTCATCTGTATGTAACGGGGTGTTTTTAAGAACACGCCAAAGGCATGCAAGGTTCTTTTATTCAGGTTACTCAATATGATATAAACGTAAACGACCTGCAAAACAATTAACACCAAATGCAGATACACAATATTACGGAAAATAATATTATACACAACACAAATGCAACACTTTAAATTATAGCCGTTCATACTGTAGTGTATACGAATATATATAGATCGAACACGTCATACTTAAGCTAATCAACAACTGTACAGCTATTGATGATAAATATATTGATTAAGAGATATTGAATATAGTCTGACCATCCAACGTGTGGTCTTGTAGTTATACTGAGAATGCATAATATGGAATATGCTATCTAATACATACACATGTAAATATGTTTATTGCACATGTCTACTCTATACGAAGTTGAATATCCGTGCATTTCGCGGGTGGAGTTAAAAACCAATCAAATCGTTCAAACAATCACACGTGACAGACACAGCAAAACTTACCGGCAAACAACAAACTATTATGGACAACCTCAACATATAAAAATAAAATACGCTAGCGCAATATTAATATACTGTGAATATTAACCCTGCGACATGTATCCACCATTCTGTGTCCACCATGCTGTATTCACCATGCTGTGTCCAGCATGCTGTCACCATGTTGTCCCCACCTGTCTGTATCCAATATTCTGTATCGACCATTCTGCATCTACCAACCGGAGTCCTGAAAAACAAACTTAAGTGGACGAAAGCAGTAAGTACATGTACAATGACAAACAGAAATGATTCAAAATGCAAATTAATTTAATCCCCATGGAACTAAATGTAACTGAACTAGACTGTTCAGCTGGCCTATGCCCCCGAATCGAGTGCTGCCTAGTCTGCAGACTGTCGCAACCCTGAAAAAAATCAATCAGAAAGACTGTACTCTCCTTTTAAGCCAAATCGTCCAAACAGACCACCATACTGTCTTGCTTTATCTCACTATCTGCATCCACCGTTCTATACCCAATATTCTGTATCCAATATTCTGTATCCACAGTTCTGCATCTACCAACCGGGGTCTTGAAAAACAAACTTAAGTGGGCCAAAGAAGTTAGTACAGGTACAATGAGAAACAAAAAATATTAAAAATCCAAATTAATTTAATCCTCGTGGAACTAAATATAACTGGACTGGACTGGACTGTTCAGTTTGTTTATATCAACCATTCTGTATCCAGCATTTTCATTTGAAAATTTGCCTTGATGTCATTATATATAGAAATAACAATTCATACACAAATATCTATTATTGTGAATCAAGGATTATTTTGAGTTTCATTTTGAAGGTGCATCATGGCAGAAAAATGTAATAGGTAATGGTCATGTAATAAATTACATTGTCAATGTAATGGCTCCAGCCCTGATTAAATACGAATATAAATCAAAACCTCTAATTTATAAGTATATAATTGATTAAGAAATACAATAATATATTCCGGCTGATGAATTATCAATTGGACCCTCGTTAAACAACATTTAAAAATATGTGGGTATAGGTTTAAAAAAATGTGGTTGGTGAACAATCTTATAACACCTCCCCAATATATTATTAACATTTTGTATGTCGAATTTACCATAAAGTAGTATGTTCCAAGTTTAAGGAAAATGGAAAATTTATATTTTGGACCTGTAGCATTATACTTTCAAACATAAATGTTATAGATTAATATGCACTGCCAATATTAATAAATGGTTGGATTATCCAAAGATAACTGACAATATAAAATTGTGAATATTGATATCTTTGTGAATATTGAGAGCTAGCTATGCAATCCCAATTGGAAGCTGGGTGGCCAAATGGTCCTAAAGACCCCTACGTGTAAGTGAATTACTGAATAACCATTGAACCCAGTTCGTTTCAGGTGGAAAAAACCGACTCGATTGGGGTGGGGGGTAGGATTTCCCAAAGTGTTCTTATCAACTGGAAATGTTTACTCACTATTTGCCTTATATTGTAAACAAAATATTGCTTTATAAAATCATGTCATGCAAGATACGCCACAAATTTGATAGACTTGGCAGAGTCAGGGGATATAATTCATTAAGTTGCGGTCCGATATGCGAGAATAACAAAATGAACTGAAATCTTTGGGGTGTATTTCAAGCTTCTACGAATTCGAGGCTCTTAACCTCCGTAAAACATACGTAAACGCCATTAGATTGTAACGGTGATATATCTAAACTGTTTTTATAATAGAAAAATAAATTGTGACCTCTTTAGGGTGAGAAACCCGCTATGTTCTAAGATCGAAAGGAACCAAGGTTTTGGGGTTATAAACATGTTCTTTAGGTTTCATAAAAATCGAACATAATTTTTTACCCCACAAGCTAAATATCTGATTTTTGGTTATACAACCAGGGGCCATAACCCATGAAGTTACGATCTAATATATATCAATATTGTGATGAACCGAGATTCTATCAATCTATATTTCAGGTTTCATCAATATCGGATAAAAATTGTAACCTATAGCGACAGATGTTCCGATGACAATATATATTTACATGTAACGGTGGGCGTACAAAAATAAAATGATGACTGTTGGCAATATACAGTAAGCAAACAACTGGTAACAGCTCTTGGGACACACCTTTACATAGATAAATGATTTGATGGACTTTTAGTGAGGATATTGTTTTTAAGCTACATGATGAAACAACCCCAAATGTTATATTCTAGAGTAATGAAAAAGACTGCCTAAATATCATCACCTAATGCGAGTTTTAACCAATCTCTTCTGTTCTGTATCAGAAGCCCATAGCCTAATATGGACTGCCAACTACCAGTCATCAGAGATAACTGGGTGGCCAACCACAAGTCATCAAAGATAACTAGCCTCGTCGAGGACACCAGAAAAAGCGAGACAGAGGTCTCTAGTATATATCATAGATGTAAATCAGAAACAATACTGTCAGATTAACAATGTCATAAACCTTGAGCTCTGGGTCCGTATTCAAAGGTTTTCTAAAAGTTAAGTAAAAATACTTACTTTTTCAGCTTAACCAAGTGTCTAACCTTAAATCGGTATTCAAAGGCTCTATTAAATCGGTATTCAAAGGCTTGGCTGTGTGAAAACTTAACTTCACACTTAAATTATGGAAAACTGACATTCGCCAAATAGCATGAATTTTCAATTTATGGAATACCCTCCACTGCCAAAAATCACGAATTTATATCATTGCAAGCAAGTTATGCCCCCTTAAGAGCATCGCATATTTTATTAAATTCTTAGTTTACATTACTAGGAAAATGTTTTGTCGAAATATTATATTGTAACGCATGAAAATAGTATAATTAAAATTTTGGATAAATTATTATAGTGTGCATCCTTTGCCGGAATTTCAGTTTTCATAGACTTTTTTTTTTAAATTCCATTTCAATACATTAGAATAAATAGTGGTAGCATAATGATGGATACTATAAACTTTAATTATTTATGACACGAATAGAAAACAACATATTAGCCATACACAATGACATTTATCTTCTAAGTTAGATAGGACAAATCATACAGTGTTTTTTTTTATATCAATCTATTATTTGAGAAATTCATAGACATTGTGTAACTACCTACATTTTAGATTGACGGCACATTGTGTGTACGAAAGATGCATGTTGCATTATATTTTACCTGAATAAATACTACCGATTATGTCTATATGGGAATGAGCTGTAAAAAATAAATCATGCCTTATTTCTAGCGGTAGTATAAAAAAATTCTAAAATTTTATAAAGCCATGTCATCACAAATGAATTTAACTTTATTATATGACAATCTTATTGTGGACACATGATTAAGCATGTATACGAACATGATATATGATTGGAGAAAATATCCAGTTAAAACTATCTCGCTGGTAAAAACCCTTTACTCTATTATGGCACCGCAACATCAAAGCTGCCGACGAAAAAAAAATTTGAGGCCAGCTACGCTCGGCGACATTGTCTTTGTTTCAATCTGAATCCCTTAACTTTTAAAATCGCCACTACGGGACAACTTATACAGCGTTAAAAGAAGGCATTATAATCTCACTTAACTTTAAGGTACCTCCCATAGGTCACTTAAAGTTAAGTGGGTATTTCTCACTTAAACTGGCCTTTGAATACCACTTTAAGACAAACACTTAAATGTTAAGGCAGCTTAACTTTAAGGGAAAATTTGATACTTAACAGTGCCCTTGAATACCAATTGCCCTTAACTTACAGGAAGTTACGTATATTTAAGTGAAAGCTAGTAGTTAAGTGACTATCTTAGACTTGAGATATCCTTTGAATACGGACCCTGGTTTGTGTAATTGTGTGTTGATGACAGTTCCTAAAGAACAGAAGTACCAAATATGTATGAATGTGTTTGTGTAATTGTTCTAAGAAGTAATGGTAGGTCTGCAACCTACAACCATTACAAAGAATTCTAATCTCCAGATAACATAGAACCTGTCTCGCCACAAAAAAAACTTCAGAATACAAGAAATATAGAATTTTTGTTTATGTTGTGTATGTAGATTAGAGAAGATACTGTTTATTTATGAGGGCTAGACTTGTGTTCTCCAAACAATAACACAAAGAACCTGTCTCCAGAATATAACAGAAGTCAGAATTGCTGAAACCTGTTGCGCTAGTAGCCAGAAGAAAATAATGTTATATATGTGGACTAGAGAAAATAAAGTTGGTGTTGTGTTTTCTCCTGAAAGAGATAATCATCTTCAGTCTGTTAATATAGGTTGATGAAGTTATGACATGTTAATCTATCTAGCCTAGACATAACAAGTAGACTCGATCCATCAAGTAGCTTTATACCTCAATCCTCACTAAAAGACAATGTTTCCAAGGACCCCTATGTTTAAATGTGTTTTGAACTTGTCAACAGAATGTCCCTTACTGTACCCAGACGGACCAATGAAGAATTTAGAAGATGTATACAATTCATACATAAACCAGTTATTGCCAATCTAGAATTTCCAAGAAGTTATAGTACAATATGCGCAAATATCGAAAGGAGATGAGATCTCTGGGAGATAAACCTATGTTTCAAGTTTCGTCTAAATCGGACAAAGATTGGGACCTGTAGATAATCCCCAAACAAAATGTGAATGGATACACAGATCGACGGACAGGGGCGACGACACTATACATCCACATGAAAATATAGGCATACAAAAAAAATCTTCAAAGAATTCAAAGCCAAATTAACTTAATCCCCATTGAACTAAATGGAAAGGAGGGGAGGTCATTGGGAGAATAAGCAAAATGCTTACCCTTGCCATTAACACACCAAAACTCAGTCTGAGAGGCATTGCTCCCATGACACCATCATGACCACAGTGAGCACATGTGTCTTTGCCTCTAGAGACGATTTTCCTATGTCCAAATATATTTTATTATTCACCCCTCGTCTCGCCCCCAAGGTTATTGCCCTGCTTACCGGGGGGGGGGGGGGGGTGCTAGCACGGGTGACCAGTGCACGGTCTCGGGGCACGACGTGGGGTATACTGCAGTCAGAAGTAAAAAAAAAAAACCCGATTGAGTAGTATGCTGAATATTTAAAAAAAAAACCCAGAGCATTAAATTGGAAAGGGTACATTCTACACAGCTAAAAACGACCGTCTAGGTGGACCATGGGCCAAAGTAATGTGTTGCAGAGACACTCAATTATTATGATTCGACTCTCAACCAACACGGGTCGCAGCGCACGGCAAACACGTTGACCTATTAGCTGGATCTGTTTAATCGCCCTTTTCGACACGCAGGACATAGGAAGGGTGTATTCTTATCACCCCCTACACCCCATAAGGGGTATATGTGAACGAATTCCATGGAACTAAATGTAACTGAACTTGACTGTCCAGCTGGTCTATTCCCCTGAATTGAGAGCTGTACAGTCTTTAGACTGCAACCACCCTAAAATACATCGATTAGAAAGACTGCAGCTATAGACAGACCACCATACTGTCTTGCTTTATCCACCATTCTGTATCCACCATTCTTTATCCAGCATTCTGCATCTAACAACCGGGGTCCTGAAAGACAAACAGAAGTGGAAGAAAGCAGTTATTACGTTAACAAAGATAGGTTGTCGGGCAACGAAACATACGCTAACAGCAGCTATAATACACTAAAATCTGATTAAGAGTAACATTACGCAATTATCAGAATTTGTTTGGCTTTGATAAAGTTCTCAATGCTTACGTTTAGTATACGAAACTTTTAATATCATGGATTTAGCTGTTCAAGTTATCAAAATTCATTGAAATTCAATATACTTGTTCATCTCAAAACCTTAAACTCTGTGTATTAATCTAAAGTCAATCGGATGATAATTTTAGCCTCTAGAGTGTCCAAAAGATATTTTGAAGTGATCAAGGGCCATAACTCTGGCAATAATTTTGAAAATCGCTGAAAATCAATAGGCTATTTCGTTTTATGATCTCAAACGCTGTGTATAAATTTAAAGTCTATCAGATATTAACTGTTGCCTCTAAACCGTCACCAAGCAACTGTGGACGCCGGACCGATGGGCGGGACGACAATATACGACCACATTTTAATGTGGGCGTATTAAAATGATATCAAATCCAAATTAATTTGATCCCCATGAAGCTGATTTTTACTTATTTTTAAAAAAAAATATATGTCAATATATGAAATGAAATGTCATTTAACGTCCTGTTGTTGAACTCCTAAACTGCGCTATACGCCATACAGTGTGACACGAGCGAAATGTTTGGCTCGCGCAGCGGCACTACGGCCTACTCTTATATCAAATTCCAACTGCCAAGGGATCTTTTACGTGCATGCCAATGTGTACACGGGATCTCGGTTTTCCATCCCATCCGAACGACTGGACAGTCGTCCTTATCTGACCCTCCGGTCTTGTCACTTACAAGGGAAAACCACGTCGAAAATCTGGATGAACTCGCTCGGCTAATGCAGGGATCGAAAACACCCGACCTTCAGGCTAGCGAGCAAACATTTTACCAACTTTTTTTTTGTCAGTTGAATCTGGGGTTCCCCAGGGATCAACACCCCGTCTCTTTCTATTCCTAATATACAGAAATGATATTTCAGACAATCTAGATAACAATGTTAAATCATTTGCTAACGATACGTCCTTATTTGCAATTATAAATGATAACCCATTACAAACTGTTAATTCAATCAATAGTGATTTGGAGCTAATATCAACGTGGGCAAATAAATGGCAATTTTTATTTAACCCGAATAGGACTTAAAACCTAATATTCACACATAGAAAAACTAATCATCATATGTTTGAAAATAAAATCATTGATAAAGTTTCCTCAAACTGCCAGCTTGGACTAACATTTCATCTAAACGGAACATGGGAAGAACACATTTCTAAAATTCACAATAAAGCTTGCAATAAACTCAACATACTACGCTAATTAAAATTCAAAGTAAATAGATCTACGTTATGTACCATATTTACGTCATTTATACGTCCTATTATGGAGCATGAGGATAGTATATGGGACACTTGTAGTTCTAAAGATTCGGAATTACTTGAGAATATCCAACTAGAAGCAGGGAGAATCATAACTGGTCTGCGTCGAAATTCCCACAGAAAATTAGTTTATAACAAATTATGGGAGGAACCACTGTTCAAACGCCGTCCAAAGCATAAACTCGTCTATTTATTTTTATAAAATCCTTAATTGCTATAGTCCCCAGCATTTGCCCGATATTCTAACGAAAATACAACCCGAAACAAATTATTACAATCTTAGAAACCCCAAACTAAAAATACCACGATGTAAAACGTCTTCTTATATAAAAAGTTTTTTTTCTCAAACACAAAAAAACTTTGGAAAAGTCTTCCCGTGCGGTTGCAGTGATCGCCGTTTCTCAATACTTTTAAGTCCGGTCTCCTAAGTCAGTATCCTATACACCCCACCCCTACCCCTAATTACTTTCATTATGGAAACCGTAAGGAAAATATCATTCACTGTCAACTAAGAAATAAATCTAGTAATCTCAATAATCACCTTTCATCATTACCTATCTGAATCAAAAATAAATCCAAAATGCAAGTCTTCGAGTGAAGATAACTTCCAGTTCTTCTTCGCTTGCCCATCTTATTTAGCTATCAGAATCGACCTATTAAATTCATTAAAGGTATTCACAGAAACTATTAATCTAGATCTCATTTCGAATGGCTCCAAAGATCTTTCGAACACCTTTAATTTGTAAAAGGACCAAAAGGTTTTGATTTGCTTTTACTTTTACATATTCTTGTATAATATACATAAAACTGTATATGTTTAATCTTATTTATATGTTCTTGTTTATATTTATCGTTTATTATTATCTGTATCCATGGAAAAGAACTTATATATGCTTTGCCTGTTGTTCAACCCTTTTAAAACGAATAAAATATTGTTTAACATTACAATTTCATATTTTTAAGGTATATTTTAAAAATTTATTAAAATAAAGCCCTAAAATAGATGGTATCAATAAACAGTCCTACCTTGTTAAAAAATAATTCTATTAATCCTATAATTCACTATTGCCAGTTGAGATATTGTCAAAAATATAATTTCCAACTTCAAATTCAAACGTTTTAAAATAGCTATTCCATGATGGGGAATGGGAAAACAAGGGAGGTAATTGTGTTGTTATTTCCGGTGTAAATGAGTTTTAAGTGTGAGAATGACACCTATGATCGCATAATAGTGAGTTGACAACCATTGGACAAAAGACATAGAACTAATTATGTTTTGACTTTCTTAGAAAATATGAAATTCTCGCTTTAAACTAAACTAATTTATTCCAATGGTGGGCAGATATTATGGAAGCCTATAACTACCATTCATAATTTCTACTTTTCGCCCCTTCAAAACACGAAAGTCGAAAAGTCGAAAAGAAGAAAGTCGAAAGTCTAAAGGTAGAAAGTCGAAAGTCGCCAAGACGGTATACAAGCCAAAATCAACGCGAAAATAGGAAATTAAGAAAAAAATTTTTTTTCCTAATTTCTTATTTTCGACTTGCATTTTGGCTTGTATACCGTCTTGGCGACTTTCGACTTAGTCATATTTTTGTATTTATTGATGTCAGGAAGAAGGCGAAAGTCGAAAATAGGAAATTAGGAAAGTTTCTTAGTTTCCTATTTTCTACTTTTCTTCGACTTTCGTCTCGGAAGTCCCTGTAGTCTCTGCCTTACAGGTCACATTTGCATACGCACAATTCCCGTTAACAGAAACGTATGTGTGGTAGAGGCAATTATTGTATAGAGAGAAATGGTGTTCAACGTCCACTCGACACAACTGGGTCATTTCGGGACTAACATATGGTTTTAATTTTATTTCAATAATTCGCTTGTGTGTAGCAGTGGGGGGAAACCCACGAGGTTGAGAAGGCGCCCCTATCTCCCTGCCACATACGCTCACACCAGGGCTCGAAACCACAGCCGCAAGCCAGAGGTGGCCGGCCAGCTAGAGGTCGAAGCCCGGCCACGTCTGTGTGATAGAGGCCATTATTTTATATATATTTAGAGAGAAATGGGTCTTAACGTCAACTCAACACAACTGGGTCATTTCTGGACTAACATAATATGGTTTTAATTTCATTTCAATGATTCGCTTGTGCGTAGGGTCTTTAGCAGTGGGAGGAAGCCAGAGTGCCCGGAGGAAACCCATGAGGTTGAGAAGGCGCCCCTATCTCCATGCCACATACGCTCACACCAGGGCTCGAAACCACAGCCGCAAGCCAGAGGTGGCCGGCTAGCTAGAGGTCGAAGCGCGGCCACGTCTGAGTGATAGAGGCGATTATTTTATATATATAGAGAGGAATGGGTCTTAACATCCACTCAACACAACTGGGTCATTTCGTGACTAACATGGTTTTAATTTTATATCAATAATTCGCTTGTGCGTAGGGTCTTTAGCAGTGGGAGGAAACGGGAGTGCCGGAGGAAACCCACGAGGATGAGAAGGCGCCCCTATCTCCATGCCACATATGCTCACACCAGGGCTCGAAACCACAGCCGCAAGCCAGAGGTGGCCGGCCAGCTAGAGGTCAAAACGCGGCACTCTAGACCACTAGGCACTCTAGACCCCCCCCCCGATTATTTTATAATTAAATAATATCAATATCTAGCTCGATCTTAGATTGTATGTTTTATAATATTATTACTGACGGCTGCATAACATTTTCCGTAACATAAGACTATACTATATATTGTCATTATAAAATTCCCGTTAATAAAAGCGCCTGTGTGATAAAGTCTATATAGTAATGATGGCGATTATTCTGGAAGGCAGAGACTACAAGCATTTCCGAGACGAAAGTCGAAAAGTAGAAAATAGGAAATTAAGAAACTTTCCTAATTTCCTATTTCGACTTTCGAATTTCGCCTTCTTACTGACATCAATATATACAAAAATATGACTACGTCGAAAGTCGCCAAAGACGGTATACAAGCCAAAATGCAAGTCGAAAATAAGAAATTAGAAAAAAAAATATTTCTAAATTTCCTATTTTCGCGTTGATTTTGGCTTGTATACCGTCTTGCATATTCCTGAAGCAACGGCCCGAGAAATCCCTCTCTAGTAGTCAGATTAGCTCTAATCAAACGGAACACTGCGAGGAGGATGACCGTCTTGGCGACTTTCGACTTTCTACTTTCCGACTTTCTACTTTTCGACTTTCAACTTTTCCACTTTCTACTTTCTAAGGGCCAAATATTTAGGATATAAAGATACATATTAAGTTTCATCAAAATCGGATAAAAATTGTGATATTTAACGAAATTTGACAGGGTGAAATGTTGGCAAATATTTTTTTTTAAAGGTGAATCCTTTATCACGTTAATAAAATTTTCAGAGCAGGGAGGTAGCTCCAAACAAGACGTTGTTCAGCACGAAAAAAGAGCCCTTGACAGCTGGAATTCGATAGAAGAGTAGGCCTTAGCGCCGCTGTCCTGGCAAAATTTCACTAATAGCACACTGCATTGTGTATGCCTGTCTTCGTTAGCCCAGTCGGAGCAGAACAGTAGGATGTTAAACCCCATTTCATTTTATTTATATTTCTATCTTTCATAGATTGACGAATCAAAGCGTAAAACCTTAAAGTTCCAATTTTAAATTATCTTTTTTAAATTTATTTTAAAAAAAAGCCTTAAAGGGACAATACCACTCTTGCTGGCTTGACAGGCCCAGAAAAATTAGCCTTATTCTAACTACTAGATGTTTAAGTGTCCTACCTGTATGATCAATAATTAGAATATTGTTAAATAGTAGGCTACAATTTGTTGACCAGAATAATGATTGGGGCATATTATTCAGTTACAATAAGAGTGGTATTGGGGCTTTAAAATAGATGGTTTCCATAAACAGTCCTAGTCCTACCTTGTTAAACATTATTCCTATAATTCACTATTGTCAGCTGAGAAATATCTTTTTTTAACTTCAAATTATAACGTTGGAAAATGGCCGTCCAATGACGTCCATGTTGTCTACAGGTAAACAAGGGAGGTAATTGTGTTGTTATTTCGAGTGTCACTGGTTTTAAGGGTGGGAAATAATGCCCATGGCCGTATAATAGTGAGTTGACAACATATTGAGCAAAAGACATAGAAATAATTATGTTTTTACTTTCTTAGAAAATATGAAATTATCGCTTTAAATGCACAACCCCAGTCAAATCCCGTCAAATGGGAAACGATTTTCTATATCAATTGATCCCCCATTTACATAAACACAACTAATATAAAATTACAAAATAACAACACATTAATCCATAAAAAATACACAAACAAAAAGCGGAGAACATTATATAGTAGGCCTACACATGGTAAAAGTCTGTCACAAACACAGCTAGAGCCGTATTCAATCAGTTGTATATATGATTAAAAAGTTCAGTTTTGAGATACTTTATAAAATTTTTAATACAATTTGTGCATTTGATTCCGTTTGATATTGAATTCCATTGAAGGGTGGAACCTTTGATGAATTCTAGCGTTATTGGTGATGATTTTTTTTAATAATCTGGATAGTACAGTGTACTTTATATATTGATAGAATAAAAACTGAACCCAATGATCGAAATCATTCGCACGATCTGTGCCAAGGGCCGAATTGGAAAAAAAGCCTTAGGCCTAATTTGCTATACCCCTGTAAAATGACGCGATTTTTATTATTATTATTATGACCATTGAATACCGCTCGGGTTATTCAATGGTTCAAGAAAGTGTATCCCTGATGAATTCAACTCGCTGTCGCTCGTAGAATACTTACGCCCCGTCTTCCATTAGCCCAGGTTAGGTGCATAACAGTAGGAAGTTTTACCCCATTTCATTTCAGAATACTTGCGCAAGGATACACTCTCTTGGACCAATGAATACCCCGGGTGGTATTCAATGCCAATGGGCATTGGGTTCTATCTATGTATATAATAATGCAAAGTTTAGGATAAATTAAATAAACTTGACTTTAAATTACAAATTTCTTAGAGACAAACCACTTTAAAGGAGCTAAATCGCTAACATTTTGGACCTAGAAATTGACAATAGTTGGTCGCAACGCATATAATACTATAATATGAATGCACATGTATATAAACTTACTTACATTCAATGGTTTCCGTTTTTACTCAAATTTTAAATCAGTTATGTTCGGCGAAATAAGCCAGCAGTTTGAATCGAGTGTAAATTTCTAGCGTCTGGTTATTCCAGTCTACAAACGCCGTTTGATTTGATGCAATGTGTCTAGCCTCGTACCTCGAGTCTCTTATTACAACTGGGGCATGAAGCGCATAATGGTACACGATTCGTGTATCAATGTTAAAAAAATTATTTTATCTCAAATATCGGATATCAGAAGCTCACCTTTTCCCGGTAAGTTAACATCATAAATGTTGATTTAAATTGACTAATCATTCGTGTTTTCGATGTCGAAGATTTTGGAGGATTTTGAGCTATGGACTTATGTCCTTTAAACAAAAAATGTTTACGTAATATATATTTATCTTGTAAAAATTAAACTATACTACCTCAGAAGAATGGGTTGAGGGGTGACCTTTTAACTGCAAGTTTTAAATCTTTGGCTGATACAATACATATACATGTACTAGTAAACACCCAGTTGATGAAAGTAAACAACAGATTTACTTATAATAATAAACTTTTACATGTAAATATAAAACTTCTGCTAGATGATGTATCTACAACTGCAAGATTTCCTGTCAAAGTGGCCAAGGTATGTTACTCAGAAACCAAAGAAACATTGGGGTCAAAGGTGAAATGAAACACACAAGTGAGCTGTTCGAACTAAACTCACTGGATAACTTGAAGACACATGTACAAAAAATTAGACAGTTTAAATGTGCATTCAAGTGTGACATAATATTTAAGATTACATTAGCATTGTGACTATTAAAATACCCAGATATGAAGAGTATTACGGGGCAGTGAGTATAATAATTATAGTAATCACATAATATAATATACCCCCACCCCCAACAAGGTAAATGCTGAGTGGTGTCATACCAATCTTTTACCACTGGAATTTATTGTCACTTACTATGGAAGGGTATCACTGCCAATACTAAATACTCTGCGACAAGCCTGTCCAACTTCTTGGGATTTCTCCTCGTCCTCCGGTTTCCTCCCACTGCTAAAGATCCCTACGCGCAAACGAATTATTGAAATAAAATTAAACCATGTTAGTCCCAAAATGACCTAGTTTGTGTCGAGAGGACTCTCTCTCTCTCTCTCTCCATTTCTTTCATTACATTTTTACATTTGCGCTCTGTCACATCCAATTAGTCATTCACTCTTTATAAACAGCATCTTTCGCACAGCATCAACTTTCATATGCAAGTGTATGATATCACGTGACTAACAAACAATGCCAAAATAGATGGGGAAAATCCCAATGTATTGCGTTCGTGTGAATTCATGCCACGCAAAACTATAGTATAAAATAAACTTGTCATCTTGCCATGCTTCTAAAAAAAATTTTTTTTTTTTTAACTCGCATTACGTTGTGCGTAGGTTGCCATGTTTGTCTAAGAAATCCCCCCCCCCCTGCCACACACCCCCCACACACACACACACCCACACCACCACACACAGCCCACTGCAGTTATTTGCAGACTAGATGAATTATTGAGGTAAGCAAACAATGCAATGCCAAAATTGATAGGAAAATCCCATATGCTTAATATATATATATATATATTTGCGTGAATCAGTGCACATGTTACGCTACTCACGCTAAACTATGGGGCGCCGATTGCGACTTTATTATCATCTCAAAATATTTATGCAAAACTCTATAAATATGACAAACTTGGTTTTATTTCTTTGGTAAACTTTAATTGATGCTAAACTCCAAATATATATTATGACATTTAAACTTAGACTTGATGCTAAACTCCAAATTTATTATGATCAACTCCAAATATGACGTTCTTCTTTTAAATGAAATGGGGTTTAACGTCCTACTGTAATACACCTAGCCTGTGCTAATGGAAGACGGGCATACGCCATACAGTGTGCTATGAAGGAAATTTTGTCCGACCTACTCTTATATCGAATTCCAAATGCCAAGGGATCTTTTACGTGCACGCAAATGGCGGTGTCTGTATCTTGTCATTAGAGTCTAGGAGTCGTTTCGTCATGAGTGCGCGCGCAATCCGTAAACACAAACCGAAAAATAAAATAACAATGCCGCGTGTGAGACTGACAAGTACAAATAATTTGTCAGCATTTATTATAGCTACAAAAGAACTAATTACAGAAATTCTCGGATTTTGTCTCTTCCGATTATTCGTTAGGCATTTTTTCATAGTGGACATTACACGCGTCACTTCAGTCTGTTTTATAGAGGGAGAACCCTTCTTTTCCTTTGGCGTTCGTCATTTCCGATTGTTGAAAATTGATTACGCTTCTATCGTAACAATAATGTCTGTGATAAAATAATATTTGGAACGTGTTTAACCAGTTCCATCAGATATGTGATAATGACTGGCACCAATATCGTCCTTTAATGAAGAATGAATTCAATACATCATACTACGTCATCATCGAAAAAGTCACGTGAGGATCTTAAACGAGTCCACTTTGGACACCCCGCTGCTCAAATTCCCGAACACGCACCTGTATGGACATGCTAAAATGCATCAACGATCTACATTGCATTTTCCAGTTGTATCACCACAAAGTTCTCAGAAAAATAAGAAAACCTTGGTGGCAAAATGTCTTTTTTGTTTAATTTCCCCCAAACCAATGAATGAATAAACTAAACTGTTAAATTAGAATATGCTCAATGCGCACACAATAACAACCACATCTATCATACCAAAATTCATTAATTTTATTGCATTACCGAGCTCTCATCACCTAGATTACACGTGCATTTTATGAGTACAATCAGTGGCGGATTAAGCTCCATCAAGGCCTGGGGTGACAGCTGCTAGAGGGCCTAAGGCTAAACCTCACTCCCTAACATACATTGTCTATGCGTTTTTAATCGTTTCAGACAAGTCTAAACAATTTTTTTTTACAAAATTTTTGGGCCTGAGGCAAAAAGGATTGTCCATTCTTAACATGTAACACTGCCACATTTCAGAAACGTCCCAGGTTAGATGTTAGATATGTCGTGAAACCAAAACATTTTAACATTTTTCTTGATTCTCTACATGCAAGAAAATTGTTGACAAGAAATTCTCTTTGAGAAAAACCATTAATTTCTTGATTTTTCAATATCGATATTTTCTTTGAAAGACAGCTTGGACTTAATAATATTCGAGAATTGTGCTGTATAATATTTTAACTTTGTGAAAAAAAACCCATCAATTTCATGAAGATGCGTTGTTTCGAAGTTTAGGGGATCACGTGGCTAACTGGGTAAGGCGATGGCTCGCTAGCTTGGAGGTCGGGTGTTCGACCCCTGCATTGCGCGAGAAAGTTCATCTAGATTTTACGGCGTGGTTTCCTCTTGTCAGTGATGTAGAACGGAGGGCATGACAAGAACAGCTGCCTAGTCGTGTGGATGGGACGAAAAACGAGGTCCCGTGTACACATTGGCGTGGTAGTTTGAATTCGGTATAAGAGTAGCGCCGCTGCCCGGACAAAATTTTCCCTCATAGCACACTGCATGGCGTATGCCCATCTTCAATTAGCCAAGGTCAGGTACAGAAGAGTAGGACGTTAAACCCCATCTCATTTCATTTCATTGTTTCGAAGTTTAATATTTACAAGTTTATGGGAAAATGCAAACTTTAGCAGACAAATAATATTATTAAATGTATTTCCATTGTTAGGCAATATGTCACAGTGTTGGAAATGTTCTGAGTTTTATGGATTAGGAAAATTGAAAACAGAATAAATAGAGATCGAATACAGATATCAAACGAACACGGGACAGTCTGGCGAAATATTATCGGGTGATTAGCACCATATACTTTCTATATAAGCGCTATCATTATTGTATTGTCCTAAATGTATGTGGCCCAGGCATGTAATCAAAGAAAGCGTATTACATGTTAATAGCCCTTATTAATATCCCATGATAATCAATATTAACCTATAATGTGTAAATAGACACGAATAATCATTTAGTAAACACCAACAAGTAGATATTGGAGACATGTTGTGGACACGATCACTGCAAATCACTTCATTGATGAATGTATTGAAGGGAGTATAGATTAAGAGTTACGAGCCTTTTGTTAAACCGTGCGTATGTCGTCGTGTTCATATCAGCTGTCTTGCTTGACTATAATATACCCAATTTCGTCGCTCGCTTCATGGACATTTGTGAAACTAATCTCGGCATAATGGTTCAATTTAACTCTATTTATGGAATAGTTGTATTCAGGTTTTGAAATTATATACAACCTGGTTCATGATGACATGCTGCAAAAATGAACAAAAAATAGATTAGGGTGAAGATTACTGAACACCAAATATGGAGTAAATTAAGCGATGGATATTATATTGTTTAAAAACTAATTTCTGATAAGGTATTAAATAGCCGAAGATAAAGTCGCCATGTTTGGTGAGTACTATTTTATTAAACAGCCATTATTAATTTATTTCAGAGTAAAATGTTAAGAAATAACGATTGCTGTTTAAAACAAAGTAATAGAATAATATAAACTCAACAAAAGTTAAAGACCCAGCATGCCGGAATCCAGGAATTTTTGTAGGAGGGGGTTTGTCTGGTTTCTGTTAAGTGAATCTGTCATCATCGTCTAAATTACATAGGAATACACACAAATTGAGCTTTTTAAAGAGCGAAATCATTTTTGTAATGATGTAGGATCACATTGTGATTTAATTTCATTGATGCAAGGCATATACATGTCATTTTTTATATGTAGCTAAACCGGGTGTGGTTTCGCCCCCACCCCAACCTTTGGATCCACCCCTGGGAATCAAAGGTTAAACTACTTGGCTTATTACGTAAGGACCCAACTTTTTGCATTAAAATAGAGGTTAAACCGGATGGGGAGGGAATGGTGTAGGTTTTCTCTCGGTCCATTGTTTCCGTCATTTTTTTTCCTGAATTTTTTTTCCTGAATTTTTTTCAAACATAAATCTTAGACATCTTTGTGATGCTGTTAGTTTTTGACTGAATTTCTAGTATTTCATTGAAATTTAGTAATTCAACAATTATACAGAATTTATTCCATCTGTAGTATTTTGATTATATATATTATATATTCTTGTAGATGAATGCATTGTAAAATATAATGGGACATGACATTGTATTGGATTACCATTGACATTATGTGAACGATCTGGCCCGTAAGACGATTCCAGATACATTTACTCACTCGTTATACTATTTGATAACCAATACACTGAGAGGTTCCAATTGTAGTACCATATATAGAATGTCATTATTCTCTACTTGTTGTATATATAGAGGTTTACAAAATGTTTCTATACCACTAGTACATGTACTTATTACAGTAGATAATGCTATATTATTTCAGTTAAATGTATATTTGAAAACAACCATACAAAATCTTTGTCTGACATATTATAGCTTACATAGTCGCTGTGATCTTTCTAATATAATCGAACAGTAGATCAGTGTGTATTATATAAGGGGGGGGGGGCTTCACATTTACTTTATTGACATGACACGTCGAATTATAAATTTAACATCCTCGAGATTTAAAAATTAATCGATAAAATGGACAACCGAGGCTAAGTCTCGGTTGACAAGTACCGTTGCTACGATAAACAACGATCTATGCTTTATATTCAAACAGTGATAACTTCGCCCAGAATAAAGTAATTTGAATGATATTCCAAATACATTCATTTTTCATAATATTTTTTGCATTATTGTAGCAAGAACCCCCAGCTCTATGTCTTAATCTTGCATAATGGATCTTTAAATTGAAGTCGCCATAGATAATGAAATTTTGAAATTCCAATTAGAAAAAGGCTAAATGCGAATGGTGTTAGCGTCGCTTTATAGAACACCAAAGGATAACCATGGCCTAAAGCTGGGCGAAACACGAAATGAACTTTGGTTTAGCTCCTACTTTTCCTAACAAACCGAAGACACGCATGTGGGGATATTTCCCGGACGTCGGTACTAGAACCTACTCTTTATTTCAAATTCCAACTGTCAAGGGTTCTTTACGTGTAACCAAACGTGTACATAACACGGGACCTCGATTTTTTTTTGAATTATGGTGTACTGTTATAGTATATTCACATCTTGTGGGATTCCGTTAATTATTTTCATTGAATTATAGTCCTCCTTTATTGACTCTAACTCTTTGTAAATTCTGTTTTCTGATCTGTTTTAATGGAATTTTGACTATAATACACCGTTGGTAATTAAATATATAATGATGTATGTGGAATCTAACTTTACAGGAATGATACATGGTTTTATCAATGTCCTACTTTTTCACACCCAACTGGCTAATAAAAATGGTCAGTATTACAAAAGAAACCCCACAGTCTTTACAGTTTACTTACGCCATAGAAAGACATTATTATAATGGATTAGATTTAGTAATAATGTAGTTCCTTCACGAACTGTCTCTGAGCGAACGATGTCTCGCTAACAGTTCCTCACGGGCCTTATTATCAACTAGTATGAAAATAAAGCTTTACCCCATCCGGTTCTAAGGCTATTTTAGATCCTTACCGTCTATTTTGCTCCGTGAAACTTTTTTGATCACCAAAAGAAATCATTTCCTGACACAACCGAGACAAATTTATAATAATCCAACACTATTTTCGTGTAGAATTCGATGTTAGAAAAAGACCGGTCTGCGCTGACGTCAGTTAACAAACATGGCGGCCAGATTTAAACGATTTTGTTTATCTTTTTCTAACGTCGAATTCTACATGAAAATAGTGTTGAATTATTATAAATTTGTGTCGGTTGTGTCAGGAAATGTTTTCTTTTGGCGATCAAAGAAGAATCACGGTGCAAAGTAGACGGTAAGGATCTAAAATAGCCTTAGAACCGAGATGGAGAAAAGCCTTATTTTCATACTAGTTGATAATAAGGCCCGTGAGGAACTGTTAGCGAGACATCGTTCGCTCAGAGACAGTTCATAAAGGAATTAGTAATAATGAATGTTGTTGTCTATCGCTATCTGTCATTCAACGTAATTTATTCATTCTGTATTCATGTCTGTAATATACACCTCTTCTCTTTCTATAAAACTGGTTAAGACCTGATTTTATTCTAATCCTGTGATACTTATTGAAGCTCCATCACTCATTTCAATGAAATACGGATGTCCAGTTTAACCGTTTAAATTTCATTTATATTTACGTTTATCAATTCTGTTAGATTTAAATTTTATAGAAAGGGTACAAGAAATATCACCAGTTTGCTACCTTAAATGGTTTCTGGGGATATTACTCTGAGGTGCATCATAATGACGCAATACCTTGCTAGATGAATATGCCTAGAAAGCCATACCCCGTCATTACATATTATTGGCATCAAAATATCCCTCACAGATTTATTTGTGCTAGTTTGGCAGAATGTTTGACCATTTTCCCATTTATATTGAAATTCTATGTCTATTGTTAAATTGTATTTCTGTTCCTCTAAAAGTTTAATCAGGTTCAGTAAGGAATCCCCAGGTGTCTATATTTAGATAAAAAGAGACTAATTGAATGAGAAATAGTTTTTTCTTGGAAAACTACCATTCAGACTCCATTATAACCCTTTGATATTCACCTTGATTAAGCTTCTTCCATTGGGAAATGTAAAAGCGGTGATTAATTGTTTTAAGTATTAATGTATGGATAGTCTGTATAGTACAATCGGTGGTGAGACTTACGTGTTCTAGACACACGTAGTCATTAATATCAGTGTTTCAAACTGGTGAACCAACGGAATGTAACGATTTTGGATTTTCCGCCAGGCCGGTTTCTCACGTCCGGGCACTATGTTCCCGGGCCAAAGGTATACTGTATCACCATGGAGGCTCCAGTAGCTCGTTAGTTGGATTTGATGCAGAAAGCGAGAGACAGGGATAGGAAGGGGAAGGGGTCTTTATCAGTGGGAGGAAACCCTCGAGGTTAAGCTGGTGACACGTTCACGCTTTGGATTGGAACAACGCCACTCAATAATTGACGGTATGGTCTAAATAGTATGTGTTAGATCTCGCTTTACCGATATGAGTATGGACACAGATCACCAAAAATGTCTACGCCGTCACCCATGAAACAAGGGCAAGAGTTATTTTTAGTCTCTCTCTTCCTTTCCCTTTTCCCCCTTTTGCATGGCGAGTTTTGTTGACTTTTTGGTGTAGAATCGAATAAAAGGGTTTGAAAATACATTTTCTGCCAGGTTTTGGTGAATATCCAGGATTTTCAGGCGGAAGGATACAAGAGTTGTGGTGAGGTTGGTAACGTTGAAATGTAGGGCCGGGAATAGCATATTTACTTGTCTATACTTCCAGTCTGAGTATCTCAAGTTTTTCATGAAGAACCCCACACGTCCTTTCGACCAAGAGTTTGCCACATGTTGCTCCATCTGTGGTAGAAAGCGTCCTGTCCAACGAAAATTTGAAAAAAAGTTACAGCCGGGCTAAGTGACGAGAATTAACATTAAAGTCAATGGGGCAATCTTTAGTGTTCTGTGGCCATATATATCACTGTTGGGAAACGACTGCACAGACTAATCGGGCTTTGGTTATTATCTTGGAAGTTTCCATGAGGAACGGAAAACTCAAATTATGTCTCATTGTAAATACTGTTTAAACAACCATTAATGTCATAATTCAGACATTCTTTATTTCATAGTGAGATTTTAGAAAGGTTATAGACGTGTAATAATTGAGGTTGTGAAATAATTGAATTGTGTGTCTGGTAATAATTCTTGACGAGTTTCAATAAGTATTGTTTGCGTCCTTCTACTTTTTTTGTGTCTGTGTGTGTAGTGGCGTATCTGTGGAAAATAGCGCCTACAACAGACACTGGAAAAGCGCCCCTGTCTAAACATCTGACACACAAGTTTTTTTTAGATGAATTTACCTTAAAATCAGTTAAAAAATATATGTCAATTTCGTTAAACAAATTATAGCATGACATTAGAATTACAATATTGTACCTTCCATATTTTTGTCGGATTTAAATGACGATATTCCACCTAGTAATCCACCATTCTCACGACTACAGAAAGATGGAAGATAGTTTTAAACACAGTTGAGCAAGCCGATGTTAATGTCAAGAGATCTGTTTCCTTGTTTTTACTGGGTTTCATCATAATCTTACACAGTGTCCTGAAATAAACAAATTTAAATTTCACACATTCGACACGATATTCTAGATTACTTCTGTAGATTACGCAGGATATCGGTAAGGCCAACTTCAAGTTTGGTCACTCAAAGCTCACAAGATGTAAACAGGACTAGCGCTAATCTCAACCCTAACCTTAATATTATTACCCTGGAATTCGACCAAATGCTTACGCCTAACTTACAATCTTGCCAACAATTACATGCCCTTACCTCATTTTTATCTCAGCGATCTTGACGAAAATTGGGCTGGCCTTAACAAATAGATTCAGCACAGGATTGCTGCCAGTGGCTCCGCGGGCTTTGCGTCATGGTTTTGAATTTGTGTGCCCCCGTCTCAGAGTGAGAAAGGGAGGAAACCGGAGGAACCATAGGAAACCAACAAGGTTTGAAAAAAAAAATCTTTTTCTTTCGTTTTATATTCAGTACATACATGCATTTTACATGGTTGGTTAAAATTAACTGTCATCATTATCTGTCATCAAAAATTCAAAAAAAACTCGTGAATGGATCATCTTCTCTAATATTATCATAATCAATATTAAAGATGCATTATGTAATATTTTGATAAAGAGTTGTCACTTCTTGTTATAATAGTTCAAAAATTGATAAGTGTTTAGGGTATGAGTGTTAAGAGTTTTAATAAGGTAGTCTCTATTTTAAAATGTTATTTCTAGGATAATAAAAAAAATCTGGTGGCCATTCGTGACTGGAATAACCAGACACTAAAAAAAATTCTATTCGGTTTAGACTCCTACCGTATTTCGCTAGGCATAACTGATTTGAAATAAGAGTCAAAACGGAAACAATTCAATGTAAATAAGTTTATATACAATCAGATTATATTATTATTAGCAATTTATCTGCTTTAAGTTGAAGGTGAATTATGTAAGATTCTAGATAAAGAGCTTTTCGTTCTGGTTATAATAGTTCAACCATAGGTAATGAAAAATGAATTTATTGAAGATTTCAGCGTAAATAGTTTGGGTCGCCAAAAATTAGATTTTTGTTTGCATGATGTACGCGGTTGTCCAATTTAAAGGGGTGCTGGTGGCAGTGAAAAAATTGTATTGTGAACTTTGTCTTCAGAATGGAACCTGCGTCATTTTCTTAACCATTACATTTGCAGATCCTGTCCATTTGTATCACAAACTGATTTTAACATACTATAAATGTCATATTAAGTTTTCACTTGAACAGGGGTTTTAATTGGGATTGGGCATACTGATTGAATTTAATTAGCATTCAAGTACAATCCAGCTAATTAAAGTAATCAGGGTCAATCACGTCTTTTCATCAGGGTATTAGGTTAATTCTCTTAAGGGGTGGCATGAGTTATTCGTGTTACTAATTTTTTTACATATAAAGTTTGTGAGCGCAGTTTAAAAATCATTATTCTATATTCTAGTAAGTTAAGATGACCTTTACAGAATCTTATTTACATTTTACTCTACTCTGTAATGAGATGGAATCGCGAATGTCACAGCTACAAGATACAAACGTGACCCTGATAACCAAGGATATTGAATTAAAGACTAGATTAACCAGATTAAAGACTAATCTTCAACAATTAGAAAGTGGTATTTACAGAAATCAAGTGAAAGTAGCAAACCCACCGTCATTGTATACACGTACAGGGAGTAGTTTCCCATGTTTTGTGCCCAGAACGGGTTTTAAAAATGGACAAAAGTGTACTGAATGTTAACCATTGTAATATGGACATACTGAAAAAATAGAATTCTTCATGTGTTATAATATAATCTACACAAGCACGAACCTATAATAAGTGTTTGCAGTCTTTAGACGTTTGCTCGTGTTTTTGTAAACACGTATACATAATATTAAGATAATCGGTGCTAATATAAAGAAGATGTTCCCAATATGAACTACCGTCAGCTCAGCTCATGTTATTAGTTCGAACAATTTCTACTTATAACTTATATAGAACAAGCAGCTGATGAAACAGACATGTAGTGTTATGTTATTGTAACTTGTATGATTTGCATTTGTTATTAAAACTTGTGTGCTGATTTGCATTTGTTATTAAAACGTGTATGCTGATCTGCATTTATTATTAAAATTTGTATGCTGATCTGCATTGTGATTGAAACTTGTATGCTGAATTGCATTTGTTATTGAAACTTGTATGCTGACTTGCATTTGTTATTAAAACGTGTATGCTGATTTGCATTTGTTATTAAAACTTGTATGCTGATTTGCATTTGTTATTGTCGTGTATTATTATGTTGTTACTTTGGAAATATTCTTTACACGATTAAAATATTATTAGTGCTAAAAATAATTAATTGTTCAGTATATTTATTGATTGCAATATAACGCAGGACATATTTTCAGGTTTGTCCAGGCGGAAATGGGAACATTGGGATGTCAGCTTTTTGCGGGATTGGTGGTTGGAAATGTGTTACGCTGGAAGCGATCACAAATTATGACCATACTTCACACAGCGGCCCACCTACGCCATACTTCCGAAATTATGACACTGTTCTGTATATCCACCATTTAAAACGCCTACGTGACTAAAAATATCCCCGCACGTGTGATTTATATAAGCACGTTATGTCGGTGACAATTGCGTAAAAGCGATATATAATGTATGCTATGGATAATATTGAATTAAATTCTTTACCATTGTAAACCATCTTTAGAGTTTCAATCAGTTTATCTTTCAAAACAAGGTTAGATACTCCTAAATTTGTTTTCGCAAACAAAACCGCGTCTGTGAAATATCTCTCATAGGCGCCGCCATGTTGATTAATTAAGGGACTTTTTGTGAATCGGCTCTGATTAGTTTGACATCTTACATACACACAACGGCTAAATAAACATATATAATTTCATTTAATATGACAATAGAAGAGACATAAATACTTCTAAAAACTTTCAAAAGCATACCCAAAATGTCGGTTAAATTGTCGATGAAGGAATTAAAGGTGTATTCCCGGGAAGGCGCAGTTACAGAGCGTAACCAAAATTAATCCTTCCCGGGAAGGCGCAGATATCGACTTGTCGGCTTTCGTTTGAAGAGAGACATGTTGTTATTAGGACCCAATTAACGGTGTTAAAGATTAAATTTTGAATTTATGTTCACTCTGAATTTTTTTTCACCAATTGGCAACTAATGATGAATATCATCAAATCACCCAAGTAGTGTTCACCTATTCGCTCAATTGGCAACTAATGATGGATATGATCAAGTTCACTCATTCGAGGGTCAAGAAGCTAGTCGGAAAATCCCACCGAATGTTTTTGAATTGATAACATTTTTGCAACAGGAGCAAGATATTAATGAGATAAGAATAGTTCAATATGCTGGGGGACAGGAACCACCAAAGAAATGATATAAATATGCCCAAATTCAAAGCAAGCTCCAGGAATTGAAATGAAGACACGAGGTTCATGAATTGACTTCAGTCGAGTATTTAGACAGGGTGTCTTTTTTGGTGAAACTGAACTGCTTTTTGTTATATTATACACTGTAGTTGTTTTTATTTCTTATTTGGCGAAGTTTTTGTTATAGTATGATTATGTTTTTTTTTTATTTATTTGACGAAAATTTTTTTTGTTATAGTATAGTTATGTTTTTTTTTTATTTATTTGACGAAACTAATTTTTGTTATAGTATAGTTATGTTTTTTTTATTTTTTTGAAGAAATTAAATGAATTTTTGTTATACTATAGTTATGTTTTTATTTCTGATCCCACGACTGATGCTAAAATGTTGGTTAATTAGTTACAGTGGCGATTATGAAACTGTAAATTCTTATCATAACACTCTATAACACCATTGTTACGTTTTTTAATCCGTTTTAATCCATTTTAATCCTTAGGGGCTGGATTCCCGTTAAGGCGTCGAAAATGACCTTCTTTAATCCGTTACGGTCACTAACTGCGCCTTCCCGGGAATAAACCGAATTAAATGTCGGTTAATTAGGTTGGGGCCTATTCTCAGTCGGAGCTAGCTGTAGATAGGCAGCCTAAATTTGAGACGAAATTATGACGAGATATCTGCCATACCGTAGATATAAGCTTCTACAGCCCAGGGCCCTGTTTCACGAAAACTTAAACTAAAATCCTTAAAATCGATTTTAACTAAAATCAAAATAAGATTTTAAATTTTATGCGTTTCACGAAGATCGATTGTAACTTAAAATGCAATTTAAATAGATTTTAGTTAAAATCGCTTGCGCCCGCGCAGTGCAGATTTCCGCTGTGGGTACTTACGGTGAAAGCAAATACGCTTCGAAACTGAAAACTGTTGGCAAACTGAATTAACTGTTACATTATCAATAGGGAGAGTTTCATACGTTGTAGAAATGTCTGCACATGGTCAGAAAGTCGTAGAGAGATGAAATAAATGAGTTAATTGCGTATTATTAGTTTCGAAATGTATTGGTGGGTTGACCTTGAACTTGGCATTTGATTTCCTCGCAGGCTTCAATAGAAGTAATGTGTATCGATAAACTAAAGCGCTTGAATTTCGAATTTTTATAGTAATTTGGACAAGAGAAACTTTTGAGAATTTTCACAAACATATTTTGATATGTGTCACTCAAAGTTTAAAAGTATTTATCAACTTTGAAATTAATACGCCAAATAGGCAATGTTCCGATGCCTAGATTATAAATGTCATTCTAATAGACCATTTCAATGATACTTTAAAAATGCAAAAGAGTCTATCTATCTTACTCAATTAAATGAGTTTTTCCCAAGATAAAATAGTTTTGGAGCCTATTTTTTTTTATTGATGTTGTTTTATTAACGTAACTTCATTAAGAGATTATAATAAATTTATGATATTAAAATTTAATTTCAAATAGGCCTATAACATTTTTGAATAAACACATTTGTTTTTATTGATTTATCTTTATACTAATCATCATAACCCCAAAAACATGAGTAAATACTACATATTATGGCATGTCTAGTATTATAGGCCTTTAGGCCTTCTAATACCAAGAAATTGGCCATATTAAACACGAAGATATTTTCTTTATAAATAAGAGGGCTCTTCTTTCCATGACATTGGATATAAATTTTCTTTTAGTGTGTAGTTTACTGGCGTTTTAGTGGGTTTTTTTCTTGGAGTTCTAATATGGGGCGCCATCCAATGCTTAAATTGCCTTACAATAAAATAAACGGGTGGATCGTAGCTGTATATCCCATAGGCCTACTATGAAAAGAAATTGAATGCAAATTGTTGTTGTGAATGATTGTATGTTAAAATTATGTGCCAATAATATCTGTATGTCGCAATAAATCAAACAATGTAGCTCTAATCAATGTTTGTTAATGTCGTGATTGTTAGTTAGGAGAGGGTGACAGCTATCCTAAGTTACAATCGATTTTAGTTAAAATTGTCCTTTTGTGAAACTCCACTATTTTAAGTTAGGATACAATTGTAACTTACAATATTATTTTAGTGGATTTTAGCTACAATGCTTAAAATCGTTTTGTGAAACGCTTCTATTGTAAGTTAGGATGAAATTTTAGTTTACAATGATTTTAAGGAGATTTAAGTTTTTGTGAAACAGGGCCCTGGTTGTAATCTCTCTCGTCGGAAAAATAAAAACCTCATTTAACCGTCAATTACACGTTAATTTTGTTTTATTTCCGTTTTATATTCAGTACATACATGTATTTTACAAGCTTTGTTAAAGGACCTATCTATTTCCGTAACTCAAAATCCTCCAAAATCTTCGACATCGAAAACGAGAATTATTGGACAATTATTATTTCAATCAATATTGATGATATAAACTTACCGGGAAAAGATGAGCTTCTAATATCCGATATTCAAGATAAAATCGTGTACCATGATGCGCTTCACCCCCAGTTGAAATGAGAGACTTGAGGGACAAGGCTAGACAGATTGCATCAAATCAAACGGCGTATGTAGACTGGAATAACCAGACGCTAACAATTTGCACTCGATTGAGATTGCTTGCTTATTTCGCCGAACATAACTGATTTGAAATTGGAATAAAAACTGAAACAATTGAATGTAAATCAGGTTATATACATTAATATTACAGTATTATATGCGCTGCGACCCACTTTTGTGAATTTCTAGGTCCCAAATGTTAGCGATGTAGCTCCTTGAACACTGTCATCATTATCTTTCTTTATAATTAAACTGGTAATGGATTATTTTCTCTAATATTATCAAATACAATATTAAAGATGCATTATGTAAGATTTGGATGAAGAGTTGGCAGTTCTCGTTATAGTAGTTCAAAAATAGATAAGTGTTTCAGTTATTGGTGTTTGGAGTTTTAATAAAATAGTCTCACCCAATGACCCAAAGTGTTAATTATGGGCTTGTTATGTTGATAAAAATTATGGGCTTGTTATGTCGTAAAAATTATTTATGTAATATTTGAAGCCAGAAAACAGGGCCGTGTTTCTCGAAATCTTAACTAACGATAAAATCCAAATTTTAGTAGATATTTCAATTTTGATTGGCTAAGCACTAAACTCAATCTATTAGTATCCAATCAAATTACTAAAATTTGGATTTTATTTTAGTTAGGGCTTTGTGAAACAGGCCCCTGAATTGTAAATCAGATAGGTTTATATAACTATAAATATTCCATCAACTTTTGCAACCAATAACAGTAAATATCCGTATAGAATTCGTCGTATATTTTAATACCCTATAAAATCATGTTTGTGGCTTTTTGTAAACTAAAAGGGTCTGTTTGGAGAGAGTGTGTGGATTCTAAAGTCCAGTAAATTGAAACTTTATCATGGGACAATATGTTTATCCCATTAACTTAAAGGGGCATTATGTAAGATTTTAGATAAAGAGCTGACCGTTCTGGTTATAATAGTTTAGACATAGCTAATGAAAAATAAATTTAAGTTGTGAATGTTTGTAGTTTTGACAAACAATAGCGTAAATAGTTTGGATTTCACAAAAATTAGATTTCTGTTGCATGTTGTACAATGTACTGGTGGCAGTGAAAAATTGTATTGTGAACTTTGTATTCAGAATTGAACCAGTGTCATTTTCTTAACTATTACATTTGTAGACCCTGTTCATTTGTATCACAAACTGTTTTTAACATACTATAAATGTCATATCAAGTTTTCACTTGATGAGGGGTTTTAATTGGGATTGGGCATACTGATTGAATTTAATTAGCATTCAAGTCCAATCCAGCTAATTAAAGTAATCAGGGTTAATCACGTCTTTTCATCAGGGTATTAGGTTAATTCTCTGAAGGGGTGGCATGAGTTATTCGTGTTAACAAATTTTTTACATATAAAGTTTGTTAACGCAGTTTAAAAATCATTATTCTATATTCTAGTAAGTTAAGATGGCCTTTACAGAATCTTATTTACATTTTACTCTACTCTGTAATGAGATGGAATCGCGAATGTCACAGCTACAAGATACAAACGTGACCCTGATAACCAAGGATATTGAATTAAAGACTAGATTAACCAGATTAAAGACTAATCTTCAACAATTAGAAAGTGGTATTTACAGAAATCAAGTGAAAATAGCAAACCCACCGTCATTGTATACACGTACCGGGAGTAGTTTCCCATGTTTTGTACCCAGAACGGGTTTTAAAAATGGACAAAAGTGTACTGAATGTTAAAGATTGTAATATGGACATACTGAAAATATAGAATTCTTCATGTGTTATAATATAATCTACACAAGCACGAACCTATAATAAGTGTTTGCAGTCTTTAGACGTTTGCTCGTGTTTTTGTAAACACGTATACATAATATTAAGATAATCGGTGCTAAAGAAGATGTTCCCAATGTGAACTACCGTCAGCTCATGTTATTAGTTCGAACAATTTCTACTTTTAACTTATAAACAACAAGCAGCTGGTGAAACAGACATGTAGTGTTATCAATATGTTATTGTGACTTGTATGATTTGCATTTGTTATTGAAACTTGTATGATTTGCATTTGTTATTAAAACGTGTATGCTGATTTGCATTGTTATTGAAACTTGTATGCTGAATTGCATTTGTTATTGAGCTTGTATGCTGATTTGCATTTGTTATTAAAACTTGTATGCTAATTTACATTTGTTATTATCGTGTATTATTATGTTGTTACCTTTGAAATATTCTTTACGCGATTAAATATTATTAGTGCTAAAATAATTAGTTGTTGTGTATATTAATTCATTGCTATATAAGAACATATTTTAAAGGTTTGCCTAGGTGGAAATGGGAACATTGGGATGTCAGCTTTTTGCGGGGTTGGTGGTTGATTTGTGAATGTATATGTTGCTTCCTGAACCAATCATTCTATTATACATCTCGAGCTACAGGTACAAGTTGTCTATTGGTACATGATTTTGCTCTGAGCCAGTCCCACCGATTTAAGACCCCGGAAATGTGTAACGCTAAAAGCGATCACATATATGACGAGAGTGGAGTGAGCGAGAGAGAGAGAGAGAGGGAGGGAGGGAGGGAGGGAGGGAGGGAGGGAGGGAGGGAGGGAGAGAGAGAGAAATCGGGACTAACTTATGGTTTATTTTATTTCAATACTTCGCTTGCGCCTATGGTTCTTTGGAAATGGGGGGGGGGGGAGGACCCGGAAGAAAACCCTCGAGGTTGGACTTGCGAACCTACTCCTTGCCACGTACAACCGGGGATCATGGAACATATTTCATTACCACTGTTTGTGTTTGTCGTGTATTTTGTACACGGTGAACAGTCCAAATTCTGATTACACTATTTTGCCAAAACCGTTTTTTAGGACTTCGAATTTTGTATAATGGTTTGGATTGTTCGTACTTGGTTTTATTTTATTAATATTGTATTTGTTTTTCTATGAGGGAGCCCCTGTATCCGCCCCTGTATTGACCTTCTCGATTGCAATATTACATATTTATACCTGATATATTCACTGGTGTATTGTTCTATTGGCAATACGAGACACCTGTCTTCATTTACGCGGATGGAGACACAATGTATTCATACGAGACATGAGACACTGTAATAAGAGAAGACGATATTGTGCTTGAGTTGTGATTTCGTAAAACAAGGATTTTATTTTATTGTGATATACACATAGTATGTTTGGTTTGGGTTCTAAAACACTTATTTATTTTATGGTGCAAGATACAATAATAAACAACAAAATTGATTCGTTGTTTTGTGATAAATACTGATGTATTTCATTATGTGTGTGAAACAATAATTCATCTGCTTACTATAATATGGCATTGATTCTGAATCGAAAATCTCATTACCAATACCCGGTGATATTATTACGTCATAAAAAAGGGACTCAACATCCTGTAATCAGGTTAATTAATAGACGACCTTCAAATGATATCTATTAATTAGAACAAGACTGGTTCTCTATATAAAAACACAACATCTAATCATCACATCGATACGCTCATCGCATGCCTGTCTCTTCAATATTTCATTAAAACATTCTACAGTCCCACACGAGGTCTCACTAATTGCATTTTAGATGAACCAGACTGCGATAAGGAAAAGGTTAGAAAAAATCATAGAAAACTGTTTATATAAACATATAATGGTTGTTATTTTTTATATATACTTTGACATTAATCTGACCTTTCAAGTTTGGAATATTATGATAGATTCAAATCTTCGATGGCTGTTTTAGAAAATGAACCCAGACTGTCATAATAATGAAAAACTATCAATAATAATAAACTGGTAAGCACCGCTCTTGATTAGCAATTTTTCATGCAAGTCGCCGTGACAACCGACAATAGCTATTTTTATTTTTCCAATTATTTTGTGGCATTTTAGTGATAGTTTGTTAAGCGAATGACGTATTGACAACATTGTTTGGTTTACGACCACCAGCTGTAATGATTATAGGGATATTCCGTTAATGTGGATTAGTACCATAGTATCCTCAGCGATGTATGTAGAAATCGTTCCCCTCGAAGGTAAGCCTTTAAAATATCTATTATTGATTTTTGTTCTTCGATGTTTATTTTCACCCTCGAATCTTCCAGGTATGTTTGACATATGAAAAGGTTTTAAAATTAGAATTGTTGTGCAATTATCAATTATTGGGAATTCTAATGCCTTTCTCTCGTCTGGTGCAGCATTGGGATGAAATAATAATGAGATAGAATGGCTTGTTTTGGTTTCATGTTACATAATGCACTGCATGTATATGAAGCACTTTATTTACTTTGTTAGTTGCGTACTAATGGGCAATGTATCGATATTATACCATTCAAATTAGATAAATATTTAAGAAACAATAGTAAATAGGCTAAATCAGCATAAATGAAAAATCTGTATTGGAAAACAAAAAGAAATGAATGCCACCGCATTTAACCCAATATCCTTGACAGGGAGAAAGCTGACTGGGTTAAAGGGATGGTTACTTTATTACTAATTTGATTGAGACGATATATACGATTTCCGAGTTCTAAGTTCTGAGTCCCGACTTTATATTATTAGCCAATCAGAGTGCAGTAAATTATGGAATGTACACGTTAGACGTGTAGAGAAAAAAACATGGCACAATACCGGCTCTTCAAAATCGTACAAAAAAATAGATATAAGAATTTGTGGGTTAGGGTTAAGAATTTGAGGAAGGGTTAAATCTCCCCATAAGCACTGGTCTAGGGTGATGAAAGTTGTTAAAATGGTTCCTCCTGCAATCCAGCACCTTTAACCATCATTTCTAGAGACAATAATTTGATTTGAAGTTCAAAGCAAAAAATGGATGTTAATTGTTGTTGTTATTGAAAGCAATGTTAATCACATATTTTATACCATATTTTAAGTTAGTATGGTCATATTTGTTTTAACCGCATATTGTTTTCATTCCTGCCAGGATGCTTTTTTGAAATTTGGCATAGATAAACATAAACAAAATTATCGATAGTCCCCTGTTGATTTAAGTCCTTATTCACTTCTTTAGGCAGTTTTAACATGTCCATCCTCTAAAGTTGTTGACTGATTTTAGCCTCCGATTACGGCAATTGTCCTAACCCAATTATTGTCCCTGGAAAGGCAGTCTTTGAGAATGTTGAATATTATCCAGTGTATGGACAGTTCTTGTTATTGTTTAAGTTTTATTTTTGATAATTGCGTAAAATGTCACAGTGCAGTTCTACACAGTGTTTAAGTTCACGAGACGAAGAAGCCTATTGATCGTTAACAATGTGATAATTATAGTATTATCGCCATTTAACAATTTGAAAAATATTTAAATCACTCTGGAGGCTTCAGTTATTATATTGTTTTCAACGACTTCCGATTAGTTAAACAGTTAAAGTTATCATTCAATTACCTTTGGGAAAACCAGAAGCCAATGATCACATTTTAATTATTTCTAATAATTACTTCATTGGTCAGTGTTTAGTGAATTCTCCTATTACCCACAAAAGAGTAAATATTCGAGAACCTATGTGGAAGGACTCTGGACGACTTATAGTTGCCTTGTAATTTCGAAACTTTATTCAAGCCTCGATTTAAAGCCCCCCCCCCCCCCCAATAATCAATGTTCATTAGATCATAAATCACCAGTATATGTATTAAGAATATGTCAATAGAACATTGGTCTGCTTAAGTCATGAAATCATCTATACATGTATAGATTCCTTGCGTTTCTTCTTGTCATAAACTATGCTAAAACTATGATATATAATTTATTGACAACATAACCTGTAGCAGGCACATATCTCAATATATAGCTCTACTCGATTCCATGGCATTGGGGGAAAATGTCATTAGAAAAAAACAGAACATGTACTTTATAATGAATCCTGATTTTAAGTTGAGATAAAATGTACCAAAACTAAACTGCGTAACATCCGTACTGATGTGTTTCGGTACACCATGAACTATTGAGTATAGTAACATCCAATACCCATTAAATTGGAAAAACCTTTCATTAATAAAACTGGAAGTTATTAAACGTCCGGGTCATCAAAGATCATGCAAAGGTCAAGAGCAATAATAATGACAAAAGTCAAAACACAATTCAAAGTGAAACCTGATGTAAACAAAGTCGAAATTCGAAAAATTGGTTTCCGAATAATTGCTACTATTTGAATTGAGTTGAAAACAAAAATCAGAATCAAAATGACGACTAAATATTGATTTGTAGGTTTTTGTAAAATCCAACATGGCGGCGAAACGGTTGAAAATGTTTTGGAGAAGGTCTCTGACAATAAAAGATAATATCTGAGGCTTACACCGACATGTATCATTTTAGTCTATTTTTTTTTAAATGGAGAGAACCATTTATGTTCGGGTAAAATCGGAAGGCCATGATAATTTACGGACGTTTTGGGAATCTGTCAAAAAAATCTTTAATATGCCATTTTAAAGATATCCATGTGTCCCATATTCCTATCAAGTTTCAACTTGATACCTCAAACACTGACGTAGATACACCATCTTGAATGTCGAAAAAGGCTTTAAACAACTAGCGCATATCATTGATGCTAAAACTAATCGAGAGAATTTGAAAAAAATAGAGTAAGAACTCAATTGGGAATCCTCAAAAGAATCAAAAAATGAAACCCAACGAAGATCCGTTGAGAAATAACCGAGATATGGGCAATGTCTACTCTACCTGAAATGAAGTCATAAAATGTGTTGATGACATTCTTAATGAATTGTCTCTAAATTGTTATAAATACCCGATCACAAAATGTCTAACAACACTGATTGGCTAATACGTAACTCAGAAGTCGGAACTCGGAACTCGAAAGTCTCTCCAAGGCTTCTGTAGATATATGGTATTTTATTTTATTTTGTTATCCATGTTTGGAAAACCTGTTTCGTCTAGAGGAAATAGTCTTGATTAATTAATATTAAACTGTTTGTCACAAACTTCGCTGTTTAACAGTTGTTTGAATAGTTGTGCTGCACTCTCTATTAGTTTAAATACGGACGAACAATACAAATGAGAAGTATGATCAGATGTTGAAGTTAAAGTAATCATGCCGTATAAAAATCCTAAATTGGATTTGAACGTGTTCAAATGTATTTAAAAAAGGCGAGTTTAAATATACTCTCGGGTATTGATGTTTAAAGACAGGGGTTTGTGACGTTACGTAACGGATAGTGTCTTCAAAGCCGTCCGTGCACTGTTGACGGTGCTGATATCCAAAGAGGCAGCTGTGCCCGTAAACCCCGAATGGGCACGTTCCGAACAATTTGTCCTGTTAATAAAGCCAAAGCCAAATGAGTGCTAAGGTACCGAAAATAACTACACCGATCAATTTCTATACACATGCGCAAAATTACCATTTTATGTAATGTAAGAACTGTTGCTGTTGACGAATGATGTTATCTCTAAAGAATAATGATGGATCGATTCCGCGTTTAGAAGTACAATTTAATGTGTTTCTGATAGAACTTTTTACTATTTTGTTATTCTCGTCAACAGCGTTCTGATTATTAACAGCTTGTAACACCATCGTCATTATCAGTGTTTCCCTACAAAACGAAGATTTAATAGGCGAATGTCTGAAAACTTATGAAAAAAAATGGTAATATTTATAAACAAAGGAAGGGATTTAGTATGTGCGCTGTCCTAGATCAAAAACCAATGCACTTCTTGCCAATATTTATTTATCACTTGTACCCCATCCATAGGATTATAATGATATCATCTGGTCAAGACCTGCATTAATTTAGAAATATGATATGTTGTTTGAACTTATTCATAACAAAACACATTTTCCATGTCCCGGCAATACAGTTCATAATGTTTTCTTTATACGGGAGAATGGATGGCAGAATGGTTAGCCGGTGTACGCTGTATCACAAGGTCTGTCATTGAGTCAACTGGCGTGGTGTCGATTCCCCGGTTGTACGTGACAAGGAGTAGGGTCGCCTGTCCATCCTCGTGGGTTTTCTCCGGGTCCCCATGTTTCGTCTCACTGCTTAAGTCCCCTTCGCAAAAGCGAATTATTGAAATGAAATTGAAACATATATGTTACTCTCTCTCCATCTCTCTCCCCACCCTCTCTCTCTCTCTCTCTCTCTCTCTCTCTATACAGACTTTGACGCAAGACATGGCCAACGAAAATTTCGGAAATAAGTTGGAATCCAGCTAAGAGACAATAATTAACATGAAAGTCAATGGGGAAATCAATGGTGGTCTGCTGGTAATTACTTCCTTAGTTGAATCCCCTATGTCACCAGAATTATGTGGTTCTTTGATGATTGACCTAGGCTTTAGAGTTGTCTGTCCACTATTCAGATAGTATGACTAAAATGATGACATCTAGTTACGATTTATAATGTTTACACTCTAGATAATTTTAGGACCGTCTTAAGTTTATGGCGTATTTTATTGCTAGCTGCCGATGAGCGCCTGTTTCAATGCTCATACAGATGATTTAAAAAATGCCAATAAAATTTTAGCTCAAATATCAGGCTCTGGTTTCAAAAAGCATTCTCAGACTTACTCAACTTCCAATCACTGTTTGTGAGATATCACATTGATCGAGAAACACACAAACTTAACATATATATTTCCTGTTTGATGTAACTTAGGTAAAATAACGCGAATAATTTTAAGTAAATTCGTATCTTTGCTTTGTGAATATGTATCAAATTATATCATCGGGACTGTGGGCTCATGTCTAGGTTAAATGCATGTATTTTAATTTCCCATCTTCTACAAGACTGACAATTAAATTAGTTTGTCGAAAGCCAACACGGATGTCAATAAAACCAATACCCCTGACATATTGATGGAAATACGGTTATTTGATTATCTTGAAAAAAAACCAACCTTGTTCTGTGAATTTCAGTCAGCTTATAGACCTCATCATGGAACTGGGAAAGCCTTAAACAATGTTGTAAACGACCATAAAGTGTGTGTTGATAAGAGACGCGTTTCACTGCTTATATTGTTAGATTTTTCTGTAGCTTTCGACACGATAGACCACCAAAAACTGTTTTCCGTCTTCAGAAGGACTTTGGTATTAATGCAACTGCTTTGGAATGGTTTAGATCTTATCTGTCATCTCGCAATCAATCTGTGATTGTCAACTCAAACAAATCAGAACAAGTTCCTCTATTGTGCGGTGTCCCCAAGGCTCTGTTTTAGGACCAGTTTTATTTACCATGCATACGAAGCAGCTTGGAGGCGTTCTAAATGCAAATTCTGTATGTCACCATCTTTATGCCGACGACATCCAATTCTTAGATTCGTTTACTCCTAGATCAGATCAAATAAAGGTGTTCACAAAATTAAATTAAACTGCTTGAAATTAAATGCAGATAAAACCGAAGTTATCCTTTTCGGCTCCAAAACTCGTTTATCGGACTTGTCAAAAATTTAGGCGTATTATTGGATAGTGGTCTGACCTTTATAAAACAAGTTGATGATCTGTGTAGAAAATGCTACTGCCATCTGAAGAACATCAGTTCGATCCGTCATGTTCTCACGCAAGATTCTGCTTCAGCTCTGCGACTAGACTATTGAAATAGTCTTCTCACTGGCCTTCCCCCAAATAAACTAAATCGTCTTCACTGAATCCAAAATCTCACAGCAGGAATGTTCACAAGATCTCCATATCATTGTCACATAACCACAGTTCTCCAAACCCTTTATTGGTCAGTGCCCTGATAGACTGCCTAACATATCAGTGTGTCAGTGGAGAGGCTCCTGATTACCCGACAGCTGCGTTCCAACAATCTTAATTAGGTAGTAGTACCAACGTGGAAACTTGCTACCTTCGGACAAAGAGCGTTTGCTGTTGTTGGCGCTGAAAGATGGAATTCACTCCCAGTTGAACTCCGTTTTGTGACTACTTTATCAATCTTCAAATCTCGATTAAAGACTCATCTTTTCAAAATTCACGACAGAAATTGACAAAAACTTTGTATAGTTGTATGCGCTACGAGCACGATTTGTGGATTTGGCGCTATATAGATGGACATATTATTATTACTATTATTATTATAATATAAAGCCATCGAAGTGGTTTTAGTCATTTATTGAATTGCATGACTGATTTCATTTGAGGGTTTTTGATGTATGGAATTTGTCAGATTCATTATATATTTTTAAATTATACCTTAGGAAACAGAGCTGTGTGGGAAGACTTAATTAGATCTCTGAAACGAATAGGATTGTGTCGTTACTTTATTGGGTTATTATATTATATCAATTTGCAGACTGAGTGTGTCTAGCTTGCTCTGGAGATTCTATTAATCAGTATTGTAAGAGTTGTGTTGATTAATGTTGGTTGTGGGATATAATATCTGTGTCTATAATCTCAGTATATTGTGTTGACGAAGAACTTAATTACTTCATGGCAGTTACGTGAGAATATAGCATCATCTGATTATACAGCGGCCAATTCATCAAATATTTTGGAGATATTATCCCCTTTTCAGATGATCTTTAGGCAAGCCCTTTATCTCGACATTAAAAATAATTTCAATGAATTAGGATAAGATGCATGTGCTGTAAAAAAAATGGTCCTGCCTTACAGCAAACAACTTGGAATCAAACCTAGTAATAGATCCTGATTTATTTATTAGCAGTTCTGTGTGCTCTGTTGGATTCTCGTTCAGATAATTATCAGAAATACCACTGTTTTACACATCGAATACTCAAAGCGCTCACTCAAATTGTTGTATTTATTACTGTATTTACAAAGCAACCATTTTAGGTTAATGAATCATCATTCATATAGTTGCAAGCAAATTCAGATAATGTCTCAAACCCGAACACTGTATTATCAAAAGTACAGCCTTAGAATCTTAAACCCACTAATCCCAACTATCGGACCAAAGGCAAGTCAACGCATTGTATTTTAAACAGAAGGTGAGAAGCGTTATAAATGTCTTCAATCCTTAACACAGATAAAGATAAAAGATAAAGATAAAATATATTTTATTAACGTGTCACCATCTACATGTATACAAAGGTTTAAAATATGGATACATATAATAAAATTAAGCGAAAAGTAGATACCAGCCGATGACGACTTATGAGACACGGTTGAAATTGTCACATTAATATAATCAATAAATTATAAATAAGAATAAAACAACACGAATAATACCAAATTACGAAGATTAAAATATCACATCACTAACAAACTCTTTCTCAATTCAAACATCTTAAAAACACAAGAGACAAAAAAGGGTAAAATCTGTTCATTTGTCATTAAAAATAAAAGCTTATGTTGGTTTGATACATAATTAAAATCAGGGTTATAATGACAGGCTTTGGCACAAAGGTCGTTTCTAATTGGTGTGTATTTATCACAGTTAAAAATAAAGTGTTCTTCGTCCTCAACTTCTCCTCTATCACAGTAAATCCAATACGTCCAGATACCTTTTCGGGGGGGGGGGGATATCTACCAGTCTTTTGATATCTTAGATAGGTTATACTGACTGATCAGATACCACACAGTAAGAGGTGCTATTCTGAAATCAAATTTCTAGGCCGTGGACATGCACTGATATCAAAGGGCACCAAAGTCTACAATGACTCTAAGCAAAATTTGACCAGATCTATAATAATACACTTCCACTACATCAGTGTGATTTACTTTGGTGGCGATACATTAATAGGTATTAAAATACAGATGTGACATCATCCGTAGACGTTGGCGTACCGTTATTTCAAATAATGGTACGGGCAATGTGCCAAGCGTACATTATTTATTGCACGTGCTGGATAATGTCTGTATTTTGAGAAAAAAAAGAGACACTGCTGAAAAGGCAAGAGCGTTTATGAAGGACCTCCATAATACTTCCAGCCCCCAAAATGTAGATTTGCCACTACTTAGTCATCTGGACCGATTCCTTTAAAACATACTTTACTATTCTCACATTTAAATTAATATATTGTCTTCAGCAATGCCATTAAATCCATCCACTATCTACAATTTCCTGTGAACTCCCGAAAATCCCATGTTAACCCTGCCAGACTGGAAATTTACAAGAAGAATATTTTTTCAGCGATTTCCGTGATTGCCCTTGACCACTTTGAAAAATCTTGTTCGAACTTTGACCAAAATAAACCCAGAACAACAGACCGCGGTGGAGTTTTGCTCCTTCGCCGAATTCATGCTGATAACCTTTTCCCTCTGATAACACCTATTTATATATGTTAAAACATATCCCTACAAACTTAAAATTTTACCAGTGACCTTTTAACGCTGGCATTAAAATAACAATATCTGAAAAACAGAAGCTTTCTACCGTGTTCGTGTGACATTTCGCGCTAGGCATGACATCCGATTGAAGCATTGCAATACTTCCGTAGCGAGTCAATAACAGCTTTTATCACATTATCAGGACAGATGGTTACAGGAGATTATCATTTAAGGAGACATAAAGCTGACAGGGGTCTAATGCTGGGAAGTTTTTGGCAGTAGTATAGTCGGTTAAGTGACTCCTCCAGAAATAATTTTCTTCAAAAGTAATTTTTTTCGTTTGGTCAAAGAAGTGTGTTTATTAATTTCAGTAAACAGAATGCACCCGCTACTCAAAATGATTTTCAAGGAGATCATGTCAAATTTGAATTAGTGTTTCTTTTGTAATGATTGTTTCTCTTTTATTGAAAAGGTAAGGGTTGCTTGGGTGTCTCTGGCATTTTGTAAAAAGAAAATAATTACTTAGATTTATCTTGTATTAAAAAGATATTAAAAACAGGTACGGCTTATTTGGGTTTCTTTTTTATTTTAAAAATGTAATTATTGATAAGGTTTCTATTGTATTAATAAAGGGTACGGTAAGGATTACATGTGTTTTTCTTGCATGAACAAACTAAGGATGGTTTCGGTTGCTCTTTTAATCTAAAAAGAGTTGTTTAGAGTTTTAAGTTATGGATTATGTGGAATGGATTGCGTTTTCCGGTAGGTAATTCGGTCTCACTTATGATTAATTTAGTTGAAAATATATGCAGAATGTCTCTTAAAGCAACCATACAGTCTATATATTAAAGCAAATCAATAGCAACTGGTTAGATATTTGATGGTCAAATGTCACACGTTTCCGTATTACCCGGATAAACACTTACGATAATGATAATAGAGATAATCTACTAAATGGTGCAGTGGAGTCAAATGAAATATGGCTGTCAGTCAAGGGTCTTAGTTAAATAGTTAGTTGATTCAATTATATATCGGATACGAGTGGAGGACAATGTTAAAACGTTTTACACGGATATGTTATTATTGAAACTGTCACTGCATTTCACAGTTTACCTAGATCATTCGTAGATGAAAAATATCAATCTTGCGTTTTAGTTCCGTTTTTAATTTCTAACTCTTTCATACCGTAAGATCTGTGCTTTTTGTGGCCAACAGCATGAAGGTTGTTTCAAAATGTGGTACGCGAGGATATATTGCTATTTCATGTCTTGATCATGCTAGTTTTCCAGTGCCGAGCGCTGCGTTGCCGTTGGATTGTCCCTATTGAGTCCACAATCTGGTACGTGCAGATACGTTGCGATCTGACCAACACGATTCCTACGAATGTCCTCAATATATGATAAGACATTATATAGGATCACCACGAGTACTCAACGATTAAACCACGATTTCAATTGCAGCACGGATTGTGATAAATAGCCCCCCATTCGCTGGCTTGAATTGCAAGGTAATTCTAATAAATGACATATTTGCACATATTGGATCGAAACTTCCTGAATAGTGTCTCCTAATTGTACGAAAAATCACGTTTTAGCTCGTGGCCTCTCTAAAAGTCACAAGTATTATCTGATTTAAAAAAAACCCCTTCAAATATATCACCGTAACACTATCATGACGATGGTGTTCGAATTTCGTGAAAATCGGGCCAAAACTGCCGGACAAAATGGTCGTCCCTTAATTGTACGCTAATAGTGTAAAAATAATATGGTTTAATCAAGTATGTGGCCCCCTGGAGGTCACACTTTTGATCAGATTCTGATGAAATTTCTAATGCATGTTTATAAGCCAAAGATCTTGGTTTCTTTCGATATTTGCGCATATGGGATTGTAACTGCCTGAATTATGGCCCTTGATTGTATGAAAAATCACCTTTTGTTTTAGCTTGTTCTCTATCCATCTCTTTCAAAATGTGGGCGTATCCTTGCTGGCTGCCGCTTGTTTTTCAATGATTCGCTTGCGGGAAGAAAGAAACCATCAGATTGGATAGGCGACCATACGCCTTGTCACGTACACGCGGGGAATCGAAAAACGCCACTTGACTCAATAACAGATATTATGATCTAAAGCGCAAGCGTTAAACCATACGGTCACCAACCCCCAAACCGCCGAAGGGAGTAACACAGCACTAAACGCTGTCCAGAACCGCTCATCATCTGGAACGGTGCAATAAAATCAGTAAGCTGATCTAATAAAGATTTGGCATGTCGCGTATGTCATATTTGCATTCGATTGCGGTTTTTAAAACATTAGTGACGTAAAGGAATATGATACAACTAAATGTGGGATTCAGTTAGAAGCTAGCAATTGGAAATCAATACATTGACCGTAACTTAATAGTACCACCACAATATTCATACTGTTTAGTTACACAATGGATTATACAATGAATTTGATTAAAGGTTTTATTAGAAACAAGGCCAATCTGTCAACACAATCGAACTACGATTTAACATTATTGTATATTTTTCACGTTATTAACAATTATATGAAGGATCACATTTTGTAAATTTTTAAATATTACTTATCATGTTTTTCGCATTACTATTATATAAGATCTATACAGTGCATTGTTATTCATCATACTTTAATTTACATTTGGTTTGTTTGCCGATTATCTTTGGTTTTCATTTTGTAAATGTAAATCGAGTAGAACGTAACATTCAAATGAAATGGAATTGTCATCTAGATTGGGTGTGTGGAAGACATTTTTCCATAGACGTCTCTGTCTAGTTAGTGATTGTATGTTGCTAAGGTTAAAATTACAAATATTTTGAAGAATTTGAGGACACCCTTTTTTCTGGTAGATAATTAGTATTCAAAGGGATGTAAACATGGTCAATCACATGGTCAAGCCGGATGCGCCTCATTACGGGGACCACTGGAGTTTAAGGTTCGATATTGATCCGAATCACAGACTCTGTGTTAAGGTCCCCATCATGGCATCGTTGATTACTTTTCCGTATCTGTGTCCAGTGCTGGATTAACCATAAGGCAAAATAGGCACGTGCCTTAGGGCCAGCCAAAAATCCAGGCCACAAAATAATAAAGAATTTTTTTTTTGATAATTATCAGGTGATGACAAAAATGCTTGCCTTTATTTTTATGTAAACAAATTGCATCCTTCTTCATCTACGCGTTTGTCCTAAAAAAAAAGCTTTCCATGCTCTGAGAAAGGGTTGACATGATGTTTCGTCGCTTTACACACGTGTGGTTTGTTTACATTTGTTGTGGGAAAGAATTTCGTAAGTAATTTCAAATTTAAAAAAAAAAATCATTGATTTTGCAATTGATATTAGATGTATTTCACATAATACGATGAGTCAAAAACGTCTTGCTATACTGGCACTTCTATGCATTGAAAATGATTTACTTCATACTTCATTGACTTTAAGAAACTAACTGAAGAATTTGCAGTCACAAAAGCTCGCAAAGTCGTAATCTAGCTAGGCAGTGAATGGGGATATGTAAGCTACTTATAGTAAATAGAGTACTGTCAATCAGGGCCATATGCAGGATTTTAAAAGTGGGGGTGCAGCAGATTGGTGGGTGGGGGGCGCCAATATAATGCCCGAGTTACTGAGCGCGGAGCGAATGTCTGGAAATTTGAAAATAGACTGCCGCAAACGCGTTTTCCATGCACTTGGTGCCGCAATCAATTTAAAGTGATCTCGTGTGTCAATTTCGGCGACACTATTTCTCGTTTTGGTGTTAAACCCACCAAAATGAGATGTTTCTTGTCCTCTAACTTAGAACTATGTGGATAGGTGACCAGAACGATTATCTCTAAAAATGTCATTTGGCGGCGGCGCCACCAAAGACCGATAAGGCCCTAACAAGTGTCGATATGGCGACTAAAAAGAACCCTCTAATATCATGTGGTGAGGTAGGCGCTGAACGGAATGAGTGATAGGGGGACACTGCTGGAAACACGTTTTTCGGCCACTCTGGTGATATCGAAGAGTCGATTTTGCATTTTATTTGGCGCCATATTTAGGTTAGGCATTTCCTCCTGGTTCCCCCGCCCCTTAGATCCGCCCCATTGCCTCCACATAAGTGATATAAGAAAGTTTGGATCAGTGCAAACGAATCAGGTACCCATTGGAGTGTGGGCACCCTTAAAACCGCCCGACTGACTGTTCAGTAGACTACCTTAAGGGTATCACTGTGTGATAAAATCTTTTGAAGGGGCGCCTTATATTTCCCAAATAAACTAATGTGAAAAACCTGTTTGATTTAAATATCGGTAAGCAGTTTCCAGACAAAACACTCAAACGAAAATTGGCGATATTTCCGTCTAAGTGGAAGTTAAATTAAGACAGAATACGTCCCTAAGCCTTAAGTTACTTCATATTCTACCCTCGAGCAGCCGACAATCTGGATTTATTGTTTCCATAAAGCTTATTATTGACAGAGAGAATTCTGGGGATCAACTGGTACGATATGATAGCCAACTTAAACAGATTACTAAAGCCTGTTTTATGGCGAAGTAATTATGGTCATAGCCGTGTGGCTATATCGTCTAATCTATATCTGCATAAAAGGATATAGAATGGTCATCAAAAGAGATTGTTCATCATAAGTTCACTAATCACGGATTAGCAATGAGCCTATATTGGATTTATCTGTGATCCACGCAAAGCCTCTGGATCATTCTAGTTATAATTAATTGCGCGGTTTGTATAAAAACAAAATAATTGAATGATTAGGTAAGAGAACTCAACAGGGAATTTATCTTTAATCCACGACTCTCATCAATCGCATGAAATTTATTTGCTCGTCTTAAACTTACTTTCCCGCGAACAAACTCGGTGATTTGATGATGTATTTTGACTAAAAACATTTATTAACCTACCAAATTTTCGTTCAAATCATTTATTGAAACATTGAATTTGTGAGGGGAACCTTGCTATAAAAGTCGATTAAAAGAAGTCATGTTCGTGTCACGTGTCACAGTACTAAGCAACAGGTACGTGAAGCCGGGGGAGAATTCATTGCATATGAAAGGCGACGTTGTCTTTAAGAGCTTATTATTTATCATAAATATCGAAGCGTAATTAAATTCACAGATTTATCCACCACCCACGTCTTTTTCCGCGGTTTGTATCCAAGAAATTGGTGTATGCTTAAGCTCACCATTAATTTTATCAACACATACACCAAGCGCTCACTAACGATGGGGTATTCCCTTGCAAGCTTTGACGTCACACGAGCAGACATCCCTTATTGTCGGGTTGTCGATTTGGGAAACCCTTACATTTTTGTCCCGTATGAACTACGTTGGTGTTGTTCGGGGAATCAAGTATTTTTCTAGTCGTTCGGATGGGACAGAAAACCGAGGTCCCGTGTACACATTGACGGGCACGTAAAAGATCCCTGGACAGTTTGAATTGAGTTGCTGTCTGGGCAAAAAATTTCCTCATACCACAATGTATGGCGTATGCCCGTCTTCAATTAGCCCAGGTTAGGTGAAGAACCGCAGGACGTTAAACTTCATTTCATTCATTGGATGTTTCTACTTTCCATGTATACCAAAATTGCCATACTTATGGTAATATGGTAAATACTTTTCTGGGAAAGTATCTTTAAACTAGCTTTAGTCAGCTCAATTAATAACATGTCTATGTTTTGCGTTTCGATTCTATTTTATTATGTTCCGAACTTAAAGCAAGCCCTTAAAGCAGGGCGTCAAATTGGACCAAATATGTTAACATAACGTTACGTCATGGCTCACGGTTTTATTATGCCCAATTTACCAGTGATAGCAGAATATTGCATTTAAACTAATTGCGTGATAAACGAGGCTATCAACATTGACATAACATAAACAATACTGCATGGAGACGAACATTACTTTCACCGTTTTACCTTAAATCACTGTCCAAAGTTTTAGGGTAGACCCTATATTAAACAAAGGACTGGCATGTTTGCTGTACTCAAGTGATAGATTTGGTTGAACGGGAAGAATAGACACACTCCCTCAAAAGTTCAAGTATCAAAAGCCAATCCAGCAATAGCCAGAGATGGACTTCTCGGGCCATTGCTTCATGAATAAGGGGAGTATAGTTATTTTGATTAACTGGGTGCAGTGTCAGAATAAATTAATTGAAACACATCCAGAAGAGCTTTACATTGAACACTCGCTCGAACTGTAAGCCAATTGAATTTGCATAGTCCATACGCGGTGTTAATAATGCTCTAACAAGAGTAGGACGTATTCTCGAAATAGCTCTCATTTGAAGATGCATTTTCCGTAGGATGCTATTGGTCTGGGGAACTGGGGACATAAATTCTTCTGTCAAGCAGTTAAGATATTTAACCTGCTTCTCGGAAGATATAGAGCAATTATCCATCTGAATGGAATCCGCTTTAAACAATTAAATGTATTGTGATTTTGATGATATGACAAGAAATGTTATTGGTAAAGTTTTAGCCTATTTCTGGTCCCCCATCTACGAATTTAATTATAACAAGTCTATCCTCGGAAGCAAGACAGTTGTTGTGCTGAAAGTAGTCATATATTTGGGTATCATCGGCAAAGCCTTGCTTTAGTCTACTCCACAGTTTAAGATCCAGGTTGACTGTAACAAGGCTGGTCAGAAAGTGTCATATCCCGCGACCCGCGGATCCCACAAATAAACCAGAGATTAAATACTAGGAAAGCTCATTAGATACCAACTTTAGCATCAATATCAATGAGATCCTGGGCGCCAAAGGTCTAACATGTCCGATTCCTGACACCCTATGACTAACTGCGCTGTTTTGAAGCATATCTTGATAATATGTTGGCCAGATTTCTAACCATTGATGAGACATGTTTCAAAATATGAAAAATAAACTAGTCTGTCATCATTTCCCTGGTCATGATGTTGTGATCTCAGTTGTGAACGATATTTCTAGAATGGCTGATATAATATTTTTCCCGACTGGCATAAAGGAAATACTGCAGCGTTTGCAAGAGTGTGTACACTTCGAAGTTGACTATGTAGAAAAATAAATAGAAACCATTGACTTTGTACAGGTCTTTCGCATAATAATATAGGCTTAGAATTTTTCGGCCAGTCGAAGTATTACAAGGGTAATGATACTATCATTCCGGACATTGCCACCGTCATTTGTCACTGACATTTTATCGGATGATTAGCTCTAGATGTAGATTGCAATTTAGACAAAGTTGTGGAAATATGTATTGGGTGTTGGCCATATGAAACAATAAATTATCTCCGGCATTTCTTTTGTTATTAATACAATAGAAGAATTTAATACTTGGACGAACTATATAGTAATATTGAATATTTAATGATACATTATTAGAGATTAGTTAACGAGTTGGCAGTTTTCACTATAGTAGTTAAAAGCTAGATAATGTAAAGGCAATTTGCTGAAAATTTCAGTCAAATTGATCCACTGTGAACCGAGAAATAAGCGCTCGAAAGCTCTGCATAGCCTCGGTCAACATTACTAAATTTGGTAGGAAAAACATCATAGTCTCGATTGTCCGTAAAATCGTTAAATCAAGAAGGAAAGTTTTGCAGTAAATCGGATTATAATCCAACAGATATCGCATACTAGTGTTACCATCGAGAGTTGATTATGGTCTGGATACGTTAATTAATATCTAATTAATAGTTTATATAACATTTCAGGCCCAAAGAAAGACCTGCAATAGGCAGATTTAGCTCTTGCATAATGTATGTTTAATTAATTAACTAGATATGAAATCTAACGCTGTGATGAGTTTAAATGTTGCAAGGCGTTAGGTTTGAAAAAAGACATTCAGATATAAATCCATAGCCCGCCATTGCAAAATCGAGTAGTCTTATCAGGTCGATAATGTCATTTAAAAACTCCAATATATAAGAATGTTCTTGAACTTTGAAATTAATTTCAGAACCATGTGCCCCTTGGGTTGGAACCTAGACACTTAAATCTTATTAGGAAGCTTTCACCAAATGTACTCGACAGTGTGTAATTTTGTGGTGGTTATGAAGTAGCGTGTATATCTCGGATACAGAACCGTAAACCCAAACATGATTATAACAAGCCTTCTATCAAGATTGGATGTTGGGTTACCAAGCTGTATAATACGTGCGCTTTTGATCTTAAGGTCGGCTATTTAGCTGTATTGTGGCTTTGATCCCACGCTGGTACGTGACATGGGTCACTTATAACCTTGTCCCCTTTCTCCGGGTCACTCGACTAGTAAATTATCTAAATTAAGATACACCATATTGTCCTGATATGATATCAATTTCCAAATATATTATGGCGTACTTCTTCAAGAAAAATTAATCGATATCTTGTAACAGTATCATCCGATCTTATTAAATCACTTTCTTTGAATCCAAAATTTCACTTTCGGAAAATATTACCTCGGTTTTTTTGGCAAATTAAAGATTTTGAATGATTCGAGTGTCATCAATTATCTGCCTCAGGGGAAGTCGTTAACCGCTGAGTTGGCGTGAGATATCATCTCATCTAGATCACGTTTAAAGCGGTGGTTGTTTTTTGGTTGCGGATTTGTAAAATAATACCAAGAAATGACCATGTAATATGGTATCGTTGATTGACAAGAAGCTTTATAACTATTATTTCATATTGTCGATTATCACCATCTATATCCAGCGCGTTACGTCACCCTTCCATTGTAACATTTTTTTTTATACTTCTGATGGCCAACATTACATGAAGATGTGATAAGTTATAATGGGAGGTTACGTTAGGGGCCAAACGAGTGTATTTTGACCCAATGACGTCATATATTGATTAATCAATCAGCGTTGACGCTTCTAGTGGAATACCAACAGTTCCATTGATGAAAACGCCAAGCTCGCGCCGTAACAGGCCGTTTCATTGGGAAACTCCCACCCCACCCAGAACACGCCAATGACAATAACTCTTCCAGATCTTAGTGTAGCAAAGACAAGTAAAATGAATTTGTTAACTGTAAAAATAACGAAACAAAATAGGATCTGTGTTTTAATTAGATTGCTGGAATATAAGCTCAAATATAATATTACAATGTAGAGTATATATTGGTTTCCAAACAATGAAACATACGTCCCTAGTTTCAAAGCCGCCCGAGGGCCACCAAGGTTATCGCTTTTGTATTCTTTTCTAGACAACCATGAGAACATTTACAAGACCACAAATACTGATCAAGAGTAAAAATCCATGATGTTATCAGAAATAATTAAAATTGGATTGACTTCCACTTCTGTCGGGTACTAACATTTATTATATAAAACATGTACCGGTAATTAGATGATAACTTGATCTATTCTTCTCATGAACAAACACTGTGTATAGATTGCAAGTTGATTGGATAATCATTTTAGCCTTTACAACACACACACAACTTTTTCAAAACGGATCAAGGACAATAATTCCGACAGTAATTATTAGAAATCTTTGTCTCGTGAACGTAAACACAATGTATAAATTTTTAAACCAATCGGATATCGTTATCCCCTCGGGTGGAAACCCTGTCATTTTGTTTTAAGATGAAAGGAGACTAACTTAATCCAGAAACAGTTTTGCGTTTTATCTTTGAAACCAACTGTCTACTGTTTTACCGGTATTTCAAAATATTCAATCACCATTACTCTAACCGGGGACAGACTTCAGCTCTACAAATCTATTCATATTATTTGAGATTTAGTAAGATTTATGGCATTTCTTAATTGGTCTTAAGAAATGACGATTCTGTATTGTCCATTTATACATCTGCCAGTTAAACATCTTGAAATGCTAACGAACAATAATCTAGACAAGTATAGTAGCGTATCAGAAGGAATATCTACCTGGGGAGATGGAACAATAGTTGAATTTTAAAATTAAGTTGACCCTTTATAGTTTAATTGGCGCTGTTTAACAACCGGCGGACATCAAAGAGTGTCTTTGATCGAAGCATATTCCCTGATTCGTCTGTGATTTAGCTCCTACTATTTATATTTTATACCAAATTGTTGAAACAAAGATTTTAAATATACATAATGAAATCTACATTAATATACTGATTCATCAAACACACCAAGGTGGTCAACGTGGACAACTTGTCCATTGATCACTCCTAGATGTGCCCATTTTCGCTTTACAACAATAATGATAATATCATCCATCTTAATTTGAAGCTTTTATGTGTTATGTGGTGTCGTGCTCATAGAAATATCCAATCTATGATCATTATATTGGGGTGTCGTGTTTAATTTCCGGAATGTCAGACTTACATGTGACCTGTTCGCAGTCTCGTCACGAACTATATTTATCAAAGTCAGATGTCGTTATCATTTAAAATGACTCCCATGCTGACTTTGAATAAATTTTTCTATTCATGAAGATTGATATGATCAGAGTCATAACGATTTTCACTATTTCTTATGACATTTTCTGAATGACATAATTTAACAGAGTATATTACATAAATTAGTATGTGATAAGGTCTCGTACTAGAGATTGCATATTGCAATATGTAGGCTGCGTACACATTCTTCAGCAGTCATTGTTTACATATGTAAATCAATACAAACATGTTTAGAATTAGCGATTAAATAATAATATGCTCAACTCCAAGTTTCTTCGTTTCATTCACTATATAGCGACTAAGCAATTTTCCCTTTTAAAAAAGAGTAAACCATATTATGTATATACGGGAACAGGACATAGGTCAACATCCTAGCTTACTCGTCATAAATGATCCAAGAGGTAATCAGAAACGGGTATCTCCAAATTCCGGAAATTTACTCATTGTTTTTGAAATAATTGAAGTATTATGTCAGTGTATCACAGTAATTAATGATTCCTTTCTTTCCAGGAAATGGATGCCAGGAACTTCCATATGACCTTCCCAAGGCCCGTATGGCCTATGCCACGAATACTTCAGTTGTATATCGTTGTTCAGGCGATTATGAACTAAATGCGGGTGATTTGGTGCGGATCTGCATTAATGGGACATGGACGGGTTTTCCGCCTTCGTGTACTGCAGAAGGTAAGCGCTTACATCATTCTAAAGTTATTATAAATTTATAGACGTAGGGGAGGGTGAGGACTGAGTCCCAGTTCCCAACAATACCCCTGGATCGGCACTTCTTAACACATTGCGATTTTAAGAATGTATTGAGTTCATTCAGCAAAGTGCGACATATGCCAATTTCATCCATGAAAGCACTCGTTGGCTTCACGTTTTTATATAAACTTCAGTCACTGATTGCATTGAAGGGTTTTTAAATATTTTAATGTCAGCCTTTCAGACTTCAAAGTTATTTTCTAGAAGTCGTGACATTAATGACTTCTTTAACAACTTCTTCCTGCTGTCGTCTTCTAACGGCTGTGCAATAAACCAAATTACAGGCCATTTCTTGGCACTTTATTAAAATAAACGAAAAGAGAAAATAAGCTCATTAGCTCGATCGATAAAATATGATAAAAAATATTGAGCCGTTTTTGTCAATCCTCGACCACATATTTTTTTTTATACATAACTCAATTATAAAGCAATTCAAAAACACAACAACAAACATAACACTTTCTTTGCAGAAATTTATATCCCTAAATATAGATGACTTTTCCCAAACAATTATTTTGGAATATTTCATTTTCTTTTGGGTGTCTGTCTCTTAGTCCAGTCGCCAAACCCAGTATTTCGAATGAACCTCGAAATTGTATACAAAGTTTTTTTTATGATTGATTTTTGTAGCGTAGCCTATGGTGTCCCATTTCAGAATCTGCTTGAGCGTTTTTAGAAATTTAAGATGGCACCAAAGACGGCCACCGTTTCAAATAATCCCCTAGTATTTAGTCTGGAATGATAATTTTGGTGTCTAACCTTGGGGGTCAAGGAATACACTGACATCGTTTATCATGTCGTGGAGTGAGAAGAGGATAGTAAATTTAAATATGCCGGACATAATGGCCCTTTAACTCGTTATCGGTGTTTGGGGTCGATTATTTCACCAAACCAAACTATATCTAGACAAAGTATGTATTTTTATACGCCCACATTTTCATGTGGACGTATTATGTCGTCGCCCCTGTCCGTCCGTCCGTCCGTCCGTCCGTCCGTCCACAATTGTTTGTGGACTCTCTACAGGTCACAATTCTTGTCGGATTTTAACGAAACTTGAAATATAGGTTTATCCCCAAAAGATCTCGGCTGCTTTCGACATTGGCATGTATCGGATCAAAACTTCATGGATTATGGACCCTGATTGTACGAAAAATCACGTTTTTAGCTTGTGGACCCTATAGAGGTCACAATTTTGAACCGATTTTGATGAAACTTGACATGCATGTTTATAACCCAAAGATCTTGGTTCCTTTCGATATTTGCGCCTATTGGAACGTAATTTCCTGAATTATGGCCCCTGATTGTCCGAAAAATCACCTATTTTAGCTCGTGGTACCTCTGGAGGTGACAATTATTATCCGATTTGAAAAACCGTTCGATTATATCACCGTTACACCCTAAGGAGGGTTGAGTTCAAATCTCGGAACAATCGGACCAAAATTACCATACAAAATGGCCGCCGTTCGTACGCGAATACTGTTAAAAAATGGTATATCAAGGTTGTGGACCCTGTAGAGATCACAATTTTAATTCGATTTTGATGAAACTTGAAATGCATGGTTATAACCCAAAGATCTTGGTTCCTTTCGATATTTGCGCATATCGGATCGTAACTTCCTGAATTATGGCCCCTGATTATACGCAAAATCACCTTGGTTTAGCTTGTGGTCCCTATGGAGGTTACAATAATTATCCGATTTAAAAAAACGTTCGATTATATCACCGTTACACCCTAAGGAGGGTTGAGTTCAAATCTCGGAACAATCGGACCAAAATTACCATACAAAATGGCCGCCGTTCGTACGCGAATACTGTTAAAAAATGGTATATCAAGGTTGTGGACCCTGTAGAGATCACAATTTTAATTCGATTTTGATGAAACTTGAAATGCATGGTTATAACCCAAAGATCTTGGTTCCTTTCGATATTTGCGCATATCAAATTGTAATTTAATGAATTATAGCCTTTGATTGTAGGAAAAATCACTTTCGGTTTTCCTTGTTCTCTATCCATCTCTCGAAAATGTGGGCGTATCCTGCCTGGCAGTGCCAGCTTACTATCTTTTGACATAGGAGCATATGAGTTACAGGATAACACGAAATACATACCGTATTCATGATTAAAAAGGCGAACACAAGCTGTGTTTGAACATTTACAAAAACAAATTCTACCTGCAAAACACGAAAATAACCGTCACAAAACTAGGTGAAAGGAAATGGGGTTTACCGTCCTACTGTTCTTCTACGAACTCGGCTAATAAAGACGGGCATACGCCATACTGTGTGCTATGAGGGAAATTTTGCCTCCTCATATATTGAATTCTAACTGCCAAAGGGTCTTTTACGTACAATGTGAAGGCCTGCACGGGACCTCGGCTTTTCGTTTATTCCGAACGACTACACGGTTGTCCTTGTCAGTCCGCTCCCCGTCCTGTATCACCGACAAGGGGGAACCACGCCGGTCAATGCAGGGAACGGACACACGACCTCCATGCTAGCGAGTCAGCGTCTTACCCACTTAGTCACAGTGGCCCCCATAAAACTAGAATATTCAATTTAATCCCTTCACTATCCTCTAATCACCCCATAACATAATAAACGATTTCAGTGTATTCATTGACACCAAAATTATCATCCTAGAATAAATACTATGAGAGTTATTGGGGGATAATTTTAACTTGCAGCCGTCTTGGACCATCTTCAATATTTGAAAACGCTCCAGGGTGACCGAGAACACCATAGGCTACTAAAATCAATTAGGTATCTTTAGAATTGTTATTAACATGATAGGCCTATAAATATCAAGTGTCTACACCAATATAGCAATTAGTTAACTACAGTATACTCCTAATTCATCAACGGTCCACGGTGTCACTAACAATGGGATATATTATCTACATTGGTTAATTTTCGTCTTCCAATTACCTCAAATTTCATTTGCTCGTCTAGTCTAACAGGTGACTGACAAACTAATCGCCCACAAGACAATACGAAACTGGCATAGTGGTACCATTCCATAAAACCCACGGAAAGATTTGTTGAAAAGACCTTGGGCTTTATATAGAGGAATACTGTTGATATTCGGCGTCGAGAAAGTACCCCCCCCCCCCCCCTCCTTTTCCAAAAATCTTGCTAACGCGATATTAACAGCATCCGCTTTTTTCTTAGGAATGATTGTTTATCTAAGCTTTTTGTACACACATGTATGGTGCTCATTGAATATCGAGAAACATACTGATAAGGATATTATATTGTTCCAGATATGTGACATAATTATGTTTTACATTTTACAGGTCTCCTACCGAAGGGTTACATGGTACTTCTGATTGTTGGTGGGATTATTCTCCTATTTCTGATCTGTATTCCTGTAGATTTTTATCGTTATCGGAAACGCAAGAAAGTATGTCGTGAACGCAGAGAGCGGATGGAGATGATGACCCGGATAGAACCATTACATGCAAATTTAGATAGGGGTTTGCCGTTAACAGGGAATGAACAAGCCTCGAATGAACCAGCCAAATTTAGCTTCCGTTCAATATTGTCTTTCTTTAGATTGGTTCGTAATACTCGAAAACGAAGCGAAGAAAAGCGGAACGCGAAACGCACAGTCACAGTTGATGAAGGCGGCCAAAATTCGGAGTCGCCCACAGAATCAATAGACATGCAAATAACTAATGCCAACGGCATTCACAAGCTTCCAGATATTAGAGAAACCAATGAAAACCCTGGATTTGATTCAGCGGAAACAGAATTACACGCAGTCTCGTCAGTAGTTCAAGTGACCAATGAGAACGAAGAAACCCTAACTTTTAATCCCATGGGTCTCACATACGATTCGCCCACGAAATCACTACCTAGTGTGAACTTACTCACTGATGACGTTACTGAAAAAGTACCCAAGCACAAAACGTTTAGAATATCAGAAGTCGGGCCTCCACGGAGTCGATCTGATGAAACAGTTACTGACAAAGATTCGAACAGATATGAAAGGGTTCAGTTAGTGTCGGATTATCAACGTGCAGCCATGTTTAAAGGCAAAAAGACTAGGCGTACATCATTACCTCCCCTTGTTGATCCTACCAGTCCCGCAGAACAACCAATCAACATTGATTAGATAATACTCATGTGACAACGTCACGCGCTAAGATATGGTTAAATTCATAAATAGAATAAGCAGTAGTATAAATATATAGTATAATCGAGGAATGATCAAAATGCAATATAATAACTATAATAGTATGTCGACTTTATCGGTAATTAGCTTCCCTATATGACAAAGTGGTATGAAGTGTTTTGAAAAGAGTAAGCAGGTGAAAACAAGTGCTATAATAACGAGTTGGATCCTACATACAACAGAAACACTGGTGTTAGGGAAATAAATATTTTATAGTCATATAAGCTAGGTGTTAATATTTTGTTATCTGTTTAGTAATACATGTATGTGTTTTGTTCCATTGTCGAATAATGGCTTGTCGTAGTGATTATTAATAGGAAACTAATGTGTGTTGGTGATTTGGATGGGAGAGAGTGGACCCTGTTAAAATACGTTTTTGGAAAAGCTTATTTTTAATATCAAAGTTTTCCTTTCGGATTAGCCGCTATGGGACATGGCTGAAGTGTGCACGTTTCTTTTTATATTATAAAACTTCTAATCATTGACGTACTAGGGACAGTGAGATCAAATAAGTTCTAGCTCTGGTTTAAAAACATATCAATGGAATTTAAAAAAAAATTATGTCAAATGGAGGGTCTTTACCATTTGTTAATGATTGCACACCTTATATTTAATTCGATTGAGCTCACAAAAATAATAACCTAAGCCAGAATAATCTTTTTGTTTTGCTTGGATTATGAAACGTTTCTTTTTATGTTCTAGTGAATATTAATTCACAATTCCACCGCGTCTCGCTAAAAAATAATATGCAATTCTAAACAACACATCCTGGCGATATATTCTGTTTATGTGCATGTGCCGTCATAATGTACCACAGACAATATCGCAAATACATTGAATGCGTTTTTGTAGTATTTAGCGGGCGGAGGGGGGGGGGGTGCGGAAACATGCTTTAGGGTTCCTTGTTTGAATTTATTATCAGATTAAATAATATATAATAATATATTCAATAATATTATATTCCGTTGTTACATAATTATTTTTTTAAGATTTTAAGACTAGCGCCATATCGAGGAAGAGAAGGTCATTCGATTTACAATTATTGTTGTTTTATTTTGTATGTATTTAGTATGTATAAATATATATTATATAGCCAGATGTTTGATTTCCGCCGTCCACGCTGGGGACCACCAGAATGATCTTACTGTTAAAATCTGGCTTACTTCACTAACTCTTGTATTTTATTTGTGCTTGTTAACAGGAATAATATAGCCAATATTTCCCAGACGTCTCAATGACAAGCTTTATAAGTAAGAGCAGGGTGGCTGTACCACACATGTTTTACACAAAGACAAATATATTGAAAAGACATCATATGACATAGCGCGCACGTGCTAACCATTCGGCCATCCAACCTCCCACACTGATAAGGATGACATCGATGCGACATACTGGGCCAAAAATATAAACTTTTTCCCTCCGACAAATGGAATTCTAAAACATTTTTTTCAATGTATTAGAAAAATAAAAAAAGACGTTTGAAGTATTTGTAGGTAAAAATTAAATGGGTATTAAAATGGGTAAAAGTAAGCATTCTGTCCGATTCAGTAGGGACTTTTGTAAACAATGCAGGCGCCTTTGAGCCAATGATTGACTTCGCGTGATATGACGCCACGTAATCCTCTGTGAAACAGATTACGATAGATGCGTAATGAAGGTTTCAAGAAACGGAAGTGGCGAAAGCAACAAGGAAAAACGGGTTATCCTTCGATTTAGATGACTGAAATGATGATTAATAACAGATACAGGGGCGAATTTATGCTCACGAGTAATTCCTTTGAAGTTATATAAGACTGTGGGAGGATATCGGACAATTCAAAAAATAATTGACTGTCACTAAACCATAAGGTCCATGACTAAACTTTATAAATAAGAGAAAATGGGAAAAGTCCATGCGTTACCATGTTTTTATTAGGTATAGAATAAATAAAAGATAATTTGCAAGGCAACGAAACATTATGCTCACCTCAGCTAAATCGTCCGGGCAGTCAACAAGAGTTGTCTCATATTGTTACTATTTTCGGTAATGAAACATTAATGATACACTAAAATCTTATTAAGTGTAACAACTCATTAAGTAATTATCAGATAATCATTCGAAGTTGTCCTCCATGCTGATGTTTAGTATACGAAACATTTAATATCATAAATTTAGCTGTTCAAGTTATCAAAATTCATTAAAAATCAACAAACTTAAACCCTGTGTATAAATCTAAAGTCAATCGGATGATAATTTTAGCCTCTAGAGCTTCAACAAGATCTTTTGAAGTGATCAATGGCCATAACTCTGGATTTAATTATCGGAAATCGCGAAAACTCAATATGCTTCTTCGACCCATGAACTTAAACACTGTGAATACATTTAATATCAATCGGATGTCAACTTTAGCTTCTAGAGGGACCACGAGATTTTTTGAAGTGATCAAGGGCCAACACTCTGACAGTAATTATCGGAAATCGCTGAAAATCAATAGGATCCTTCGCCTCCTTACCTTAAATACTGTGTATAAATGTAAAGTCAAATGGATATTAACTTTAGCCTTTAGAACGTCCACACGCAATTGTGGATGCCGGACCGACGGACATGTTTTCCTTTTGCTTTTGTCACTTCCGTTTCTTGAAAGCTTTATTATGCATCTATCGTAGCATTTATCTCTGTGTTAAAATTATGTGACTGACACTATTGTTGTCCATTAATTAAAGTTTTAAGTAAGATTACTTCCAACCACAAACATAAGTAATCGAATTGTAAATTTTAACGCGTTATTTTAACCGTGTATGTTTTTTTTGTGTGTGTGATAAACGTGTATTAACTATCTGTGATAATGTATTTTGTATAACATAATTATAAATTATTATATAGTCCTAGACATGTACATTACTCTATGCGTCAGTATTTGTCCATTAGCGACATCAGCATTATAGTAAATATGTTATTTTAAACATTGATATGTAAAATGAGATGATATAAACCTAATGGACTAACTATATGAAAAACATAATAATATTGTTGAATGTTTAAACATGGTCTTTCTAGGAGCTTTGTAAAATTCACAGAGGTCGCAGTGCATTGATATTTTCAATAGGCGTGGTATTCGTCGACAGAATATAAAACAGTGATGTAATACTGTCTTGGCGACATTTCGGGCAATAATTGATCTTCTGGGAGTAAAATATTTACATAAACCTTTAGGTGCCAAAAAGTAAAGATTATGTGACCTGATGACTGGAATTCACCAGATATGATTATATGGCCACAGATCACTAAAGATTGCCCCATTGACTTTAATGTTAATTCTCGTCTCTCAGACCGGCTCTAACTTTTTCCCAAATTTACGTTGGGTAGAAAGCTGTCTGGACGAATGTAGTGCGAGTTATTAATAGACAATTTTTCCCTTATTTTTTTTCTCCCCTCTTCCTGCATTTTTGGGTTGACTTTTTGGTCTAGAATAGGAGACAAGGGATCAAATTTGCAATTTCATAGCAGTTTTGGGTAATACTGGTGATATTACAGCGGAGGGATAGGGGTGTAAAATGTCTTTCTGCGGAGCAATGAAATGTATCGGAAGTGAGATTTTCACCCCAGTCAACTTCAAATCCCTGTAGCAAAAAATCTAAACCATGAAAACCCTACAAGTTTATGATGATGAATAACACATGACACAATTATATGGAATACAAGTTACTTAAAGAGATTATTTCAGCAACGTTTCGACGAGGGTTCTCTTGTCTTTATCAAGCAAAGAATGACAACCATTTCTTCTTCTTCTTTTGGTGTTTAACGTCTGCTTCCACTTAAGTGATATCACAGACAAGACATAGGAGAGCCGAAGCTGCTTCCTGATTTTTAGAATATGATTTTGCAATCTTTCCAGTTTGGCCTTAGGCCATGGATTAGGTTTTAGTGGGAAGTTCTTCCCTTTATTTAATAAAAACACATCGTTGGTAGATGAATGACAACCATCTTCTTCTTCTTTTTTGTGTTTAACGTCTGCTTCCACTTAAGTGATATCACAGACAAGACATAGGAGAGCCGAAGCTGCTTCCTGATTTTTAGAATATGATTTTGCAAACTTTCCATTTTGGCCTTAGTCCATGGATTAGGTTTTACTTTTAGTGGGAAGTTCTTCCCTTTATTTAATAAAAACACATCGTTGGTAGATGATCTCTTCTGTTTCTAGATTGGTAGATGTCTTCTTTGCGGGATTTGTGTTTTAGGTGCCAGACCTGTCTTTTCGTGGCCTCCCCTTACTCCACTATCCCACTGGTATTTGGTTTGGCAGAATAGTGTTTAGATGCCGAGCCCGTCTGATCATGACCCCCTCTTACTCCACTATCCCGCCAGTTTAGTAGATGTTAGTAGTAAATTAAACTAATATAAAATTAAATAAATAAAGAGAGTATAATAAAGATGTAGTCAAATAAATTAAAGGTAATAAAATAAAGTAAATTAAAGTAAAAGTAAAGTAAAGATAAAGTAAAATGAATTAATTCAAATTTATTAGTTAAATAAATTAAAGGTAATAAATAAAAATTAAATAAATTAAAGTAAAAGTAAAGTAAAGTTAAAGTAAAATGAATAAATTAAAATAAAGTTGTAGGGTGGTTTGGCTTCCTTCGAGAGGACGTTTTTACTTACCCACCCTACGTCGTATATAAAAAAAAGTTAAGATAAAAAATAAGTAGAAAAAATAAAAAATAAATTGAAGGTAATAAATAAAAATAAAATAAATTAAAGTAAAAGTAAAGTAAAGATAAATTCAAATGAATAAATTAAAATAAATGTATATGATGGTTGGGCTTCCTTCGTGAGGACGTTTTTACTCAACCATGTCCTGGTAGACTGCGAGGTTTACAAGGAAGAGAGACGGGACTTAGTGAGAATGATGGAGACCAATAACATACCATTCAACACTAAGAACCTACTCTTCCCTAGACCAGATCTGAAGCTACAAATCTTCGAAGAAATCCACACCCTAATGGACACAGTTGGACTAAGTAAATTAGTGAAATAAGAAAGGGTCACGGCTAGATAAATTCTCCATACAACGTAGGATGGTTGAGTAAAAACGTCCTCACGAAGGAAGTCCAACCATCATATACATTTATTTTTATCTTTTTATTTTTTCTACTTTTTTTTTATCTTAACTTTTTTTTTATACGACGTAGGGTGGGTAAGTAAAAACATCCTCTCGAAGGATGCCCATCCACCCTACAACTTTATTTTAATTTATTCATTTTACTTCATCTTTACTTTACTTTTTCTTTGATTTATTTTATTTTTATTTATTACCTTTAATTTATTTAACTAATAAATTTTAATTAATTCATTTTACTTTACTTTACTTTTACTTTTACTTTAATTTACTTTATTTTATCACCTTTTATTTTACTACAACTTTATTATACTCTCTTTATTTATTTAATTTTATATTAGTTTAATTTACTACTAACATCTACTAAACTGGCGGGATAGTGGAGTAAGAGGGAATCATGATCAGACGGGCTCGGCATCTAAACACTATTCTGTCAAAACAAATACCAGTGGGATAGTGGAGTAAGGGGAGGCCACGAGAAGACAGGTCTGGCACCTAAACACAAATCCCACCAAGATGACATTTACCAATCCAGAAACAGAAGAGATCATCTACCAACGATGTGTTTTTATTAAATAAAGGGAAGAACTTCCCACTAAAACCTAACCCATGGACTAAGGCCAAAATGGAAAGATTGCAAAATCATATTCTAAAAATCAGGAAGCAGCTTCGGCTCTCCTATGTCTTGTCTGTGATATCACTTAAGTGGAAGCAGACGTTAAACACAAAAAAGAAGAAGAAGATGGTTTTCATTCTCTGCTTGATAAAGACGAGAGAACCCTCGTCGAAACGTCGCTGAAATAAACTCTTTAAGTAACTGGTATTCCATATAATTGTGTCATGTGTTATTCTCATCCAGTTACTAAATGCCACTTAAACAATTTATGATGATGAGATTGCCAAATTTTGTCCCCATTGTGCCTAAAAATATTGGAACCAACAGAATTTTGAGCAAAAAGCTACAGCCAGTGATGTTACAGCCATTTAACATTGAAGTCAATGGGAAAATAATTACTAGTCCGTCTACCACAGATGGAGCTACATGTGGCAAACTCTTGCCCAAAATAACGCGTGAGGTTCTTTATGAAAAACTTGAGATACTCAAGCTGCAAGTAGAGACAAGTAAACATGCAATTTCATGCCCTACATATCAACCTAACCAACTTCACAACTCATGCATCCTACCACCTCAAAATCATGAATATTCACCAAAACCTGGCAGAAAATGTATTTTCAACCGATTCTACACCAAAAAATCAACAAAATCGCCATGCAAAAGGGGGGAAAGGGAAAGGGAGAAAGAGACTAAAAATAACTTTAGCCCTTGTTTCGACGGCGTAGAAATAATTTGGTGAGCTGTGTCCTATATCCAGTCGACTTCTGTTTACGTTGTTTCAAAATGTAGCACTACTGAAGGTTTTTTTACTACTAAACTGGGGAAGGTTTAACCCAATGAAATACATGTACAGTTGCATGCAAGATTGTTTCTTTGATTCATGTATGCAAAAATCCAAGACAGAATCCGTATTGCGGCGTTATTAGGGTTCCAACAGTGTTGCCAATGGAATAATGACAATATTTGAACGATTACTCTAGTTATGACGTAATATCTAGTTTGTTAAGCAGATAGTAAAACCAATTGAATGCAATATCTTCACACACTATACGATCTGTGTTTCAGTTCATGAAATCAATGTTAGTTTTAATATTACATAGCAATGTGGATGCCTTATGTGGCTTTTGTGCTAGAATGTGTAGCTATTGGTTCTTCGACAATAAGTCAAATTCGGAACTTACATTTGAATTCGCACGATCTGTGCCAAGGGCCAAATTGGAAAAAGGCCTCAGGCCTAATTTGCTACCCTTGTAAAATGACGCGATTATTATTATTATTATTATTATTATTATTAAATCTGTAAAACGAATTCTATCACATATACATGAAATTAGTGGGCCAGTTGGAGAAGAATAGTAGGACGTTAACCCCGTTCTTTAAATCTACTTTTCGATTGAGCTTTCACTATCAAACCAAGCCAAATGTTGCCGTTTAGAACACGTTTCGTGGGTGTATATCAATACAACCATAGAAAAACTTATATTCAATATCTAATAATTGCGTCTGGATGACGTAACAATAAAATGAACTATAATATAGAATCAATTGGACATGCTATTTATGTGATAGTGATAAATGAACATTCTGTTTAGTTGTTTGGAGTACAACCAAATCGATGATATGACATAACAGAGACGTATTATTAAGTTTTTAAATCATGTTGGTTTTATTTGGGTCTTTGGTTCCTTGAGGCATTAAACCTATATTTATTAAGTGCCAATTTGTCAGACGATAAATGATTTTACCAGATCGATAAGATAGTTATAGGCTAGCACGGTGATAATCTTCCGGTCTGGTTGGATCTGCAAGACGTGCTATAAATAATCTAATTTTTCACTTGAGGCGAAATTCTGTGAAATATGGATAATGATTGGCAATTGTACCTACTGGACCTAAGGCGTTCAATCATTCATGTGTTTGTAATAGCTGTAGTTTACGTCCGCTTTCACTTCCATTTTTCATCTACATAATAATATTACTAGAAATGCAACAAAGCTATAGGCTGGGTGAATATTAAAAAGATATTGCAACCACGTAGTACACACCTAATTTACATAAATTTTCGTCTTGAGACTATACGTATTTCCAAACTTCAGAGAAAACTGTACTTTCTGCTGTCCGTACCCAGTATCACCAGTGGTCTCAATCTGTTCTACTCCAGAATATCTTGTTTAAAAAAAAATCTTGGTCGATAATAAAAAAACACAATCAAGGGTAGATAATTTGAATACGTGTCTGATCCCCAGGATAATCCCAGGGGTTAGTGGTGTGAAACGGAATAAGACCACTGGGGATATAGAGAGTGGCTACTGTTTGGAAAAACTGTTAGACATTGCTATTTCGTTAAACCCGCAACTTTGTGACAGGTGACGAGTTTTGTGGCTTTACGATATATCGCATGTATGAGGTTGACCATGAAAAACTTGAGATACATAAGCTGGAAGAAGAGATAAGTAAACATGCAATTTCAGGATCTACATTTCAACGTAACCAACCTCACAACTCTTGTATCATTTCGCCTCAAAATCATGAATATTCACCAAAACCTGGCAGAAAAGTCAACAAAAATCGCCATGCAAAAGGGGAAAAAGGGAAAGGGAGAGGTAGACTAAAAATAACTATGACCCTTTTTGGTGACCTGTGTCCTATATGGGCAACGAGAGTTCAGAGGACGCCATCGATAACCCTCCTTCGTTCATTGGCACGATAGAGGTTACACGTTTTAACAGAGTTGTTTAAAATTTGATGTGAAGCATTGGGTTCATGAGAAGACAAACCCTATTCAATGTGTGGTTGCGGATCCCCCCTCCCATGCTCCGACCCCTTCCCTTGACGAAAAACTTCTGACGCGAATAAGGCGATTTTCTTCCTTTTAAAAGATCATTTAATTCAAATTGGGCGTGAAGTTTTATTTGCATTTTAGTTATTTGAAACAAGGCTATTTATCTTAATAGTTTTCAATGATAACGAATCACCCTATCACACAATAAAATCTATGCTTAACACTTTCTTTGAAGCTCACCTTCTTTGATAAGTTGAAGTGGTGACGGGAGATTTATTTTGAGTAAAGATAATTTCGGAATCCGAGATCCTTACACGATTCCAGTTAGGATTAAAACATTTTCTTTCTAAAGACAACTTGAAAAGAAAAATTAATTGGAATTTAATAAGGTTTACATCTACGTATCTTTTTTTAAAATTCAGTCTTAGTGTTAACTGTTGGTTGGTATTCCCATCTAAATATATATATGAGGATTGTTATTCCTCTCAAACCTTAGACTGGCCCAGTCTCTTCTATTTATTTTACATTTCGATTTATATAAAAGTATTAATTTTTAGTAAACCAACACTTTCGTTTCCATGTGTATAAAAAATTTTTTTGAGTAAACCTGTAACCAGCACCAGAGACTGGACAATTTGCGAGCTTCACAATAAAATGGGCGTTCCTGTCATGTTTTACGTTGTTCCTTATTTGGAATGATTGACAGTTATCAAGCAAGTCCCGAGTCACGTGACATGAATCATGCGTCTCGACTGGAGTGCAAAGCAGTCATGCTTAGACCGTCTGAGGGTTGACGTCACGTTGTTGTCAGATATGTCGTGATCACGTGCACGACGTCACACGACCTACATAATGCAGGTTGACCTACTAGATGAGAATGAAGCTCTATTTGCCCAGTCTCTAGAGATTACGCTTTTTTTTCGATTTTTTTTTGGAGAGGACTGGCCAATTTTTGGTGTGTGGAGGAGACTGGCCACCAGTCTACTCAAACCTGTGTTTACGCCCATTATTCTTTTTTGTATGGTATAATATACAGGAAAAGATAAAAACACGAATTTTTAAGCCACGAAAACACTAATACAAAACCACTTAAGATCAGAAATTAAATGAAATGGAGCTTTACGTTGCACTGTGTGCAATGAGGGAAATTTTGTCCAGACAGTGGCGCTACGACCTATAACTCTTATATCAAATTTTCGTCGGCCTGCGATAAAGTGTTTTGGCACGGCCAATATGGATATATTCAAGTGTCCCTTTAATGTAAATAAAAGTAGTTTTCCAATCGAGGTAATTCAATACATTCTGTAGTTAAAGAATTGATCATTTCTTTCTTCATTGGAACAAAATTAGATTCAAAGACATAAAGACGGAAATAGTTTGTTATTAATGAATTCCATTTCTCTCAGAAGAACCGCTGAAGATTCTGTTTCTGACAGATAATTAAAGACAAGCAATCGTTATTCCAAATGGAATTTTTTTCGGTTGATCAGAATCACGGCATTCCTAGAATACGTTTTACAATTGTTAATACTTCTTTAATTTAAGTCTTTTGCTCAAGGGAGATAATAACACCCCCATTGTTCACTAATCACGCGCATGTAACTCATTAAATTTGTACTTGAATAATAAGGTATGTAAAGACAATACAAAGCCAATAATATAACCTATTTCACAATGATTTTCATTGATTATAAGCGAAAGAATGTTAATAAGTTTTGTTAGGCTTTTGGTTATTCACGATTATCGCATTAATGGTGAATCAATTAAAATTATCACTTCTAGAGAATGTTTGACGTGAAATAATAAGGAAACGTTTTTCTGTATAACAAAATACGAGAACAGCAGTGGAAACAGATAATCTTTATTGATAAACATCGTTTTGTACAGACAAAAATGCTTGAAAGGTGATGAGAAAATTGTTATATACTCGATTTTTTCTCTTTCCATGCAGAAAAACGCTCTTGAAATTAATTCCGCTTTGGCTTGCCATATAATCATCTCCGTTTACCCGTGCAATCAAAAGGAGTCCACGCTTTTAAAGCTGGACTTGACATTCTCTGCGCCCCTTTGTACATGGCGGTATTGAGAAAGTATGACTTGCCATTTTTTCTGTTAAGTTTTGGTGAAGGATACCGGAGTTAAGAGGTAGGATAAGGTGCTATACTGTGGATATTATAGATGTTTACTTGTATACTACTTCTAATTTGTGTATCTTTAAATTTCCATGGTCAGTCCCATACAAGCTCTTGAGCAAGATAATGTAATATATCGTTCCGTCGGTGGAAGAGAAGGTTAGGCAAAACGAAAATTTTGGGGAGAATCTAGAACCAGGCAAATAGACTAAAGAGTTAACATAAAAGTCAATGAAAATGTAATTGGTGGCCTGTTTTCACGGTCTTAACATACTTCCCCTTGGTCGAACAATCGAGGCCCAACCGTGCAACTAAAGGAACCCTTGAAAGTTAGAACTCGCGTAGGTAGAAACATAGAACGCTGTGCGACGTAGACCCATCTTCACCATGGTTTTGCCCCGTCTGTAGTAAGAGAGCGTTCAGGCCGATGAGTTTTTGGGGAAACACGAACCAGGAAATGACGAATTTATTCTTTGGTGTTCTACCTCTGTGTCACGTTTTTAAGGTCAACAGTTATCTCCCCGGGTATTAAAAACGTTAATTAAGACACCATATTCATATAACTCGTTTCTCTAACATCTCTTCCAGGCATCGCAAGTTTTAAACGAAAATATTACATTACAATGAGTTAAACCATTATGATTTTATAAGCATGTTTATGCTTTTAGCTAACAAACCAGTATCGATGATTTAATTGCTGAAGTAAATTTGTACCTACTAAATATTTAGCAGTTTAGACTGAACCGAACACAATTCAGAAATTAGTAAGAATACATTTTTTTATGGGTTGTTGTCCATCCCTTATAAACAAACTATACATTTTTGGAAAGCTTATACCACCAGAAAAACAAATCCAGAGGGTTCCAAGCAAAATGTCTCTAATAACTCGAATTACGGCCATATGATAATTATGATAATTGTCAAGTAAATGCTGTATTTCTGGTAAAAATTGTGAAGTTGACATAAAATTAATTATTGGCGAAAACACCCAATGTCGTCATCCTCAGCCAAGAATATGGTATTGGTTATATTTTGATTTAAACCAAAATGCAGAAAACATAATGGAACATACGGAATTTTGGAAATCCATTTGGTCTCAGACTAGCAATTATTTGCCCATTGACTTCTATGTTAACTGGCTGTAACATCACAAGCTGTATTATTTTTTGCTTAACATTCCATTGGTTCAAATCCTTTAAGGCACAATAGGTACCACATTTGGCAATCTCCTCATCATAATTTTGTAGGGGGTTGATCGTTTAGATATTTTGCTACGGGATTTGACACAATAATTGCTTTGCAGAAAGACACTTTACACCCCCATCCCGCCGCTGTGATATCACCAGAATTAGTCAAAACTGCTATAAAATTGCAAATGGACAAGGGAACATTTCGGAAATCCGCTACCTCCTTTCTGTCAAATGTCTGCAATTGATAACAGTATTTTAGGTGCGTGTTGACTGTTGATGCTGTATGACGCAGAAGACCGTGTATGAGCACCAAGCCCAATATTTATATATCGTTAATGGGATCCCAGGCGACTGAAAGGGTTGGTGAGCGGTTGTTGGAGGAGTGCCTAGCCTGGTGTGCAAGGAGTCATGTTTGACATTGGGGCTAAATTCCTTGAAACAAAGTCTCTATAAATGTTATTTTCTCACTAAAATAGATATGGCCAAAACTAATTAATACTGTAAGGAAGTGGCAACGTGGATAATAAAGATGTACATGCGCCATACATTATAATGTAGGCGGAGGGGTGGGGGGTGGTCCAAACTGCGACGTTACGGTCCACTCTTTGTTTGTTTCGAATTGCATTTTCGTTTACGTGCACGGGACCTCAGTTTTATATTCCATCCGAAAAACTAGGCGCTGCCCATCACAGTCCTAACCCCCTTCCTGCACCAAGGACAAGGTGAAACCATGCCAGACCAGGATCAAACCCTGTACCGACAGGTAAGTGAGCCAGCCCCTTACTGAGTCACCGTGGCTTCCTTGCACACTGATGACACCTGCATGGAAAGCAGGAATACCATCTGTACACGAACAATGCCCCTCCCCTAACTATAATGTATGGCGTATGCTCATCTTTATTATACGGGTTGGTGCAGAACAGTAAGACATCAAATTCAATTTGATTTCTAATCTCTTCATATAAATATTGTCACTTCCATTATAGTATTATTTAGTTTCGGCCATATCTATTTTAGTGAGAAAACTAAATATCTATAGATGATATGTTTTAGGTTAAATCTTGTTCAGTTTATCGATTATTTTCTTTAAACAAAATACTGTTATCAAAAATGATTGATATTTTCCATAAAGGGAGATAACTCCATTTACCATAAGGTTGCAGACCACCATTAATTTCCCCATTAACTTCAATGTTAATTCTAGCCTGTTTTCCCACCTGCAACTTTTTCCCAATTTTTCGTTGGGCTGAATGCTTTTCACTATAGACAGAGGAACAAATGACCATGTCTTTGCACTAAAATGTGTATGACGTTGACCACCAAAATCTTGAGATACACCAAGTTAAAGAAGTATACCCAAAACATGTAACTAGTTGCCGTACATATCACCGTAGCCAACCTGATAACCCAGTTATCCTTCCGCCTCAAAATCCGGAATATTTACCAAAACCTGGCAGAAAATATTAATTCAAACCCTCTTCTTCCATTCTAGACCACAAAATCAACAAAAATGTCCATGCAAAGGGGGAGAAAAGAGAAGGAGAGAGAATTGCTATAAATAGACGAACTACAATTACCGAGAGTGTAAAATTTAATGGTGGTCTGCCTCCATAAATGGACTAATAAGACTAGTAGTTATTTGCCTATTTTTCATATTCAGAACAAAACACAACACAAGGTATATATGGACACAGGACACAGAGGGTCTCTTTTCTTGGACTTGGGGCACTTCAACTGAATTTTCAGTTTAATTTTTGGATATTTTCAAAACAAAAAATTTATTACACTTTCCAATATGTTTATATAGAAATCTCCCCAGGGAGGTTCTGGCAATATACTTGAATCGATATTTTGTTGTCTATCATCCAGTCAACACAAATTAGGTCATTTCAGGGCTATAACATGACTCTTTCATTTCAATAGTCTGTTTGTGCGTAGTGGTCTTTAGTAATGGAAGGAAACTGGAGTACTGGACTAACAATCCTACTCCTTGCCACACACGAGCGGTAAATCGAAACAACGCCACTTGAACTATGATACAATGCACACACGTTACCCCCCCCCCCCCTTTCAGTTCTTAAAATTTAATAAAAGTCCAGATTTTTGCCTTTGATCTAGAGATCTTGTGATATTTCACTCCATAAAGTATAAATCAAATGTAATTACAGGCCTTCTTTTGTTCACATGAAAAGTCATCATGTTATAATATCAAAAATCTTTATTACAGTAGTAATGGTTTTTCTGGTGACATATAATTTAAACAAGAACTGATAATAAAAAGTATGAGAAAAAATATCTATTTGATATAAGGTCAAACATAGTCTATTAACAATCTTATACATGTAATTACAGAATGAGAAAATATATCTTTAATATAAGGTAAAACATAATACAATTGTGCATTACAATCTGCTTATTTCAGTATGAGAACCAGTGGTTGCCAGCAAGATACGCCCATTTTTTGCAAGACATGGATTGAAAACAAGCAAAAAAAAGGAGCTATTTTTCATTCAATCAGTAGCCATAATTCAGGAAGTTATGGTCAGAAATGCGCTAATATCGACATGGACTGAGATATTTGAGATATATATTTTAAGTTTCAACAAGGTTTTCTCTGGCAGTTTCGATCAGATCTTCAGACATTTCGAACTAAATCATCAATAGGGCGTATTGATATTCAAACGTTTTTTTTAATCGGATAAAGCATTGTGACCTTAAGAGGGACCACAAGCTAAAAACGAGAATTTTCGTACAATCAAGGGCCATAATTCAGAAATGAGCGCGAATATCGAAAGGAACCAAGCTCTTTCAAATTTCATCAAAATCAGATGATAATTGTGACCTCTAGAATGTCCACACGCTAAAAAAGTAAGTGACTTTTCGTAAAATCCGGGGCCATAATCCACGAAGTTTCAATCCGATACATGCCAATATCGAAAGGAACCTCGATCTTTTGGAGATAAACCTATATACGTCAAAATCGGATAAGAATTGCGACCTGTATAGTTTCCACAAACAAATTATGGATGGACGTCCGGACGGACAGTGGTGACGACAATATTCGTCCACATGAAAATGTGGGCGTATAAAAATACATCTTTGATATAAGGTAAAACATAACCTATTACAATCTGATACATGTAATTACAGAATGAGAAAATATATCTTTAATATAAGGTAAATCATAATACATTACATTGGAAACGAGGCTATTTGAGATGACATCACGCACTGGGTGGAAATTCAACAGAATTGAAATTATATTACAAATGACTTTAAATGAAAATTAAAATTGACTTGGGTGGAAGTTATAAAAAAAAACAAATTATATTAAAATTGACCTGGACGGTAATTAAAATTGACCTGGACGGTAATTAAAATTGACTTGGGTGGTAATCAAAATTTACTTGGGTGAAATTTATATAAAAAAAGAAAAAATTATATTAAAATAATTTTAATATAATTTACTTGGGTGAAAATTATAAAAAAAACAAATTATATTAAAATTAACTTGGGTGAAAATTATAAAAAAAAAGATAGTAAGCTGGCACTGCCAGGCAGGACGCGCCCACATTTTCGAGACATGGATAGAGAACAAGCAAAACCGAAAGTGATATTTCCTACAATCAAAGGCTATAATTCATTAAATTACAATTTGATATGCGCAAATATCGCAAAGAATCAAGATCTTTAGGTTATAAACATGCATTTCAACTTTCAACAAAATCGAATTAAAATCGTGACCTATACTGGGTCCACAACCTTGATATACCATATTTTAACACTATTAGCGTACAAACGGCGGCCATTTTGTCTGGCAATTATGGTCCGATTTCCTTGAAATTCAAACTCAACCTTCCGTATGGTGTAACGGTGATAGAGTCAAGCGTTTTTTTTAAAATCGGATAATAATCGTGACCTCCAGAGGGACCATAGGCGATTTTTCGGACAATCAGGGGCTATAAATCAGGAAGTTATGATCTGATATGTGCAAATAACGAAAGGAACCAAGATCTTTGGGTTATAACCATGCATTTCAAGTTTCATTAAAATTGAATCAAAATTGTGACCTATACTGGGTCCACAACCTTGATATACCATTTTATAACAGTATCCGCGTACACGCGGCGGCTATTTTGTATGGCAATTTTGTTCCGAATTTTACCGAAATTCGAACTCAACCTTCCTTAGGATGTAACGGTGATATAATCAAACGATTTTTTAAATCGGATAATAATTGTGACCTCCAGAGGGACCACAAGCTAAACAAAGACGATTTTGCGTATAATCAGGGGCCATAATTCAGGAAGTTACAATCCGATATGCGCATGTATTGAAAGGAACCAAGATCTTTGGGTTATAACCATGCATTTCAAGTTTCATCAAAATCGAAAATTAAAATTGTGACCTCTACTGGGTCCACAACCTTGATATACCATTTTTTAAACAGTATTCGCGTACGAATGGCGGCCATTTTGTATGGCAATTTTGGTCCAATTTTTCCGAAATTCGAACTCTACCTTCCTTAGGGCGTAACGGTGATATAATCAAACGATTTTTTTAATCAGATAATAATTGTGACCTCCAGGGGCACCACAAGCTAAACAAAGGCGATTTTGCGTATAATCAGGGGCCATAATTCAGAAAGTTACGATCCGATATGCGCAAATATCGAAAGGAACCAAGATCTTTGGGTTATAACCATGCATTTCAAGTTTCATCTTAAATCGAATTAAAATTGTGATCTCTACAGGGTCCACAACCTTGATATACCATTTTTTAACAGTATTCGCGTACGAATGGCGGCCATTTTGTATGGTAATTTTGGTCCGATATTTCCGAAATTTGAACTCAACCTTCCTTAGGGTGTAACGGTGATATAATCGAACGGTTTTTCAAATCGGATAATAATTGTGACCTCCAGAGGTACCACGAGCTAAAATAGGTGATTTTGCGTATAATCAGGGGCTATAATTCAGAAAGTTACGATCCGATATGCGCAAATATCGAAAGGAACCAAGATCTTTGGGTTATAACCATGCATTTCAAGTTTCATCTTAAATCGAATTAAAATTGTGATCTCTACAGGGTCCACAACCTTGATATACCATTTTTTAACAGTATTTGCGTACGAATGGCGGCCATTTTGTATGGTAATTTTGGTCCGATTTTTCCGAAATTTGAACTCAACCTTCCTTAGGGTGTAACGATGATATAATTGTGACCTCCAGAGGTACCACGAGCTAAAATAGGTGATTTTTCGGACAATCAGGGGCCATAATTCAGGAAATTATAATCTGATAGGCGCAAATATCGAAAGGAACCAAGATCTTTGGGTTATAAACATGCATGCCAAGTTTCATCAAAATCGGTTCAAAATTGTGACCTCTATAGGGTCCACAAGCTAAAAACGTGATTTTTCGTACAATCAGGGGCCATAATCCATGAAGTTTTGATTCGATACATGCCAATATCGAAGGCAGCCGAGAACTTTTGGGGATAAACCTATATTTGAAGTTTCGTCAAAATCCGACAAGAATTGTGACCTGTAGAGAGTCCACAAACAATTGTGGACGGACGTCCGGACGGACGGACGGACAGACGGACAGGGGCGACGACATAATACGTCCACATGAAAATGTGGGCGTATAACAAATTATATTTAAATTGAAAATTATAAAAAAAACAAATTATATTGAAATTGAAAATTATTAAAAAAAATTATATTATTTTTCATGTTCCTTATCAGCCACCGTACCCTCCTTATTTCTTTGTATTATTATTTTCTTACTTTTTATTTTGTATTGCATATTTATTCACATCTTTCTATCATTTCAGGTTACTGTGCAAGAGTGAAATGATTGACCTAAACACAAGTATTAAGGCAAAAGGTGGTGTCGTCCGCTATAGATGGCTGGTCTCAGTCGTCTGCTGTTATTGGCTGGTCTAAATGGCTTTTTTTGTAGCCGGATTCAACTGAACAGTTTTTCTTGTACTCACGGAATTCGTGAAGCTCTCTTCTGCGCAGCAGAATTGCTTGTCTTCGAACTTCGGGTCTGGTATGGTAGTCTGTGTGGTACGGACTTTCTTTTTCTATTTTCCACAGGGAAATTAATAGCGCCTGCCCTTCTTCCTGGTTTCCCAGTTGGAATCTCTTTATACAACTTGTATACAGGTGAGATAAATGTACATTTTGTACACTTTACAGAGTACATCCAACCCGCTCCCCACTTCCGCTCTCTTACAGGCTGGAAATTTGGTACTGCACAGGCCTTTCTTCTTCCCTGGGCATGTAACCGAATTACAGAATTCCACATTTCGACCATTTTCTGGATGTCTATAATCATGTTTCCCTGGATAGTATTTGCATCAGAATTCTCAGTCATATCCAAATTTAGCATTTCAGGTCTACATCTCAAAACACGATGACTTCCCAGGCTGGATTGAGTAGAAATATGACGCATATTAATTTCATCCCTGATCTCCGTGACACCTGTAGAAGTCGAGGGCAAATCGTAATTGGTTTGGGTTCCAGTTGAGGACCCCTGTAAACGTTGCTTTTTGGTGTTGACTTTATTTCCGAGCTTGAAAAAGAAAGGCTTGCGTTTATTATGGCCTCTCATATTGGAAGGTAACATATATAAATGGCTTGTATGTTGACTGTTGTGCATATATCTGGGTCAGGCAAGTTGTAGGTACCATCTCATTGTAAAGCATTTGACATGCCAGAATGAACAGTGGGAACTATGATTGGTCAGCCGTGTATCAGATTACATACTGGGAGTTTGGGGTCATTAAACTGTTGTAGTGTTACATAATCAGATTATCCGAAAGCTATGATTGGTCAGTCGTGTATCAGATTACATACTAGGTGCAGTTGGGATCATAAAACTGTTGTAGTGTTTCATAATCACATTATCTGAACTTAATTGTCCCATGTAAATACAGCGATATGTAGGAGACATTTAAAATTTATAGCCACTGCATTTTTCAACATCTTAGATTTGACCACAATTTGGTACTTGAAACTGTGTTAACAGAGAAAAAAATATGTGCTTTTCGACGAAAATGTTAAAAAAATCGAATAATACATGATAATTACTGTTTTAAAGGATTTCTTGTTTGATTTATATTTAATCTGTGTTATCTTTTTACAGAATGCATTTATGTTCAAAAATATTATGTGGAAATCAAAATTCATGTGCTTTTAAATTTCTTTCTGAAAATCCACCCTTTGCTGCTGTATTATGGTGTTTGGAGAATGCTGCACTACTGGTCTGCAAATGCATGGATTTTCACAATCTTTGGCCAGGGCATTGCATATATGTTTATTTATTATAATACAAAAGATTTGTGCAAACAGCAACAACATGTATATGGCCACAGGTCACTTATTCTTTCCCCATTGACTCTAATGTTAATTCTTGTCTCTTAGACCGACTCTAACTTTTTCCCAAATTTTCGTTGGATAAAACGCTTTTAGCCACAGCTGGAGCAACATGTGGCAAACTCTTGCCAAAAGCATGTATGAGGTTGACCATGAAAAAATTGAGATACACAAGCTGGAAGTAGAGACAAGAAAAAATGCAATTTCAGGCCCTACATTTCAACGTAACCAACCCCAAAACTCTTGTATCCTTCCGCCTCAAAATCATGAAAATTCACCAAAACCTGGCAGAAAATGTGTTTTCAAACCCTTTTTTCGATTCTACACCAAAAAGTCAACAAAAATCGCCATGCAAAAGAGGGAAAAGGGAAAGGGAGAGAGAGACTAAAAATAACTTTGGTCCTATATGAGTGAAGTGCATTTTGCTGCTGTGTTCCTCTGACTTAACACAATTTTAATCTTTTAAAACCTGAAATTGTCGCATTTCCCTTCTCGAGAAAATAAAATCTATGTGTTTGCAGGGAAATTTCCCTGTCTTCATTTCATTCAGACTGGCTCACCCTCCCCACCCACCCCTTTTCTGGAACATGATATTTGGATATCCAATTGAACATATATTGACTCCAAATTTACAGTAATTGGATTTTGTGCTTGAATTGTAACCAGGCACTTTATTTTCCACAAACAAATAGTTACATATAAGATTTCAAGGACTTCTAAGACTTTTTGTTTATGGCCAAACATGTAATCCTATGACAGTTTTTTCCAAATGAGTCCACACCCCAAAATTGATGTGTTGTAGATTTGTCTTTTGCAGCTTAATGTTTTACATTTTGGGTATAAATCTATTATTTGTGGGGATCTTTTAAAATGTGGCACTTGCAGAACAATAAAATATTAATTATTAGCCTTTTCATACTCCTTCTATGCTAAGAATTATGTCAAAACTCCCCATTTCCACCTCATTTTGTCAGGAATTTGATTTGAAAATTAAAACAACATGCTTCCACAAAATTTTTTACACTTTGTAATTTCAAGGATACCTCTGATTGTTAAAACTATTTAAATGCTGAAATATTCCCATTTTTTGTAAAAAAATTGTTTTGTGACCCTTTTATTAGAGTGGCTGGTTATCCCCTGAATACAGCATTTCTTTCACATTTATGAATCCATATTTTAAAAAATGATTCATACTTCTTACAAGTACATGTGTTTGTGTGTATGAATACAAGCCAGGGATAGAAGAGCATGGCTATTAGCCATATTCCATCAACAGTATTACTTATGTGGACACAAGTTGGATTTGGTACCACAGCAACATTTTTCGGGGGTGGGCTTACAAGTTTCATTATAATTCCATACAGTTACCTTAATGCAACCAATTTGCAGCTTGTTTTCTTTTAGATTGGCCAAGGTTTCTTGAAATAAATGCCTTTCACCTCAGACTTTCCAAGAAATAGGGAAATATCGGCATTTTGAGACAAACAAAGTGTAAAAAATGGGCCATTTTGTAGAAAAAGGTAAAAAAAAATACAATTTTTGAAAAATATTCCAATATTTTGAATATTTTTGATGAGACTTGTTTGAAACTCTTTAAATCTCATTGCAGAACTTACATTTTGACAAAATTAAGAAAGAATCTTCAATTCTAGAACAGAAGGCCCATGGGCATGACCTGCAACCTGGTATACAAAACAGTACATAACTTTAAAGGGACACCATTTCTTCTGTAATTTTTTTTCTTTAATTCTGTATTATAATAATTTTGCAAAAATAAATGTGAAGCTATAAAGAAAAGAATTTTGATGATATATGAACATTTAAAACCATATAGGAGGCAGACCACCATTAAATTTGTAGTTCGTCTATTTATAGCAATTCTCTCTCCTTCTCTTTTCTCCCCCTTTGCATGGACATTTTTGTTGATTTGTTGGTCTAGAATGGAAGAGGAGGGTTTGAATTAATATTTTCTGCCAGGTTTTGGTAAATATTCATGATTTTGAGGCGGAAGGATAACCGAGTTATCAGGTTGGCTACGGTGATAAGTACGGCAACTAGTTACATGTTTTGGGTATGCTTCTTCAAGTTGGTGTATCTCAAAATTTTGGTGGTCAACCTCATACAAATTTTAGTGCAAAGATATGGTCATTTTTTCCTCTGTCTATAGTGAAAAGCATTCAGCTGAACGAAAATTTGGGGAAAATAGGGAGGTGGGCAAAGAGGCCAGAATTAACATTGAAGTCAATGAGGAAATGAATGGTGGTCTGCCTCCATATAGGACTAATACTAGTAATTATTTCCCCTTATTTAATGATGGTAGTGCGAGTTATTAACAGACAATTTTTCCCTTAATTTTTTCTCCTCTTTTCCTGCACTTTTGGGTTGATTTTTTGGTCTAGAATTAGAGAAAAGGGATCAAATTTTCAATTTCATAGCAGTTTTGGGTAATACTGATAATATCACAGCGGAGGGATAGGGGGCGTAAAGTGTCCTTCTGCAAAGCAATCATTGTGTCGGAAGTGAGATCAAATCCCCGTAACAAAAAATCTAAAGGGTCAACTCCCTACAAAATTATGATGAGAAGATTGCCAAATGTAGTACCCATTGTGCCTAAAAGGATTTGAACCAACGGAATGTAAGGGACAGTCCCGAATTGAACAGAGTCTCAAAAATAAAGTCCGAGTACGTATGAAATGTAAACGCCAAAATATAGAAAAATGGTGTTAATACCCTGACTCAAAATTTCAGCTCAAAATATTGAGTCGTTTGGACGTGAGCATTAAAACAGCTTATCCGGACACGTAACCCTTTTAAGATTTCGTTCAATTCTTTCGTTGGGTGACCCGATATTCGATTCCCGTTCCTTTAGAGGTCTACACGGTGATTGGTCCATGTGCTGTACTTGATAACAAAAAGTAAATTTCACGGACACATTATTTTTATAAAAAAAAGTCTGGTTTTATCCAATCACCGCATAATACAGCTTGGGACACCGGACTATATTTCAAGGTGAAGACTGGCGGGTTAAAATTGTTTGAAAACGTATCACATATATTGTGTTAGTTGCTCGGCCCTAAGGTATGGGATTTTAAGGGATTTTAACACAAAATTAAGCAGTTTTATTCACAAAAACATTATCGGCATTGACCCTTTAAGCAAAAAACTACAGGATGTGATGTTACAGCCATTTAACACTGAAGTCAATGGGCAAATAATTGCTAGTCTGAGCCCAAATTGATTTCCAACTTTCCGTATATTCCATTATGTTTTCTGCATTTTGGTTTAAATCAAAATTTAACCAACCCATATTATGGCCGAGGATGTCTTGCTCTCGACCATTCAACTATACATACAGTGCCGAATTACGACACAGTGCCGATTTTCGATGAACATATATGAGACCCCTACAAATCACGACTACCAGGATATTATTATTATTATTATTTATTATTACTATAGATTTATATAGTTTTCATAAAATGTTCAAGGGCGCTTTACAATAAAATGATTAATAGCATAAATACATAAATATAATGTTTAAAAGTAACTGTATATCATAAAGGTAAGCATAGGCCTAAAAGAAGTCTAAATAAAAATGATATAAATATAAAACAAGATACAAAACAATTATTTAAAAGCAATATCAAATGAATTCGTCTATAAGCGAGTTTTATTTTTTTTTAAAAAGCATAGGCATAAAAGAAGTCTAAAAAAATTTGATATAAATATATAACAAGATACTAAACAATTATAACCCACTACTTTAGTACAATAAGGACTCAGACTAGTAATTATTTGCCCATTGACTTCAATGTTAAATGGGTGTAACATCACAGGCTGTAACTTTTTGCTCAACATTCCGTTGGTTCCAATCTTTTTAGGCACAATGGGGACCACATTTGGCAATCACCTCATCATAAACTTGTAGGGTTCTTATGGTTTGGATTTTTTGCTACAGGGATTTGAAGTTGCCTGGGGTGAAAATCTCACTTCCTATACATTTGATTGCTCCGCAGAAAGACATTTTACAACCCCATCCCTCCGCTGTAATATCACCAGTATTACCCAAAACTGCTATAAAATTGCAAATTTGATCCCTTTTCTCCTATTCTAGACCAAAAAGTCAACCCAAAAATGCAGGAAGAGGGGAGAAAAAAATTAAGGGAAAAATTGTCTATTAATAACTCGCACTACATTCGTCCATCATGAAAACTAGGCAAATAATTACTAGTCTTAGTCCTATATACCTCACATGTTCTTGCTGTTTGAACAAATCTGTGGTTATCTAATAAACAAACATATATGCAATGCCCTGGCCAAAGAGTATGAAAATCCATGCATTTGCAGATGCGCAGTGCAGCATTCTACAATCACTATAGTGCATCAGAAAACTGCGGAAATTCAGATAGAAATTTGAAAGCACATAAATTTTGAATTCCACACAACATCTTTATTTTTGAACATAAATGCATTATGTAAAAAGATGAGATAAATTCAATATAATTCCATCACGGAAATACTTTAAAACAGTAATCATGATGCAATATTAGACTTTTTATCACTTTCATCGAAAACCACAGTTTTTTCTCTGTTAGCGTAGCTGCAAATGTTAAATTGTGGCCAAATTTAAGATGTTGAAACAAGCAGTGCTTATCAATTTTAAAATATCTCCTATATAGCTGTATTTCCATAGGATAAGTAAGTTGAAATAATCTGATAATGTAACACTACAAGAGTTTCTTCATCCCCACCCCCCAGTATGGAATCTGGTACATTGTTGACCAATCATGGGTCTCCCTGTTCACTCTGGCCTGTCAAATGGTTTACAAGGGCAATGGTGCCTACAACTTTCCTGACCAAGACATATGCACAACCGTCAACACACAAGCCATTTATGTTATCTTCTAATATGAGAGGCCATGATAAACACATGGGTGTCCTTTATCGGGCTCGGAAATGAAGTCATCACCAAAAAGCAAAGTTTACAGAGGTCCTCGGTTGGAGCCCAAACTGAATTCGATTTGCCCTCCACTTCCACCACAGGTGTCATAGAGATCCGGGATGAAATTAATATGCATTGAGATCATCGTTCTACTGAAGCCAGTCCAGGAAGTCATCAGGGTTTGCGATGTAGACCTGAAATGTTAAATTTGGAAGAGAGTGAGAATTCTGGGGAGAATACTATCCAGGGAAATGGACCTTTGACACCCAGAAAATGGCCAAAATGTGCAATTCTGTCATTCAGTTACATGCCAAGGGGAGTAGAAAGGCCTGTGCAGTACCAAATTCCCCCCCCACCCGTTAGTGAGCAGAAGTGGGGATCAGGTTGGCTGCACTTCGAAAAGTGGTGTATGAAATCCACATTTATCTCACCTGTTTTGCTTCTTTTTTTTAAATACTTGTGTTTGCTGAGGTCAATCAATCCACTCTATGAAATATTACCCATGGCACCTGAAATGATAGATAGCTGGGGATAAATATGCAATAAAAAAACAGTGAGAAAATACGAAAGAAAAAAAAATGGTTGCAACTGGAAATAGAAATAAACCTCTTTATTTCTAGGGAACATCCAATCACTAGCTCTCCAACAAGAAACCAGTAAACAGTCAGAAAAGTCAGTAAAAAAATGGAAAAAAAATGAGTGTCACACAAGTCTAAGCCAATCTCTAGGGCAGATACCATGTTTTTGAGGTTCAGTCTAAATATTAAGGCCAGCTGCAGGTATGGTCAAAAGTCACATGGGAGTGAATTTTGGAGTGTACATGTTAACATTTCATTGTATGATGTCAAAACATGTCATGTCTAAATATTAAGGCCAACTGCAGACTTGGTTCAAGGTCACATGTAAATAGGGTTGTGGCCACATGATTTTTTGGCAAGATTGTGGGTTGGGGCTAGGGTCAGGACTAGCTGTCAGGACTAGCTGTCTTGGCATAGGCCTACGCCAAATGCTTTTTGACGAGAATATTCGATTTAATCATAAATGCGACAGTAGAAATATGCCTTTTTGAAAAAAAAAACACGTGCCACTAGTTAACTAGTACTAAACTAGAAACATTGTAATACAATTCAGTGTTTTGGTGACGTACATGCAACAAAATGTAAACATTAAGGCCTACGGTCCCTGAATTCACACTCTATCAACGGAAACCCCAAATAATGGCTATTTTGATATCAGACAGTCAGAAAAATGCCTTGTGAGCAATAAAAAAACAGTATTCTTACCTTTTCTGACACTTCTTATTGAAAAATTCATGAAATAAGTGGTGGAGAACAAATCTCTTTCGGCCATATTTAGTATCATAAGGACTCAGACTAGTAATTATTTGCCCATTGACTTCAATGTTAAATGGGTGTAACATCACAGGCTGTAACTTTTTGCTCAACATTCCGTTGGTTCCAATCTTTTTAGGCACAATGGGGACCACATTTGGCAATCACCTCATCATAAACTTGTAGGGTTCTTATGGTTTGGATTTTTTGCTACAGGGATTTGAAGTTGCCTGGGGTGAAAATCTCACTTCCTATACATTTGATTGCTCCGCAGAAAGACATTTTACAACCCCATCCCTCCGCTGTAATATCACCAGTATTACCCAAAACTGCTATAAAATTGCAAATTTGATCCCTTTTCTCCTATTCTAGACCAAAAAGTCAACCCAAAAATGCAGGAAGAGGGGAGAAAAAAATTAAGGGAAAAATTGTCTATTAATAACTCGCACTACATTCGTCACCATCATGAAAACTAGGCAAATAATTACTAGTCTTAGTCCATAAGGGAGGCCGATTCTGATTTGGAGTTGTTTCCCTTTAAAGGGATATACGTTTTACTTTCTATGACAGCGCCCTGTTGATCGTCCAGTATAAACCAGGTGGCTTGCTAGCAATGGAGGTCCTGGTTTCCCACTCGGTTATGACCCAGAAAGGACTTACTCTGAATCTTTCACCATGATTTCCACTGCCAGTGGGGTCTGGCAAGCAACAGTGTCAAGCCGTTTCGATGTGACGAAAACGTGGCCCCGTGTATATACGTCGACAGTTCGAAATAAGAGGAAGTAGGAGCGACGATGTTCGAAATTTCCGTCATATCTATAGCTCATAGCGTATGTACGTCTGGATTAGCCCGGACAAACGCTTTTCTTCAAAGATAGATAAATAAAATGCAAGTGTTTCTAATGGAAACAAAACTACCTAGGCGTTTGTTTTTCAAAATAATACCTATGTTTACGGCTACTTGGTTTTCTTTGTCGGGAAATTAGCTCAGGTTAAGTGCATAACAGTAGGACGTTAAACCCCATTTCATTCATTCATTCATTTTTCGTATTTTGTTGGGATATGGAGAGGTGGAAGAGGGGTTAGAATTAACTGATTTGACAATAAACTGATTTTTGGACAACCTACATGTGTCTATGTTTTAACAAGTTTTGTCAACCATGTTCAGGAACTAATGGTTTTGAACCGGGAGGCAATCAGCGGGTATATAATATTTACACCGAACTGTTAGTAGGTTCTTTCATTGATACTTTCTTTCCCTGCACATCGTCGTGTCATTTTAAATACTGTAAAAAATTTGTTGGCTTTTAATTGATAATTCCTAGATTAATTTCGGATCAAATTTCCCGAAATAATTAATATTATGACTGATTTATAAAACTTGTGGAACGGAGCAGTGAAAGTTTATGGTCAGTGAATCTGGTGCCATAAAAAGGGTCTAAAATATTTTTATGATCTGGATAAGTGAATTAATGTCCAATATATAATTTAGATAAAAATTCAGGCCTAAAGAAAGACCTGTAATAGGCAGATTTAGCTCTTGCATAATGCATGTTTAACGCGGCTATCGAAGACTAGTAGCGAACAAATACCGATTTAGGTCGTACCTAAAACTTCTTGAAAACTCGGAATTGTCCAAATATATTATGTTTGCTTTAGGATTTACACATGATTGGTTTCATTCTCTACTGTACGTCTTTCATTCGAAAGCTGAATAATCTACTGTTCCAAATATGCTAACGATTTGTTGACGACACATCCTTGCAAACCTTATGCAAAGGAATAGAACTCTCGTATGAATATTTCTAAAGATTGCGCCGGCGATATCGATAATCAGATGTAGTTTAAGTATTGTCTTGGGAATATGCTTAAGTTTTGTCTTAATCTTTGCCCCGATCATACTTATTTATTTATTTACTAATTAATTACAGACATGGCTTAGAATAAACAGGTAATATTCCACCTTATTAATTTAGCAGATATCATGCCAACCTTTGATTGTTTGCTTATCTGCTGTATACTGTACATACCGGAAGTAAGAATTAGTGCCATCTTGTAATCATATTGTTACCTTCGAAAAGGTAATGAAAGGTCCAGTACCGATACATTTCTGAGGCTATTAGGTACAGTGATAGAGAAGCATATGGTATCTGTTAACAGTCTATAAAATATACACTACAACAGCTACAGGTTGTCTACGTTTTTATTAATTATAAATAAACTATAACCAAGTCCACTAACTCCTACTTTCATTTATCAACGATCTAATTATGTAAATAATAAATGCCAAGGATGTCAAAACATTTTTCTCACTCTCACAATTTTTCCACTTTTTTAAAACTTGTATGCACTTCCTATTTATGTGCTATCTGAAATGTGACGATTTTAAAATTACCGACACGAAAAGGATGATAACCAGAAGCCACTACAGCGTATCTGATTGGTTAAATACAAAGTGAGGACGTGACCTCGGACACATGACACATATAGAAAAAAACCGACTATGAGGAAACAACTTTCACACAATGTTTACAGGTTAAAAAACATGATATTGAAAATTTGAATTGTTTCAAACGCGATAATTGGTAGGAACGACCGAACAATCAATAAAAAGTATCTTGTGGCGAACCACGTTTTTTTTAAATATCCTAGGGTTTAAAATCCAGGTAAAGGATTTTAAGAAGAATTAATTTAAAGTGGGATACTTGTAAGCCATGATATATAAATGTAGGTATTATATGAAACAAACATCACAAATGCGAGATTTTTATATATTATAGTGAAGCCACATTGGCCAGACATATAAAAGATTTCTAAGATTGATTGTTATAGATCCATTAAATATTTAACATAACAATTTATTTGTAAAGAAAACCCCAACATACTGCTATACTGTACATTATTAGCACACTGTTCCCAATTTTCAGTTTTCTGTAGCAACACTAGATAATTTTAAAATTCTTATAAACTTTCTGATTAAAACTAATTTTTTTTTAGTGTTTTTTTTTTTTTAAAAAAGACGTTTTAGCTCTAGAGAATTTTCAAAATCTTAGAAACTTTCCGATTAAAACTAAATTATTTTTAGTGTTTTTTTTTTGTTTTTTTTTAAAAGACGTTTTAGCTCATTTTACTATTCATGATATTGTTCATTTGCGACACAAATTAGCCATTGGAATATTTTTTTGTAAATGTTGGAAATGAAATAAAAAGTGAACATTTCGAAATTTGTAGTAATATAGCATGTTTTCCTGTCAACGTATTTTTTTTTTTTTTAACCTTGCATTTTCAATTTGTTTCAGTTAAAAATTTGTTTTATCACCCTTTCTGACAATTTAAATTTCATTTGTTCAAAACTGGAGAATATCGGTCCCAGTCCGGTCAACAATGTAGGCCCGGGTCACTATTGATTCTCCATTGATTTTATTGTTCATTCTTATTTATTTGAAATGCTCTAACATTGTTTAAATTTTCGTTTTATTGGCGTCTTTCTACCACAGATAGAGCAACATGTGACAACATCTTGTTCAAAAACACATATTATAAGGTTCACCATAGAAACCTTGAAATATACAAGCTGGACGTAGCACAACGGTATACATGTAAGCAACCTTTTCACATCCTATGGCTTCAAAATCATGAAATTATAATATCCTGCCTTTATACATTGTTTTATAATTCGTCACATAGACAGAAAATGTAAAACTATAAGGGTTTTCTTTGAATTTACACCCCCTCTCCAAATAACATGACTGCAGGTACTCTTTTCTCCATGTTAATAGATACAGCGAGGCCATAACACAGATGTTTGGAATGTGTTTAACCAGCTCTATCACATATGTGATAATGGCTGGTACCAATTTTGTCCTTTAAGTTTCATCATAATGGGACAACAACAATGGCTCCTCTGGAGGGTCTAAAAATTCATACATATTTCTAATTCAGATTTTGCGTTAAAAGCAGGCGCCAAAGTCGAGCTCATCCAAGAACTTTTGATCCTTAACACATAGTTTAAGTTTCATCTCATGAATCGGGCAAAAATTGTAGCCTCCGGAAGGTCCACAAACTTCATTCATATCTCACATTTTGCGTAAAAAGTAAGGGACCAATGTACACCAAAATTGAACTCATCCAAGTGCTACTGATGCTCGTTTAAGTTTAACAAAATCGGATACAAATTCTGACATCTAGGTGGTCCACAACCTCGGCATTAATTGAGTAAAGGCTAGTGGCCTTAACTGATGTAACACGGTAATATTTTTTTTTTATATGGTGTAACGGTAACGGTTTTGACAATCAAATATAAACTACAAACGTCGAAATCTTTCAGTTATAAACATACATTGTCAGTTTTATCAAAATCCTATGAAAATTGTAGCCTCTTGATTGTTCACAACCTTGATATCATTTGCTATAGGATAACGTTTTTTGAGATGCTGACAATTGCATACAGTTTAACTTTGAAATGGATAATTGTGTATCTGTTGTTAGCGTATATAATAATTCCGTTAGCCATTCCGTTCCGCGTTTTAGCAGTACCATAAGAAAAGAAAATGTAAGAAATTCCAAATATAATCTTGTAGACGTATATTAAGTCATCATGGTTGATTCTTGTATTTTTTTGTACATTTAGATTATCTCTTGACAATCTAGATAAGATTAAGATCACACTATTATAGACCCCACACGATGCTGATGTTTAAATAGTCATATAGGTCAACTTAAGTGGTTGGTGTTTATTATGATACAAAGGAACATAATATAACAATATTCTTTATTTGCTAATTATGATGCCTCTCAGATACATCAATGCCATATAAATATATGTCGAGTTTTCAGCCTATGCAAAACATGAAAACTCGGATTGTCTCACTCTGAATGATCCCTTCTTTTTGTAGGCGACCCTATAATTGTTTTATTCACATTCAGATCTTACATTATTTTATTTTCAATGTGTTTGTTCTAAGCTAAAATAACACAACATCTCCTTACTGAAATCGGTTTAAGAATGATCTTAAATTATAGCCCAAAATACTAAAATATATATTATACACTAGAATAAGGTCTCAAATATGTATTCAAAAAACTAAAAACAAACCAAAAACAAAACTATACAACAAAAACAACAATTCAAGCTATTCACACTTTTTGGATTCGCAGCATCTTCTGGGGCGAGTATGTTGTATTCTGAAATGTTAAAGTAGTTTGTGGCGTTGGGCGTCTTTTCTGTTGCTTAAAAACATATATTTTTCAAGTAAAAGTTTACTGCACAATATTGCGGTCTTTAACACCATACACATTAAGAGGTGGTTTTACTAAAAACCAAACTGATTTAAATAAATGATCGATTCGTAATTTACTTCCTACTCTTTTCACGATCATCTTTATTGCTTTTTGACCCGAAAGTGAAAGTCTGAAGATCAACTATGTATCCCTAAGCTTGGACCCAAAGTGTCGATCCTTATTTTGGGATACATTGTGGCTGAAATTACCTTCGTATACTTGAACTAAAAATGGACAATTAGACACGTCTCAGTTTTAAGTCCGAAAATTATATCATTTGAAAATTTAGAAATTGTGCGTGTTAATCTCTTTATATAGTTGATCCTATATGTCTGTCAGTAAGTTCTGACAAGTATAAATATATTGTCGTCCTGATGTTCACTTGTAATATTTTAAACATCTGTTAAACTCGTTTATCCCCACATTCTAACAACCATCAAACTGTAAAGAAAACATTCCGCCATGTTGTGAGGTTTTCAAGTCTCGCGAGAGCTTGTATTTCACTTGTTTCGGTGCATTCTTCGCGGAGCATGTCTCGTGCTGCTAACACGTTCTGGGTGACTAAAACCTAATTTTCCAGCGTCATAGTTTTGATTTTAACAGCAACGGTTCACGGTGGAAGTGATCCACCTTGAAGTTTAATTGGTTTTAAATCGTCGTTATATATATCGTACAGCAAGTGTTTGGCAACAAGATCCAGCTTGATTTCGCGCAAACTGTTCATATTTAAATGTATTAGGATCGAGTTTGTTTGTTTTGATTTGTCAATAGATCATTTTATGCCACACGTCCATTTGATTTCGCAACAAGAGTTATATTACATAAAATCATTGCAAATAACGCATACAAAATAAATATAAGATATAATTTAACAGTCATGGCGATCGGGCTATTAGGTGCCAAAACGAAACAACATACTTCGTTCCGCATGTTTAATTCATAGTATTACATTGTTAATTTAATAAAAATCGATGCATATTGTAAGTAAAACTAAAAGTGGTATATATGGACTGTTAAAAATAAATGAGATTCAATAGAAAGTTATAGCAAATATTTAAGAGTGAATCGAAGTTGGGCCGCACCAATACTCAGGGTATTACTCTTTTAAAATTGTCCAAGATAAACTGGCCCAAGGCCCGGTCTTTAATCGGTGTTTTCCTTCTATATTCGTACCTGTTACTATCTTATGGATACCCCGATCACTCGGGAGCTGGTCGCCCTTACCAAACTATAGAATTCTTATTTAACAAACGGCTGTTCATGCATGATATCCCGAAATAATTGTCTAAGACATGGACGAGGAACAGTAAAAGTCAGTAAGATCCATCCTCGCATCTGGTGAACACCGATCTAAATTGGAAAAAAAATTATATCCTATGGAATGAAGGTTGAACACACTTTTGTGTATAAAGAGCAGGGGGCATAACTCTGACACGGAAGGTCCAATTCGCTGCACCAAAGTCGCACCCATACGAGACATTTTGATCTGTAATATGAAAATTATTTGCGAATTAAAAAATAACATACTTATTGACAATGAAACTTTAACCAGATGTTCTAATCATAGACATAGGGGTCTTAAAACCGCTGGTCGCGATTTCCATTTATTGGTCACGCTAAAATGAACAATAATAATGATAATAATAATAATCTCGTCATTTTACAAGGAACAGATAATGGATTGTTTTAGAAATTTAATTAAAGAAACAAATTCATACTATTGATGGCAGATATTCTTAGGACATAGATTCAATCGGACTTATACGAAAATAAATTAAAACAAAATGAAATTATACGTCATGTTTTAAAGAGGGTCATCGAAAGATTTTAGAGAACATTATTCCCGAAATTAAAACATTTTCTGTTTGATCAGAGTTTGAGATCCACTGTTAATTGTTTTACTAGAAAGTTAACCAGAGGTAAACTCTTCTAAAATGAATATGAAGGCCGTTATGAGAGGTCAATGTGAGATTTATGTTTTTCCCATATGGTAAGTTGCACGTTTATCTTTTATATACATGTATTATATATGTAGCACCGTAACGTACAGAATGCTAATTACGGCTATATTTCAAAGTTATGTTACATAATATAATATTTGTGATTATATAGTCGCGCTTTATAGATCTATTCTAACAGATGTCTTTAGTCGCCATTATTTAGAGGGTTATGTTTAAAATGACGAAACAAAATAAAAGGGGAGGGGGATAATTATTTCATAACATATATCTTCTTGTAATTTAAATCTTCTTTGGTAAATAACAAATGGTTTGACCAGTCACTCATTGCCATTCTGTTGTTGAGAAACTACATTATTTACAGAATAAAACTTGTTAATGTTGTGTTGAAGGCACATGCTACTATATCTGAAACTGTTTTCACTGAAATACAAACGTCGAGTTGTCCAGTGAGGTGAGGGACCCGCTGTTCTAATCACCTTGAGCTTGTATTGAACAAATCTTTATATAATTCATACGCGTGCGCCGTTACTTTTTTTCAGAGATGCGCCTGTATGTCGTTTTTATGCGCCTGTATGTCTTATATTATTGTCGCCCCCGTCCGTACGTCTGTCTACAATAATTATGAGATCTTTATGAAATGTGTTTATATTGTTTATATTAGTGAGACGCGAACGCCTTTTTATTTTCAACAATTATCTTCGTTAATTACGTCTAGAGTTATAACCCTTGTTTCACTTAGATGAACCCGATCAACGCTCTCATGACAAAGATATCATCTGATCTGTATAAAAAATTTTACGCATCATTAGTGAATATTGATTTTCAGCAATTTTCGCTAATTACTTCAAGAGTTATGGAACTTGTTTCACTATGCAAAACCTTGTTATCGCTCTAACGGGGGCCCGTAGCTTAGACCCCCACCCCACCCCAGAAAAATCGAATTACCCCCGCCCCAAATATTTTGCCAGCATTAATGAATTTTAGTAGTGTTCTTAGCTGGCCACATCCTCAACACCTCCAAAACATTCTGTAGCACCCCCCCCCCATTTTTTTTATAATGCTGGCTACGGACCCGCTCTAACGACTGTCAATATTTTGAACAATAATTTCCTATTTCTATTATTTTTGTTGATATACATTAACAAGAATTCCTATAAATTAATTTGAGTGACGCGCAGGATGCGTTTACCGTATCCAAATAGTGTTAAAAGGGAAAACGGTGGGACACGGATAAAATGGCAAAGGCATTGGAAATATTGGATCTCTGTAAGTAAATAGGCGATTAGTCCAATATAGTTAGATACCGTTTGGGGTTTACAAAGATATGATAAATTCGTTATTCTCTTTAGACGATAGGAACGGGAAGTAATTAAAAGAAGCCAGCGCCACATATAGGCCTATAATCCACTTTAACTCTTTTGATGGGCCTCTTTTTCCGATTAAATAAAAGCTGGGGATTATCTACGGCTATATGTACAATAATGGGACATATTACTCCCAGGAAGATTAAAATAAATGTAATAATCTGCCATTTATTTACTTTCATTCATACCAAGGGACCATAAAATGAATTTAAAATTCATATATTGGGATAGCTTAGCTGGTTTGCTCCTTCATACGTAACAGCAAAAACGGAACCACTGATATTGCATGATAAATAATGACCATGAGATTTAGAAATGAATATGTTCGACCCTTTTAAGGTAATGGTATGTTTTTTTTCCACCTTAAAATATAACTTTGAATGTGTGGTTTATTCCCATTACATTTTAAATTATAGATGAATTATCAATTAGCATATCTTAGATGGAAAATAACAACTGTCATGTTTATTTTTTTGATTAAATTATTTACAATATTTTTTTATTTAATCTTTGCATTATGTATTTAACCAACAAATAACAAAAAAATCTGTTGTCAATCTTTCAACAAAATAAATTCTGGTTTTTGTTCGCTATAATGGATGGAAATATGGTAACGGTATCAATAACAGGTTGGAAAAAATCGTGATGGATTGAAAATAACGTTATCAAAAATGTGATGGATGGATAATGACGTTATTTGACGGAATTTGTGAGGAATTAAAAGATTTACCATTGTCGGTTTTTGTTCTCTTTATACTCCTCAATGACAAGTCTTATTCGCTTCCGTTTTAGAGAAAACCCTTCCCTCTGAGTATACATATATTTTTATTTACATGTCCAAGTTGATTGCTACGTTTTGATCTTTACTGTGCAAATCAATCTGGATACATATTAGCCATGGTAAATTAGGTATTTAAATTGTCTAACGAAATTGACGATCATATTATTATTATAATAGGCTTTAAAATGAAAAAGATAGGTTGCCAGACAATGAAACATACGCCCACGGCAGCTAAATCGTCCGGGCAGACAACAAGAGTTGTCGCATGTTTAACTTTTTTCGGTAATGAAACATTTATAATACACTAAAATCTGTTTAAAAGTAACAACTTATCAGAAAATCATTCGAATTTGTTTGGCTTTGATAAAGTTCTCCTCCATGCTGTTCAAGTTATCTAAATTCTTTGAAACTCAAGATACTTGTTCGTCTCATGACCTTAATAATAATAATAATAATAATTGCGTCATTTTACAAGGGTAGCAAATTAGGCCTGAGGCCTTTTTTCCAATTTGGCCCTTGGCACAGATCGTGCGAATGATTTCGATCATTACTGCAGGAAGAAACCGAAGAACTCGGGACAAACCTGCCTGATCGGAGTTCAACACTGTGTATAAATTTAAAGTCAATCGGTTATTACCTTTAGCCTCTAGAGCGTCTACAAGATTTTTGGAAGTGATCAAGGGCCATAACTCTTACAGTTATTATCGGATTTCGCTGAAAATCAATAGGCTTTTTCGTCTCATGACCTTAAACACTGTGTATAAATTTAAAGTCAATCGGATATTAACTTTGGCGTCTAGAGCGTCCACAAGCAATTGTGGACGCCGGACGGACGGACCGACGGACGGACGGACGGACCGACGGACGGACGGACGTGGCGACGGCAATATACGACCACATTTCAATGTGGGCGTATAAAAAATGAAATGGATAACCTATATAAGTCGCCAGGCAACGAATCATACGCCTACGGCGGCTATTCCTGTGTTGGTATAAGGAGCATTTTTAAAAAAAAAAACACTGGTCAAAAGTAAGGACCAATTAAGTGATTATCAGAAATATCAAAGCTTAAAGCTTAGTGGTTGGAGAACTACCAAAAGTATCCACCATAAGGAATATTTCTTCACAACAACTGACTAGAAACATCCAAAAATTGGAAAGAATTTGACATCAAAACATATTTCACTATCTGGTAAGTTAGAATATGCGGCTTATCTATCGAGAGATGATATGATTTGCGAGGTTAAAGGTGAAAGAACCGAGATTGGTGGAATATGTTGAAGAGGTGGGGTAGCTTCAGAACGTTGGTGGCAAACTTAAGTAAGATTTTGTAAACAAATGACTTGACGATAGCTCGACACTTTACAAATAACATTTGCTGCTGCAGGATGTTTCATCACCTTTGCCACGTGATAATTTGGCACACGATTTCTCAAGTAAAACAGTGCGGCATCTTGATTTGCCTTCGTGGAAAGCCATTTCTCACCTAAATTGTCTTGTGGGTATGTCTTAAGCAGATGACCGAGTACTTGACAAGTCTGTTCTAATGTTAGGCGATGACGTACAACTGAACTAAACCGATGTTCAACTTGATAGAATTCACACCTGGGTTACTCGGGTAGACGTTGCGACCGGATGCAACATGGCATACCCTATACAGATAAGCGTTTGAAAATGTTCATATTTTCTCTTATTCAGTTTAATGAGGCGTGGTCATTAGTAGTCTGAAATTAAGTCTAATAAAATTAACAGAAATATCGACATCGAAAATCCGGTATATTACGTTTTCACGAGCGTTCGTTAATGCAAAATGAAAACTTCTTAAACATTTGTAAGATCTCTACATCCCAGCGATACATAGCCCGGTACTTTTCTCTCAAATATCACATACCATACCATCTAATTCAACTATATAGTAAAACCGAAAAGTATTTTATTTAGCAGCCGACGAAGACATTCATTAGATTCTTCCCGGTGGGTTTTTTAGGATCCGGGTGGGGGGGGGGGGGGGTTATGGAAAGACAACTTTAATAGAAAGTAATGATTGAAAACAAAAGGAAGTCAACTTTTATGGCAATAATTATAAACGTCGGATTTTAAGTATTTGAAACAAAAATAGTCCCCGATTTAATCAAATTGGAGAAGAAGATTAAAATTGAATTTTCGGTTTCACAGTAAGTTAATAAAATGCATAATCGGATCAAATATGTCTTAATTTTATCATGAGATACAGAGTTATCTTGATATCTGTAGTATGTGCGTATTTATTAAAGGTAATGTTGTTAATTTCATGCTGTTAGTTATGTTAGATTACACAAACATGCTAATTATACATGATCTGTCAGTATGTAATTAACACAAGATGGCCACCGATAAATATCTGGAGATAGATCATCTAACTTTATTTTCTTTTAATTATCTTGTTGTTAATTAAAACGCCATGACAGTCACAATATTATGTTATATGGGACTACGTATAATTTTTAACCTACCATTCACATTAAATGTTATCAAATAATTATTCAACTTTATAAATACAGGTAAAAGGGTATTGTCTTTTATCTTGTTTCGGTAAGTTTGATTTATACCAATAAAGGGTGATAACAATAGGTAATTTTCGAGAGAGAGAGAGAGAGAGAGAGAGAGAGAGAGAGGGGGGGGGGGTTAACGTCCACACGACACATTCTAGGTAATTTCAGGTCTAACATAAAGTTAACTTTTATTTTAATAATTCGCTTGTGAGTAGGGGTCTGTAGCAGTGGGAGAAAACTGAAGGACCAGGAGAAAAATCACGAGGTTGGACAGGCGACCCTACCCTATTCTTTGTCCCATACAACCGGAGAATCGAAATCACGCCAGTTGGCTCAATGACAGACCTTGATATAACGCGCAAGCGCTTACCACTAGGCCATAAAAAACCCAGATATTATTTTTTTAAATATTAGTGACGAGGGCTAAATAGATGAAATTTAATTGCCCATTAGAAGTCAAATTACTACTTTCAAGGTTTGACCAAATTCTAAGGTTAAATTTAGATCATTAGTAAAATACGTAGCCAAATATTGTTTACCAATATATTTTGAATATATTAATACCATATCTGGGAGATGATAGCAGAAATTTGATTATAAATCAAAGTTACTGGAGATAGTGGAAATACATTTGGTTTCTTAAGTAATAACCTACAAACTATTAATTTTACATAAAAACATTTTATTCTATAAAAATCGGGATGTTATATCCAGTGAAAACATTTGATTCAATATATACCATCTATATGAGACATTTTTTTTTTTTTTATTCCTCAAAAAATTTATAAATATCTACTTAAATTTAAATATGTTGAGCTGTAATATGGAATATTAATATTAGGGAAACTGATATTTCTACACAACAGATAAATAGTTAATATGGTTTATGGTATTACAAACCCAAATCATTAGCAAGTGAGCGACTTGGTATCAGATCTGTTCTGGGAAATCCGAAACTTTAAATTTATTTTTGTTTTTGGTGCCAAAATATTGTTGGATTCGATTGAATTGAAATGTAGACGAGAAATTGACATGCTCTGCGTGGCATGTAATGATTAATGTGTAATGTACACCATATGGTGGAGTCATGTGGAACTATCTCTCGTCTCCAGGGATTGTCCTGCAGCGATTCCTGATATTAAGTGATAGTTGTACAAATCACCTTCAAAACCTCACTGAGCGACGTTGCGAATGGTTCAATGCAAAAATGATGATGGGGCATCGTATGAATGTAAAATCAATGCCGTAGTTAACGGGTTTCACAATCATTTGTTTTTCAAGTTTAATAAAAAAAGAAGAAAAAAGTCGTGAATGTTTAGATTAATTGTATTTCAAGAGCCAAATTTTCATAAAACGAATGTTATACAACAATTTAAAATACTTATGATAAATAAAAAAATTGAAATTTTGAAGTGTTTAGGAGCTTTTATATACAATTCGTTCATGTCTACGTAAAGTATATATGTTTATCTTATTATTATGTACATGTATGTATCCTTTGTTTATAATTATATTACAATTTCATCTATATGTGCACATAACCTTGTAAGGTTTTTTATGCAATAAAGTTTCTTCTTATAGCATTTGGCCAATAGTATTAAAATGTAGATCTAAATAAATTGTATATTAGAAATAGTTGAAGCTGATAGAAATACAAGATGCATTTACTTTAAACAGAACATTATGCAAGTAAATTTATCTCTTTGGATTCACATTTAAAATATTAAAACGACTATTTCAATTGATGCTCACTTTATCGCCAATGTAAATAGGGGTTAGTCTATACCTCAGAGATTGTTAGAACCAAGAAAGTGGAAATTATGAGCAACCATGGTTATTGGAACAACTTGTAATTTACATTACAAACACAGCAGTGTACTAAAAACAAACAAACCCCAAGGTTAATATCTGCAATAAACATAGTTTGGTTAATGTTTACAAATATAACCTGCTATATAATTTGTTGAAATTAATAATTTTGTGATGACATGAACCTTACAACAAAGGATATGAAAATGTTGAGGATGAAATAAACCAACTTATTTTCGTTGTTTAGCAGCCATTACTTTGACTGAACCAATCAGAGAAGCCGTTACAATTGATACCACATGGTGGGCGTGGTTAATTCTCCAACTTGACATCGACAAAATGGCGAAATAATATTAATACGAGTATATAGCACGAACTAAGTCAAATTACTTATGTGTCTTTGCTTTCGAAATTCAAAACCATACAAATTATCCGAGGATTGGGACTGTTCTTTTTCTGATATCCTTATTTTATGGGTAAAATTATATTGTTTAAAATATTCCTAAATTTACATATCTACATATTTTATAATGCTTAGAGGTGTCCATGTTTTTTATTTTATATGTTCAATGTTTAAAGCCACCACTGTGCAAAAGCTTTTAAATTAACTTACTTAAAATATTGAGTTTTAGCTTAGAAGAAATCCGGGCATATATTAATTACGTTTAAGCAGAAAATTTACAAGGAATCGGATCATACTACATCTAGTAGATTCTCTTTCAAAATGTAAATTTCTAAGCCGATTTTGCAAAATTTAAACCTAATATCTTTTTTTGTATTCATTATAATATGTAATACTTCTAATATAGCCCATGTCAAAAATACAATTGATAGTTTAAAGATCGAATTTATTTAAACAAACAGCATAATATAGAGAAAAAATATACATTAAAATAAAAGAAATGGCGTTATCGTTATTATTTAATACGAACTTTCTGCAGGGATTAATTATATTAAGGATTTGTTCTTGTTTGAACATGTAATTCTCGAGATTAATTCATTGTAATCAAATATTATTGACTGGTTATTTTCAGCCTGAGCTACTTGTTATGAGAGCGTTTACTCCATGGATATATATTTTTAAGAATATAATTGTCTTACAAAGTAAAGTGATGAAATATATATATATATATAATATGTTTTATCGTTTAAATACATTTTTCTCGGTATAAATATAATTAATTGTCTCTATAATTCTAAGGTCATTTTAAATTGTGTTTATTCCATTGCATATTTAGAGTAGAAAATCAGAAACGACATCTTTAATATGGTATTTAAATATTATATAGATTCCTTCAATAGCAATTTTCTGCGTTCATTTAAACTTATAGACATTACTAAAATATGTTTCTGAAATATAAAACTAAATCATGCCCAAATTAAAAGATCTTTATTATGTTTGTGAAATTAAATCGCCAGTATTTAGTTTCAAGCTTATTAGTTTTAAAGATAGCTTGCCGAGCAACGAAATTTACGCCAACGGTCGCTAAATCGTCCGTAAAGTCCACAATACAGGCCTAGGGGTTCGCCCCCATTTCGACTACACACCATTTCGACCAGCACTGAACTGTTCCAATGATTAAGAGATAAAATTAATGTAATGATTGTTGTTAAAATTACTTATTCGTTATAAATTATAGTTTGTTTTTCTTTAACATCAAATATTTGTTTTGACAAATATTTGGAGATTAATTCTTGCTTCGCTACATGAGATGAATTGTTTCAAATTTAGAGTGCAATGCTTGCTTAGCTATATGAGACGAATTGTTTCAAATTTGGCACATTCCCTTTTCCAGTTCACTGACATTTGGCCATTTTGTTGTTGTTATTCTTTCTAATTTCAAGACTTTGGAAGTAGAAATATTGTGTTAATCTATTTATTAATATTGATGTGTATAATTTGTAGTTCTGAGAGAGGTAAGCCACAAGTCTTACTCGATGAATATTTGTATAGAAGAAATAATGAGCTCAGTGAATGTATTTAATTGAAGTGTGTGACGGCAGCGTACACTGGAAAATGTATTGACATTACATTCCAATTGTTTAAAACAATAACCACCCCTCAGAAAATGAAGATCAAATCAATTTTAGAGAATCCCTAAAAAAACCTTCACGAGAATAAACTAAACCTGCAGATGTGTGCTGGGGACTCCTAGGGTGGGGGGTAAGGCAGATCAAATTTAGGGCACATAAGGAGGTGGCGGGGACAGTGTCAGGAAGGTTTTGGTTCTGTGACACGACATACACTTGGTTGGGGAAAGTCCTGAAGATCTGAACATGAACAATGAACATTGTTAGCAACAATCTGTATCCAGTGAGTACTAGTTTAACAGTTTTAAATCAACCCAGTTAATAGATTAATTTCTTTTTAGTATTTAGTGAGTACTAAAAAGCAGTCACCTCAGTTTAAATGAAATGAAATGGGATTTAACATCGCATTTTAGTTAATAGATACATTTGTATCCAGTGCGTACTAGTGTAATATTTTAAAATGATCTCACTAGCTAGTATAGTAATTTGTATCCAGTGAGTACTTGGTTCAGTGAGTAATATATAACGTCTCATGAATACAAACATTGTCAATCATATAACAACTTTAGCCTCTAGAACGTCCGAGTTATTGTAGACGACGGACGGGCCGACTGATGACAATGGCGACAATATGCCACCATATTTCTATGTAGACATATTAAACACAGCACACGGCCAATATCAAACACAATTCATTTTGTGAAGAAAGCAAAACAACCACGATAATAATAAAATAAAATATTGTTCCTGATTTGGTGAAACATATTCTTACATAAAGTATATACTAATATATATGTACGATTCAATGTCACTTTTTAAAACATCTTTCTTCTACTTGTCAGTGATGCAGGACAGGGAGGGGCCTGTCAATGATAGTAGTGCGTTGTCGTTTCTATGGAACATTGACACAGTTGAGATTCTTAAAAATAGTAGGTCGTAGCGCCGTTGTCTGGGAAAATCTCCCTCTATACAGTATTGCGTATGCCCGTCTTCATAACCCTAGTCATTTAAACACCTTTCTATAACACGTCATCTCCAGTAATGTACATCAATATATAGGCCTACCACACGATCACAATCACGTGTCAAGTGGATGATAACAACCAAATTACCTCCCATTGGGGTCATCGACGCACAATTTACTTACATAGAAACGACGAGTTTAATACACCATTCCACACCATTTACAATTTATGGCACTCTGGAGAGGTAATTATCACTTCAGATAAATGATGTGCGAGGCCGGTCACTGGAATACATATCCATGAAATGAAATAGGGGGTAATGTAATATTTTTCTGCGGACACCGGTGTTTCCGTCTAAACTCTTCATCGAATTTCAACCGCCAAGGGATTTATTATGTGTACGCTACAGCAAATCATACCGACCGAAGCACCCAGAAGCCAGGTGGATAACGTTACAACTTGGTGGTCTTTCTGTAGCGTTTTATGCGCCCTGACCCTGTATCCCCACCGCACCTGTCAGTCCGTGGTTTACAATCAACTAACACGTATTACCAGATCTTTACTTTAAAAATTATCCGTGATTTACATTAGTGATACATGGATTTGGAAGATTCTTGGAGTGTTTTTCCTCTTTCTTAAATATACATTAATGCAAGAGCTCAATCTTCCTATTTTAGACCTTTCGTTAGGCAGGAAATATTATATAATCTATTAATTAGACATTTATAAACAAAACAAGACCGCAATCAACTCTCGATGGCATCGGATACTCGAGATTTTAACTAGATTAGAACGGTTCCCCACTTAAAAATTAATTTTAAAATGGGAAAGTAAGGCTAAGTGCCCTGGTTACCACAATGTACACATCTTGCAGAAAACTACACACAGTGATAACGTGGCTCAGAATGAAGTAATTTGAATGAAATTTTCAATATGTTCAATTTAAATCATCTATTTTTGAGCTATTATAGCAAGAATGACTAGCTCTTTATCCAAATCTTACATAATGTATCTTTAATTCATAGAATATGTTGATCGATTACCACCATGAGAAAACTTCTGATCAAATGCAAAAGAAGACAATCAATTTCCATGCAGCAATTTCAACAACTGCCCGTAATCGTGCAACTGCTGTGGCGATAAAATAACATAGCACCCCATATATTGTAAATTTATAGGCGCCGTTCCGAACAATTTATGTTAATTACTTCTAGCGTTATAGCCCTTGCTAAATTTGTAGACTTTTGTAAACGCTCTGCAAAAGCCATCATCGGATACATATTTATACCCTTTGATTTTGTTTATGTGTCGTGTTCACGGGTTTGTGTGATCGGTTTTGGTTGTTTGTAAGTCCGTTCCTTGCATGCACTGACTATAGAAACTTTGAAGCCCCACAAGTTTGCCAAACTCACAGTTATATTGCTGGGTTCGTCGTCAAAGCTCCAGTTCAAAGGTGTTGTTCTGTATTTAGTTAAAGAATCGGAATACTGTAATCGTCATGGTCCGACTAGAAACTGTGATGATAAAGGTAGATTTCAAGTTTGAAGAAAATAAGTCAAAACTACATTCTTGTTATACCATCATCAGGAATGTTAGTCGCAAATTTAGGTGCCATTTGTTTATTAGAAGTTATTTTGCTTGAAAGAATCTACAAATCAAATTGTGTAATCAAAATAAATATGCGTGGATGATGCTAATGTTTCGTTTCAGTTAATCAACTAATCAGATTGAAGTTGACCAATTGAATTTACAGGAGAGTAACTTGTGGGGTGATATTCAAAACTGTTTTAAACCCCATGCACTTCAAGAATAAGCCAATAAGTTTAAATATTCCAATTTCATATGCGTGGATTGTGCAAGTTAATGTTCGAACGTATGCGAGTGATTGTATAATTATCGTATCCTAAATTTGTTGTGTATTTCAAGGAAATGGATATATGACGGGTGGGTGCCTTGTATGTTTGATTAACACTGCTGTAATGGAAGCAAATTTATGTTCTAAATTATGTGTGGTCAATGGTCAGATTAACAACCAATAGCTCACTGCGTAACAATATCATTACGCTTTAAACAGAGCTCCAAATTAGACCTAGTACATAATATTACGTATATTGGATGCAGCTATGGCGGGTGTGGCGCCAGGCAGGGTAAGCTTACTCTTCCGGACACCTGTTACCACTGTTTGTCGTGTATTTTGTACACGATGAACAGTCCATTGCTGATTACACTATTTTACCTGAATGCACTATTTTGCCTATACCGTTTGTTTTGGGATCACAACTGATGTGTGCTGTTATTGATAGTCCATTGGCCAATCACGCTATTTCACTAAGATTTCGTTCAATAGTTTGGATGCAGCTATGGCGGGTGTGGCGCCAGGCAGGACAAGCTCACCCTTCCGGACACCTGTTACCACTGCTTGTCGTGTATTTTGTACACGAGGAGCAGTCCATTTGCTGATTACACTATTTTGCTTGAATATACTATTTTGCCTATAACGTTTTTAGGACTTCGAATTCTGTCTTATGGTTTGGATTGTTCGTACTTGGTTTTTTTTTATTTTACAATGCCCATTAACCAGTGCATAGCAGAATATTACTGTACAAAATAGACACACTCCCTCAAAAGCTCAAGTATCAGAAGCTAATCCAGCAATGATCAGAGAGTGATTTCTCAGGAATATTAGTGTGGCTGTGATAATGGGGGTTGTTCCAAGTGTTTCAAATCCAGTGGGATCATTAAAAGACGGTCAATTCAAAGTTCAACCAAAATTCATTTACTAGAACTTAAGTTATTGCGTTTCGAAGTATCAACCAATCAGATTGCAAATTGCTAAAATTGGTTTTATTCTTAAAATAAAAGCAACGTGGGCCTATTCATAGTTTTATCGAAGTGCATTCACCAAAAGTGCAATATTATTGCGTTTCAAGGGACCAATATTGGAATTTTAGTAGACAGGCTGAATAAATATGAATATGACGAACATCGCAAGGTATTTACATTAACATAACTTGGATATGGCAGTGTCAACCGGCAATATTTCCTGTACGTTTCTGTCAAAAATAATTTAGGTTTTGTTCCACATCATCGACGATCCTTTATAAGGCAGCGCATCTGTGCATCTAATAGACGGAAGCAGCTGTTTGCAGCCCCTGTTGATTTAATATTCCATTATTAATCAGAATGAATGAATGAAATGGGGTTTAACGTCCTACTATTATGCACCTTACCTGAGCTAATGAAAGACGGGCATACGCCATACAGTGTGCTATAAGGAAAATTTTTGCCCGGGCAGCGGCGCTATGGCCTACTCTTATATCGAATTCCAACTGCCAAGAGATCTTTTACGTGCACTAAAATCTGTACACGGGACCTCGTTTTTCGTCCCATCCCATTATTAATCCGTATGCCTAGTGTAGTTGTTGAACTAAGCTGTAATCGTTGACCTGTGCAGTTAATTTGTTATACCAGTTACTATCTGAACTATTTATAGTTTAATATTTCAGATAACTTAAATAATTCTCTTTCTTGTGAAATGAATTTCATCAATGGCCACGTGCTGATGTGTAGCATACCCCTGCCAAAAAGATATCTATGATCCATTTTTTAAGCTTAATTGGCCATTTTGGTTTCACCTTTATAAACAAACGTCGTCTGCAAGGTAATAAGTCCCCGCCAAAACGAGCGATATTTCAACAAGAGTTTGTATTCAGTGCAAGAAGCCAGGAAACATTTTGTAAACAATGATAATACAAGTGATTTTCGATAAGATTTTCTCAATAAAACGAGAAATACTTATTCTTGTGAGTGTAGCCTATGTTTATAAGCACAACAGAGATTAACATAAACATTGATATCTATATAAACCTTAAAACACTTACTGTTTCACTTTTCTATTTAGACAAAAATAAATTATCTCTCAAGAGAATTCAAAACGGCAAAAAGACACATTTACCATTGTTTATGCTTTAAACACATCTTTTCGTTGAATGAATACGTCGTTGAGAGGAATTAATCAACACCAACTCGGAGAACGATTATCTACAGTTGATGAATGGATATAGTGTTCAGTAACCTCCATTGTTTTTATATTTGCACATTATTATCGAACTGGGGGAAAAAATCTAAGTTTAATGCAGTGTTTTGTGAATGTCTGAAAATAACTCCGTATACATAATATTATATAGTGGCTTTGTCAGATTTCACAATGTAACCGTTCATACAAATTAGTTCAAGTTTGCAAATCAATTCATGCCTTAAAGTTTCAAGCATATCATAACATTGGGTCGACCGGAAGTTGTTGAAACAGGTTACATCTATAAAATATTTCATCTGTTTACAGTAATAGACTACACTACCGATAAATGAGACAGTTGAATATGCATGGTTATCCAGACTTTGTACATTCAATAACATATCCCAGGGCTACAAATGACGGTACCGGACTTGGCTTTTAGATATAAGTTTCTGGAAGTATTTCACGCAGAGTAAGCAAGTGTATTCCCTATAGTTCCGTCGAAGCATCTTAAGACATTGATCGGTGGTAATTTTTTTATACTTTATAGTATTCAAAATGGCGGATACGAACAGTGCGATTTGTTTGGGATTATTGGATTATACCCTCTGTTATATTTATCAAATCATGTGCCATTAGTCGTAAGCGAAAAATTGAACGGCCTTCTCTGACGTCTGATAACAATAGAAGAATGTCATTTTATTTCAGTATTCCACCCCTAAAATGCTCTAAGTCGACAGATGATACTAACACCAGCCATCGTCCATCTGATGATATTACATCCTTGCAAGCTGAAGTGATTGTTCCGCTTACACAAAAGGGGTACCTCAAAAGTCCGCGTCAGAGAAAAATGTCGACAAGCATACATTTTTTTAAAGTGCATTTGGAAAAGATATAATCTTTTTGAAGTGAATTGAAATTTTCAAATCCTTGGTTAAGGTATGATGCAGCTACCAACACAGCTACATATTAATTCACAACTGTACCAAAAAAAACGTTCAAATATATGTTGCCAGGCAACGAAACATACGCCCACAGCAGCTAAGTCGTCTGAAACATTTATAATACACTAAAATGTAGTAACAACTCATTAAGTGATTATCAGAAAATCATTAGAATTTGTTTGGCTTTTAGTCCTACCCCATACTAACGTTTAGTATACGAAACATTTAAAATCATGGATTTAGTTGTTCATAGAATATCAATAATTACTTGTTCGTCCCAAGACCCTAAACTCTGGGTATCAATCTAAAGTCAATCGGTTGATAACATTGATCTCTAGTTTGAAAATCGCTAAAAATAAATAGGCTTCTTCGTCTCATGACCTTAAACATTAGCCTCTAGAGCGTTCACAAGCTATTGCGGACGCCAGGCGGACGGACGGTTCATCGTTGTCGTATAAAAAGAGGGCCTCTGCAAAGCCGAGAAAAAAATTGTAAATTGTAACATCATATGTATATGGTATGTATTAAAAATTGTATTTGTATTGAAGGTAAAAATGTAATAAAATTACAGGGGGCGGGAAAATATATATTTAATCAATGTGATTAAAACAGATCTATATTTCGTTAAAAAATGTTTTACTTTCGATGGGTCTACCTACACTACATGAAGACCTGATCGGTTGTACTGGAAGGTCGCGTTAGAGGTCATACGGGCGGCTTTTGACCCTATGATGTCAGACATTTAATTTACAAATCAGCGTTGATGTTTCTAGTGGGTTACCCACAGCTCCGCGCACCTCACGCCAAAACCTCGCTGTAATAGACCGTTTCATTGGCTAATCGCTCACATCATCCAGAATGCGGGTTAAATAACAACTCTTTCCAAATCATAGAGTAGCAAAGACAAGCAAAACGAAATTTTGAAGTATAAAAACGAAGCGAAATGGGATCTGTGTTTTAATCAGATTGTTGGTTAATAAATTAGAAAGAAAATTTCTCGGATAAAATGGTACCCAGGGCGAGCACTGGACTCTGAAGTTAAAGTTCTTCCATGCTTTCCATAACGCTGGCGCTGCATGTCGTCGCCATTTTCCCAAGAACGTGACTTACAGCGCACTGTTAATATCCAAAGTGAGCTGGAAGGTTGGATGACCGAATGGTAAGCACGTGCGTGCTGTATCATAAGGTATATCATTGAGTCAACTGGTATTATTTCGATTCCCGGGTTGAGCGTGACAAGGAGAAGGGTCACCTGTCGAACCTCGTGGGGTTTCTCCGGTTTCCTCACACTGCTAGAGACCCCAACACGCAAGCTACTTATTGAAATAAAATACCGGTGTTTTAAGCCAACTCGTCGTTTAAAATAAAAAGTAGGTCGCGGGCTGTTTTTTTTAAACTGATTTATTTTCTCCACATGTGCGTTCGGACGACAAAATTAAACTGATTTAACGATTCCCTGAATGTGCTATAAGTCTTTAACTCAATATATTATTTCAAGTATTTGGCATTGAAAACACGAATCATTTGTCAATTTAAATCAACATTGACGTTGTGATCTTACCGGGGAAAGATGGGCTTCTGATATCCAATATTTAAGACAAATTAAACATTGTACTATTTGTACACGAATTGTGCACTATAATGCGTATTAGCGCCTTTTGTAACAAGGAACGAGGCTAGAAATATTTCATGTCAAACTGTGACGCCATATTCTTATCTGGAGCGCATGCGCAATAAAACTATAAGTGTCGACTGGAATATCCAGACGCAGGGGATTGCCATACCACCCGACTATAACTTCTGGCCGTATTTCGCCGAACATAACTGATTTGGAATAATTACATTAAAAACAGAAACGATTAAATGTAAATCAGTTTATATTTATTAATATTACTACATTATCATGGGCGTTGCTACCCATTGTGTCAATTTCTAGGTGCAGCATATTAGCGATTTATCCCCTTTAAATTATTTTGTTTATCATTTTAATAATCTTATTTATAAACCCTACTTTTTAACATTCAGTATGTTTAATGTCTGTTAACAATATTTAATTGTATCTCCGATTAAATTCCAGTAATTATCGTTTACAATACAATTTTTAGCTTACATAATCGCTTATTCAATAAAAAAAAACCAACAAAACATATGATATACTTCTTCTATCTGGCGACTTTCATTTTAAGATAATGACAATGAAGATGATCGAAACATATTATTATAAAAACTTTGTAAAAAGGTGCACTCATATGACCCGTATCATCTTTAGATAAGAGACTGTAAACTGTGATAAAGTAAACATATATATATATATATATTTCGTAGGAATCCGTCTGCATTTCATTTGAAATACATTCCATTAGTAAGTAAATGATAGGTAGCATTATTTAAACAGCGTATGACAGGTGGATAGCTCTATGTTTTAGAGGGTGATAAAATTTACGACATACTGTCAACCAGTGATTATGGGGAATTTCTTCTCGAGTAGTCCTATCATGATAATAGCTCTAGAAACTGTTAGATTTCGCGTTGAATTATTCTTATTCTGACAGTCCGAATCTGTAATCTGAACACGTAGGGTCTATTAACGGTGTCGGTTTACTTCGTACTGTACCGACTGACTTGTGGTAATCTCGGACCCCCAATACACAGCCATGTTCAGGTGATAAAATAATCTTGTGTACACTGAAGATTTAATGATATGTAAAATAGATTATTGTTATATAGATACCTATGTTTATATTGGGAATAGACCATTTATTGTCATTGTTGCATATCGAGAATGTGTTATAAGATATCGGCAATACACAATGTGACATACCTAAATATTGTAACTAAACAATTTTGTAGCTAAACAATACATACATGTATCATTTTATATTGAAACTAAACAATACATGTCATTAGATACTGTAACTAAACGATGCAATACTGTTATGTCATTAAATATTGTGAACTATGAACATTACATATTGTAATAGATTTCTAGACGTTGTTAAATACTGGTTACGTGTTTAATACTGGAAATAAACATTACATCTTGTAACTGAACAATGTTGTTAAATATTGTAAATAAACAATATATATCATTCAATATTGTAAAGAAACAATATATATCATTAACAATTATAAAAAACAACATATCATGAAGAAACACACAATACATTATTAAATATTGTAAATAATTCTCCTATTTATATAGCGCAACATTTCAAATTGAAGTCCGTGTTGTGCGCGTAAATGATAATATATAGTAGGTGCAGGGGGACATCCACCCCCCCCCCCCCTCGTCATAGAACAAGCCGAGCTGCGAGACTTTCTTAAATAAATTCCCCGCGTTGATCAATTCCAAAAGATTCCGCAAAAATTACATTTACTGACTTTTTAAAATGGAATTGAAAAAAAGAAATCTGTAAATCACATTGAATTTATTTTTGGTAGTGATCTTATTTGATATCACGTTGTATGCCTGATCTTTGCGACCCTTACTGTCAACATATTTACAGATTGTGGGGCAACTGCACCGATCCACAGCAAAAAGGGTGGTCTAAGATAAGTTAAAACCATTTAAATGATCGATTAGAATCTATATTCTTCAATGAGTATATATAACTTGACAGTGTTTATAAACAATTTGTCATGGTTTCCTACTTTGATGACATTCATGCTTTAAACATCTTGAAGTGGTCTCTAATTGTGTCTCTTTTGCATAATATATTTATTGGTATAATAACTATCTATTTAACAAACATCCAATCTTACTAATGACCTGGTTTCACTAGCCCAGTTGGAGTAAGACTTTAAAATTCAATTTCATTTCATTTTACTTACTAATATAATGACAGAGCTTACAGTCTCCATCTAGCAGTCTATCTTAAGGGTTCCTTTGTCTTCTTTTTAATTATTTATTTCCACCCTCTTTCTCTTAGCCAGAAAAGCTGTACTTATTCTCAAATTTCACCCGCTATATGTAGTATGGGCTATCAGTTACATAAGAACATATAAAACTACATAAATATGATATTACCATCATAATAATCCTCGGCGAGGAACAAACACCCATCTTTATTGTTGATTTCATCACAGCATGAAGTACGTAATATTGGTTTGTACCTACTGGAAGCACAACCCAAGACAAAATAATACAATAAAATCTTATCTCGACACTTAACTATACAGTACATACATGTATATATCTTTCTATGCCTTGGTTACCAACATGATACAGACTCAACTTATATCTTCGCTGTTTGTCCTAATTAAAGCAAGTGTCCATTGACAGGTTTAATAACTACAATGAAAGCAGAACACTTGAATAACTCAGCAACAAATCGGCGGCCATGATTTTATTTTGGAGAACAATAGCTTCTTTCGACGGTGTAACATTTAAACATGTATATAGACAGCCATCGGCAGTATTGCTGTCTTCTCTTAAGGCACATTATTCATTCGAACGAATTCGTTTCTTATCTCCACTGGCAGAAGAACTGATCTCCCATAACGTCAATTCTACGGGGTCAAGGGGCTCCGTTTTTCAACTAATCTCGCTGCCAAAACGCTACTAGAGCCAGAAGTCGATTGTTTACGTAAGCTAGCTCTGTTTATCCTTTAACGTAATTTTGGAGTAGAAACCTTTGCTTGGTTACATCAAGTACAAATGTTTCGTTTAATCAAGACAATTTAGTAATCTGGGCAAGTTCAATTGTCACCGAGAATTTCACTTCTGGTTAATTTGTCATAGAAAGATCTGACAAGTTTAACGTATCATCATTTATTATCTTAGTCAGGTGTGAGAACCAAACAATATTTACTTCAAATTAAATCAAGTAGCCTGAGAAAAAAAAACTGATAATAAATTGTGTCTGGGAAAATGAACTGAAAATGAACTATATATTCTCGATTAATCATCCGTCATAAGTATTTAACCATTGTTGTCGATAACTCCCCCATCCTCCCCAAATGGACTATGCTATAGGGGGGGGGGGGATGAACAAAAGCGCGATGGGGATGGTAAGGGGAAAAGGAAGAGTGGGGACAACACTACTTCAACTAGACCAGTTCTATTACAAATATTCTTTATAATGAGAAACAGTAGGCCTCGAGGAAAAAGACAAATAACAATGATATGATATGGGTAAGGTTGTTAGTTCTTTACTCGTTTCATCAATCTCCATCAGTTAGAATCAAAGTTATCTTGACCCAAAAGCAGCGACCAATGCAATTGCTTAGCTCTAATTAGCTTTAGTGGGGAATGTTAGTCACTGAATTCAGTCAAGATATTCACCTATTAAACATCTACATAAAGTTTAAACATACTACCTCAATAAAAAGTAGAGTTGTTATGTTTCAAAGTCATGGCGAATCAAATTGCTTCTCGACACTTTGCCTAAGAATAAAATGCTCATTATCGAACTTAGTCAAGGTATTTATGTACTGAATCTATACTTCAAATTTCATCACTTTCACTTCATTAGAACTCAAGGTATCGTGTCCCAAAGTCTCGACCAATCATTGCATATATATATGTTCATTGTCGAACTTAGTCAAGGTATCGATGTCATGAAACTATACACCAAGTTTCATCACTATCTCTTAATTAGAACCACAGGCGTACGGGCTCGATGACAGTTAGGGGGGGGGGGATTCTAATCAATCGTTTACAGTTCTCGAAGACGGGACCGTTAGGAGAAAAGTTTATAAATTTAACTGCCGCAAACGCGTTTTCCTGTTCAGCCGGTGGATAAAAGCAACTTCAAAGTGGTCTAATATAGCCTAATTAAGGTGGCTGACTCGAATTCCAAGCAATCGTTGACAGTCTACGAAGGCGGGACCATTGGGAGAAAAATTTGAAGACTTAACTGCCGCCAACGCGTTTTCCTGCTATTCAAGCCTGTGGATACGGCAACTTCAATTTGGTCCAATATAGCCTACTTGACTGACCCGAATTCGAAACAACCATTAATCGTCGCGCGGGGGCCTCGCCCTCCCGGTGCAAATTTTGAAAATGTAATCACAGCAAATGTATTTTCTGCTATTCTAGCAACTCCAAAAGTATGAAATGGTTTTGTAACCGAAATCCTACCCCGAATTCCAATCATCCAATCAGACTGTTGCATCTGCATTCACAAATAATAGTAGATGCCCAGAGTAGAGGGGCTCCAGACAAAATATTTTAATCCATAGTCAACTCAATTCGAATTCGATATTTTCAATTACAAGTAAAGTAAAAATTAGTGTTTTGTTAGGGCTAGATGTTTATAGGCAGCGGCGCCGTTTTTCTTTGAGAGGCGAAGAAGCGGAGCTGACCTTGTATGAACCCCACCCCCACTAATTAACTTTATGTTCAATTTGTTCTTCATCTGTTGCTTTCAATTACTTATTCTGTTATTACTCGATGAACACATGTAACGATACTTGCAGATTATTAAAAGATTAATGAATGTTTTTAATTATATCGCATATTCCTCATGGTCCCTAGAACAAAAAAAAACGAAAAAGAAACAATCCGACATACAAAACATTTTCATTTCTTGACCAAATGATGACATTACTATGTCTGGTCGGACTTATTAACTAAATCTACTGGTCAATTGGTAATAATATAACAATTTGACATTAGCATTGAGTTCAACATATCAGATTTAGTTTTACAACATGGGTGAAGATTTCTAATAGATGACTTATTTCTAATAACTGGTGCCAGCGGTTCCTGTTAATTACCTTATTAGCAAATAGTTCTTTGGGGCTATTCAGACTCTGTAATTAGGTTGTATGGTATTCTACAGAGGTTCTTGGTGCTTCCAAAATGTTAGATCGCTGTCAGATGGAATATTTGAGCTGTCAATCTAGCATGGTTGATTGATTACCTAACTTGTGTGAGTTCACACGTTGTTGCTACAACACCCCTTCCCCGCTACATAGGCGGAGATAACTCTAATTAGCCGAAACGATCACCGCACATGTTACTATAAATAGTTTGTCTTATCACAAGAGATAAGTAGGAAACCACCCATTTATACATCTCGCTGTATTTACAGAAATAAATTAAAATGTTTGTAGCGCGAGATATTCACCAGTTATCACTCTAATCTGATATACACAAACGACAGAGCACAGATAATGGGCTACTCAAGTGCATCAACGTCAGATTTCGGGATTTCAAATCATATTTAATTTCTTAAGAAAACTACTCTGTACTGCTGTTTCGCGATTTACGTGAATATAACATTTTAGGTAACTGATGATAAGTGCAAGTTTAAGAAAAATGTCTGCATATTTTATCAATTTGGTTTCTGTTTATTAAAGAAGCACCGAAGTGATGGAATGTGAACAATTTTAGCTTGTGTGTGCGTTGGTGGCGTATTATTTTTTTCTCTTGTGCAAGATGAATTGATATGGAATGACAGTCACTGAGATAAGAGCAAAGGGAGTTAATCTTGATAAGTCCATTTGTTTACTTAATTAATCACTAAATCTCTTAAAACTGAGATTTAAAAATGTGGTGGATTGCACTTACATGCCTTCTCAGTTACTTGGGCCACCCGTTTTCCAACAGAAGTTCTGTTTAATAGAACTTCATTCCATCAAGAACAGAAGAATATTAAGAATTCTATGCTTGTAGATTAATCACAGATACACGATATTAAACGCCCGTAATAAATATAGACAAAGATCAAATATGTTTCTTTTGACAATAAAGTCCGAAACATGCATCCATTAAAGGACAATAACACTCTTGCTGGCTTTATAGGTCCAGAAAAAATAGCCTTATTCTAACTACTACATATCCAAGTGTCCAACCTGTTGTGTATATTATCCATTATATCATATTTTACTTGTCCAGAGGGTTTGGAAATATTTTTAAATCTAAAGCCTAGCGCACACTAGGCGACGACATAGGCGATTTCGGTCGCCGACGATGAAAAATAAAAAAAATCGCCTAGTGTGCGCACATGATCGCAAGCGATTTTTCGTCGACAGCGACCATCGCCACGATGGTCGCCAAATCAAACATGTTTGATGTGATCGCCCAAGTCGTCGCTTCGTCGGCGATCAATCGTGGAGTGTGCCCACCTCGGCGACGACTTTGACGAAAGCCAAGGAACCCAAATCACCTATATGACCAATCATTTGGGGCTATGCGTATCATGTGAAATAACACAAAATACGGCTTCTCAAAACGTTAACGAGACAGTTTGGACAGATAACAAAGAGGGTTTGTTGACTGATTTGTGGTCGCAGGAACCGTGCCTGTACGACATTGCATGTCCGGATTAGTCAAACAGAGTTGTAAAGACAAGTGCTCTGGAAGAAATGGCCGATAAGTTGGACATATCAGGTAACATTCGTCGATCTCTGTAGGCCTACCTTCCAACCTACCATCGATTGTAGGCTACTTTCCCGTTCCTATCCCAACCCCAAAGTGAGGAATGTTGTATTTTGCGGGATCGCCAAAGTCGTCGTGTAGTGTGCGCACCCCACTTAAATTACGGCGATATTTGTCGCCCAACTCGTCGCTTCAGTTGTTGCATAGTCTGCACCGGGCTTAAGTTACATTTGAAAAGGTTTACGTAAAACTTTTTAGAACATGTAGTTGAATTTTTCAATTTTTTTAAATTCGATGTGTTAAGTTAACAAGTGAAGCCTAATGATTCTAAAGCTTGCAGATAACTGTATGTGGAGGTAAAAAAACGTAGCTGTTAGGACCGTATGTTTCATTGTCTGGCAACATATCTTTATATTCTGGTTTCAAGGACATATATCTAAATGTCCCTGTGGGTGACACGCGAACGATTACAAATAAACAAAGGAGAGATGATAACAGAAGTCTATTGTAACAAGAATTTTAAACACAAAGTAAAAGAAGAACATAGAATGTTATACCATCCATCATTCGACGCCTTTATTTATCTCTACACCTTTTCCGTGTTTTACTTATCTCGGGTCAGAGTCGAACCATTAATTTGTTGACATTATCTTTATAATAAATTAGAAGACACAGAATTACATAACTCTACACCCTAAAATGTCTTACTATCAGAATAAGTTACAAATTCCCAGATTCTTCTCAACTGCTATGACGAGGGGGGAGAAAAGTGGTCTTACCTGTCCTCGCCTGCTGGTAGAAAGTCCAAAATCAACCAAACAAATATAACGGCTTGCCGATTCCCTCATGACAACAATAACATTTTCAGTGTTTATTAATTTTGTGGATTAAGAATAAGAGATAAAATAAAACCAAGTACGAACAATCCAAACCATTAGACAAAATTCGAAGTCCTAAAAACGGTATAGGCAAAAATGTGTAAAAACGCAAAATAGTGTAGTCAGCATATGGACTGTTCACCGTGTACAAAATACACGACGAACAGTGGTAACAGGTGTCCTAGGAAGAGTAAGCTTACCCTGCCTGGCGCGCCACACCCGCCATAGCTGCATCCAATCTATTAAGCGAAAACTCGGTAAAATAGCGTGATAGACCAATGAACTATCGGTATGCAAAATGCACGTGATGAACAGTGTTAACGATGTAGTACACATATATAATCAGGTAGATAGTATACCCGTCAATTAAATATGTCTAGAATAATAGTCGAGAGAGACATGTTATATTTACCGATCAAGTCATTATGACGACCATAAAACTTTTTAAAAGCTTTAATAAGTCTAGTTCGCAAGTATCCCTGTAGTTGAAGCTTAGATGACAAATGCCTCGATCTACTCAAAAAATCAAAATAGAATGAACAAGCTCTCGCGTAACGAATTAGCTGAGACACAAACACTCCATAAGCTGGTGATATTGGAATGTTACTACTAATAAATGGAAAGTTAACAATCGGAAAGTCAAAGTCATCACGTTTATCGTACAATTTAACACTTAGTTTATGGCAATTGTCAAAATCGAGACGCAGATCCAAGTAGGAAGCGCAATTGTCACTGTCAGTAGTATTTTTAATTTCGAGCTCATCAGGATATATGAATTCTATATAATCACTGAATTTTGGATTATTCAGTGATAGAACATCATCGATATATCGATAAGTGAAATTAAAATGTCTAACTAAACGTTTATTAGATTTTACGAGTGCCTGCATGTACTCGGCTTCGTAGGAATAGAGAAACAAATCAGCAAGCAAAGGTGCACAGTTGGTACCCATGGGGATACCTACCACTTGCTGATAAATTTCCCCTCCAAATTCAACAAAGATATTATCAATTAAAAAATCCAACATCTGAATTATCTTGATGGCTGTGTATTTGTTTTTAGAATCACTATGGTTCTTGACAAAATAAGTGGAATTATAATTAATAACTAAATATTTATATCTAGCATGTCCCGATTTAGTTGAAAAGACACTGTGAATAATGTCTTTCAACCGAGTTTTTAATTTACTGTGGGGAATTTTAGTGTACAAGGTACAAAAGTCAAACGTTTGTATAGATGAGACTGAAGCAAGTGATCTAGATTGCAAACCGTCAAGTAATTCTTTGGAATTTTTTAAGATCCACATTTGATTAATACCACTACGAGAGTATATTTTGTCGCAGTATTTTTGAATACCCTCTTTCACTGCCGTTAGTATAGATGTCAATACTTTTGAAAGTGGTTTTGTGGAACAACGGGATGAACCTGCTATAAAACGTTGCTTGTAGGGATTTTTATGTAGTTTAGGTATCCAATATAGCAGCGGCAGATCTGTATAGGTATCACCACATGGCGTACCAAATGAAGTGAGTACCGATCTGTGATTGGATAAAATTTCATCCTTACTTAAAGTCGAGCGTTTATACGTAGCACTGTCAATAGGTTTCCCGAAATTTAGTTCTTTGAACAGGCAGTCATAATAGTACCGTTTACATATAAACACTAAATTATTGGACGCTTTGTCAGCTGGTACAATGACATACTTGTCATGTAAGGCGTTAAGATTTTCAACAATGCTAGCATCATTGAAAATAGATTTAGGCCTAGTATCAACTAACAAACGTTGCATATAAATTCTGCGTTTAAGTAAACGACTAATAGACTTAGTCCAATCTGAGAGAGTATCAGAGATAACATCTTCCCTCTTGGCCCATGATCTAGCGTAGTCCTCTACGACATCCATAATAAGTTTGAAATTTTGATCCCATGAAAATGGTTGTGGTTCCCGGTATTTGGGCCCTTTGGATAAAATTTCACGTAACTTATTATGCTGGACTATATTCAAATCACCAGTGACTACATGTCCAGCTGGTTGGTAAATGAAGGACGACGTAGAGCAAGAACAGGGTAGAGGGTTATCATATAATTCTTTTGCATTGATGTTAGATAATGCGTTTCTGTAATTAAATATTTTGGGTGCAATGGGTGTAGTGTATGTATAAGAAATCCTTGGAACAGTAACGGTTTTGAAATAAGGAGGGATGTGTGCTGTGACATGCTTTTTAAAAAAAAGTAATGGAAGTGATCGATTTTTATTTACATTTTCGATATTTATTTTTGCACAGCTGCCGCGACTGATCATGACGTCTTTAATTGAATTATCATATATCAACCTAATCAACTAATCAACAATTAATCTATTAGAAACACAGATCATGAATGGGACTAATTCGATCAAATAGAGCCAATCAAGAGTCGATGATTAGCAGAAATACTGACTTCTAGTCATCGGGTTATGACACGAGTTATTTACGTTAAATTGTTACATTATAAAAACGTGAACACAGTTCACCATTCATTATACCATTACTAGTCTATTAATCTACATTAAATAACAAGATGGCGGCTACATTTACAGAATCTTTTCAACATTTTACTATACTTTATAATCAGATGGAAGGGCGAATGGCACAGGTACAAGATGCAAACGTGACCCTGATAACCAAGGATACTGAATTAAAGACTAGATTAACCAGATTGAAGACTAATCTTCAACAGTTAGAAAGTGGTATTTACAGAAATCAAGTGACAGCAGCAAAACCGCCATCATTTTATTCAGAAACTGATAGAAGTTTGCCTCGTGTGGAACTGCGAACTGTTATTAAAAATGGACAGAAGTGTACAGAGTGTTAAACTGTGGTGAACATTCATTATACCAGAAGATGCAGAAAAAAGCAAGTGCTTAGAAAATGGAAGCTGGTGTCTACAAAAAGTTGAAAGCTTGTTTAAAACCACGATATAAGCCTATAGTACTAAAAGTTGAATGGTTGCTGTACAGATTATATTAAACAATTTATCAGCTATTGTTACTGATCATATTTGCAGATACTGTATTTAATAAGGGTGACAATAGTACCAAACATAGTTATCTGGGCAATAATTTGTTATTGTTTTAATACATTGTCAAATTGGACATGATCATGTTAAGTTTTGTTGTTGAGACATTTCTTTGTTTTGTTTTGTTAACGTAATGTTTTCATTTATTGTTGTAATACTTTATTCCGTCCGTCATATTACATACTTAGCTAAATAAATCATAAACTGTTTGTGTTGTATTTTTTCTTTAATACTATAATTTGATATAATGGCTGGGGGGGGGGGGTGTATGGCCGAATGGTTAGAACGTGCGTGCGGTATCATAAAGCCTGTCATTGAGTAAACTGGTGTGTTTTCGAATCCCCGGTTGTGCGTGGCAAGGTGTAGAGTCGGCTGTCCAACCTCGCGGGTTTTCTTTGGGTTTGTGCTGTATTATTTCTTTTAATACTAAACTTTGATTTAATGGCGGGGGGGGGGGGGGGGGGGTATGGTCGAATGGTAAGCACGTGCGCGCTGTATAATAAACCCTGTCATTGAGTCAACTGGCGTGGTTTCGAATCCCCGGTTGTGCGTGGCAAGGAGTAGGATCGGCTGTCCAACCTCGTGGGTGGGTTTTCGCTTGATCCCCCAATTTCCCCCCACCCCTAAGGACCCCTAAGCGCAAGCGAATTATTGAAAAAAAATTAAACCATATGTTAGTCCCGAAATGACCTAGTTTGTGTCGAGTGTACGTTTAACCCCATTTCTCCCCTCTAGCAGGTAATACGTCGATGGACATCTTAGTTACACAGAAAAAGATCAATGCGGTTATATTTTCAGTTTGGCAAAATTTAGTTTCTCTCCATTTTTGTTTATGTATCCACTAAAGTCGAAGAAAATATTTTAGAGCCAAGCATTAGAAAAATCACATGAATCAACATTTGCAAATAAATTGTCGGGTTTCTTTCCGGAATTACTACCAGAATCCAAATAATAATACAGAGAACGTGCCAATCAAATTGTTTGGACAAATTATCCACGGGATAGCCGAATTCCCAGCAGGCCTTGTCAGTAATGGTGCACACAACAAAGCAGGAGGTGGTTTATTTTGAAAGGTATCCTCAAGTTTATCAAACAACAGCACAGCTTGGTTTACTGTAGTTCACCTTTGAGATGATTATCAGTGATGATATACCCCAGTCTTAGATAAGAAACGATTGGCATATTACCTAATATATTAATTACGAAAGTAACATGACCGGTTTGGAAAGTTGTACTATTTGAACACGAACCGTGCACAATAATATACTATACCAACATAATATACGCAAGACCAAATTATTTTTAAAAAATGATTTGTTGTTCGTTATGGGCAGCGATGCGCGTTCCGATCTCGGCACCGTTCCAGGCTGCAATAAATTGCAAGAAAATGGCCGTTCTACAGGGCTGACAATAACTATTCCACTCCAGGTACACTAAATGTTGAATTCTTTACAGAAAAGTTAATTTCAGTCACCATGAAATTACCCGGATGAAAACAATTATGGCGGGTGATTTAGTTTAATTGGCCAATTCTATTATAGTTTGTTTTTGTTATTGAGAGTACGACAGAAATCATGAAATGGTTGTTTTTTAAGCGACTTTTGGCCCATTTACTCAATATTATCACGCTGTCACTCCGTACCGAGAATCGTTCTCAGACCGGATACCGTTAACATAATCTGTCCTATTTCGTTTCATTTTTTATAGTCCATTATATCGTTTTATTGTCTTTACTACACTAGGATCTGGAAGCGTTGTTATATTACCCACGTTCTTGTTGATGTGAGGGATTAGACAATGAAACGGTGTGTAACGGCAAGTTCTTGGTGCATCGGAACTGTGAGTATCCGGCTAGAAACATCAACGCTGATCGGTTAATGAAATGTCCTCTGGCGCGACCTTCCACTATTACAGTCCAGATCTTCATACAGTGGAGACCATCGAAAGTATAAAGATCTGCATTTTAATCAGATTATGGTCCAGATTGGAACGGTTCTCATTACGGAACGGTTATGTTTGATCCGTTTGCAATACAAAACAAGAGTAACGTCATCGCGGCAATATAAATAGGTACAAACCTGTTATTTAAATGATTGATATGATGAAACAAAATCTGTTTTTAATTGCAACCTGTGGAGTATTTACAGAGTCGTCCATGCACCAAAAAATGGTTGCGTATAAATCCGACCTGTAGGCGACACACAATGAGAAAATGGGCTTGGATCTTCCCCTGTGGATCGGGACGTCTACCAAAATGAATAGTTGCCGTCCTTAGACTATAAGGAATACATAAGCTAAGTTCCATGGTAATCCAGTCAAAATTGCGGCCTGTACACAATACACACAAAATTGGGCATGGGCCTGCTCCTTGGGGATCTGGCACACACCTAAAAGGAATAGGGGCCATCCTTTGGGTATACGGAATAAGTAAGTAAAGTTTCAAGATAGTCAGGTAAGAATTGCAGTTTGTAGGCGACAAACAGACGTTTAAAAATTTGCAGTTCTCGGAAACGTTCCTGAAACACAAAATCTATGTCATGTATTAATTTGGCATATTATGTTTCTTACTATTGCCCTCTTATATCTTGACCTCCCACCTCAGGCAATATCGACCACATAGGGAAACACTATTTTAGATTGTGGTATCCATGTTCAGTGTTTTTCGCGAAGGCCGAATCTTAGTTGTAAATCTATCAGATAGCAGTAACATTTCTTGTCGGAACGACTTTACATTTAATTTAGATATCACGACCACCTTTAGGAATGTCAATAGATTTGTTACCCAAACACAAAAGTTCTGCCTGGAATCTTTGTGGTTCATTTTGAAAGAATTTAATTATAAATTGAACAGAGGTAGGAAATACGTCCCCTGGTCTAGCTCTATAATTACTGTATCTCTTTAGCTGCTTGGGATTGTTTATACTAACACCAGACTTTGTTAATAAGATTTACATTGCCTTGTCACTCAGTAATCTTCATCGTTTATTCAGACACAAACTTTGTAACATGCCGAGTATACTCGTTGAAATGAATCTGGATTCCCTTCTCGGTACTCGATACGCCATCATAAGTCATTGCAAATAGTTTCTTGTTTTCACACGTGGAGAACACCACCCGCACTAACCTTTTGTTGTTTCCAGACACTGAAGAGCGGAAGTTCTAAATATACTCCACAGAACACTGCACGAGCTAAAGTTGTGTTTTTTGTCATCGGTATCTGCGTATCATCACCAAAGTCTCTTTATGTTATCAAGATACCTTTATGATAAAAGATTTAATGAAATTCTTTCTAATAAAACTGTTTTGTCTTGGTGAATGAGAAATAATAGTTAGTATTAGATGTATTCGACGACATATTTAGTTTGGACACCATCGATTCAAAATTTAAATTTCTCTCGTATTCTTCATCTACAAATTTGTATGCTTGATAACGACCAGTGAATTCTTGTCGAAACGTCGTGTGTTGTATAATATAGTGATTGTTATATCAAGTTCAGTCAATAAATGTCATTCAAGGATTATACAAATGAGAAGATGTATATGTATCAGATGCTAGGTTGAATTATTACATACCGCCTTAGAAAATGGGCCCCAAAATCGAACAATGGCCTTAAATATACTATATAACTAACAAGAGATACATTCCAAACCTGACAAAAGATAACTTGTTTTGTGAATATACGAAATTTAATAAAACTTTTTTTTTTTATGTCTGATCGAAAGTGAATATAGATATAGTTGGTGATAAATAAATATGCAGGGCTGGTAGTTTTAAGAGAAACTACAATTAAAAATGACGATTTATATTTCATTGTGTGCAATTTATAGAAAATACTATGGAAACTGTAAATCGAGCAAATTTTATTAACTAATATAAAACACCTACAGTCGTTCATATTGTGGCCATATTGCCAAAACATAATGCATGCATTATGCAAAGATAAATATAATTGAACTGCAAACTTTGTCCCTTGGTTGTACGTCATATTTGTTTGTTTAACACGGTCTCATGGTCTTTCCATCAAAGCTTATTATGTACATTTGCAATAATTGCATCTATACTATTATTGCACCACCAACATACCGATCACAGCGATAGCAAACAAAAATAATATCTTACTAAAATAATAAATTGTTTTGCAGGTGACCACGATATGATATAAAGCCGAGAATCAATATACAGTTCACACATATCACAAGTTGTGTGTGGCATTATGAAATCGGCACACCTCTGATAATGATGTAACGAATTAAAATAATAACTATATATTTACAAGACTCAGCAGACCATTAATAATGCCCAATTTATATCCTATTCTTAATACGATAATTACTTATTTTGACAATGACACACTAGACTGTCATCACGAATAAAGTTTAATTCGAACCATGTGCTATTAAGTGGAGTCTTTTCAGGCACATATTACCAATTTAAGTCAGATTCTTGAGAATTTTCAAAGAAGACTTTCAGCTTAAACGAATGCAGCTAATATCTTAAGGTTTTATTTTTTTTCTTCAGTAGGACATCGCTTTCTTTAAGATCTAATTGACCGCGGCATCCTTTAGATACCCATCTTTCATCTGACGTCACACATCATTTATTTACGTAGACACAATGTTCAAATCTTTATCAAACTGGTCACATATTACGTTCCTTGTGCACGTGAGATACGTGTCTGTAGAAGATAATCTAACAAATCTGTCAGTGAAACAGATTCAGTTTCTAGTGCCCAATGTATTTCCATTTCCTAATTTCAGAATGGCCATCATTTCCTCTGGGTATTTGTTTAAAAATCTGATTCCTGTGCAAATAATATTAACTTGGCGTGATTTGCCCATTCTTGGACATGGATAGCTTCGATGGTTAATATTATCATGACTTTTAAAGCCTCATTAACATTAGTAATTAGTATATACATAATATTAACACCGTGACATTTATATTTGTTTTAGGCAACATGTATTTATAGGTCACTTAACTATATCGAATCTAATCTTTGTTTATCTACTGGTCCTGCGGTGAAAACCATACAGACAATAACCAAGGTTAAGGTTACAGATCCCAAAAAAACAATGTCATACTAAATCATTATTCAAAATGACATATACTTTCACAGTGTAAACAGTGCTTGTTCATTCGTCGTGGAAGGTCAGACAACTTGAACAGCAAAGTTTCAATACAATTGTGGTGTTAAAAAACAAACATCACCATAAATTATGATCAAGCGGCGTCAAAACAACACGCTGACGTAGGTATTCGTTCAGCTTCAAATTTCAGAAGAGGGTATCAAACCATGTGTCCAAATTATGTTCGAGATGTATTTTAGACACAATACCTTTTGATCTGCCATCGAAACAACGAACTTTGTTAGGGATTATTATTTTGACCTAATAGTGTAAATATTTCGGTTTTGAATATTCAATAAATTAAGAACTTTATACCCGAAATATTTCAATTGAGACATAAGTCTTTTTTCTATTTTTTAAAAAAGGGTGCCCGCTTCTGATGTGTTTATATCGTGTAGTTGTAGAAATTCAAGCTTCGTTTTGACATTCTAGACGAACTGCCGTTTATCACCAAGCATGTTTTATAATAAATACTATGTAAGAAATGCGACCGCCCAAGATAGCCGTCTGAAAAAATAAGTTATTGTCAGAGCACTTGGAGTGTCAATAACTTTTTTAGATACAAAAATGACATTCTTCTCACGAAAACGTCAAAATTTTATCATTCACTGCACCAAGGGTGTGTACTTAGACCAATTTTATCTATTCTGTATATTATTATAACTTTATTATATTTCTTAACCAAAAATGTGTTTGGACATGTCCTATCTTCGTTTTCAAATCTTTAAACACGCACGTAAATCTTTTAGACTTATACCAAAACGAATTCCATTCTCAACATTAAAGTTTCGTGAAATTGATCCCTGGTCCATAAAACAAACATATCTTTGATGTATTCGTTGTTCAATTTAACTAACTATGTCGATACGATTTTAATTATCGCTTGACTTGTGAGAATTTTTTTTTAATACAATTTGTGAAAAACGTACTTAGTCTATATGTTCTACTGCCCCATCTGGTCAATCGTACCGTACGCTTAAACCACAATAATTTTAAATAACATACTTGTAAAACAATATTTGCAAAGGATTGAATAGCAGACAAAGCTCATAGAAGTTATTTCTCGTGTGAATAAATGTCTAAATAACAATTTATATATTATTTGAAGCTAGAAAGAAGAATGCATTATAGGCAGATTTAGCTCTTGAAGAGAGCTGGAACTCAGTTCGTGAACTTCAAAAGTTTCCTGATTTTCTTTAAACTTGGACGCCACTCATCACTAACAGGGGAAAGGGGAATGCCGTTGGTATTGAGTTTCCGTCATTACTCAGTAATTTGCAGAATAGAAAACCGAATACAAGCACATGTTTATAATGATCTATTTTACAGTCTTTAGTGGGGGAACCTTTAATTACGCTATCCGGCGACGATATTGTGCATTATTATATTTTGTCTTTAAATAAATCAAGATATGTGACTGGAGAATATTATTTAGGGAGGGCGGGGGGTGACCGATAAAAATAATGTATTTATTTATTCAAATTAACTAATTTCAATAAATGGCACAATGTTTTTAAAACAAATTTAGAACCGCAGAATGATTTCTGACTATTGAAACACTGTGCACTATAAAAGCCATATAAACATATTCAAATTCACAAATAAAAGTAATGCAATTAAACGTATGGAAGAAACATACACGTACATATCAACGAATAAATAAACACAATATATCACATTATCGTTCAGAGAGTTGGGCTTGTCAGACTTATAACCTGTTGTGACAACTGGGATTTTGACAAATATCGGCATACAAGATGCGAAACTAAGATAAGTGCGTTTTCTTCGCGCGTGTGTCAGTGAAGTTAGAATTCTGTCTAGTTATCTTCATCAAATTAGAGCGCCCCCTGTAAAAATAACGATGTTATCATTACTTAACTTGCTCTGTTTATGTCTATTTTTCCTTATCTTGGTTCACCAACAATTTTTATCTGACCAAATCGTTTTGTGTTTGCCATGAAGCTCACATCTTCTCACCAAGTTCCATTAGGTACAATGAGTGAACGTGACTCTCTACATGCGGAAGTGGCGCAATGATACCATCATTTTCTATCATGACTATAATTAGCGCGATATAAATTTAGATACTTTTAATAACAATTTGCCCCGGAAAGATAACATTAAAAAGTTAGATAGAGATGTTGTAAGAAAAACCTATATTAAGTGGAGCTATTACCGATAGCAAGATATCGTATATCATAAATGTTCACGTTTTCTATATTTAAACCAACAAGTAATACTATTTTTTTGTTTGAAAATTCGCATTACATACGTGTTAAATAAGAATACAAATTAGATTCCACCCAGGTTATAGTTAACAAATACAAATAATACGTGTAAATACTATGTAAATTAATGTTTATCCTTACATTAAAACAAAACCGTAGAGGTATTAAAATGCCCCGGGTCCTTCTGTATGGCAACTATATATTATGTTATTGTAATAACTATATTTTTGTGTATGTACCTATAGTTATGTATATTTATTTGTTTGTTTCAATTAGAGCTGATAATACATACATACACAGGAATGTAAGATTTTTATTTTTAAAATGTCTTTCTTTCTTTATACCTTTCTAAAATGTGTTAATATATATCTTATATATATAGATCGAGTCGTCCAATTCAATCTACATTAGTTTTGCCGATGTTGTTATTGGTTTAGTGTTGTGTTATGTAGAATTATATACGTTATTAGTACATAGATGAAATTAACATCAGCACCATGTCTTTAAACTAACTATTAACTGGTGATTAACAGATATGTAAAGGTTACCCAGAGTATAAACTTCTTGTATGGCCGATTTGTCAACATTAGCTTTAAGAATCAGCTTCACATCTGAACTACTGGTTCCCATATCAGAATTGATCGTAGAAAACGATGACACACAGTGCTGGGAATATTAATAAGTCTGTCATCGAAACAACAGTGCAAACACACAAAGCTCAGGACTAAAATGTTCCAACTAGTCATAAGAGTAGCGTATCAAAGAGTTTTTATTACTAGAAAATTTGTAAAACATTTAAGGAGGCGATAAAATATCCACATTACCACCTTGTAAAATAGCCACAAAAATATTTGCTTGGTGTTAACGTTCATATCGTTTCTCTCTACTTCATAAGAACTCAAATATTTTCCTATGTTAATTTATTTTCTTTGAAGTTCTAAAGCCTCGATATTAATTAGAGCTATATCAAGTGACACAAACACACCAAAATGCGGACATGAACGTGGTAAACATGTTTGTCCAAAATTTTAATTACACACATACATAATAAAACCAATCTCGCAATATCCAGTATGTAGTAGTTTTCTGGGTAATATTCAATGTATCTTCCGGTAATAAAGACTTTTGTTTGGTTCGAAAAAACTAGTTTCTTTCTGTCTACATTGTCGTCCCATGTACATTTAGATGAATCGCAATCACAGTGATATTTTACGTCAACAGATATTATTATTTCCCTTTTACAAAATAAAAGATTAATAGTCAACATAGCGAATTTAAATTGACCAATAATGTTGATTTAAATTGACCAAAAATGTTGATTTAAATTGACCAATAATTCTTGTTTTCGATGTCGACGATTTTGGAGGATTTTGAGTTACGAACTTAGGTCCTTTAAAAACTCCCTCGTTCTTAGGTTTTAGACCTATTTATTAAATACTTCAAGAAATATGCTATGGTTTTAGTGTTCAGCGAATGGACCACGCGTGTTTATAAAATATATATTGTGTTATATGAATAATGAATAGTGCTTATTGGAATATAAAAAAATATAAAATTCCCTTTGTTCTTAAAGATTTTAGTGCCAGGGTATACTTTTTCTATCGGAATTCCAAATGTGACTAATTCCTTTCAGCCCCTCAGTGACTAGTGATAATAGCGGTCTACAAAGGTCATACATTTTACTAAATAACCACTATTTACCATCTATTTTGCTCCTCATTATCCCTCGTTTGTTCACACGTGACATCATCAAACCACTTATCATCCTGACGTAATGAGTTGATGAGGCGTAAGAAGAACTAGAAAATTTATTGTCATGACGTAAAATCGTCATGCTTTACTTCCAAGCTTATCTGGTAAAATAGACACAGGCATGTCATTTCCAGTAGGGTGCTATGTCGTTTATCCAGGTGTCTTATCATATCTCTATCCTGGAAAATAAAATGGAATTTAAAGACACGACTAGTCGGGTAGATATACAACGTTTCGACGATAATAACATTTGCTTGATAAATACAAGAGTGCCGTCGTAAACCAGTAATTGTTGTTCTATGTTTTAGTATTTTACTGTTCAATTAATAAATGCCAAACAAATAAGTTTTTGGAGGGATATGTATTTATTAATATTATCTAATGTCGTATGTTTAACTACTTTTATGTTTTTAAAATGAAATATACTTATGCTTTAGATTTATCTTTCTTTTATTCGTACATACATTATGTATAATGGAATAAAATAATACAATAAAGGGATAATTCTTCATAGATGTATGCGATACGTTGTATGTTAGCTAACTATATATATGAAGTTAAATCCTTTCTCTTTTTCGGAAAATATATTCACGGCATCTTAAGTCTGCCAAGAATTTTATTTGAAAATAGTTTAGCGATTTGCAGCCGCGTCCACCACTCAATTATCGTAAGTTTTGATAACCCAAAACATTTTCAGTGTATTTCATTTTAAAGCTAGGGCATGCATTTGTGAATAGACTGGCGCTTTACAAATATACATTATTATTTATTTTAATAATAAGAATCAAATAATTTAAATAAATGATAGGTTTATAGTTCCAATGGAAATACACATTAGTAACTTTCCAATTGAGAAATCCATCATTTTGTTGACGGTGACATAAACAGAAATTGAGCGAAACGGGCGATAAATTGAGTCGTTAACCATTATTGCCACTTGTAACGTACATTAATGTCAAAGAAGATTTACATGGTGAGTAGAAACTAATCATTGAAGTAAGTTAGACAGTAGAGTTAGCAGTTTTACTAGGTGCGTATCAAATCTGATATATGACCTACGTCGGTGCCAATCAGAACCATCAACTACACACGTGGCAAAATGGATACTAAGGTGTAAATAGATTCTGGTCATTTTTAAGTTGATCTATTTTAATGCCCGTCACATTTTTCTGTTTAAGTTATGTCGGAAAAGCGACGAAATTCGGATATAAAATCAAATTTATAAACGGAATAACAGATACTGGTTTATTAACAAATAAAATGTGTTACTGTTTCCACTAAATACACATAAAAATATCATGGTTAATTTTTAAAAAGTAGAACATCAAAAGATCCGCTTAGTTCGAGAAAAATAGATCTCGAAAGTGTTCCAAGATTGAAATTACATTTTTATACGCCCACATAGAAATGTGGTCGTATATTGCCGTCGCCCCCGTCCGTCCGTCCGTCCGTCGGGCCGTCCGTCCATCGTCCACAATTTCCTGTGAACGCTCTAGGGGCTAAAATTAATATCTGATTAAATTTAAATTTATACACAGTGTTTAAGGTCATGAGAGGAAGACCCCTATTGATTTTCAGCTATTTCCGATAATTGCTGTCAGAGTTATGGCCCTTTATCACTTCAAAAAATCTTGTGAACGCACTAGAGGCTAAAGTTAATATACGATTGACGTTAAATTTTTACACAGTGTTTAAGGTCGTCAGAGGAAGTCCCCTATTGATTTTCAGCAATATCCGATAATTGCATCCAGAGTTATGGCCCTTGATCACTTTGAAAAATCTTGTGAACGCTGTAGAGGCTAAATCCGATAATGACTGCCAGAGTTATGGCCCTTGATCACTTTGAAAAATCTTGTGAAAGCTCTAGAGGCTAAAGGTAATATTGGATTGAATTTAAATTTAAACACAGTGTTTACGGTCATGAGACGAAGAAGCCTAGGGATTATCAGCGATATCCGATCATTACTGCCAGAGTTATGGCCCTTGATCACTTTGAATAATCTTGTGAACGCTCTAAAGGCTAAAGGTAATATTCGATTGACTTTAAATTTATACAGAGTGTTTAGGGTCATGAGACGAAGAAGCCTATTGATTTTTAGCGATTTCCGATAACTGCTGTCAGAGTTATGGCCCTTGATCTCTTCAAAAAATCTTGTGGACGCTCCAGAGGCTAAAGTTAATAACCGATTGACTTCAAATTTATACCCAGTGTTGAGGGTCATTAAACAAAGAAGCATAGGAAGTTAATATCCGATTGACTTTAAATTTATACACAGTATTGAAGGTCATGAGACGAAGAAGCCTATTGATTTTCAGAATATTAAGTGTTTCGTTTACTAAACGTTAGCATGGAGGAGAACTTTATCAAAGCCAAACAAATTCGAATGATTTTCTGATAATTACATAATGAGTTGTTACTTTTTATATGATTTTAGTGTATTATAAATGTCTCGTTACTGAAAAAAGTAAAATATGCGACAACTCTTGTTGACTTCCCGGACGATTTAGCTGCTGTGGGCGTATGTTTCGTTGCCTGGCAACCTATCTTAAAATTATGGAAAGAAGATGTGGTGTTCCTGTTTAGCAAACGCTCTTACTAATATATGTTGTATGGACTTTCATTGAATAGAATATAATCGATGATATCATTTCAACTCATTCTGCTTGCTTGAAAACCATCTTCGATTTTGAAAATACACGTAGACTAATGACGTAGAAGATAAAACGACATGTGTGGTTGGATGGTTGTTTGCTTGCATTAACAAATACCATGAGAAGATTATTATCATTGGATAAACATATAAATGTCAGTCGTATCTAGCCAATCAATGTTGAAATATTGAAAGTAATTAAAGAAAAAGTTACACGAACTGAATGAGAGGGTGGCAACAAATCCACCATAAAACAAATGTTTTTACGACTGATCTGAACTGACAACAAGAGTACATATAATTTATGTGAGTGTTAATTATTCAGTTCACATCCAAGAAGTGGGTTTGATAATATTTATTGTAAATATTTTCATTAGAATATCTGGCATGTCTAATTCTCTGTTTTTCATGATCAAAAAGTTTTATATATCTAAAAAAAAACCTTCATATCTGTCAGTAATCAAGGAATACCAGGAAACAACTCAGTATTTTGGGGCAATACTACATGGAAAAAACATTATATTTTTTATAACCTCTCTTGCCTTTGGATAAATAAATTTTACCATACCACACATGACACCCAGCTAATGGCACCGTGAAAACTGATAATGCAACTGTCCCCTTCTGAAGGTTACCCGGAAGTCGCCCGGTAACATGTTTCCACAGTTTTGTATCTATCGTTTTGATTATTTATATTTTCAGTTGTACAGTAGCATCTATTAAATAACACTAAACGTTGTTCAATGGCTTCACACGTCCTATATAACTTTACTAGGTCCACTCCAAAAACATCCCAGTATTTAATTTCATAGGTCATAAATATTTATATCGAATCCCGTCCTGTAGTTTCGAAGGCTCTCCATTTGTCTTTATAGCTTGATTTATCAAGTTTACAATGAACATATTTCTACATTGTTTGTCTTTTTTTTACGCCTTTCGAAAAATAAATAACAATTTTTGAAATAATTTACGAATTTTTGAAATTATTCCCATGGGCAAAATACTATTTTTATAAAATATGTTTGGAAATAGACATAATTTATAATAGTGTGGGTGTTTTTTTATAGCAAGACAACTAAATGGCACACAGAATTTATATCTATGTAAAAACGACATTTAAACTTTCAAAACAAGTTAACGCTAAATTGAATATCGGTAACCCATGAAATTGTAAGTTGTGTTTGGCCCGGGCAGTTTGTCTTCAGATCTGTGTGTTTTGTATATAAAGGGGAAAATTTATAACTCTTTCTCGCTACACCGACATCTCTGCAAATATTTTCTTTGAGTTTTGATGGTTGTTAGAATGTGGGGATAAACGAGTTTAACAGATGTTTAAAATATTACAAGTGAACATCAGGACGACAATATATTTATACTTGTCAGAACTTACTGACAGACATATAGGATCAACTATATAAAGAGATTAACACGGACGTGTTTTATACTTATACTATAGCTTCATCAATAAGCATTCAAATATACAAAAACCGAGATTTTAATATTTGACATTTTAAATCTATCTATATGTATAAGAAATTTTTCACCCTTAAAATAAATAAATAAAAATAGATTATTTATTATTTGATCTTTCCATGTATAATATTTTATTTCACACGTTTACATTTGGCCGTGTTGTTAAGACTTCCGTTCTCGGAACCGTTGTTGATACGCTAAGTTAACTCCAGTTCCCCATGCATGTTATCCGAATGATAACTAATATGGTAGGCGATCTGGTTACATTTTGCATACATTTTATTATGTTCTTTATGTTATTTAAATATTATAAAATAAAAAAGCAATGGGTATATTTTGAGCGATTTGATGCCCATCTTGAATGACTGAATAGTCTCTTCGAGTTAAATCAAAGTTACGAAGGGAATAATTAGCCTGCATTTTTCGCATTTAAAGGGTACTATTAACGCACACAGAAACAGTTCTAAGAACAATAATGGTAGCTAAACTTCAGTTTTCGTACGATCAGTCATTATAAGTTCAACAACAGTTGTCTAAATGACCAAAGCACTTAAAACATAACTAAAGATCCGATCTGAAAATGATGCCAGTATTGTTACTCAACCCGTAGGACACTTTGTTATTTTAAAAACAACAAAAAAATAATTAGGGTGATAAATGTAATGCTGCACAGTTTTCGGTATAAATTCTGAACACACCGTGTCACTTTTTACAGAAATAATTGAAACTGAATCAAACATATACTTGAGAATGAGATCCTAAAGAACATTCTCTTTTTGTATTGAAATTAAGATTATTGTCACATATGTCCAAGTCTAAAGTAATGAGAAATGTGGGTAACTCAATACTGAATCGCGCGACTTTGATGCCTCGAAAAACTGTCTCTCATTTTTTGGACGAGGTCGTTAGAAGGGCGGATTGAGAATCGCAATGGCGGCGAAGTGTCTTCGGTCTGTATCTTTTCCTCTTTTTAAAAGACTTCAATTTCTTTGTTCTTTCTCTCTAGATATATTCTTTTTTGATACTAAGAAGCGACCAGGTAGGTATAATGATATAATTTATATGGTAACGCGAGCTCTGGTAGTCATGCGGAAATGGCGGGAAATTAAGCGTTGATTTGTTTACTTAACGTGTATATTTACGCGTGTGTACATAAATTGAAAGATACACCTGTATCAATTAACACATAACGCCAAGGTTTACTGAAATCAAGGAATCTTCACACACACACATATGGAAATATTTTCTCGTTCAGGTCAGTTTAAAGGTAGCAAAGTATTGCCAAAAGAACTGTGATTTGTTTCTTATTAATTGATTTAATATCAGGACATGAGATAATAATATAATTTAAATAATGCTGTGTAGATTAGGACGCATTTAGCATAACCTGGTTCATGAACACCCACTAACTTCCATGATGCTAAGCAACGACATATACGCCAACATCAGCTAAGTCATCTGGGGAGTCTACAAACGTGGCCGAATAATTTTGTGGGTAATGGGACCATTATAAAAGTCACTATGACTAGAGTTCGCAAAAAAGATGGTGCCTTCAAGATGATGACAATTCCCCTTTTCTCTAAGACCTACGTTGTGGTTCCCTCGTTGCAATTCCAGTGGTTAAAGCAGCCGAAAGCACTGGCAAACACCTATCATACCATTTCCGGTAGTGTGAGGTGATTGGATAAAGACTATTAAATGCAGTTCGTTCAGTTATAGCACTTTATTACTTACCCCTATTTACGCCTTTTGCATAACAATTTTTAGTTTGGAATCCAAGAAGGGTGTTTAAATTTGCAATTCCTGTTAGATTGTAGTGAATATTCATGATTTTGAGGCGGAAAGTTCAGTATACCATGAATTAGGGAAATTACCGAGAGAGCTTCCTTTTACCAAGTGTAGAACAATCAAAAAAGTGAACCCCTTTCACTTAGTTTATCGGTTGATTGTGACACGTTCGTCTATTCGGTTTATAAAGATTAAGATCATCTTGATGTTAAAATCTATTACATATTGTTATATATTTAACCACGCAGTCGATCATGCAAAAATTACTAGTTTTAGTCCAAATATACAAGAGAAGTGATCTAACTTTACAATTGTTGATAACCACTTAGTTCAGTAAACGTATTGCCAATCTGTTGAGGTCTACATGTGTCAATTGATACATAATGCCATAGCACATACGATTTATGCTGAGTAGACGCCGAAAAGAAAGAGACAGGATTACTGTGATCGTTGTCTCTTTTGATATTTTTTTTCTAGTACTAACAATCTCGCAGGACTTTTATTATGCTTATGTTTCCAATATACCTGGTGATATTTGAATATTAATTACATTGATATATTTATGACTTCCACGGCTTTTAATGCACGAAACATAAGATCCGAATTTTGAATCGTTTGCATTGAAATTACACCAACGTATTGGTATATAATACCTTGAAAGACCAGACAAGTCCACGTCTGTTTATTAAACTTGTCAAAATCTAGACCGGAAATATGTTTATGTATGCATGATAAATAAAATAAAAACGTGGGCTACAGGCCAACTATAATATGCTTCTCTTTATTTTAATGGATATTGATAATGTATCAGTCATCCTCAGGTTAAAGAAACGCTCTCTATAAAACAAAGTTATAGGATGCAAAGTAACGTAACATATGCCCATAACAGTTGTTCTCGTTGTCTATTACGGTTGGCGAGTTTTTTGTAAGTGCTGTAGTACAACAACTCGATGGTCTGTAATTATCAGAAATACATAAAATTAAAATTTCACAGAGTTCTCCCCGGTACTAACAAATTACCTCTGTATATAAACATAATGTATTGTATGTATTTTTAATAAAACTAGGGAATATCACGAACTAATTTTACATCAACCTAGGTCAGTGCTTATGTGGAAACTTAAAGATGTAACTGAATGTCATCGATTTAGGGGTTTAGCGGGCGTACAAAGTCAAAAATCAACATATAAAAAAACAAAAACCCGATTTTATATAACGAGGGTATGTTTTTGTAACGTTTTCTTCTACCGATCAGGCCCATCCAACAATAACGAAATTCTTCGGCAATCTCCGGAAACATTCGGTTTTGACGTCATCTCAGGAAGGAATGGACATCAATATTATCAAAGACACTAGAGTAACTGCTATCGGTTGAATGGCTTTGAACGCTCGCAGAATCGTCGCCAATACCGGCTCTCTCTATGAATCACAGCATAATAATATGCCTGACATTGTTGACGTGTTCCTGAGATGACGTCACGCCAGGCTAGTAGACTGGTTAATTTTGTTTCCGTGAGTGTCGAGAAAATTGAAATTGAAATTCGTATTGTGTCTAAACCGCTGGGCAAATCACATTGAAATTTTATATTCAGCCTATTTGAGGATTAAACTACACATATTTGGTGAAAAAATGGTTTATTGGATTTACATTCAGTTATATCTTTAAAGGGCTAATCCCGATATTTGTTTTGGGAATAAAACTGCTTAATTTTATGTTAAAATCCCTCAAAAATATTCGAGTCAAGGGCCGAGCAACTACTTCAGTATTTATGATGCGTTTTCAAACGACTAAAATCTGTCAGTCTTCATCTGGAATTTGAGACCGGTGCCCCAAGGTGTATTTTGTGGTATCTGGATAAAACCAAACATTTATTTTTATAAAAATAATGTGTAGTTTAAATCTGCCTTATCAAGTACGGCACATTGGTTATCCACAGCATAACCCTCTCAAGTAACCGTAATCGGTTATAATGTCACCCAACGAAACAATTGACCCGAAATCTTAAAAGGGTTACGTGTCCGGATAAGCAGTTTTGGCGTTCACGTCCTAACGACTCAATATTTTGAGTTGAAATTTTGAGACAAGGTAAATACACCATTCCCCTATATTTTGGCTTAAAAGTCGTTCACCAGGCTAGAGGAAGGCGAAAGTGTGTTTTGAAAACAACTGAGCGAAGTGTGTAAGAAAAGCTTATAACGGTTTCAAAATACTATACATCTTGACCGATGGCCCCCTAGATCTTGATTCCAAAGCCTTCAGTCTGCCAAGCCTATAGATTATCGGAAACGACAATATACAATAAAATTTAAGAAGATGGATCCCTGCAGGCCTTCTGTTCTGTGTACCTAAAACGAACGGGACAACAATAAATAAGCAATACCATAGAAATATTAGAAGATTTTAATGCAAGCAGATTTACTGTTAAATATGATTATATCGACCAAGAATATATCACGTCCTTGCATCACCATTTCTGAAGATCGTAAATCTGTTTATGAGAGTAACATTTGTCTATTGACACTGAGTGAACTGTTATGTGTTCTTTTTCGATGTGTAATACATGTAGTTTTAATAACGAAACCACGTATATAACTCAGGACCGGATTAACCTTTGGACATACCAACTGTGCGGGGCCCCATTTCAAATTGTTCGTACTGGCCGCGGATCGTACCAGTATGTACTCCGCCCCCTTGAGTGCCTGGGGTGTTTTCCTCCAGAGTTTATTTGTTTAAAATAAAGATTAATTTCAGTGCATCTGAGACAATTTAAGCAGCGATTTCATTTACGTTCAGAACTCGCTGACAATTTGAGTATTTTAAACCTTTCTCTCGTGATGTTTTCATTTACTTTATTTTAGTGAAATTATTTTAGATGACATAAAACACTAAACTCTGTTGTCTGAACTACTATACTATGATTACGTTAATTTCCCAGGACTGGTTGGGCCCCAGCAATCACATCGCGGGATGTGGTCCCCGGAAGTGGTTAGGATCTATTGATTGATAAAACCTCTAAATTATGTAATTTAGTTAATTTTAGGGCCCAACCGATCTCTTGCCCACAATATCCCTTACTGTCTAGGGCCCCAATCCTCGCCCCCTCAGTCCAGGTACTGGTTAGCTCCGCCCGGGATAAAATATGAGCATGAGCCAGTATTGTGGGGGGGGGGGGGCTAAATGTGGGGGGCCCAGGACATTTGTCCCACTTTGCCTCCCCTAGATCCAGCACTGATATAACTGGTTTAAATATCCTCGCCCCCTCAGTCCAGGTACTGGTTAGCTCCGCCCGGGATACAATATGAGCATGAGCCAGAATTGTGGGGGGGGGGGCTAAATGTGGGGGGCCCGGGACATTTGTCCCACTTTGCCTCCCCTAGATCCAGCACTGATATAACTGGTTTAAATATGAGTTGATTTGCGATGGCCAAATGAACACATTGGTTAACAGTTCAGCCGTTCAACTACCTTACGCAGCCCCTTTCACCGAGTATAGCTGATTCTGGACTTTTAGAGCATTATACTGTTTAAGTCCCACGCGCACTCTCGTATAATAGTGGGGTCCATGGAGTGGTCCAGAAAGATAACCACATCCTTCTTCCAGCTTGAGTTATGTCACTACTTATAATGCAATAGAATGAATGACTAACTTGGAACATGCTTGGTCAATTCATCAGTTACTTTATAACCAGTCCTCATCGTTATGGGTAGTGCTACCTTCGATTATTTCCCCGGCAAAATACATGTTCTAGTTGTAACACAAAACATTCAGATTGGTATTTTTTATTACTGAGATCAGCAACATATTTCACAAAGCATGTTTCATACTAAATTCTGTCGTAGCTTAAAGAGTTATACATTTAAACATAAGCAAGGATGTATAAATGATATGGGGAGGCACAATTTAATAAAATATTTATCTAAGACTAACATAGCATATATTTCTAAAACATGGGCTGCCAGGCAATGAACACACGTCTGCAGTTGATAATGTATCTCGGGATTACATTAACATTGTCGTATTGTCCGGGCAGTCCACAAGGATCGTCGTATGTTTATGTTTTGGCAGGTAATAGGAGCTTTTGCAAGACGCTAAAACCTGACCATCATACCGAGTAGGAATTAGCCTCTTTAGCGTGACTCTGATAAGCTATGCCATTTTATAAACTTGTGTATAAATTATATTTCAATCTGATAATAACTCCAGCCTTCAAAACGTCCCCAAGCAAATGTAGACGACGGGTGTATACTGACCGTATACAAAAGATATCCAAATATTTCCCAGCTGACGGTTTATATCAATGATATATATTAATATGACTGCAACTATAATAGAAAGCTTTTAAAGGAAATTACGACATATATATATATAGATCAGAAAGGCACACCCGTGTATATTTGAAATGAAAAGGCAGAATCATATGTATCTTTAATTAAATAGGCACAATCATATGGACATTTTTTTACATAGGCACAATGATGTATAATTTTAGTTGGAAATGCCACAAGCATAAACATGCACATTTTCAATTAATTCTGAATAAGAAAGGCATTTTAAACTAGAATGACACAACCACGTACATGTATATTTTCAATTAGAAAGGCACATTCATAAGAGGGTCATCTAAATAAATCTGTCATTTTTTCAATTCAATTTATAGTGTTGTAAAATATTTATAGATATTTCCCTTTATCATTACTGTATCAAATGATACACATAATTAACGGACAAATTCTGGATACTATCATTAAAGGCTCTAAATATATTAATAACTCTTAACAAATATAATATTTACATCATAGAGTTGTACACTTAAAATCATAAATTTAACAAGCCAGCCTCAACACTGGTGTTCCCCGTCTTAATCCCCAAATAAATAGACAACATTCATTAATTACTTGCACATATAATTTTTAATAGAGCATTGAGCCTTGATGCAGAGTGAAATGAAACTGCATGGTCGGTCACAAAAAACGTTATCGTGTTCCAAATTAACTACAAATCAAACTGCTTATCTTATCAGTGCCTAAGTAGAAAAAGACCATCATCGAACTTGGTCATGTAGATGTTGTACTGTTCACATAATGAACATCTACCATCTAAACAAGTTTGGGCATTTTATTTGAATTAAGATCAGGGTTATTGTGTCCTAAAGAGTATGACGACCAGAGAGACAGTCGACAAGACGGGCGGACGAACCCATTTTAATAGTCCCCATTTTAAAAGGGGGGGGGGACAAAAAAAGGTTAGATTAGCAGCTGACAAACCATCAGCTAAGTCATCAGAGCAGTCCACGCTTCTTCATCTCATAAACATAAACTCTTTTTACCACACAGGAGTGTTTTCAAATAGACCAAGAAGGGCCATAGCTCAGACCGTAATTAAGAGAAATGTGATTTTTGTTCATGAACTTAGAGGCTGTGTATAAACTTTGAGTCAATCGGATGATAAGACGGATGGGCAGACGTGGGTTACGACATCATACGACCCCATTTCAATGTTGGCGTATAACAACAACAAAAAAGTTTATGTATATTATTTACATTATATCATAAATAGGTTCTTTCACTAATATCAGGTACCACACATACACCTTATATCATCAACACAACGCAAACAAGAGTCAGAAATCACAGGTAGCCATTTTAAGTTTTCAGTACTAGAATACACTATAAGATGGATAGTCCACATGTGTGTTATAAGGCGTTGATCGATCCTTCCTCGAGGAGAAATAATTCTCTATTTGATAAGGTGGGTATGAATAACAACCAGAGTATATTTGTGTAGGGTGTGTTGTGTTGAAACCACCGGAAAAGCCAGCTGAAATAGCAGGCGACACGAGACAGGGTTTACTGATGTCAGGTCCTGATGTATCTGTATAAGTAAACAATATATACATATTATTATTACATACAATATCAAGCTGACAATATAATTAATAACTTATAATATATTCCTCGTTTCCGGCTTTTACATTGTTATTCTTTTGTAGGTATTGGCTTATGTAGAAGCAGATCAAGGACATCAATCCATGAAGTAATTATCAGAAATAGTTAAACTTTCATTGGCTGCTCGTTCTTCCTAGAGCTAACAAAACTGTAATCAGTATCATTCTGGCTGTGTATAAATTTCCAGTTAATCGAATGATAACTGTAGTCTCTCACAAGATTTTCTCGGTAATCAAGGGTGATAACTGCGTTATAAATAATAACATGACATACGCTGAAAAATAATGTCAGTCGGTGAAATCCCAAAATAAATAGATGGCACATTAATTAATCGCACATTTAATTTTTCAGGCCCATCGAGCAATCAAACTATACACTAAGTTTAATCACTTTTATCAGATATAATCAAGGTTATCTTGTTCCAAAGCATCGACCAATGAAATTGGTTAGCTCTGCTTGGCTTTAGCTCGAATTATTAATCATTGAACTCAGTCAAGAAATTTACCTAATCAACATCTACTTTATAACATTAACAACTCTGTTTTTTGAAACTTGTTATGTTCCAAAGTCCCGACCAATCAAATTAATTATCGCACCATCGAACTTAGTCAAGGTAATGATATAATTAATATATATTCGGAGTTTCATCGCTCTCACTTCATTATAACTAAAGTTATCGTGCCCCAAAGCATCAACAAAACAAATGGCTTATCTCTGCTTATTCTAAGCAAAACATGCTCATCTTCGAACTCCATCAAGGTATTGACATAATAAACACCTACACCAAGTTTGAACATTCTAGCTCAATTTTATAGAAAGTTATTATGTCCCAAAAAGTGTAACCGACAGACAGACAGGCCAACAGACAGGCCGACAGACAGATAGACGGAAGGACGGGCCCATTTTAATAGTCCCCTGATTTTTTCAAAAGGCGGGGGACAAGTATCAAATGTCATCTTTATGATACAATTCCCCACTTGAGAAATATTTTCGCTGCTATTCACCCCTGGCACTATAAAACATCAATTTACTAAAAACTAAAAACTGAAACATGCTTATAAGGTATCGTTTAACAGATTCCATGAATTTACACATTAAAAGCACAATGGAGATATCATGACCCTTGTTTAGGGAGCACCTTGTGCTTAGTGCTTTTGAACAAGGGTCTTAACATCCGGAACTTACTTTATTGTCGGTAACATTTCAACTGATGACTCATGCAAATTCACCCTTATTCTCAAAATTCACCCCTTTGTGTATAATTCACACCAATTCCCCCATTTTCCAAATTTCACCCCCGAGCATTTCGAATTCCCCCCTGGGGGTGCACATGGACTCCGGTTGAGAAGCACTGCCTAGAGAGTCATCATTGAAAATCGTTCAAAAAAAAAAAACGTCGTGTATGAACTTGTGAACGTATAACAATATTATAGGCATTCGGTTTACTAAACAACCATTTCTACTTTAGTTTATATTTCATTTACAATTAAAATAATAGAGTATAATTTACCTGTATCGTCGGTTCGTTTTCTCTTTCTTTCTTTCAGTAAATGAACAGAGTTTAACTGTCTATTTTTACCCGGATATTGGTGCATTTGATTTAACACTTCAGCCATGCTGGAAATAATGATACTTATAGCATTAAAGACTTAAATAACGTTGTTTTATTTAAACATATACGTTTGTCGCTCTTTCAAATATGTTAGATTAACAAATGAGATAAGTGGTGTATTTTCCCATGATATGGGAGAAACATGAAATAGAGTTTTTTTTATTTGGTTTGACTTAAAGGCGTTCCCATGATCTACAGGGTTTGATCGACGGTAGAAAATCACTTAATATCTATATATTATGTGTGTGCGTTAATCTAAAATCGAAACTTGATTAAATAAATAGAATGCTTACCAATCATTAGGATCACAATCTCTGAAACCCTTAGCAAATGGGTTGCTGGCTATTTTTAACTGAGTTATCTGAAAATAATTATTGACAAAACGTCATTTTTGATGAAATTGAAAGACATGTTTTAATAAATTTTCACCAAAGAACGAAAACAATTAAGATAGATTGCCAGACATCATACATTTTAGCCTCGAGAGCGTCCAAAAGCACATTTAAATGAGGGCGTTAAAAAAGGTTACAATGTAGTTACTTTTATACATAGATACATGAATAAGAAGTCAGTATCCATAGAAAACGGAACCTTAATTAGCCCCTTCTAATCTTAAATATATATATATAAATGAAATGAATAGAAATAAAAGGAATGGGGGTTTAACGTTTTGCATTTTTGCACCCACCGAAATGAAAAAACTAGAAACATATTTCAAATTTATCTAGACAGTAGACAAGCTTTTCTAGGCAATGGCCATACTATTCACATGATTAAATGAACTACCATTACCATATCATAAATAATGATGTATGATATTTTAATATTAAATATGAATAACTTAACTTGTAAAAAGATGGATTGCCAGACAACAAAACATACGCCCACAACAGCTAAGTCGTTCGCACAGCAACAGAGACTGACGCATATTTCTTCTTTGTAGGAATTGGGGTATTTAAAAGATGAATAGTAACAAACCATGAAGCAATTATCAGAAATAATTAATGTTCGATTGGTTTCTATTTACCAGGGCCCTGTTTCTCGAAATCTTAACTAAAGATAAAATCCAGATTTATGTACATAGTTCAAATTTGATTGGCTAAGCACTAAAATCAATCTAATATTGTCAAATCAAATTACTAAAACAAAACGCCCCAGCTTCTCATTCTAATGAACAGAACTCTGACATTACTTAAAGGAAATCAGCGAAATTCATCATAAGCACATTTGTTTTCGATCGAATCAAGGCTGTAACTCTGACAAAAATTATCGGAAATTGTTGAAAATCAATAGGATTCTTCGTCGAACGAAAATAAACACCGTGTGTAAATTTCAATAAAGTCAATCGTATAATAATCTTTAGTCTATAGACGGACGGACGGATGTGACGACCACTTTTCAATTTGCGCGTATAAAAAAATTCGCATCATATTTCAGCAAGCATTACGCTCTTTGACAAGTTTTTGATTTCATTTATTTTCTACACAGCATGTGGGGAAGATAACCCTAATACCTTCTCATATCTTGATTGATGTATAAATGAAATAAATCAGCCGAGAACGTGCTGATATTCACGATGCTGTGTGTAGTTTAAAGTGGAACATGTACACGTAGTGCGCTCATATCACATATATGTAGCCATTCGTTTAAAATCCTATATAAACCCTGCATGAATTCGTACAGTTAACGATATCTGTTACACAACGTTCACCTTCAAGCTAGAGCCGGTTTTAAAATGTATGGTATTGAAGTTACCCCTTCAAGCCTTAACACTTTTCGGAGACACAGTGACAAAGCACCATTGATTTGATAGTAAGGAATGGGCATACATAATGCAACAGGCATGTATTTTTGACACGATTATAGACCGGACAATTTTTGTCGGAGGCTGTGATGTCTTTACTATGTAGACTTGTGTAGACACCGGGGGTAAATCTAAAAGTAAGTAAAGGCGTTGCGGTTGAGTAAGAATTTATCCAAAGTAAGAGCGGTTACATGGCAGTAGTTATTGGCAATCACTGGAACAGGCTTCTTTGTCTCCGGATCTAAGTCGCTTTAAATAAATTTAAAGTCAATCAAATGATAACCATAGCACCTAGAGCGTTCAATGAATTCTAAAAGTGATCAAGGGTCTTGACTCTGGTAGTAATTATCGGTAATTATCATAAAGATAGGTTGCCAGGCAACGAAACATACGCCTTCAGCAGCTAAATCGTTCGGTAATGAAACATTTATAATACACTAAAATCTGATTAAAAGTAACAACTTTACTCATTATGTAATTATCAGAAAATCATTCGAATTTGTTTGGCATTGATAAAGTTCTCCTCCATGCTATTCAAGTAATCAAAATTCATTGAAACTCAATATACTTGTTCGTCAATCGGATATTAACTTTATCCTTTAGTGTTCAAGGGCCATAACTCTGACAGTAATTATCGGAAATTGCTGAAAATCAATAGGATTCTTCGTTTCATGACCTTAAACACTGTGTATAAATTTAAAGTCAATCGGTTATTAGCTCTAGCCTCTAGAGCGTCCACAAGATTCTCTGAAGTGATCAAGTGCCATAACTCTGACAGTAGTTATCAGAAATTGCTGAAAATCAATAGGCTTCTTCGTTTCATGACCTTAAACACTGTGTATAAATTTAAAGTCAATCAGTTATTAACTTTAGCCTCTAGAGCGTTCACAAGATTTATTTAAGTGATCAAGGGCCATAACTCTGACAGTAATTATCGGAAATCGCTGAAAACCAATAGGCTACTTCGTCTTATGACCTTAAACACTGTGTATAAATTTAAAGTCAATTGGATATTAACTTTAGCCTCTAGAGCGTCCACAATTGCTTGTGGACGCCGGACCGACGGACCGACGGAGGCGACGGATATAATTAGGTCGTATAAAAATTCAATCGATGATGGACATACAGACGGGAGAACTGACGTGGTGATGACATTATGCATAACAACATTTTAATATGGGCGAACAAAATGAATTAGCAAATGCACTTCTATTTGTATGAAATTTGAAAACTTACTCGGTGATTCTGATAAGCTGTGACGGCTGTAAATTTGGTCTCGGGGAAAATAAAATGTTTGAAGACTTCCATTTCTGTCACGTCTTCTGATTTCGGCGGATTATATACAACATGAAAACGGGGCTGGTACGAATGCATGGAATTTAAGATTATCTGAAAAAGTATAATTAGACAAGTTGCAAGTCAACGAAATATAACTCATTGAGTCGCCCGAGCAATCGACACAGATTGCCATATATGCATGTCGTGTATGTAGGTATTAGGAGAATATTAAACACTGATCAAGAGTAACAATCCATGAAGTAAGTATCAGAAAATAAAACATTATTTGTTTCTAGTACTTCCTACTAGTAACATGTATAATACATCATAATTGTTCGAATCGTTGAAAAGCAGCATACTTCTTAATCTCCTAAATATCACAATATTTAACCCCAAAGAATACACAAGGTTTTTCAAATTCATCAAGCAATAATTATTATCGAAAGAGTTAGACCTTGAAACGCAAAACATCGACAATCACATTTCAATTTGGGCGTAAAAAAACGCATATTAAATTCATATAATAAGTGTATATTTTTCATAAGTATTAGTATCTTAAATAGAGCTTAGTGGTAAGGTAATGGCCTATCGCAAGCCAATATTCTAGAAGAAATATGTTATACGCTAAAGTTCATTCAACTTAACTGACTACAAGAAAATAGTATAAAATTCGCAAGGAATCCATGGCGTTGTGACCACAGGCACTTGAAGGGATTAAAAAAAAATTCTTACTACTGCTTGACTATATATATAAGTATTTATAGTCAAGCAGCAGTAAGAAATTTTATTTTAATCCCTTCAAGTGCCTGTGCTTGTGACCTTCTCTTATATCGAATTCCAATGTCAGGGGTTATTTTACGTGCACGCCATGGTGTAAACAGTTCCTTGGTTTTTCCGCCGAACACACCGTTGGCAAGGGATATTCGGGCTGGAAAATGTCGGTGAACTTTCTCGATGATTACCGGGATCGAAGCACAGATCTCCTGGTTAGTGCGCCAGTGCCTTACTCAGATGTACATATAAGCACAATTTTGGATCACTGAAACATCGTTAAGGCTGATGAGGAGTTGCAAATGTGGCAAAGTAAAATAAGTAAATAATTAGGCTTTTTACATATGAGAGGGAGAGACTGAAGAGTTGGGTGTCGAATTCGCGTTAACGTCTACCCATTAGTATGTGGTTAATATTACCGTGTATACTTACATGTCCATTGTCATCTAGGAGGTTATTGGTTAATTTAAGTTTATCAAATGATATAATTTGTTTCATCCACTGTGAACCTTTGGCTGGAGAATCTGGATGCATGTGAATCCTGCCAGGCATCTGGGTATCAGCTTTACCAGCTACCACCCAACTAGAACTGTGAAAGGAATACCTGTATCGCTTGTCATCTGAGGCGACAAAATCCATCATTACCATATAGTCAGAATGAGGATCCATTCCAGTCACACGAACTTGAAAAGCTGGGAACATTCGTCTGTAAAATAAAGGAAAAGATATGGGCTGCCAAGCAACAAAACATACGACCACAACATATAAAACAAGATTTTATTATTACATAATCAAGGACAATATCACAATAAAACACTAATATAAGTAGAAGTTTAGGATTAATCGAATGTAAACAGTATCCACAAGACTCACCAGATTCAATCTGGGTTTATTAAAAGGGGTCTGATATTGGTCTCAAATATATCTTAATAGCAGGAACTTTGCCCACAGGCATGCGAGATTATACCTAAGTTTTATTTTGTCATAAACATACCTAATTATATAATGACCTATTTATAAATAATAAAACATTGTTTCTGAAAATGAAGAATATCGAGCATCAAACACGGGTTCATTTATAAAATATTATTTTTACGTATATGACTCGTGTGGGATATGGATATATCCGAATCAATTCAATAATAGTACGTTATCAATATATATACTTGTTCTTATCTAACTAGCCCAGATTCTACCAGTGGTACAGTGACAAAAACCAGGTGAAACGTTTACGATAAGTTAGTGATTGAATTACCATTTATTTAGTTTTATCATGCTTGATTGGTAGTAATGTACGCTTTGGGTGGTACAGGTCAGAAACTATAGTCTGTCACTGGACGTCAGCCTAACCTTAATTATTAACGTTGCAATAGTTACAGTAACAATTAATGTTCTTCAAGTCGCTTTTATTGCTTACTCTTGTGCACAACAGTGGCGCATGTGTATAAGGCAGGGTATAGTTTTTATTTATGGAAAATCGGATGCAAATTCTTATTTATTATCAAGAACATAATATAACCATCTCTCAACCTTATCTACTCCCATTTTCCATCTTCATTTACAGTGGAAAGATGGACACAGTCAACGACAATAATATTATTGTTTATAGATGAAAAATTGAGCATTCACACTAGAAAATATCACCAAATGGACTTTTTTATTTTCGCAAGATGTAAAAGTTCTGACCAATATATTTAATAGATGTAACGCTATTAAAGGTGTGCTCAAAATTAAACCAATTCGTGTTATAGTCGGTGATATTTCAAAACCAAACTTTTCAGTTTTTTCTAATAAAACAATTTAAAGTATAACAGTAGAATGCATTACACTTTATTATCTTTTACCATTTTGGATGGAGTGTCGTGAAAAAATGGCGTTAAAATAACAAAAGCTATCTATATTTCATTCTGCTATCTGATAAAATAAAAACAACAGTGACATGTTCTGTTTAGATAATTTATATCTAGGTCTACACCTGTAATGTCTGTTATACTAAAACATATTGTAAATATTATACATTCTATACAATTAATAATACTATGGGCACTCGAATAAACCCTATATATTATAATACTACGGGTACTGGAATAAAATCCAAATATTATACATTCTATTAGAATGATCATTAATAAATCCTAAATATTATACACTCTATACAATTGATAATACTAAAGGGACTGAAACAAAACCTAATAATATGAACTTTTAGGATTGTACGTAAAAATACAATTATTTAACGCGTGATACCAATTGTTAATTTTACACAATTTCTAATTTAGCAAATGAAACCTATTCTACACATTAAATATTTAAATGAATAAATGATAAGATAGGTTGCCAGGTAACGGAAATACGCCCATAGCAGCTAAATCGTCAGATCAGTCAATAAGGGTTGTTGCATATTTAATCTTTACATTTAAGACAAATTCATACAGATCAGGGTAGAATTTGCGTGCCATGATGTGAAACAAGGATCATAACTCTAGAATAAATTAAGCCAAATTGCGGAAATTCAATAGGATTTTATGTTTCACAAATTTAAATGATCAATGTTTTATGTATATAGCTATCATACAGATCAGATTATCAATTTCGTCATTCGAGCGTTCACAAAGTTCAGTAAGGTGAAACAAGGGTCATAACTCCAGACGCAATTGAAGGAAATCGCTGAAATTCAATTCGCTTCATGGTTTCACTAATTTAAAAAGATAGCTTGTCAGGCAACGAAACATACGCCCACAGCAGCTAAATCGTCCGGGCAGTCAACAAGAGTTGTCGCATATTTTAATTTTTTCGGCAATGAAACATTTATAATACACTAAAATCTGATTAAAAGTAACAACTCATTATGTAAATTGTAATAATCAGAAAATCATTCAAATTTGTTTGGCTTTGATAACCTTTTTCTCCATGCTAACGTTTAGTATACGAATCATTTAATATTCTGAATTTAGCTGGATATTAACTTTAGCCTCTATAGTGTCCACAAGATTTTTTGAAGTGATCATGGGCCATAACTCTGACAGTAATTATCAGAAATCGCTGCAACCGTGTACCATAGTCCGTTTCAATGTCATTTGTACAAGTAACATATTCCACAACTTATATCAAACGACGACACCATAACTTATCTGGAGAGCCCGCACAATATACTGCAATAACCATACGCTAGAAATTTCTATTCGGTTGAGACTCATGCCGTATTTCGCTGGACATAACTGATTTTAAATTAAAGTCAAAACAGAAACAACTGAATGTAAATCAGTTCATATACAATCAGATTACATTATAATATACGTTGCGACCCATTTGGGTCAATTTCTTGGTCCCAAATATTAGCGATTTAGCTCCTTTAAAAACGATTTGATTTTAACATACCTTAAATTCGAATTGCTTAGGGAGTAATTAACGGAACCACTGCAAATATACACAAGACTGCGTGCTTGCTTTCAACCCGAATTAATAAAACTTTGTTTTGCCAGATCTGCACATTTGTCACCTGCGAATATTAAACGAAGCTTGAAAAGGTATGAGTGGTTTTCTCGACCAGTATCGTTATACGAGCCGAGACATTATTCCGTGACTCCAATGTTTTAATCTCACTATATATACTTCGATTCTCTCAAAGCCCGTAACTGTAATCCGGAGAGACCTTGTATATCGACAATAAAGCTTTGATTTTTTTTTTTAAAATTACCAAGGAAATTATAATGGATAATTAATCAGTGAACGATCTGCTCGTAAATGACTATACAATCGCTTGGGCTTGGTCAGAATAAATACACAAAGCAAATGAATCAAAATTCATTAATCAACACTTTCGTAATTTGTCCAAATCAAAGAGCACGATCGTTCGTTCGTGGGGTTTTACGTCCGCTTCCACCATTGGTGATATTGCAGACAAAAAAGAGCACGATAGAGGTCTGGTCATTTTAAACCGATTTCAGTAAATATTCCAGTAAGTTAAAATTATAGTATAATGTACTGGTTTAATTATATAAACATTTATCACACAGTGCAAGACATACTGCTTTCTTTACCAAAAGAAATAGCATATACCGCATTAACGTAGCATTATTATTTTTTATGAACATTCCAAATAAATCTAAATTATAATTTTCATTACATATCTAAAATATCTTGGTTTGTCAAAGTCAACTGGGTGTGTTTCCAAGGTCGTAAATCAAACCCCCCTTCCAGCTGTCAAACACTGTTGCAGTGTTAGTAAGTAAAGTGGATATATATCAAAGCGCAGGGGGAGATATACCGCCGATATCAACGCACAAATTTAAATTTGTCTACATCACTTAAGATAGTTCTGTGTCCATTTTTACCGATAAGATACGCGCAAGTCATCAAGTAAAACAGCACACAACAAATAAAAATAAAAATAAAACTGCTATAAAGATTAATTTTGTATCTTTGCATTTACTAAATAATATAAAACAATATTATAACAGACCATGGCTGCAATTCAACATTTTTTGTTTTATAAAAATACAATCTTATCTAGAAGGTAAAAATTTCGGAAACTTTAGAAATGAGAGGCATTTGATTTCAGACTTTTAATATTTGGCAGATGTTTTAGCATTGTGTTACTTTTGAAGTGTAATGCAGATAAATATTATGTAAAGCATATTATGTATCGTATGCGGTGTAAGTTTCATAATATATAGTATCGTGTTTTACACTAAATACATAGATCTTAACGCTAATTACAATATATGTTATGCTCGAATTGACCAGATTATGTGTGCTAATTAAGTATTTTGTATAATGTATGTATTGTAAGCCGCCCTGGTTGGCCGTTTTCATGGAATAAAATCTTATCTTATCTTAGATGAATTTTACAGTATGTTAGAATATCAACAGTGAATATATCCTTGCAATGTTTTTCTCTGCAATAAAGTTTTTAAATTATTATTCCAACACGATTTCGAATCGTGCATGATTGATTGCAAATTCGACGTTTGCCTACTTTTCTTACTGAGACTAGATACAAATGGGAAATATATTCATAAATAGCTGTGTATTATTATGTATTATTAATGTTTTTCGGGATTTTGAAATATAATCTGCCGGAAATCTGACCGAATAGCTGATGCTTAAAAAGTATGAGAATGAGTTGACATGAGATCATGACCCTTGCCTAAAATTATTTGCAAAAAAACAGTATTTATACATATACCTATCAAATATACATTACTTATCAGTGATGCCCGAATCCTGGACATTATTTATAGACATAGAACTATTTTCTCTAAAAATAAATAACGTTCATTCTGAGTGGTCGTTTCCCTTGATTGGCAATATCGTTCCGCGCTGTTTCACGTGTCAGTGATGTTTTCATCGCCAAGCTCGCTGTAGGTGTCAAATCACAGTTGGCAGAGCGGCAACAAGTTCCGAGTTTTTTTATTTCATTTTGATCAAACTGTGACTTTTTTATAATATGGAGACCAATTTTTACTTTATTTCTGAAGCATAATATGTCAGTATTTTATGATATATATTACATATTCATTATAATATACTGACATACTTTGATGTCAACATTTCGAAGGGTAGGATCTGGCCAGAAGTCAAAAATAAAAATCTAAAAATTACACGTAGTAACAATCACATAAAGTTTTAGAGGTATCGTTTATTTATTTTATGGTAGATAATGGGAGCATTCACAAGACATTAAGTAATTATCAGAAATAATCATAATTTAATTGCCTTCTTGTTCTTCCTGGTGCTAATATATATCATACAAAACATTTACTGGTGATGAACCACATCGAATTTGATTCATCATTTATCATGCAATGTCATTTCGTTTATATTTAAATATACAATGAATCAAATACATCCTCTCATAAATGAAATGAAAGGGGGTTTGACATAATTTGAGGATTGAAAAGAGAGCCTTAATTCTAGAATTAATTTACAGAAATTGTTGAAATTCGAAAGGCTTTTTAGTTTTATTAATTTAAATATCGGTACAAAGTAAAACAAGGGCTATAACTCTTGAAATAAGTATTGAAAATTGCTGAAATTCAATAGGATTCTTCGTTAATTAAATGATGCATATAAATTTCATACAGATCAGATGGTAATATTTGTCCTTTGAGAGTTCACAAGGTTCACCAAAGTTAAACAAGCGCGATAACTTTAAAAGTAATAACTGGAAAGTGCTGCAATGCTATGGGCTTCTTCGGTTCACAGAATTACATACTGCGTATAAATTTCATACAGAACGGATGAACCATTGTTAATAGAGAAGTCACAAGGTGCAACAAAGTTAAACAAGGGCCATAACTCGAGAAGAAAGTAACGGAAATTGTGGAAATTGAATAGGATCCTTCGTTTCACCAATTTTAATGATGCATATAATTTTTGCTAATTTAAGTGAAAGATATAAATTTCATACAAATTAGGGGATGGGGCTTATTTTACCGGGTGAAGATTTCCAGCGGGAAGTGTGTGTGTGGGGGGGGGGGGGTACCCAAAATCCGATAATGTATTTTGTCTTTGCAAAGTTCAGAAATAGGTTAGGAGTCGGTTGACGCAATGCCGATGGTATATTGCTGGTGTGCGAGACACGCTATCACTAATGTAAAATCATCTAGTCTTTTTTTTTTCTTTTTTTTTTAAATCCATATGTAAACACTTTTAAATACATATGTAAATAAAGTTACTGTTGGTAGTTTTATAGAGTAGTAGGGACATGTTGAAATTACTGAAATTAACTATTAATTCATATACATTAAATTGGTATTATTCCTTGAACTATGTTGTAGATAAAACAATTAATCTTTTCATTTCGCAAAATATTTTTTTTCAGAATGATGCAATGCCCTTGTCCCGAAACAAGGTTGCTCAAAACTGGGTGAATACAGAAGAAGCTGTCGTGTTCTTATTTTCGGTAGCAAAACCATTGAAGTTTAGCAGATACCAACAGATCTACTAACTTTACTTTTTGACACAAGTGTGTAGTGGTATAAAGATTTCGGTAGATAATAGTGTAAGTAAAGACGTAAGCGTGTAATAATATATGTAATATGTTATCTACAGACCGACCTTACATACCATGTCTCTATAGGGACCATGGGTGATAATTACTCCTCTAGAGGGCTATAAATTCTGTTATTGGACTCGCGTGACATGACGTATGTAATCGTCTGGAAGTACAGCAATGATGAGGCGGAACGACCCCAATTAATCGCTTGTCTTGGCTCAAAATATGGTCTTAATTAAGGTTATCATAAAATGCGAAAATCAAAACCTGATATTTCCTTGATAACAAATATATAATAAAGCCAAATAAAAATCGTAAACAACACTACATCTCTTTAGTCAATATGTATGTACATTTTATTTTATTAAACCATTAATTCATATACCAATTAATGATAATCATAATATTTTAGCATTCCCAGGCCTCGAGAATTTTTTTTGTATATCTTCAAATCTAATTTTAATAATGAAATCAATCAAAATTGTGTACTGTTGTGTTTTTTTTTCAAATACATTAATTATTTTTGAGACTGGCAGGCAATATTGAGAAACCTTCTAGAATTTTATATTCTAATAATATGGAGGTAGATTCCCATTAAAGGCTATTTCTTATTTTAGTCCTGGAATGTTCTAGTTTGTGTCGAGTATAGACATCGAACCCTATTTCTGTTTGTCCGCCCTATATTTACATATATTTATTATTGCAAAAGTAAAGATAAATATTTTTTAAAATTTTCTTTGCGCACTAAATGTCATTTTATGATAAAATAATTTTTATTCCGATAACTATTTTCCTAAATAAAGATAATCCTCTTTTAAAACTTGACGAAAATACCGTTTTTATTTTTCCTTTAACATACGTGTTTTGTAAAGGATTTCAGTCTTGTCGCTTTCTTTACACCGAAATTATTTCCTGGCTAATTTTCCAACATAATATAATATCCAAACTATAATAATAAAAATAATAATAATACGGTTTATTTTATCATTTTTATTTTGAGCATTGTAAATCTGTCTAGTAGACTCACTATAATCACATTATCTACGTTTTCTTTATTATATTCTATACAATTTATTCGACTGTTAATGCGTCTATCCATGGTGATAATATTGAGAAAAAGAGGTGCAAAGCTTCTGTAATGTGTTCTCTGTCAATCTTAAATCATTTCTCTAGCTTTCTTAGGTTTTCTTTAACACAAAGTGATTACCGCTTTCCGTGTATTATTTGTTTATTTTTTGGTATAAGCAGAAATATTATTTATTTACATAAGAATAACTGTAAATTTCTCCGCGACTGCTATGTAACATGGAAACCATTGAAATCGACCCGGAACGACCGAATGCCTGTTAAAACGCTTTGAGCTCGGGGCGATGGTTCTTACGTGCGACTTACTTAGGAGCTTTTAAAAACATTGCGTCGCCTTGCGGGCTAGAAAAACACTGATGAATAAATATTAAATAGAAAACAGCATAACTGAAAGAAATGTACATCCAAAAGAAATACTTATATATTTGCATTGTTTTCTTGGGTGAAGTTGAGAATGGAAGTGAAAAAAGGTCGTAGGAAGAAAAACAAAAGCCAAAAGAGATTGAAGTTATCGGTAGAATAATTCTAGTTATGTGTTTGTTGTCGATGTTTTTTAAACTACAGTCTGGTAAGTAAATGTTTTTCAGATTAGGTATACGCGTTGCTTAAATTTTATACTTCAAGTGAGCAGAAAAGTGAAACGGTCCACGTAACATAAATTATATGAAATTAGTTCTTCCTATATCCACCGCTTTGTCTAATTTCATTTTCCGATTTTGCCAATAGATTAAACCTATCGGTGCTCAACAAAGATCAAATTAATTTTGTGCAGCCCATTTAATAAATCCAAATCATCTTATCCCCACACCCTGTATTTAAAAAAAACACTGTTTTTATTTATTGCTGGTTTTTTTTATTGTGTTGAAATTCCTCACTTCCAATACTCACTACAGACAATATTTTTAAATATGTCTTTGTTCTATATATATATATAATTTTTTAAAAATATTTTCAGAAATTCAAATATTATCGGAAATAAAATGTTTTCATCAAAAAGAAATTCTAGGAATTATTCAGCTTCACTCATAGTTGTTAGTTTGTAAATGATGTTTTATTCTGTTGAATTATAAACTAACAATAATGACAATATGAAGCATTATAACACATTTGTGGCATAATGTTTATTCCAATGTAAATATATTACATTTTCATTAGATACAATCCTGCGTAATCGCAATTGGGTTTTAGATTTGAAACACGGACGGAATACAAACAAAAAGGGTAATTTAATTATGAGAAATTGCTTTAATTATGATTAATTCTTACCTTCCAGCTTTTGTTACTATCATCTCTGTTCCCAGTTCATTAAATTCGTCCCAAAGAGATTTCATTTCAAGATGAGCTGCCACGTTCATCAATTTAGGGTGAATGGGTTTCTTGGGGCCTTCGCAACCGTTTGAAAGTTTCTCACAATCCCCTACCCCGGGGTTTGCTTGAGTATCGTTTGGGTCCCCTTTGATGCCTTCTGGTGCTTCCGGGCCGCGACAACTAGAGTTGTACTCCGCCGCTTGGTCATAACGTATCGTATCAAAGAACATTCGACTTGTACTTGAATTCCGTAAACAAGCTGAAACAGAATAAATTGATAAAATGAAAGTACACTTAAATTGCAATATTATAAGATAAAAGAAGACAATATCCCCCCACAAATCATTCTGAATCCCTCGTTTCAGATATCAAAAGATTTGATATTACAGGCTATAAATGCACGTAGATGATAAATATATATCATAATCTTTGATATAACAGTGTAGGAAATATTGATTAAATACAATAATGTTATCTAAAATAGACTTAAATTTCAACCAGAAAAACATGTCTGGTCTGTTTATAGAGAAATACGAAACTAAACATATAGGAGGCAATTAATCAAATATACGAGCTTCAGGAGATATGAACCAACATGGCTTTTGATTTTTTCAAAATGAAAATGTTCCGCGATAATAGCCATGTGTTTTATGAATGAAAACTATTCTGAATAACCTTCTGTTCTATATAATGGCATCATATCACTACCCGGTTTATATACAGTAATACACCAGTTATAAATTTTATACCATTTATATATCCCAAATATTGCTGTTGTCAATAGGATGCACAACCAATTAGTACCAATTGATCGATGATTGATCAAAATATTGGATGAAGCTTCCCACCAGAATCGATCATATTTAGAGGATTTCATTTATTTGTTTTACCAAACTTTTGTTTTCGATGATGGTTCCAATAGAAGTTCAGGGCCAGTAAATGTCAATTACGTTGAGATGCAGAATGAATTCAGTTCATATGCAGATGATATTGATGATCCCATCCGGGAAATTGACGAAATTAAATTCAAATATTTATTTTATGAAGCGCCCTAATATCCCGTAAAAATCGCCTTATGGTTTGTAATGATTTACCGAGCTTATCATAATGTAATATCAGAACCATTCTAAATATACATTCTCATATAAACATGCTTCTTTTATGATTCTAGGATCCCTTATTTTATTAAGAGACACATAGCTTCTTACCTTCCATAGCAGGCATGGGTACAAATGACGAATTCTGATTCCAATCAAAGAACCGATCCGATGGCCTTGATGCGGATAGAGGTGAATATCCAAAACCCGTAGAGTAATTACTGTCAGTTCCTGAGGCTGCCATAATATTCGCTATTCCAAAAGGGTTACCCCGAGAAGCTATGGAACCACTAACATCCATGTTGCCCAAACTTGCCAAATGTTAATGCTTTCTGATAATGTGTATGTTTTCAATGGGCCTTATCAAACGAGCCTCTTGAGGCACGAGTGCTACCATTCCTATGACAGCCTGTCAAATTATTCTTAGCTCCACCCACTACCCCACTCTTCGATGTAACGCCTTTGCTGATTAGTCTTCAGTGCCAGAACTGGCACACGTCATCTGAAGTTCCACAATGATTTTGAAAATATCTTATTTGTTATAGAACAATATTTATTAAAAAAAACCTAAATGGGTAATATATTAATATAGGTAAAAGTTGAAATTATCACCACTGATATTATCAATACTTCGTGAGTTAATATCATACTTATATTATTGCTTGTTTTAAAACTATTTTCCTTCAAACATATAATGATTTCCTATTTAAAATGACTGGACTTCTTAGATTTGGTAAAAGCATAAAGTTGTCGATTTATAAGAGTTTGGTTTGATTTGTTTTGTGAAGTGGATATCGGTCTACATTTATATTTGAGTCTACAGATAGCGGTAAAATATAACTTATCAAATTAACAAACCAGCTCAACATTTTAATTTGTAAAGGTTTGGTTCTTTTTAAGTTTCACCACATCCCTATTAATTTCTAAGAGGCGCGCGTCCCTTTAATTTCAATTTCTTCAATTAATGTAAAACATGATGGTAAGTAATGATTTAACATTATATTTTTAATTTTGAAAATAATTTTAGATCACATTAAACAAACAGTAAATTTTTGAATATTTTATGTTAAATTACATGTACTCACACTGCGGACATTGCAGGTATTATTGGCAAACAGAATTATTGCAGGGGTTAACTTTTCGACTTTAGTCAATATTATTATATACAGTTTTCATTCAAAAATTTGTATAGCACAACTCCATCTCTCAGAATGAGGTAGCGGAATTAAGGAATAGGGTCAATCATTTGAGTGTCGTTTTAAAAATGATGAATTTATAGCATCTTGAAAGCAATCGTAAAGCCTGCGATCTAAATTCGATCGTTTTCATTACGTCATAAGTAAATGTCAAATTTTAGAATGCATGTATTTTGTTCTGATTTCTTTCAGATTTGGTTTTGAAGGGTACGATGAACCTCGAAGTATAATGAATTTCAACAAATAATTTATGTGTACGTTTCTATTTCAAATTCGCATTAATTCTTGAACAAATATCTAAAAAGAGGAATTATTCATACGCTTGCGATGTGAAGATATCGTGTTTTGAATTCTAGAGGATAATATATTGTGAGCATTTTGTATATGACAGAGACATATGGAACATTCGTGATTTTTCATCGCTCCCTTTACAATAAAAAAGATGAAAGACACACTTTAAGACAAATAATGTTTAGCTAAATGGAGTATGAAATGTTCTAAAACATGAAGGCCTAAAATTCTGTCTTTCTTCTCGACAGTCTGTATGTTGAACACAGTTTTCGACGCGGGTCGTGTGGCAAATTATCACCTTCAAACAAAAAAAATGTTATTTTCACACATCGATGTCACAGTCATCTTCTTTAACCAGTTTCTAAATTTTAAAATGAAATGAAATTGGGTTGAATGTCCTACTCTTCTGCACCTAACATGGGCTAATAAATTTTAACATGTCTTCGTGCTAAACTTAATAGATTTTCCTCCTTTTGTTTCCCAAAACTTACTGTGATTTTTACTACTCTCCTGATTAAAGGTAATTAATTGTAAGGGACACTGAATAATTTGTGCTTATACTGTATGTATTCATATCTATATTCATGCCGGCAACTTTTTTCCACTCAAATAGTTAGCCGACACCAGAACGATATTTCATTTATATCTACAAATATAGTGGTCAATATGTAAATAGATTTTTTTAGTTTTAATTGCCTAGATTATTACCATTAGAAGTCTTCATATGAGTGTTGGCCGTCAAGCGCATTGTGGCTTTAAACAAATAACTCTACGTTTAGTTTAATATTTATTTGACCGACAAATATTTTTATATAACAAAAACATCCGGTTATATTAAAAACAATTGACTGTTAGAGTGCGAATTATTGGAATTAGAAACTTGTTTGTAACATATTAAGGTTACTAATAGACTCTTCTACATCCAAGTAAAACAGGGATAGCGACGATACTAACTCTAAATATAAATGTACATGTTGGGTATAGGATGTAGCGCTCTGTCATCAATACGTGTGTTAAAATCGTTCATAACCGAACTTTTCTTTCTTTTACAACTTTAAACGCCACAAATTACAAATTTTTCTTCACTTAAAATTTGTAGACAGCATGTCTTCGACATAATAGTAAATATGTTAACACATCAGAAGCAAGGATGAAATTAACTGAAGGAAGTTGTAAAAATTTTATCTACATAAATTATAATATTGTGTATTTATTTTTACCATCATCATATATTATTTCCATTAGTCAATAGTTCAAATAATACTTCTGTATATTTCTCAATGTTTTCCTTTGTACTAGAAATCTTCAAATCTAGCTATATATTATAACGAATAAGACTCTCATATTTACACGAGACCAATGGAACAATAAAAATAGAGTAAACAGATTGGGCATGTTTTTAAAATGTGGAAAAGAATATATCCACTGACCCTTCGAATAATGATTTATTTCTCATTAAGATAAGAATTCCTTTTTATTAAATTTACCCCCCCCCCAAAAAAAAACAACCAACATTAGTTAAAAATAATTTCATTAACAGAACACTTTAAGACACAGACAAAGAATAAGAGTTTTATTGTAAGACATGATAAACAGTAAACGTATCATAGGATTAAACTCATATGAACACAAACCATTTAAAGATTTAAGAAAACCTACCATAAGAATATTCCATGAACACTTAGATACGAAAATTTTCAATAGTACAGCCAAAAATATTTTAATACCACTTCTAGTAAAGATAAAAAAAAATAAAGACAAGGATACGCTAGCATTTTATTGACAAAACCTTTTTAAAACGTCTAATTTGAATAAAAATAATACAGGCCTATATTGAATATAATAGTAAATGCAGGAGGACTGCACTACACGCAAAACAAACAAAAAACAATCTACAAGATAAACTTGCGGACAAGACAGAAAATAGACATTGCAAACTCTAAACAATTGTCAAATCAAGTGAATAGAGATGGTAATAAAATTTAACAAAAAATATTATATAGTTCCAGTGAATATTAAAAAAATTATAATTTGAACAAAAACAGGTATTTAACAAACGGGTTTAAAAGGCACTCATTTGAAGAACAATAATAGGTATGATACAGGGCCTGTGTGTATAAAAGGTGGCAATATGAACACAAATAATAAATATCATATAGGTATAATAATAGTGAATATAAAAACACAACAATGTTGTTAGGATAAAGGGAGAATATAAGAATTGGATTTGTTTTTTACTTAATTGCCAGATCAATAAATTTATTTTGTTTAGTTGCTCATGCAATAAACTAAAGAGTAACTGTTATTAACAAATCCAAAAATGTATATCAGTTTAAACAGGAATAGATACAAATCTATATAACGATCAACCATAAGGATAAGGATGTGTCGAAATTATAGATGTCAGAAATAATACGACAGCGATTCATGTTGGTCTATCACACTTAACCCGCGGGTGTAATTAGTAGGGTGCTGTACCCCCACTAAGAAGGAATTAACAACACCATGATAATGTTTATGTTAAGTACCTAAATACAATATTATCATAAATACATTACATTTTGTTTTTATAATTATATCATATTTGACATGATAACTCCTATATCATGTCGATGACATTCAAATTTAACAATATCTTTAATGGTACTATTACAAGCAAATTGATGACACATTCACATTCACTACAGCAATGTGCTTAAATCGGATTTGGCGAGGTTCGAAGTTTGAGAGAGATGTAGCATAATATCACAACGGATAATTGGGCCAGCAAAAGAAAAAAAAATCATGCTGTCTTATTTATCAGAGGAAAGATATTCAACACACTAGCGAATTTGTTTCGAGAATTATTCTCATTGCGATATCTAAAGGCTCATTCCAATAATTTATACAAACTTACTCATGGTTCTGCTAATGTTAAATAGTTAACCTTTATCGAGTGTAAAGTTCCACTATTCTTTAATATATCCGAACATGTTTATACATTCTTTAGAACATTGTGGATAACAGTAAACAGAGTTGACTTAGTCAATATATACTATAGGATCAATGTTAAAAGTTACATGTAAAGATAATAAAATAGTGGAATTATATTTAGCTAACAGCAGATTGTATATATTGTCAGATATATTCGTATTGGTAAATTATAAAATACTGAACTTGTTCACGACCAGGATATTATGTTAACATTTTATTCATTAATCTACCCTTGTTTTGGTAGTAATTACTGAAGCATGATACCGATAAAGAGATGACTAAAGAAGACTGGTACACAGAATATAAAACGATTCCTTCTAGCCCCAATGACTGGCACAATAAAAATATTAGCGTGTATTGTTTCACAGAGAAAATATCCTCGTCCTTGTACACTAAATGTTTTATCATCTAAAACAACGTCAGAGAAAATGTAGAAAAAAGTGATATTTCAGGAGTGGGTAACAAACTGATAATACAGCAAATTTTATCTCATAAAAAAAAACAAAAATACACCCATAAAACAATTGTGTCACGATCCGCAATGTAAATTCAACGTTTTGGATGCGATCTTGAACAGTGCGTGAGCTGGTTCTGTGAAATGTATAACGGTAATGTATTATTATATGATTTTTATCAAGGTAAACTAATACCCCGAACCTATACGCTATTGACAAATGACTTTAGCGTATGGAGAAAAGAAAATAAACGGAGAAAAACATTAATTCATTACATACAAACAACTCATCGCTGATCGACGTCTTGATCTGATAACGTCACCAAGAAACGTTATGAATAATGGTCTGATGCAGCAGGGCGAGCATTTTGGGCCGCTCTTTTTGTATGTGTGTACAAATATAATACATTTTGTCTGACTTATAAATAGTGCATTTTAATCTATAACTATCCCGTGCGTACATAAGGTTAGATAAATAATAATGGACACTTATATAAACAGACCATAATTCAAACAATCATAACAATATTGCCAGTATTGTGTATTTATTTTAGCTTTGTAAATATGAAAATTATCCAGAGGCTATGTCAAAAAGTCAAATAAAATGAAAAATATTTAAAGAACAGATTGACATTTTTACACAATGGGTTTTGCCTATAATAAAGTAATCTGTACATCTACTCAACAAGAATCAACAGATCAGTTTAAAATATGATTGAATAGGAATTTCTTTTTTTAAATCGAGAAATGGTCAATTCAATACCCTGTCGTTGTCCTTTAATGAAGAGTAACATGTATCGATTCACTTCATAAAAAGGAGACAGATCGAATTATAATAATTATATGGGTATGGCGATATCTTGTAAATTTTACAATTATCTTGTCAATACAGAAGTCAAAACGCTATATATATATATAATTATATATATAACTATGGACGCACTGGGCCCGTACTGAAAACACACTTGCTTCCATGGTCAATCCCTCATAAATCTAATATTTAAACATTGGCATACAAATATATATTAATTGTTTACCATGATTATTGACTGATTTTAATTCCTCTTTCCAATGAATAATCTGATTGCTGACACGATTATCAGAAACATACTTATTAACAAGTCTACAGCCATCGAAATATAACCTTTGAAATTAGCCACTGTTGGATCTCTCCCACCATTCAATCTATCCAATAAAATGGATTTAATTTATTATTCGTGAGTGAGGAACCTTCTTGTTATACATGCTTTAGTTCCTATAAGTTCCTCCGCACAAGGGTTTTTACTTGATCGTATCGTCCCAGTCTTATAAAGTAAGTAAATTTCAAAATCATTATCCCTTACAAAAGTGTTTTATCCCAGAATTCCCGTAATGCAACTTTAACAATTAAATTATTTGGAATTCTTTACACTAGTACCATTGACTGCAGATAAAGAAGTGACCAAATGATAACATGTAAATAAACTGAATATTTCCTAAATATATTAATTTGATTCCCAGTTCGACCAAACTAAGTAATTGTCCATTCGTGTAAATAGAAGAAGGTGTCACTGACCACTGATTATGTGTATAACACGAGTTAAATATATTAATGGCATGTAAACGCCAGTGCTCTTTAAATGATGCTGAACTAGAGAAACAAGATCGTATAGCTGCTGAATGTTGACATGATCATATATATCTATTGATACGACATTGGTACGACATTGATACGACATTGATACGATGTTCACAAGCACCTGGTCCCGTTTCAAGAATGAGACAAGTGAATGTCACATATTAACCTTGTTCATTAACCCACGTTACAAAACTATGAACTTTAGATATAAACATTATTAATAGCCTCTTAGTTGCTAAACCGTATAGAAATGTAGATTTGGAATTAAAATTGAATTTGAAATTAACCGCATTGCTAAAAATCATAACTCTAAGACTTGTACGTTAATTTGAACAAAAGAGGAAAAACGGATGAATCTCTCTGTTTTATTTATTTCTCACCTCTAGTCAGATGTCGTTTCTTGATTGAGAGAGCGAGAGAGAAAGAGAGGGTGTGTAAGAGAGAGATCGTCTATTCAAAAGAAATGAGAATCAAATTTGCTTAGGAGAACCTGAAGTAGAAATATGACGAAATATATAATGATATAAATGGCTATCAGCAGTGTCATAAGAAATGGATGAAATTAAAGGCCGGCACATTGTCCTACAAAGAATTACTCGTCAACGACAACCAAATTTATCGTCGTCGACAATATGTCGGTTGCGCACACCATACCAATGATCTGGAATAAGACTAGTAATTAATGTAGTGCGAGTTATTAATAGACAATTTTCCCTTAATTTTTTTCTCCCCTCTTCCTGTATTTTTGGGTTGCCTTTTTGGTCTAGAATGGGAGAAAAGGGATCACACTTGCAATTTTATAGCTGTTTTGGTTAATACTGGTGATATTACAGCGGAGGGATGAGGATGTAAAATGTCTTTCTGCGGAGCAATCAAATGTATCGGAAGTGAGATTTTCGCCCCAGTCAACTTCTAATCCCCGTAGCAAAAAAATCTAAACGATCAACCTTCTACAAGTTTATGATGATGAGATTGCCAAATATGGTCCCCATTGTGCCTAAAAAGCTACAGCCTGTGATGTTACACCCATTTAACATTGAAGTCAATGGGCAAATAATTACTAGTCTGAGACCTTCTATAGTCTATCGACTTATGGTTAGTTGACACATTTTTCGTCCCATCCGAACGACTAGTCAGCTGTCCTTGTCAGGCCCCCCTTCTGCATCACTGACAAGGAGAAATCACGTCGGAAAATCGAAATGAACTTTCTCGGCCAATGCAGGGATATAAAATCAATATGAAGAATGGTTAGTTTATATAAAAGCAATATGCATTATAAAATCGCATATTTGGAGACAGATTTAATCAACCAGTAGCAGCCACACAATTGTATATGCCCTTTGACCAAATGTATGACGCTATAGTGGTAATAATCCACATAAAGCTCCTTGTCATCAAGTCAATTTATGTTAGCAAGTTCCATTCAACTACAGTGCTCAACGGTTATACTAAAACGACATAAGGGACATAACTACATTTTCCGTCTAACTCGGAAGGATTAGTATACGGCCACAGAACACTAATTTTTTTTTCATTGACTTTAACGTTAATTCTCGTCTCTTAGACAAGCTCTAATTTTCCCCAAAATTTTCGTTGGGTAGAATGCTTTCTGCAACGGATGGGGCAACATGTGGCTAACTCTTTCCCAAAATCTTGTTTGGGGTTGACCGTGAAAAACCTAAGACAAGACAAGCTGTAAGTATAAACAATTTTCGGTCCTACAACTCTGTATCCCTCCTCCTCAAAATCGTGAATATTCACCAAAACCCCTTTCTTCGATTTTACACCAAAAAAAGTCAACAAAAATCGCCATGCAAACGGGGGGAAAAGGAAAGGGAGAGAAAGACTAAAAATAACTTTTGCCCTACATTCGGGGTGACCGCGTACAAATATTTGGTGAGCTGTGTCCATACGAAAGTATGGTCTCTTTGCCCGGCTCCATTTTCCCAAAAAATTCGTTGGATTGAATGTTTTTCTCTACAGACAGAGGAACAAATTGCACTAAATTGGAATAAGGTTGACCGCCAAAATTTTGAGATACATAACCTTGAAGTAGCAAACTAAAAACATGTAACTATTCGCCGTACATATCACCGTAACCAACGTTTTAGATCTGTTATCTATCCGCCTCTCATCCCCGGTACCCCAAGCGGTTTCATTCCGTTAATCTCCACTAACCCCTGGGATAATCTATGGGGGGGGGGCACATTTTCAAGTTATCCGCCCTTGATGATTATGCTATTTATAACGACCAATCCCATCAATCGTTAATTGAGAAGGAAGTTGACAAAGGGAAGTAACTCTCAGTAGGGAAAACGCAAAGGCTCCCCTTCAAGAGACAAGGTTAGGAATTAGCCACAAGGTAGGCTAAATGAGAGAAATCTAAACTTTACTAAATTATATTTATTAACAACAAATTACTACCATCTTATAATATATTAACGAAGACCGGACAGGCGTTTCTATCATTCGGCAAACCTCGACAGATTCCGGTGCCCTACATCTAGACTCGGCTGTATGATGAAGTCCGCTATTTTGGAACTATTTTAAAGGACCCGGATAAACAATGGCTGCTCCATGGCCATGGAGATTATATCAACAAACTAATAAAATGGCTGCCCCCATAGAGATTATATCTAGAAAAGACGCCATTATGGGACTATTTTGTGAAAGCGGAATGTTTTTCTTTTGAAGTAAATCGGTAGTTGACTAGCCGCATCGCAAATGTATGGTCGTAGGTACATATCAATTACTATCATACATCCTAGTCTAGATGTAGGTTTCGGAGAGTACCGGAATCTGTCGAGGTTTGCCGAATGGTGTTTCTATATTATATGAGGAGCAGAAATTTTTTGGATCAAATTGCGAAGTATAAGTTCAATTATAATAAACATAACAGAATAATATATTTCAGACAAAGACCGTATAATAATAATAGTAACAAAAGTCAAACATATCGATGTTATATATATTTGAAATCAGCGAAACATACTACAGATTGTGATAATACAATTGAATATAAATAAATATATACATTATTTACACAAATTATTCAATAAATCAACATGAATATGTTATCTACCCTTATATAAACGAACACAAAACGACTGGTTTGTAAACTGTTTTTAGTTTGGTTCGTAGACTTTAACCACAATCAAGGCAAAGGTAGACAATTTGAAATCGTGGAAATTCCTTGATTAACACAGGGTGTAGTGTAGTGTAACGGAATGACTATACTGGGGGTACTGAGGAAGTTCACCTCTAAATCATGAATATTTACCGAATCCGGACAGAAAATGTTAATTCAAACCATCTTCGTCCATTATAGACCAACTAATCAACAAAAATGGACAAGCAAAGGGGGATAAAAGAGAGAAAGAGAGAGAGAAAGAGGGATTATTGCTATAAATAGACAAACTACAATTTGTGGGTAGCGAGGGGTGACATTTAATGTTGTGTGTCTCCATAATCCTCTTTCCGCTGAGGTCAACGATAAATCCATGCCATTCCTTGACCTGTATCATTTTGCTCCCATTATCCAAGTCTTTATAGCCACATATAGTCTCACATGTCTACGCCCCATCAAGTGCATCTATTGGTTGTCACGTATTGTCTAATTCATGATTGTTTACTTTTTGATCCCTCATGTGATTCCCCCATGTCCCAAATCATGAAACACTCCAGCAACAGGTCGCTAGCCTGTTCGACCCCTGCATTGGCCGAGAAAGTTCATCTCGATTTTCCGACGTGATTTCCCCTTGTCAGTGATGCAGAAGGAGGGCCTGACAAGGACAGCTGCCTTGTCGTTCGGATGGGACGGAAAACCGAGGTACCGTGTACACATTAGAGTACACGTAAAAGATCCCTTGGCAGTTGGAATGCGATATAAGAGTAGGCCGTAGCGCCGCTGCCCGGGCAAAATTTCCCTATGGCGTACGCCCGTCTTCAATTAGCTCAGGTTAAGTCCATAACAGTAGGACGTTAAACCCCATTTCATTTATTCATTCGTTTCATTGGCTAATCCCGCGTGTTATATAATTTACAGATCTTGCTTAGTATAGTAAAGACAAGTAAAACGAAATTTGGAACTATAAAAAAACAAAACAGGATTAGATCTTTGTTTTAATCAGATTGAGTCTGTATCACTACAGATGCGGTTAGGGCTAGCTGATATAATATGCATTGTTGTTTGTGATGGGCCGTATATTGTGTTTAGTGAAATTGTGTGTGGTGCAGTCACCTTGTGTTTACTATGTTGATGGGAGGCAATCACTGATCTTTGAAGTGTGCGTTTCAGACAAAATCAGATTCACTTTTTTTATCGGTAAGGTAACCAAATGTTTCTCATTGACTAAAATCCCTGCATCTGTTCTGAAAAGGAAAACTGGAAAGCCATGGGCCTGCATGTCAAGCAAGGAAGTTCTAGGTTCGGTGAGGATCTTTACAGGGCGAATGTTAGGGATTCCACATTTTCCGTAATAATTGAACAACGACCTGGTATACATCCGATCTCACTCGCCATGATGGGATGGAAAGATAAATCAATTTATAAAAAATTGAATAGTTCACAAATACGCTGTAATGACTTATACATCTTATCTGGCACCAAATAGTTCTATATACCTATGTTTACATTTTTTTCGAATAAATATATCAAATCTGTGACATTTTTTTTGCCTAAAAGAAATTCCTAACTTTTCGTTGATCTTAATCCTGAATCACAAATTTAATTGGGGTCAAAGGCCGTGACATTTTCGCCTACTGCTATGTCTTGGCCTTCCTTTAAATTTTTGTGTTTATGTTTTATTTTTTGGTTTAAAGCAGCATTTGGGATTTTTTCCAGTATATATATATTTAGTTTAAATTCATGCAACATGTATTATCTATTTAGGCATAATTGATTTTGAAGATAAATAAACCACATACGATTTAAAGCATTATTTACACCTTATACGTATAACAATCTTAATGAAAAAAACAATGACAAGGGCTATAAATGTACAATAGTAATATTGATACTAAATGCTGAAACGATATGATAATATATTAAAACGGTTCACCTACAATTAAAATAGTTTCTCAAACAGTTTGGTATTAAGCTGGTGGGACTTCTGATTCACGCAAACTGGGGACAAAATTCCGAAACAAGTGAGTCTTGCTTTTAATGAAACAATTAAATCAAAATCGACGTTGCGCAAAATAGTCACAGGCCTTCTGGTTTTCGTATCTATTCAACACCTAAATTGACCTTTGAGGAAATTTTTCTCACTTTGCGTCACATTTTTCGGTATGCTGAGAATATATATACATGCATGTGCATCACAATACTTTCCTGCTGTTACTATTAGACCATCGACAAAATCATTACCGCTAGATTTAAGTTGATTCAAATGTTAAGAACTTCTAATTGTCACGACGTTCATGATTGTCAAACCCCTAAAAACTGGTTACTTACAATTTGATAATGCATTTGAACCGCGTAAAGTTGAGTGTAACTTAAACCCCCCAAAATGCCCTAGGTGGATTGCAGTGGATTCTTTTCTTGGAGTACCTTACAATAAAGCATGTAATAATCGTGTGTTTCAGATTTTTATCAACAGGTTGGAGGGTCTCCTATTAGCCTGTATGACAGGGATAGATTGTCATCCACCTATCATGGTTCACTTTCAAGTTACTCAGATATTGTGGTCGCTTCCTCATATTTTATACTAGTAGATGGACCAGGGGATTCATCAAATGCATCATCTATTTTTAGGTCTTCTTCTTCCCTTTTCACCCTTTCCTCTTCTCCTTCTCCATTTGCACCTTCCGCTTCCACGTTTTCTTCTTTTGTATCTTCAGATATTGGTTTGGCTAGCAAATAGAACTTTTTGAACAAAAAGAAGGAAACTCCGCAAGACATTCCAAATACCGCAAAAATAAATACGCCGGCCATGTGCGCAACCCCAAACTGACCCCGTGGCTTCTTCTTGTTCCTTCTATCTTTGTCGCATTTCCTTTTATCCTCCCACCACCTACAAAACAAAATATCTGTAATTTCAGGTCACCTATCAAGCTGTACCTTAGGGCCAACAGAGCCTTAATCCAGTACAGGGTTTCCTTCTCCGATTGCTAAAAACTCACACACTAAAGCGAATTATTGAATAGTTCCGTAATACCAACCTCTCTCCGAAAAGTAGTATCCGCAGTTGCAATTGGAACATAAACATAATTCTACGAAACGCGTTCGAAATTTGACATACAAAACTATATATAACAACCAGTTGACTTATCAAGCTGAAGACTATTATTGAAACATAAACAAATACAACTTCAAGGAAGACTTGAAATCGCTGATCGTCATTAATCCACATAATGACCACTTAATCCACATACAAATATACTTAAATTGATGATTGGGCACTCAAAACGACAGAAAATTAAACGAGACGGAAATAAAATGAAATTAAATGCGGTTTAACGTTTTTCTTTTCTGAACAAACGAGGCCCAAAAAGGCGGAAACACACCAGGCTATTTGATGTGGGCAACTGTATCCGACAAGACGCTGTTCTTTGCTATACCTTCCTTCCTGTACTAATGACAAGGGGAAAACCAGGCTGGAATATCCAGAGTAACTTTCTCGGCCACTAACGAAATATTGCTTAGATATGCAGAGACTCTTGACATTCTGACTTAAAACTTTCAATTTGTAAAAAAACACACTTACTTTTTCTTCCAGTTTTGTATCTGTCCATTCTCCTTTAATTTCAACAATTCAATATTGATATTGGTTTTAAAGGGAGCTCCTTCCTTCATACCAATTCCGTGTTCTTGCATCAAAATGGGTGAGGCCACGACCTTCATATTACAATATTCTCCTTCTACGTACGAATTAATAAGATAGTCATATACAAAAGCGCAATTACCATTGGCCGCCCTCTTTTGTCCTTCAGATGAATTGGCAACAAGACCATTAGAATATATCATTTTGTCCCACAATCGTTTAAAAACCGGTTCCGTCCCCATTTGAAGAAAATGTTTTGTTGCTGAGTTCTTGACAGTTCCGCAGCTAATGTCATCGTTATCTGCCAGTGATTCAAAAGAATCGACTGTATTTCCTAAATCTTTTGTCGTCAAGAAGGCCGCCATGTTGGCGGTGTAAGTTGCCACGGTAATAAGTACAACGAAATTGAATCCTGAAGTGAGTATGCGTTGCGATATTGGTTCTGGAGAAAAGTCTGTTCCTCGTTTTAAGAGTGCTCCCATTGAAAACCAAAGAGTCTCCCTTGCAGTAAACTTCGTCGACGGTCGTTTATAGTCCAACAAGAAGAACACCATGGAAACAACAACAAAAGAGCCAAGAATTGTCATCCAGAGTTGAACAGAAAAAGGTTGAAGGAACTGGAAGATAGTGTTATGATCATCTGGCCTGGATATCAAGATGTTTACTCCAGTAGTCAAAACACCAAGACTGAAATCTATAGCAATTTCTCTTTTTGACGTAATCGATATTGCACCCATAGCTAATGTTGCGTTCTAAAAAATAAATATATAATAATATTATTATTTTATAAAAACTTAAACATAAAAATAATGAATATTACTACAGTAGTCAAATCACCAAGACTGAAATCTACGGCAATTTCTCTTTTTGACATAATTGATATTGAAAGTATTTTGAATGAATTGTATTCTGTATGCCAATGCCATACTTCTGAAAAATTGTCCTGTGCTGCCTGTGTACTGAACTTAGCCCGACAAATTGTACACACTTTGAAAAAATCTACAGCTAAAAAACTCGGTGTCCTCATACAGGACATCATCCATTCTAATCAACTTAATGAACGCTTTCTTCCTCAATACTACGATGTTATTACCGATTTGATAAACAGTAAATTTTCACCCAATTATTCCATACAGCCTCATAAAGTGCATAAGAAAAAACCTGATGTGCTATGTAAAATCCTTTTCACGGATAAACATATACAAGACATTGGACTGAATAGAATCTTCAGAGACCGTTCAGTTATAAAATCTATACCAGGTACTATTCCTAAAATTTCACCTACAGTCGTATACAAATTTTTACCTCCTATCCGTAATAAAATATTTAACTACCATGAAACTATCGAAAACCTAAACGTACAAGAATTTATTGAAAATTACGATAATACTACATGTCAATGCACCAACTCTCCCTTTAAAGATACATTTCATGACCATATACTGACAGGAAACTTTGACATTATCGAAGACAAAAATCTTAGAAATCTCTTCAGATTGGGACCACAATTTCGGGAACAGCCAAATAGAACTAATTTTAAAAAAATTATATAATGATCTCAAATCCCAAATTAGGAAATGCATTGTAGCCTGGTCTGATAAATTTCGTGCACCTCTTGAGTCTTTTGGAGAGTGGAAAAATACTGTGTTTGATCTCTTGTCAAAAAGAATCAAATATATCAAACTTAAACCAAGACATCCGCCACCAGAGGTTCTAAAAAATGCATCTGCAGTTGAGTGTCTTGCCACTCTCCAAGAGAGATTTGTTCTAACACCTGTCGATAAGGCCAGTAATAACATTGCCTTTATCTGTAAAAAGTACTATATTAAAAATATTCTGACTGAAGTTGGACTCTGGCCCAGCACAAATAATGACACTTATAAATGCATTACGGATTTAACTAAACAAGATATCTTGCACAACCAATACTCTTTTAACAAGAGTAATGATATTAAAGACAATGTGAAAATAGATGCACTACCGTACATTTATTCGATACCCAAATTTCATAAAAACCCAGTAAAATTTAGATATATAATATCCTCCAGTGTTTGCCAGACAAAACCTCTTGCACAGACAATCACCAAAGGCCTTAAATTATGCCAAACCCAACATGCAATTTGGTGCAAAACACTTCGAAATTACACTGGTATTAATAGTTTTTTCATTATTGATAAAAAAATAAACCTATAGTAGAGACTATAGATAAAATCAATAATAAAGATAATGCAAAAACAATAGAAACGTTCGATTTTTCTACTTTGTATACTATGCCCCAACATGCAGATCTTAAAAATAATTTGGATTGGTTTGTAGATAAAGCCTTTAATGGAGCTTTCGGAAAAGGCAGACACTTGATGGCCATTTACTCTCAAGATGCTAGATGGATCATAAAACCTCGCAATGCCGAAACTGTAATTTTTGATAAAGAAAAATTTCAAAACATAATACATTTTCTCATTGACAACGCCATATTAGAGGTTGGGGATCAGATAATACAGCAAACTATTGGTTTACCAATGGGAACTGACCCCGCCCCATTTATGGCAAATGCACATTTACATAAATATGAATTCTTCTTTCAGGACAATAAAAGAAAAACAGATTACAAAGTAGCTAAAAGTCTCAACTACACCTTCCGTTACATTGATGACATAACACCCATCAATGATAATGGAAATTTCAATAAATATAAAAGTGAAATATATCCCCCTGAACTAATATTAAAAAAAGAAAATTCCGGCACCCAAATTGCATCTGTTCTTGACCTGGACATCAATATCATTAACAATAAATTTAATGTTGGTATTTTCGACAAAACGGACAAATTCGGTTTTGAAGTAGTAAAATATCCGTCAATTTAGAGTAACATACCTGATACAACACTATATAATGTTTTCTATTCACAGGCATTACGATTTTTGACCGTATGTAACAATAAAGAACTGTTTCTTTCCCGAATAAAATCCCTGTTTTTGAAATGCACTGCCAAAGGAGGTACACAGTTACACATATTTAAAGAAATTTCGAAACTTCCGTTTCATCAATATACCAAGTTTAACATTTCTTATAAGTATATAACCGAGTACATATTGGATAATTATCCAATTTAATTTAGTTTAATTTGTATAGTTACGTAACCATGTTTGGATTATCGCCCTTATTGTTATTATTTTATGACTTCATAAATACACTTACATTGTATGCTTTCTTCTACATTCCTGTTTTGCATTACTTGTATGGGGTATTTAGTATTATGTTTTGTGCAATTATACAACTTAAAAATTCTGATTGGTTGTTTAAACTTATAGCTTTTAGCATTATTAAATCTTGATTATCGCCCTTTTTGTTAAGAAATTCTATTGACGTCATTGATAACATTACGACGTATTTACGTCACACCATTCAGTTAGCAGACAACTGGCTCCTGAGGCAGTCTACATTTTCTTTGCTTCTTTGTGTTGGGTTGTTTGTGCGTTTTCTTGTACGAGTGAAATATGTTCAATTTTGAGTGAAGTCTGTGTTGCTTCAGACCCAGGACTGTACAGCGCAGTGGACGCTTACGGCTAGGCCCCGGATCCATTCACTTTTTGTTGAATTGTTTTTTTGTTTGTTTTGTTTGCTGTTTCGGAGTATGATGTCTTGTCGTTATATTTGTCCTTTTTGTAAATCATATGTGGCGCAGTCCCCCTGCACTAACTATTAGCTAATGTTGCGTCCTAAAAAATATGAAATAATCATTAATATTTTTAAATACAAGCTATAACATAAAAATTATGGTCAATATTTTAAAACATACAAATCTTTTTGTGGTTACTGAATGAGTTAACCCATAGTTCTAAAAGATACATTGCCCCACCCTTCCACTATCAACTGCATTGGAACACATGCTTAAGTACATACACGACACCTACCACATTTAGTGGAAATCCATCAAGGTATTTTGAACATGACTGACACCAAAATATCGAAAAGTTCCATTGTTGATAATATTTTTTCCACAACTATTAGTATATATTAATGGGAAAGACCAACGATTTTCAACAAGGTTTCCATAAATCTTAAATATATATTTATAAATAATCCCCCTTGTAACACACAGAAAAAAGTTTTTGTAAGCGAGAAATTAATTTTTATTTGAACCGCTGGTCTCCCCCTTTAAGTACATGTAATCATACCCCATTTTTAATTTCTCCGACCATGCCATCCCAAGTACCGTCATCTTTCCTAACACCATATTGGTTAGGGCTGACATATATCTTATAGTTAAATTTAAGAGATTTACTTAAACTCTCAAGTAGGCCAACGGTGAAGCCTTCAAATTTATCCCCATTAACTGACGTCTTCTTCATTACAAAGGGTTTTTCCTGTAAATCAAAACGATTGAAAATTCGAAAGACGAATAATGTAATGACATTTCAAAATACAAATCAGAGCAGAACAGTAGGACGTTAAATCCAATTTCATTTCTAAAATAAAAAAAATACTGAGAAAGTCGTTGATAAAGTCAAGCCCTAAAAAAACGATATAGTGTAATCATCAAATGGACTGTTCACCGTGTACAAAATACACGACTAATAGTGGTAACATCTGTCCGGAAGGGTAAGCTTACCCTGCCTGGCGCCACACCCGCCATAGCTGCATCCGAGCCATTAGACGAATTCTCGGTAAAATAGTGTGAATGGCAAATGGACTATCCGTATGCAAAATGCACGTGACGAACAGTGTTAACGATGTAGTAGACATACTCAGTATCCCGTCAATTGAATATATCTAGAATAATAGCCGAAGGAGACCTGTTATATTTACCAATCAAGACAATATGACGAACATAAACGGAACCAGCGATAGGATGTTACTACTAATGATCATGTCAATCCTTTGTAGCAATTTTATGATAAAAGTGCAATACTATGATATCACGTGATCGTCCATTCCTGATTCCGCCATCGCGGACTACTTCACTCAGCGGTGATATTTCATTGTGTACAGTCTGTGACGACTTCACAATTTTAAACAATCAAAAAAGGTTTAATGTAGATCTCCGTGCGTAATGATCAATGCCATTGTGACTCATTTTCTACATTCATTTTGACAGGGTTTACACGATTAGCTAACAATTTAAAGTATCCAGTCAACAAACTTCTTCTAAAGTAGTATTATGTCTGTCCTTTTTTGGCAGTTGTTGATATGGCACCAATAAATAATAAGGGATTTAAAAATTACTTACAATAACTACCACCACATAGACGGTTTCTGGAAATATATCATACTTGGCTTTTAGTAATGCCCCATCATCTGGCACAGTTTGATTTAGTCGCTCAGCTGCTTCGGTACCATTCAAACCCCATTCCGCGATCTGAAACATAAAAGATACAAGGCGTGGAAGATTCGAACACAAAGATTTGAAACCTTTAGTCAAAACTAGTGACGAAGGCGTAATCTACTTACTTTCGGAAGAATGTAAGACAACAAGTTTGTATTTTGAATCGTACAGAAATATAATCCAGAAAAAAGGAATTCATGTAATACAGATGGTAATGAAATAAAATGGGGTCAACACAATAAAAAATTTTATTTCTATGGTTCACGTGTGATGCTAGTTCGGAAAATTAAGTGATAATATAAAGACCTTACACAATAAAAACAGGCCATAAAGATAACACTAAACACTTATTTACCCTATGATACATTTTCTCGCCGCCATGTCTGTAAAGATCTAATGTGTACTCTATCCTCTGCCCAGTGGCATTAAAATGTATTTTGCCAGTTTTACCTCTTTCTAACTTTACCTAGTGTACAAAGTTCATATAAAAAAGTAACAAACTATAAGTTTTTAAACATTTATATAATATATATTATGCTTATTGACCAGAAAGAAGCGATTTCCCTGGACGCTTATAACTACCATTCATAATTTTGCCCCTGCAGAATGCAAAAGTTGAAAAAGTCGAAAATTGGAAGCCACGACAAAATGAAAGGCGACAACACACACACACGCCACAACACAACAATGTGACTCGAAGAGAAGAAAATAGGAAATTTAGGCGATTTGTATTATTATTGTCGTGCTGTCGACTTGTCTAGTTTCGCTCGAAAGTTGCTGTAGTCTTTACAGCCCAGGTCACATCTGAATATGCACAATTCGCGTTGAACACATTATGTATGTGATATAGTCTAGTATTGACGGCGATGGTTTACTTCTTTGGCAAAACACCTTAATACCACGGAAATCATTCTATTACCAATGGGAACGAGGAACGCACAGACAAAAATAAATCACCATTATTTCTGCAATATGTAAGATATGCGGATTAAATATAGAGCCTGAACAAAAACTCACCAACAAAAGGAACAGTTGTAACCTGAGCGCCAGTTTTGACAAAAGAGCCGGGCTTGAAACATCTCAAAAGATCTTGACTGGCAACGCACGGGGCTTGGTTAAGAAATACAGCTATCCCGAGTGAGTAAACAAATTAAAACTTACGGATTTTAGAGCTTTCATAAACCTTGCTCCTGAAAATGTGTCTGTGACCTCTGTCTGGCCAGATATATAGGAACTTAAACCCACTGATGTTATTCTCCCTGCATCCAATGAGGCAGCATCAATGGCACTGCCCACCTTTCCTTCGGGTCGAATGTAGCGGAATGCTAAAAGATGACAACGTATCGAGAAAAGACGGAGGCGAAACATATTAGTTGCATCAGAGAAAGGCAGAAGATAAGAGCTCTGAAATTCAGGTAAATAAAAAATGAATTAAGAATGACCATTCTTGCAAATAGTGTCATCAAACCCTTTTCTTCACAAAATAAATAACTCGGAATCATTAAACGAATCCTTGGTGTGTAGATGACTAACATATTTTAACATTGAACAGTTTATAACGTTAATTGGTCAATTTTTATAATTGCCTTCCCTTGTATGTAAATGTATTGTTATACAAACTTCGGTAATTTTTTAAAATAATATATCAATAAAATTAGGTTGATAACATTGAGAGAATACTCTTAAAAGCGCCGCTCAGATAAATAAGTAGCTATTTTTCAACAAGTATGTGCTATATGGGGACTGAACAAGAATCATTTATATGTTTAAAGTCATGTTGTAGTTTCCATTTCTGTGTTTGAAATCATTGAGGATCTCACAAGTAGTGTCCTCGATCTTCAAATAACTAAAAGTGGCACCAGAACTAGCAGCAACCGTGTTTAGAAAAATATTTCTCTGCAGGTCTGGTCAGAGCAGTTCAGTCCTACATACAGTTTCTTAATAACGGTTTCGTTGTGCGTCGATGGTATTTTTATGTCTGATTTGAAGATATTTGATGGATTTGATGTTACAAACAATGGAAACAATAAAAGAAAATACAATATAATACTTACTGGATCAACGAATATAAAATATTGCTCTTCGTTCGACAACAAGTTAAATGCCTTCGCCTGAATATATAAAGAATAAAAGAGTGCTTGTATATAGACATTTATAGCTGGGCACACGCTTCCGGTTATTATCACGGGGAGATCGACAAAATACGTGCAGCTCAGAAAAGGGTAAGCCAGTGGAGGAAATATTTCATTTAATGGGTAATACTAATGTCTCGACCTTTGGACTGTTTCAAGATAAGGTCTACACGTGTATATTTTGGTGTACACTTGGAAGTCAAAATTCAAAAAAGATTGTATGTAAACGCACATTGCAAGGCACAGTCATGGTGCCTCGGATAGAAATTGACATTGCAACCAGTTCTGCTAGTCTCAAAATACCCGAGCGAGACATATTATATCCATTATGTTTTTATTATTATGTTTTAAAAAAATAAGCTGACTTACTTCTTCACATAAAAAAACAACTTGTAGTTCTTCTTCTCCAGAATAATACTTACCGCGTGCAGGCGTACTTTCAGAATAACATTACTTACCTATTCACCTCTAGAACGTTAATTACCCATATTTTCAGAGCTGTATTTTAACAACAGTTCCATCTCTACAAAATGAGTTACGTCCCCAACACGGTACTTTCACTACAAGTTTATTGCTACCAATCACTTAACTTTCAGTATACGACAATATGTTCATCTCTAGTAAAAATTACTTGAAATTTTTGTACTGTACTTAATTTCACAACATGTTTATCTGTAGTAAATTATCTGAGCGCTTCTACATAAAGTTCATCTCTAGAATTTCACAACATGTTTATCTGTAGTAAATTATCTGAGCGCTACTACATAAAGTTCATCTCTAGAATATTAGTTACGTCTGTCAGTGCTTTAAGTTAATCTCCGGAACTACTTACCCCTTTCAAAACTTTTGCAATAAGTTGATCTCGTTCATCTCTTGGACTACAAACTATTACATGTCTTTGTCTGGAAAGGCGTACGTTAAGTAGAATCTTGTCTATCAGGATTTCGAATACATTGGATCTAACATCCACAGAATGTGGTATCAAAGAAACTTCCTCGTTTAAGAGCTGACCTGCGAGATCTTGACATTCTTAGAAATATATAAATTATCTTGTTAGAAACATGTATTTGTAAATATGGTTACACACTGATAACGTGTCTAAATTGAGAATTGATATTCATTGTGTTTGTATGATTCTAGTTCAAAGCTATAGAAACCACATCAATTGGACCACAGGAAGAATATGTAAACTATATATTTCAGGCACTTGCCATTGGGAAAATTAATAAGAATACTTATTACGGTATCATTTCTCAGTTAATTACATATGATTGGGGGAAGGGACATTCATAAGATCTTGTTGAAAATCTAAGACAACTTTCATTGAAAACAGATACCTTGGTTGTCTGCTGGATTTTCTGGCATGATCATAATCGCACTGGGCCATTCCTCAACCACAAACTTATCTACTACCGCTAGATTCTGGTCCTGGACTGGTGGACGAATCTCCACTATAGTCTTCCATTTAACTGTATCTTCTACACGACTCGTATCAATACAGTCAAAACCTTTATAATCAGTCACTATGTAAGGGATACCTTCTTTTTCTAACACCATTGCTTAATTCGTGTAAAAGGGTCCAATGACGAGATTCGGTTTGGTGCCTTGGGATGTCATGGGTGAAAATATAAAGTGGGTAATGTCCATCCTCCTCACAGTGTTCCGTTTGATTAGAACTAATCCTACTACTCCCTGCTGGACTGAGTGGGTATTATTGTCACTAATTATGACTGGTCAGTGGTCCTATTACCGACCAATCACTGACTTCGTTACAAAGGTATTACCTTTAAAACAGGACGTTTAATTAGGGCAACTGTGTTTACATAACGTTACGTCATGGCTGTACGGTTTTTTATGCTATATTAACCAGCGCATAGCAGGATATAGCAGCAAAACTAATTGCGTGACAAACGAGGCTATCGGTATTGACGTAAAGTAAACACTACTGTATGGTAACGAACAGACTTTCAACGTTTTTAATACCTTAAATCTTTGTCCAAAATATTAAGGAAGAACCAAGATTAAACGACGGACTGTCATGTTACTGTACGTAAGTGGTAGATTTGATTGAACGAGAAGAATAGACAAGAAACCGAAGCCAATCCAGCAATGGCAAGAGAGGAATTTCTCGAGCCGTTGCTTCAGGAATATGGCTGCCTTCTAAGGGCGTCTTCGGATATATATATATCCAGAAAAATTAGCACAACCGTAAAGCTGCACTACTTTGTTTCACGGTAAAAGATGAAAAGATAAAAGGTTTGCCGACACAAACTGATTTCAACACTGGTTTAATAACATTTTAACATTTTAAAGTACTTTTCGTCCGTCTTGGGACTATTCATCAATAATGTCATAACATATAGATGGACAGTATAGTATATTTATACATATTTATATTTACATAGTTACACTGTTTTAATTGGCTATAGTTACCATTGTCTATGGTTACATAGTATATCTTTAACTAATATAAAACATGTACACACGTGTGTTAATCTGTAGTATATGGGTTCAATTAAGGAACAATGAGTGGAAGATTTACTTAATGAAGTTGGGATGTTGGGGGTTATGGGTAGCGACAAAGGTAATGAAATTATCCGAACTGTCTTTTGCTTTAGTAGCCCTCAGTGTTCGGATATCAATTGCCAAAGCCTTATTTATCCCAACTTCTATTACCTCGAGGGGGTAATACTGCTTCAATACATTTCTTTTTATCTCACTCATTCTGACAACCTGTGGGTCTTCATCTATCACAATGGTGCATATTTTTCTAGCTAAAGAAAATGGTATATTATTTTTGGTATGGCGTGGGTGACATGATTTATATGAAAGATAGTTTTTGGTATCTGTTTCTTTAGAATACATATCCGTTTCACTAGAACGGCCAAGAATGCGATTTGCAGATCCATCGTTTCAATTGTGAATTTGATATATATAAACAATGATAATATTGTTCATGGAGAATGGTCCGTAGATTAGCCCACAGAATTTCTATTTTATTAAAATACAATGTTAAATGTTAGTGACCTTATCTAAAGTCCAGTTTAGGGGGCCGCGCGGTTCAGGGCAAATTCCAGATGAAAGTTTCACGGTTACCGTTCTAGCGGCGCGGGAGCGGAGACTGGGCTATTTCTCAACCTTCTCTGCGAGGTTCCACTCAATCGGGTGATTTTACAGTTCCCCGCCGTTATATTGTATGCCATTCGGAACTGGAGATATTTCGTATGCGATCAGATATTATGTAATTCTTCTTTTATTACAGACCGTTTAATTGTGGGTTACGCATGCATTCCATTCAAAAGGATATGAACTGATCTTTTCGTCGCATTAGGGGCCCCGCGAATCTAGTCAGGTCCAGGGCCCGGTTAAGCTTGGCATTGCCCTTATCTGATTTTATTTAAATTGGCTGAATTGTACTCTTGGTGATGAGAAAGAGCACTACCGAAAGTTAAAATGTTTCGTTCGAAAATGGCAGTATTAAGTCGTATGAAATCTTGTAAACACGATTCAGGGCAGAAATCATGATAAAGATATACAATTATCATGTATTTAAGAACATCTGAGTTTTAAAAATTCGCCATGAAGAATGGTCTCGCCTGTACGAAAACGATTACAGAACTATCACAAAAATAGAAACCAATGTAAATTTGGGGTATATCTTACGTACGTTAGGGGGAGAGAGAGAAGGAGAGAGAGAGAAATGAGGTTTAACGTTCACTCAACACAACTAAGTCATTTCTGGACTAACATATGGTTAAATTGATATGAATAATGTTTGGATATATCACTAAGAGTTATGTATTTCCATAACCTTTATATTCTGCGTATTACGACTTTAACCATGTTATAATAGTTAATATAGTCGATGATTCAATCACAAGTAGTTATAATCGCTTTAAAATTTTAATTAACGTTTTGCTAAAAAAACATTTGCTAAATATTCACGTGGTAAATTGAGAAGGTAGATGGTCTACGCACGAATTTTTAATTATATAGACGTAGATTAAAATGTTGGGATTCTCACGAAGAACTGACCCACGTTAAACAATATAGTTAACGTGTTAATACTGACATTTCACCTGACAAATATGGTCCATGTAAACTTAGGATTAACTTCATGAATATTAATGAGCTTTTTATGTACCTGACTAATTAATGTCAGTGCACAGAAATAATATTAGCTCTCGATTCTAATCTATAGATACATAACATTCTTGTATTGAATATATAGACAGTGATATGCACGTTCAGATACAACTTGTCATGTATACTCTTTCCCTGTTAGAAACAACGCCGATAAAATGAGGAATAGCGAATTCACAGGAGTGTATCCGAAAACGCCGTTGTCGTGCTTAGAAAGAAATGATATGGGTTTTACTTTGGGCGCCACCCGAGCTAATGAAGACGGCGGTTAGAAGAAATTAAGTAGGTTAATTAATTTGAGTTATACAAAACAGGTTTAATAGAAATACAGAGATTGTTTGTGTTTGCTCATTAAATGAATGCAGGGAATGGGTAACATAGCATCACGATGTTATTGTGTCTAACCCTTCTTAACATTCATAAAAAAAACTATTTATCCACCCATTGTAACTCTAGCACACAATATAGAAATCATTTTTTGGTGGTCGAATTTCCTATATAAATTACAAAATTGACTCAGAAACATCAAATTACAGAGCAGGAGCTGACAGTTTGAGATGTAAGTACTAGTATTATCATAGTTTGTCTCTTAAATGGTTATACATTTTAGATATGTGGGATATAAGTAAATTAGTATCAGGTTTCACAAAAAGGGTATATAAGAAATATTGAAATAAACTAGTCAGTTTGATCTTTGTATTTGAAATAAAACTGCAGTTTATTGTCATGTCCGGTGATTTACTTAATGAAATGAATTATTTGTTGATTTCACCATTTAAATCTACATTCTATAGTATTGATAAACAAACTATCGATCATTTTAGTATAGATTTAAATTTATATTGAAATTAACTATACTGCCTTGGTTTATCATAAATATACAAATATTATGATGTAAAAAGGGCCTTGGCTAAACGATATTTTGATTCGGGGCCTCTTGACAGTAGAGTTATCTTCAAGGTGTGAATTCCGACGTGGGCCTATAAGCCAATAAAGAATTATTTTCCAAACCCAGGAAGTATTATTTCAATGATCTCGGCACAAACTGCATATGTTAACAGTTGAAAATATGTATTTTAGTTTTGCAATTTGCTTTTATATTGCTCCACAATACCAATTTCACAAATATTAAAATACTTAGCATATTAGAAGATACACTTTTTATGTGATCTACGGCGAAGTGTAGATGTAACCGTCGCTCAAGAAGAATATTCGCCTGTCTAGCACAAATAAAGTTATTATAAAATATCATAGATTAGTTTCAAATTAACTGAAATAGTCCGTTAAACAGACATTTAACCCCATTTTCTCCAATTCTAGTTCAACCACACATAGTAAGATGTATTTATTTCTATTTCTCTTTTTCAGAAGTCTAAATCTTTCAAGATGAGACAATTCTCAACCCTTCTTGTTTTATTAGGTACGTATATATACAGTATAATTATACCATAAAGTTAAAAAAAATGTAATAATGTCCTAAATAATTTATCATAATAAATGTGTACCTTCTGTGTTATTGCATATCTAAGAGAGAAATATAAAAGAAGGTTAATATAAATTTAATGTAAGTTAGATAATCTCATGAATTGAATTTTGGCATCAAATTCTTTCAAATGATTACAAATGAAAAATGTTAGTTAGCGTGACATCAATGGAAACTAAAGTTTTCTTCAAATTACGTTATTGTTTTTGACACTTGTTATGATATAAGTCTCTGTATTTGACGTCTTATGTGGTGTCCCATTAATGCGATTGTCGAATTGTTGAATGCTTACTGTTAAATTATCTTTATATTTCTCAAACCGGTTAATTTCATGTTCTTCTGTTCGTTTTTGTTTTTGTTTTATAATTTTGCGGACTAAATTTTACGTAATATCTCTAAAGTTTTGTCATTGTAAACATCGATGAAAACGCAACTGTCCCAAACACGCTTGGGCGTCCTCTACTGAAGTCTAGCTAGCATAGCACAGTTGACGCCTGCAGCCTCAATAGCAATCTCTGAAATTTGTTAAATCTTGTGTAGTTCTTCGACAATTACTGGCAGAGTGGAACTCTTAACCCTAAGACGGAGCGAGAAAATATATCATGTAATATGTAATTAGATTGTATAGGTCTGTGATGATAACGCATATCAGATTAATACCAGGTACCTTGTATATTATATTTGCAGGTCTAGTTGCCACTAGCACAGCTTTTCGGTGTCCAGAAAAAGAAGGGTTGTTTCCCATCGATGGAGAGCCTACAAAGTTCTTGGACTGTAACAATAATATCCCTTACGTTATGAGCTGCCCACAAACAACGGAATTCAACGCCGAAGAAAAATGTTGCTTGGATCCAAATTCTCAACCAAGCCAAGGTGGAAATAGTGGAAATCAAGGAGGTAATTCTTGGGGATCTGAAAACGGTGGACGCGAAGGGTCTAACGGGTCTCCTAGCGGACAGCAATGGGGACAAGGTGGATCCAGTGGAAATGGAGGCAGCGGAGGGAATTCTGCAGGTCAAGGGGGTAACTCATGGGGATCCGTAGGACAAGGTGGATCCAGTGGATATGGAAACAGCGGGGGAAATTCTGGAAGCCAGGGTGGTAATAACCCAGCACAGGGAGGAAATGGCGGTAATAAGTGGTCTCCTAGTGGACCCGGAAAGCAAGGGGGAAGCCAGTCCGGTAGCAAGTGGTCTCCTAGTGGATCCAAGCAGCAAGGGGGGCAAAGTGGGGGAAGTCCTGGACAGCAATGGGGACAGGGTGGATCCAGTGGAAATGGAGGTAGCGGAGGAAATTCTGGAAGCCAGGGCGGTAATTCATGGCAAAACGGAGGACAGAGTGGCGGACAGGGTGGTAATAACCCAGCACAGGGAGGAAATGGCGGTAATACGTGGTCTCCTAGCGGTGGTAACGGTGGATATGGAGGGAATGGCGGAAATTCTGGTGGATCACGTGGAAATGGAGGCAGCGGAGGAAATTCTGGAAACCAGGGTGGTAATAACCCAGCACAAGGAGGAAATGGCGGTAATAAGTGGTCTCCTAGTGAATCCGGAAATCAAGGGGGAAGCCAGTCCGGTAGCAAGTGGTCTCCTAGTGGATCCAAGCAGCAAGGGGGGCAAAGTGGGGGAAGTCCTGGACAGCAATGGGGACAAGGTGGATCAAGTGGAAATGGAGGCAGCAGAGGAAATTCTGGAAACCAGGGTGGTAATTCATGGGGATCCAAAGGACAGAGTGGTAATAACCCAGCACAAGGAGGAAATGGCGGTAATAAGTGGTCTCCTAGTGAAGCCGGAAAGCAAGGGGGAAGCCAGTCCGGTAGCAAGTGGTCTCCTAGTGGATCCACACAGCAAGGGGGGCAAAGTGGATCCAGTGGAAATGGAGGCAGCAGAGGAAATTCTGGAGGTCAGGGTAGTAATTCATGGGGATCCGGGGGACAGGGTGGTGATAACCCAACACAGGGGGGAAATGGCGGTAACAAGTGGTCTCCTAGTGAACCCGGAAAGCAAGGGGGAAGTCAATCGGGTAACAAGTGGTCTCCTAGTGGATCCTCGCAGCAAGGGGGGCAAAGTGGGGGAAATCCTGGACAGCAATGGGGACAAGGTGGATCCAGTGGAAATGGAGGCAGCGGGAGCAATTCTGGAAGCCAGGGCGGTAATTCATGGCAAAACGGAGGACAGAGTGGCGGACAGGGTGGTAATAACCCAACACAGGGAGGAAATGGCGGTAATACGTGGTCTCCTAGCGGTGGTAACGGTGGATATGGAGGGAATGGCGGAAATTCTGGTGGACAGGGAGGTAATTCAGGGGGATCACGGGGGCAGAATGGCGGACAAGGAAACCCTGGTCGCCAAGGGGGCAATAATTCTGGACAAGGTGGTCAAGCTCCAGAAGACTGTCCACCAGGCCAACAACCTGGCGGACAAGGTGGCAGAACTGGCGGTCAGCAGCCCGGTGGACAAGGTGCTGCTTCTCCTAGTGGACAGGGTGCTGCTGCTCCTGGTGCTATGGGAGGTATGGCTATGGGTGGTATGGGAATGGGAGGTGGTGATTAAAGACCTGTGTTTCCAAATTGCATATCAATGCCACGTACTTTCATAATGTTGTTTAACATATATAAATAAATAAAATCGATAATGTTTTCCCTTTTTTTTTGATGGGGAGGGGGGAGTGCAGAGAGAGATGAAATGACGGCTGTACAATTTGTTACGCTTACACTTAAAAGCTTGGGATCGAAACCGCGCCACTTGATACAATGCCAAACATTATGATCTGCGCTCTTAAGCCAGCGCATTAGTCCAGCCGACCAACCCATTACACTATCATTTCGTTTTGTTTTATTATTAGATTATTTGCTTGGCGGAAGTGAAACTTTTACATTATTCTTTATTTGAATATCAATGCCACCCCACGCACCAGTCCTTCCAATAATTCGACCATAAATGATTTGACAAATCAATTCCCCCAGTATAATGTAGCAATATAGTCATGGGGACATTGTTTTTAAGATTATGGACATTTAATGGGGGGTAAAATAGCTTTATGTTTCACACATATTAGTATAATATCTGGTGAGTACTGAGATCAACTTAGAGTGAATTGACATATTGATGTATAAAAAAAGAGTACAGAACTGATTCTATATGTAAACATAACTGGTTATATTGTCAACGACATGTTAACAGATATTTCATGGGAATGATTGCTAGTGAATTTCCATTCTACCATATAAGGGTGGGTATCGACATCATCCGGCGTATTTGACCAATATCTATACTTATTTACATCATATCTGACAAATAAGATAACTGAATGCACAAATCCAGCAGATACAAAATCATGTTACTGACCAGACAACATTTGGTTTCAGAAAGTAGCAAGATGTATTGACTATTGTTATCTGTACTATGCTTGTATGTATTCAGCTATCTTATATAAAATGTAAAGATAGTAAGCTGGCACTGCCAGGCAGGATACGCCCACATTTTCGAGAGATGGTTAGAGAACAAGCAAAACCGAAAGTGATTTTTCCTACAATCAAAGGCTATAATTCATTAAATTACAATTTGATATGCGCAAATATCGAAAAGAATCAAGATCTTTAGGTTATAAACATGCATTTCAAGTTTCATCAAAATCGAATTAAAATTGTGACCTATACTGGGTCCACAACCTTGATATACCATATTTTAACACTATTAGAGTACAAACGGCGGCCATTTTGTCTGGCAATTATGGTCCGATTTCCCCGAAATTCAAACTCAACCTTCGGTATGGTGTAACGGTGATAGAGTCAAGCTTTTTTTCAATCGGATAATAATCATAACCTCCAGAGGGACCATAGGCGATTTTTCGGGCAATCAGGGACCATAATTCAGGAAGTTATGATCTGATATGTGCAAATAACGAAAGGAACCAAGATCTTTGGGTTATAACCATGCATTTCAAGTTTCATTAAAATTGAATCAAAATTGTGACCTATACTGGGTCCAAAACCTTGATATACCATTTTATAACAGTATTCGCGTACACGTGGCGGCCATTTTGTATGGCAATTGTGTTCCGAATTTTTCCGAAATTCAAACTCACCCTTCCTTAGGGTGTAACGGTGATATAATCAAACGATTTTTTAAATCGGATAATAATTGGGATCTCCAGAGGGACCACAAGCTAAACAAAGACGATTTTGCGTATAATCAGGGGCCATAATTCAGGAAGTTACGATCCGATATGCGCAAATATCGAAGGGACCAAGATCTTTGGGTTATAACCATGCTTTTCAAGTTTCATCAAAATCGAATTAAAATTGTGACCTCTACAGGGTCCACAACCTTGATATACCATTTTTTAACAGTATTCGCGTACGAATGGCGGCCATTTTGTATGGTAATTTTGGTCCAATTTTTCCGAAATTCCAAAGGAACCAAGATCTTTGGGGTATAACCATGCATTTCAAGTTTCATCAAAATCGAATTTAAATTGTGACCTCTACAGGGTCAATAACCTTGATATACCATTTTTAAACAGTATTTGCGTACGAATGGCGGCCATTTTGTATGGCAATTTTGGTCCCATTTTTCCCAAATTCAAACTCAACCTTCCTTAGGTTGTAATGGTGATATAATCAAACGATTTTTTAAATCGGATAATTATTGTAACCTCCAGAGGGACCACAAGCTAAACCAAGACGATGTTGCGTATAATCAGGGGCCATAATTCAGGAAGTTACGATCAGATATGCGCAAATATCGAAAGGAACCAAGATCTTTGGGTTATAACCATGCATTTCAAGTTTCATCAAAATCGAATTAAAATTGTGACCTCTACAGGGTCCACAACCTTGATATACCATATTTTAACAGTATTCGCGTACGAATGGCGGCCATTTTGTATGGTAATTTTGGTCCGATTTTACCGAAATTCGAACTCTTAGGGTGTAAAGGTGATATAATCAAACGATTTTTTAAATCGGATAAATATTGTAACCTCCAGAGGGACCACAAGCTAAACCAAGGCGATTTTGCGTATAATTAGGGGCCATAATTCAGGAAGTTACGATCCGATATGCGCAAATATTGAAAGGAACCAAGATCTTAGGGTTTAAACCATGCATTTCAAGTTTCATCAAAATCGAATTAAAATTGTGATCTCTACAGGGTCCACAACCTTTATATACCATTTTTTAACAGTATTCGCGTACGAACGGCGGCCATTTTGTATAGTAATTTTGGTCCGATTTTTCTGAAATTTGAACTCAATCTTCCTTTGGGTGTAACGGTGACATAATCGAACGGTTTTTCAAATCGGATAATAATTGTGACCTCCAGAGGTACCACGAGCTAAAATAGTTGATTTTTCGGACAATCAGGGGCCATAATTCAGTAAATTACGTTCCGATAGGCGCAAATATCGAAAGGAACCAAGATGTTTGGGTTATAAACATGCATGTACAGTTTCATCAAAATCGGTTCAAAATTGTGACCTCTATAGGGTCCACAAGCTAAAAACGTGATTTTTCGTACAATCAGGGGCCATAATCCATGAAGTTTTGATCCGATACAAGCCAATATCGAAAGCAGCCGAGATCTTTTGGGGATAAACCTATATTTCAAGTTTCGTCAAAATCGGACAAGAATTGTGACCTGTAGAGAGTCCACAAACAATTGTGGACGGACGGACGTCCGGGCGGACATCCGGACGGGCGGACGGACAGGGGCAACGACATAATACGTCCACATGAAAATGTGGGCGTATAAAAACGCACGATATCATTGTGAAATCCAAGATGGTCGCCTCCAAACTATATAAACTGTCACAATGAGCATCCCAGAAAGTTCAGTTTATGCCTATACAAATCCCACAAATTGTGCGTTAAGACGTCACTCGATCAATTTGGGGAAGTCCCGTGTCCATTTGTATGTCCCCTTAATTTCAGTTATATAAAAGAAATGTTGGTGGCGTTAGACGCATCAGACTCAATCACAATGTGCCAACGGCGATGGGCAATGTCAAGCACAATAGATACAGCCCTGTATTCAGTGGATGCAGGATCAGTACAATTTGAATCCAAACATTCAGATTTGAGCTATTTCAAAATAGTATGTGGAATCGAATATAATTCGCCTACTGCTATGTCTTGGCCTTCCTTTTAATTTTTGTGTTTATGTTTTATTTATTGGTTTAAAGCAGCATTTGGGATTTTTCCAGTATATATATATTTAGTTTAAATTCATGCAACATATATTATCTATTTAGGCATAATTGATTTGAAGATAAATAAACCCATACGATTTAAAGCATTATTTACACCTTATACGTATAACAATCTTAATGAAAAAAAACAATGACAAGGTCTATTAATTTACAATAGTAATATTGATACTAAAAGTTGAAACGATATGACAATATATTCAAACGGTTCACCTACAATTAAAATAGTTTCTCAAACAGTTTGGTATTAAGCTGGTTGGACTTCTGATTCACGCAAACTGGGGACAAAATTCTGAAACAAGTGAGTCTTGCTTTAGACATTATTAATGTTCAAACAGGTTATTTATTAATTAAATAAATAATTCAGTGACTATTTAGTCAGCCATCATTGTTTACAACTCTATCACCATACTACAGCGCCACCTGGATACAGACCACTAATTATTTACTTAGGGAGTCAACTTGTATTGTCTATATGTATTAAACTATTAATGTCAACATCTCCCTTTTTATATAAAATAAAATTTTAAACACAAATTAAACTTCACTCAATTAAAGTAACAAACTAAACATGCAATATCCAATTGTTTTAAATTCACAGAACAAAATATATTTAGTTATCATAGTCTCTCATCCATGATGGTTTCCTGCTTACTCTTCCACTAGCAGTTCTCAATAGATTTGGTTCATTTATATCAGGTTGAATTTCTTCTTGTTGTTCATTTGGTCCATTTGGTTGATTGTGCTCTAGTTCAAAATTTCCTGGAAAGTTATTGTCTCCATTTTGTCCACCATTTTGAATTGTGTTGTCAACTGGATCATGATTAAGATATTGTTCTGTGTAGAAAGGTTTTAAATGTTGTATATTTCTCCTTATTACTGAACCATCATCACTTCGTACCATATAAGATCTTGGACTGTTGTGTTGATATAGAATTTTACCAGGAGTCCATTTCTTTCTATCAAAATTCCAAATGCTGATTGATTGACCTGGTTGAAGTGGTTTCAAGTCAATTGATGTTTTGTCAAATTGTTTCTTTTGACCTTCTATCTTCTTTTCTCTTTCCTTTTGAACACCTATCTGTCTTGTAGGTCTTAGATATGATTTGGATATTGGTAAATTAGTTTGTAATCGTCTTCCAAATAATAACTGTGATGGAGTTTTCGATCCAAGAACTGGGCTGTCTCTGTAGTTTAATATAGCTAAATAAGGATCTTGTTTATCAGCTTTAGCTTTGATGAGTAACTTTTTAACAATTCCAACATATTTTTCAGCTAACCCGTTACTTCTTGGATAATGAGGACTCGATGTTTTGTGATTTATTCCCCATTCAGTTGAAAATTTTCTAAATTTTTCATTTGAAAAATTTGTCCCATTGTCAGACACAAGGTTTTCTGGATTTCCATGTCTTGCGAAGATGGATTTCATTTTTAATATGGGTTTTCTTCAGCTGACAAATTTTTCAACTGAGCTATCTCAAAGTAATTTGAATAATAATCAACTAACAGTAAATAGTCTAAATTATTAAAATGAAAACAGTCTGCTCCAACTTTTAACCATGGAAGATTTGGTCTTTCATGTGGTTGAAGTGTTTGATTTGTTTGTTGATTTTTATATGTTTGACATATTTCACATTTTGTTACGTAATTTTCAATGTCATTTGACATGCCGATCCAAAACATACAGGATCTTGCTCGAGTAACACATTTTTCAAAGCCTAAATGTCCTTCGTGTAATCGTCTCAGCATGTCGTTTTTCCACTCTTTAGGAATTAACAATCTATTATTTTTGTAAATTAAACCTTCAAAATTTGAAAGTTCATCGCGGAAGTTCCAATACGGTTTTACAGTGTCATTTAAATCATGACGATTATCTGGCCATCCATTTTGAATGATTCTACGTAATTCTAATTGTTCATTATCAGCTTCACACGATTTTCGAAAGTTATCTAACATTGTGTTACTAAATGGTAATAATGCATGTACCACATGCACATAATAATCTAATTCCTAAAGAAACTTTAACTCTTCAGGTTTTGGGGTTTGTGGTGCTCTGCTTAATGTATCAGCTACTTTTAAGTCTTTTCCTGGTATCCATTCGTACTCAAAATTATACTTTTGTAAACGTATCATCAATCTTGCTATTCTCGGAGGTGCGGATGTCAATGATTTTGTAAATAAAAATTTTAATGGTTTATGATCATTAACAACTTTAAATTTATTCACACCATAAACATATTGATGAAATCGTTCTGTAGTAAATACAATTGATAACAGTTCTTTTTCAATCTGAGAGTAATTTTTCTCAGCATCAGTCAATGTCCTTGATATAAACGCGACTGGTCTGTTATTTTGTAATAGTGCACCACCTAAACCATATTGTGAGCTGTCACAAGTTATAGTAATATCTTCTTTTGTATCGAAGAATTTTAAAACTGGTGCTTCTGTCAACATTCTCTTTAGCTGTTGAAATTTTAGTTCATGGTATGCTGTCCATACAAACACATTTTTCTCTTTAATTAAGTCTCTCAATATTGCAGTTTCTTGAGAAAGATTGGGTAGAAAATTAGCTAGGTAGGTCAACATCCCTAAAAATCTATGTAGTTCTTCCTTAGAAGATGGGCTTTTCATAATAATATTTACAATGGATGAAATTCTATCCGGATCAATTTTCTGACCATCTCCAGTGATAATTACACCAAGATATTTTACCTCAGTTTTTTTCAGTTCACATTTATTTTTATTCAGTTTTAGGTTCATTTCACGACATTTGTCTAGTGTAGCTTTAAGTCTTTCATCATGAATTTTCTGATTTTCAGCATGTATCATTATGTCATCTATATAAGCTTCTACGCCTTCATGATTTTGAAATGTTTGACTCATAACACGTTGAAATACTTGACTAGAAATGTTTAAACCATAAGGAAGTGTTTTGAAACAAAAATTACCAAATGGAGTTGAAAATGTTGTTAATTTTGATGACTCTTCATCAAGCTATAGCTGCCAAAAACTTTCGGTAGCGTCTAATTTTGTGAATATCTTCGAATTATTCAGCCTAGCAGTCATCTCATCAATGGTTGGCATCTTATATTGGTCTGATATGATGTACTGATTTAAATCTCTGGGATCTAAACAGATACGTAGCTTACCATTAGGCTTCTCTACGACCACCATTGCATTTATCCACTCGGTTGGTTCATTTATTCTCTGAATAATACCATTCTGTTCCATCCTATTCAACTCTTCCTTGACTTGTTCACGAATAGCATAAGCTATTCTTCTGGGAGGATACTGGACTGGTTTAGCATCATCTTTCATATAGATTTTAACTTCAGGCACATTTATACCTTTTATTGTTTTATTAAAAACGTCATTATATTTATTAAATATATCATTGTCTTTGTTATTTAAACTTTCTACTCGTTTTATTAAATTTAAATCTTCACAGGATCTCAGCCCTAAAACTGGAACCGTTTTATCTCGAATAACTATAAAGTTGACCAATTTCTTGTCATTCTTTATTTTAACCATAAAAATAACTTCACCAGCTATATCTAATCTTTGACCATTATAGGTAACTAGTCTTCTTTTGGTTGGATTTAATCTTTTTCTAGATATTTGTCGATAGACATGGTAGGGTAACACATCAGCTTGCGCTCCACTGTCTAATTTAAATTTAACTTTTCTGTCTTGAACACCAACTTTGGCTTCTATGTTCCATTCTAAGGTATCTTTACTATTGGTATTATTTTCTTTCACCATTGATATGTATAAATTATCTTCATCATTTGATTCATCAATAATTTCTTCATTTACCATACCAAGAAATAAATCTTCATCAGAATTGTCTTCAGTAAATTGGTCGACTTTCTTGGTCCTGCACATTTTACTAAAATGACCTAATTTATGACATTTGGTACAAGTTTTACCATAACAACAAAACACATACTTTTACCATATGCTGGACAATCATTATATTTATGATTGTAACCACATCGTTGACAAGTTTTGTCAAACTTCTTCTGGTTTGTTGGCTCATATTTATGTTTTGTTTCTGTATGTCTTCTATTTTCATCTTTTCTTGGATGAATATTTGTTTTTCTCCCTTTTTTACTAAAGGCATCAACGGTTTGGTGACATACTGCAGTAGCGCCTTCTTGACCTTTAGATGTCATTTGATTCATCTGTTTAGTTACATTTTCAAATGTCCTGCATTCCTGTATGGCTACTTCTAATGTTAAATTTTTATTGGTTTGTAATTTCTGCAGCAAGACTGGACTACTTATTCCTTCTACTATCTGATCTCGAACACTTTCGTCAAGCTTTTTACTTGTTCCTTGATTTCTGTCAAAAATTATCAAAATCCCTTTTCTCTTGCTTTATATTTCTTAAAATATGCCGTTCATAAATAATATTTCTGGCACCAATAAAATAATCATCAAACATTCTGATTAAATCTTCTATTGAGGTTTCATTTTCACCCTCTTCTTTTATTTGGAATGTGGAGGCTATTTTCCTTCCATCTTCACCAACAAGATGCAGCAATCCAGACCTTTTAACATTATTTGGTTGATTCCTCGCTCCAGAGACTGTCAGGTACAACTCAAATTGTTTCTTGAACGAAGTCCATGCTTCCTTCTTATTTCTACTATTTGTCAAATCTAATGACTTGGGAGGTGGTAGATTCTGCATACTTGCTGTCACTTTAAACTTCTGACACCATGTAAGTTGTTTGAGGTCTTATTAAAGACATTATTTATGTTCAAACAGGTTATTTATTAATTAAATAAATAATTCAGTGACTATTTAGTCAGCCATCATTGTTTACAACTCTATCACCATACTACAGCGCCACCTGGACACAGACCACTAATTATTTACTTAGGGAGTCAACTTGTATTGTCTATATGTATTAAACTATTAATGTCAACACTTTTAATAAAAGAATTAAATAAAAATCGACGTTGCGCAAAACAGTCACAGGCCTTCTGGTTTTCGTACCTATTCAACACCTAAATTGACCTTTGAGGAAATTTTTCTCACTTTGCGTCACATTTTTCGGTAACCTGAGAATACATGCATGTGCATCACAATGCTTTCCTGTTGTTACTATTAGACCATCGACAAAATCATTACCGCTAGATTTAAGTTGATTCAAATGTTAAGAACTTCTAATTGTCACGACGTTCATGATTGTCAAACCCCTAAAAACTGGTTACTTACAATTTGATAATGCATTTGAACCGCGTAAAGTTGAGTGTAACTTAAACCCCCTAAAATGTCCCAGGTGGATTGCAGTGGATTCTTTTCTTGGAGTACTATGTACATACCTCCTTACAATAAAGCATGTAATAATCGCGTGTTTCGAATTTTTATCAACAGGTTGGAATGGAGAGTCTCCTATTAGCCTGTATGACAGGGATAGATTGGCATCCACCTATCATGGTTCACTTTCAAGTTACTCAGATATTGTGGTCGCTTCCTCATATTTTATACTAGTAGATGGACCAGGGGATTCATCAAATGCGTCATCTATTTTTAAGTCTTCTTCTTCCCTTTTCACCCTTTCCTCTTCTCCTTCTCCATTTGCACCTTCCGCTTCCACGTTTTCTTCTTTTGTATCTTCAGATATTGGTTTAGCTAGCAAATAGAACTTTTTGAACAAAAAGAAGGAAACTCCGCAAGACATTCCAAATACCGCAAAAATAAATACGCCGGCCATGTGTGCAACCCCAAACTGACCCCGTGGCTTCTTCTTGTTCCTTCCATCTTTGTCGCATTTCCTTTTATCCTCCCACCACCTACAAAACAAAATATCTGTAATTTCAGGTCACCTATCAAGCTGTACCTTAGGGCCAGCAGAGCCTCAATCCGGTACAGGGTTTTCTTCTCCGATTGCTAAAAACCCACACACTAAAGCGAATTATTGAATAGTACCGTAATACCCCCCTCTCTCCGAAAAGTAGTATCCGCAGTTGCAATTGGAACATAAACATAATTCTAAGAAACGCGTTCGAAATTTGAATGTGGACATACAAAACTATATAACAACCATGTCTAAATAGTTGACTTATCAAGCTGAAGACTATTATTGAAACATAAACAAATACAACTTCAAGGAAGACTTGAAATCGCTGATTGTCATTAATCCACATAATGACAACTTAATCCACATAAAAATATACCTTAATTGATTATTGAGCACTCAAAACGACAGAAAATTAAACGAGACGGGAATAAAATGAAATTAAATGCGATTTAACGTTTTCTTTTCTGAACAAACGAGGCCAAAAAAGGCGAAAATACACCAGGCTATGTGATGTGGGCAACTGTATCCGACTAGACGCTGTTCTTTGCCATACCTTCCTCCCTGTACCAATGGCAAGGGGGAAACCAGGCTGGAATATCCAGAGTAACTTTCTCGGCCACTAACGGTATGGAACTCATGGAATTAAACCACCTTGACTCCAAAATTAAACGAAATATTGCTGAAATATGCAGAGACTCTTGACATTCTGACTTAAAACTTGTAATTTGTAAAAAAAACACACTTACTTTTTCTTCCAGTTTTGTATCTGTCCATTCTCCTTTAATTTCAACAATTCGATATTGATATTGGTTTTAAAGGGAGCCCCTTCCTTCATACCAATTCCGTGTTCTTGCATCAAAATGGGTGAGGCCACGACCTTCATATTACAATATTCTCCTTCTACGTACGAATTAATAAGATAGTCATATACAAAAGCGTAATTACCATTGGCCGCCCTCTTTTGTCCTTCAGATGAATTGGCAACAAGACCATTAGAATATATCATTTTGTCCCACAATCGTTTAAAAACCGGTTCCGTCCCCATTTGAAGAAAATGTTTTGTTGCGGAGTTCTTGACAGTTCCGCAGCTAATGTCATCGTTATCTGCCAGTGATTCAAAAGAATCGACTGTATTTCCTAAATCTTTTGTCGTCAAGAAGGCCGCCATGTTGGCGGTGTAAGTTGCCACGGTAATAAGGACAAAGAAATTGAATCCTGAAGTGAGTATGCGTTGCGATATTGGTTCAGGAGAAAAGTCTGTTCCTCGTTTTAAGAGTGTTCCCATTGAAAACCAAAGAGTCTCCCTTGCAGTAAACTTCGTCGACGGTCGTTTATAGTCCAACAAGAAGTACACCATGGAAACAACAACAAAAGAGCCAAGAATTGTCATCCAGAGTTCAACAGAAAAAGGTTTAAGGAACTGGAAGATAGTGTAATGATCATCTGGCCTGGATATCAAGATGTTTACTCCAGTAGTCAAAACACCAAGACTGAAATCTATAGCAATTTCTCTTTTTGACGTAATCGATATTGCACCCATAGCTAATGTTGCGTTCTGAAAAATAAATATATAATAATATTATTATTTTATAAAAACTTTTACATTAAAATAATTAGTATTAAGATGTTTACTCCAGTAGTCAAAACACCAAGACTAAAATCTACGGCAATTTCTCTTTTTGACACAATTGATATTGCTCCCTTAGCTAATGTTGCGTCCTAAAAAATATGAAATAATCATTAATATTTTTAAATACAAGCTATAACATAAAAATTATGGTCAATAATTTAAAACATACAAAACTTTTTTTGTTTACTGAATGAGTTAACCCATAGTTAACATATGCTTAAGTACATACACCTACCACATTTAGTGGAAATCCATCAAGGTATTTTGAACATGACTGATACCAAAATATCGAAAAGTTTCATTGTTGATAATATTTTTTCCACAACTATAAGTATATATTAATGGGAAAAACCAACGATTTTCAACAAGGTTTCTATAAATCTTAAATATATATTTATAAATAATCCCCTCTGTAACACAGAGAAAAAAAAGTTTTTGTAAGCGAGAAATTAATTTTTATTTAAACCGCTGGTCTCCCCCTTTAAGTACATGTAATCATACCCCATTTTTAATTTCTCCGACCATGCCATCCCAAGTACCGTCATCTTTCCTAACACCATATTGGTTAGGGCTGACATATATCTTATAGTTAAATTTTAGAGATTTACTTAAACTCTCCAATAGATCAACGGTAAAGCCTTCAAATTTATCCCCATTAACTGACGTCTTCTTCATTACAAAGGGTTTTTCCTGTAAATCAAAACGATTAAATATTCGAAAGACGAATAATGTAATGAAATTTCAAAATACAAATCAGAGCAGAACAGTAGGACGTTAAATTTAATTTCATTTCTAAAATAAACAAAAATACTGAGAAAGTCGTAGATAAAGTCAAGTCCTAAAAAAAGATATAGTGTAATTATCAAATGGACTGTTCACCGTGTACAAAATACGCGACTAACAGTGGTAACATCTGTCCGGAAGAGTAAGCTTACCCTGCCTGGCGCCACACCCGCCATAGCTGCATCCAAACCATTAGACGAATTCTCGGAAAAATAGCGTGAATGGCAAATAGACTATCCGTATGCAAAATGCACGTGATGAACAGTGTTAACGATGTAGTAGACATAATCAGTATCCCGTCAATTGAATATATCTAGAATAATAGCCGAAGCAGATCTGTTATATTTACCAATCAAGTCAATATGACGAACATAAACGGAACCAGCGATAGCATGGTACTACTAATGATCATGTCAATCCTTTGTAGCAATTTTATGATTAAAGTGCATTACTATGATATCACGTGATCGTCCATTTCAGATTCCGCCATAGCGAACTACTTCACTCAGCGGTGATATTTCATTGTGTACAGTCTGTGACGACTTCACAATTTTAAACAATAAAAAAAGTTTTATATAGATCTCCGTGCGTAATGATCAATGCCATTGTGACTCATTTTCTACATTCATTTTGACAGGGTTTGCACGATTAGCTAACAATTTAAAGTACCCAGTCAACAAACTTCTTCTAAAGTAGTATTATGTCTGTCCTTTTTTGGCAGTTGTTGATATGGCACCAATAAATAATAAGGGATTTAAAAATTACTTACAATAACTACCACCACATAGACGGTTTCTGGAAATATATCATACTTGGCTTTTAGTAATGCCCCATCATCTGGCACAGTTTGATTTAGTCGCTCAGCTGCTTCGGTACCATTCAAACCCCATTCCGCGATCTGAAACATAAAAGATACAAGGCGTGGAAGATTCGAACACAAAGCTTTGAAACCTTTAGTCAAAACTAGTGACGAAGGCGTAATCTACTCACTTTAGGAAGAATGTAAGACAACAAGTTTGTATTTTGAATCGTACAGAAATATAAACAAAAAAAAAGGATGGTATAATACAGATGGTAATGAAATATAATGGGATCAACACAATAATACATTTTATTTCTATGGTTACACGTGTGATGCTAGCTCGGAAAATTAAGTGATAATATAAAGACCTTACACAATAAAAACAGGCCATAAAGATAACACTAAACACTTATTTACCCTATGATACATTTTCTCGCCGCCATGTCTGTAAAGATCTAATGTGTACTCTATCCTCTGCCCAGTGGCATTAAAATGTATTTTGCCAGTTTTACCTCTTTCTAACTTTACCTAGTGTACAAAGTTCATATAAAAAAGTAACAAACTATAAGTTTTTAAACATATATATAACAATATTATGCTTATTGACCAGAAAGAAGCGATTCCCCTGTACGCTTATAACTACCATTCATAATTTCGCCCCAGCAGAATGCAAAAGTTGAAAAATCGAAAATTAGAAACCACGACATAATGTAAGGCAATAACACACATACACACCACAACACAACAATGCGACTCGAAGAGAAGAAATTAGGAAATTTAGGCGATTTGTATTATTATTGTCGTGCTTTCAACTTGTCTAGTTTCGCCCGAAAGTTGCTGTAGTCTTTACATTCCAGGCACATCTGAATATGCGCAATTCGCGTTGAACACATTATGTATGTGATATAGTCTAGTATTGATGGCGATGGTTTACAGTTAACAACCTCCGAGGCAAAACACCTTAATACCACGGAAATCATTCTAGTACCAATGGGAACGAGGAACGCACAGACAAAAACAAATCACCATTATTCCCTCAATATGTAAGATATGCGGATTAAATATAGAGCCTGAACAAAAACTCACCAACAAAAGGAACAGTTGTAATCTGAGCGCCAGTTTTGACAAAAGAGCCGGGCTTGAAACATCTCAAAAGATCTTGACTGGCAACGCACGGGGCTTGGTTAAGAAATACAGCTATCTCGAGTGAGCAAACAAATTAAAACTTACGGATTTTAGAGCTTTCATAAACCTTGCTCCTGAAAATGTGTCTGTGACCTCTGTCTGGCCAGATATATAAGAACTTAAACCCACTGATGTTATTCTCCCTGCATCCATATAGGCAGCATCAATGGCACTGCCCACCTTTCCTTCGGGTCGAATGTAGCGGAATGCTAAAAGATGACAACGTATCGAGAAAAGACGGAGGCGAAACATATTAGTTGCATCAGAGAAAGGCAGAAGATAAGAGCTCTGAAATTCAGGTAAATAAAAAATGAATTAAGAATGACCATTCTTGCAAATAGTGTCATCAAACCCTTTTCTTCACAAAATAAATAACTCGGAATCATTAAACGAATCCTTGGTGTGTAGATGACTAACATATTTTAACATTGAACAGTTTATAACGTTAATTGGTCAATTTTTATAATTGCCTTCCCTTGTATGTAAATGTATTGTTATACAAACTTCGGTAATTTTTTAAAATAATATATCAATAAAATTAGGTTGATAACATTGAGAGAATACTCTTAAAAGCGCCGCTCAGATAAATAAGTAGCTATTTTTCAACAAGTATGTGCTATATGGGGACTGAACAAGAATCATTTATATGTTTAAAGTAGGGCTGCAACGATACGCCAGGTCACGATACGATGCGCATCATGATTCATTGCCTACGATACGATTTGAATTGCGATATAGAAAATAAATATAAAATATGCTGTTAAATTTTGACAGTCTTTCTCTGTGAAAATTCAAAGGTCTGCTTGTATGATTTACTTTATATAAATGTGGTGTTTTCTAGCTAGGTCAACTGACCGGATTTATTTGCTGTCATTCTTAACAGAAAATCCTAAAAATGCCATACTTTTTATGTGACTTATGTTAAGGTGGATTTTGATCCCATTCATATCAATATTGCTTTTGTCGATCGTGCGACTTCAATTTGGTGTATTCATTACAAGTCTAAAACAATAAAAATGCAGCCATTTTTGCTGCGACGAAAGAGATCTCTGTAGGCGAGTTTAGATGAGATATGAAGTTGTCAAGGTATTTTCACCAAGAAGATGACACAATTATCATTCATGGAAACAAGATTTATCCTTTATAGGGTCCGTGATTTACCGAATAAACATAATAATTCATCTGTGCAGCCATGTTGCTGCAGCGAGAGGCGATCGGTCATATTACTTGATATTGACATAAGCGGCCCAGTTATTCAGCCAGCGGTAACCGAAGAATTCCGAATGTATATATGGGCTGCTTATATCAACAAGTCATAAATGACGACACATGATCGAGATTCAATTCAATGATTTCATTGTTTTTTGAGGGCTCTCGGATTCAAAAGGAGCGTGAATGTGAACACGCCTGACATGAAATTTAGATGCGCGAGCGCGCACCTAAAAAAGCAAGGCCTGTCAGAATATCAGTCTATTTATGTAAAATTATTATTTGGATAACGAATCGCGATGCGACCATTGTTTATATCGTGCATCGTGGATTTTTTAAACATCGCGGTTCATCGATTCATCGATGAATCGTTGCAGCCCTAGTTTAAAGTCATGTTGTAGTTTCCATTTCTGCGTTTGAAATCATTGAGGATCTCACAAGTAGTGTCCTCGATCTTCAAATAACTAAAAGTGGCACCAGAACTAGCAGCAACCGTGTTTAGAAAAATATTTCTCTGCAGGTCTGGTCAGAGCAGTTCAGTCCTACATACAGTTTCTTAATAACGGTTTCGTTGTGCGTCGATGGTATTTTTATGTCTGATTTGAAGATATTTGATGGATTTGATGTTACAAACAATGGAAACAATAAAAGAAAATACAATATAATACTTACTGGATCAACGAATATAAAATATTGCTCTTCGTTCGACAACAAGTTAAATGCCTTCGCCTGAATATATAAAGAATAAAACAGTGCTTGTATATAGACATTTATAGCTGGGCACACGCTTCCGGTTATTATCACGGGGAGATCGACAAAATACGTGCAGCTCAGAAAAGGGTAAGCCAGTGGAGGAAATATTTCATTTAATGGGTAATACTAATGTCTCGACCTTTGGACTGTTTCAAGATAAGGTCTACACGTGTATATTTTGGTGTACACTTGGAAGTCAAAATTCAAAAAAGATTGTATGTAAACGCACATTGCAAGGCACAGTCATGGTGTCTCGGATAGAAATTGACATTGCCACCAGTTCTGCTAGTCTCAAAATACCCAAGCGAGACATATTATATCCATTATGTTTTTATTATTATGTTTTAAATAAATAAGCTGACTTACTTCTTCACATAAAAAAAACAAACTTTTAGTTCTTCTTCTCCAGAATAATACTTACCGCGTGAAGGCGTACTTACAGAATAACATTGCTTACCTATTTCAGTTCATCTCTAGAACGTTAATTACCCACAAAATGAGTAACGTCACCCAACACGGTACTTTCACTACAAGTTTATTGCTACCAATCACTTAATTTTCAGTATACGACAATATTGTTATCTCTAGAAAATTACTTACCAATTTTAGTACTGTACTTAATTTCACAACATGTTTATCTGTAGTAAATTATCTGAGCGCTACTACATAAAGTTCATCTCTAGAATTTCACAACATGTTTATCTGTAGTAAATTATCTGAGCGCTTCTACATAAAGTTCATCTCTAGAATATTAGTTACGTCTGTCAGTACTTTAAGTTAATCTCCGGAACTACTTACCCCTTTCAAAACTTTTGCAATAAGTTGATCTCGTTCATCTCTTGGACTACAAACTATTACATGTCTTTGTCTGGAAAGGCGTACGTTAAGTAGAATCTTATCTATCAGGATTTCGGATACATTGGATGTAACATCCACAGAATGTGGTATCAAAGAAACTTCCTCGTTTAAGAGCTGACCTGCGAGATCTTGACATTCTTAGAAATATATAAATTATCTTGTTAGAAACATGTATTTGTAAATATGGTTACACACTGATAACGTGTCTAAATTGAGAATTGATATTCATTGTGTTTGTATGATTCTAGTTCAAAGCTATAGAAACCACATCAATTGGACCACAGGAAGAATATGTAAACTATATATTTCAGGCACTTTCCATTGGGAAAATTAATAAGAATATTTATTACGGTATCATTTCTCGGTTAATTACATATGATTGGGGGAAGGGACATTCATAAGATCTTGTTGAAAATCTAAGACAACTTTCATTGAAAACAGATACCTTGGTTGTCTGCTGGATTTTCTGGCATGATCATAATCGCACTGGGCCATTCCTCAACCACAAACTTATCTACTACCGCTAGATTCTGGTCCTGGACTGGTGGACGAATCTCCACTATAGTTTTCCATTTAACTGTATCTTCTACACGACTCATATCAACCCAGTCAAAACCTTTATAATCAGTCACTAAGTAAGGGATACCTTCTTTTTCTAACACCATTGCTAAATTCGTGTAAAAGGGTCCAATGATGAGATTCGGTTTGGTGCCTTGGGATGTCATGGCTGAAAATATAAAGTGGGTAATGTCAAGCCTTAAGGTAATTGAACTGATATTGTCAAAGAAGAGAGCTAAGCTGATCGTTTCATGATTATAATAACCCGCTTATTTTGAGATTAATATAATACATTGATCATTTGTTTTCAATCTTTACTTCAATCTCTACCGTGTTGAGATATGCAATGATTGGAAATTGGGATGAGAACTTTACCAAAATAGCAAACTTTCGCCTACACACCTCCAATTTCCAATTATCAAGGATATTATATGTGCACTTTAATGTGTTCACGTATGGACCTCATCATTTTGACACACCGGAAGGCAGCCGCTTTACTAATCGTGACAAAAGTTGAAACCGGGGCGTGTAAAATCTGATAGGATTCGAACCTTGAATATTTTAGTTAAGAACTCATTACTCGCTCCCAATCAGATATTTTGTTTTACCCGGGCAACATTAATTAAACATATATATTATGCAATAGCTAAATCTACAATTTATAGGTCTTTTTCAGGCCTAAAAAAGACCTAAAATGTTATCTAAATTTTTAATTAGACATTAGTTAACTATCCAGGCCATAATCAACTCTTGATGTCAACGCTAGTCTGTGATATTTACTGGATTAGGATCCGAATTGCTGCGAAACTTTCTTTCAGTCTGTTTTTAAAAAATTTATTGGGGAGACCCCCCCCACCCCTAGTTGAAGCTCGTGCATTTGCCCCCTTAACCTTTCGACTTGCCCCAGTCTTGCCCCTCCAACAACCGATGGCTGGCGCCGCCTCTGATTATAGTGAGAACTATATCTAATCTAGCATAATGTATCTTTAATATTTTAAAACGAATGTAGATAGCTATTAAAATTATGTAGAGTTACCATCTTCCATCCCAATTTTAATCGCAGTCCATCCATGTGTCTTTAATCCAAGAGATTCATCAATTTTCAATTTTACGTAATTTGGCGACAAACACCTCTCCGCCTCACCGGCCAAACGGATATTATCCATTAAAACTGTTTCCTGGGTTGTTGCATTAGGATTATTGTCGTCTACGAGCATAGCTGCAAGATACAATATTATCAAACAAACTGAAGCAACATATTTAGAAAATATATTATGTCGGGCCTTTCATCATATTCCTGCCTCATTTTGCATTCTCTGAAGTTGAAGGCTCGTTTTCTCCGGTTATCCCAACCCCACCACACTGCTCACAAAACAATATCTGGATATGTATAAGAGTTTATGATCGATTAAACCTTTCGTGTATATACAAAACCTCAGGTATCATTTTTAATAATATCATATAGCCCTGTTTGTGTTTATTTACAAACCAATTTACCGCCTACTATTTTAAAAAGTATAGTTGAGTGTTGTAACTTGATACCAGATAAATGTTATTATCATTACCTATTGTAAGTCTATATCTTTTACCATTGACGGTTTTTTCACACCTTGTCTCCACCATGGGAATTACAAGAAATATCCAGCTAAGAGTTGTCATCCACCACATACTGAAAAACTGACATACTACCATTCCACATAGAGAAATATGAGGATTATACTGTTGTCCATACTTTTATAGACCACTTGCAAATTTGACGAATACGTTTTGTTAACCCTAACTTATTAGTGAATATGTACCTCAACAGAATGACAGTGGTCGTCCCTGAACGCTAATTCCATTCCATTATATGTATTATTCAGATAATAATACTATATATATACCACAGATGGGAAACTTATCAAGATTATATGGTTCTAGTTTACACTGTACAACTTCGTACTTTGGGTCTACAATGTGGTTTCTATTAATGAATAAAGAACAAAGCCGACTTGGGTAAGCTAACCGGAAGCTTCTTTTTATCTGCGACTTGTTGTCAATACCATGAAACATTATGTGCTACTATGTGGAGGAATTTTATACAGATAAAAGAATGGTTTTCAACGTCTTGGCAGCACAGTTAAAAGCAGTAAATATATATGGGATCCTAATATCAAATATTTAAGATTTAAGTCACAATTAACATTTTATAGTCAGTAAACAGTCGTGTATTCTTGGTTTCAAAAGCCATTTTGTAATGAACAAAAAAAACATATCCTACCTGACATTGTGACAGTAATAAGAAAGGGCTGATTTACAAACGACAAAAGAATGGACTAGGCAGGTTTAACGACTTCCGTTCAATTTGGGGGGTTGGGATGGCCTAGTGGTCTAGAGTGCCGCGCTTCGACCTCTAGTTGGTCGGTCACCTAGTGTGAGCGTATGTGACATGGAGATAGGGGCGCCTTCTCAACCTGGTGGGTTTCCTCCGGGCACTCCGATTTCCCCCTACTGTTAAAGACCCCTACGCGCAAGCGAATTATTGAAATAAAATTAAACCATGTTAGTCCCGAAGTGACCTAGTTGTGTTGAGTGGACGTTAAACCCCATTTCTCCCTCTCCCCGTTCAATGTGAACTGTTTGCTTATCTCGCCGAATATTATTTATTATTAATTACAATATTTTTTTATCAAAACTTGAAAATAAATCCCTTTCATACATTCAAATATTACACTAATATCTGATTTTTGAATCATTTTCGTCTATATCAAGGTTAAACAAAAATAGTCCTACGACCTGTAATGTTCTTGGCACTTTGTAGCTAATAACTTGTTCCCTTTCAATCTAATTAGATTACAAATTCGTTATTATAATAATCTTTCTGATTTTACACAACAAACCTTCTATAATCACGATTTCCCGAATAATCATAACCCGTATACGGATGCAAAACATACAAAATCCTATCTGGCTTTCTAACCCCCTCTGTATGACAGTCTTTGTTTAATTTGTGCTAAAAAATCGAAAAAGAGAGTTTGAATTTGCATTTTCTGTCAGGTGAATATTCATGACTTTGGCATGATAGGATAACAATGTTCAGATGTTGGTTGCGGACTTGCAGTACCTTATCATGTAGGGCTGACAGCCGAAAGTTTATATTTTATACTACTTAATGCTTTTGCTTGTATATAGCTCACGATTTCCATGGTGTAAGCTAGATGTTGCCACATGTTGTTCAAACAAATGCAACGAAATTATAGGGAAAAGTTGCAGTCGGTCATAGCGACAACAAATACCATGAAAGTCAATAGGGAAATCAAATATGTGTTCTGTTACGGCCAAGCCCCCCATGGTCATTACCATACTTCATTACAATCAGAAGACCTTAACATAATTTGTAAAAAAAAAGTCACGTGATCTGAACACCGACATTAAATAAGATATTTCTGATGATTATGTTGTCCAACGCAAAATTAGGCGAAAACTAGTCCTTTATAAATTAGATGTAAATCATCTGATTTTAAATGAATAGACACATATTATGACGTATGTAAGTAGTCAAAAATACTTTTGCCAATAGATTATGAAGATTATTCTACAGTTATTGAAATATTAGGAGGTATTACATTGCATACAAGATATTGAAATAATAATAATATCATTAAATTGTACCATTATCTCTATCCCAATTGATTCAGAATTATTAAAATATTAACTTTCAAAGACACACGACACAAAGGCCCTGGATTGTTGATTGTGACATAAAGAAGCACTATTTGAGCGTAAATGGTGAAGATATCTCCTCCTTTAGACCTTGGTGTTTAAAAAAAGGACATTCGCCCGTCCCTCTGTCTTGTTTACTTGTGGTTTGCTTTCTGTAAACATGTCAACGACATTAATCGTTTTCATTTGATTATTAACATTGTGACAAGATTCAGTTGGTCAATGTCTTTTTTCCCAAGCGTCCCAACCTTTCTGTCCGCATTACTATAATTGAATTTGCAATGCTTTTGGCATCTACATTGTTAACGGTAAATACTGTCAATTTATATATTATAGGATTGAAGCATAATTTATGTACCTATAAATTACAGAAAAGCAAATAAAATGCTGCTGATCTAACAAGTATTTGTGTCTGTGTTACCTAAAGATGCATTATTTCAGAGTTAAATCTGCCTAATGCAGGTCTTTATTTTAGATTCAAATGTTACATAAAGTATTATTTAGACATTTATGCACAGCAAAAGCCTTTAATCAACTCTCTACAACATCAGATGGCGGAGATTTAAACGTACTGAAACACGTTCGTGGTGAATCAAGGGTTACATTTATTTGCGATGGCCACCTGCAGATTTCACGAAAGTAACGAGATGTAAGCAGGGTTAGGGCTAGCTCTGTCCTCGTGACACTTGAGGAAATCTGCAGGTGGCCTTCGTTAATAGATCTAACCGTGAATCAAGGCTGAGTCTCGATTAATAAGTACCGTAGGTTCCATACAATCTTAACGACAGGGACAGACTTACCCTACCTGCAGAGAAGTGACTCTGACACAGTGAATAGCCATGATACCCATCATCCCAAACTTAGACTGCCTATCTACAGCTAGCTCCGGTTGAGAATAGGCCCTAACCTAATTAACCTACGTTTTCATTCCTACATCGGCGATTCTAGTCGATAACACTGAGTATGCTTTTAGAAATTTTTATAAGTATTTATTTCTATTCTATTGACGTATTGAATGAAATTAAATAATATGCTTATTTAGCCGTTGTGTGTATGAAAGATGTCAAACTAATCAGAGCCGAATCACAAAAAAGTTCCCCAATTATTCAATATGGCGCCGCCTATGACAGCTTTATCACAGAGGCGGTTTTGTTTGGGAAAACAAATTTAGGGGTATCCCATGTTTTGAAAGATAAACAGATTGAAACTCTAATGAAAGTTAATAATGGTAAAGAATGTATTGCAATATTACCCATAGCACATATTTATTATATATCGTTTTTAGCCGAGTGGCACAACTTGAAATTTGACTTTGTGCTTACACATAACATGTGCTACAGTTTATTTTACTCTATTGTGTAAACACAGCTGAAGTCTCGTCGATATGTCCCACCCACACCTCCATGGTCCCGCCCTAAAATGATTACGCGAGCGTTTTAAACATAGAAATAATGGTGGACAGTGTTCAATTCTGGTATGACGTAGGTGGAACGTTGTGTGCAGTGTGGATCATAGAATGAACGTCACGGGTCGCGAGGTCAACGCACAGAATTCAGCTTGTAAACAAACAAACGAAAGTAAAATGACTTCGACGAACAGAAAACATGCGTCGTATCAGGGTTGTCTGTGCCATAACACGGACACAACACGAGACTGAATAATAAATCCCCGGAAGAAAATGGGATTTTAACAGAATAAGCCAGTTTTAACCATATTCCTGAAGCAATTGCTTGAATAGCGTCTGTTTCTTAAACTTCTGCGGAAATGTGTCTATTCTTACCGTTCAGTGAAAGCTATAACTTAAGTACAGCAACAAAACAGTACTTCGTTTATTCTGGGTCTTCCCTAAGGTATTTAAGGTATTAAAAACGGTGAAAGTATGTTCGTTTCCAAACAGTGTTGTTTACATTTCATTCGACTTGATAGCCTCGTTTGTCACACAATTAGTTTTACTGCAGTATTTTGCTATGCACGGGTTAATTAGTCATTATAAAATCGTGAGCCATGACGTTACGTTATGTAAACATATTTGGTCCAATATTGGCACTCGTTTTAAAAGTAAAGCTTTTTAGATCAGCTAGTGATTGGTTGGTAGACGGACTACTGACCAATCAAAATTTAAAACAACAATATCCACTCAGAATAGCAGTATGTAGTGGGATTACCTCTAATCAAACGAAACGCTGCGCGGAGTATGGTTTTAACGGACATTATTGACACACGTGGGGGCCGCCCCATTGGCACTATTTTTTGCTTCGGTTGGGTCTATTTCAAATAATACACAATCAATTCTGGTAATGTTTTAGCGTGGGGATTGACTAATAGTTAATTTATTTCAGTTCTAAACAAAAATTTAAAACTTTGACGCAATTTTAAAAAGTAGCCAAATTCTGGCTGGGATTACTGAGCAAAATGGTCATTCACTGTATACGTGCGAAAAAAATAGCCAGCTGCAATTTAATTTTCGTCACGTTAGTAACGTATGGGTTCGATAATAATAATCTAAGCTACATCTTGTCAAAACTTCAAACTGTGGTAACTTTGCTCGGCGAAATTTGAATGAAATTTTCTCATTATGCATAATCTAGTTTTGAACTATTATAGCCAGAACGGTCACATCTTATATATTTTTAAAATCGAAGTCTTTTAAATATAATGTTCAACAAGAATATTTCATGCTGCAGCACATTTCTAATTATCGACAAGAGGTGATCAAAAGGTCAGAGTAGTCCCTTAAGGAAAATAATTCATTTTCTACTTTCTAATTATCTAATCACTGACCTTTGGATTAGTTGTTGTCGTGAATGACTGAAAGTATATAATCCCACAATTCGTCATATTCAATCTAAATACATAAATGAATTATTCTGAAACTTTGAATATATATATATATATACCGTGTAGATTAATGTCACGTTATGTACTATATACTTTTAAACCTTTGTTGTATGTTACTTAATATTATTTATAATCCATTGTCATGGAAATCTATTGTTCTAAGAATGTATATATATATATGTATCGTATTTGAATATTTTATATGCATTATTAATATCTGAAGACGCCTATAGAGGGCAGATAGCTAGCTTATATGACTTAATGTATGTCGGAATGAAGTAAAGTGGAGAATTTTTTACCTGGACGTATTTTTTTATTTTTATATGCATTTATCTACCGTAAACAAAGAAGTACTTGTACTTTATCTACTTTAATATATATTGATTAGTGGTAATATTAAAAGTCTGACGAGCAACGTAAGTTGTGAAAGCGCTAACTGAAAATATGTAGTTTTCTTTTGCCATTTTTTAATTTTCTCTCTCTATATATATATATATTAAAGTAGATAAAGTACAAGTACTTCTTTGTTTACGGTAGATAAATGCATAAATAAATAAAATATACGTCCATTAAACTATAAGCTAGCTATCTGCCTTCTAAGGGCGTCTTCGGATATATATACATATCCAGAAAAATTAGCACAACCGTAAAGCTGCACTACTTTGTTTCACGGTAAAAGATGAAAAGATAAAAGGTATGCCGACACAAACTGATTTCAACACTGGTTTAATAACATTTTAACATATTAAAGTACTTTTCGTCCGTCTTGGGACTATTCATAAAAAATGTCATAACATATAGATGGACAGTATATAAAGTATATTTATACATATTTATATTTACATAGTAACACTGTTTTAATTGGCTATAGTTACCATTGTCTATGGTTACATAGTATATCTTTAACTAATATAAAACATGTCATCCTCCTCGCAGTGTTCCGTTTGATTAGAGCTAATCTGACTACTCCCTGCTGGACTGAGTGGGTATTATTGTCACTAATTCTGACTGGCCAGTGGTCCTATTACTGACCAATCACTGAATTCGTTACAAAGGTATTACCTTTAAAACAAGACGTTTAATTAGGACAACTGTGTTTACGTCATGGCTGCATGTTTTTTTATGCTAGATTAACCAGCGCATAGCAGGATATTGCAGCAAAACTAATTGCGTGACAAACGAGACTATCGGTATTGACGTAAAGTAAACACTACGGTATGGCAACGAACAGACTTTCAACGTTTTTAATAACTTAAATCTTTGTCCAAAATATTAAGGAAGACCCAAGATTAAACGACGGAATGTCATGTTACTGTACGTAAGTAGTAGATTTGATTGAACGAGAAGAATAGACACATTTACTTAAATGTCAAGAATCCGAAGCGAATCCAGCAATGGCCAGAGAGGGATTTCTCGGGCCGTTGCTTCAGGAATATGAAAACATGTACACACGTGTGTTAATCTGTAGTATATGGGTCCAATTAAGGAACAATGAGTGGAAGATTTACTTAATGAAGTTGGGGTGTTGGGGGTTATGGGTAGCGACAAGGGTAATGAAATTATCCGAACTGTCTTTTGCTTAAGTAGCCCTCAGTGTTCGGATATCAATTGCCAACGCCTTATTTATCCCAACTTCTATTACCTCGAGGGGGTAATACTGCTTCAATAAATTTCTTTTTAGCTCACCCACTCTGACAACCCGTGGGCCTTCATCTATCACAATGGTGCATATTTTTCTAGCTAAAGAAAATGGTATATTATTTTTGGTATGGCGTGGGTGACATGATTTATATGAAAGATAGTTTTTGGTATCTGTTTCTTTAGAATACATATCCGTTATAAGGAGTTCTCGCCTTCGTTTCACTAGAACGTCCAAGAATGCGATTTGCAGATCGTTCGTTTCAATTGTGAATTTGATATATATAAACAATGATAATATTGTTCATGGAGAATGGTCCATAGATTAGCCCACAGGATTTCAATTTTATTAAAATACAATGTTAAATGTTAGTGCCCTTATCCAAAGTCCAGCTTAGGCATGGGCTTGAGGGGCCAAGGCCCAGGACCCCGCGGTTTAGGAGGCCGCGCGGTTCAGGGCAAATTCCAGATGAAAATTTCACGGTTACCGTTCTAGCGGCGCGAGAGCGGAGACTGGGCTATTTCTCAACCTTCTCTGCGAGGTTCCACTCAATCGGGTGATTTTACAGTTCCCCGCCGTTATATTGTATGCCATTCGGAACTGGAGATATTTCCTATGCGATCAGATATTATGTAATTCTTCTTTTTATTACAGACCGTTTAATTGTGGGTTACGCATGCGCGCCATTCAAAAGGATATGAACTGATCTTTTCGTCGCATTAGGGGCACCGCGAATCTAGTCAGTTTCAGGGCCTCGGTTAAGCTGGGCATTGCCCTTATCTGATTTTATTTGAATTGGCTGAATTGTACTCTTGGTGATGAGAAAGAGCACTACCGAAAGTTAAAATGTTTCGATCGAAAATGGCAGTATTAAGTCGTATGAAATCTTGTAAACACGATTCAGGGCAGAAATCATGATAAAGATATACAATTATCATGTATTTAAGAACATCTGACTTTTAAAAATTCGCCATGAAGAATGGTAGCGCCTGTACGAAAACGATTACAGAACTATCACAAAAATAGAAACCAATGTAAAATTGGGGTATATCTTACGTACGTTAGGGGGAGAGAGAAAAAGAGAGAGAGAGAAATGAGGTTTAACGTTCACTCAACACAACTAGGTCATTTCGGGACTAACATATGGTTAAATTGATATGAATAATGTTTGGATATATCACTAAGAGTTATGTATTTCCATAACCTTTATATTCTGCGTATTACGACTTTAACCATGTTATAATAGTTAATATAGTCGATGATTCAATCACAAGTAGTTATAATCGCTTTAAAATTTTAATTAACGTTTTGCTAAAAAAAAACATTTGCTAAATATTCACTTTTTCAAATGAGAAGGTAGATGGTCTACGCACGAATTTTTAATTATATAGACGTAGATTAAAATGTTGGGATTCTCACGAAGAACTGACCCACGTTAAACAATATAGTTAACGTGTTAATACTGACATTTCACCTGACAAATATGGTCCATGTAAACTCCGGATTAACTTTATGAATATTAATGAGCTTTTTACGTACCCGACTAATTAATGTCAGTGCACAGAAATAATATTAGCTCTTGATTCTAATCTATAGATAAATAACATTCTTGTATTGAATATATAGACAGTGATATGCACGTTCAGATACAACTTGTCATGTATACTCTTTCCCTGTTAGAAACAACGCCGATGAAATGAGGAATAAGGAATTTACAGGAGTGTATCCGAAAACGCCGTTGTCGTGCTTAGAAAGAAATGATATGGGTTTTACTTTGGGCGCCACCCGAGCTAATGAAGACGGTGGATAGAAGAAATTAAGTAGGTTAATTAATTTGAGTTATACAACACAGGTTTAATAGAAATACAGAGATTGTTTGTGTTTGCTCATTAAATGAATGCAGGGAATGGGTAACATAGCATCACCTTGTTATTGTGTCTAACCCTTCCTAACATTCATAAAAAAAACCTATTTATCCACCCATTGTAACTCTAGCACACAATATAGAAATCATTTTTTGGTGGTCGAATTTCCTATATAAATTACAAAATTGACTCAGAAACATCAAATTACAGAGCAGGAGCTGACAGTTTGAGATGTAAGTACTAGTATTATCATAGTTTGTCTCTTAAATAATTATACATAGTTTACCATTACTTAGATATGTGGGATATAAGTAAATTAGTATCAGGTTTCACAAATTAGTCGGAGAGAATTGCAAATTTTGTGGGAAAAAATTCCCACTAAAATTATTCCTGATTTTTCTGAAACTATAGGATGGGTAGTCTTGCAGAAAAATTCCCCCCGTTAATCGGCCTTGGGGAAAAAAATTACAGCCATTTTTCGGTTTGGTATCAAAACTTTTGTAAAAATTTCAGTTTTTGGGCCGCTGATTGGTCCATGGCACGTTGTATGGAGTTGATATATAGGTTTTCGGGGTCGGAGAATGCGAAAATGATGTTTATTATGTCGTACGGTTATCGTGGTAACCATATTATCAGGTTTGGTATCAGATTTTTGTGATTTTTTTCATAATTATTTTGTAGTACATGTGAGTTTCAAAATATAGGTTTTTAGGGGCGCTGAGTCCGATTCCAAAGGTATTATGTAGATAAGATGGCCCAATAGCCTATATTTGCCTTAATTTGGCCCAAAACTAGTAGACTGGAATCTAGTTATTGAATAGCTAAGACACTAATATGGACCTACTACCATTGGAAGATTACATAGACCAAATTGCAAAATAAAAATACAAAAAATACTCGAATCCAATTTATTCCTCCAAATCAATCTATACCTCGCACAGATTTACAGAAATTTAGAGGCGATGACCGAATCCAGTTCACACCGTTTTCGAACAGATAAAGGAGAAATGACTCCAGAAGAAATTGAAAGACGACAGAATTGTCTTGAGAACTAGAAGAGTTAACCTACAGCCTTGAAGACAACAGGCCGCCACCAGTTTTAACAGACGAAAGGCAAACATGGTCGAGGATACAAGGTTACACTTAGAGGGTCCCCCTAAAAGACGTCGACTCCGTTACAGAGAAAGTGCAAGAGACAAGTTTCTCTGCTTATCTAAGTAGATATCAACAGTCCAGAGCTCCATTACAGCTACAACAGTAAAGACAGGCTTACAGAAAGCCAGTATTGCCGGCGGAAAATATGATGGACGCACACCATTAATGGATTATAAATTTTGAAACTTGTAATATCATTAATGACAGAACTAGAGACGAAAGAGGGTTACATTTAGCTGAGGTTTGATGTGTCCAGCTCAGCAAGTACTGAGATCTCTTCCGACAGTAGACAGTTACAACTATACTAGTTTGATGGAAGCTTTGGAAAGAGGATTTCAACCTTGGAATCAGACAGAGATGTATAGATGTGAACTAAAGAATAGGCGTAGAAGGATTAATGAAAAGCTAACAGTTAGGCCATTCAATAAACACGCATACCCTACTGCTGAAGCAGATCTATGGGATATTCTCGCAAGGGACGCATTTCTCAATTCTCTACAAGACTCTGGTATGGGTGGTTCAACAAAAAAGGCCAGATGGTTTAGAAAATGCTGTTCAAGTAGCCATTGAATTCGAGTCATATCAATGCGCCATGGACATCAAGAGAAACAGCTAAAAGTATGCCAGATCAGTTTGGAAGATACCTAAATCTGATTATCTACAGGAACATGACAATGTATTGAAAACCTAAACTATCCAGTAACTGTCAGAAAAGCAAGATAATGGGTCACCTTTCTGTTAAGTGTCCACCTAAAAAGAAAGACAAACAGAAGGAACCACAGCTAGAACGAAAATCAAAAACGGATAGTGCTTTTGTCAGACACATTGGGAGACGTAAGCGTAATACAGCAAAGAGGAGAGGTACAAATAAAGAAGCATACCATAGCTCATCAGAGACACCGGATAAGCTACATACTTACGAAGCAAATCGCAGGACAAAGTTTCAGGTAGGTTACAAATTTGATAAACAGAAGAAACAAGCAACACACCAAAGACAAACCGATGATTTGAATTCTACTAAAATAAGTTTCAACAAGGGTGATTGGGTGTTCATGTTTACACCTGTAGCAAAAACCACTATTCGTAGAAAAATTAAGTTTCGCCGGAAAGGTCCGTACCAAGTTCTAGAAAAGATGACAGATGTTACAGGGAAAGTTGATTTTGGCAAATCAACTCTGCACATCCATACTGATCGTTTGAAAGGTATGAGTGATACAGTTGAAGCAAATACTATTACTAATGAATCAAAGTTTTTCTCAGATATTCTATAATCGGCAGGATTTAAACGGGGTAATGTGGCAAAGTTAGTTTCATTTTGTTAGTATTGTTTTATTTATAGTCTGTAGACACCTAAATAGTCCAGACTAATAACAACTATAGTTTTGGATATAGGTCACTGTAGTTATATATTGTGAGTGACTTGATATTTGATCACTGTATAGTGTATGTATAGCATGTTAACAGATTTTTTCGAAGTTTATAATAATATTGCTATCTGCCATATATTATGTTTAATTTTATAACTCAATAGAAACACATGTCTTGTTATTTAGCATACTATTAGTGAGTTTATATCCCTATTGTATAATTTATTTTGTTGGAAATGTACCATAATACATTGTCAAAATATTATGGAGTATTATTACCTCCCTTTACTTAAATAGCTGAATTTTAATATATATAGCATGCAATTATAAGTAATATGCATATCATATGGCTTACTTAACGGAACTAGAATATACTTCTAGGTGTCAACTTTATCATAAATCACATTGCGTCCATCTGTTAAATAATGTTGCATTTATATTGTTGACAATGTATACATTGTTTATGAAGGCAAGTATACATACCAAAACCTAAAATGGCTGTAATTTTTTTTCCCCAAGGCCGATTAACGGGGGGAATTTTTCTGGAAGACTACCCATCATATAGTTTCAGAAAAATCAGGAATCATTTTAGTGGGAATTTTTTCCCGCTAACCAGGCCATATGGAGTCAGCCTCCTCGACTAAATAGGGTATATAAGAAATATTGAAATTAAACTAGTCAGTTTGATCTTTGTATTCAAAATAAAACTGCAGTTTATTGTCATGTCCGGTGATTTACTTAATGAAATGAATTATATGTTGATTTCACCATTTAAATTTACATTCTATAGTATTGCCAACAAACTATCGATCATTTTAGTATAGATTTAAATTTATATTGAAATTAACTATACTGCCTTGGTTTATCATAAATATACAAATATTATGATGTAAAAAAGGCCTTGGCTAAACGATATTTTGATTCGGGGCCTCTTGACAGTAGAGTAATCGTCAAGGTGTGAATTCCGACGTGGGCCTATAAGCCAATAAAGAATTATTTTCCAATCCCAGTTCTAAGATATCAGATGTAGTGCATGTGCAGCTCTTTACAAAAGCATAAAACGGCAAAAATGGAAGGATAACATTGGAAGTATTATTTCAATGATCTCGGCGCAAACTGCATATGTTAACAGTTGAAAATATGTATTTTAGTTTTACAATTTGCTTTTTATATTGCTCCACAATACCAATGTCACAAATATTAAAATACAGAATACACTCTTCAGTAATACGAAATACAGTATCATAGCTATTTTGTACATTACACTTTCCCATTCTGCGCAATATATAGTCCCAAGACGGACGAAAAGTACTTTAAAATGTTAATAAACCAGTGTTGAAATCAGTTTGTGTCGGCATACCTTTTATCTTTTCATCGTTTACCGTGAAACAAAGTAGTGCAGCTTTACGGTTGTGCTGATTTTTCTGGATATATATATATATCAGAGATTGCAGGAGTTAAAGGGATTTTTACTAAAACAAAGATAACCAGAAAAGCTAATAGACAATGCCAATCAAAGAGCATTGGATCTGAACCAAGATCTTTTAGGACAACCAATAATACATGCAATCTCTGATAAACGTGACGTTGCTTTAGTTACTATGTTTAATCCAACCCAAGAGTATGGAAAATCTATTATTGATAATTACACCCATATTCTTAAAAATAGTCAAACTATGGATAAAATCCTGAGAAGGATGAACGTAATTGATAGTCTAAAACAGCCGTCTAATCTAGCTTGATTATTAACATCATCACATTTCGAATCGGTCGCCTCATTAAAAAAAACTTAAAGCAAAAAAGGCTTGTGGGTTTGACCAGATCTTTAATGAGGTGTTTATACTATATTCATCAAAACTAACTCCATGTTTGCTAATACTATTTAATAATATTCTAGAGTCTGGCATATACCCAACGTCATGGTGTATAGGAAATATTGTTCCCGTATTTAAACGTGGAAATGTCAATAACCCAGATTGTTACAGAGGAATCACTTTAGTTAGTTGTATGGGGAAGCTCTTCACTACAATTTTAAATAATAGACTTCTGGCTTTCGACAATATAAATAACTTAATACCACACTCACAATTTGGTTTTAGAAAAGGTTTGAGTACGACTGATGCTATTTTTATCTTTCAATCATTAATAAATAGAACACTAAAAAAGAAAAAACGGCTGTATTGCTGCTTTATTGACTATAGTAAAGCTTTTGATTTAATCAATCGATCATATTTATGGTACAAATTAATTAAATCTGGTATTGATGGCAAGCTTTTAAAATTGGTTCGTTCTCTATACAGTAAAGTGAAATGTTGTGTAAAATTAAATGGTAGTTTATCCGAACTATTTTCATGTAGTGCTGGTTTGTTTCAAGGTGAAATATTATCACCTTTATTGTTTTCATTATATATTAGTGATGCTGAATCTCATTTTAAATCTAGTAATTGTCTGCCTCTTACATTATCTTACATTAATATATTTTTAATAATGTATGCCGATGATAAAGTTTTATTTTCTGAAACACCAAAGGGTTTGCAGGAGATGTTAGATTCACTTGCTGTATATACTAATAAATGGGATTTAACGGTAAATATTAGTAAAACTAAAGTTATTATTTTTAGAAATGGCGGCAAAATAACGAGTAAAGAAAACTGGAAATTTAATGGTACTGAATTAGAGGTTGTTAATGAATTTAATTATCTAGGTATTTTACTTAATTTTAACGGTAAATTTCTGACCACACAGAAAAATTTAGCATTGCAAGGAAGAAAGGCAATGTTCTCAGTTATAAAAACTTGCAGGGATAATTATTTTAATGTTAAAACTGCATTGTATGCCTTTGATACTTATGTGTGTAGTATACTTAATTATGGTGCTGAAATCTGGGGGTTTCATAAAGCACCTGAGATTTATAAACTTCATTTTTATTATCTTAAATTAATTTTAGGCGTTAAACAATCCACGAATCATGACATGCTATTATTTGAATTGGGTAGATATCCTTTACAGATTTTAAGGAAAATTAGAATTTTTAAATATTATACTAAACTTTTTTTTTACCGAAAATGACTTACTTAGATGTTGTTTAACTGAAATGTATAATAATAATGATACGTGGATTTGTAACCTTAAAAAGGAATTAGATTGTTTAGGATTGGGGCATATGTGGCAAAATGTTGACAAACATTCCGTGTCCATTTTTAAACAGAGAATTTTTGATATTTCTAAACAGTCTTGTTATAGCAATATCTGCCAGTCTCCTAAAGGTATCTATTATCAACATCTTGTATTAAATTTTACACTCCAACCTTATCTTTTAAAGCCTATAAAGCCTATATTATTATTAAAACACTTAACTCGTCTACGCTTATCATCCCATAAATTATATATAGAATCTGGTCGATATACTAAAGTGCCACGTGATCAACGAGTATGTACATTCTGTCAGCTTGATGAACTGGAAGATGAATTTCACCATGTTTTAATTTGCCCGTCATTTGGTGATATACGCATTAAGTTTATCAAGCCGTATTATTATACTAGACCCAACGTTTTTAAATTTTTTCAGTTACTAAGTACCAGTAATGTAAAAGACTTGTACTCACTTGGTAATTATTTGTCTTACGCTGATAAACGTCGATCAGAATTATTAAAAATATAGATAAATAAATAAAAATGTAATTTAAAGATGTAGAATGCCTAAATGATCATAACCTAAATGATGTTTAGTATACTAGTATAATTAACTGTAATATTAGATTATTATTTTTGATGACAATATAGTTGGTATTAAATGTCCACTCTCGACATATTAACTTTGTTATATTGTACATATTGTAGATTATGTAAATATTGTAATTATATGTATACTGATGAGTTTGATACTCAAAGTAAATAAAGAACTGAACTGAACTGAACCACCAGTAGTTTCAAAATGTAATGATCCAAGATGTAAAACTTGCGATGTAATCATTGAGGGGTCATCTGTTAAAGTTAATAGTGACACTACATTTTATGTAAAACAGTCAATGAATTGCCAATCCAGTTTTGTTGTATACCTTATAACATGTCCGGGGTGCAAGGGTACCTATATAGGGAAGACTAAAATGATGCTGAGACTGAGAGTAAATCTTCACAGACAACACATACTGCAACCCAAATACAGGATGATTCCACTAAGTGAACATTTAGCACGGTGTGGTGCAGGCAAATTTAGTATATTTCCATTATATAGGCTCAATAACGACCTCTTACAGGCCAAAGAACAATTTTTTATTTACAAATACCATCAAAAACTTAACTCTAAATGAGAGAATATGTTTTTAATTAACGGTTTAAAATGTACTGAGTTATCACCCTTGCATGTATTGTTCATATTGTAACCATGACGTCATGACGTCATAATATGTAGGCCTATCTATTATTGATTGATTAGTGGTATTATTAAAAGTCTGACGAGCAACGTAAGTTGTGAAAGCGCTAACTGAAAATATGTAGTTTTCTTTTGCCATTTTTTAATTTTCTCTCTCTATATATATATATATATAAATGTAAACTAAATAAAGCTGCTCTCAGTATATAATATTTAAAAAACACAATTTTTAACTATTAACGATTCATTAAAACTAAAACTTTATCACAATCCGCCGAGTACTTTCGACCGTTGAGGTGTCTTCAGGGCGATAATGCCAAATGCATAATATAACTTAGCATATTAGAAGATACACTTTTTATGTGATCTACGGCGAAGTGTAGATGTAACCGTCGCTCAAGAAGAATATTCGCCTGTCTAGCGCAAATAAAGTTATTATAAAATATCATAGGTTAGTTTCAAATTAACTGAAATAGTCTGTTAAACAGACATTTAACCCCATTTTCTCCAATTCAAGATCAACCACACATAGTAAGATGTATTTATTTCTATTTCTCTTTTTCAGAAGTCTAAATCTTTCAAGATGAGACAATTCTCAACCCTTCTTGTTTTATTAGGTACGTATATATACAGTATAATTATACCATAAAGTTAAAAAAAATGTAATAATGTCCTAAATAATTTATCTTAATAAATGTGTACCTTCTGTGTTATTGCATATCTAAGAGAGAAAAATAAAAGAAGGTTAATATAAATTTAATGTAAGTTAGATAATCTCATGAATTGAATTTAGCATCAAATTCTTTCAAATGATTACAAATGAAAAATGTTAGTTAGCGTGACATCAATGGAAACTAAAGTTTTCTTAAAATTACGTTATTGTTTTGGCACTTCTTATGTTATAAATCTCTGTATTTGACGTCTTATGTGGTGTCCCATTAATGCAATTGTTGAATTGTTGAATGCTTACTGTTAAATTATCTTTATATTTCTCAAACCGGTTAATTTCATGTTCTTCTGTTCGTTTTTGTTTTTGTTTTATAATTTTGCGGACCAAATTTTACGTAATATCTCTAAAGTTTGTCATTGTAAACATCGATGAAAACGCAACTGTCCCAAACACGCTTGGGCGTCCTCTACGGAAGTCTTGCTAGCATAGCACAGTTGACGCCTGCAGCCTCAATAGCAATCTCTGTGAAATTTGTTAAATCTTGTGTAGTTCTTCGACAATTTCTGGCAGAGTGGAACTCTAAACCCTAAGACGGAGCGAGAAAATATATCATATTAATTAGATTGTATAGGTCTGTGATGATAACGCATATCAGATTAATACCAGGCACCTCGTATATTATATTTGCAGGTCTAGTTGCCACTAGCACAGCTTTTCGGTGTCCTCGAGCTGGATACTTTAGTAATCCCTCAGACTGTCACTCTTATTATCAATGCACTGCAGCTGAAGAACCTCCCATTAACGCGAAATGTTCAGACGGGACGGCATTTGACGAAAACACAAGCTCCTGTGTTCAGACAGAATTTACTACTTGTGGCAATAACTTGGAATGTCCAGAAGAAGAAGGGTTGTTTCCCATCGATGGAGAGCCTACAAAGTTCTTGGACTGTAACAATAATATCCCTTACGTTATGAGCTGCCCACAAACAACGGAATTCAACGCCGAAGAAAAATGTTGCTTGGATCCAAATGCTCAACCAAGCCAAGGTGGAAATAGTGGAAATCAAGGAGGTAATTCTTGGGGACCTGAAAACGGTGGACGCGAAGGTTCTAACGGGTCTCCTAGCGGACAGCAATGGGGACAAGATGGATCCAGTGGAAATGGAGGCAGCGGAGGGAATTCTGCAGGTCAAGGGGGTAACTCATGGGGATCCGTAGGACAAGGTGGATCCAGTGGATATGGAGGCAGCGGGGGAAATGCTGGAAGCCAGGGTGGTAATAACCCAACACAGGGAGGAAATGGCGGTAATAAGTGGTCTCCTAGTGGACCCGGAAAGCAAGGGGGAAGCCAGTCCGGTAGCAAGTGGTCTCCTAGTGGATCCAAGCAGCAAGGGGGGCAAAGTGGGGGAAGTCCTGGACAGCAATGGGGACAGGGTGGATCCAGTGGAAATGGAGGTAGCGGAGGAAATTCTGGAAGCCAGGGCGGTAATTCATGGGGAAACGGAGGACAGAGTGGAGGACAGGGTGGTAATAACCCAACACAGGGAGGAAATGGCGGTAATAAGTGGTCTCCTAGTGGACCCGGAAAGCAAGGGGGAAGCCAGTCCGGTAGCAAGTGGTCTCCTAGTGGATCCAAGCAGCAAGGGGGGCAAAGTGGGGGAAGTCCTGGACAGCAATGGGGACAGGGTGGATCCAGTGGAAATGGAGGCAGCGGAGGAAATTCTGGAAACCAGGGTGGTAATTTATGGGGATCCAAAGGACAGAGTGGTAATAACCCAGCACAAGGAGGAAATGGCGGTAATAAGTGGTCTCCTAGTGAATCCGGAAAGCAAGGGGGAAGCCAGTCCGGTAGCAAGTGGTCTCCTAGTGGATCCACACAGCAAGGGGGGCAAAGTGGATCCAGTGGAAATGGAGGCAGCAGAGGAAATTCTGGAGGTCAGGGCAGTAATTCATGGGGATCCGGGGGACAGGGTGGTGATAACCCAACACAGGGAGGAAATGGTGGTAATAAGTGGTCTCCTAGTGGACCCGGAAAGCAAGGGGGAAGCCAGTCCGGTAGCAATAACCCAACACAGGGAGGAAATGGCGGTAATAAGTGGTCTCCTAGTGGACCCGGAAAGCAAGGGGGAAGTCAGTCCGGTAGCAAGTGGTCTCCTAGTGGATCCAAGCAGCAAGGGGGGCAAAGTGGGGGAAGTCCTGGACAGCAATGGGGACAGGGTGGATCCAGTGGAAATGGAGGTAGCGGAGGAAATTCTGGAAGCCAGGGCGGTAATTCATGGGGAAACGGAGGACAGAGTGGCGGGCAGGGTGGTAATAAACCAACACAGGGAGGAAATGGCGGTAATACGTGGTCTCCTAGCGGTGGTAACGGTGGATATGGAGGGAATGGCGGAAATTCTGGTGGACAGGGAGGTAATTCAGGGGGATCACCGGGGCAGAATGGCGGACAAGGAAACCCTGGTCGCCAAGGGGGCAATAATTCTGGACAAGGTGGTCAAGCTCCAGAAGACTGTCCACCAGGCCAACAACCTGGCGGACAAGGTGGCAGAACTGGCGGTCAACAGCCCGGTGGACAAGGTGCTGCTTCTCCTAGTGGACAGGGTGCTGCTGCTCCTGGTGCTATGGGTGCTATGGGAGGTATGGCTATGGGTGGTATGGGAATGGGAGGTGGTGATTAAAGACCTGTGTTTCCAAATTGCATATTAATGCCACGTACTTTCATAATGTTGTTTAACATATATAAATAAATAAAATCGATAATGTTTTTCCCTTTTTTTTTTGATGGGGAGGGGGAGTGCAGAGAGAGATGAAATGACGGCTGTACAATTTGTTACGCTTACACTTAGAAGCTTGGGATCGAAACCGCGCCACTTGATGCAATGCCAAACATTATGATCTGCGCTCTTAAGCCAGCGCATTAGTCCAGCCGACCAACCCATTATACTATCATTTCGTTTTGTTTTATTATTAGATTATTTGCTTGGCGGAAGTGAAACTTTACATTATCCTTTATTTGAATATCAATGCCACCCCACGCACCAGTCCTTCCAATAATTCGACCAAAAATGATTTGACAAATCAATTCTCCCAGTATAATGTAGCAATATAGTCAAGGGGACATTGTTTTTAAGATTATAGACATTTAATGGGGGGTAAAATAGCTTTATGTTTCACACATATTAGTATAATATCTGGGGAGTACTGAGATCCACTTAGAGTGAATTGACATATTGATGTATAAAAAAAAGAGTACAGAACTGATTCTATATGTAAACATAACTGGTTATATTGTCAACAGCATGTTAATCGATATTTTATGGGAATCATTGCTAGTGAATTTCCATTCTACCATATAAGGGTGGGTATCGACATCATCCGGCGAATTTGACCAATCGCTATACTTATTTACATCATATCTGACCAATTAGATAACTGAATGCACAAATCCAGCAGATACAAAATCATGTTACTGACCAGATAACATTTGGTTTCAGAAAGGAGCAAGATGTAAGAGCTAGTATTGTCTATTGTAATCTGTACTATGCTTGTATGTATTCAGCTATCTTATATAAAATGTAAAAACGAACTGCTGCAGACAACATTTGGTTCAGAAAGGAGCAAGATGTAAGAGCTAGTATTGACTATTGTAATCTGTACTATGCTTGTATGTATTCAGCTATTTTATATAAAATGTAAAAACGAACTGTTGCAGTTATAACCCAAGAAGACAAACGTCTTAAGAAACCAGTAAAAATAAACAACGTGAAGGAGAAGGATAGACAGACAGAGACAAACTCTAGACGATCACAAGGCTAACAGATATATGTAGCAAGAAAAAAGATGCATGAGTCTAATGTAAGATTTGGCGATCTCCAAATTTTTGCCTCGGCCAATCACGTTCGAGAACACTAATTCCTATATAACATGTGGATATTGACCTCTAAACCCAACAAGTATGTTGTCTACCCATAGGAAATCGATACCACAGATTTCAAAAATCCCATCGATTTTACGCTAATACGTCACTATGACGTGTAATTTAAAATGGCGTCCAAGATGGCCGCCATTCCATATAACTGATCATAGGGCCCTACTATTCATGTTAGGGCAACAAGTTTGGTGTCTATACATATGTTTTAGGGGTAAAGCAATCCTTTACAACATCTTGCTAGATTAAAAACGCATGACGTCATTGTGAAATCCAAGATGGTCGCCTCGAAACTATATAAACTGTCACAATGGGCATCCCAGAAAGTTCAGTTTATGCCTATACAAATCCCACAAATTTTGCGTTAAGACGTCACTCGATCAATTGGGGGAAGTCCCATGTCCATCTGTATGTCCCCTTAATTTTGGTCTAAAAAAATGGGTGGTAACTCAGAATAATCGGAAAGAAAGGTGAAATTCAAAATGACGTGCAAGATCTAGGAATGAGTGGTCAAACAATCCATTAAATCCACCCAGCAGGCAAAAGCGTAAAATGTCATTGTGAAAAACACGGCCGAATTTCTGCTCACTAATAATTCCTTCGAAGACCAAAAGTTGTTATATGGGACTGTAAGAGGATATCTGACAATCCAATAAAGTAATTAAATGTCATTAGATAAGAGAACACGAGAAAAATAGAATTAGTCCGTACATTCCCTTGTTTTTATTCATTCTATACCTTATAAAAACATGGTAATGCACGAATTTTTTCTGTTTTTCTTTTTGCGGTCTCTTATCTAGTGTCAGTCAAATCTTTTTATGAAATGTCAGATATCCTTTCACAGTCTAACAACAACTTGTGGTATCTGTTATCACTTGTCTCTTCAGTATGTTATATAGAGGGATAACTAGTGTTTCCCTTTTACGTTCGTCACTTCCGATTGTGGAAACCTGTATTACCTATATATCGTAACAATGATCTCCGTGTTAAAATTATATTTGAAGCACGTTAAACCAGTTCTATCACATATGTGATAATGACTGACACCAATATTGTCCTTTAACTTCGGTATGTCTATCTCCTTCTGATGTTTTCCTCGTTAGTTTTTCGAATTCAGTTACTGTCTTGCATCATGCAATGTTATTAAAATGTCACATAAATGCGCCTTGGTCTACTTTTTTTTAATATTACTCGATAATTTATGTGAAATTGTATTAGATGAAAATAAGCGCACGAGAGGACATGAGTTATAATTTGATAAATACCTAATTTTTATTTCTATTCTCCATTGTCAGTATATTAGTTTTTTTTTAAAAACGCAAATAAAATTTCCTATGGAATATTGTGAGATTAACAGGAAAGGGGGAGGGGTCCGTGCTGGTATGATACATGAATTGAACTATATGTATTAAACACATTTGAGAGTATATAATTTATAGAAAGTGCGCTGTCGGGTAGACAGTAAGTAGTTCTTGAAGGGAGAAAATGTGGGCATTTCCACGCTGAGTCTGCGTAAGAGTGGGTTAGAGAGAATGATTTTATTATGCTTTTAACCATGTAACCTATATGTAGCAGTGCTTAATAAACAATTTAAAAGCGAAATGTGGTATTGTTGTTACTGTGTGTAATAATAAACTGAATAAGTGGCAGAATAAATGCACAACATTTAAAGTGAAGCCTAAGAAGATAATAAGAAATAAATGAGGCCAGAGACAATACCAGACAGGGCTGTTCTAGAATATTTAGTAAGAAATGATGCAATGGTTATACGCCCGCTCTCCGTGTCTAATAGACGACCCATGGTTCTACATGTTTCAAGTTATCGCTATTATTTTGGAGCTAGAAATGGACACACAACATGGGTAGCAAGGTATATAATAATGTAATATGAATGTGTATACCTGATTTGCATTCAATTGTTTCCGTGTTTATTTAAATTTCAAAAAGTTATGTTCGGCGAAATACGCTAGGTATCCCAATCCATGGGCGATTGCTAGCGTCTGGTTATTCCAGTCTAGATAATGATTCATTGTTTGGCCATGGACCATGCACAATACTTTTTTACTACAAAATGTGTGTAGAATTCGCGTCCAGGATATGAACAATTGCATTGTTTCGTTGGAAATTTTAGCCTTGTTATCCAAGTGCCTTATTACAATTGATACTGAGACTCACTATGGTACAAGAATCGTGTACCAATGTTAAAAAAAATATTTTATCCTAAATATCGGATATCAGAAGCTCATTCTTCCCGGTAAGTTAACCTCATCTATGTTGAATTAAAATGACCAATAATTCGTGTTATCGATGTCGAAGATTTTGAAGGATTGAGAGTAACGGATTTAGGTCCTTCAAGAGACATGTCTGAAATACTCTTTCAGTCCTCATTGGGAGTGCCGTCTGGAATGAATGCAATAACTACAGAAATGAGTACAATCATTGTTGTGTGCACATATATTGTGTTTGCATTTTTTCTACAGTTTACCTTCAATGGATAGGCTTACACTGAATATGCAGTGAAGTTTGCCAACGTCATTGACAAACATATAAAACACAGGCAGTTATTGTTGGCATAAAACAGATACTTAAGATAATCTAATAAAATTTATTGGGATTATTCTGACTTCAATTTAACCTCTGAGTCAAAGATGACCACACTCGAAAGCACACAATTACAAATATGAGAATAACACTGTCCTATTGGGTTGCATAATATGATCAAGTTAATCTGAATAAAGGAATAAGACAATTTTACCAATTAATGATTACATTTTCAGCTGCTAATAGCATCAAATTTTGTTTTTTAAATGCGTTTTCATCTAGTGGGTGGTTGCAAAGGATTAATTTACCCTTCAAACCTAGGTATAGACACCAAACGTGTTCCCCTAAAATGAATAGTATGGGAGTTATGACCAGTTATATGGAATGGCGGCCATCTTGGACGCCATTTTAAATTTCACCTTTGTTTCCCATGATTCTGAGTTACCACCCATGTTTTTTGACCCAAATTGAGGAAACCTACAAATGAACACGCAAAATTGGTGGGATTTGTATAGGCATTAAAATTAACGTTCTGGGATGCTCATTGTGACAGTTTATATAGTTTGGTGGCGACCATCTTGGATTTCACACTGATTTCATGCGTTTTCCATCTAGCGGGTGGTTGCAAAGGATTCCTTTACCCTTCAAACCTAGGTATAGACACCAAATTTGTTCCCCTAACATAAATAGCAGGGGCGTTATGGTCAGTTATATGGAATGGCGGCCATATTGGACGCCATTTTGAATTTCACGCCATAGTGGTGAGATTTTTTAAATCTGTGGTATCGGTTTCCTATGTGTAGACACCATACTTGTTGGGTTTAGAGGTCAATATCCACATGTTATTTAGGAATTAGTGCTCTCGAACGTGATTGGCAGAGGGAATTCAAAATGGCGCCAAAAAGTTTTCCTAAGGGGTAAAGAAGAGTAACTCCATGGAGGGTTAGTACTTGACCAATAGATCTTAAAAAACTTACCCCCCCCCCACTTAATTCCCCGCTAACATGCTATATTACAGTTACCCGACCACGCTATAAACACCGCATAGATTCTACCGAGCATTATAATTGTATTTCAGGGGCAAAGTAAAGGGGTGCAGTGACGCGCTTTGCGAAATGACTTTTTGTATCTCCTTGCGCCCTAGGTGCCCGCCCCCCCCCCCTAAATCCCTAAAAAACAGAATAAAAAATAGATATGCGCCACAAATCACCACTGACACCCCGATTTTTTCAAAAATATTCTCAGGCCCCCCCCCCCCTAACTGGATTTCCTGGATCCGCCTCTGGTTTAACGTCCACTTCCACCTAGGGTGATATCGCAGACAAGGCACTCACCTAAAAAACACCCATACCAAGTTTGAATATATCTGCTCAATAAGAAGCTTATCGCTCTGCTTACTCTGGGCAGAAAATGTCCATTATCGAACCGAGTCAAGGTATTGATGTCATGGAACTAACTATACACCAGGTATGATCACTCAGGACTCAGCATCAACCAATTAAATTGGTTATCTCTGCTTACCCAAAATGCTCTCCTTCGAACTCCATTAAGGCATCAACCTAATAAACACATAATATGACAAGTTTGAACATTCTAGCTCAATTAGCAGAAGAGTTATTGTGTGAAGGACAGACAGACTGCAGACATACAGGAGACAAAAAACTCTCATGGTTTTAGTGTGGGTTTCAACGCTATTATAATCATAATCGCAATCTTCCGCCAGTATCACCCTGGCTAAGATATGACAAATAAGCCATAATTTGTCAACGGCAGCGTGTAAAAGACATTTTGTCTGATAGTGGGATAGGGTTTGTAACATAATTGCCATCCGTCGGCTTTTCGGGTAGAAATAATGGAATAAACTTTATTTTATAGGTTTTGATGTTTGATTACAAAAAAACAATGTTGACATTTTTTCTGAGTAGGTCTTCATAGTATGGGGGGCCATTATTTGACGGCGCCATTTTGCGATAATATTCCAACTTATGTTTTTATTTTCACCTTATTTATAATGTTATCGACATATAAACTGTGATTTGACAATGTATTAATATTGGTAGGGTTCATGACTATAGTTTAGATTGTTTTCAATCATTTCATGATGATATTTCCAAGATGGCGACCATTTTTGTCGGGAAAATCGGTCAATGTGTTTATTTCGATTAAGTAGTAGTGTTTGGTGTCAATATATATGTTTTCGGGCTCGCAGTTTCCATTCCTGGCATTTACAACCTTGTAAAATGATCGCATGTTCATATATTTAGCATATTTCCAAGATGGCGGCCATGTTTGGCGGCAAAATAGGACGATGTGCTAATATTGATTAAGTAGTCGTCGTTGGTATCAATATATATGTTTTCAAGGGCACATAATCCATGTAGGTCGGTAACAACTGTGTAAAATGATTATAAGTTCACTTATTTTGAAAATGTACAATATGACGGCCATTTTGGGCGGTAAAATGGAACGATGAGCGGATATTGATTGAGTAGTCGTCTATGGTACCAGGATATATTTTTCGGGGAGCAGATTCCATTTTTGCCGTTTATAACTGTGTAAATATATCACATGTTTGCATATTTAGCATATTTCCAATACGGCTTTCATGTCTGGGCGGAAAATCGGACGATGTGCTGATTTTAATTACTTAGTCTCGTTTTTCAAAATGGAAACATCAAGTAAAACTATGAAATGTTCTTTATTGCTTGACTTTGGTTCTCTGCTTTGAAAGTGACTGGGGACGGGTGAACATGGCACAGTCTCTATAGGCCTGGTAAGCACGTCACTGGAGTGCGGTGAGAACGTATTCCGGTCTGACTGGTAACCGCTAGATCATGGTGGGAACACTTTTCGCGCACAGCCAGATCTTGGCCATGAGCGTAGCAAGATCGTGTAGTAAGCGCTTGGCGTGGTCGTGACAGAAGCACCATGTAGCCGCTATACTTTCTTTGCCTTTGTATCGTTAATAGGACAAGCCAATAGTCCCAAAATACGTGAATCTCAAATTAAAAAAAATGCATATTTTTTATCTTTTGCGCAGAAACGAGCTATTAAACTGCTTATCAATGTAAACTATCTTATTGTTAATGTTTTCATTTCACTGACTTTTCTTTAAAGAACAGAGAGAGTGAGCAATAAGGTGTAACGTCCACTCACCACAAAATCTGTCATTTATGGAATAACATAGGCCTATAAATATGGCTCAATTTTATTTCAATAATTCGAATGTGTTTTTTAGAAGTGAGAGGAAACCCTGAGACCCGGAGAACACTCACAAGATGGACAGTCGACCACACCGCTTGATTCAATGACTGTCCTTATGATACAAAGCGCACGTGTTAACCATTCGATCATATCTCAATTGAATATCCACAAGGTTTGTTCCCATGACCAAAATGATTCACAACAGCGAATTTAATTAAAATAAATTGTAGCCTCTACTGCGCACACAAAGATTTAAGTTTTCGACAAAGGCGAACGGAGGGGGGCTCAGAAATTAAAATTCATAGAACGCTGAATATCAAAAGTTGTACATTCTTTAGAATCGTATTCATTATCCTTCATTTTACATAACGGCCTAATACTACTGCGCAACTCTGATCAAATTAGTACTTTTATTAGCTATTGAACACGAGGCCCCGCCTTTATGTGTTGCAGACCTAAATTTAAAATGTCGGAAAAAGCAATCTACTGAAAGAGAGAGAGTGAGAGCGAGAGAGAGAGGGAGGGAGAAGAGAGAGAGAGAGAAATGGGGTTTAACATCCACTCAACACAACTAGGTCATTTCGGGACTAACATATGGTTTTTAATTTTATTTCAATGATTCGATTGCGCGTTGGGGTCTTTAGCAGTGGGAGGAAACCGGAGTAACCGGAGGAAACACACGAGGTTGAGAAGGCGCCCCTATCACCATACCACATACGCTCACACCAGGGCTCGAAACCACAGCCGCAAGCCAGATGTGGCCGGCCAGCTAGAGGTCGAAGACCACTAGGCCATCCCAACCCCTTTCTTTCACCCGCGGCCGCTACACACAGACTCGCGTCTAAGGCTTCAGCTCTGACCCTTCTACTCGTCTCGGCGTGTCAGGTAGGATCATATTCGACCAGAGAGAGAAGGGGGGGGGTATTATCCGAAAGGTGGGTAAAAAGGTGGGTGAGCAGTCAGGCGAGGGAGCGTTCAGGAGTTATCGCGGTCAAAAGGTCACCAGAGGGTAAAAGAAGAATGGGGTATTATCCGAAAGGGGGCAAAAAGCTTGAGCTGACTTTTCTAGAAGAAGTTTTCCTCAGGAATACGAAAATGGTGGGTGATCAGTCAGGTGTGGGAGCGTCCAGGAGTTATCGAGGTCAACAGATCACCAGAGGTAAAATGGTCTAGCCTATGAATGTAGCAACTTCTGATGCGGTCTGTCGCAGATTTCTTGTTGGAGCGCAACTGGTTTTTTGACCTTTTCAATTACGTCATAATTTGATTAATTGGTTTCACAAATTATTCTTCGTCACTTATTCAATGATTCAGCTGCGTTCCAACAAGAATTATGTGACAGACAGCATCAGGAGTGGCTAAATTCATAAGCCAGCCTCCTTTAACCTCTGGTGACCTTTGGACTTTCATAACTAACAAAGGCTCCCTCACCTGACTGATCACCCACCATTTTTGGATTCCTGAGGAAAAATGCTTCTAGAAAAGTCAACACCCGCTTTTTGCCTCCTTTCCGATAATACCCCCTTCTCCTTTTACCCACTGATGACCTTTTGACATCGATAACTCCTGAACGCTCTCTCGTCTGACTGGTCACCCACCATTTTCGGATTCCCGAAAAGGAAAAATGCTTCTAGAAAAGTCAACTGCCGTTTTTTGCCCACTTTTCGGATAATACCCCCCTTCTCCCTCTGGTCTATATGCTTTATTGTAGTTGGGTCTGGCAGAAATATTATAAATAATAATAATTAATCGCTATCGCTATTTTGGTGAAAAATATTGTCAATTTTGTTTTCAACTAGCGGGAGTAAATCACCCCGGGATGTGCTACGTTGAAGTTAATAGGACCAACTCGATCTCGAAACACGGAGGGTTGAGAGATGAGATTTGTTAACTAACATATTTCTAGCCCCAATAAAAACCTAGATATAATTATCACGAAAATATTAGAAAACAACATTTTAAAAAATACCCCCACCCCTATTATTACTGTAAACATTCTGATATTTCGCACACTAGGCTAACTGAGCACGCAGAAAAGGGTACGTCCACGCTGCATCGAAACGAACGGAAACTAGCTTTGGTGGCAAAATGTTATTTATTTCACAGAATCAATGGATTAATGCAAAATTCGAGAAATCTGTTTGCTTTTTGGTTTAGGGTCTCACTGCGCAAAAAATAACTGCCAAAATAGCTTTGGTGGCTCCAAGATTTTTATTTCACCAAATCGACAGATGAATAAGGTATGAACATGCCAAATTTCATTAACTTTCTATGTTGCCTGCCATATCGAGTTAATACACAAGGGGTACGTCCTCACTGCACCGCAATTCACTCCAAACTGGCTTTGGTAGCAAAAATTTTTGTATTTAATTCTAGGCCAAGTCATTTATTTTATGAGCCTGCCATTCTCCCTGTTATTCCTCTTCTCTTATTATTCTATTTGTCATCAATCTTAAGAAACTCTGCCATTCTTTTTGTCATTCATCTAATGAACATGTATTTTTTTGTAGTCCCGTGTCACTCCCCAATATAAATGTCAGTCTGAGGGGTCGTCTGGCAGAAATCAGGGTTCCTGGACATTTAAACTACCACAATCACTGGTCCATTTCATAAACAAAGGTAGAAGTCATCCCATACTTGACTTTATTTTGAAACAGAAAAATAACAAATAATATGATGATTACAATAACAGTTATCTAGAAAATTGGTTTTATCATTTCACTTCCTTGGTGAATTGATCCTAAATATAAATTTTATTTGGAGTCTTGAGATTTGTCAATGACACAGAAACCAAGTTTCAACCCTGTCCTTTATTTATTAACGTCAATCATTCCAATCCATGAAATGGAGTTGAACATCCTACTTTTCTGTCCTATCACGGGGCTAATGAAACCAAGCATACACCATACAGTGTGCTATGAGGGAGATTTCGTCAGGATAGCGGTGTCACAACCTACTCTTTTTTTGGATTCCAACTGTCAGTGGCTCTTTTACATGCACGCTAATTTGTACATTGGACTGCGGTTTCCGTCACATCCGAACAACAATGCTTTCCACGTCAGAAAATCCATACTGCACTTTTGACCGGGGTAAGCCCACTGGAAAATCCAGAGGAACTTTTTCAGCATACCGTATTTCCTCTAATAAGCGCCCGGGCGCTTATTTTTTCAGCACCCCTTGACCCCCCGGCGCTTATTAGAGGCCCAGCGCTTATTTCTTTAATAGCAAATTGAATTTAGGGTAAAGCCGTCATTTACCATGGACATTGGGCCGGAGAATCTTTTGAATTACGGCATTTGATCAAAAGCAATCTAATGTCTTATTAGAGCCCGGCGCTCATTATTGGAGGCCCGGCGCTTATTTTTTCAGCACCCCTTGAGGCCCGGCGCTTATTGGAGGCCCGGCGCTTATTGGAGACCCGGCGCTTATTGGAGGAAATATGGTACACCTGGGTCAAAACTAGGAACTCCTGGTAAGCAAGCAAGAACCTACTCACATTCCATAAAACAATTACCAATAATAGCATTGTCCTAAGAGGGTAAAGTTTTTTAGAAATTTGTTGACATTTGTATAAGGGAGATAATCCACTAACAACCTGATGTAAAATGTCATAGAAAACTTTCCATTAATAACTGGATGCCAAATTAACCGTGAAAATATTCTGTAAATCAACAAGCCAACAGTGACACTTATGTCCCCCGTCAAAATCCCCTCGACAAATCGATGACACAGTAATTTTAATCCCACATAATCTCTGCTTTCCTTAAGAAGACAATGTTCATTATCGAACTACTTCAAGGCAATCACCTAATGGATGCCCACACCAAGTTTGAAAATTCTACCCCAATTAGGAGGGTTGCCGATCAAATTGATTATCGCTTGGCTTACCTGGAGCAGAAAATGCTTATTATTGAACTTAGTCAGGTATTGATGTAATGAAACTATACACCAAGTTTCATTACTCTCACTCAATTTGAACTAAAGTTAGCGTGTCCCAAAGCATCAACCAACCAAATTGCTTATGCTTATCTCTGCTTACACTAAGCAGAAAATGCTCATCTTCGAGCTCCATCAAGGTATTGACCTAATAAACACCTACACCAAGTTTAAACATTCTATCTCAATTAGAAAGAGTGTAATTGTGTCCCAAAATGTCTGACGAACAGACAGACTGACGGACGAATCCATTTTAACAGTACCCCACTTTCTTCGAAAGGCGAGGGACAAAAAAGATGAAATAACCAAAGTTTTGGATCCTGAATCTGGCTCGACAAAGATGCAAAATTATTATAGCAAATTCGTCAATTTTCAAAATAACACTAGTCACACTCACTTTCACTGAATATGGACTACATTTATCAAAAATATCAAGCTTGAATATTTAGTATTATTTGATGAATTAAATTGAAAAATAATTATCTTAAAGGCAAACTAATAACACTTGTTTGTCAAAATCCTATTAATTCCGGTAACTAAAGGAATTTTCTAATGATTTGTTAAAATCAAATAATAATGGAACCCTTTTACAGGCATAATTGTTTGAAAAGTTACGACTACAAAATTAGCTAGAACTATTTTTTTATATCTACATGATCGATCACATACCATCTAGAGGGCACACAAGATTTCTAAAAGTTATCAAATGATTCTGACAAACACAGACGTTTCAAAATTGCTTTAAAGGCAAAGGTCACATCCACTTTTTCATCAAGACAAAAATATCCAAGAAATTCAACGAGGAGCAGTCGAGAAATAATAATCAGAACAATCATCTTTCAAAAAAGGTCCACTGTGTGAAACCTTTATCATAAAAATAATAAATAACCAATAAACTAAGTACAATACATATAATAATATTATAATTACTGTTCTTTAATTTATCCTATTATGTCATTATTATCATTAATTATAACATGGTTTTAATATGAAAAGATATTATTAATAATATAACAGAGTGTATATTGTTATAAAAGCACTATAAACAACAATCTAAATTTAATACTAAAACAATTATATAAGTAAATATTCTTATAATTATATATCTCGACCTCATATGGCATTTATAGATATATTTGCACATATGTACAGTATGCTAATTTATTCAGTTAAAGTATTTTTAGGTATCAACAATCTGACTTTCGTTTCATTTATTTGGTTGTCGCTCCTTTAACATCTGTAAACATGTTAATATAAAAGTGTATTCTGGGCCTCCAACAACAGCGCCATTGAAATGGTTGGCCAAGAGCTTACTAATTAAATTCTGATCATTGGACCAAGATGAAATTGAGTAATACAACCAAAACATTGGTATAATCTTAATCAAACTAAGGTATCAAAAGATGCAATATAAATGAGTTTGAAGCTTATTTGTATTAAGTACTAATTCTTTTCACCCACTGGAAATACAGGAATATTATACATACATATGAGAAAATTCTGATGATATTTGTTACTGGAATCATTTAAGTGCCATTATAAATGATTATCTGAGAGTTTATACTTTTATTCCATTACTACTACTGATTAAAGTTACCTATTAAAAGTATAAAGATAGGTTGCTAGGAAATGGAACATACATCCACAGCAGCTAAGTCATCTGAACAGTCCACAAATATTTATTCTTATGTAGGTAATAGCCTTTATGTGAAAACAAGTCAACAGTGAGGCTGATGTCCCCAAGCCCAAATCCATAAATAGATAATACATAATGATTAATTGCACATTTCGTCGACCTTCTGGCGAACCGACGAATCTGATATATATTTAAGTATTAAGAATTACGTATTGAGAAATTTATACTTTGTTGTTATCTCTGTGGCCATAAATTAAAAATATTTATTTAAATGTCGTCTAGTGTCATGATGTATATGTCTGAAATAATACATAATAAATAAATATTGTATTTGATGGCCACAAAGATAACAACAAAGTATAAATTTCTCAATACGTAATTCTCAATACTTAAATATATATCAGATTCGTCGGTTCGCCAGAAGGCCGACGATTTATCCTTTTCAAAAGTATTGCGCAATTAAATTGGTTATCTATTCTATGCTTAGTCTAAGCATAAAATGTTCCTGATCAACATACATGGTAGTGAAACTATGTTCTAAGTCTCTATCACTTAGAATCAAAATTCTCTTATCCCAAAGCATTGGCCAATGAAATTACTTAGCCCTGCTTAGCTTTAGCTCGAAATGTTAATCATTGAACGCAGTCATTCACCTAATTAATATCTACATCAAGTTTGAACATTCTACCTCAAATAAAAGCAGAGTTGTTATTTCAAAGTCTTAGCCTAAGCAGAAAATCCTCCTTATCGAACTGAGTCAAGTTATTGATGTTATGAAAGTATACACCAAGTTCATCACTCTCAATTAATTAGAACTAAAGTTATTGTGTCCCCAAGCACAAAATTGCTTATCTCTGCTTACCCTTAGAAGTAAATGCTCCTGTTCAAATTCCTTTAAGCCATTCACCCAATGGACGCCTACATCAAGTTTGAACATTCTAACTCAATTATTGTGTTCCAAAGTCTCAACTAATCACTCTCAATTAATTAGAACTAAAGTTATTGTGTCCCCAAGCACCAAATTGCTTATCTCTGCTTACCCTATGAAGTAAATGCTCCTGTTCAAATTCCTTTAAGCCATTCACCCAATGGACGCCTACATCAAGTTTAAACATTCTAACTCAATTATTGTGTTCCAAAGTCTCAACTAATCAAACTGCTTATCGCTCTGCCTACCCTGAACAGAAAATCGAACCCATTCAATGTATTGATATAATGAAACTATACTCCAAGTTTTAGCGCGAAGAACTAAAGTTATCGTATCCCAAAGCATCAACCGATTAAATTGCTTATTTCGGCTTACCCTTATATCCCCATCAGATCGCATTGGTGTCCTTACTGTGCTGCTACGGCGATGGAAAATAGTCTCAGAGCACGTCAAGATGACCATAAGCATGGTAAAAGCATAGTGGAAATGCCAGAAATCATGCTGTGGTCTCCTAGGTTGCCAAAGATCCCCGAGTTGGGATCTGACCTGGAAAGCTGTAAGAAAGCAACTTTTTTCAAGTTTGTAATTTTTGGGGACATTTTCTGGTGTTGTGCTCACATTTTTGGTCGCCGTACGGTTGCAGCAGTGCAGCAAGGACGCCAACCCGGTCTGATGGGCACATAAGCAGCATTTACCTAATAAACACATACAACAAGTTTGACAGAAGGACAGACAGACGAAGATGGACAGACCCATTTTAATAGTCCCCTGCTGTCATTGAAGGCGGAGAACAAGAAGACAACAGTGAGGCTGATGTCCCCAACCACAATTCCAAAATAAATAGAAAATGCATGTTTACAGCATCTGTATTCTGCAATCAAACTGCTAATCTATACTTAGCTTGAGAAGAAATTATTCATCAATTTCCCTCAATTAATTAGAATCAAAATGATCGTGTCCAAGGATTCTTTGTCTCAGTTGATCATTTTCGTGTCTAGAGTGACCATAAGATGTTCAAAGTGATCAATGACCAGAACTCTGTCAGGACTTAATCAGAAATCATTGAATCTCAATAGGCTTCTCTGTCTCAAGACATTAACACTGTCACTGTGTATAAAATTGTAAAGTCAATCAGATGTTAATATTAATGGTCACTAGAGTGTTCAAATTAATCAGGAGGCATAACTCTTGCAGTAATTATAGGACATTTTTGAAAATCAGTGTATCCATATGACTTTCGAAGTTTTCAAGGGAGACAAGGAGGGGTAGGGCAAATAAAAAAGACATTTAATTATTACATGTACATATATTTGAATGGCATATTGCCATAAGGCACAGTGCCTTTTTGTGGCTTTGGTAAATTTAATCTTTACAATGTGTTCTTAAAATAAAGACCACAAAATCTTTATCTTGGTCACTCAATACGTTTTGGCTAATTATATCATTTAATGTTTTGAAAAGATCTTTGTTTACATTTAAGACTGTATAAAACTGTGTGGTCTAAATTTCCGACTTAGAATCAGTAAACTCAAAGTTGTAATGGTAACTTGATTAGGCAACTATTGTTAGTCACACTGTTGAACCACTTCAAATCATTGGGAACTATATACTAATAGAAAATCAAATAATTGTGATTTGCTAATAGAAAATCAAAACATTGTGATTTACTAATACAAAATCAAATAATTGTGATTTACTAATAGAAAATCAAAACATTATGATTTACTAATACAAAATCAAATAATTGTGATTTACTAATAGAAAATCAAAACATTATGATTTACTAATACAAAATCAAATAATTGTGATTTACTAATAGAAAATCAAAACATTATGATTTACTAATAATAAATCAAAAGTATAAATCCAGCATTAGGACAATCAGATCATGACAGATTGTTTATTATTATTATTATGCATTCGATCTACTGCAGTCAAACCATGTTTACCAACAAATATTGACAGGGGAAAATTCAAACTTTAAGTGTACAGTCAGACTATACCCAATAACAAAAATATTGGAAAATCCATAAATACTTGAAAATCCAAACATAAGATAGACAGTCAAATTGAGTTGACCCCCCCCCCCCCCCGAAAAAAAAAATCCACACTGATTATATGGAAAAATTACAACGTTACTTAATATGTAGATAAGATGATTGTGTAAATTTGATTAATATATTGTTTAAGAGTACATTGAGGTAGATATAGATAGATATATTATACATATATTTACCGGTACAATATAATATTGCTGCTAAATTATAAGTATTGAGTTAAATATTTTATGTGGAATACTCTTTAAAATGCTTTGTACAAACATACATAACAATTATATTTCTCTCTTTGGTTTGGTCTCGTCCATAACAAAGAATTAAAATAGATATCTCAGAAAATACATAAAATAAGGATATAAATATTATGACACAGAGACTTACATACCTACAGGTATTTTAAACAAATGTGTGCAACTATTTCAAGATATTTATATCTACTTTCAGACATTTTTTATTACTGGACCTGTTCTTTGACAATTCCATATTTTCACTTCTGTTTTGGTTGTTTTTACTTAACAGGGTTTCTTTTGGCTTTTGTGATTGGTTAACTTCACATAACACTGGTGAATCTGAAAGTCCTTCTGATTGGCCAATTTGGTTACAAATATCATCTGTCAGTTTTTCTACATGGTTGTTTTGATCACCTGATTTGAGATGACTTTGATTGTTGGATTGATCATTATATTGTGATGCATTATTTTCATCACTTTGTTTTATATTATTTGTATTTTGATCCCGGTCACCGGTAGAATCATTATTAGCTGCAGAATTTGAAAAAAAATCAATATGCAGATTTCCCTGAGGTACAGCAATTTTGTCGCGTAAGAATACAACAATGACAGATATATTATCTGTAGAACCATTTTCTCTGGCTAGATCTACAATTCGATGAGCTGTGTGAGCTCTATTCCCATGATGTTCTTGAATATGATTGTAAACAATTTCTGGTATGTCTTTTGGTGCAATGACATCCCACACACCATCGCATGCTAATACAATATAATCTTCACTACCATCTAAATCAGCACTAAACACATCAGCATCACTAGAAATATATGGTTTATAAGACTTGTCACCTAAAAAATAGAATTGTTTTCTTTATTCTGCATGTGCTCCTATTAGGTTTCTCATTTCCGTCACATTTGCATGTCAGTTTAAATCCCATGAAATAAGCTGTTCTTAAAGTGCACATAAGATCATAATTTCCTATTACATAATAAAATAAACAATGATTACTAAATCCATATTACGGAAAGTTCAAATCAATCTGATTAAAATTAACTGAGCTATTTACGTTTTAGTATAGGACAGCCAAAAACGGTTTTCAAATTTTCATAAACGACCTTAATCCGGTTAATTGGCTGATGACGTCACAGACGCTACACATAGTATACACATTATCTATCCAATATATCACTGCCTGTATAATATATCACTGTATACACAACACTACCAGTTAAAAGTGTATATTGTCGGTAATTATTAGCTCGTAATTATCACTATGAGGGACCGGGTATCGTCCAGATATTACGAAAAAGCAAAGATACTACCTTTACCATCCAGAATCTAATACATTTGTCCAGTCAATAGATTGCCGTCTAGAGTGTGTTAAATGCCGCCAGCATTCATTAAAAACCGCCAAGTTTGTGTTACCGTGTAGATTAAGTTTTACCGATATCAGATATTGACAGCAACATATACCGGCTGGGTGCCAGTCAAGTCGTCTACAAGCGAAGTCGTCCACAGCGAAGTCGTCCACAAGGCATTGGTGGTGTCGTCCAAAACAATTAATACTTGAATAGAGTCGCACACAACAACTGATTGGTTAAGTCGTCCACAACTAATACTTGAATTGTACACAATTTAAAATTTAAATGGAATAAATAAGTTTTACTCGTTGATTTTTGGTGATTACCGGTAACAAACGAGATTAGTCCCTTGCTGTATAATCGTATTGTTATTTTATTGCCGATATGATTTTAGATATTAGATCAGTTCACCGATGTTTTTTGTAATAAAATATATTTAGACAATATTTAATTGACTTGATATGAAATCCGAATATAAATTATTCGATGGATAAATGTTTGTGATAAGATTAGTTTATGATGACAGACATGGTTTATTTTACAAGTAGGCTACATATTGCCATCTAAATCACTCGCCAAAATACATCACGGACTGAACGCCTAATAATTAAATAATCACCTATAAATAGCGCTGAGGTCACTTTTAGATAAGACAAATTAGATTGATATTATTTCGGCACTAAAATTAAAATAATATAGCGACAAGTGAATACATACTTTATTTACCCAGTAATTCGTTAAATTGCGCCGGAGCCCTTTTAGATAAGACAAATTAGATTGATATTATTTTGGCATCATAAATAATTTAAAAACTAATCGTTGATTTAATTTCCGTACACGAAATGGAACTAAAAGGTTCCAAATTTAAGAATTCCGTATAAGAATCAATTTAGAATACCAAAATGCGAATCGTAACACATTGTGGTCTACACTGTGTAGTAATATATTATAAAATAAATCATAAATCAATGAAATATGTTGTAAGGTGGACACTGCATGCTTTGCTTTAATACTGACCTAGTATTTGTGGCTACGTGCAATTTTATTCTTTGATCTGTTAATATCATTGTTCCGACCTGTCAATCACCGTAAAGAGATTGACCAATCAGAGAGCCCGATGATGGTGGATATAAAAATATTACACATTAAAATGTCTCGAATCGCATGATGATCTACGTAGATATTTGTCTTTATTAGTCGTTAAACGCGTGGTACTATTTTACCTTGGAGAACGTCTTTTTGAAGTAATAAATTTGGGTCACGGTTCCTACGCAATCACAAATATACTCCATTTATTATGAACTTCGTGTAATGCCGAATCATTAATGAATGAAGTAGAGATTATAGTAATATTAATAAACTATGTTCTATATTATAAGTTTATAAGTTATTATTTGTTGATACGAATTATGTCTAATTTTTAAAGTAGCCTAGCATAACAATGCAAATCACTAAATTATTTCTCTCAATTCTTATCGGAATCACGTGACATGAAAGGGAAATCCTCGCTTTCATCTTTCATTTCAGTCATACGTAACCCGTGTGATATTTCCCCGCCTTTCCTACATGCTGTTAGCCAATAGCTACTGTAAATTTTTCCGCGTTGAGATGGTCCTACCCAATGAAAAATTAATTATCGTTGTTGGTGCACGAGGTAATGGGATATGAATAACAGAAAGAATAAAACGATGACCAATTGGTAATTTGACGTAAAATCTTTTAAACACTGTTCATTTCTCCACAACGTCCGGGAAAATAAATGTCTTGTCTAAAAATAAACTCCTTCAAATCTAAATGGTAGTGTTCATTTTTAAAATCGCCCCGAGAAACTGAACGGTCGTAAAGTGGACGACCGATAACAAAACGATGTTTTTTGATCTACACGGTAGCACACAAACTGGGCGGTTTTTGATAAATCTTGGCGGCATTTAACATATTCTAGACGGCAATTTATTAACTGGATACGTGTATTAGATTCTGGGTGGTAGGGTAAGTTTATTTCCTTTTTTCGTAAAATCTTGACGATAACCGGTCCCATGTAAGCTACATTTTTGGTTTACGGTGTGCTTATTCTGATTAAAAAGACGTGGGGAATATGGCTACAGCAACCGGCTTTATAAAACAAATTCTAAATTACGAAACAAATTTATTCTTTATTCTTTGAATGGCATTTAGTAAAATAAATTATTCCGTAGTCAAGGATTAAGGAATCGGTCAAGCGTTAATGATACACACACCGACTGTATATAGGTAATTAAGGAATAAACATTCCGAATATGCATTTGTACACTGTGACGTCACTAGGGACTGAGGGGATTAAGAGTGTTTTCGATAATTGGCCAAGTCGTTTTTACGGGAGGTCTATATTTGCGACTTTGAGTGAAGATAGCTGATTTATTTTTAATCAGATTGATGTTAACTTTCCGTAATGTGCATATAATAACCACTGTCCATCACTACGCCGAGTTTCAATTTGTCGTCTTATGTGCACTTTAAGAATTACAGTTGGAAACAGCATAAATATTGCCACAGTAAATTCATTTTTGTCTGTCCCAAAAGTTACACTCAATCAGAGAACATATTCAACTTTTTTTTATCTAAACAGTACCATTTTCTGAAATATTTTGGTAAATCTGGCGGTAAATTTGGAGGAGAATGTCTACAGATTGCAACTGGGTTGTAACTGTGTTGTAACTATATGTACATAATAAACAAAAGGTCTTGAAAAACAGCACAATCTACCGGCATAACTTATAGACAAAGGTAACAAGGTAAATGTACATTAAGACTGGTGGCCATCAGTACAATTAACAATTTGGATTAAACCATACAAAAGAACATAACTTTTATTTTTTTAAATTCTCAATCATATGGACAGTGCAGTATAATCCCAGGATCTTGGTGTTGGTTAGTTATTTCATGTAGCATGGTTGGACATGGATTTTAAATGTAAACATGGACAACATGGTATATATTAAATTTACATCAATATACTCTACCTATTGCCCTAGCTACAGCTATAGCACCATTTACTCTCCAGGTACCAAACCAAACAACTATACCACCTAGTTTCTCTATTCTTTCTTTCTCATCCTGTTAAAACAGATACAGTATTAAACATCCCTTTAAATATTACCCCTCGGGGCCATCCCTCTTCATCAGTCCAATCGGTGCCGAACAGAAAGATTTAAACCCCATTTATTACTAATGTCAGTATTATCAATATCAAATAAAAAGGTGTCCAACAAAACTGATAAAGCAGCTAAATTATCTGAGCAGTTGACAAGGATTATTCTTGTGTTGGTAATGGGAGATTTACAAGACACTCATATTAATTTCATACAGATCAGAGTGTTCACAAGGTTTAAAAAAAGTGGAACAAGCACAATAACGTTATATAAAGTTTATGGAAATTATTAAAATTCTATAGGATTCTTCGTTTTACAAACATAAATAATGCATACGAATTGATAAGTTTTGACACTTAAAAAACGGTGGTACTTTTTACCGCCGACCACCGCCGACTACCACCGACCAAATGCTTTTTACCGCCGACTACTGCCGATCAAATGCTTTTTACCGCCGACAAAATACTTTTTACCGCCGACCGCATTGTACTAACTTTCGACCGTAATAATATAATTACCGCCGACCAGTGCCGGATGTAAGTGGGTAAAGTGGGACATAAGGGGAAGAGTATGTTTCAAATACTCAAATTGTCAACGTATTCCTCGGTTTGGACGATAATGGCTGCAGCTGATGTTATAAAAGGACCAATTCATTCTGTACTCCTCCCCCCCCCCCCCAGTTAATGGTATTTCAGAACTTAGATTTGACATTCAATTCGGAACTATCAAATTCAATTTATAACCAGTAGCTGAAACAATCTTGATGTATTTGCCCTTCAATATATTTGGGTGGCGGCAATTACTCGTAGTTTTGCCTTCCATATTCTTTAAAATACATAAGAATGTTTTTCGACAGTTGTATGTATTCTTTTTTTTTTATAAAAAAACAAACAATAAAATAGTTGGCGGTAACAAAAAGCATTAAGCAAGTCATTACAATGCGGTCGGCGGTAAAAAGTATTTGGTCGGCGGTAATTACAGGACGGTCAGCGGTAAAAAGCATTTGGTCGGCGGTAGTCGGTGGTAAAAAGCATTTGGTCGGCGGTGGTCGGTGGTAGTCGGCGGTAAAAAGTACCACCCCTTAAAAAAGCCCTATCTTGTTTATGTGATACTGTACGTTATTATAACAGTTAAGTTTTAATACTTACAGCCCTATCTGGTTTATGAGGATTCATCACATCAACTGGTTGTCCATCTTTCACTAATACAGCCTGAGAATCACCTAACCATGCAATACATAACTTAGAACCTTGTTGTAATACTGATATACCAGTTGTACCACTCTTTAAATTCTATTATAATAAAAGCATAGTTTTATAAATGATTACTGTTTCACTCTATATAACTATATTTTATAGCTTTGGGTCGACTTTCATGTACACATTAATTTGGTTCTTCAAAATTTCAAACAAACCATGTAGTTACCTCGTTCTTAGCCCTAATAAGAAACCCCTCATCTGTTTGTTTATAAGCTTGTATTAAAGCTGCAGCTGGATCAGTAAGAAAGTTAGGTTGATGTACAAGATTGGTATGTAGATGACTTGAAGCATACAACGCTGCTTCTATACCACCATGACCATCAAATACTGAGTAATAGGAATGGCTAGGACAGTCCTGTAAACAGACAAAACTTATGTATGATTATAAAGATAGGATGCCAGGCAATGAAGCATACACCCACAGCAGCTAAATTGTCCGGGCAATCAACAAGTATCGTCACATATTCTAACTTTCTTCGGTAATGAAAGATTTATAAAACACCAAAATTTGATTAAGTAATTATAAAAAAATCATTAGAATTTGTTTAGCCTTTATAAAGTTCTCCTCTATGCTAACGTTTTGTGTACGAAACATTGAATATCATGGATTTAGCTGTTCTAGTTATTAAATTCATTTTTGAAGTGATGAAGCGCAATAACTCTGGCAGTAATAGGCTTCCTTGTCTCATGACATTAAACACTGTCTATAAATTTAAAGACAATCGGATACTAACTTGAGCCTCTAGGTCTAGAGCGTTCACAAGATTTTTCAAAGTGATCAAGGGCCATAACCAGGGGCGCAGATCGCTCAAATTTAGTGGTGGGGACAGACAATGCGCGGGCGACTAATAATAAAACGCACTCTGTGGGTATTTTCAGCATCATTTTCTGGCAAACAATTCTAATCCCCGAGGCAGCAAATGATACGAAATCTAATCTAAAGACAAATCTTCAACCCGCCGTTCACAATTTATTCTCTCATGTACACTACAAGAAATAGAAATATTTACACTACTGAGATTCGAGCTGCGCCTCCATTCACAGTAATGTTCAAAGACTACTTAACGTCTTTGGGCAAACAGCTAAACATATCAATATTCAATCCCAATTGAAATAAATGTAACATTTTACTGTATTATTCATTGGCGATTAAAAATCCGATGGCAAAGGCGAATTATCCCACGTTAAAATTAAAAAATGGCGACCACATTGAAATGAAATCTAGCTGTTTATATTATATTTTAATGGTTCACATAAAGCCAGTTGTATTATATTATCTATTTCAAATGTGACAGTGGACTGGTGATGATGTTATGTTAGAAATTACCAATCGTGACTTCACAGCACTTGGTGTCAATCATTGGCTGCATGAAAGGTGCAATGTTTACATAAGACGTTACTACTTCCGGCAGAATAGTGCCTTGTACTCGTTTTGTTACCCATTTACACTAAATAGGATATAATTTTTAACTACAAATACTTTAAATGTCTTTATTAATTTTTCTAATACACAAAAAAAAATGTTTTAGAATTTAATTTGTCGGTGGGAAAAAAAAGTTAATATTGGTGACTAAATGTGCATTCTCGAAGATTCTGAGGAGTTTTTACTAATAACAAAACAGTTCAGAGAGCAATGTTTTAATAAAAAAAAAAACATTCAAAAAAGTGTTTAATATATTTAAAACTAAAGAACAGTACACTTATATCCACTCTGCTCTGCCCATTTCTTTTCCCTTGTCTTCTATCTGGACAGCCCATGACAAGTTTTTAAAAGTGATTTTCCGATAAATTTCCTAAATTTCTAAATCATCTTCAAAAGCAACAAAATAATTTCAGTTAATTGTAATAATTAATAATAAGAACACAATGACTGTACTCCCAAAAAATATGTTTATTGAGTATGGAAACAATTCTAGCAATGAAGAGTTCCCTTTAGTTAGGTGATTTATCATCCCGTATACCAGATAAAAACAAAATCTCGGTTATTCCATAACCCTTTAAAACCCAGCTTATCATATATGCACACATACAGGATATACATACTACTATAATCCCTATGGGAATATTTTAATTATTTACTATTATAATATTACTTATTCCCTGTTAAATAAAAATCAGGCACCGGATGAAGTTGTACAACTTCAAGGACCCTGGCCTCAAGAGCCTGGGACAAACTCGACACTTTCTGAAAGGTCAATAAAAGCTCTGGAATGATTTCAATTAAAAAAAACAGTAAGCAAAATATCAGAAATAAGTGGTTGGGACACAGTATATCATGTCCCCACAACTAAAATTTTTGGTGGGGACACGTCTGCGCCCCTGGCCATAACTCTATTGATTATCAGTTGTTGCTGAAAATCCCTAGGCTTTTTCGTCTCATGACCTTAAACACTGTGTATAAATTTAAAGTCAATTGGATATTAACTTTAGCAGTCTAGAGGGTGACGACAATATACGACCACATAAAAAAGAAATTTTTAGGCTTCTTTGTCTCTTGACCTTAAGGGGATCACAGTGGCTAAGTGGTTAGGCGCAGGCTCGCTAGCCTTGAGGTTGAGTGTTCGATCCCTGCATTGGCCGAGAAAGTTCATCTCGATTTTCCGGCGTGATTTCCCCTTGTCAGTGATGCAGAAGGAGGGCCTGACAAGGCAGCTGCCTAGTCGTTCGGATGTGACGAAAAACCGAGGTACCGTGTACAAATTGGAGTGCACGTAAAAGATCCCTTGGCAGTTGGAATTCGATATAAGAGTAGGCCGGAGCACCGCTGCCTGGGCAAACATTTCCCTCATATCACACTGTATGGCGTATGCCCGTCTTCAATTAGCCCAGGTTAGGTGTTTAAGCGTAGGACGTTAAACCCCATTTCATTCATTCATTACTCATGACCTTAAACACTGTGTATAAATTTAAAGTCAATCAGATATTAACTTTAGCCTCTAAAGCATTCACAAGAATTTTCAAAGTGATCAAGGACCATAACTGATACCGCTGACCTGACACACTGTGTATACAGTTAAAGTCAATCGGATTTTAACGTAAGCCTCTAGAGCGTACACTCCAGACGGGGCAATATACAACCATAAAAAAATAAATAAAGAAAACATAAGCATTGTCAGGGAAGTAAAAAAATGGTGACAATTTTACTGCTTTCATAAAGTATATTAATATTGCCCATAACCGCATAAATCAATCAAATTTGACAAAAAAGAGGAAGTGATAATAATATACATTTGATGGGCCTGTTGACAGTTTGACATACAGTTCAAATTATGGCTTGCAGCCCAAAAGCCCCTTTCAGCAGGGGGGAAACCAGGCAAGAAACATACGCCCACAGCAGCTTAATCATTCGGGCAGTCAACAAGAGTTGTCGCATATTTTTACTACTTCCAGTAATGAAACATTAATAATACACTCAAATCTGATTAAGAGTAACACATTAAGTAATTATCATTAGAATTTGTTTGGCTTTGATAAATATAAAGTCAATTGGATGATAACTTTAGCTTCTAGCACTTCCACAAGATTTTTTGAAGTGATCAAGGGCCATAACACCAGAAGTAATTATGGGAAATCATTAAAAATCAATAGGTCTTTTTGTCTCTTGACCTTAAACACTGTGTATACATTTGAAGGATCTTAAATTTTGCTTCTATAGCGACCACAAGATTTTTTGATGGGATCTAGGGCCAAAACTCTGGCAGTAATTATAGGAAATCGTTGAAAATCAATAGGCTTATTCGTCTCATGACCTTTAACACTGTGTATAAATTTAGAGTCAATCAGATATTAACTTTAGCCTCTAGAGCGTACACAAGGATTTTTGAAGTGATCAATCAAGGGCCATAACTTTGACAGTAATTATGAGAAATCGCTGAAAACCGAAAGGCTTCTTCGTCTCACGACCTTAACATTGTGTACAAATTTAAAGTCAATTGGAAATTAACTTTAGCCTCTAGAGTGCCAGTCGGAAGGGGGGCGACGACAATATACGACCACATTTCAATGTGGGCATATAAAAAAGAATTATTTTATTATAAATGACTTTTTGCAGAGCCTGATATCTCCTGTAGCCCAGTGACCTATAAAATATTCATCTAGCTCTGTGAGTAGGTGTATAATAAGAAAGGTATCATACCAGGCCGGATCCAGGATTATGTCGAGGGGAGGGGGACATACATATACATTAGAGCAAAGGGTAATCATCAGAGAGTGCTGCATGCATTAGTGGTTTGGTGTAGTCCCTAGAGTCTTTGTCGCAGCCTCATTCTGAAAGCAACTGAATACGTTGCTCCCCCCCCCCCCTCGATCGGCACCTGCAAGCTCTGACAAATGAATATGGACCGTGTTAAAAAATAGATATATAGCTTTGAAATACAAATGTAAACACAAACACAAATTTATTTGCCAACCATTGATTTGAGGTATTGATAATCATATGCAAACTACAATATTGTGAAATAATATCAGTCCCAAACTGATTCGATTCTCTTCTTGATTCACAATGGCATGATGAATTGGAAATTGTGCAACATTTGGTGTCTCTGCACACAGATATGGTCAAACTGTCAAAGTGAACATAAACAAAAACTTTCAGAAAAATCAAAATGACCAAAAATTAGTTCAAAAATCATCTAAATATAGTGAATATTCACCACTGGATTCTTATCAAATAACGAAAAATTTAATTGTCATCTTGCCAAAATTGTTGTTCCATTTACATTAGACTCTAGAGTCATTTTATCTATAATCCTTTACAACAATGGTGGTCAGATCAAAAACAAAACTGCGCAAAATAATTGGTTAGAACAAACAAAAAAGGCCATACATAAATACATGCATTTTTTTTAACGCATTCCAAAATATATTTTACCTTGAAATTAAATAGAGAATTGAGATCTGAGCAGATGACATGTACATCCTCCATTTTTCGACGAGTATTTTTTATAGCATGAACACATACTTCATGAGTTGTGGAATTTGAATTAAGGGGAGGTAACTGTTTTTTCCATTGTTGACAAATTTTGTGCACTGTTGCTATTATTTCTTTTAATAACTTTCTTATATCCAAGACTGAAAAAGAAGTAAAAAAATAAGGTACATTTTTGATTAATACTCCCCCTTGGATTGCTTCTTCATTTCATGAACTGAAATAATAGTATCCTTGAAAACTGTGTATCACATTTTAAATCAATCAGAAGATAACTAAGGCCTTAGAGCCACGCTTCTCAACCTTTTCTCACCGCTCACCCCTAAATGAATTCTCAACCAACCCATTTACCCCCAGAGTTTTGAGGAGGTTACTGACTGCGGAGCCGTAGGCGCGAAGCTCGTCGTGGAGGGGCCATGGTGTTATTCCCACAGAAATTTTTTAGGAATGGAGCCTGGAAACGCGATTTCAAGCCGTTTCAGGCACTCTTCAAGGCGTTTCAGAGGAACTTGAAAACGGTCTTTTTCTATAGAAGCCACCCGACATGAACCGCGGATCCTTTCATGGGCCTGCACCCCCTGACCACATTGACATTGAATATTGAATGAATACGGATCGAAGTTGAGATTCAATAATCACCAAATTTATGTTTTAATGAAAATATGTGTTTCCAATTCATTGCGAAATTTACTCCTGGTTATTGTCACAAACGATTTTTTTTTAATTCTCGGGACAGTGTCATTTAGGACATTTAGTCTGTTTCGGTATTTAGTTTTTATCACAACCAGCATTGAAAATCTAGATGACCTCGCGCCTGGTACGTTCGTGCACTTTTATGCGCGAACTCTTAGTTTTTCTTTTACTGGCACGCGCACTATTTCTTTTTCTTTTACATGTACCAAAATTTTGGATTTCACGCGGAGGTACTTTTTAGGTATTAGTCTGTGAAGTAGAACACTTGCCACTGTACCTGTGTATCGCTAATTATAAACCGAATGTGTGAAGACAATTCATATATATCACGCACAAAATTTTCAGTACAGAGTTGATTCACGCTCGATTTGTTGCTAAGCAAACCAATGGGATTATTTTCTCAACAGTGTATGAACTTATCCATAGCGATAATATCCTAACCCCGAGAGAAATTATCTAGTCTCGGTGAATAGAACCATGGTTGTCTGGTAGAAAATTTCTTTTGTATTTTTGGGAACGGGAAACAGTGATTTTAGAAGCAAACTAACCTGCCGCACATGAGGAAGTCATTATACTAATTATAAAAGGCGAGAACTCTTTTCGCGGCGGGGGATCACGGTGGCTAAGTGGATAAGGCGCTGGTTCGCTAGCCTGGAGGTCGGGTGTTCGATCCCTGCATTGGCCAAGAAAGTTCATCTCGATTTTCCGACGTGATTTCCCCTTGTCAGTGATGCAGAAGGAGGGCCTGACAAGGACAGCTGCCTAGTCGTTCGGATGGGACGAAAAACCGAGGTCCGGTGTACACATTGGAGTGCACATAAAAAATCCCTTGGCAGTTGGAATTTGATATAAGAGTAGGCTGTAGCGCCGCTGTTCTGGCAAAATTTCCCTCATAGCACACTGTATGCGTATGCCCGTCTTCAATTAGCTCTGGTTAAGTGCATAACAGTAGGACGTTAAACCCCATTTCATTTATTTCATTCATTCTTTTTGCGGCGGAGGCTTATCACTGAGTAATAGGTCAAGGTTAAAACATACGTTTGCCTTATAAAAATCTAGCAAAATGGTAAATACCTACGGATCTCGATAAAAAAAATAACATTCGGATTATAACTCTAGATAAGGTGTGTTAATTAACAAGGGTGTAAATGGAATATTATAATATGTATAGGAAGCCTAGTGACGAGTGTAGTAAGTTGGCTATAGACTATAGATTTAATTTGAGATTACTCGCTTTCAGTTTACTGTTTTTGTGATAACCAATTATGTGAGAAATACCATACTGACATTCGGTTTTCAATAGTGGTACGCGAACTAAATGCGTTTGTTAGATACTGACAGAACAGCCCGGAGTCGAACAATCCCCGGCCGAGCTGTCTTCGTCAGCTAGTTTCAAAATGGCGTACAACCAATGCAAATGGGAAAAGAGGACAATAAAATCAGAAATATGTTTTTTATTATTGTCGGACTTATTACATCACTCCTGTCTAACAAATCATAAAGCTGTGGTGTTACGGTGGCGGCATAGTACTTCACCGTAACACCACAGCCACTCTAACCATTCATAATACATCTAACTATCACTCCTTACACATTTCCCCTTGTCTACTTTCCCAAACGTCAACAACACATCTCATACATCCATTTTGCTGATTAACCCTTGTACCATGTCTACTGGATTCACAAAGGTATGTTGTAACAAACGGCATAATGCTGGAAAAGTTGTCAACTTAAATCTTGAAAGGCAACTTCATGATCTCAATAGGACTCCACAACCCTTATATGACTATTTTTTAAGTTAATGGGAGTGTGCTCATTCACCCCCTGGAGGCGAGCCATTCCCCCCTCGAGGGTGAATTCCCACCAGGTCGAGAAACGTGGCCTTAGAGAGTACACAAGATATTTCAAAGTGATCACGAACTATTATTACTTGTGGTGGGACAGATGTGACGACAATAATAACCACATTTTCATAATTCTAGATAGTAATAATGCATTTATTTCAAAAAAGTATACATTAAATATTAAACAAAGTTTTTAAGGGAAACACCTCCGGAAATTATTATCAGAAATTGTTAAACTCAATAGGATTTTTTATCTGACTAATTTAAACAATGCATATAATTTTATATAAAGATAGTTTGCCACGCAACGAAACATACGCCAACAGCAGCTATATTGACCTGGCAGTCAACAAGAGTTGTCACATATTGTTACTTTTTTCGGTATTAAAACATTTATAATTATAATATTAATACACTGAAATCTCATTAAGTAATTATTAGAAATTCATTAGAATTTGTTTGGCTTTGATAAAGTTCTCCTCATTGCTTACGTTAAGCTGTTCAAATTATCAAAATTCATTGAGAATCAATATACTTCGCTTAAGACCTTAAGCTCTTTACATCAAACTCAAGCTTCTAAAGCGTCCACAAGATTTTTTGAAGTGATGAAGGGCAGTACTTTGGCAGTATTTATCGGAAACACTGAAAATTAATATGCCTCTTTGTCTCATGACCTTAAACACTGTGTATAAATTTTAAGTCAATCGGATATAAACTTTAGCCTCTAGAGCATCCACAAGATGTTTTAAAGTGATCAAGGGCCATAACTCTGACAGTAATTATCAAATATCGATAAAAATCAATAGGCTTCTGAGTCTCACCGGATATTAACTTTAGCCTCTAGATCAGTCCACAAGCAATTGTTGACGATGGAAGGACGACTACATAGACCACATTTCAATGTGGGCATATTAAAAATCAGATGACAAATGCAGTCATAGAGCGTTGACAAGAACAGCTGACATGTACGATAGCTATGGCCACATTTCCATGCAGGCGTATAAAACGGTTGTTTGTTTCTATCTGACAAAAATATTCTCAATTGCTGGACAAATCATTATCAGAAACTGACCAGTTAAAATCTGGTAATCCATCGATTAAAAAATAAGGAGAAAGATTTAAGTCAATGTGGGCATTTAATATCAAATCAACTTTCTTTTACATACTTTGTTTTTACCACTATATATACCAAGCTACATTTAACAGCAAAAACAAGCAGAGTATGTCATATTTATCTTCATTATCAGTTGTTTGCATTTCTTATAATCATTACCACATGAAATGGTGTATATTCTTACATTTGCTTTGATGGCTCAGTGAAATGCAGTCAAGCAAAGATCATGACCAGGTAATAAATCTTTTAGTGTGTAGTGATAATTTTTAGAAATAAAAATAGATTTGTTTGGGAGTTTTCAGTTGTATCTAATTTTTAACAAACTTGTTATAGTAAAACTGTAAATATGAAATATTTATATTCTCATTTCAAGTTTACTCCAATCCTAAAAAAAACCAAGCGGTCGTGATGCATGATAAGCCAACATTTTGCTTAGTGGCTGGAATTAGGTCAATAAACCAATTCTAAAAAGAATTATCATTATGGTTTTTAATTTTTTACACATGCTGACAGAGGCTTAATTTTGATAATTATTATTCAAGGCTATATCATAGTGGCTGGAATTAGGTCAATAAACCAATTCTAAAAAGAATTATCATTATGGTTTTTAATTTTTTACACATGTTGACAGAGGCTTAAAGGAGCTAAATCACTAATATTTGGTACCTGGAAATTGACCCTAATGGGTCGCAGGGCAGATAATAATATAATCTGATTGTATATAAACTGATTTACATTAAATTGTTTCCGTTTTGACTGTAATTTCAAATCAGTTATGTCCAGCGAAATACGGCATGAGTCCAAACCGTATTAAGTATTTATAGTGTCTGGTTATTCTAGTCTACGGCGCATGCTCACCAGATAAAAAATGGCCTCATCGTTTGACAGATGACAGGAGTTGCGGTATGAGTTTAGCCTCGTTCTTTCTGGTCACTTGTTAAAAGGGACACTGAAACGCTCTATGGTACACGATTCGTGTACCAATGTTAAAATGTTTATTTTGTTTTAAATATTGGATATCAGAGGCCTACCGTTTCCAGGTAAGATCACAACATCAATGTTGATTTGAATTGACCAATAATTCGTGTTTTCTATGTCGAAGATTTTGGAGGATTTTGAGTTACGGACTTAGGTCCTTTAATTTTGATAATTATTATTCAAGGCTATTTCATAGTCGTACAGAATTTTATTTTATAGCAATTTCAGTTATGGTTGTCACTTGATCATTGTGCCTTTTTTTGTCTATCATCAATGATGGACAAAAGACTACAAATTGTGTTATGAAGAGATGTCATGGTTCCGTATCAGTTTATACTGGCTACAACATTTTCTGATACTGGCACCAATAAACACAATTTGGTTTTTTAGACAGTATTATTAATTGAAATTCGGAGAATTCAAGCAGATTGCATATATGAGAATCCTCTTATGCACAAAATGAAGAATTTCTAGCCCTAGAGCCACAATCCATTAAGTTCTTGTCCGATACAAGCCAATTTTGAGAGAATCACAATCTGAAACCAATATTTCAAGTTTTGTCAAAATTGTATAAAAATTGTGACCATTAGGTTGTCCGTATACAAAATTTGAATTAACAGATAGGGGAGTATAAAAATGTTTAAGAAAAGATTAATCTTTACACAAATTGAGCTGGTGTCAGTGTTTTTAAGCCAACCTGTTAAAACGGCCAAGATGAACCGGTTTAAAATAAAAAGCTTTCTCGATCTCCCAGGTATTTTAAACCAGTTTAACTTAAGTGTGTGAATGAGCTATAAAGTATGGGAAGTTGTCAATGCAGTGAACCTGAGTTACAGACAAGGGGCTTATTTAGAACTTCATCTGACAACTGTTGATTCTTTGAAAAATTACAGTACATCTATTTGCTTGGGATTAGAAATTGGTTCTTAATTTAGTGCTTACACACAGAATTAACAAGTATTATTCACTAAAATAAAATATATTTGGAATTACTTCTTCAACCCCTAGAAATGTGATTCAGAACTTTATGCCAAAAGTTAAATTAATTGAAATGAATTTTCCATAATGTTTATTTTGGCTACAGCATTACTCTTCCAGAAATGTTATCACTCAATCAAAACAAGTTGGATGCAGTATACTGAAAGAATTTTTGTTATGGGGTAATGATATCGGGAAGGAAGTATAGGTACAGTTTATCTACTCATCAACATACATAGATAAGCTGGAATCATTGCCAGATATATACGGGTAGTACCCTTCACATAGATGTACAATTAGCCGAATTTGATTTTTTTTTAAAGTAATGGTGATAATGTACAAAATACTATTCATAGTACACTGATTTTCATTACTGCATAATCTATGTACATATAGGTAGAGTATATATTTGATAATAATTTTTGGATATCAAAGCTTCAGTAACATAAAAATATTTCCTAGCTAATATCTGTGTCAAATATTCGATCATATGAAATTGATCTCTTTCAGTCTTTGACTCTATCATTACTTTGACCAATGACTTGTCTGTGGCATTTCTTGGGTGCTTGGTATGCACCATACTTTGCAGTGAATGATAGCATTGATCAAATTGAGGACTTTTTCTTATCAGACCATTAACCTTGGGAAATCTCTTAATTATATAGGGATGGGGTTGGTATAGATGATTAATTTGCTTATTCTTAGTTTTTTTTATGGTATATTGGTAATTGAGTGAAAAAATTCAAATTGTAGGCGACAACCAAACAATTTCTACCAAATTTGCAAACACTGTTAATTCTGTTTAAGAAAAAATTTAGAAACGAAAGTCTCAAAATTAATTGGCTTTTTATATGTTTATCAAAGTCGATGGATTTTACCCTTTTGCAAATTTTGTACTGATATATATGTAAATACACCATGGTATGATACACACAATAAATTATCATACTATTGTATAAGAAAATTACATAACAAAAGCTAAAGAAGGCACTTTCTTTAAGCTCCTTCCAGATGGGATTAACATGTGTTTAATAATAATGAATAGAACAGAATAATCCATAATAATAATCACCAGTACTGTTCTTGCTTTTGTGTTGAATAAGATATTTCACACGTTATGCGTGTTTAATTATAAAATGTTGAAATCATAGAGGAATCGGTGGTTTTCATAAAGTTGCCTTTAAAAAAGCCAAGTTTCTAACTCAATATCATCCCAAATCTTCAACTTTGAAAACATGAATTATTTGTCAATTTAAATCAACATTGATGCTGTGATCTTGCCAGAAAAAGATGGGCTTCTGATATCCAATATTTTAAAAGACAAAATAATCATTTTACCATTGGTACACAAATCGTGTACAATAATGCATTTCGGCCCCAGTTCTAGCAAGAGACTCGCGAAACAAGGCTAGACACATTGCACTTTCAGCATAAGTAGACTGGAATAACCAGATGCTAGAAATTTGAATTTAATTGAGACGGCTGGTTATTTCGTGGAACATAACTGAAACCATTGAATGTAAATCAGTTTATATACATTCGTATCATATGCGTTGCTACCCACTTCTGTCAATGTCTAGGTCCCAAATGTTAGCGAGTCAGCTCTTTTAAGTTTAATAAACAGTATTCAAAATTTAATACATTCCCACAAAATTATTTATCCGGTAATTATTTCCATTAAATGTATGAGAATTTTGGCATATGGAATGGAAGTTAGACAACACCCAATCTTACCAGACGTAAGACAGGGCCCTGTTTCACGAAAACTTAAACTAAAATCCTTAAAATCGATTTTAACTAAAATCAAAATGAGATTTTAAATTTTATGCGTTTCACGAAGATCGATTGTAACTTAAAATGCAATTTTAATAGATTTTAGTTAAAATCGCTTGCGCCCGCGCAGTGCAGATTTCCGTTGCGGGTACTTACGGTGAAAGCAAATACGCTTCGAAACTGAAAACTGTTGACAAACTGAATTAACTGTTACATTATCAATAGGGAGAGTTTCATACGTTGTAGAAATGTCTGCACATGGTCAGAAAGTTGTAGAAAGATGAAATAAATGAGTTAATTGCGTATTATTAGTTTCGAAATGTATTGGTGGGTAGACCTTGAACTTGGCATTTGATTTCCTCGCAGGCTTCAATAGAAGTAATGTGTATCGATAAACAAAAGCGCTTGAATTTCGAATTTTTATAGTAATTTGGACAAGAGAAACTTTTGAGAATTTTCACAAACATATTTTGATATGTGTCACTCAAACAACTAATCTAGGCTTCAATTTTTTTGTCGTAGTTTAAAAGTATTTATCAACTTTGAAATTAATACGCCAAATAGGCAATGTTCCGATACCTAGATTATAAATGTCATTCTAATAGACCCTTTCAATGATACTTTGAAAATGCAAAAGAGTCTATCTATCTTACTCAATTAAATGAGTTTTTCCCAAGATAAAATAGTTTTGGAGCCTATTTTTTTATTGATGTTGTTTTATTAACGTAACTTCATTAAGAAATTATAATAAATTTATGATATTAAAATTTAATTTCAAATAGGCCTATAACATTTTTGAATAAACACATTTGTGTTTATTGATTTATCTTTATACTAATCATCATAACCCCAAAAACATGAGTAAATACTACATATTATGGCATGTCTAGTATTATAGGCCTTTAGGCCTTCTAATACCAAGAAATTGGACATATTAAACACGAAGATATTTTCTTTATAAATAAGAGGGCTCTTCTTTCCATGACATTGGATAAAAATTTTCTTTTAGTGTGTAGTTTACTGGCGTTTTGGGTGGTTTTTTTTCTTGGAGTTCTAATATGGGGCGCCATCCAATGCTTAAATTGCCTTACAATAAAATAAACGGGTGGATCGTAGCTGTATATCCCATACTATGAAAAGAAATTGAATGCAAATTGTTTTTGTGAATGATTGTATGTTAAAATTATGTGCCAATTATATCTGTATGTCGCAATAAATCAAACAATGTAGCTCTAATCAATGTTTGTTAATGTCGTGATTGTAAGTTAGGAGAGGGTGACAGCTATCCTAATTTACAATCGATTTTAGTTAAAATTGTCCTTAAAATAGTTTTGTGAAACGCCACTATTTTAAGTTAGGATACAATTGTAACTTACAATATTATTTTAGTGGATTTTAGCTACAATGCTTAAAATCGTTTTGTGAAACGCTTCTATTGTAAGTTAGGATGAAATTTTAGTTTACAATGATTTTAAGGAGATTTAAGTTTTTGTGAAACAGGGCCCAGGCTGTTTTCTCAAGTGAAACAAAGGAGTGCTTCTTATGTTTTGATCTAATGACTAACGGTTGTGAGAACATTGAGATAATTAAACATGCAGTAAGACTGTGATGAATTGCCGAAAAAAAAGTTGGCAGAGGATAATCCAGGAATTTACTTCAATAGTAAATGGAAAGCAACTTTATGAAAAATACACGCTGAAAAAGGATTCTCTCTAGATCAAGATACATGATAGTCAAGGCATGGGGTACATGTAGTTTTCTTCCCTATAAAATCTGTGTAGAGGGATTTAAAACAAACTGTTGATAGATAAATTAATTTGAATATTTTTTGAGTTCAAATATATCATCAAACACACTGTTAGTACAAGGGAAGGAATAAATAAATTCTGTTTAGTAATATTAGTTAAGATTTTCTTTATATATTATAACATTTACTAACAAATAAAAGTGACAAGGAAGTACATGGTACTAGTATGTAGGTTAACTAACTGATGTGTAAAGATTGTGTGAATAAGCTTAAATACAAAAACTTAACCTCTAAGGGGGGACTTATGTCGACTTTGCAACTAGTTGCGCAGTTGAAAGTGTGCTTATGTCAATCATATTAGCAACTGAGGACAACTGAGAGCAACTGTTATAAGAGATGCTTATTTAGACCTTTTGCTGTTGCATTCAGTTGTTCACAGTTGCCGAAACGCCAGTAATCCATATTCTTTAATGCTAACAGTGATGGTCTTTATCAGTTCATGAAATAATACTTAGTTACTGATTACTGTGCGATTACTTATACCTCTTTTATTGTTTAGTAAATAATATTAATGAGTAGGTAGTATGAAGAATCAAGGATTTTGTAAAATAAAATAAAACTTTGAAGTAAAGGTATCAGCTGACCATAGTTACAGAAGCATACATGTGGTTATCTGGGTTATCTGAATGGGTTAGCTTACAGTTGCCAGATTCAGATTTGCACATGAGGATAAATTTCCTCAGGAGAAAGTTTGTGAATCTGTGAGTCTCACGGAAAAAACAGACTAGTTGACAAGCCTGACTCGATAGCATCCAAAGTCTTACACATTAAAAATACAAATTATTTGTCAATTCGAATCAACATCACCGGGAAAAGGTAGACTTGCTGATATCCAATATTTAAGACAAAGTATATATTTTACCATTGGTACACAAATCGTGTACCATAGTGCGTCTCAGCGTTATTTGTGACAAGTGACCAGAAAAAACAAGGCTAGACGTATTCCACAACTCCTGTCAAAGGGTAACGATAACATAATATACTTGAATGAACAGACGCCAGAAATTGTGATTCGGTTGAGACACATGCCACGTTTTGCTGGACATAGCTAATTTGAAATTGTGAGTCAAAACGGAAACAATTGAATGTAAATCAATTTTTTATAAAATCAGATTACTATTACATCATTATATGAGTTGTGACCCATTGGGGTCAATTTCTAGGTCCACAAGCAATTGCGAACGCCAAACCAACGAAAAGTCCAACAGTGGAAAATTTCAATGTGGGCGAAAAAGAATCAATAATTACATGTTATCTTATCTTGGTTTTCATCTGAACATACACATTTTCCATTTTTCCTCAATACAACTCCATTGTTGTCTTCATCTTTTTCAACAACATCATCATTGTCATCATCAGCAATAAACTTGCTGACATCTTGTTTTGATAAATCAAGGTAAGCACTGCAAGATATATGAGTTGATAATGCATCAGGACACCCACTGAAAAGTAAATTGAAAATAGTTAACACTTGAAATTTGAAATGCTTGAATTTAATAATAGTTTAATTACTCTTACTTTTTATATTTTCTCAATCTCAAATAGCAAGGATAAATACAAATTCTTGACAATGCATTACAAGTAAATACAACAGATATGATCCCTAGTAATTTATTTTACTAAAATTCCCACTTATATAATTGAATTTTTATAATATTAAATATTATAATATCTAATTATATAAGAAGAGACAAATAAAAAAGAATATGGGAACAATATTGTATATATTCTGCAGGCGCGCATCCAGGGGGGGGGGGGGGGGCAGGGGGGCCACCGGCAAGACCTGGAATTTTTGCTTTTTAATTGATGATATAAACATGATTTTCGCATTGTCTATGCCCAGGCAATGCATCAAGGCTCTGGGGATTACACCAAACCACTAATGTATGCGGCACTCTAATGATTACCATTAGTTGCAATGTATGGGCCCCCCCCCTCGATAATCCTGGATCCGGGCCTGTTATGTATATTGAATTGAGTATCGAAATTGGTATTAAAAGTCATATTGAGAACTTATAAAACCTACTATAGGTCATACGAATATAAAAGACTGGTTGCCAGGTGACAAAACATAAGCCCCCAGCAGCTATGTTGAATGATCAGTCCACAGTCTCACAGAGGTTGTCACATACTTATTCTTATATATATATGTAATAGGAACATTTACAAGCCACTAAAAACTGATCAAGAGTAACAACTATTGGAGTAATTATGAAAAATAATGAATCTTTGATTGGCTTCTAGTTTTAGAACATTTATAATACAAATGTCCCAATCCTCTACATCCCACACATGTAAACGAATCATGTATATGAATTTCCAAAAGACTTTAATTAAATAATAACTGATAATGTGAATACATGTATAACTTGCCCTTCAGATAACTTCACATTAAAAATATCTACTTTTTTTTTTATATAAGATAGTACCGTATAAATTGTGACATTAATCATTTAAACCTCAAAGTTATCTATATCCCAAGGCATCGATCAATGAAATTGCTAGGCTCTACTTAGCTTAAGCAGAAAATATAAATCATTGAACTCAGTCAAGACATTCACCTAATGAACATCTACATCAAGTGTAAACATTCTGCTTCAGTTAAAAGCAGAGTTGTTATGTTCCAAAGTATTAACCAATCAAATTTTTTAGTCTGCAGAAAATGTGCATCACCTACACCAAGTTTGAACATTCAACCTCAATTATAAGGGAAAATTATTGTGTTCGGGATGACCAATTAGATTAAGGTTTTTACTTGACCTACATGTACATGTAAGTAGAACATATTCTTCAATCAATGAACCTAGTCATGGTATTGATGAAATGAAACAATACACAAAGTTTCACTTTTTTCACTCAATAAGAATCAAAGCTAATAAGCTATAAAGTCTTGACCAATCAAATTGCTTTCGCTCTGCTTACCCTGAGCAGAATATGTTCATTATTGAATTTAATCACCAAGTTTCATTACTCTCACTTAATTGAAGTGTGGGGGACAATTAAAAATATATTATGTTAGAGCTAAATCTGCCTATTGCAGTTCTTTCTTATGGCCTCAAATGCTATTAGACATTTATTCAGTGGATGGTCATGATTTCCAATGGATCGTCATTTAATAATTTATATTGGATAATCAAGTCTTTGTTTATTATTGTAACAATGGTAGCAAAGGAAATTGACACTAGGCTATTCTTATCAAAACCTCATGCTACTTGAATACCATAGTATATACACATACTTCATATACAAAATTACTGTAAAAACATGAACCAAACAACTTATTAAAGCAAAAATCTCCACAAGCCAACTGGTTCAATAAAGGATAAAAGTAAATTAACTAGGAATTAACATCAATCATGATCCTATACTGAATATAGATTGATGTTCAAATCAACCAACAACTATCAGTATGCACATACACAGCTTGCTTATAACTCAAACCGTGGGAATTAAACTTATCAGACAATTCCCCATACAGTCATGACCTGGGTGTATTTGAAAGTCAGAAAAAGAAAGTTTAAATTTAATCCAAGATGACTTAAAAAGAATTTTTGATCCACAATCAGGTTATCAATTATGCATTCAGATTCTAATTCAGTGGCACATGCGGGTTTACTCTAGTCTAGCTTCAACACCTATGTATAACTATATATATGTTGGGTAAAATATATATAAAATAAACCAATCAAATAAACTGTTATTTAGTTTTATTTTGTTTCATTTTGTTTTCTTAATTAAAAATGTTAAATAATCAATCTGAGTACATTTTAGCTAGGATGAGACCGGAAAATAACATCTGAAAAAATGTAAATGACAATCAGAAGATTTTTAATTCTCTATATCCTTCGTTTTTGTACAAGTATTGAAGAAATTGAACTCTACATCTGTTGTGAATGTAATATATCATAGACTTCCCTGTTAACTAGATACTATATTTATGTAAAATCTTTATTCAATAATGATCTGTATCACCAACTGAGTAGGATTATTTATAATGGATATTTTGGAACAATACATGTACATGTATAATGACATGACAGCGAATAAGCTTTGGTCACTAAAGATGAGAGCAGACTAAGGTAAATAACAATAAAGAGCAGCAACAAATATCAGTTTGTAGTCCATAATCACAGTACGACTTCAACATAATGATTATGTGGATGCAAATTTTTCAAAAATACATGTTTCTGACTATTTTTATTCTTAAAGCAGTTGTCCCAGTGAAAAGATATTTGTTGATTCTTTGTGATAAAACACTGTACATGTATCTGAAACTGATAATTTTTCAAATATATCCAATTACCGGCAGTCAGTTTTATGTTTGACAGACTACAAGTTTCCAAACAAGGTTGATAATTACAAAAGTTATCGATGTGATTGTCGTGTTTATCAGGTCACTTGTTTAAATGTAAGCAATATGTCATTAAATCTGACTGAGTTACGTAGTACTGTTAAAACAAGGGCTGGCAATCGATCCTGTTTCAAATATCGATTATCGCGGACCATTCACCAACCAAATGGTTTGAAAACAATCATAATTTGTACATCATGAATAATGAATTATATGTGAGTTTATGTTGTGATATCATTTGTAGAATTTCAATTTATTTGACAATAATAGCATTCGATAGCAAAACCTAGGTGTAGAAAGAAACTTGTTAAACTTCGTTTGGAAGACAGAATCTTTGTCGCTTATGACCTGAGTAATAATGGGTAAAATGTAGTTATTTCCTTTTGATCACATCAAACAAATTCTTCATCAAGTTCGCCGTAACAGTGCACACAGAACACTCATGGTCCCTCTGAGATCCATATACATATAATTGTAATATTCCAGAAATGAAGTGACAAAATAAGGGGCACAATTGGCTCTCATAATGACATACATACATTGTACATGTAAGCGGCCAACATTTCTCACCAGGGGCGTCTCATTTGTCGTGTAAAAACAAAACGTGTGTGTTTTATTATGACTATTCTGTTTAATTACTGTTTTACAGTTCTAAGCCCAAGCACGCGTTACAAACAAGTGAAGTACCTATATAATTGCGCGATAATCGATTTTTTAAAACTGTATCGATTATTGATTTTCAAAACACTTACCGGGCAATACCGGCGATTATCGTCAATATCAATATTTTTTGCCAGCCCTAGTTAAAACAATTTAGTTGAAATTATGAACAAGTTATAATCCAATAGGTATTACATTTTGGCATTATACTTAACACACAACATGCACCATTTTTCAAAATTTGGGACCGTTCCATCAAGAAATTCAGAGAAAACACATTTTGCCCATGCTTGTTTGCAACTGGCCAATGTAATTCACTCCTACAGAAATTGAAAAAATAATAGTAATACATATACATGCTTTTCTGCCTACAAACTGTGGGATGTGATAATGTGATGATATATTTGGATTGGACTGAAAACATATTCAAACTAACTTATCTATCAAACATTTGCTCCAAATATTTCTCAAAACATTTTAATCCAAAGAAAACTACCTGATGGGCTAGAGGGCTGCCTTGTTCAACACATGAAATGAGTGATGGAGAATACATTGTCAGCTTGCATTTGTCCCTAGTCGTTTGTCTGTTTACCATAAACTTAAATATAGATGCCTAGGTAAATTCAAGTACATGTATTATCCTCCACCAACTCTTTTTTCCACGGTCAATTAATCTGGTTCAATTTTGTTTTGTGATACATGTATGTAAGGCTGACAAGAACGTATCAAATTTTGTTGTACTGTAGTATTATAATAAATACTTCATACTATACGATATAATTTTTAGCGTAAATATGGACGGGATGTGAGAATGGAATTTCAGGGGGTGTTACATGTCTGCCGCACGAGGTACATCGTGCGCAGGTGTGAAGTTGTATTTTGATAATCGGTATTACAGATATTTTAGAATCGGAATTCAACACCTCAACTTATTTGGTGGAATTCATGTGGATACGGATAAAGGAATTGCATGACTAATTGTTTGTTCCATCAGGATTTTCTTTGAACTTTTAGACAATAGACAGGGAGAACTGGCATTAAAAAATTATCTGATCAAACTTGTAGGACATAGAAACAGTATTTAAGGGGGCGGAGCTTATCTCCATTAACCAAATCTCGGAACCACGAAATTCAGGGCAATGCTGTTAGTGAAACCAACCTGCATAAAAAGCACATAGGAAGAAGTTGGACACTATTCATGATAAAAAATCATTCAAAATGGGAATTATATGATTACATAATGTCATGTGTTTGTTAAATTTGTTTATGAATTTGTTATTTATTGAATAAAATGATTTATTATTATTATTATTATTATTATTTAAACATTTATATAGCGCTAATTCCACCAACGGTGTTCAGAAGCGCTTTACAATCATATACCAGTAAAACAGAAAATATATAAAACAACTAAAAGTTTAAAAGACTACAAAAAGATGCAATATAATAAAATAATATATATCTAATTAAAAGCCTTTTTAAATAAGTAGGTTTTAAGAGCACATTTAAAAGATTGTACTGAAGGGCTAGAACGAATATCAGTATCAGAACCAGATGGTTTTAAATCATTCCACAGGTTTGGGGCTAGAAATGAAAACGATCTTTCACCATATGTAACCATTCTGGCAGATCTTGGTTTGAGACGATAAATGTCATTTGAACTACGGAGACTGCGAGCATTTGTTTGTTTTTCAATTAGATGACATAAATAAGATGGGGCTAAGCCATGAAAACATTTATAAGCAGTTAAAAGGATCTTAAATTGAATACGATATGGAATGGGAAGCCAGTGAAGTTGTTTAAGTATGGGAGTAATATGATCATGTCTCTTCGTAACGGTAATAAGTCGTGCAGCGGTGTTTTGAACTTTTTGCAATTTGTATATTAATTTATTGGGTAAGCCGGATAAAAGTGAGTTAAAAGTATCAAGTCTTGAAGTAATAAAAGCATGAACAAGCGTTTTAGTTGAATCCGGGGTAAGAAATTTACGAATTTTGCCAATATTACGGATATGAAAGTAGCAGGATTTACAAATATTGTTCACGTGATTAGACATGGTCATTTTACTATCAAAATAAGCTCCAATATTGCGAACAGAGTTACTAGGAGTAATTTCATTTCCATCAATCTTAATCGAATTGGAATCAGTTATGGTGTTGAGGTTATGATTAGATCCAAGCAAAATAAATTCAGTTTTATCACCATTTAAGCATAGAAAATTTACAGACATCCATAATTTAATTTCATTGATACACTGCTCAATATTAGATTTGCTCAAAGCATGCTCATTCGCATTTAAAGGATTAAAACTTAAATACAGCTGGGTATCATCAGCATAAATATGATAGTCAAGACCATGTCTTTTAACAATTTTACCAACTGGAGCAGTATAAAGAGTAAATAAAATGGGTCCAAGGACCGATCCTTGTGGTACTCCATATAAATTCTTGTGATAGTCTGACGTCACATTACCGATAACAACCCTCTGCTTTCTATCAGTAAGATAACTTTCAAGTAGCTGAAGTGCAGAGCCTTTGACACCAAAGTCTGTCTGAAGTCTTTGTAGCAGGACAGTAGAATCTATGGTGTCAAAGGCTGCGGACAAATCTAAAAGTACTAAAAGAACACAGTTTCTATTGTCTATTGACCTTAATATATCATCTTGCACTTTAATAAGCGCCGTCTCAACACTGTGAAACTTACGATATGCACTCTGTAGACTATCATGAAGGTTGTGTGTGTCAATATGTTCAATCAGTTGTTTGGCTATACATTTTTCAAAAATTTTGGAGATAAAACTTAAGTTTGATACAGGACGATAATTTTTTAGCACATTTCTATCTAAAGTTGATTTTTTAATAACTGGAACGACATTAGCAACTTTAAAACAATCGGGTACTTTTCGTTCTTGGATACAAGAATTTATGATATCAGTAATCACAGGTAAGAATAAATTAAGGTTTTCTTTTAGTAAAGATGTGGGAAGGGGGTCAAGAGGGCAGGTCTTAGGACCTGACGATTTAATAATATCTGACACAACAGATTCGCTAACTAAATCGAAATTGTCAATGCACACTTCCGTTGGCGTCTCATATTTGGGTACAGAATCACAGGAATTGTTACATTTATCAAGTTCTGTTCGTATACGTGTTATTTTATCGGAGAAGAAGTTTGCAAACTCTTCTGCTAGCAGACATTTATCAGTGCAATCAGGTAAGACAACAGTCGAGGAGGAATGATCAATCAGTTTATTAACAACACAGAATAGTTCTTTCTGTTTGTTGGCACTATTTTGAATTTTTTCATTGTAGAAGGAAACTTTTGATTGTTCAATGATATATTTGACTTTGTTTTTCTCTTCTCTATAAAGATCTTTATGAATATGAAGGGAGGTCTCACGCCACTTTTTCTCAGCTTTTCTGCGTATTTGTTTTGCTTCAGCTATTTGATGGTTACTCCACTCATTTCCTGGTCTAACAGTAAATGTTTTAGTGGTTAGCGGAACTAGATCATCAATGATCTTTCTCAGTGTTGTATCATACAAATCAGCTTTTACATTCACATCACATAATTCACGGATATCGGAAAAGTTTGATGTACCAATTGTTTCACAAAAGGTATCGTTGCTTAGAGATTTGAATTTACGAAACGATATTGTTTTCTTGTCTAAAGGCGGCTTCTTCGTTATAATTTTAAAGGTGATAGGAAAATGGTCTGATAGTAAGGTATCTTCCACCAGTACATCATCTATATGTATCTCATCTTGGCGTGTAATGACAAAATCAAGAAGATGACCTTTATTATGTGTCTTTTTGTTGACATGCTGTTGAAGATTGTAGGTAAGCAATATTTCCCGAAAGCGATTACTCAGTGGGTCAGAACTGTTTTCAAAGTGAATATTAAAATCGCCAAGTATCAACAAGTCGCCTTTTGACATTAACTTTGTTTCAAGAAGTGATGTAAATTCCTCAAAAAAGTCATTATTATTTAAATTTGGGGGCCTATAAACAATTAACAGTTGCAGAGATTTGTTCAGGTTCAATATCAAACAATCAAGGCACTCAAACGATTTGAATACCTCATTTGACTGCAAAGATATTTTTAAAGTTGACTTGTAGACAAGTCCAACGCCACCACCCCTAGACGCACGTGGGATGTGTAGAAAGCTGTAGCCTTCTGGAAGTATAGCCGAAATTGTCACTGAATCTGAGTTCTGGCTAAGCCATGTTTCAGTAATCGAGCACAGATCTAATTCTTCATCTACAATAAAATCATTTATGTCACTGGTTTTATTCCTAATAGATCTAGCATTAATTAATCCTGCTTTTAAATATGTGCTAGACTGATATGAAACTGAAGATCTGGATATTGGAACTCTAATTAAGTTGTTCAGTACAAGTTGACCTCTTGGCTGACTGCTCTGTCTGTTAGAGATGAGTGCAGGAATACCATAGATATTCTTTCGTCTAGTAGGTTTCTGTCTTAAAATTTGGGAAACAGATTGTTTAATATTACTATTATTATCTTCTAAAGTTGTATTCCTGAGATTAGTATACAATGAATGGTTATCATCACATTTCACTACCCCAAACTGCTGATCATGTACTGTGATATTTGTCAGAATATTATGATTAACACCTCTATTATATTTATGGAGTGAATCCTGTCTAGTAGATGTTGTTAAAGTTCTAATTGTTCTTTGTTTATTGCATCCCGCTCTAACACCCCTCTTTGTCTTAGGTTTCACTAGTTGATTGTCTTCGAACAAAGAGTTAACACAAGGGATTTTAACCATGGTACAATGGAAAAACCAGATTCAGTTGAAAAAGTCAAATATATAAATATAAATATAAAACCTGGAAAAAACTGCATAATTTCACGAAAAATTGCAAAATTTCCACACACATATAATCCAAAAATGTCTGCATACAGGTTGATGCTGAATCTCTCATACATATCTATAGTCGTGTCACTTATTATATACACATCTAATAAGGAAAACGATAGAGCAGATCACAGTGTGTAGCCAGTCGGAGGCGCCAGAGTCCACACAAAAGTTTTCAACCATGACACAGACAAATCCAAAATTCAGTTCACAACTGCATAAATTCACAATTATTTCGAATAATTTCGTACAGCTTTGTCCGAAATTCCACACAGCTATTATTCCATTAACACATATAAAATAAGGAAAAACTAGGAGAGATTCTGAGAGAGAGCAGCCTCACTCGGCGCAATATACATTCAGATAAGTCATAATCATAATAATAGGCCTAGGCCTAAAAAAAAAAAAAAAAATCTATAGATCGTTCCTGTTAAATACAGTAATAATTATTATTTGTAATTGTACGGTGCATTTTATTTTTAAGCTAACTAGCTCACGGTGGAAAAGATCTTTGGTTCAAATATCACAGATTGTTATGAAATGATAGCATCAGATCCATCGAGGGCAGCCATGTTACTAGGTACACTACTTACATTAGGCCTACACTAGGCCTACTACAGCCGACCGGACAGATGTAAACATACTCTTTGTACTCATAATTAGGCCTACACAGAGGAGTAAAATTCTTGTATACCTCACATCAAAACGATCACCATGTTATAATAAATCGTTAACATCAGCAAATTTCTACGTATACTAATGAGTAATGACTAGGTGACAATAAAGTAAACAAATAAAGAAGACATCGGCAGATCATCGGAGACGGCCATTTTAAATATTTGACAGTTAACAGCTGATCCAAAAGTTCTTGTTTATAATTACGACAAACAGCAAAACAGTATAGATTCAACTACAGCAGATAATAGTTTTAAGAATAGGCTTCGTCTACACTAGGCTAGTAAGAGCCGGCTTACTTTGTTGTTTATTTGCCGAGAGAAAGGGTGACCACGCAGAAAAACTATACTAATTAAAAATACATTATGTGTCCTGAAGTAAAACTATGTCGTGTGGACGACTCCATCAACGTATTACTATATCCAGAAATTTTACTAAGTCGTGTGGACGAATCCACCAACGTATATTATATTCAGAATTTATACTAAGTCGTGTGGACGACTCCACCAAAGGGTGTGGACCCTTTAACCAGAATTTTCGTGTGTACGACTTTGCTTGTAGACGAATTGACTGGCATTCCAACTGACCAGTGACCACACCACAAGAACACAAGAAGAAACACCGAAATAGGGGTCAGGCATCGCTGACTACACTTCTTGAGAGCACTACACCATTTTTCAGAGCACGGTTTTCTTATATTCAAAGCAGAGATTTTTCATTTTGAGGCACTTTCGTGCTCCAAGGCATGTTATTTTAGGCCCTGGGTAGGACACTTAAGCATGTAGTACTCCTATTATTTATTTTCTGGACCTGTCAAGCCAGCAAAGAGTGTTCTTTCTTGTCCCTTGGGCTTGAACATTGCTTTACATAATTCATAATTGAAATTGAAATATATTTAGTTAATTTAGCCACTCAAAGTCATAGAACATACAAGGTGGAAGCCAAGTGCATTTTTAAACTCTAAATTTAGATACCAGCATTCGAAATCCCGTAGTGACTGCATTATATTATCCGTGATGTCGGGCCTAGTTGGAACGAAGAAATGTCAAAATGAAAAAAATATGATAAACTTGACTTACTTAGAAAGGAGATATTGTTGTGACCACCCGAGACATTCACCTTCAATTTCTTCCTCTCTCAAATAATATGACAAAATTTTTATAGGTAGGTTGTCATCTTCGAAAGTAAAATCACTTATTTCTTCACAAAATTTATCTAAAAATCGCTTATACAAAGCAATATCGTTCCCCGAAGGAAGATCCATCACGTTTAGTCTTTGTTTATAACGCCATTACATTGGTAAAGTTGTGCTCACCAAACGCTGACGTCAGAGGTCTTTGTGTACATGTGCTTGTCTACTTTTACTTTATGAGCGGGAGGGACAAATATAAAAGGGAATATGCATAATAATAATAAATAATACCGGTAAGCATCGCGGTTAGTTGCTAGTGCTCTAAACCGTTTACTCCGACCTAAAGTAGTATGTTGGGACTTCGAAAAAGATGTAGAATTCATTCATTATTATCTTTATTTAATTTATACTTCGTTACAAACGCAAATCAAATCAATCAAGGTAGTTCCTTTTGGAACTATGCCTGCAGTTCCAAAAGGAACTACAATCAAGGATGACATTGGGTTACCCTCTTTTTCGAAAACCTTGTTAATTGGATAGAGGCAACATGTATTGACAGATTTCCCCCCAATTTTGTGTGAAGCATATGGAATAAGAGGGGTTAAAGTCTTGATTTTCTGAAATTAGAGATTTGTTGAAAACGTAAAGAAAAGAAAGAATCTTTGATCATGATTCATGGACCTTATAATATTATAGGGTCCATGCATGCAAGCCTCGATGAAGTTGAAATTATATTTATATTAATAACATTATCCATTTGGTCAACATGTATGCATGGTTTTGAGACAAAGCGGTTGTGTCAGCGACGTGTATTTCCATGCTTGATATTGCTATCTTATTTTATAGAACCGGAGTGTCTAAGTGCATGTTCTAGAAATTTGAGTATTAGCATAGGCTATGTATTTATATATTTTTTTGATTTCTTAATAGAATATCAGAGCCCGGGATCCATGTGGCTGTTTTTCTATAATTCAAAAAAATAAAATGCAGAGAGAATTATCAACTTACCCTCTTGGACCATCATTAAAAAATAAATTAATCCAGTCTGGATTTATGTTAGTTGAAGATGTATATCATTTAAAACCATCAGCGCTCAGTCGAGGTAAGCATTCAACTATTCGCTTCATGCTGGGGAATAAAAGACAATCTCCAGTTCTTTGTAATTTTGAGACTAACATACTGTTTTTTTAAAAATTGTGTGGTTTCTTTTACTAGACACAGGGGATCACGGTGGCTAAGTGGATAAGGCGCTGGTTCGCTAGCCTGGAGGTCGGGTGTTCGATCCCTGCATTGGCCGAGAAAGTACATCTCTGTTTTCCGGCGTGATTTCCCCTTGTCAGTGATGCAGAAGGAGGGTCTGACAAGGACAGCTGCTTAGTCGTTCGGATGGGACGAAAAACCGAGGTCCCGTGTACACATTGGCGCACACGTAAAAGAACCCTTGGCAGTTGGAATTCAGTTGCTGCCCGGGCAAAATTTCCCTCATAGCACACTGTATGGCGTATGCCCGTCTTCAATAAGCCCAGGTTAGGTGCTTAAGCGTAGGACGTTAAACCCCATTTCATTCATTCATTCATTACTAGACACAAGTAAATAGCTGAAAGTTAGTATAATTTAATGTCTATGTATTAGCTTCAATATTATTAGCCTTTATTATCTTTATCATTGTAATATTACTTCCGCTGACAAATTTAGCAGAATGCTAGTGGTTTTTCCATTCCACACTTCAGTTAGACTTCATGTGAGGGAAATTGACAATTGAATAACTCAATAAACCCAGTGATACCAAAAAGCTCCAAGTTTCATTATTTGGACCCACAAAATAGTCTGCACAATTTAACTAAGAAGCGCCTAATTCAGCATTGAATTTGGGGTTAGATGAATAAAGTATTTGCAACCTAGACCGATATCTACCAAATCATATCACATTATCGTTCACTCATTTAGATTAATAGCTAATCAGTGCAGGCCTACCAACTATAGTCTGGCCTTCTCACCTGGCAAAATACAGTTGAGGCATCTTGCAAGACCAATAATTAAGGGTAGCCGGCAAAGCAAACTTCCATTTAATACCCATATAATAAGCACATATTTTATCTTTTTATTTCTTTAATTACTAATCTGAGTACATAGTTGTGTAAGAAGTTAGATATTATCCATAAAAAATTGTGTCTGTAGCTTAGAAATATTATATGTAGCTTAGGGGATTTTTTAATTTCAAATATTCAAATAAAAAAAAAATCAACCTGAAAAAAAAATCACTGTTGACAGTCAAGAATGGGTGCAGAGTGTGGTAAATAACTTTTCTTAAAGTAATAAGAACATTTTTAATCTTCCAAATGATCAGCTTATGTCTTAAGTCTTCTCTGGGTCTTACTTCAAATCTCCCACCCCATTAATTACTGTTCGAGTTATTGTCCTTGACCACTTTGAAATACCTTATGTAAACATAAATCTGGAGGACGAAGTTAATCTGATTGATTTGAAATCAATACAGTGCTTATGTTCATGAGATGAATATCCCTGGAAATTACCAGTAAATGTTTTGTTTATGTTGGCTTGTGGAAGAATCCATCAAATTTTAATTATTTCTCATAATTAGGGTACTTCAGTTTTAAGTGTCTTGTAAATACAGATGTAGAATAAAAATGTGATGGTTTCTTATGTTTGGATGGTTTAGCTCCTGTTAGCATTAGCCTGGCAACCTATCTTTACTATCAGGTTTTTGAATATATTTTATTGTAGAGACAGGGCTGTCTTTAGAAGATGCCCTGGAGGTGATTAAAACAGTGACAGAGAAAGACAGTGATCCAACAGGTCGTCAATCTAAAGGTCCTAAAACACAGTCAGCCCTAGAAATTCTACACACAGAACAAAATCAGCCAAATATTATAACATTCTGTCAACAAATAGATGACATGCTTGGTGGAGGGGTACCATTATGTAAAATGACAGAATTTTGTGGAGCACCAGGAATCGGGAAGACACAAATGTGGTATTTGTATTATTAGCCTCCATAAAAATATGTAAAAGAGCTTATCAAAATTCATGATGATTAAAAGACAAAAATAGACTTTAGTTCATATACATTACAAAGTGGTCTTAATAAAAAGCACATTGGTCGAATAAATATTTACATATATTAATCAATGGTAACAGTTATGACCATCTCAAGCCCCCATTACTTTCTATTGATTTCATGACACCATCATCATTTGTCACCCATGCTGGAAAAATGACTTGAATGCGCGAGCTGCAGACATAATAAATGAATATTTTGATTTTGATCAAAATTGAGAGTTTCACAAGAATAAGTCTATAAATATACGATCTATCCACCAAAAAGATTAAAAAAGCAATAAAACATCTTAAAACATCTTTTTTTGGACGTTTTGTAAAGGTACCATATTCTTAAATCTTCTTTTGATCTTAAAGTTTTCAGCAAAATTAGTTATTTTTCGACAACCGGCCAATCTCCTTAAATAGTGCTTGGCATTGTTGTGAAGTCGTAAATCTCTAGTTTATAAATAGCCAAACTATTACCAATAATCGTAGTTTTAACAAATACAAACAAATAACAAATATAAAGGGTGGTTGCTATGTGATTTGGTTTCGGAACATACCAACATCTTTAACTTACATTTTCTCAAAACTACCAGGTACCATTTCTGACTTGGATAATACTTCAAACGGACAGAGCTGTCAATTTTCGCCCGAATCATATCAGCTGTACATCATTTTGAAGGCATTAAAGGGACTATCCCAATTTGAACAGAATCTCAATAATAAAAGTCTGGGTATGTATGACATGAAAGCGCCAAAATATTGATGAAATTACGGTCCGATACATGCCAATATTGAAAGGAACCGAGATAAAACCTTTATTTCAAGTTTCGTTGAAATCGGATAAAAATTGTGACCTGTAGAGTGGCCACAAACCGCAGCAATAACATTTGTGACCTAGAAATTGACACAGTTGGGTCGCAACGCATATAATACTGTAATATGAATGTATATAAACTGCTTACATTCAATGGTTTCCGTTTTTGTCCCCCGCCTTTCGAAGAAAGCAGGGACTATTAAAATGGGTTCGTCTGTCCATCTGTCACACTTTTTGGGACACAATTACTCTCTTTCTAATTGAGCTAGAATTTTCAAACTTGGTGTAGGTGTGTATTAGGTCAATACCTTGATGGAGTTTCGAAGATGAGCATTTTCTGCTTAGGGTAAGCAGAGATAAGTAATTTGATTGGTTGATGCTTTGGGACACGATAACTTGAGTTGTAATTAATTGAGAGTGATGAAACTTGGTATATAGTTTTATTTCATTAATGCCTTGACTAAGTTCGATAATGCACATTTTCTGCTCTGGGTAAGCAGAGTGATAAGCAATTTGATTGGCCGAGACTTTGAAACACAATAACTCTCCTTCTAATTAGGCTAGAATGCTCAAACTTGGTGTAGGTGTTTATTGGGTCAATGCCTTGATGGAGTTCAAAGATGAACATTTTCTGCCTAGGGTAAGCAGTTGATCGAGTTCGAAGATGAGCATTTTCCGCTTGAGATCTGCAGGTATGTGAATAAACTGGCTTTAGCCGCAATAAACTGGCTTTAGCCTTCAAACCCAAATGTATGTGATCAGATTTAATACATTTTTTCTGTGAATTTGCTTTCCAATATTATCTATTTGAAATGGTATTGTCTCCATGTCTCTTTCAGTATGCAACTATGTGTTGATGTACAGATGCCGAAATGTTTAGGGGGTGTCGAAGGTCAAGCTGTTTATATTGATACTGAGGGTAGTTTTATTGTTGAAAGATTGGTAGATATAGCAGATGCAACTATTCAACATTGTAACTTTATGCTTAAGCAAAATCAAGGTATGTTAGGAAAGGATAGGCTAGATTCGAAAAAATGAAATGAAGTTTTTAACATCCTACTTTTCTACTCCATCTGGGCTAATGAAGAAGACCCTTTTAAAGACTCTCACTGATAATGTTGAACCATTTATGAACAATAGTTATTTCTTTACTCAAAAACAATCCTTTATTCAGATATTTATGCATTTTATATTTGTATTAAGATATTTATATGTATTATATTTTTGTATTCAGATATTTTTGTATATTTTGTTTGTTGTAGATGATGTTGGTGAATTAAAAGATTTTACATTAGAGAATGTATTAAAGGGTATTCATTATTTCCGATGTCATGATTATATCGAACTGTTAGCAAATATTCAACTTTTACCTGATTTTTTGAAAGAGCATAAAAAGGTATGATGTGAAAATTATGTTGGTAATAAGTATTTAATAACAAGTTAGTCTATCTTGTATTAGATGTATTTCATCGACAGTTAAACAGACATTATGCAAGAAGTAAATCTGCATATTGCAGGTCTTTCTTTAGGTATGAAATGTTATAATATAGGCTATTAATTAGACATTAATCAACATGAGAAGACCATAATTAACTCTCAATGCCATCTTATAGTAAATGCAGGAGGACTGCACTACACGCAAAACAAACCAAAAAAAAATAAATCTACAAGACAAACCTGCGGACAAGACAGAAATAGACACTGCAAACACTAAACAATTATCAAATCAAGTGAATGGATCCGGGGGGCCAGCCGTAAGCGTCCACTGCGCTGTACAGTCCCGGGCCTGTTGTGGTACAGGCTTCACTAAAATGATTTACAAAAAAGGCGTAACAAAAAAATGCGACCGATCTTGTCAGTGGTCGTCTATTCAATGGCGATAGTCAGCCAGTTGACGTCAGGTGTTAGAACGTCAAATAATTTTAACAATAAGGGCGATAATCCGGACAGAAACTCAGAAAACGCTAAGATAATAAATGTAGTGAGAATTTGTTTGGATTTTAATCTGATCTGCTGTTCAACGTCTGTTGTTGATTTAATGCAAAAATCAATAATTCAGACTTCGTTAATTATCATGATAGTGCTAACAATGACAAATTGAATCTACAGTGATTTTTAAACTAAGGTTTTCTCGACTTAGAGTGAGGTAATTTGACTGAAATTTTCAGCATTTTCCCTTTGCATTATCTAGTTTTCACCTATTATAGTGATAACTGTGTCTACCAGCTCTTTATCTAATCTTCAATAATGTATTATTAACCCTCTATCACTTTGACTGACAAAAAACAACCCATAAGTCAATAGTGCTCCTAAAGAGTGCCCATAACGCTGGAGTCATGTGAATATATCTGGTGTCCTGAAGAACAATGCAGCCAGTCATTATATAGTCATAAAACCTACCTAGCCATCCTACCTTTAAAATATTATATAAACTTTTCATTTGCATTGAAATTTTAATTTCAGGTTAAATTGGTTGTAATTGACAGTGTTGCATTCCATTTTCGACATGATTTTGAGGATTTATCACTGAGAACCCGATTACTAACAGCCATGGCACAAAACTTTATAAAAATGGCCACCAATTATAAATTAGCTGTATGTTGTTTATTGATAAAAATAATTATGTAAATTTAGAGTATAAATCTGCCAACTCAAAAAGGAGGTACAGTAGTTTGAAAGATCTTTTTTTCAGTTATAATGTACTGTTGGTTTAAATGAGATAACATTCAGTTTACAGTTCGATTGCAGATACAGTTTCTGTTTGCTTACCATCTACTGACCTACCTCAATTACAAAATTAATACATGTTTCAGGTAGTTTTGACAAATCAAATGACAACCAAGGTTCGAAGTGGTGCTGGGTCATCAGGTCAATCACATTTAGTACCAGCCCTTGGAGAGAGCTGGGGTCATGCCAGTACTATCAGATTAATATTACACTGGGTTGGTAATGTACGATATGCTCTTTTATACAAATCACCATCAAGAAAAGAAAAGGACGTCCCCTATCAAATTACAGTGAGTGTATACTGTTTATTTTTTAAATAAATTTAGTATTTGGTCTCCCAAATTCATGTGATCTGTACTAAAAACTGTGTTTTATAATAGTTTTATTTTAGTGTAATATGGTCCCAGGTCACCATTTATCCCCTTTCTTGATTTTAATCTTAATTCTCATCACTTTAAACAAGTCTCAACTTTTTCATCAAATTTTTGTTGGGTTCTACACTTTTTAACTCAGAAGGAGCAATGTCTTGCTCAAAGCATGTTTGAGGTTCACCATTAAAATCTTGGGACGCAAGCTGAAAGTATCATACGAATAACTATCATGGGTAACTAACCCTATGAGAGAACCTAATGGAGGTCTATGTTCATATCCAGATATGAACATCTCTGTTGTCTAAGGGGATACATATAGTGGAGTTATCTATCCTTTAGTCTTCCATGCTGACACAACATCAGGTTTTGGAATCTATGTCAGTAAACAAAATGGGGATGTCAGTCCCGACAGCTGAGGTGGTGTGAGTAGAATTGTGACGTATTTTAAGTAACAAATATGTTTCAGTTGTCGTGATTGGTTGAAATATTTTTTATGCAGTCGGCACATGCGTTGTACTCCGAAATTCTCCTTTTCACTCGATTGACACTATTTTTAGAATTGACAGAATTCAATTCCGAAACGTTCAATCGAGTACACCCTAAGTATTATAATGAGAATTGAAATCTGTGGTCTAAGGGGAGACAATAAATCAGAAATATATGGAGTTATCTACCCTTTAGTCTCCCAAATTTTTCCAACCAATGTTATCAAATATATCAGTATTGTAAGAGAGAGAGAAATGGGGTTTTAACGTACACTCAACACAAACTAAGTCATTTCGGGACTAACAGAAGGTTCAATTTTATTTCAATAATGTGCTTGCGCATAGGGGTCTTTAGGAGTGGGAGGAGAACAGAAGACCCACAAGGTTGGACAGGCGACCCTACTCCTTGTCACATACAACCGGGGAATCAAAACCCTGCCAGTTGACTCAATGACAGACCGTATCGTATGATACAGCTCACACATGCTAACCATTGTCACTCCCCCCCCCCCCCCCAGTATTGTAAAGCTTGTTTAAATATTGCGTTAATTTCTATATTGAAGGTAGGTGGCATAAGAGATTTGATTCATGATGAAGATGAGGAAATGGGAGCTGATAATAACCAACCAATCAAAAGACAGAAGATATCTTGAAAGAATAACTAATTAGTAAATATCACTATAATTAATATCAAGAATCATATGTACATAATACATCATTAAATATTTCTCTGATGAGTTCAATTAATTTTTCTATTTTTTCTTCCCTTTTGCTGAGGCTCTTGGACTTTTTTTTGTACCACCCCCATCAACTGCCTCTATTTTATGTTGTATAACTTCTTCTGTGGTTTTAATTTGTTCATCAACAGATATTTTCATTTTCTTTATTTCCTCTGCCAAAAATGTTTGAATCATTGTTCTTAATTCCTTTCTTGCTGGAGATTCTTCTGAAATATACAAGACAATATAAGGTAGAATATTAGGTAATGAAAGTAAATATATAATATATAAAATAAGGTCCCGAATGTTGGCATTGTATATCTATACATGAACAAAACTCACACAGCAAAGGCAGTTATAGTCTTGTACCTTCTATTCGCAGTTTCTGTAGTAGCCACCCTTTACCATTGTGACCTTTGAACTTCTGTCACCTTTCAATATCATGTGACTTAAAACTAACAGGTACCACAATGGCATGCTAAATTTGAAGATATGAATAGAATAAAATTATTCATTTAAATGATGTAATATTAATACCTATCACTTCTGGTGGTTCACTGCTGGCATTTTCTTTAGGACCTTCTCCGTCATCTCCTTCAACCTTAGCTTCATCCCCACATGCATCCCGATCTGGCTCACCTTCCACATCTCCAGCTTAAAGAATTCAACAGCCAATGTAAATACCAGTATATACAAATCAATAAATGTTTCTGAATTGATATAATTACCATGCTTCACATGACCTGTTTGATCTTGGGCTAAAACATAAATTTGGGGTCATAGCCTTTGAAGGCATTAGCTTACTGTGTACATTGTTTTAAATACTAACTGTTAACAAAAAGTCTTTTTAACAAATCAAGATAACTGTTTTATTTTACCTTCTGATGGTGGTGGAGAATCTGGTACACCAACATAATTCATTGATAAATCTAATCTCACCTGCAGATATGAAAATGTTCAATGTAATGGTCATAAATTATGGTCATATAACTAGGAAGAAAATCAGGCAGTCAATCACATGAATGATTCAGAAATGAAAGCAGTAAAGTAAGTACTAGTTTGGAGGTGTGGACCTTTTGCACTAAAAGCCAAAAATTTCAACAAGTTAACATTACTTCAGAATAGCCGAGCCACAAAATGGCACAACATACCCCCCCCCTCCCCCATAAAGCCATCAAATTTCATTAGGAAACTTAGCAAATAATTCCCAAATCTACTTAATTCCCAAATCTACTTCACATTTGAACAATTTCCTTATCACAGGAAAATGAGATCATTTAAAATAGCATCATATATTAAGTTTTATTACAATATAACACAATACAATTTTGATGTGGCTTTACTTGTAACTGAGATTAAAAGATGTTTCTGGTTAAAATTCAAACTTATCCAGTATCTCATATACCAAGTTTCATTACTTAGAAAACTTCAGAATTATTGCACATACAAAGTTTAGTTAGACATAGAAATGGGGTTTTAACATCCATTCAACACAAACTAGGTCATTTCAGGACAAATATGGTTTAATTTTATTTCAATAATTCACTTGTGTGTAGGGGTCTTTAGCAGTGGGAGAAAACCCATGAGGTTGGACAGGTAACTCTACTCCTTGTCAAGTACAACCAGGGATTTGAAACTACGCCAGTTGACTCAATGACAGGCTTTATGTTACAGCACGCACATGCTAACCATTCTGCCATCCAGCCCCCCTTAAAAAGTAGTTCCTGTCCCTTACACTTTATACTATACAACAAGCTAATTTGGTGTCAATATGCAACTTAATACAAGTGCTTTTTCACTGACAATCATTATGAAAGAAATTATGCATAAAAGTTCTTTGAAAGCTAGAAAGTACACTACTTCCAACGATCATTAAATATGTAATTAAATATAAATTAAACTGAATTTAAAAAGTCAAGAGATAAAATTTCCATAGATAATAATCTAGATGTTAGATTAGAACAAGAACAGTTAAGCTGTCAACCATTTGTAAACTTCAAATGGCAAAATCTTCCTTAAACATTTTTGGTCCAATGAATGTGCTTTCTACTAGTAACTTTAGTTTAGATTATTGTGCCTTTAAAATCATACATGTCAGAATAGAACCATAAAAAACTTAACGCACAATTGGGGATGAAATCACTGTAAACTATCAAAAACCATAACTTGAGATAGAACTGATTGATATTAATATTTTTTCGACCAGAATATTCCTATATTATATTAAAATACTTTTGATTCTGTATATGGTATCTATATATTTAGCTTCTACTCTTGCATCTTGGATAAACTAGCACATGTATTCCTAGATTTAATTGAAGCCTAAATCCATGAAGACTGAAAAAGTCACGAAAGGGAATTCTGGTTTCCTCTTAAAGATAACATTAAACTTACCAATGGGGTAAAAGCATACTTGTACATTTTAAAATGTCTGAAGTATGTGTTAATGTTGTATTCAGATATTTTTCTTACTTCATCTGCATCAAACAGATCTATACTGTGAGGTGGTCTCTGTAAATATTCAAATTTATAATAAATACCATTTTGTAATAAAATACTTCCATCTGTGATATTACATTGCCTGGAACTGGCCTTGGGTTTGAGTCTATGAAATGATTTCTTTTTTTAATAAATTGCGAGACAATTTATTAATTCTTTGGGGTATGGTGTACTGCTGAGCGACCCTACCCCTTGCCACATATAACTGGGGATTCATAACCACGACAGTTGACTCAATGAAGGCTTTATGATACAGCGCGCACACGCTAACCATTCAGCCACACACACACACACCCTAATTTTAGGTGTGCATTGTGATCAATTGAGAAAGAGATGCAACATTTAGTCAAGTAGGTTGAACTTTTATTATCACACATATTTTAGACTGGAATACCAAAACTAAAATGAAAAATTATGGCCAAAAACATTGCAAGATTTAAAATCTCTTAGGAAAAAGACTTACTTCTGTGTGATTTGATTACAATTATGTCAATTTTGAAGATCTAACAATTGAGCTTCCCCATGATCAATAGGAGGAGGGGAAAGCAAATCTGTGTAAATGTGTGGGTAAGAAAACTGAAAGCTTTATAAATGTGATAGTTCAAATATCTTTTACTTACTTTAACAGCATGACATAATAACAGGTCTTTAAAATATTTAAATGTTTGTTCTAGATTACCAAAAGGTGTTTCTGAAACAGTATCAAAATCCAAATGGTCAATGATGTCATTATCAAATATCTCATTCTAAAAGGTGGAATAGAAGTCTGAATAAATTAATCATTATATTTTACGAACCTCAAAAAGTTAAAATTGGTGAAAATCCTTAAATTAAACAGAGCTCTATCAATATAATTAGTATGTAAAAACCCATTTCAACTAAACAAGATTGCGACCATTTTTAGCCGAGCTTATTCCAGGATACATAATAATAGCTGTTTTACTAAAGCATTCCAGAAAATCACTGGAATATTAATAGGAGGAATAGATTTCCAGAGGCCCACAATACTGTCAATCATAATTATATGACATATTCCATGTTGAATTATCTTGGCTTTAAGGATATACAATAATATTCCTTGCACAATCATGATTTTTGGGTGTGAAAAATCTCTTACCAATGCAAACTTCATGGGTTTTCTTTATGATGGAGAAGAGAGTTGATGTTTTTTCTTTTGTGAAATTATTTTCTCTGGCAAACTGTATTGTATAGTAATACAGATCTACTGTAATACCACTCTTCAGGTTTTCTTTATAGTCTTCTAACTCAAACAGATTACCTAAAACACTGAAAACAAAACTTACAATGAAATCAGTCCAATATTCTGTATTACTGTAGGCCCTATTTAGTTTAGTTTTGCAACACACTTGAAGCATTTCATGACTATTTTTGCTATTAATTCTTACATTTATGGGACATTTAGTTCATTGATTTATTTGTGTTTTTGATTCAATCTGTTTTTCTTGGTTGCTAATGAATTTTAAATCTAAATGAACTGAATCAGTTTAGTAGGGTACTTAAGACAAATGAAATACAACTAAATATGCCACATCAGTTTGCTAGATATTTTTTAAAATGTGACATATTTGACCTCATGAATGAACCTAATAAAAACAACACTATCTGTGAACTCTTAGTTTGACAGACCCTTACTTGAGCACTAGTGCCACTAGTACACATCAATTTTTAAAAGTGAAAAAACTTGATATTCATTTTTGCTATTAGGAAGCTATTAGGAAAGTTTTTTCTTTTGTTTTTAAATACATTATGCACTATCTGTGTATTTAGGCCTGACATGTTATCTTAATTATTAATTAACTTATCCAGACCATAATCAACTCTCGATGTCATCGTTAGTAGCCTGTGATATTTACTGGATTATGCTTCGATTTGCTGCTCAACTTTCATTCATGATTAAATTCATACCCCTTGCAGTGTTTTGTTTGATTAGACCTAATCCAACTCAACACTGCTGTAATGGAAGCAAATTATGAATGATCAATAGTCCGATTAACAACCAAACAACCAATAGCTAACTGCGTAACAATATCATTACATTTTAAACAGAGCTCCAAATTGGACCAAATATATTTACATAATGTTACGCCATGACTCAAGATTTCATTACGCCCAATTACCAGTTCATACTGATTCATAGCAGTTTATTGCAGACAAAGGAGAAGCCAAACAAGCAAAGGTCAGAGAGGGATTTCTTGCGCCATTGCTTCAGGAATATAGATCTAATGATCATGAAATGGATAATCGAGACTATGTTTATTTATCGTACCGACTTAAGTAATGATGATCAAGGCTAGGCTGAAAATTCAATCGCTAAATTCTCGGTTCAGAATGGATCAATTTGACTGAAATTTTCAGCAAATTCCCTTTAAGTTATCTAGTTTTTAACTATTATGTTGAGAACTGGGGACTAATCTCCCATAATGTATCTTTAAAGGGAAAACCTAGGTGGGTTTTTTTTTATCCGAGTTCATTTAAGAAAATAAAAACTGAATGAATTACTTACTGTTTATTGTGATCTGCATTCAATGATTCATTCAATTTATCTAGATCATCAACAGTAAGATCAGCCCTAAAATCATACAGCATTAGTTTATTCGATCTGAAAATTCTAATGTAGACCACTTGAGCTATTGCTGCACTAACTATTATATAGCTGGAGAAGATCTGTTTAAATTACATTTTGAAATAAATGCCATTATATACATTTAAAACAACCCATCTCTTCATTTTAACACTTGTTTTGAATCAATTCAAAACAGAATATATTAGCATTATATGAAAAGATATGGAAAACATTTTCCTGATAAAAAATCAAATAGAAATGTGAGCTCTACTATTACTAATAACAGTATTACTAAATAGGCTACTCCTATATTTTTGTGTGCTTTCTAAGTCAATTACATTTACAAATAGTAAATTAGTAATTACAATGTATAATTCATAACCTACCATACACTTATCTTAGCCTTGTGATCCTGTGGCTGAAAACCAAGAAAAAATGTTTAGGTCTTAATTGTTAATCAGAGAGAGAGAAACAGGGTTTAATGTGTGCTTAGGGGTCTTTAGCATTGGAAGGAAACCGAAGGACCTGGAGAAAACCCACAAGTTTGGACAAGCGACCCTGTACTGCTTGTCACAGACAACTGGCGAATTGAAACCACACCAGTTAATTCAATGGCAGACCTTATGAGACAATGCACACACGCTAACGGAACCAGGAACCATTCTCCATCTGGGCAAACCACCAACCTTTCTTATTAAACAACCTTGTTGGATGAAAAAATCTGAACTCTATTGATTGAACTGTATTGAATACAATTATTTCATTATTGGCGACAATTGCTAGGCCTAACATGAGAATGCCTCTTTCAAACATTACATACCCCCGGTACGTTACCGGGGTACCGTAACGAATAATGGATGAAGACTAGGCCTACATTCATTCATTGGTTAACAAGATGCTTATTCCTTCATTTATGGCACCATGGCGGATAGTAATAAAGCGAAGGCAAAGGGAAATTTTTTCCCAGACAGTGGCGCTACACCTACAGGCTACAGCGCCACTTGCCACTATAGTACCCCTAATACTTATCTGCTTTGAGTCATAAATTAGCCAGCACCTTACCCATATTGAGCCACCACAACTCCCTCCCATCTATTCTAGACATGAACTAGATTTAATAAAATAGATCTAATTTCTTCAGTTCTTTTTACATTTCTGTCTACCAATAGGTCAGAGTGACGTGTTGTCGAAAGGACTGGTAGGCCTACTACTACTACTAGGAGTACGTAGGAATCATGGATAAAAAAAAACCTAATCATTTTCATCAATCGGGAAAACATTCTAGAGGCACTGTTAGTGGTAGGCCTAGAAACTTTAACTAGTAGTTAGTACTATTACTATATTATTGGTATATTATAATATCATCGTAATGAATCATATCATTATTTCATGGACCTTATTTTTCTTATTCAGTTATTAATATTAGTTTCTAAGTTTCAAGTAAGTTATTCAGTTGTTTACTTGTTATTATTGTACATGTTACTATAATTATTATTACCTGTATTAAATGTGGGATAGGTTGTTTTGTTTCTACTCCGGGTTCTGTAATCAAAATCATTTTACTAAATTTACAAAGTAGCGATGAACAGATGACACAGGGTAAGACTAGGCCTAGTGAAAAAAAACGAAAGTAAACAATATTTTCTCCAAATAATGCATCAAAAATGGCGTCGTTCCTATGCAACGAATAATTGTTAGGGATATAAGCGATATGGAATAACCGGCCGCTTAAAGTATATTTTTTTCGAAAATCTAGTTATCTCCCCTTGTACACCAAACTGATCAGCAGTTATTATTCGCGTAATCTGCCTATGTCGATTAATAGTAATAATAATAATTTGCATCTTGACTTTTCAATATGGAATACACATTGTCATCTTTAAGAGAAAAGGAATGCATCGTTAAGAAAAAAAAACATGGAAGTGTAGCCTACCAGTAAAATAAATATTTATTTAGTGTTACGCAAAGGCATTTTAATAATGTATTTATGCTATGAAGGATAAAATTTGGGAATTGATAAAATTGATAAAATTTCTATATTTAATTATCTGTACCGATAAAAACGAAATTTTCTGAATTTGTCGATCTGTATAATATATAATACACAGATTTGACAATTCAAAAATTTCTGAATTTGACAATCGGTATAATATACCGTCTAACTCTTCATAAAATTCATCAACTTGTACATCAAGTGCTCAAACTTCGCGTGCAACCTTTGACATCACGCGTGAAGATATTACTAATCGCCGGGCTGTCAATTAATGAATGTCCTGTGTGCTCAACGATTGTTTTGTGTACGAAATCCATTGTATTTCTAATAAGATTGGATATTTCTACGTTCCATACCAAAATTGCCATACTTTTATTGGAAATAACCACCTGATAAATACTTTTCTGGTACTTCTGGCGTATTTTGCCGAAGATAACCAGTAGCGGATTTTCATTAAAAACGCATAGACAATGATTGTTAGAGGGTGTGGTTTAGGCCCAACGGGAACCAGCATAGGCCCTGACCCGAAATTAATTAGGCCCACGCCATTTTAAACAGGCCCTTATAGTCCTTCCAGCAACTGCCGCCTCAGGCCTTGGTGGAGCTAAATCCGCCACTGAACATAACTGATTTGAAATTAGAGTGAAAAGGGAAACGACTAAATGTAAATCAGTTTATAGACATTATTACCCATTTGAGTCAATTTTTGGGTCTCAAATATTTAGCTCCTTTAAATTCAAGTTTAGATCAAAGCAAAGTGACTAGATGATTTGTGTGCATTATATAAAGACGATTATTGAAAAATACAACATTGCATACACCACAGGTTACGTGAAGAATAATCAATGTGAAAACACGTCTTCCGCTTTGAATTTCATGCAATAATGTTGTTGTGCATAGAAATCGTATAATAATTTAATAATGAGTAACCAAGAACTGAAAAACGCAATGAATGGTAGGTGACACAAACTACGTGATACGCTTCGCCGATTGTAAATCAATTATAACGGTTTTCTTTTTCGCCATACAATTTTTGGGTCACAATTGTCAATGGCCGATTCACTGCGTTTGAATTAAATGTACATTAGACCACGTCACAAAAATATTAAAGTTGTTCTCCCAACTAATTCTTAAATCGATTTTATCCTAATATTTGTGGTGAACATAACAAGCACCAGAAAGGTCTATTCTGTTTGATTCGAATAGGCAGACATCTTATTAGCAAGCTGATATTAAAGGGACAATCCCGATAAGAGTCTCAAAAATTTAAGTCCGAGTATTTGTGAAATTTATGGACCAAAATATAAAAACATGGTGTATTTACATTGCCTGAAAATTTCAGCTGAAAATATTGAGTCGTTTTGACGTGAACGTCAACACTGCTTATCCGAACACGTATCCCTTTTAAGATTTCGGGTCATTGGGTGACCTGATAATCGATTTACGTTTCTTGAGAGGTCTATACAATGAATGACCCATGTACTGTACTTGATAACAAAAGGTAAATTTAACCTTCATGTACTGTACTTGATAACAAAAGGCAAATTTCACCTACATATTATTTTTATAGAAAAAAGTCTGGTTTTATCCAGATACTGTATAATACAAAGGTCTCCATTTCCTGATGCAGACTGTCAGGTTTAAGTTATTTACAAGCGTATCACAAATATCGGGTTAGTTGATCGGCCTTAGATAATGGGTTTTAAGTGATTTTAACACAAAATTTAGCAGTTTTATTCCCCAAAAAGTTATCGGGATTGGCCCTTTAACGTTCCGTACAAAAGAGAAACTTTTCACATAGATGCTACATTGCCTTGTCTTTCCATTTGTTTTTATGCATTACTGACTCAAATAAATTATGTCAGCCGTCTTAGATCTTCCCGATTTCCGCCTTGTAAAATCCTATGTCATCTACCAATACCCCGGCTTCCAACCCAATTCAGATCACAATCCTATCAGATCCAAGGATCGGCTAGAAAACGCACCACTTACTTTGAGGTAAATGTTTAACTTAGATTAAAATTATCATTTGCCATGTTTGTAAATTATTATTTGAAATATTGCTATATCTTTTTTTCATGTTCATATTGTATGCTGTCCTCAATGGATGTTTTGATGCAATAAAATCTTATCTTATCTGTTCTTATCTACTCAAAATAGATTATGGCGGCCATCTAGGATCATCAAGATTTCCGGTATGTAAAAACATAATATCTACCAATGTGTCAGCGTCTTAATCATTGATGATTGCAATATAGGTGTCTACGGGTACATTTTCAGGATCAAGGAATAGAGTTTGACTACACAAAAAAAAGTCTAGATTGGTGTTATTGGCACAGAACAGGAAACGTCTATATAGACTACATTTTAAATAAAAACGAGTTTATACATACATCTACCATTATCTCAGACAGTTATTTTCCAGGTAAAATGACGGCATGTGCCCATACGTAATTATACTCAAACCTTTTTAACCCACGGCGACGAGGTAATAATAGTTACAATGTCAACAATGCCAAGACATTTTTACACGAAATCCTCTAAATATCTAGAACCACATGTATCATTTACACGAATCACAATGATTGTTAGATTTCTCTCAGATTTCGGATTTAAATGAACATCAACACCCCCCCCCCCCCCCATATAACTGTATAGCCAGATCTCGACAAATCTAAAAAAAATAAAAAAATTGCCGACCGGCGAAGATCTCTAAAGCAATAATTACTCTTATAATGACGAGCTTTTTCAAGATTATTTACAAACGTGACTTCGCGACACGCGGCTGATCTTATAGTAGCCTTCTATCCCTGTTGACTTTAACACTATAAGTAGTAAACAACCGAAATTATAAGTCAACAACAATTAGATTTTTTTTCATTTGAAATGTGCATAGTATAAAGATATTATAACTTTAGAAAAATGCAATTAATTCGCTAATTGAGCTACGAAAGTGGAAACATTTAATTCCAAAAACAAAAGTCATGGTTAATCAAGCCATTAAAACCCGCCAGAAGACATGATCATTGTGCTGGTTATTACGTATAACCTGCCATGTACACAATACAATATGTAGCTAAGGGACAAGCAACAATAGATCAATAGAAGTACGTCGAGACTAGCAATAGAAACAACTTAGGAAAAATGGATAGAGCAAATACTTCGATTCTAAAGAAAGTCAAAAGTGAAACTGCTTTCATATATAGTCTAAGTAGACGTTACCCTTTAAGATAGTCCAAAGGCAATGTTTGTTTTTTTAAATGATTGGACTGAATAGCCATAACCTTTATTGATCGTATAAAGGTAAAGAACACCCGAAATGAAATATAAAGTTATATATCTTTAATAACGTAGGCCTACATACGATATTTTATTTAAGAATAACGTGTGGGTTTACATAAACTATTCTTGCATGGGAATTGTGCCTCACAATCTGGTATCATATTAATAAGATTTCTTATCTTATTTCGAAAAATAGTCTTCATCTTCCCCGTTAGGGAAATTAAAACGCGAATTTTCCAACGGATTAATTCTACACGCACAGTGAAGATGGATTTGATGGAATTAATTAGCGTTAATGATCCATAGGAATGGTTCACCTTAAAACTTCTGTAATTAAAACACAGAGAATCAGAGTTCTGTTATCCTTTACTCGGTCGGTATTTAATAATCAGTGATTAACTCGTGTCGCAAATAGAAACAGCTTTTGAAGGGAAGCCACAATTCATCACGTGGCACCAATCCTGTAAGTCTGCCGCAGAAGTATTATAGAATCGTGTTTCGATATTATAAAAAGGTGGTATAATCATAACTATCTTTAATATAAAGCGAGGCAGGTCTGATAGATGATTGGAAGATACCAGCTGTCGATTTAACACGCTGATAACAGTTTTATTTCATCCTGTATACTAATACATTTGATTTGCCCTTTTTTGTTACAATGGCAGCCGTAAAGACCTACCTGGCTTTGGCTTGTTTAACACAATACTGCTTATGTTTTACGTTGCCAGAAAATCGTTTTCTTTTTGACAAAGTGCTTATCGGCGTTGAAAGAGCGGCAAAATTCTTTTCTGAAGACTACAGCGATTTAAATGTCGATGGTTTATATGGTTTGAGACTCGCAGAAGGTAAGCTTTAGTTTAAATTACCCACTTTTATCGGGAAATCAAAATAAGAGACATAAACTCAACTGCTCCTCCCTGGAATAAATTGTTACGGAAATGAAATGAAAAAAAAAGGGGTTTTACGTCCTACTTCTCTGCACCGGCTGGGCTAACAAAGACTGTGCTATTAGGTAAAGCTTGATCACTGCCAAGGGTTCTTTTATGTACACGCTAATGTGCACACGGAATCCCAGGCGATCCCAACGACTATAATACGTTGTCGCTTGCCAGGTCTTCCGTCCTGTGCCAATGACAACGGGGGGGGGGGGGGGGGGGCACGCCGAAATCTCTCAAGGAGCTCTCTTGATCAACACCGGTATCGAATACGGGATGTCCAGGTTAGCGAGACAATGTTTTACTCACTGGTAGTTACTTTCATGGAAGGGAATTCTTTAAAGTACAAAAATAGTAATTTAAGTGAGAAAAGAGAAAAGTAGGGTAGGCCTATAACTTAAACATATTTCTGGATTAATAAGCATATCTAAATGTTATTATGATAAACGGTATATACTCGTAACAAAATGTTATAATGACCTGTTTATAATGACCTGTTGCTACTTAGGACTAAGCGCGACTATAAAAAAAAAAATAAGTAAGAAAGCTTTTAGAAAAGGATTCTCGAGAAATTAAAAAAAAAATATTTCGATAAATGCAAACAAATGTAAAATTATGTGTTAAAATGACAGAAATACGATTTTCAAACTCTCTAATTTGATATTTGTGTGAGTGTGTGTGGGAGGGGGGGGGGGGGGTAGTTTTTTTTAAATGTCGATTTTCTGTCTTGTCCGCGGGTTTATTTTGTAGATTTTTCTTTTGCGTGTAGTGCGGTCATCCTGCACTTATAATTAAATTGGAATAAAAGTACTATTCACCGACAAGAACCAACCGGAGCGTGTTTTGTTCTTAGCATCCAAAGCAGGGGCGCAGATCGCCAAAAATAGTGGTGGGGACAGTCCATGGGCCGTCCAGAAAGAAGACAAAGGGAAAGGAAACGGGCAGAGTGGATATGAGTGTTCTGTTCTTTAGTTTTAAATATTTTATTCGACAAAAAACAATCAATAGAGTGTTTAATTTTTTAAAAATTGCTCTCTGAACTTTTTTGTTATTGGTAAAACCTCCCCAAAATCACCGAGAATGCATATTTAGACACCATTTTGTAACAAACATTCAAAAAACTGTAAAAAGTCCAACCATCCCGAGCAATATGACATCGTCGTTTGACATGATTTGTGGAATAGGTCTAGCCTCTTTCTTGGAGTTCCTTGTTACAAATGGGGCTGAAACGCATTATGCTACCCGATTCATGTACCAATGGTAAAATGTTTATTTTGTCAGATAATGTAATACTCGTAGTTTCTTGTCAAATGATGAATGTTGCAATGGTCCACGCCCATTCTATTTGCAGCATTATATTCGACATAAAGTAGCTGACAATGTATAAAATTCTAGCTAGACAATTATGAACCAGTTCCCAACAATGGTGGTGGGGTTCTAAAATACCCCTTGTATGCGCAAAAGGGTTAAATATTTAATTGAAGAAACAAACAGCACTGAAAGGGTTCTATATTCTTATAACATTATACCAGTTAGAGAAAGATAGTAACAGTCAATTTACATTTAGTGAAAAAAGTTGGTCTTGTTTGTGATTTGGGGGCCATCGCTGGCTTGCTGCTATGGTTTCAAGCCCTAGTTTGAGCGTATGTGACATGGAAATAGGGGCACTTTCTCAACCTCGTGGGTTTCCTCCGGGCACTCAGGTTTCCCCACACTGCTAAAGGCCCTTACGCGCAAAATGACCTAGTTTGTGTCGAGTCGACGTTAAACCCTATTTCCCTCCCTTCCTGTTTGTGATTTGGCCCGGGGGTTTTATGGCCGGATTGTTAGCGCAAGCGCGCTATATCGTAATGTCTGTCATTGAGACAAATGGCGTGATTTCTATTCCCCGGTTGTACGTGTCCAATCTCGTTGGGTTTATCCGGGTCCTTCGGGTTTCCTCCACTGTTAAAGACCCCTACATGCAAGCGAATTATCAAAATGAAATTGAACCATGTGTCAGTACAGAAGTGACCTAGTTTGTGTCGAGTGGACGCCATACCCCGTTGTTTTTATCTCTCTCACTGATAAACCACATATTCAATTCATGTGGAAATATATGATAGATTTAATAAGTTCATTAGTAGCAAGATTTGTTAAGGAACGATTCGTGCTACAATCGCAATAGTCGAGTAATTGTGGTGATCCCCACCCCATTTTAAACTTCTGCTTATGACCAATCTTTTAAAATAGCTTTTAATTAGCTAATTATAAGTCTGTGATATATTTACATGCTCTTTTTTTTATTTTATTTGTCATTTTTATTTGTTTGTAAATTTATAGTTTAATTGGCTGTCACTTTATATTTCATTTTATATGTCATATTATCATTTTATAATTTATTCGACTTGTTGCAGTTATTGTAAAACGCTACAATATGTATGTATCCACGCCTATCAACATAAATATCAATAAAAAAAACCTAAATTTAACGTGAAGAGAAAATCAATTTGACGTGATGAAAAATTAATTTGTTATGACAATAAAATTGATAAGAACATTAAAATAAAACTGAGTTTAAACTACTGTGTAATACTGATAAGAAAATGAGAGAGAGAGAGAGAGAAAAAGAGAGAGAGGGGGGGAGAGAGGGAGGGGTGACGCCAAGTCAACACAAACTAGAATTTTAAAACTTCATTTCAGGAGCCAACATCCAATTCATTTTCACCAGTCGTAGATTAAGCGGGGTGTTAGCAAGGTAACGACAGAAGGTGCCAATGTTACAGGGTTCTAAACATTATAGTTCTGTTGTACCAACTAAATCGAACAATCATACGGACAGACATTAGCCAAAATATGTCCGTTTTTCATTGTTGATGCAAGGGCTCATGACCAATGCAGACTTAGCCAGTTTCCACTAGAAGACTAGACCAATCACCAAGTGGAACTTCACACAGAAGGTTGCGGGATAGCCCAGGCTCCACCCTCGCGTCGCTAGATCGATTACCATGAAACTTTCGTCTCTTTATGACATGAACCGCGGGACCCTGGGCCTGGGCCCACCAGACCCATGCCTAAGCTGGGCACTGAGTATTCTCCTACATGGGATATGTTTAGCCTCGTTCATCGAATGGTTTCATACAAAAGCATTCTGGCCCACGAATCGGGTGCCAATTTAAAATGTTCAATTGCCTTAAATATTGAATATCGAAAGTCCATCTTTTCACGGTAATATAGCAACTGCAATGTTGATGATTTGAATTAACCAATAAGTCGTGTTTTCAATGTCAACAACATTTAATTATGGCCTACCAGCTGTATCACCCTCCTTTCAAAATATTTATTAGAATTTTCGATTAAACATAAATGTTGTTGTAGCTGTAAAAAGCTAGATTAATATACCAATTGTTCATTTGTAACACATTTAACACCATATCTCTCCACGCGAATTGGCAATAAATTGTTTATTAAATAAAACAGAAACATCTTGTATACCTGTAAAAAAATATACCAATTGTTTATATTAAAAGGTAAAGTCTACCGTGTAATACGGAAATTGTCAACACGTTTTAGCCCTTCAATATCCAGCGTATCAGATATGCAAACCTACATGATATACATATTAATATAATCCCTGCGGAATATTTTAATTATTTACTGTTATAATATGAATTATCACATATTCCCTGTTAAATGAAAATCGGCCACCAGTGCAGCTGTACAACTATATGGACCATGGCCTCAAGTGCCTGGGACCAACACTTTCTGAAATGTCAATAAAAGCCCTGGAATCATTTCAATTTTAAAGAAATAAACAGTAAGCAAAACATCGGAAATAAGTGATGGGGACACAGTATATCATGTCCCCACCACTAAAAATATTGGTGGGGACGCGTCCCGGTGTCCTCGCCGGGATCTGCGCCCATGATCCAAAGTATTGTAAAATGTGACCAACAAGGAAATGTGTCTACACATCATATCTAAAATTCAAATAATTGTATGGATGATTAAAATTTTGACGTGACATTTGTTGATTTAAGATGGCTCCCTGTGTTTCATAATGCAAGCAGTTTTAATTATGAAATATTGTTATTAATATTTATCGAAACGTAGTATTTTTGACTATGATAAGTACCACACATCGGGCCTGTCACTATGTATAATTCCCAGGGACTTGTCTAATAATTGGCCCAGAATATTGTATTTTAAGTATATGATGAATTATAAATTTTATTCATTGTTAAAAAGGCATCATGTGAGATTTAGGTAAAGGGTTTTCCGTTCTTGCTATAATAGTTCAAAAAAGATAATCGAAAATAAATATTATATTGAAAATGTCAGACACATTTCTTTATTCTGAGCGAAGAACTTGGGAAGAAATAGGGGGTTCTTCGATTATCAGTACCCCAATTTAAAGAATTACAATCAAATCATTCAAATGATACGGAATTTAGCCCTGTCGCTATTCTGTCAGTCCCGACAGTAGCATCTGAACAGGTGTGAGTAGAATCGTGACGTATTTTAAGTAACAAATATATTTCAGCCTTCATGTTTGGTTGATATATTTTATTATGCAGTCTGTATGCGTTGTATCCCGAAATTCACCTCTTCGCTCGATTGACACTCTTTTTGGAATTGAGAGAATTTAATATTTCGGAACGTTCAATCGAGTATTCCTAATGTCTAATCTGTATCAGGCGATTGTTAATTGACAGTTCATTTTCTCGATAGGCAAGTACCATTGCCACAATAATAGACGAAGTCTCGGTCTCTAGTTCTTCATTCGCGCGTCACCGTGGGCGCCACCATGTTAACGTTTAATGTAGATGTGGCATGCATTCAATATCTAATCCATCAAATTGTCTAAAGGGTTGATTATGGGCTGATTTATTATCTACATGTAAATGAAGACAGAAAAGGGAACTACAATATAGGCAGTACAGATGTAACACTTGTATAAATGCTTGCTTTAAGTTGATGGACTTTTTATGCCCTAAGTCCACAACACACCTATTAATTGTATGCAGAGGGGCGTCATTAAAATGCGTTGATTATAAGCGGTTTAATTGTTCAGCCATTTTCGTTGTTTCGATTTGTCACTCGACATCAGTCTAATTTGTGGACATTCAAAAAAGTAAATTTTAAAAAATGTCACTGAAAAAGGGTGTGCATTATTGTTATAACCGCCGTGTTTCCTAGAATCAGTTTTTACGTTAATAAACATAAATAATATGGTCGCGACGCTAAAGAATCTGTCAAACAGAGTTCCGGAGTGATTGGTGGTCTGCTGCTGGTCATTTAAGCTGCATTTCCTTTAGTACGGCTCCGGTCCGGGAGCAGACATGGCACACGGCAGGTTGTGTATCCTTATATGCGGTTTTTCAAGCGGATTTCGATCTTTTCTTTTTCTGATTCCACGAACACGTGTCCAAGAAAGGGTGAGAATTTGAATTTCCCTACCTATTTTTAGCTTTTTGCCGTACGGGCTACCCAAACTGTGTTTCCTTATGCGCGTTACGGACACGGTTCCGCATGCGTTTCCGTACCGAACGCTACATGGTCCGTTTCGAAAATTCGTACCGGACGCCCGCATAGAAAATCGTATCCGCACTCGGACAAAAGGAAACACTCTTACTAAAATTCTATGAAAGTGTTTTTTTCCGTATCCGCAACCGGACCGGATCCGTACTAAAAGAAATGCAGCTTTAAACTACATGCATTTTACTTTAGTACGGCTCCGGTCCGGGAGCAGACAATGCACACGGCAGGTTGTGTATTCTTATATGCGGTTTTTCCATCGGATTTCGATCTTTTCTTTTTCTGATTCCATGAACACGTGTTCAAGAAAAGGAGGAAATTTGAATTTCCCTACCTATTTTTAGCTGTTTGCCGTAACGGCTACCCCTATACTATGTTTCCTAAGGCGGACCCTCCAGAGACGACATACGGCACGCGGCACATGACTTGTCGGCACGTGCCGTGCCACAGGCTAATACCCCTCCCTCCATAGGCCATAGCACGACATGACCACACCACAACACATCTTAAAGACAGTATAATTGTAGGACTATGTTAAATTATATTGAATAAAATATTGTTTAAACCATTTATAAAAAAAATAGAGAATTTTTAAACTAACTTCAAAGTTCAATATATTTAAAACATTGATAGATATGTGCCAAAACTATGGCTTGAATTGCTGCTTCAGATACCAATTGATATGAAAAATGATAGGTCAGAAATGGCAACACCCTTAGACATTTACTGTCAGTATATTCCCTGACTTCTTTTCTTTGATCTTTGTTGTTATACTCGGGTTTTGGGGTCCCAAAGAAGCGGTCACAAGTTCAATAATTTCTTTCTTGTAGTCATCCATTTTGGCAGCACACGACAGAAAAAACGAGCAATGCAGCAAAGCAAGGCACGCAATGTTTCGTCGTGGCTGTGTCGTGCCGTCAATGGAGTGTGCTACACTAAATGGTTGCGTTTAATTTTATTTCGCACGCGTGCCATGTGCTGTGTGCCGCGTGCCGTGTGCCGTCTATGGAGGGTCCGCCTTATGTGCGTCATTGACACGGTTCCGCGTGCGTTTTCGTACCGAACACTACATGGTCCGTTTCGAAAAACCGTACCGGACGCCGCATAGAAAACCGTATCCGCACCCGGACATAATGAAACACTCTTACTAAAATTTTATGAAAGTGTTTTTTTCCGTATCCGCAACAGGACCGGAGCCGGACCGGATCCGTACTAAAGGAAATGCAGCTTTAGTCAGGTGGCGTGGTTTCAATTACAAGCATGTGCGTGCCAAGGATTAAATTCGCCCGTTTTCTCCGGACCCCCGCTTTCCTCCGGCTGCTATTGATATATATATACAATCATGATTATTTCAGATATGATATTCTGAAAATTAGGCAAGAAGCAAACCTATAAAATTTAAATGGATGATGTCATTACCCGACGGGACACTTACTGTTATTAGCATACGTCATTCACCATAAACAAATTATTCTATATTTCCGCAATTATTCCCAATCGGGGGAAATTAGTTTGGTTTTGAGATATAATTCGAAACGGTTGAATGTTTCAGAAAATGTTGACCAACGGTAGACACAAGGATAGTACTGATTACTTCATCTATATAGATTTTTTTTTCTCTGGGTACCATCAAAATAACGATCAATTACATATTCTCTATTTAAGGCCAGATTATTGAAGCTGTTAATGAATGCGAAAAGAAAGATTGTGAAGAAGAACTAGTTGACACACTTCGAAGATTAAAGGAAATCGTGTCTACCACTTCTTTTAGATCGATGCCTTACCTACAGGAAGCCGATGCAGATTACTATAACAGATTTCTACCCGTCATTGATAAACCTTATTTATTAGAATATACCCCGCATCGCTTTCAAAAATTAGATAGCGTAAAGATAGGCACATATGAAGACTATGAAGAAGAGTATGGTGATATGTGTTATGCCAGATTGATTGGTTCTTATACTGAACAGGGCAGGTTGGTATCTATGCACGTATACGTCAATTCAATCACAAAATATAACATGATTTCCCTTCTATAAATAACCATTTACAGCGTTCAAGCACTATGTTAACCCATACCAATACAGCCTTTTCAGAAAGTCTGGGGTTAAGCTCACCTCCTCTCCTCCCTACACCCCCCCCCCCTCCAACACACACAACAGGTTTATGTATTTTTGTATACATGACCCCTTTTAATGGACGATGCAAACGTGTGACTGCTTCGTATAGCAAATTTAAGTTTTTCCGAATCTTTGGAGCTTGAGTAAAAGACCGTAAAGAAACGTTTCCGATATTATTAAACATAAGTAAATTATTATTAAAGCGTAAAATCAAACTACGAACTCGTGTTCCTGAAGCAGCGACCGAGTTTTACAACATCTAGCCTTATTTTGATCTGCAGAGTTAAAGGCGTGATGAAACCTTCTATTATAACAGATGCTATAAACTATGCACTATCACCCTCTTTCTGTTATTATATTCTCGATATGTGTAATCGGCATTTTTAAATATTAAACATAACATTTATTTTATTGTGGTAATCAATTGATTAGTTTACCAATAGTTACATAACTAGCTTTGTTCGTTTTATAATCCTTATGTCGGAATGACGAATATTGTAACACGCAACCTAACAAAGTTGTTTTAATGCTGAAGGTGAACAAAATATTAGCTTCCAGACCCACATACATGAATTCATGGATGATGAAATGCCCTTTGGCAGTTAAGCAAAAATTGAATTTATTTCAAAGTGACAATCCTAATACGATACAGTACAACATGTTGCAAATAAGCAAAACAAACTGTGTCATATGGGAGATCTCGAGCGATCAATGAATACTGATTACATCTTATAATGACAACCAACAAAATATAATTTCTATACACGTCAATCAACAATCAGTTTCATTTAAAGAACACCTCTTTGCTGTCTGAAAATAACAAGTCAAACGCTATCAACCCCTATTGTAATAAATGTAATAATTGTAATAGTATTTTACTTAACCCCTGTTGTAATATCAACCCCTATTGCAATAATTGTAAATAACGTATATTACCATACAATAAATTCGATATCTAAATCAAAAAGTCTATGAAATTTGATAACCATTTGAATATCAATATCTAGAAGTAATGGCAAGCGTTTATACTGCATAGAATATTATGAAACACCACAAGTGAAAACCTGATTAAAAGCAGTAAACGAGTTCGGAGAAATTATTAAAATGGAATGTCAACCCCTATTGTATTCAGTGATATTTAAATTTACGTACAGTATGTTATATTAAAGATCGGTCGACTTGGGATTTTGATCATCTTTTCCGTATATGCATATAGGACAAAATCATCCTTTCTTATAGCATTTTTAAAATCCTTCTCTACACTTAGACACATTTATTACAATAGGGGTTGGTATTACAATAGAGGTTACACGACATAACCCCTATTGTAATAAAATTTATGTCAACTGCTATTGTAATAATTATAATAAATGTGACTGTTAACCGCAAAACACATTTATTACAATTATTACAATAGGGGTTGACAGAAATTTTCTGACAATAGAGGTTATACCGTGTAACCCCTATTGTGATATCAACCCCTATTGTAATAAATGTGTCTAGGTATAGAGAAGGATTTTAAAAATGCTATATGGAGGATTATTTTATCTGATATGCATACGGAAAAGAGGATTTAAATCCGCAGTCGACCGATCATTCAGAGACCACACATTACGTTTATTTAAAAATTAATCATAGATTACAATAGTGGCTGACAATCCATTTTAATAATTTCTTCGAAATCGTTAACTGCTTTTAATCAGGTTTTCACTTGTGGTGTTTCATAATATTCTATGCATTGTAAACGCATGCCATTACTTTCAGATATTAAAGCGAATATTATATTATTATTTGGATTATGCCATGGCTTGCAAATTTATGAACGAAACATACTTCTGTGATATAAGTTAAAGTCTAACGCGCAACTGACACTCTTCAACTGCAAACAGTACATCCGGTTTCTCACAATGGTCCGACAATTAATAGCACTAGCGACCTGTTGTTAGTCACCATTTATTATATTATGTATTCTAAAAGTTCATTTTCTACGTACAAAATCATCGGTCTGTTCAGTACAATCTTTTATATTGCGGTCTGTACATTATAACATCCTCATTTGTCGTGTATTGTTGCTAAGCTCATAAAAACTGAAAATTTGAATATTTTTGTCGAGACGGTTTCGGGTAGTTGCACGGGACTGTAATAAACGTTCCCATACACCGTGTGCAATCAGGGAATGTTTGCGTTTTTTTTCCGCTTACTTTTCTTCAGAATTTGACTTTAAAGAGTTCTTGTACATTCACGCCAACCATTCGAACATCAAGAACTATTTTCCTTCTCTGGGGAATTTTCTTTAATAAGACCGGAATCGAACCCTGACCCCCCCCCCCCCCACACACACACACACACAGTTCGTGAGTGAACAAGCGCCATACTCATCGAGTCACCGTGGTTTCTAATATTCTAATATATTTATAAAACTACTCCTTTAATCCGACTTCTAAAATAATTACTTTCAGAAAAATACCAAGATGTAATGCTACAAATGATTGTTGGCATTTTATGACAAAAGAAAATACAGGACGTTATTTCATCACACATCAATTATTATATTTTGTACTAGCAGAACATGTAAGTATACAAAATATCTGTAATATGTGTCAAAAACACTATAATTAGTATTATTGCAGTCATTCTTCACCACTGATTTTAAACACCAATTAGCGGATTTCAATACAAGTAACAAATTCGAGGGTAAATATGTTAAAACTAAGTAATCTTACTTTTCTGATGCGATGTAGAGACAACAACATTATCCCCAAAGGTTTACAGATTAAGTCCCCCGTCCAATCACTCCTTTGATCTTGTTGTTGTCATGCATGGTTTCTTAATTGTTGTTATTGCTTGCCTATATATAATTGTTCTACACATTTGTTACTGTACTTGCTTGAAAACGTTGAGAGAATACTCTTCGAAACGTCGCCTAAATAAATCAGTAATTGTTCTTCCATAAGTATGTGTTATAGTTTATCTTTTATATATAAGTTATATTCCATATAGAAAAATCATAGATGTCTGTGTGTGTGTGTTTCTATCTACCACGCTTCGTCGCCGCGATCCATGATTCAATGTTACCAGATGGCCATGTGAATGTTTTAGGATATCGAATTTGGACCCCGGACTAACTGCAGGGCATAGGCTACGGGCGAAAAACGTTTCGTCACCGCGCCCTCTCCCCGCCACATTATGAAATGAAATGGGATGTAACATCCCACTGCTCTGCTATTAGGCTAATGAAGACGACTGCCACATTAGGCTCCGAGGCTAATATAATATGGGTATGGCATACACAATCTCATTATATTCAATGAAATACCATATATTTATAATTATATTTTCGTAGGTCATTAAAGTTATAGATCTACAATCAAATTATCCTGGGGTTGTTCTAATCAAAACAGCGGTTGCATCCACAGCAATCAGCAACATCAGAAATACAGTACAAATACAAGTCGCACGAAATTTTAAGAGCAAACCGATAGTTCATTGGCCAATCACGCTATTTTACCGAGATTTCGCTTAATAGATTGGATGCAGCTATGGCGGGTGTGGCATTCCAGCAGGGTAAGCTTACTCTTCCGGACACCTGTTACCACTGTTTGTCGTGTATTTTGTACACGGTGAACAGTCCATATGCTGATTACACCATTTTGCCATATTACACTATTTTGCCTATACCGTTTTTTAGGACTTCGAATTTTGTCTGATGGTTTGGATTGTTCGTACTTGGTTTTATTTTATCTCTTATTTCATGAGGTCCCTGCTTATTGCTGTGAGACTGTAGCTTGTTCGCATTATGCTAAAATCAGGCACTATCATGAATGGGTTTTTCTCTTAGACAAGGATAGCCTTTCTAAAAGTCTTTATTACCCGCGGGACATTTTATATTCGTAATAGGATTTTATTATGGAATATTATTCGGACATCGCATCAGTATACATACGCCTATAAAGTATACATGTCGATTAAAATCATAGAACATGGTGTCCAGTGCCGGACTGGTGGGCCGAAGGCCCACTTGCCATACTTGTGACAAGGTCCACGAGCAAATGGCGTGAGAAGTCCGCCTACGAGCGCCGAAGGCGCGATCGCTCGAGGGGGGTCTGGGGGAGTTCTCCCCCCATAAAATTTTGAAAATAGACAGCCGCAAACCCATTTTCCAAGCACCTCAGGCCAGAGCAGCGGATGGAGATATATTCCAGTTTTTGGCCATTTATCAGGTTTTAATGACTTATCAAGAGCTGGGATTGACTGAAGAAAGATTGTCGGTTTATAATGCTGTCACCATCTTGAGGTTAAACTCATGAATTTATGCATAATTTCACCAGGTGGTAGAATTTGTTCCTTTCAACGAAATCTATCTTTCTGCCTATTTTTCCTTTCCATCCCTTTCCCTGTTTCCTCTCCTCCCTTCTTTTAATACCTTTTCTTTTTTTAACTTTTTTCTTTTTTCTATTTTTCTTTGAGGCTTAGGCCATTGGCAAGTGGGCAAGTGAGCCCAGTCCGGCACTGATGGTGTCATGATTAAGGGATTAACTTTTTAAACAGCCACCATTTGGCAGTCCCCTTATCTTTCGAATCGTATTGGAACTACATTTCGATGGAATTTGAAAACATTAAAAATAGACCTCGTGGTATACTAGTATATTCATGGGAAAACACTCGATACCCGAGTTCAAATTTAGGTATCCATTTAGAGACCCCATGGCTGGTGGAATAAAGAAAGGGTTGACAGACACAGGCATTACAAAGAAGTGAACCATGGAAACGAACCAGTCATTGTTATAAAAGTCAAGATGACCGAAGTAAACTGTTGACAAGATGTTATTTTCAATTCTCATTATTTTATTTTCAAAAAGCACTGATAGACTGCATAAAAACAAAGTGCTTATTGTATTAACCACACCCACTTATGACAATGTCTTTTCATCTCTTGACCTATATGTTGTAAATTTTGATGGTAATCCTTTTTGACGTTCAGCTATTATCAAAGATAACACTGTTTTCTCAACACAAACTTCATTACATTAATAAGGATGTGATTATTATTAAACTAGAAGTAAGCCATGTTTGGGCTGTAAATATCTGGCTAACAGACATCTTTAATTCAATAGATATAAACTAATAGCGTGTCTAAATCTTGCTACGGAAAACTGCCTTTAGTGTAGGACGTTGTTTCCTTAATACATACGAAAATCGTGCGAATAGTTTTGTTCTTTTTAATGTTATTACTGCATATTAAATAGCGTTCCATTTGTTTGTTTTATTTTGTTCTTTTTGTTGTCATTTGCCGTTTTCCCTATGTAAGATATGACGCCAGTCAACGAAGCATCTACGTCAACATCATACGTCGTCCAATTAGTTCACAGGGATTTTCGCATAATATAGACTAATAATGCCATTAAAAAGATCATTAGAATTTGTTTGGCGTCTCGTTCTTTTCGATGCAATCCTTTATAATTCAAAACATGTAAGATGTAATGTTTTTAACATGATATTGTTTAACTATATTCCATTTGAATTGAATCCCAGTGATGTCGCATAATGTTTATTTGATTTTACTAGTTAGCTATTATGTTACTGTTTTAGGGCCAATTGAAGACCAATCTGTACTTTTCGTTTCTTAGTCTGCAGTTATTCGGCAGATAAGAAGCAGAATTTCATCTTTTGATGAAATTCGTTTGAATTAAAAACATATTTAAAAGAGTAAAGAAATACGTATTATAAGGAGGATGTAATATCCCGTGGAAGATCAAATTTAATATTATTTATCATTATTAATGTTCGACAAAGGCCATATAGTAATGGAAATTAAATTCAAGCGTATAATATTTATGCCAGTTAAACCTTTAATACGCTATGCATGCAGTGATTATTTTTAATCAGAAAAAAAATCGTGATATATTGTATACTAATAATATAACGTGGGTTTAAATAACATTTCCTCACATAATTGACAGATGTTAATTTCCTCGATATTCACAATCCTAAATACATAACCATCGATTGAAAATAAATTCAAATTACCAGGAAAATATATTTATTAGGACTGATGGACCGCGCTATTTCGTTAAGTCAAAAAGAATCTTCGTTCCGCGTACTGGAAAAAGGACATACAAGTTTCCGTGCTCTTTGAAATGTGATCGTAGTATTATTTTGAATGCGTGTTTTACTGCAGAAAACAAAAACAGTAATACTTCTGTTGTAATAGCAGTCAGTTAACTGGTGACTAAAATACACACATTTCTACTTATTGATTTTCAGCTTGATGGATGTACATTTAAGAAATATGTTCTCTAATGTAATTGGTGCCAAAAATATTCCTAGAGTTTCTAAAATGCTACATATAGCTGTTTCGTTTTCCTTTTAGAATAAAAAAACATTGCCTTTATATCAATCATCTGTTGGTAGCGCATATTATGATTATATAATTAGTTTGTGTCCATACTATGGGGGGCGGAATTCATCAACATACAGCCTTAATATTACCTTTTGTTTTCGAGATTATTCTTTTTAGGCGCCATTCAAAATTAGTTCACCACGATTCATGCTTAATTAACATAGAAGGCGATTGACTTCGGATTTTAAAAGCTCTATAATATCTCAAACATAGATAATGTAAAATGAAAATATTGAATAATTCTTTCAAAATACTTTATTCTGAACCAAGTAATCACTATTTGTTTTTTTTATAGAGGCATTTAGTAACTGGATAGAGCAATACACAAAAACACATACTTATGGAATAACAGCTACTTAAAGGGACAATAACACTCTTGCTGGCTTGACAGGTCCAGAAAAAAAAATAGCCTTATTTTATCTACTAGATGTTTAATTGTCCTACCTGCTGTGTAAATTATCCATTACAACCTATCTTAGGCCTACTTGTCCAGAGGGTTCGAAAATATGTTTAAATCCAAGTTGCATTTGAAAGTGCTTACGTAAGGCTTTTCAAACCATGTTACTGCATGTAGTTGAATTTTTCCAATTTTTAAAATTAGGTGTGTTAAGATGAAATTTGTATCATTTTTTAATTGAAATTTTGTAAAATAGTACAAAATGTTGACCAGAATAAAGATTGGAACATATTATTCAGTTACAACAAGAGTGGTATTGGGGCTTTAATTTAGTTGTAGTTTTACCAAGATGTGTGCATGGTGGTAACCTGGGCACTAGTGTATTTGAGACTTGGCCTTGCTTTCTCATTTATAAATTAACCGTTCTAATCTAGTTAAAATCTCGAGTATCCGATGCCATCGATGGTTGATAGTGTATGTTAAACTTATTGCCGCTTGCAAATTCAAGATTTGAAATTTACGAAACCTAATGTTTAGGTTTCGTAAATTTCAAATCTTGAGTTTGCAATCGGCAGGCATTCCTCGGTAATTTACAGTAATTTACGACGCATAAACAATTTTCTTTTGTTTGGTTGTACCATTTCAGGGCTAGAAATCGACCAGAAAGCCTGTGTATTTATTGTTCAGGCAATTAATTTAATTTTATAGTTCGGTAATGGATTTTTTTTTTACGTCAGTGGAGGTAGGCGCCGTATGTTTATTCGAGCCCACCCTATCTTTAAATGATTAATGACCATTGCATAGCTGAACACAGACCTTGTGTCATAGAATCGCACACCAGTAATAAAATCAATCATGGAGTGTTTACGAGAAATTTTAAACAGATTGATGCACAATTGACGGACAGGCAACAGTCAGGGAAACGATTGTTTGGACACATAGGAATAGTATTTTGGGACACATTAAACGTATATTTTGGTTTCATGGAATGTAAACTCATTGCATATTTTTTTATTTTACAGTTAGGATGTCCTCACGCTTTTGATGAGTTCACAAATCAAACAAACCCAAGTCAAGTACTAAACAGAATGTGTAAAAATATTTATGTGGAATCCACCAAATTGGTTGTAAATGGTTCAGTAGAAGAAATGGATCAAGATTTATTCCTGGAACAAAGTAAGTCGCCTTATTGATTGTTCTTAAAGCGCATATTTATAAATGAACCATATAAAAGTGATACGTACTTAAGGCATTGTTTATTTCACATCAGTCTGATTACAATTATTTAACATATCATCGTTTATGTGTTAGATCGTTGTAAAACACTTTTTAGTTTCGATCACAGCCATAAACAGTAAATATATAATCAAAGCCACTTGAATTTAAATACGTCTACGCTCGAGAATTTGTCAAGCTTCCCGAATGGATTGTTTACACTCTGTTTTGTATGCTTCTTTCACCAATTTCACACCCCGCCCCATCCCCATAACACTAAATCCCCTTATCAAATTATTGCGTAGTATGCTGTTTATGGATGCATATGAACAAAAATAGACAGTATATTGTTAAATTAATGATAAAATGTAATCAGATATCTAAACTAATCTATTAAAGTAGAAGTTCGTGCTTATAATCCATCAACTTATTTCGAAAAATAACAATATGATGGCCCTTTACTTTTTATGTTTTACTACTCAAATCTACCAATGTAATGTACATGACGTCAAAAGCCAATAAGTTATCATACATAACTATATCAAATTATTATTGCGGAAAATTACGAGATTCACTATTGAAATCAGTTATTTAATATTGAAACAACACTTTGCTTAGAAGATATTTTGTTCTATATTAAACAATAAAACGATTCATGTAGCATAATTTACTAAATTTGACTAGCTTGAAATATCGCAAATATTTATTTTAGTCATTAGACAGAATTCAAATATATTATTCATTTTTATAAAAATGGATTATTTATCTGCTTGAAATAGGGTTCTATAAAGTTCTTATATGTTTTAACTACTAATATTTTGTTCACAAAATAAATTGAGTTTTGGATTTAAGCCCACATCACACGAAACAAGTTCAAACAAATTCTTAAAAATGCCTACATCATCTTAGAAAATCATGAAATGGGTTGTGCAGGTCGGGGTAGGTTGTAAATAATGTCCATAATATCCCCAATCTTGTTAGCACCCTGTCCATAGTCAGTCCATATCAAGTTTAGATCGGGTAGTCGGTTTAAATCTGATTGTAATTAGTTCTACCTCTACCTCCGAAACCGGTTCTAACTATGTTGTTACCAGACCACCCCATTCGAAGACAGTTCGTCTCGTTCTAAGTGCGTTTGAACGAGTTCCTATTGCGTGTGAGATCCCATCCTGACTCTGGGTCTATCTAAACCTTCCGCAAAAAATGAAGTTGTATAAAAAAACCGAGGCCTTTAATAATTGATGTTGTAACACGTCCCTAGTAGGATACAAGTAGACCTACGATACTTCCGTTCATAGTAAGACAATTCAGTTCATAGAAAGACAATTCCGTTCCATGAATATATCATAAGTTCTGCCATTGAGTCAACAGGCGGGTCTCCTGTCCATTCTCGTTGGTCTTCTCCGATTCCTCCCACTGCTAAATACCTCTACGTTCAATCGAATCCCCCCCCCTCTCTCTCTCTCTCTCACACACACACCCACACACACACACACACACACCCACACACACACACACGGGGATCATAATCAGTTGCTACAATGTGCACGATACGTTCGCACACAGTTTGAGTCGGCTTGGCAATATTTTTCGTGAAGTAGTTAAGTGACAACTGCATCATAATAGTTTGGTTTGATGGCATATTCCTGAAGTATTGGCCCCAGAAATCTAGTTCTGGTATTGCTGGATTGGCTTCTGATACTTAAGCTTTTGGGGAAGTGTATATTCTTTCCGTTCAATCAAATTTGTCCAAAGCAGCCGCCCTTCGATTTATCTGAGTATATCGCTAAAACTTTGGAAAGTGCTTTAAGGTATTAAAAACGGTAAATGTCTTGTTCGTCTCCAAACAGTATTGTTGACACAAGGTACAATTCTATGGATACACAATTACTGAGTTTGATACTAAGCGACGTTTCGGCTAGGTTACTCCCGTCTTTATCAAGCAAATGATACCAATAATATGAATGTGGGCAAATATATACAGAATATGCAACAAAGATAAAAAAAAAGAGAGTGAAATTGTTGCATAATCTAACATACTTGCTCCCTGATTTCACAATCTGGTTCATTAGTCTGGTAGCCACATCTTCATATTGACGACATTGTATCTAGTGTATTTTGATAGCCTCGTCTGACACGCAATTAATTTTTCTGCAATGTTCTGCTATGCACTGATTAATTGGGCATAATAAAATCGTTAGTTATGACGTAACGTAATGTAAATATATTTGGTACAATTTGGAGCTCTGTTTAAAGCGTAATGTTATTGTAACGCAGTTAGCTATTGGATGTTAATCTGACTATTAACCAGTCATAGTTTGGAACATAAATTTGCTTCCATTGAAGTGGGATTAGCTCTAATCAAAGTAGTATGGTTTGGTTGGGGCTTAATATAAAACATATGATCATAGATTTTTACAATACTATTAAAATGTGTGCAAATTTCAGCTGTTTTGTGCGGAACGTTGGGTTATGAAGATTTCCAGCGTCCTGATTGGATGCATATGGTTTTAAAATGGCAACGACGAGATGGATGTTTTGCAATGCCTCTTGTGGCTGAGTATCTAGAGAAAGAAAGGTAGATTATAATCATTGGTTTCTTTTGTTTCAGAAGGTGCAGTCCGTGGGGGTGGGGTCGGCAACCTGGGGGTCTCGGGTTTGATCTCGATTTTGGCCGAGAAAGTTCTCCGCCATTTGCTAGCGTGGTCCTACAATATCAGTGGTACGGGACGGTGTGTGTTTGGGGGTCCTGTGTAACCATTGATAGTTGAAATTCGATACCGACCGTAGCACATTCCACAGCATACAGCCAGTCGGTGCGGAAAAGCAGGACACGTAAATTTATTATTAATGATTTTGATCAGGCAGGAAATGATATCAGACTCACGTATAATGATTATTATTTCAGTACTGGTAGAAAATTATTACGAGAGGCAGCCATGAAAGGTGCGTGAGAATTTAAAACTTAAATTTTTCTTTGTGCACCGTTTACTTGAATTCACGAAAGTGCTTTTCTATGTCAAAATATTTTTTTATCGACAACTACACTAGATCTGTGGATTGTCATTATAATTCAATGAATTACGATCCGTTAAAATCTTAATAGGATCATCATATTATTTTTTCTCATTAAACCACACAGAAAACCGTCTCCAGTTAATATCCTATCATTTTTTTTTCTTTTATCTTTTCAGATGGATGTTTAGCTCATAAATCTGGACTAGGATTTTCAGTTTTAGCTACATATTTACGTTATCTTGTACACACGTTATAATATATTATAATGTCATGGTATTTACAGAGAATAAATGGCCGATAAAATGCACTCTTTAGAATTAAGTCCTTATCCTTGATATTAGAGTTGTGGTGGATTTAGTAGGCTATAGCACATTAGACTTGGGTTAGGTATTCTAGTGTTTTACATTTATTTAAGTTGTAACCCTCGTCGTAAAAAAAAGTAAATACACTCAAAGCCATTAAAACGCAATGTCAAATTAAAGGTGTATTTACTGCAACAACTTTTAACAAATGCACACATTGGCAAAATCGAGATAACAAGCATCTGTGGATAACATCATGGAAACAATTCATAACAAAATGCACAAAACCGAAACGTCAGAGAACCATGAAACAAAGCAGGGGTCAATATCGGTTATGTCCACCCTGGGCTCTTACACATGCATGAAGTCGCCTTGGCATGAACTAGCACAGATGTCTCAATACACGCGCGGCGTGATTGCAGGGTCGGATTAACCATGGGGCACCATGGGGCACAGGGCCCCCCACAAAAAAAATCAGCTGTGTCCAGCCACCTCCTCTAAAAATGCCATCATTTCATAGCATTCGCATTTATCACCAGGGCCGGATTAACCATTGGGCACAGGCCCAAGGGCCCCGAACATTAGGGGCCCCCACAAAAAATCGCAGTTGCGTCCAGTCCCCTCCCTCTAGAAATGCCATCATTTCATAGCACTCGCATGGATTGGTCCACTGAAATAACGCCAGAATTTTGTGGCAGAATTATTTATTTTTTCTGGGGGAGGTACTTTTAAATGGCTCCACACAAGTGCCTGAAATGCCAGGAAATCATGTTTCCAGCCTCCAATTTCTGAAAATTTCCAGAAAAATAAGGCGCTCCTTCCAAAAAACGAAATGACAACCTTTCAATTATAAAATAATACACTTGATGCTCCTAAGGCACTAATGATTCGGTCGGTTTTAATGGCGCCTACACCTGATCCAAACTTTCTTATATCGCTTATATGGAGGCTATCGGGCGTCACCACAGGCGCGGACCCAAGGTGCGGACACCAGAAGCAAATGCCTCTCCAAAAAAATCTGCCGCTATATAAAATACAAAATTGCCACTCAGATATCACCCGAATGGCAGAAAAGCGTGTTACCTGCATCGTATTTTTTCAAAATATTCCGTCTTAGGGAGGACCTCAGACAAGGGTGCAAACCCCATAGGCGAAGGGCCTCTCCGATCACCTCTTTCTGGGTCGGCGTCTGACCCACCGCATGTCATTAAAGGGTTCGTTTTGGTCGCCCTTATTAAAATTTGACAGGACCTTGTTGGTCTTTGGTGGCGCCGACACAAAATTACACGATTTTCGTTCTGCATTTGAAAGTGTTTACGTAAAGCTTTTCAAACCATGTTACGGTATGTAGTTGGATTTTTTAAAAGGAGGTGTGTTAAGATGAAATTTGTATCACCAATTAATTGGAATAATGTAAAATAGTACAATTTGTTGACCAGAAAGATTGGAACATATTATTCAGTTACAACAAGAGTGTTATTGGGGCTTTAACCTGAACTGCCCATCAGATAATTTCAGATTTATTTCGTCTCAATCATTGAGATGGTCATCGAGGATAGACGAAAATATCAATTTAAACGACAGCTTGCATGGTTATTCCTCCAATCTAGTTTATAATTTAATTAAAAGTAGAAACTAACAATTAACAACCAATAAAAATCGTTGTTAAAATATACATTTTATTTTCTTTTTTGTAACAAAACAACATGTATTATTCCAGGTAGTAATTTCGTGTAATTATACAAACAGTTTTAATTAGACAACAGATGTTTGTGGATGCGTGCTATCGTATGATATGTTCCATTTAATTTTCGTTCTAGCTTTGATCACCATTACTAAAATCGGTACGATAAAAAAACATAGTCCCGATTATCTATTTTATAATAAAATCATGAGTGGAAGTCGAGTAGCAAATCTAAACCTAATCCAATAAGCATCGCAGGCTAGCGATGACATCGAGAGTTGATTATGGTTTGGATATAAGTTAATTAATGGCTAATTAATAATTTAGATAACATTTCAGGCCTAAAGAAAGACCTGCAATAGGAAGATCTAGCTCTTGCATAATGTATGGCTTTAATTAATACAAATTCTAAGAAAAAAGAAATGTACTTATAATGTTCCCTTTATATAAAGTGATTTAAGGCAACGCTACAGGTTTATTTATATTAAATGTACGTATAGTTAAAATGGCTTTAATTAATACAAATTCTAAGAAAAAAGAGAAGAGAGAGAGTTGGGTTAATCGTCAACTCGACACAAACTGGCTCATTTTGGGACTAACGTATGGTTTTTCAATTTTTATTTCAATAATTCGCTAGCGCGTAGGGGTCTTTAGCAGTAGGAGGAAACCGGAGTGCCCGGAGGAAACCCACGAGGTTGAGAAGGCGCCCCTATCTCCATGTCACATACGCTCACACTAGGGCTCAAAACCACAGCCGCAAGCCAGAGGTGACCGGCCAGCTAGAGGTCGACGCGCGGCACTCTAGGCCATTAGGCCATCCCAACCCCCACATGGTCGGATAGCCGTGGCGATAGAGAGGCGACTTCTTACGAATGCAACGAGGGTTCAATCCCAGCCCAGGGCATGAACTTTATCGTTGTAAGTGAGAGGGATATTCGGTCTCCCGTCCGATCAGGCAGGTTTCCTCCGAGTTTTTCGGTTTCTTCCTGCAGTAATGATCGAAATCATTCGCACGATCTGTGTCAAGGGCCAAATTGGAAAAAGGCCTTGTAAAATGACGCGATTATTATTATTATTATTATTAGAAGAGAGATGCGTGATTGTACTTTATAATGAAATAAAGAAATTGACTGTACCTTGTTAGTGTGTTGGGGTGTTTCCCTATTCAGTTGAATGATAGCGTGTAATGTGTGATATATACATATTATTATATCAAACAATACATGGACGTTGTAACACGTGTTGATGTCTACATTTGTTTAGCGATACACCAATTACATTAAAGGGCTAATCCCGATATTTGTTTTGGGAATAAAACTGCTTAATTATGTGTTAAAATCCCTTAAAATATTTGAGTCAAGGGCCGAGCCACTACTTCGGTATTAATGATACGTTTTCAAACGACTTAAATCCGCCAGTTTTCATCTGGAATTTGAGACCAGTGCCCCAAGGTGTATTTTGTTATACAAAATTGCCACTCAGATATCACCCCAATGGCAGAAAAGCGTGTTACCTGCATCGTTATTTTTCAAAATATTCCGTCTTAGGGAGGACCTCAGACAAGGGTGCCAACCCCAAAGGCGAAGGGCCTCTCCGATCACCTCTTTCTGGGTCGGCGTCTGACCCACCGCATGACATTAAAGGGTTCGTTTTTGGTCGCCCTTATTCAAATTGACAGGATCTTGTTGGTCTTTGGTGGCGCCGCCACCAAATTACATGATTTTCGTTCTGGTCACCCTATCCACGTCGCCTTATGGTGTTTCAGACTAGTTCTAGTTTAGAGGATAAAGAGTTTCTCATTTTGGTGTGCTTAACATGAAAAATAGCGCTCCCGAAATTGACACACGGGAGCGACGTTAATTGTAGCTCCAAGTGGGTGAAAAACGCGTTTGTGACAGTCTAATTTGCAAAATGTTTGGGCATTATATTGGCGTCCCCAACATTCTGCTGCACCCCCACTTTTACAATCCTACATACGGCCCTGACCTAGATCCCCCTTGGCGGGCTTCGCGCCTTCGGCGCTCTCGGTCGGTGATCAGGGGCCCCCACATGTCCCAGGCCCCAGGGCCCTCACCATGGTTAATCCGGCGTTGCGTGATTGTCTTGAACCACCACCATCTGGCACTGGAAGTTGACGTTGATAGCGGCTCAAACCATGACGCCACCTGACCTCTCCCGAAACGACCCCTTTCCAGCACGCAGTTACGAGCAAAGCGTTCATGTCGACGTCAGTAGATACGGTGACGTCAATCGGGGAAAGTAAGGTGACATTTCGCCATGGTGTGTTGTCCACATACCCCTGATTTGCAGCCCGTCGATGAGGATGGACGGCAGCGTAACCCAAGAGCAGCCAGGCGCCTTCGGACTGTTCTGACGTTGTCGTGTGCCAACAATTCCCCTAGCAGTAGCAGTAGCAGGCTGGAACCTGTTGCTCAGATGCTGTAGTCGGATCTGACGATCTCGAGCAACGGTTGTTACAGGTGGCCCTCCAGGTCGGGTTCGATCGCTATAACTCTTCCATTGGCGCGAAAGCGTTGTCTGAGGCGAGCAATGGTCGATGGGTGGACATTAAAGTTCTGGAGACGTCTACCTATGAAGCCTCCTAATCCAGCACGCCAATAGCTCTGATGAATGTTGTAATGTTGATCTGTATTTAAAGGACCATAGTGCAGGCAATGCATGTGCAAGACGTGTGACATGGGACTGCTTAAAACCGTGAAATGGGACAAGTGTTTGCACGAACAAAATTCATTACCAAGAACTGATATTGGGGTTCAAACCCAGAACTCCACAAAAGGAGGCCCATCACTTAGTTTTACCTATGTGCCATAAGGTTGGAAAGCCCAAGAAAACGTTTACCAGAATATATTTCACGAATTAGGCATTGCGTTTTTAATGGATCTTACAGTATATTTTGGTCAGACGAGTACACCGAGATGACCCTTAATTTCATATTTTAGGCGTTAACCCCATCGTTCTTACAATTAAGTATTTTTTAGTTGGATGGGTAGAAATGTAATGGTATCAAAAACAGGCTGTATTGCGGGAAAATTTAGCCAAAATTCGATCAAGTTACGAATCAATCAATGGTATCCAGGCCCGAAGCCAGAAACCAAAATTTAGCCGACATAAGGGGGCGAGGAAGATAAATTTCCGACAACAAAAAATCAATGAACGAAGGTCATCGCCGACTGCCGTAAGCAGGAGGGGAGAGCACGAAAATTGGAAGCTTTGAGAGTGAAGTTGGGCCTCTATGACATGCAGGTGGCGAATATGTCGGAAAATTAAGAGTTTCCAGCCGACATTAACTATCTCTCGGCCGAATTTGAGAGGATATGTCGTACAAAAACTCTCTCCCGGCGAAAATGCGAGCATAGCTAACCAGCGATTTTTTTTCCGACGCAGACAGAAAAATTCCGACAGGAACGGTCAGGGGGGGGGGGGGGGCGACTTTAATATGGGGATCTAATGTTTCTGCCAACCCCCCTCCCTACTCTAAAATTCAAATTTCTGGATCCCTCCCTCCCGGAGTAGCAATACGTAAAGATAATTAACAGTTGTTCTTGGTGTTGAACTCCGGTTCCACAGAGGGTGATATCACAGACAAATTGTCATATTTCATTTACATAATCTTGGCACACCGGCAGGATTCTTTCCTGTTGGAGGAAATCAGAGAACCCCGAGTAAACCCATGAGGTCGGGGAGGTGCCCCTATTTCGAAGTCACATCAATCTGATTAAAATACAGATCTGCATTGCGTTGTTTTTTTTATACTTTCGACGGCCTTCACCACATGAAGCTCTGACAAGTTATTTAGTAGGAGTTCACCTCACTGGTCAAACGTGCGGCTTTTGCCCCTATGACGTCAGACATTGATTAATCAATTAGTGTTGACGTTTCTTGGAGTTTGCCTACAGTTCCGCGCAGAGAACGCAAAGAAGTCGCAGTTTTCTTGGCTAATTCCTCACATCAATAAGTACCCCTATTATATAACATCTTCAATATAGAAGGCTTGAGTGTTTGAAATAGCTTTAATTAACGTCCGCTTCCACCGAAGTGATATCGCAGAAGGCTTGATCTCGCTTTAACTAGGTACATCTTATCAAGCCCTTCACGTAATACTCTGCATATTTCGGCACTAAATTTGGTTGGGTATAAGCCCAGCTTGTGAGCCTATCAGATTCATGTTGCAGAGTTCAAGGTAGCTATAAGAACGAGAATTGTGAAGTAAACCAGCAACGGCAAGTAAAACGAAATTTTGAACTATAAAAAACACAACCGCAAGCCACAGGTGACAATCAACTAAGAATGAAATAAAGAACATGCACAAAATAACACTTTATCTATATTTTATTTCACCGTAACAAAACTTATCACAGATTTACAGAATTTTATTTTAAAACATTTAATATAATTTAACAAATTTTACTTGTCCTTAACTAGATGAAGGAGGAATATACGAGGCACCGGAAGATTCCATTTTCTTGATATCATTCGTAATCTGAGCAAGATCTTTGACAAATACCTCGATCTGAAAACGCCAGAAAGTCAGACAGTCAGCAATTGTGCAATAAAAACAATTCATTCAATAAAATTAAAAAAATAAGTCATTTTTGTAAGATGTACATAAATGAATTGTTGTGGTTAGTTAATAGCTTGATGAAGGTGCAAAATATGATAGATGGGATGGATGACTCTTCCGTAGCTCAATAACAATATCAGTTAGATCTCTCACAAACACAAATATCTGAAAAAGAATTAAAAAAAAAATTGTGAGAAATGTTATATGACTACTGGCATTAAAAAAGTACAAAACATAACTAATTAATAACAATTAGTGTTAACATAATTAATATTTGTGAAACAGTGTGCTTAATGCTCATATAAAAACCATTAATATTTCAAATATTAAACATTTAGTGAATATCTAAATATCTCTCTCTACAGTAATTTTAACAAGTATAGGTGACCAATGCCTGTTTACTATCAATGATTCTGATTTGAAAAATTGCTGAGATTTGAAAAGTAATTTTGTTGTTTGAGAGATATTAAATATTAAATTGAAAGAAGTTAATTTCTATCATTTTTTTTAGTGTGTACTGACCTTTAAAGAGCCAACTGGTAGTGTTACATGCAGCAAAAACTCCTTAATTTCCACAATAATGTAATAATTTAAAATCTAGGAAGCGCAAAAATTTGTAATTTGGGTCTCAGATTTACACCTGTAATTGTCATCTTCCTACCGGATTCTTAAAATTCAACTGTCAGACTTAATAAAAAATATTCTGTATCTCACTACGTAATCCTTAAAATATATTTGAATAACTTGCAACAAAATATCATATTCCATGATTCTGAATGTGACCTAAATTGTTCTCAGTTATATCCTTTTGAAGTCTAAATTAATTATCTAATTTTTTTTAATGATGAAATATATTTGAATAACTTGCAACAAAATATCATATTCCATGATTCTGAATGTGACCTAAATTGTTCTCAGTTATATCCTTTTGAAGTCTAAATTAATTATCTAATTTTTTTTAATGATGAAACCTGCAACAGCTTGAAATAATTATATGAATGAAATGAAAGACTCAGCATGTATTCAGTTAATTAATGAAAATGTTTTTTGTTCTTAATAATCAATGTAAATTTGAATTCTAATCATGAGGCCATAACAAATATAGCAGCATGACACTCTCCTCCTCTAACCATTCTCATTGATAATTTTTACCACAGGTTTTTTTATTTGTGTCTCGAAAGCTCAATTATCCTTAGAACTATTTTAAATAATCTAATTTTAAAATAATGAGGATTTAATGACCTGACACAACAATCATGTATGATTTAAATGTATTGCATGAGAAATGTTTTGATGACTACAATTACTGTCCTGTATTCAGTATAGTGTATACAGTACCACAAGAAGTTGTAATTAAAAGTAAGTTCCTGTAAGCGGCATGATTATGATGAGATTTTTTTTTGAAGGATTATTTGGCAAACAGAATATTAAATTTGTCTATATCACCTAGGAAGATGCTAATTACAGTTCTGACTTAGCCAATTTAACGAGTACATTATTGTGGTAATTTTTCTCCAAAATTAAGAAAAACATTGTAATTGTTAGAAATTGAAAAACAAAAAATCAAACAACCAGCCATTCTGTTGTGGAACAAATATAAGATCCTGAAAAACTGTAAAATGCACAAAAACCCAATAAAAATAAAATTATCATGCAACAATTTCTGAAAATAAAATTATCATGCAAGAATTTCTGAAAAGAAAAAAAATGTGAGTAAAATGACATTGTAAATTGTATTTTACAATTGGTCCTAACCAGTTGTCAAAATACCATTTCCCAAATAAGCCAGTGTTGAATTATTTTGATCTGAGTTATAATTTGAATTAATGAGATAAAGCATGCTCTATACAGTTAAATTTCATTTTTAAAAATTAGATGAAATTGATTTGTTTACTAATTTTAGTTTCGTTATAGACTTGAATATTTGATTAGAACATTTTGCGGGGTAAAAAAACCCAACTGTTTTCTTAAATTTGAGAATAAATCTAAGCATAGCATCTCCATTTAAAGTCCTGGATACTCTATTTGCCCTGCTCCAAAAAATTAAAATAAAACTCGCCCACCAAATTAAACTTAACGACCAATTAAACTTACATTTACATTGTGCCTCTCTTATCAAATGTAATATTTTTAGAATAAATCTAACCCTCTCCCTTTTAAATCCTGGATTGTCAGATTGTCCAAATCCATTAATTTGATTATTACAACACAATAACAACAACATAAAAACAGTATAAAGAATATATAATGACCTGATTTAATTGTTCTGATGTTTCTTCAACTTGATCTGTCTGGGGCTGTTTTTGATGTTTCTTCACCAATTGATGTAAATTATGTGTTGCCCTGAAACAAACAATATATAATTTGATAACCCCATAATAAAGAAACATAATAAGATTGTGACTTCCTATACATAAGTGTTTAAAAATATAACCTACATTGTGATGTCATAATCAAAACAAGTACATTCTCCTATTGTGATGTCATAACTGATGCAAACGGATTGTGTTAGACAGAGAGAGAAAGGTAAATGGGGTTCAAATCCTTTAATGTTCACTTGACACAAACTATATCATTCCGGGAGTAACAGATTGGGAGAGAAAGAGAAATGGTGTTTAATGTCCACTCAAAACAAACTAGATCATTTCGGGACTAACATTTGGTTCAATTTTATTTCAATAATTCGCTTGCACACAGGGATTTTTAGTATTGGGAGGACACTGGGAGAAACCCATGAGATTGGACAGTCAACCCAAGCATGTACAACAAGTGTGATATTGTAACCACACCACTCTACTCATTGACTGACCTAATGAGCTAAAGTGTACACATAAGACCATTAGAGCCCCCCCCCCCTTCCCAATATCACATTGTGATGTCATAATCAAAACATGTCGATCCCATATTGATTACATAAGGTGCTGTGGTAGTTGAGCAGTAAACAGATTAACACTTGTAAAGTATAGTGCCTGTATGGATCGAAAAAACAGAGGTCTATGTACACAAAGGTGTGAAGTTGATAGAACCCGTCAATGTCCAGGTAAAATTGTCATCACAGCATTGAACATGTGACCACAACCACAAAAAAGGCTACATCATAGTCTCATTATTATTAGAGCAGTAATGCAAAAATGAAACATTCCTTTCTTTCTATTGTGATGTCATAATCCAAATACTAAAAAGTATTAAAAGGTAAGTACTGTGACATCATAATAACAAGATATGATTATAAGTACTGTGACATCATAATAACATGATATGATTATAAGTACTGTGACATCATAATAACATGATATGATTCAATAACCAACTGCAACAAAGACTTATGTTCCATACTACAGTCAAGTTTGAATGAGAAAATTCATTCAATACAAAAAAGATTTGTTTTTCATAATATTGACATTCTGAAAGAGCCAGTGAATATTTCAAGCATGAAACTTCTTTTTCAGTTTAAAAGTTTGTTTTCATTAAATAATTTTAAACATAAATTCATAAGTTTAACTGTATTTTGTTTTAAGGTTAATTTCCTTGCCTTATGGCATGTTACTTTAATGGCAGGTAAATTCCCCAGCTGGTAAATTTGAAATCATTTAAGTAAAATTTTGATATAGAATAAGAAAGAAAATATGTTAATCCTCATTAAAATAAGGGATTGGGCCCAACACCCATAATAATAAGATTAAATGATTCTTACATCTTTATCCTGCCTAATAATAATGTTTTCTTAGCAGCTGTATTTTTGATATGAGTCCATTTTGATTCCCATTTAACAGCTTCACTCTGTGCTTTATCCAGACGTGTTTGAAGACCAGATAACTGATTATTTTGACTTAGGATCTGATTGTCTTTTGTTTCAATATATTTCATTAATTCTTGTCTTTGGTTTTCAATTACATCCTGATTTTTCTGCTCTCGTTCCACTAAATCCTAAAACAAACAAAAAATAAACGTAATGTACAAGAGATTGAATTGATCTGCCTGGAAACAAGTACCTGCCACAGACCTTGTTGGACACTTATTTTCACACAAAACTTAAAACCCTTCCTCTCAAAACCAACTTGGAACAACCTATCCAAGAACCATATCCTCAAGGAAGCAGTTTAGCATATTTATAACCAATGTAATATCAACTTTTTAATTTTTAGTTTAATATTAAGGAATTTGTGTGCTTGCAATAGCAACCAGTTTTACTTCTTTTGCATAAAATTTCTCTATTTCAGCAGTAAGAAATCATATGTAGTCTATGCTTGTTTACCTCTACCCTAAAAATAGCTATGACTAATTAATTTCATTTATTAAGCATCAACAATTTAGATTATTTTTTTACAAATTTCAAATGGTCATCAAGATCATGCCATTTTTTAAATTGATGAAAAATGTGTCATGATATGTCTCAGCTGGGTTGAAATGTCCATTCAGTTTTAAGTCACTCATCTGAACAATCCAGCAAAAAGCCTTCAAACATAATGGGATTAACTGCATGACTTATTTATATAACATTCAGAAAGGTTACTTCATAAAGTAACATAGAGCTACATTTATATAATCTACTACGAATATTGGAATTGGGAACAGTGTCAACACAAAGTTTGTTTTGCCATGTTCAAAATTATTTCACGGCATTTACTTTTCTCTCAAATTTACTGGTTGTAATTTATCATACATTTCATCTCTTAAACCCCTGAAACTTAAAAGTTTACCATGTGAGTTGCAGTGAGAGTATCATATCTTGCTATTATATCACGCATTTCATGAAATTCTTCACCAGCTTCTAAACATTTCTCCATATATTCATGATAGATTGTATAAGCTTCTAATTTTTTCTGTAATTTATCTTTTGATTTCACAAATTTTTCTGTTTCATCTTTTAACCTAAGATAAATAAAAATAAAAATTATTGAGTCAATGAGGTTAATACAGATATATATCTTAATTATCATAGTGGACAATTTATTTCAATACCATGTTAAGATTTTAGATTAAGATGCTCAAGATGCAAGCTTATTTATGCAATCTTGTGAATGAATATTAAGTTTAGCCCCAATCAAACACTATGGATGTCACATTTATGATATTGAATATGTGTGAGATATTATTTTCATCCACAATGTCATGGTGTATTACTGTTCATAAATCTGTTCAAACAGGGACCCCCACACGATACTACTAATACTAATTCAGGACAATGCTGGACTATGGGAAATTTATACTAAGATTTGGATTCACTTTTATGTTGAATTAGTCCATGATCAGGGATCTCCACAAAAATAATTAGTCAGTGCAAACAACAGATAAAAAGAACTAGCTCTTTAATAAATACCAGTATATTTTATATTATAAAAACATTTTTAAAGTCTCTGGACGTTATTGAAGGAGCCAGGTGGAGAAGAACAGTAGGACGCCAAAAATGATTTCATTTTCAGTATTCAGTATTTACAAAGATACTATGAACTCAAAACTTAACATTCTGCATTAGCTGAAGATGAAAAAAGTGAATAGTCAAAAGGAATGTAAACCAAAACAATCCCAAAAGTGTCGTGATCATTATATCTGGGTTTAACGTCCTCTACCTAGGGTGATATCGTAGACAAACCCAAAAAGTGTAGCAGAAGTTTATCTAAATATCAGTAGATTCTTATTATAACATCACAAATGCTAATTGATAGTTTTGTTTTTTACATGCCAGAAATGTGGTCGTATATTGCCATCACCCCTGTCCATATCTAGAAAATGATCTACCTCTCTTTGATATTTTGATCTGGTTTCTGAATTGAATTAAGCTGCATGGACAATTTGATATTTTACAAAAATGGCACAAATTTAAAAGAGGATTTAAATAAAATATTATCTCACTTTGATATTTCTGTATCCTTTTGCTTTCTCATATCTTTTTCATCATTTGTCTTTTTCACAGCACGAGCTCGTTTAGAATCATTTTCCTAAAACAATATATAAAATTCAAAAATGTTTTAAATGCTTATAGTAACAGAGAACAAGGAAATAGATTTTTAACAAAAAACTCAGCAATTACTTAATTTATAGCAACAATTTTGCCTTTGAGATAGTTTTCTTCAGATAACTTTAACACACAACACCAATTTATACACAGTCCTTAATTTATGCTCCCATTTAAACAACTAAACTTCACTTTGATCATTTTTTTCCTTATATAGAGGTATGTACATTACTTCTAGGGTGAAAGAGATATGAACTTGTAGGGTTATATACAGACATGAAGTTTTACGTTTATATACAGACATGCATGAAGCTGAGGTATACATAATATTACCTTTAGAAATTTATCAAACTTGAGCAGTGATTCCTTCAGCTGATACTCCTTTCTTTCTAATTCTTCTCTTCTCTGTTGTAAACTTTCCATTTTCATTTGAAATTCCTTAAAATAACCAAACACCAATACAAAATGTGTACATGTAAATATTTAATCAACAATAAAAAGTACAAAAGATTATTTGTAACAGTTTATCATGTCTCATTACATACTTTACAGAGGACCATTTCAAATGATTACCATAGCTAAATGCTGGTAACACAACACTCATTGACTCGCTATCTACAGTCACTAGAGCATATCACCTAAGTCATATCTTTGCTACCGTACCTTGTTCAATAGCAGCTGATTATTATCTGGTATATATGTGTTGTCGACTGACTATCATAGGTTTATGAGCCATTTTTCCTATTTGAATAAATATTATTTATTTTGCATTACAAATGTTACTGAAAGATATGTCTCATGGGCTCAATAGATGAAAAGTATTCTGAAAATGTAAGTCAGTCACCTACCTCTTTCTGTGCTGCCAAGGCCTGTTCAACTTCAGCCATTTCTCTTCGTTTCTCCAGAAGGCGGGTGGCTGGTGTAAGATGGTCATCCTCCCGCTCTGGCATCTTCCTGAAATAATATTTAATATACTATTTGAAAAAGTCTACTGCAAAACAAGAAATTATTATACTTTATGTGTCAGCCAGCACCCGACTAATTGAAAAACCAATCAACTCTATAGCTGAGCGAATGGCTTAGATATTGATAGGATTAGACAATACTTGACATATAGATGCGAACATAACTGACCTTGTCTAAATTTTCCAGTAATGTATGGAATCACTTACATAGACTGCTGATTATAAAGGACTGACAAACAAAACACCCATGGAGCAGGTACAGGACAAAAAAAAGAGGGTGTTACTAATTGGCAGGCTGACGAGGGCTGTCTGCTCGAGTGACATCAAAGGTTGCACACAAAGATTGTCAGATCTCTCAGAGTTTGGAAGCACTTGATGTATATGTTGATAAACTTGACCGTGAGTGGACAAAGTGAGAAACTTAAACTTTTAACCGTTTAATATTATGGGCAGTGGATAATCCGTGAATTTAATTATAACCAGTGCATTTGCATTGCTCATTATCATAAGATCTACCACGACAAAAATAATACAAGTTAATTATGCCGTGGCATACAGGTCGGGGGTTGCGTCGGCTTTTCCGATGCCATGGTTGATTTTGAGCGCTACAGAGTTACTTTGCGCAAAGATTTTAGTCAAATGACTACAAAAAAGATACTGGCCTAAAGCTCCCTTCATTTAAAACTAACTAAACTGACCCAAAACTGTACTCAGTACTGCACATAGCTAAGCATATAATAAACCAATTCTCACAAAGAAAATCTGTTCAGTAACTATTTTAGTGGCCCGTTCTTCACTATATATGTGATAGAATTACTTATTTCAATACTTATTTCAATATGTTAACATTTGTGCGTCAGAACCTATTTGAACTTGCGTCAAAAGTCTTAGACTAAGACTGTATCACTTGTAAGAGATAGATTATATTTATAACGATACCAGGATAAAAACAGTGGAACCCCAGTCCAGTCCGGTACTAATACTATTACTAATAATAGGCCTACACACTATTATAGACTAGTATAAAATTAACTTTTGCATTAATTTATCAAGAAATTGAGTTTGCCACTTGGAACTAAAACTAAAGGGATCAAATCGTAGCTAAAAACAAACACATCCAGAGCAGCTAATCTAGCTGGATGTTGGCGCTCTATAAATGTCCATTATTATTATTATTATTTATTATATTATTATTAGCCTAATTAGGCCTATTAATATTATCCATTTTCATTTACTAATTTTAAATTGAATTGAACAATCATCACACTTACACGAGGAGTTTATCCTCAAAAGTTGTTCGGAAATATTCTTCTAAACTGACCGTCATTTTTGCAGATCTTTAATAACACGATATTTAATAATTATAAAAAATAACCCGACTTTACACTTCAACAACAAACAAGAGTACGATTTAGGCCGCCATTATTCAACAATGAGGTCGTTTCCGTGGCAACTGGTAGTCATGAACAAAATGGTTTTATTGGAGATAAGGAATTCCAAATTCAAAAAAACTGTATCCGTATGTAATATATTTACATGTCTGATGTTTCATTTAAAAAGTATCGTAGCTAAAGTACATTTATATATTTAAAAAAGAAATATTTTATTCTAACTTCATTTTACATTCGGGTTTGAGAGTATACAAACACGTCCATCATGGCTGGCTTCAGCAGAACATTATTTTTGGGAAAGGTTTTCCACCTTTCGACGGTTTTGTCGAAACCGTTGGCGAGAAATGCAAGGTTGGATTATAACGTTGGATGTGTAATGCATACAGCAATAGTGAAATTATGACCTAGAAATATCCCATTGTTGCATATCATTGCTTTGTTTACATCTTTTTACGACCCCTAACTCAGGCCTAACCTTCATCACTGCTGTGCTTGTCAAGTCATGACTTTGACCCCATTCAGGATTTTATCACAATTGCAGTTCATAATATCAAAAATCTGAACACAAAGAGTAGGGGAAGCTGAGATTAAAACAAATTGAATGCGATATGAGCGATTTTTTTAAAGTGACAATCTGCGGTTTTTCTCCATGCATTTTCAACATTTTGATTATCATCATTATTATCATGATGCAGATTAGATAACGAACCATATCTCTTCGCCCTTGTGGTTCGTGATAAGCTTTGATGCCATTACCTCCAACATTGCAATGCCTGTCGTGGATCACTCCCGCTAAGATCACACAAAATTGACAGCATTTTTCATCGAAACGACGCATGTGTTGGCGCATGCTTTAATGAGTGTAATTATGAAAGAATGTTGATATCTTTCAATGTCGAACAAAACCGCCACTTCATAACTTTAAACGTGAATATTTAGAGTTAGGAGATAGTGTCCTGATATTCACCGATACACCTCGGAAAGAGTGCTAATAACTAGTACGTTTTTGCCACTACATTGGCCTCTGTAAACATTAGTCATTATAGCACAAACTGATCTTATTTTAAAGATGTTCGTGTATTAATAAAACTTGATTTTGCAACGCCAAACTGATGAGTGCCAATCGTAGCTAAAGACAAACACATCAGTATATCTCAACGTTTTTAGGTACTCGTAGCTAGATGCAGATATGATCAGTATCCGTGACACTACAGTGTAGATAGACAAGAGACTTGTCAGTTACATGCAAGTGAAGTGTCAATACATAAAAACATGAATCTAATTACTATTAACAACAATAATCAAGATTCAAATGAGAGACCATTCGACTGGTCAATGCTTTCATCTTTTTGCAGTAGCAAATATCAAGTACTTTGACTTGAGTGATTCACTGCTACATGTTAATTCATGCTTAGGCCTACTTGAAATCAGAATAGTAAACTGTGTGTGATGGCTGAAACCACCTGCATTCATTTAACGTGCATCCAATTACACTTACTCCTACATTTTTCTACAGTCTTGTATCTTGAATGATCACAAACTCTCCCCTACATTAGTACATGTTAGGTAAGCTTATATGACAATAATCACTTCTTTTGAAAGACCTTTCCTACATTTTCTACCATTTAAAAAATCAGTTATACAGAAAATTAATTAAGTTATATAGCAGGACAATATTTGTTTAAAACCCAATAATAAATATAATGAAAACTTAGAGACTTTCAATAGGTATATTGTGATAAAATATATTTATAGTATACTAATTTAAAAGATAGGTATGAATTGTGTGCAAAATAGATACATTTACTTGCCAACATTGGGAATTTATAGATTTAAGACCAGGCTAAGATAAAGGCCAGCCTATTTTTTTTAAAAACTGATTGATATATAGATTTGTTTATGAACAATTTCCCTGAGTTTATTTAATAAATACATGTGTGGTAAGCTAAGCTGACACGTGCATGTACTTCACAGCACAATTACTATTTTAAAAGTTTATAGAATGTAGTGTACATATTTTAAAATTACCAATAACGTGCATAAGTAAAATAAGTAAATCATCCTCTCAGCATGCTAAATATTGCGGCGATATTGGCAAGCTAGCGATTCACAGAATATTTAGAGGGTCAATTTGAAAATGATGTCAATAAGTAAAAATTTCACATGTTACATTATTACTTTTACACCAAAGCAACTTTTGGTACAAATTACTGTCGGAAACGCCTGTCTCCCCTCCTCCATACATATTATCGTGCATCTGGCGCCACCACGACATCAATTTGATAACATTTGCACCAGGGGGTTTAACCCTATTACAGTGGTTCTCAATCAGTATGCTGCAAGATCTGCCTATGTGTGCCTTGAAATTTGGAATTGCACTAAAAGAAAATTTCTCACTACACAAGTCGGCTATTTGACTGTGGGAATAATGTTTCTTTGCCTGGCAACATACCTTTTACATTGTCTATCATAAACTTTTGTCAACAAATATCAAAACTACATTGTAGCTTTCTAAAAGGACATGAAACAGACTGTTTTATGAGGTCTCTTGATACAGTTAGGTTTCTCTTGTATTCTAATCTAATTAATTTTAAGATTTATTTGAGCTCAATCAGTTGAAAATTGCAAGCTCAGTTAACACTTCAAAACAACCTAGGGGCCATCCATAAAGTACGTACGCTCAAAATGGGTAAAATTCAGCCCCCCCTCCCCTCCCCCTGTACACACGTTTTGCCAATGAATTTACGCACCTGTACGTTTTTGGTTTGACACCCCCCCCTTCCCCCTTCAAGCGTACGTACTTTATGGATGGCCCTCTTCATGTATGGCTAACTCAAACCAAGTTGAACCTTTAACTTAAATTCAATTTAAACTCTTTTATCTTAGTACTTATTAGAATTCCCCTCTTCAATGGCTTATTTCTCGGTTATTTATTTGTCAGACAAACAAATGTTTTTCCATATCATATGGATTGTCTGGAATTTGTAATGGTACCAATATTGGCATATTTATGAAACACCCCCCCCCCCCCCCAAATAATTTAATTTGTCAATATGCTCCTTAAACAGAAAAGTACATGTATTTGAAAGCTTTTAAATACTATTAAAGTTTAAAGTAATGTACATGTACATATTTTATAAAAGCTTTTTTTTTTTTTTTTAGGTGTATATGTTCATCAGCAACACGTTTACAAGATCAAGGTGAAAATGCTTCCAAACCGGGTTGGTTCACAAATCTTTTACGTGTCCGAACCCTAGAACCAAGTAAAGAGTCTCACTCAAGTCAGCTATCATCCAAAGAAATAGTGTATGAAATACAATGTAAGACAAAAAATTATATTTTGATATTGAAAGTTGTTATTATATATCATGTTAATTTTGAATGGTTTAGAATAACTTAGTTAAATTGTCTTTTGGTATACTACATTTTAAAGACACAAGCCAGATCATCCATATAGGTCTTCAATATCAGAAATATGTACATTTTATACACCCATATTGAAATGTAGTCATATATTGCCGTCGGCCACAAGCAAACGATCAGCGGTGTCCACAATTAGTTGTGGAGGCTCAACAGGCTAAAGTCAATATCCGATTGACTTTTAAATTTATAATAATAATAATAATCAATTTGTAGCCTATAGCGCTGAGTGCTCAAGCTAACAAGCTTCTCCATGGGGCTGTTCACAATTAAAATACATATGGTACCAAAAAAAAACAAAGATAGTTCTAAAACATTCAAATGTCAACATGTTCATAGTTTAAAAGCATGTTTAAAAAGTTCCGTTTTAATATTTTTTTAAAAACAGAAACATTAGCAGAGCTTTTTACATGACTAGGTAGTTCATTCCACACGTTAGCAGAGGCGTAAACAAAAGCCCGTTCACCAGTTTTAGTCTTTACTGTGGGAACATTAAGTAAGTTTTTGTCAGCAGAGCGCAAGTTCCTGCATGGTTTATAATTGGGTTAAAATTGTGTTAAAGGGACAATCCCGATAAGAACAGAGTCTCAAAAATTAAGTCTGAGTATTTGTGAAATTTATGGACCAAAAAATAAAAGCATGGTGTATTAACATTGTCTAAAGAAATTTCATCTGAAAATATTGAGTCGTTTGGACGTGAATGTCAACACTGCTTATCCGGACACGTAACAGCTGCCATTTAGACAATTAAAAGTTAAAACGCCAATCTTAAAATCAATTCGTTGATAACTGGTAGCCAATGAAGGTTTTATAGTATTGGAGTAATGTGTTCAGATTGTTTAGTTAGAGATATGATTCGTGCAGCTTTGTTCTGCATTTTCTGGAGTCTGTTTACATCTGATGCTGATAATTGGTATAAAAGTGAAATGCTGTAGTCTAGTTTGGAGAGAACCAAAGCGTCATTCTGAACATCTGAGACATGCTACCTGCGGAGAAGTTAAAAGCCAGCTACGTCATAAATTTCGTCACGTTAGTTACGTTTGCAAAAGCGTTAGTTAACATTTTAGCGATATCTGACTTTATAAATGATCGAAGTTTGCCAATGTTGCAAAGATGAAAATTGAAATTTAATGACTTGCAAATAGTAGAGATGTGACTTTTCATTTTAAGATCTTGATCAAAGTAAACTCCTAGATTTTTAACTGATTGAGAAGATGTTATTGTTGAATCATCGATTTTAATGGATTGCGAAACAGATTTTCTGGTGATTAAGATGACCTCTGTCTTGTCGTCATTTAATTTCAGAAAATTAAGATTCATTCAATTTTTAATGGCATCTATATACAAGCCTTAAGGTCATGAGGATCCTATTGATTATAAAATTAATTACATACAATTACAAGTATAAAAAAAGATTCATGAATAATGCCAATGAGCTGTCTTGTACTAAGTTGTACTAAAAAAGTATAAAAATTAAACGTTTAAGCTTATATATGAATCTCACAATCTAAAAGTAAGATTTTTGACCAAAATTTTACACATCTTTTGCATTTTCAATTTCAGTCCATGCGGTTAAACCTGAAGCTATGGAATCCTACCTTCAAGAATTGTAAGTATATGTAGTACAATATTAATATTATAATAGTAATATAAACATGTAGGAAAATTGCATAACATTACATAGCACATTGATATACATTGTTACACCTACCAACCCAGTGCAGGAGGTTCAGACATTAAAACCAATGTGATATAAGCTTACAGTATTAAAAATATATTTTTTATTTGACAGTTCCAAGTTTCAAGCATTAATGCAAAATAAAGGAAGTGGTGCTAAATTAGTTGGTAGTTTTACTGTAGAAATTGGTAATCAAGATGAAGCTAGTAAGATATAGTTCTATTATTTAATCATTTACCTGTATATGTGTATTCATTTTATGTCACACCTGATATCACTTTCTCACTTATTGAAATAAATAGTTTATTGTGTCTATTAGTTTCCAGATAGAGTGGCTACTTAATAGAATAACAAAATTTGATTATGTTCTGTTTTAAATTTGATTATGTTCTGTTTTATTAAGTTTTAAATTTTATGTTATGTTTCAAATTTCCATTATATTCTGTTTTAATCATGTGAATTCTTGTAATGTCTTAATTTCATTTTGTTTAACATTTTCCTTGTGTTCTGTTTTAATCATGTGAATATGTTTTATTTCAGTACATATTTGGGAATATGATGGTGGGTACCCAATGCTCAATGACGCCAATAAAATATACAGAACCGACAAGGTAAACACAGGTGTAAATAAGAAGTACTGTATATTAGTGAACGGTTGTCCTATTTGGGATCCAGGATCATCAGCCCAAGGGGGACAGTAGATTAGTATTTGTGTGGTTCCCGGCACTGTAGGACAGGGGTTCCCAACCTTTTTTATCTCAGTCAATATGAATTATCTCCTATTATTATGTTTGCTTTTAGTTTATAATTGATCACCCCAAATGAAGATCTACCATAAATTCGTATCAGTAGGTCCTCATTATTAATTTGTAAATAAATCATTTATTGGCTATATGCAGATATCTAATGTTACATTTTGTATTGAATTATTATTTTCAGGAGTTTATCGATTACAGAAAACATAGGAATCACATGCTGCGCTCAAGAAAGAATCAGATTTTATTGTCATTTAGCTTTTGGCCAAAACCAGTGCCACGAGAACCTAGTAATATATATGAATTAAGAAGCTATACATTGAAGGTAAGTATAATGTAATGAAAGTCCTGATCACTAACCCAGGTAAAAAGTAAAACCGAAAGACAAATAGTTTGGTCAATTGATTGATGAATCTCCAAGCTTGGATAAACCTAATCTTGGTCACCTAGAACTTTGTAGTATTCAAAGCCCCTGAGGGTTTCGGTCGGTTGTCAATTTTTGCTTAAAAATTCCATTGCCCATGCGTAACTGGGAGTTTGTTTTTTTAATGTCGTTGATTATCCAGTAAATTTCGACAAGTCAAGTAAGAGTCGCGCCCCTTCCCGAAATAAACCCCATAATTCATGCATTATGGTAACAAACATGAACCGTGACGACTAATTAAAAAAAAAACATGGATAATGGTGTCTGATATAAGACATGCAATGAAAATAGATTTTCGAATGTCAACTCTTAAATTAATTTCATGGGCATCGACTTGGAAGTTTAAGGACTAGTCATCTACCTTAAATTTTGTTTTATGATACTGTAAAAGACAGTATTAACTAGCCTAGGACCTAGTTTTTCTCAAATATTGACAACCCATCAAGACTATTATTCTTAGAGGCTAGGATAAACCTGGCACACAGTATCAACTTCCAACTATTTTCTCTGTTGTTGTCCAGCCAGTACATAGTTTTTTTTAATCATTTCCAAGATGGATAGACTATTTTATTTCTATTTTTAAAGTGGGTTAAACTCTATCTCATTATTATCTAAATATTTGACAGAAAATAAATTAGAATTCAAAATTGGTCAATTTCAGTCAATATTGATGTTGTTATCTTATTGTGAAAATATGGGCACCTGGTATATTGGAGACAATGAACATTTTAAATTCAGTTCCCTATGTCAGGTTCTCTATGGTTGGTGCTGAAGTGCTATTAAATACCATTTCTTTTCCATTGTTTGTTTAAAATTCAGATTTTTAAAAAAAATTCTATTGCAGCCAGGAACTATGATAGAATGGGGTAATAATTGGTAAGTATTTAAAGTTTAGATGTATGTTAATGAGATATATTTAATTTCAGCTCTTGTGTAAATGAAGTTGTTTATAATCTATAAGGTTGTTTATAAGTATAAAGATTGTCAGATTCGTGTGGATTTCATCATTAGATATGAATAAAAAATACTTTGAATAGGACCATATTAACTGTTTGACACTATCTTGAAGGGCACGTGGTATACAACAACGACAGACAAACAATGAACCAGTCGCTGGATTCTTTTCGCAAATGGGCGATTTGAATTTTGCCCACCATATCTGGGGTAAGGGCTGCATTAGAAGAGGGTTTGCTCACATACTAATATTTGATATTTGCTGTGGAGTTACTTCTGTTTAGTGCTTGATAAATCTGTAGTTGTTACCTATTATTATTAATAAACAGTTCTTTAATTTTTCATCCATACACCAGTCACATTTTCACTTTATAGAATGTTTTACTTAATTATTATCGACTTATACATCATATCAACTCATAGTCATGTAAATTTTGCTATGTTGATGTGGTGAAATTAAGGCCCCAACATTCTAAGTAAAATTCTGAGTAAATCATGGTTTTAAACAATTTGGCACATTTACACAAATCTAACCAATCTTGTTAAAATTAAAATAAGCAATAGACAAGAAAAGATTGAACATTGGCTGATGTATGTTGATTTTATTCTGTTTATGAAAGTAATTATTGGAGATAAAATTTTGGTACACCTTTTATCTATTTCAGTATACATGTACTATTAAATTCATCTTTTGATTAACTTTTAACTTTCTTATTATTTTCTCTGTATAAATATTTGTCAGATTAGGACTGGCAAAAGAAATTGATTTTACAATAACAATTAACGGAAATCAATGTACAGCAATACAAGTTCTCTTCAAAGTAAAATTCATATTATTTCATCTCCACTAATATCATTTAATACAATTTCTTTTTTACAGTTTTGGTTAGTTATGTTCATTTTAACATTTAGTTGCTTTTTCTTGTTTGATCACCCATATTGTAAATGTTTGGTACCTTTTCTAAGGGCTCGAGGTATAAAAAGTAGACAGGAAAATGAAGCCCCTGTGGCCGGATTTTTCTCTCATCTTGGAGAGCAGTATAATGTCCATCATTTATGGGGTATGTAGTACTAAAACTAGTTAAATAATTCATCTAATATGAGTTTTCTCTTGATCAACTTTCTCATATTGCTGGTTTAGGGATTTTTTATGAATTTTAAGAATAATATAGTTAGTTTCTTTCATAGATATATTATTAATCTTATCATTACTAAATCAATAGGTTAAACTTATCAAAACGTTGGAGATTTTTTATTCAAAATGTAGGTTTATAAATCAAAATTTAACTTTGATAAATTTCAGTTGGTTTATGTGATCTAATTCTCATGCGTAAATAGTGTTAGAAAATAAAGTCAAACACCTTTCCTGGTCCTCTTTTGGTAGAAAGCAGGGGATTATTGAAATTGTCCTCTCTGTCACAACATTTGGAACACAACAGCTCTGCTTCTATTTGAAGTCGAATATTTAACCATTTTTTTGAGGTTCATTTGGTGAAAAGTCTTGACTTGAGTTTCGATGAGCATTTTCTGCTTAAACATACATTATGCAAGAGCTAAATCTGCCTATTGTATGTCTTTCTTTAGGCCTGAAATGTTATATAAACTAGTAATTAGACATTAATTAACTTGCCCAGACCATAATCAACTCTCGATGTCAACACTAGCCTGCGATATTTGTTGGATTATGATCCGATTTGCTGCATGATTTTCCTTCACAATTTAATGATTAAATGGATAATCTAGACTATGATTTTTGTCTTATCGACTTTAGTAATGATGATCAAGGCTAGGCGGACCTTTGAACTGCTTAATTCTCGGTTCATAGTGGATCAATGTGACTGAAATTTTCAGCAAATTGCCTTTACATAATCTTGTTTTTAATTACCGGTATTATAAGGGAGAACTGTCAACTCGTTATCTAATCTCCCATAATGTATCTTCATTTTAGCGATTTGATTGTAAGAAAATTTGGACAATGTAGAATGTTCAATGAATGGCTTTTTCTGTTTAGTCAAAGCACTTTGATTTGTCAGTGTTTTGGAACACAATGACTTAAAATCAAATTGAGTGAGAGTAGAGTGATTAAACATCTTAACACCAATACCTTGATTGATTTTGATAATTACCCTTTAAGAGTTCTTGGAAGTGTACTGAAGGGCCTCTTGTGACAATCAATTTTACTACCTGTGCCTCTTTAATGATGTTGTTTTCCTTTTTACATGATTAAATGATTCTGTTTATTTTACAATTTGATGTTTTACTACTTATATTTGTTGTACCAGCATTGCATGAAATGTTTTTGCAAAAGTTTTCGTTTGTTGTGAAAAATGCGATCTGAAATTCCATTACAATTGAAAATTCATAACACAATTAAAATTGTGATTTTTAAATATGCTTTCAATCAGCAAGAAAGTCAAGCTTGTGATTTTAGAATCTTATTTCAGTCATTAAGAAAATCAAACTTTTGATAATAGAATATTATTTCTACAAAGTCATTTAAACTTGTGATCTTATAATACAATTTCGACTGTCAAGATAATAACATATTAATAACAATTGTGAATTTACTGTTTCTACTAGTAAAATAATAAAACAAGGACTGATGATAATACAATTTCTACAAGACTTTAAAAAAATGTGATTTTATTATAATTAATTTTGACAAGCAACAAAATTACAATTGTAGATAATTTTATTTTATGTATTAGGTTATAAAGATCTACAGACCAGAAAGGAAACAAGAGAAGCAGCTTGGGGTCGACCAGGATGGGATGAATGTGTGGCATATACTGGTAAGTAAAATCTTAATTGACGTTAAACTGGATTGATTTGCTTATTTACAGGTGAATTAAAATAAAATCTAAGCAAATATTTTAACTTAATATTTCAATTATTTGACTTGCTCATAACATAAGTCTCACATGATCAACAGTAGCAAGGGAAACAACTTTTGGAATCTCAAACAAAAGTTCTGACCTCAAAACATTTAGATTTTATGGATCTTATGAGATTTATTTAAGGAAAATGAACATGATAAATTCAAAGAGAACTATTAAAAAGATGACAGAAGAAATTGTTTTTGGATATATTCATTGAATCACTGATAATGTTTTCAGCAATGATAAGTTACACCTACCAATGTATAATTGAAATAAAATTAATTCTTAATCTTATGTTTTCAGTACCATTGATTCGACACATGCAGTCTAGAATACTTATACCAACTCCTTTTTCTCCCCTGCAGTAACACGATATTAGGGGACAAAACATGACATGCTGTAAATAAAGATAATAGAAATGTGTGGATTTTAAAATAGGTAACTTTTTTACCAAAAAAAATGAAAAAAGAAATAGAGATTTTGAGTAGACAAAAACACAAAATATCAACAATTATTCTGTTTGTTTATGTTTTAAAGTGTTTTTAGAACGAATGTGGATTGTATACAAATAATTTGTAAACTAACAAATGTTATTTTGGTAGACTGACAAAATACTTTATTGAAATCACTAATGATTTATAGAATGATGTTGTTGGTTAAATGGAAATAACAGTATTAAATATGTCTGATTTGCAAGTAGCTTACTTCAATTATTATTCAAAGGCACGTACATTTGAGATAGATTATTTGAATAATTTTTAAGTTTTCTAGTCAAAACAGGAAAACTTATTGTTGTACTTTATGATGACAAAACATAGACCAGGACCTCACTAGTATGTGGCTGATTCTTTATATATAGATTTTCACAAGAACAACTTTCTTAGTTATTGTTAACACATTACAGTGACACTATGTAGAAACTTTGTTGTATGGTTGTATTTGTTATAAAGAATTGTTGATACAATCAGATTTCTGGAGGGAGAACATTTTGCAAGATTTAATGAACTTTAACATTTTTATGAAATTTAAAAAAAAAAGTAATTTAGATATAAGTGTTTGATTTGAGTGTTGTTAGTGCCTTTAATCAATTAGATATTTATGATTAAAATCATTTTACATATGAATTATATTTGAATTTGTGGAGAAATTCATTGTATAAATGTTGATATGTATGAGTTGTTAATTAACTTTTGGATTAAGTGTGCCAAATAAGTCATACTGTAAAATATTTAATTTTAATTAATTTCATCTATGTATATTAATCCAGAGGCTGACGGAGCGTGTACCGGGATCTTGAATTTTAGAGAAACTAAAAATGGAACACCTCAAAATAAACAAAAATTACGATGCCTAGTCCTCCTTGATGTAGGTCAAAACTAAAATTGTTATTTGCTTTTTATTTTATATTTATTGTGAGAAGACAGAGATATAATATATTATTATGTGTTCAGAACTCCACAGAATAAGTTAGAACTGAAATAATAAATAAACTAATTGCTCATTGGTCCTCAGTCACTAATCAAAGTGACATACAGAGATAAACCCAATTCAACATTTATTTTATCTCAAATCAAATTGATTTACTTATCCTACATCAGAATATTTTTACCTACTTTACACCAGGCACACAATATTTAAAAGAGGTTTACTGTTTATTGAAGATCTCAGGGGTAGCTTAGGTCATAGACAAGTGACTTAAAATTTGACTTTCGAATTTCATCTCACCTAAATTGGTGGATTAAATATTTTTGTGTATATGTAAATGATGTTCATTCTGTATTCAATGTTATATAGGAGAAACTATACTTTTGGAGATTAAATGGATGAATATATCACTACTGAAGATATCAATCTTCGGTGGGAAAGATTTTGTATTTGTTTTATTTTTTAATTTTTAATGTAGATTGAGCATTTTAGTGGCATGGAGAGAGATGTTTTTGTTTCTCCCCACACTCCACATTACATACAGAAATGATATATGAGGTTTAAAATTCTCAAAATGTCTTTAGTGTTAACTGTTAGAGGAAGATGATATTGGAGAAGAAATAGGTAAAGGTTTTGTCACTGGAAAATTTATTGGGTCATTTTTTTAAAGACAAATGACAAAGTCAGGATTAGTGACAAGCTTGCGAAATAAATACCATATACAGTAGTTGCCAATGGGTGGTTGGGTGGGGACATATCTGTTTCAGAAAAGAGCTAAGCTGTTATTTCTATAATAATAGCAATCTCGTCCCCAGAGTCAGCCGCGGGGCCAAATACCGTCCATTATCTTCAAATTTTTTTACAGGTAAGCCCCGCCTATTCTGACCTCTGATTGGTCAATCTTTTTGGGGTCTTTTTCTCGAAAACAAAATGTCGGATCGTCGTTTTGTTTGTTGTGAAATGATTCTTGAGTCAAAGTCAACTCGCTGACATAACAAAAGTGAATCCTAAATGTAAAAATTTAAGTTTTCGTAAAGATCTATTTTTCTACGCGTGTGTATATTTAAGTGATTCGGTCATCCAGACACTTAAAATAAATACATGTCACGGGACAGTCGTGTGATTCGTCCCTTACGGGGAAAATGGCTACCCAGTGTCACCAGAGAAATTTCTTTCTCCAAATTTTTTCTGGTTCGAGATGGCAATAATAGATTATAAAAACTGAATATACTGAAAATTTCATTCAATTACTTTTTTTGTTAGTAAATGATTTAATTCGCACGGGTTTTCTAATTTTAATCTAGGCCATCCAATGATCTAGAGATTCCATTATAGGCTTGTCGTGTGAATAAATTTGAGGTCAAAATAGAGAACATCAATAGGCAAACTTTGCTTTTACATAATGGATCTTAACTTATATAGACCGGAGGCTCAGTGGCGGCAGTCAGTGCGGGTCCACCCAATGGGCACAAAACTCGACCTAACTTTTCTAGAGTAAAATTTTGCGTAGAATACGATGCCGAGTGGTAATTAGTCCGCCGTTGGGGCGTTTTTGAGATATTCAGGGTCAAAGGTCAAATGAGGTCTGAAAGTAAATGCGCAACCATTCTTATATAATGAAAATATGCTGAAAATGATCGAAAGTTATCACTCTTTCAATAAAAATGTCAACTTGCTAAATTCACCTTTAGTCTATGTGACGCCGGGGGTCAAAGGTGAAATTTTCGGATTAATAACTAGGAAGATTTAAAGCAATAAAAAGTCAGCGTAAAATTTAAAAACTATAGCGAAACCTGTTCTAGTTAATAGTAGAAACATTTTAAACTTATCTTTATGTGGTCTTGGCACCGTACATTTACTATGGAACGTCGGAAAGGATGTTACATAACAGAACCAAGAGATTTCGAAGCCTGTTTCAAAAATACTCAAAAACTGTCAAAAACAAAATCTCCCCGATTAAATATAACATTGATCGTTATATATAATGAAACTAGCTGTCCGGAAAATAATTGAATAGTTTCATGGTTAGCCTCCAGTCTGCAGACCGGGTGGATTTCTAGGTATCCCTATCTGAGAAAACCGACGTAAATCTGTGACTGAAAACACGTATCTGACCACGAGATTATAGTTTGCAAATTTTTTTTGAGTTTTCATGAATTTCTCCGGAATATAGACACCGATAAAACCAACGGATGCATTGTAGATAATAATAGCTCAAGGTTATAAACGTCGTATTGGTAAATGTTACTGGGGAAATGTTTGACTGCCTTTGTGACGCGGACTGCAGGCTGGAGTCCAACTACGAAACTATTCCATATTTTTTTCGACAACTAGTATCATTCAATCTCGAGCCAGAAAAATTTTGGAGAAAGAAATTTCTCTGGTGACACTGGGTAGCCATTTTCCCGGAAGGGACGAATCACACGACTGTCACGTGACATGTATTTATTTTAATAGTAAATGCAGGAGTACTGCACTACACGCAAAACAAAAAATCCACAAGACAACCTGCGGACAAGACAGAAAATAGACATTGCAAAAACTAAACAATTATCAAATCAAGTGAATGGATCCGGGGGCCAGCCGTAAGCGTCCACTGCGCTGTACAGTCCCGGGCCTGTCTTGGTACAGGCTTCACTAAAATGATCTACATAAAAGACGCAACAAAAAAAAATTAATGCGACCGATCTTGTAAGTGGTCGTCTCTTCAATGGCGATAGTCCGCCAATCGACGTCAGGTGTTAGAACGCCAAATAATTTTAACAATAAGGGCGATAATCCGGACAGAAACTCGGAAAACGCTAAAAACAAATAAATGTAGTGAGCTAACAGCGTTCGGATGACCAAATCACTTAAAAATATACACACGCGTAGAAAAATAGATCTTTACGAAACTTAAATTTTTACATTTAGGATACACTTTTGTTATGTCAGCGAGTTGACTGTGACTCAAGAATCATTTCACAACAAACAAAACGACGATCCGACATCTTGTTTTCGAGGAAAAGACCCCACAAAGATTGTCCGATCAGAGGTCAGCATGGGCGGGGCTTACACGTTAAAAAATCAGAAGATAATGGACGGTCTTTGGCCCCAGAGGCCTCCGGCCCCGCGGCTGACTCTGGGAACGAGATTGAGTATCATTATGTTTTAGCATTCGTTGTAAAACTAATTCGGAGAGATTTTGAGATGCAAGATCTTTTGCAACGTTCCAAAGTAAAAGTTATGTGCTAAGACCACCTAAAGATACATTTTAAATGTCCCTTTTATTAATAAGATCAGGTTTCGCTTTAGTTTTTATATTTTATGCTGACATTTCATTGCTTTAAATCTTCACCTTTTGACCTCTGGCGTCAATAAGTCTAAAGGCGAAGTTAGCAAGTTTACATTTTTATTGAAAACGTGATAACTTTCGATCATTTTCAGCATTATATTCATGATACAAGAATGGTTGCGCGTACACTTTCAGTGCAAATGACCTCATTTGACCTTTGACCCCGAATATCTCGAAAACGCACAAACGGCGGACTAATTACCACTCGACTTCGTATTCTACGCAAAATTTTACTCTAGAAAAGTTTGGTCTGGTGTTGTGCCTATTTGGTGGAACCCCCCCCCCCCCGCACTGAGCCTCCAGACTATTAGTCCTGCTGCTGTAAGAAAATATTTGGATTTATAATTTGTTTCTTTGTGAGTCGCAGCTAAAGCTAAACCATTCACGTTTTCGTCATCACTTTTAAAAAGACAAATTCTGGCCTTTGTTGAGATCCAGTTTGTAGTTGAAAATTAGACCAACCCAAAGTTATATTATGTCATTTGTATTTTAAATTGATATGCATAAGACCATCCAATCGAATGTTTATCAGTAGACTTTGAGAGCATTATCCGCACGCATTGACAACCTATTAAAGGGTCAATCCCGATAATGTTTTTGAGAATACAACTGCTGAATTTTGTGTTAAAATCCATTAAGATCCCCTACCCTAGAGCCGAGCAAATAACTCAATATATGTGATACGTTTTCATACAACTTAAAGGAGCTAAATCGCTAACATTTGGGACCTAGAAATTGACCCTAATGGGTCGCAACGCATATAATAATATAATCTGATTGCATATTAACTGTTTTACATTAATTGTTTCCGTTTTGACTCTAATTTCAAATCAGTTATGTCCAGCGAAATACGGCATGAGTCTTAATCAAAGAGGAAATTATAGTGTCTGGTTATTCCAGTCTACTGCGCATGCCCACCAGATAAGATATGGCCTCGGCGTTTGACAGGGCGACCTTCGGATGCAGACTATGGTCGCGACTATAGTCTGAACCAGCATCCGAACGCAAATTGCCCTTATAGCCTTTAACTATTCAACATGATGGCGACAATGTCAGTTGTTCCGCCTGCTATATTACTCATTTATTTTTAAAACTGGTTAATTTTTCATCCTGCGATGTGAAAGCAAGATTAAAATGGGTTACAAATAGGATTAGTCAATATCAGAATAATTTTCATTGGATTTATGTCACCTAACCTAGATCATTTCACATGTACAGTTTTTTTGTCGTGGGCCTATATATATATATTCGAATAAGAAGATGCTAATATTCCTAATCTGTCAAATTCATCAAAAAAAAAAGACGAACAAAAAATCAAACTTAACATCTATACTCCAATGCCCATTCACTAAATTTCTGGTGTTAACATGGACCCTATAATACCGACCAAGCTGTAAATAACGCAACGGCAATCGGAAATTTTATTATATTTTTAAGAAAATCTTCTCAAGTATCAGTTTTGTCAGCCATCTTTGAACTATCCCGACCGTGCTCTATCGCATGGTACGTCTGGTCACAACCACTGGTTAAACTAAATGCCATTCGGATGCAGATGGTTCGACTATAGTACAAAAATCAGTGCAACCGAAGGTCGCCCAGGAGTTGTTGAATATGTCTAGCCTCGTTCTGTCTGGTCACTTGTTACAAGTGACGCTGAAACGCACTATGGTACACGATTCGTGTACCAATAGTAAAATGTTTATTTGGTTTTAAATATTGGATATCTGAGGCCTACCGTTTCCAGGTGAGATCACAATATCAATGTTGATTTAAATTGACCAAAAATTCGTGTTTTCGATGTCGAAGATTTTGGAGGATTTTGAGTTACGGACTTAGGTCCTTTAAACACACCAGTTTTCATCTTGAAATGGAGTCCGTTGTCCCACACTGTATTATGTGGTGATTTGATAAAAACAGACTTTAATATATCGGTGAAATTTACCTTTTGTTATCAAATACAGAACATGGACCATTCACTGTGTAGACCTCCAAAGGAACGGGAATCGCTTTTGGGGTCACCCAACGAAAGACTTGAACCGAAATCTTAAAGGGGTTACGTGTCCGGATAAGCTGTTTTAACGCTCACGTCCAAACGACTCAATATTTTGAGCTGAAATTTTGAGTCCGGGTATATACACCATTCTTCTATATTTTGGCGTTTAAATTTCATACGTACTCGGGCTTTTATTTTTGAGGCTCTGTTCTATTCGGGACGGTCCCTTTAATGTCGTTCCGGTATATATGTCTTGGCTTGGGGAAGAGCAAAGTTTTGGATTGTAGTCTAGTGTAAAGGTCCATGCTACTCCCACTGGGAACCGTAGATCAAAAGAAAAGTGTAGCGTGTAAACACCACCCTTCATCACTCCTTGTGGACGTTCTTAATAAAAGTTATTTCCCTTCCACTAACTGGTAGATTCTAAGTTATATTTTTGTAATTCCTAAGGGAAAGAGTTTATAATACAATCTCTTTATTTGTTCAGCGTAATTGTTTTCTATTACATCGTCTTTTCTATTATTAAAATGAACAAAGGTCATCTTTGTTGGCGCTGGGCATATTTTAGCACAATCATCGAACAAGTTTAGAATTGTGAGGCTTCTACCTAGCAATAATTATATGGTCGTTTGGTTTCGCCACATGAATTGTTTCTCTGTCTTACTTCAGCCATAGGAGTGGACCGTCTTAAGGCAATCCTTTGAGCAAGTTTGACTACATAAAAGTTACTGGTCTACATGGGCGTGGATTCAGGGGGAACAGCCCCCCCCCCCCTTAAAATCGGAAGGGTGGGGGCGAATGTGTCTCTCCCCCCCCCCCCACACACACACCATGAATTTGATCCACTTGGCAAAATCTAATAAAGCACCCATTGTACGGGATGGAATAGCAGTAACACAAGTTTGCGGCCGTCAAATATTCCAAAATTTTCTGGCGGGTTCCATACAAGGTCAGCTCTTCGCCTTTCAAAGAAAACCGACGCCGCTGTAGACCTGAATCTTTTTCGAGTGTTTCTAGTTTTACTTCCCTAACTGTCATCGGATCCTAATAAAACACTAATTTTATTTTGATTGAATACCACGAATTTGTACTGAGTTGACTTGTGATTTAAACATTTTGTATGGAGTCACTCTGTTGTGTGAGACATTTTTCGGGCATCCATTATTATTTGTGAATGCAGCTGCAACAGTCTGATATAGAAGAAAACGCATTTGCGGTGGTTAAATTTTCCCCGGAAGGGTGAGCCCCCCCCCCCCCATATTCCGCTACGATTGATTGGTTGTCTGGAATTCGGTCTACAAGTTGAATTATTTAAGCTTCCGTATTTCATGGTTGTAATATATTTATTAATGAGATAAAAACAACCACAGTTCAAAGTTCTGGAAGTTGAATAATTTTAAGCTACTGTTTTTCATCAGACATTAGCAGGTGTTGAGTACAGTAGAGTTCTGACTCGACAGCAATTTATACAGCTGCCTGAAATCGAAAGGTTACCTGCAGACATTTGTAGAACATTTGATAAAATAAAGTTTTCATCTATATATCCAAAGAAGTCGATTAAATGTACTCAGAATAATAATATCGTCGACGCCTGACTTTTACAATTATAATGACACAAGTTAATAATCTTATATTAAAGAATCACTTGAATAATGACATACAGTAATAGCAACGGCCTAAATATGTGAAACTTATAACTCTCACCGTTATCAAGCAATGATACAATCAAAGTGGATAACAATGAATTAATTCAGTTTATACCGAATTACATTTGAAAGACCACTAGGCACACATACCACCGCCCGGGCAGCATATTCCCGTCTTCATTACCCGTTTGGTGCCGAAAAGTAGGATGTAAACAGGGTCGGATCTAGGAATTTTGAAAAGGGGGGAGCCGCAAAATAAGGGCACTGACCGCGGAGATGGGGCACGCAATCTTGTGCGAGCGCAGCGAACAAAATAAATGGAAGGGGGGGGGGGGTCCATTTATATATTCAAATTTACATAGGCCTATTCTTAAAACGGTGTTTGTGTTTAATTTGAGTACAACGAATTATGACAACAGGTAGATATTGATTAAATCACGTTGTTTTTTATTTGACTTGTGTCTCACGATTTATTTTATTATTAAGGTGGGATTAGAATCAGGTCAGACAGAAGTTGAGAAAGCTCTCATCGTTCTCCTAGTCCTACTCCCGGACCGTAGCAAATTCACGCTCAACACAGGTAAAAAATAAAATAAGAAACATTGACATTGTGGATGGGCTAGGATTTAGTATAGATTCAGTAGAATTAACCGTAGAATAAGTAGGCCCTACATTAAAATTGATCGTAAAACCGAATGTACGACACCATTTAGAGACCGTAGAACTGTGAAATGAATAGACCTACACAACTTCTAAATATAAATAAACAAAAGACCAATACTTCTTTCTTTAAACTACTTTGGGGTGATATAGGGTCTACTACGGCACAAAAAAATATAAATGCCGTGGCAGACATGCTTTGTGTGGACTTTTACCATGGCTTTGCCGTTTGCCGTGGTAAATTTCGAGCGCTGAGTTTGTGTACAGAGAAGGACGAAGTCTAAGAGGTTTTAATACGACTGGGTGGCTTACTTCGATTTTTTTCTTTTTGCCATTCCAAGAGCTGATATTTTCGGACATTTTTGGGTCTGAGAAAAGGCACTTGCAGAAGTGAAAAAAGGCACTGTAGAAAATTAGTGGGGTCAGGGCGCCCCTCGCACCCCCCCCCCCCTTTGGATCCACCTCTGGTAAAATCCTATTTCATTGGTCGATCAATTTTCTGTGACATTGACACACATTTTTGTTATTATTGAAGAGAGGACTGTAAATCTACATTATATATTTCAGTAGTTCCTACTTCATCATCTGGAACAAATGATGTGGGTTACATTGACCTATTAATGTTTATTTATAATAAGATGTGTTATAGACATGTCGACTAAGATGTATATTACAACATATGTGATTATAATATTTCCACGTTTATCATGACCTAGACGATTTTCTCGGGCGTTTCTTTACATTTTTACTGGATAGTTTTGGTCGGAAGTTCAAGATTATGTTAGCATTATAAGCTATTGCTTGCAGGGAATGTAATTTAAACAAAAACGTATCTGGGACAAGGACAAGTAGACTATGTAGTGGAATCGCAAAGCACAGCTTAATGGGAGCGGGACCCTGGCCTGACTGGAATCGCGGGCCCCTAACGCGACGAAAAGATTATTTCATATCCTTTTGAATGGCACGCCTGTGTAACACACAATTAAAAGGTCTGTAATATAGGTCTACAAGAATTTTTAGATAATATCTGATCACTTCCGAGTGGATCTTCACACAGAAGGTTGAGGGATAGATCAGTCAACACCCTCGCGCGGCTAGATTGATTAGGCTTCCTTAAAACTTTCATCTGGAATATGATTATTTTTTTTTCTTCTCTTTTTGCCATGAACCCAGGGACCCCCTAAACCGCGGATCCCTGTAGCCTACACTAGACCTGAGCTCAGGTCCATGCCTATATAAGTTGGGCTTTCAAGGCCCTACAAATCAAATGAGTTACGTAAAATAAAACATAATTAAAAATTCCATCGTTTTTGCAATGAATTAAACATTGGCATTCGTATATTAGATCGTGTTTTGGTTAATGGACAATGAGATTAGCACAAGAAAGTCGGTCACAGAGAAAATACCAAGATGAACTCGACAATGTGTACCAGTCGTTATTTACAAATGTTTAAAAGGTATTAATCCTTACTCCAATATACTGCCATTTGCTTATTTTTTCAATCTATTTTATCGTGGAAAGTAAATTTTAAAACATATATACATGTACAACAGAAGAACCGTTTAAGTAAAACTATCAATATTACAATGCATCGTGCAATATGGCGTTTTAAAGCCCCAATACCACTCTTGTTGTTACTAAATAATATGTTCCAATCGTTATTCTGGTCAACAATTTGTACTATTTTACAATATTTTAATTAAAAAATGATACAAATTTTATCTTAACACACCTAATTTTAAAAATTGGAAAAATTCAACTACATGTCATAACATGGTTTGAAAAGCCTTACGTAAGCACTTTCAAATGCAACTTGGATTTAAACATATTTTCAAACCCTCTGGACAAGTAAGATAGGTTGTTATGGATAATTTACACAACAGGTAGGACACTTAAACATCTAGTAGTAAGATTAAGGCTAAAAAAAAATTCGGAACCTGTCAAGCCAGCAAGAGTGTTATTGTCCCTTTAACATGTAGATGCTCTGTGGGCCTTAAACGAGTAGGACATTAAACCCCATTTCTTTTCTAGTATGTCGATCAATATCTTGTATATAAAGGGTGTCGCGTTTTTGACATTTCAAATTGACATGATGAACCCAACCTTTAATTTAATAAAGGGTTTAAACGGTGACTTATAGACAGTATTTGGGTGGACTATCTCCTTTAGTTCAACCCACTCAAATTCTGCAAGGAAGACATATGTACAAGATACAGACAGTCTGTAAATTTGTAAAATATTCTATATGAGAGGTTAATGATAGTAATTATGCAATATGATGTGTTGTTTTAGATTTACTGGCAGGTTAAAACAGCACGATGGATGATATTTCACCACTCATCAAATCACAAGTAAAACTGCGGTATCTCTAAAATGTAAGAAACCTATGTAGTGATTGTTTTTATTGTAAACTATCTCACTAATAAAAGTGTTTACTTTTTCTACAAAAATGTTATGAACTATGTTTTCAAAAATCTATTTCTATGTACAGAAAAGATTGATGTCTTTAATCTGGTGTGCCGGTATAACACTCGTCAATTTCGTGGGATTCTTGCGGTGTCTGTGGATAGAATAATATTATATATTTTTTTCTGGATAGTACAGGCCTATAATATCTGTCAGAGTTCTAGTTTGAAGGTCGTTTGCTTTTGACCTTGAAGACCACATCTGTTTTTATCAAACAAAATAACTGATAGTCTGTATAAAATCAGCGTAAAACATTTTAAAAATATGATGTAAAGTAGTTCAATATAATTTCAAACACTTGCAATAAAAAAGAGGGATCTTTTGTTGAACATCAGTATCGGTTCATTAGCCAAACGTCAATAGGCAGTTGACGTGTCATTATTTCTCATTGATGCGTCAACTCTGTTGGTAGTATTAAAATGCATCCTGTTTTAGCGAAACAATTTTTCTTATTATAGAAAATGCGTTGTGAGACTCTACATATCGCTAACAATTTTGAATCTACTCAGTTATCGGAAATACAAAGGTTGTCACGTATGTTTCGATAAACTGGATATTGCTAAACATTTTTAAATTATTGCTGGCAATGGTTTCTACATCTGAAAATCCCGTTTTACCGATGATGGCAAGAATTATTATAAACTAGGCCTACACGAACGAGACTTAAGTTAGCTTATCAGGTTTTGGTTTCAATCTGGACGTTAGTCGAGACAAGGAGTGGAATCTTACATTATATCTAACATCTGACATACAGCATTTGATGCCGATGCTTAAAGCACGTGAACATTTTCACCAATAACACTGTGTGTATTACTAACTATGTGGAGGAATTCTATAACCCAGGAATGACTCTTATTGTTGTAGTGTAGTGTCCAAGAGCATTTTATATTTGATGGTCTATAACAATCATCCAAAAACAAATGCGACAAAAAATGTGTAATTTTCTTTTGATAAGACTTTATATAATTTATTATTCTGGGTTGACCAAAGGTTGCAAGTTTCCACTTTGGTACCACAAGCTGTTGGAGATTGTTTGAACGGAACTGTCTTTTTAGAATATATTGTTTATTCACAGAAGTAATCAGGGGCTTCTCCACCGACACACTGATATGTTAGGCAGAGTACTTTGATATTTTTTGTATGTATGTATTTCTTGCAATGTCTATGCAGTTTGTCTTGTCCGTGTGTTTGTCTTGTGTGTAGTGTGCCCCCCCCCCTTAACTTACTAATATTTTTAAAGACTATGCGGAATCCAGTGTGAAATCTTGGCGGATGGCACTGATGCTTTTCAGATGACAGTACCATTTTCTACACAGCTTTTTGTAAAAAGCCAGGCTACTATCACCATAGCAACTTTGTTAAAGTCGATTTTAGTTCAGTGATTTGGTCTATAAGCTGTCTGCAATTTTTAAAATAAGTTTTTTCTCCGGATGAAAAATTAGCAATGTTTTTTTTTCTCACCAGAATCTTGGATAAACACAACTAATTGGGAACTGGGCCCTGTTTCTCGAAATCTTAACTAAAGATAAAATCCCAATTTTAGTAGATACTTCAATTCTGATTGACTATAAGCACAGAAATCAAGCTAATTATCCAATCAAATTACTAAAATTTAGATTTAGCTTAGTTAAAATTTCGTGAAACAGGCCCCTGCTCTGTAAGTGTTAAGAATATGTGGATCGAGGGATGTTTTTTCGAGTTAAAATTTGACCACAGCTGATTTAAAGAAGGCGGGGATTCACTATATCGGTGTCATCGTGCACATATTCATTACTCTGCTCAAGTTTTATTGGTAATTCCATGTGTATGTTACATACCGTGAAAGCCTTGTTTAATGATTACCTCAGCTTAGTAGCAAATATGGTGCGAGTTGCTAGTATAAATTGTTCTAATTCAAGAACCAATCAGTGTCCAAATCTGGGAAGTATGCTACCAATGGTAAAGTGGTCAATGCATAAGAAATGTCAATAAACAAAAGTACTTATATAAAAACTCAACAAATTTATTCATCTATTAAATACATATATAGTGCTAGTAAAAAGAAGAAACAGATCTGAGTGTATAGAAACATACAAGTCTAAAGGCACAGTTGTGGTTTTATATGGATTCTTATACAAAAACATCAGAACTGTTTCAAACAAATTATTTATAATAATACAGTAAAATAATACATAATATAATTACAGATCGTAATAATACCAACCAACAATAATTTATGTTTTGTTTAGTAAAAGCATTTCTGAAACTCCTCACCAGTACCTTGGTGACATTTTTTGACTTAGTAATTATAAATTATCCCCCCTGCACCGGAAGCTTATTCATTATAGACCGTATTTGTTTTGCATTACACTACTCGCCTGTTTCAAGTTCGAAGGTAACTTTTCTCCCTATACAAATCAATGGATTAATAACAGAAAATACCCAAACATCCAAATTATCTGATATTTTATTGAATAGTTGTCGCAAAAATTGAAAAAAAAAATCATTACGTTGGTTGGTAAAATACTTAAACACAAATTTGGCACGATAAATAATAATTCTCTAAATCTGTCAGGCCATTTACAATAAAAACAAATCTATAAAATGTTATAAAAAATGAACCAAATTTTATAAAATCATGCCCGAACCATGATACCACTTCAGTCCAAGTGTAAACTATTGCTCTATGTGCGCAATGCAAGGTATGTGCACTTTGCTAGAACAATTGACGACACTTCTCATTTCGGGAGTTGTGTACTTGACAATTGTTGTAGTAGTGTTGTATCTTGATTTATATACTATGAATAACAGATCAGATTATCGACATGCTGATAGATACCACTGACATTATAAAAGGTTCATTTTGAGATTCAGCAAAGTGCCACCGAAAAAATGATTTTTCAGAGAAGTAACTGTACAGATCAAACTAGGATTTATTTTCCTGACAAAACAAAACTAACAACTAAAATAATACTGAAAGCATGCAAAGTACAATATCAGATTATAATGATACTATTTACAAAAATACATAAGATTATATTTAGAAATAGGTTTATAATGATATAAAATGATGAACTCTGGGTTTTACTAATGTAAACTATCTATAGATTGTCGGTTCCGTATAATTTTATAACACGAAATCCAAAAATAGGCTTACGATTTTCTTTTTGTGTGTGTATGTGATTACGCCCGTGTGTGTGTATTTGTTTGTTTTTTTTTAAGTTACAATGATTAGACCTGTTTGAATTGGAGAAAAATGAAATAGTCGATTTAATAAAGTTTAATGTGTAGACTTGCTCTCTAAAGTCAGTCTATGTCTGCATAATCCCTTTGGGTTTACTGATACAGCCGATGTAGATACATAACCATTTTTGTAGTGCACTGTCTACAGTCAAAAACAAAACTAAAATTACTCAACGGAATGACTTCCGCTAGCCTGGAGGTCGAGTGTTCGATCCCTGCATTCATATAGGTTTCTGGCGTGGTCCCCCCTTATCAGTAATGGGACGAAAAACCGAGGCCACGTGTACACATGGACATGCACGTGACTGATCCCTTTTATTTGATATAATAAGAGTTAGGCCGTGGTGCCTCTGTCCGAGAATTTTTTTTCCTCAAAGCACATTGTATGGCGCATACCCGTCTTCATTAACCCAGTCCGGAACAGAACAGTAGGGCACTAAACACCATTTCATTTCATTTATAAAATCGCCCAGAACCGACAAAATGCTAAAAGTACATAAAAACGAACTGGCAATAGTAATATTATTATATCAAATAGGATGAGTACGTAATATTTGTAAGTTATATCATTATAAATCGCCAAAACAGAAGGCGATTGTCCAAATTTAAGTACAAAAGGCAAGTAAAGCCAGGCTGACACTTGCACGCTTTCGTAGCACGCATTGATACGACTCCAGTCGGCACGACACCGTCCGATTTGCGCAACCCGTCGTGCCAATGAGGGAAGTGCGTAAACAATGCGCAAACTATGCGCAAACTAGTCGTCCCAGTTCGTGTCAATGTGGACACTGATGGGCATGATAAATCGTAGCCAAAAGTCGTGCAAGTGTCAGCCTGGCTTAAGTCTGTTTAAAAATTATATACACAATTATTAAAATTTCCATAATTTGAGGTTTCAACTATGGTTAATATATACGATAATATAATGTTGAGTGAAGATATACGTATATACACTGACATTCGGCAAACCTCAGCAGATTCCAGTAACCTACATCTAGATGTAGGGTACCGGAGGAATCTCCCGAGGTTTGCCGAGTGGTACGTACACTGTTCAGACAGTGACCTAAAAACGTCACTAGTTTTGCTAACGTCGTCATTGTTTTCAGGGTAAACGCTACACTTTTAATTTTGAGCAGAACTAATCTTTTAATCACATGTTATGAAATTAATCAGTTCCCGACTGATTTCTATTAAACACTGTTCGAGTTCACACACATGAGTACTTAGAATCTAGCTTTAACTAAATACAGTCCAGTTTTTGATATAATATACACGTATACACAATCCTCGTCCTTTCAAACTTCACAACCATATAATCACGTTAGTTTCGTATAACGTGGCTGGAGTGTGGTGTACCGCCCTCTCGTCAACGCCAGAGTTACGTTTTCCTAAAACGTATCATCGGAGGATGTTATGTTATGTGACTTCAGTGTTAATTTATGCTTATTATGAAAAAAATTCAATTGTTTTATTTCATTTGATTAAACACGCGGTAAGTGAGAGCATGTGCTTACCAATTAGTTTTTATTATCAAAGTTCTGCCGTGGACTAGACATTCACACAACGTCGTTGGTGATTTTGGCAGCGGGCTTAGGTCGGTCGGATGGCTTAACCATCATTTCAACATTCTTTAACGATGAATACATGTGAATGCTGTTCCACTGAATACCGTCGCGCTGGAAGTAGTTGCTGTGGAACCCTTTGTGGTAATATTTGCCGTTGAGATGAGAATCGAAGCAGTTGTTGAACCACCAGGCACCATGGTACGCCTTTGCGCAGTTGTCATAGTAACGACCGTCGTTATCTTTATCATGCGTACTGAACATCATGCCGTCGTGATTTTCCCAATATGATGTCAGGGAATCGCCAGCGTTTCCGTGGTAACCACTAACATGGAGTCGGTAGTTTTCCTTTTCTCCTTCTACACTGAAATGGTCGTACTCGGCATATAAATGTTTACCAGTCCAATCTTCCATGTCCATGTGAACCATTGTATCGTCTGCAAAATATAAGAGAAGAAACAATATTGTAGTTTGCCAAGTTCAATAACCTTGAGGAACACGAAAACATAAAACAACTCCTCTTTCAAACCAAATTATTTGTTATTTCAACCTGGTTATAGTAACACGAGATCTGTTCAGCTTCAATGTAACCGACATGTTTTAATAACAACCTTGAAACATTAATACACGTTGCCAAAATGCCTTAAAGCAGGATATAAACTTTGTAGTCCAATCTTCTATACAAAGAGTGCGTGTAGTCTGATTTTGCAGGTTCTGTGACCGGCTCCCAGTTCGAACTTTCTCTTTGAATTGGTGGTAGGCCTACCAATTAATCATTTCTAGATAACTTAAAATTAATCCCTGCGCATTCTTCGATCCCTTTTAATACCTTAAATGTCACGACAGATCACAAGGGACAACCAAATGAAATAAATATATTCTGATTAAGTTGCAATTTCTATTTCGTCACCGAAATCTTTGATCCTTTCATTGACTACCAGGGGGGTGATATCGTGACTATTTGGGAAATACTGCTTCCAAACTTCACTCCTAACTGGTTACATCCCAGACAATCGAATATAGATCTGAATCAAGTGTTGTCATATGTTTCTGATATTTCACGTTATAATATAATATCCGATTCAATTTGTATTGTGGATTCAATAAATGGGGCGTTTTTAAAAATATATTCAGATCTAAATTTGTTCTGATACTAAATAAGTTTTAAGTTCAGGTAGGGCAACTAGTAGTGAAAGGAGTATAATACTTGTAAGAGTAGTTTGAAGTAGGTTCTATGTATTTTATGCTCTAATATTTCTTTTCACTCTCTATATCCAGGTCAATATTCGGGCTACTGGGTTGCTTCGAACCACCTTTGTCTCGTAATGATATTAAATAACCCTGTTAGATATTGAATTTTCTTTGAATAATACGTGGTACGAATTGATTAACAATAATGTACACTTCACAAACCTCTTAAAAATATACCCCGTTCATATTTTGAGATGTAAGGTCTCTATGTTATTAGCTTTACCTATAATTGTCAAGAGAGTGTTTAAAATCCAATTTCATAATATTAAAGAGACATTTGGCTTAGATCACAATGTCAGATGTGTTGTTTAAGGGTTAGGAAAAGTGATGTGTTTCAATGTTCCGGGTTTCTTGGGGAACCTGCCTGAAATATGTAATATTTTAAATACTGTTTAGAGCCGCGATTACTTGAGGGGAGGGAGTAACGCTATTTTCAAAGTTGCAGACCTATGTCCAAGTTTATTGTACAATGTGTCTTTGATATTACATGCCACAATTGATATATGACGCAAAAAAGAACCCAAATAGCATGCTTTATTTTACGATATATATATTTAAAAACTGAAAAAAAAATACAAAATCGATAGCATGGTTTATGGGGGATATATATTATTAGAACTTTATCGTGTATACGAAAATATATCTTTATGTATTACGTAGGAATGTGTATTTTTTTTTTAAAGTGTACCATGATACACCTATCTATTGCATATACCGTGTGTATATTTAATAATACAAGTTTCTAAAGACTAAACATAACAGACCTATAGAAATCAATCTTAATAGTACATTCACTAAGATTTCTTTGAATTGATTTTATTGTTCGACAACTCAACTATAATGTACATAAGTAAATAATCACTTATGTATAGGTAATAGCAAAGCTGGGGCGTGTTTTACAAAGCGCGACTCGTCCCTTTGACAAATTGGTCGCTGTAGACAACCAAATATTGAATCAATTATATACGAATAGTTGTTCAGTTCAACACAGAGGAGTGAACACACCAGGTCCGCCATTACAGTTTAGTGTTCTGTCTGTCATGTATTAATAGTTTTAAGTTTATTTTGGGATGAATTTCAATACACAGGTGTAATTTTGGGAATATTTTTGTAAACAAATCGTTAAATGACAAAATGTATCAGCGTAATGGACCACCATCTCGAAAGGAGATGGAAACTCCACGTTTAGAACTAAATGTATGGAGGGAACCCCGAGAAGATGGCTGGGAACACACTAGGGTAGAATTAATGGATCTGCACGACCACCATGTTCACGGTATAAATTGTGGTTGTTTCCCGAAAACCAGCAATAGTTTTATTCCGTCCATGATCTACGACGATGTCCGCTGTCCCCATTACGAGAACGAAAATCTTATCCAACCCGGACAACAACAGATGATGGCGTATCCATGGACGGTTCAGACGTACGCACCACCTCGGGATTTGTATGGGAGAGAAGCCAGGGGTTCCAGTAAGATGTCCATTGGATCCTTTTACCGTCCACCCTCGGTTCAATCAGCACCAGCGAAGGTTCTGGATCGACCAACAGAATCTGCTTCCCTTAAGAAACGTAAACCACAACCACCTTTCACGGCGCCGGATAAACGCGACCTAAAATTCAAACCACCAGCATCAGCAGATTCATATAAATCGCAACAACGTATTGCGGTCACTCCCAATGTAACGACCGCTGACGGAGACGATTATTCTATCATGAATCCTGAAATCAACGATCCCGACAAACCTTTAGTGACGCAGTTCGATAGTGTTAGTCAAGTTGCTACAATAGGTCGCCATGATTTTGGTGGTTTTAAACAACCTACAGATCGCAAGCGGAGGGGTCCACGCCTTGACAGACAATTTATGTTAACTCCTCCGCGACCAGCTCTCTCTACACCAGACGCAAGACCAAGCAGTATTACTAGTAGTTTTAAAAATAGTCCAAGAAGAATATTTACAGGACAATATGTGGATCCAAGTAAGTATTAGACAGTTTCCCCAAGTTCAATTTCTATGAAATTATTATATTCATAATTTAATTTTTGGAATTACGGGAGCTACGGTGGTTGCCAAGACACTTCCTTCGAATTTTTCACCCTGATCTCTAATCACCCGGGTGTGACGAAAAACCGTGTACTTGTTGGCGTCTACGTAAATGAACCCGTGTTTGCTGGATTTTGATGAAGAGGTCTGGGAAAATTCCCTACATAGCACATTCTAAAGAGTTAGACTAGTTGGTACATAAAAGTGGTTAATTCGTTTGATTATATCCACACTAAATAAAATAACGCCTATCCCATTGATATTTATATTTTCTGTTTTCTAACTTCAGGAAGTGGTCATAAATATGAATACGACATTAAATATAAAAAACATAACGTACAGGGTAACAGAAAAAAGGTTCTAGCAGCTTTTTAATGGATATTTCATGAACATCTGAACTGGTTTAAACAAATTGAACTGATCCCTAGAAGAGGTGTTCTCTTGATAACAGTCTTCGCGTGTCTAAGACAAATAACTAATTAAGTGAGTTGTGTATGCACATGTATTTGAGATTTGATCACAAGCAATTTTAACACGATATGTTTTAAAGATGTAACCTTGTGAACCTGTGTTGAAGACTCTTGGGAGAGATTTTTCTAGAGATGTTAACACGTGGACATTTCTAGAGATGTAATTCAGTTGACAATTTTGACATTTGTGTGATATTTTCTAGAGATGTAATCAAATGGACATTTGTGTTAAGCATTTTTTGAGTTTTGTTTTGGAGTGAACGGAGGAGGGCAGCCTTTCCAGTCATTAACTGCATTATTTTTCGTTTATATATATTTTATGAAACTATGTAAATTTAGACGATAACGTGAACTATGATGTGTGGATATTTAAATATGTAATTTAAAATAAAATTTAAGTACATGTCATTACAAACATTACACAATACACAATGGTTATAAAAAGAACAATTACAAACGTTGTTTTGTAACGGGTAATAATAACTGGAAAAAACAACTTTTGGTGAGTAAATTGGATCAACGCACTATCATGTTGGTCATCTTTTCGTTTTCAATACGCATGTGTGCTTCTAGATATTGCTATTCTGGCGATTCAGAATTGCAGTATTATTTTATAAGGAAATGATGACACACAAAAATAGCGCGTTGGTAAAATTAACTCGACAAAATTTCTTTTTGTATGGAAGCGCATATGGGTCAAATGCGCCATAGATATCACAATATTGGGTTGGTAATATGTCAACATAATGTGATTGTTCTGGTGATTTTACCCCTGAAAAGAAAACTTTTGCCGAATTGATTGAATCAACGCCCTACGTTATATATAAACTGGATCTCAACAATCTCCAGTTTCTGGCGTATCAAGAGACATTGTTTTGGGCCTTTTGCATTAGTTCCGTAATTCGACTAATAGTTTGATTCGATATACTGGTATATCTATACGCTTGCCTGTCTTATAAAAAGAGGCTCTGGTCTACACGACATGAAAATCTGACAAGTTATAGTGAGAGTTCACGTCTGGCGTCAAACGAGCGGCTTTTGATCCTATGACGTCAGGCATTGACTTATCAATCAGCCTTGCCGTTCTAGTGGTTTGCCCACAGTTCCGTGCATCAAACGTCCAGGAACTCGCCGTAACAGACAGATTCGTTGGCTAATCCCCCATATCACACAGAACACGTCAATTATAATGACTCTTCCAGATCCTTGTGTAGTAAAGACAAGTAAAACGAAATTTTGAACTATAATAACGAAACGAAATAGGATCTGTCTTTTAATCAGATTGAAGAAATGCATTTTGATTTTGAAGCAAAGAGTCGGATACCTACCTTGTGTTGTCAAAGCATGGATATAGTCATTTCCTAACCAAAATTCACCTTCCAAATTACCAAATCCTTCTTTATATTCCTTCCATTTTCTGAAGAAATCCACCGAGCCGTCTTGTCGTTTCTGGACAACAGTCCATCCTGTTCAAGAAAGAAAAATATCGTTTAAATAAATTTAGAATGACCCTTGTATGGTTCCATAAGGTTAAAATTGAATTATTTACACATTGGACTGAGAAACATAAAAAAAACAACGTACGAAAACATCAAAGCGATAAAGAACTATATAGCATTTATAATACATGTAGTTTCCTAATCGTCTATGTGCAAGGGCAACAACATTGATAAATGAATTTTAATTCGCACATTGTGCTACGTATTATTGAGCCATATAACTATGTAGGAGCTATTTGGAGATTTTAAATGCCAGGAGTTTTACTTATTGCGTGGCATATTTATTTCACATGTGTAAACTTAATGTAAAGCCTAATATTGCATTGTGCTATACAATATCTACATGCAATAACTATTAAGGGCACAGCACAACAAGATAAATATTTATAGCTTAAAACAGTACAGACGACACGTACAAGTGCATTGCAGGTTGAAAGCGCAGTTAAATGAATGTTACTACCCTATACGTATAAACAAATTTGTCTATATTTGTATACACATTCGCCGTAAATATAATCATTTATGCAATCTGCCTTAAAGGAAGTAACCTCCATATTTCTTATCTAGTTTATATTCGGCCATTAAAAAACCTAATCACAACTGAATATAAATGTTTAGATTACACAGAAATGGCATAACCATGATTTATTGACTTTATATAAACGAACACTATTTACTTAACATAAAATCATATTATTTTGAATCAAGCTTAGGATAAAAGTTTTTTCATTACGAGATCTATCGGTGTACCCGTCGTCAGTGAATGGTGTTGAAATATACGAGCATATCTCAATGAAGGGTAAAATTAAATTCATTTTTCGTTATTGTACAAATATCATACGTAAACGAAAACACTGGCAAATAAGTAATGCACCAGAGCATACCGCCATGTTGGAATTTGAACTTAAATGTTTTGAAATTAATGAGTTACCAATAATCCAATTATAAGGATTTTTTAATTATTTTCTTGATAATTTTCTTCATTCAGAACACGTGTAAGTATGCCTTAGTAATTTTGAACTGTGCTTTTCTGTATAAACAACTGAAATACAGGTGGTTAATTTCCACTTCCCACCCCTTTTGGCCATGTTCACTAAATTCTTATTAATTACTTCTTATAAAATACAAAATATAAAACCGCGATAATTAAAAACTAATAAATGGGTGCGATCACAACATATATTGAATGAAAAAAAATACTTATACACCAAGTAAATAAAATAGTTACTTTCAGAGTACATTTTGAAAATAAATTGGCAAGCCATGCTTTTTGCAAATTCAAAAATGCAACAATGTGGTATAGCACAAAAATCTACATATTTGTAAATGACATACAATCGTGCAAAAACTGCAGACAAGAAATCAATGAAAAACATATAAGAAACGAGTAAAGTAAGTGAAGAAAATTAAAAAAAGCCGGTGAAAACATTCTCGCTTCATGCAGACATCCTTACCTATTTGACAACTTTATTATAGATAATATCAACAGCCCCTATACTACCGTAGTTATATAATAATAATAATATATTTAAAGGGTCAGTTCGTGATTTCTCTGAAAACACTCAACATTTGCAAACCAATCGCCAAAATAGTCAGTTGTGTGGTCAACAGTTGAAAATTCAAATAAAAAGCCGTTCAGATAGCAATGAGGTTTGCTTAACTGGGTTAATATAACTTATTTGTGTATGGAATATGGCGACGATTGCTAAACACTATAATATGGATTATCCAGCCAGATACATATCGTGGAGGTAGGCTCTTACGGCCAGTGAAAACTAAGATTTGTATTTCTTACACAGAGTATTCCGAAAGTCATCATTTGACATTATAGAACCTTGAACTAACAGGTATCTCGGAGCACTTCTGAACCGATCAGTTATATTGAAAGGTTTATGAACTGATCGGTTGGACTCAATAATCCAGAAAAATATTTTACGAATATTAGTTTGGATGCGTTGTCAATATATGAGAGTAATAGGTCATTGGTTAGATTGTCCGGTCTTTTGCATTGACATAAAGAAAGTCAAAGGGAGGTTACTATAAGCTACTCCTACAACAAAATGTCGACGCCCATAAATTAATTTAAACATGCCATTTCAAAAAATCAATTAGATTGCATTGCCAGTTCAATATCCAACACTCTTATTTTTTTTTAAATTTATCTCTTCATGTGCCATATCTACGTTTCTTAATTGATTCGTTTTCGTCGCCACACTGCATGTTTGTTTATAGTAACGAAAGAGTTATGGGATTGATTGCGGGAAGGGGCGCAACTCCTACTTGACTTGGCAAATTTACTGGATAATCAACCACATAAAAAATACCAAACTCCCGGTAAAACGACATGGGCAACGGAACTTTTCGCCAAATATTGGCAACGGTTCCAGGCCCTCCGCACGTCTAAGTCTAGGAGGCTCGGGTACCAGTAACCGAGACTATGCCGATCGGTTAACTTTTAAACCGACTGGCTATAATATTAAGAGAAGTGTGGCTGGACAAACCAGCTATCGTGAAAGACACCTTGGTGTGTCTCGAAATAACAAACTATACCTACCCGCCAAGTGCATCATTATGTGGAAAGTTAATTTTTTTTTATCAGAATAATAAAACGCAATACATACCTGATTTAACCATGTATATTATATGTACTATATTATGACACATTTAAACAATTTATGAACTTGCTGTTATTTTAGACTTGCTAAAGGTGCCTTGGAAAGAATGCATTAGATTAACAATCCAGTAAAAACATTCAACATACGAACATCAAAATACACATGCGCACATGTCAATTCGGTATACACACTATAAGAATCAACATGGACTCCAAAAAATCACCGAACCCATCTTTTCTCTTGTAAATTACAAATCTGAATTTCTCATTTAAACAAACATACAGTACATTCTCGTTATTTAATTTGGTGGGTAATTATTTGATTTCATAGAGAATGATGTGGATCGTATTGACATATTGCTAGATACACTCAAGAAAGAAAAGAATAAAAGAAAGAAAATGAACATATTATTAATGGGTAAAAAGATAGTTAGTGATTAATGGTCAAAGGTTGACGCCCGACATCTCTTTCAATGTTAACATTTATTCACAAGCTGCGCACAGCGTTGTATATGACATTCCATTTCAAATACCGTCATATATTTATGGAATTATAGATGCACTTTTATATAGCAAAGATTATCGGTTTGTTTACCTGAATTATTAAAGACCTTGCAGTGAGCTTTAAAGGGTTTGTCTAACCCATCTGGTTTTATCATGATGTAATAGTCTCCCTTGAATTTCATGCCATCCCAATTATACACTTCGTGACAATCTGAAAAATTTTAAGAATAAAAAACATAAAGCGAGGCCATTTATATTTTAAGTGGTTTAAAAAATCTAAAATGCATCCATCCACAAGCTTTCTCGCAATTTAAAGTAGCTCGTACTGCAAGGGGTAACCTATATCCTCGCGCTGGATAACCATCGGCAACCCATTTATTTAATGAATAGTCATGTCTTCCATATGAAAATTCACATTATATAAACACGACAGTTTGGAATTAAAAACCCATTAATCAGACATTATTGTTTTGTTATGTATTTGTATTGATGATGCTGATTATAAACCTATTTTATTTAAAGTTAATAATAAACTCTAACAATGGAAGGGACACAACTCTATTATGACACAAGGAAACGCCCGTCCATGAATGGCTATGTTATTATACACGAATGTAGTGCGAGTTATAAATAGACAATTTTTCCCTTCATTTTTTTCTTCCCTCTTCCTGCATTTGTGAGTAGAATAGGAGAAAAGGGATCAAATTTGCAATTTCAGAGTAGTTTTGGGTAATACTGATGATATTACAGCGGAACAATCATTATGTCGGAAGTGAGATCCCCCCCCCCCCCCAGTCAACTTCAAATCCCCGTAGCAAAAAATCTAAACGGTCAACCCCCTACCAATTTATGATGAGGAGATTGTCAAATGTGGTCCCCATTGTGCCTATAAAGATTGGTACCAACGGAATGTTAGCAAATAGCTACAGCCTGTGATGTTACAGCCACATAACATTGAAGTAAATGGGCAAATAATTACTAGTCCGAGACCTTATATTTTGCCAAGATTTGTCGCACTCGGCTAACCTCGGCATATTCCCGTACCCCACATCTTGCTAGATGTAGGGTACTGGAATCTTCCTAGGTTTGCCGAATGGATTTGTCGATTACTTTGTCAATATGATAACGAGATAAAACCAGGAACATCGGCTCAATAACCTGTATGTTCAACAACATTCAACATTTGTTCAGACGATACGATTAGTAGTGGCTCTCGTAAATGATAATTTTGTGAAACAAGCGGTGAGATAATGTCAGAACTTCGTTGACAGATGATAAGAGAAGTTTTGTTAAGAAATAAACAATCAGAAGAAGGGTGTTGACAGAAATGTGCGATAGATATTGACAAAAGTTCACTGCCTTAACGCAAAGTTCACTAGGTTTCAGTTAGATTCCCATCCCACACTTCAATATGTTTTAAATAGAAGCTTAAGATTAGAATCTTCAGTATATACTACTTATACCAACTTATAAAATTCAAATTTAAACGAAATTAAACAAAAACGACCCGCCAAAACGTCCGTGCATGTACTAATTAAAATAATACAAGGTATATTAATGTTATATGACCGAACCAATCACCGTTAGGTTTATTTATAAATCGGGTGACAATTTGGTGCCGTGATTAATTGTGGTTGTTTTAATAATATGTTCTTTGTTCAAACAATTACCTATTTAAAGAATGTATCTAAGATGTTTCTTAAAATAACTAATTGTTGATAAATTTAGGTTCCATTTAGCTTTGAATATAAATAATCTATGTGCTGATAGACAGGAGACATATCCACCATTTCCAACAACTTAGGTTGTAATTAGAAATATTTAAACGCAAACAGCAGACGTTTAGAAGAGTGTTTATTGGAGGTGGCCAGATGCCAAGATGCTGTGATGAGAACGTTTATCCTATATATAAACTTTAATATACCCACTTAAAGCGACACCCTGTGTCTTATCCACGGGTTTGGAATAACTCTATCGGAAACCATGATAGCCTGATTCTCATTTATTGTACATCATCATCTCATAGCCCTCCTATTCTTATGTTTTTACCAGAAGACAAAATGCATTAAAGCCACTTCGTCAGCCCTCGTAAATCAAGCATGGTGCAGATTTGCACTTTAAAATGTCAAGAGAAACGAATCGAAATGATAGACTCCTTTTGATAATTTCCGTATTAAGATGCTGGATATCAAAACTTAATCGATAACTTGGGCCACCCGACAAGTAGGGGGTGGACATGTACACCCCTTTTATCTTCTGACTAGACACGTGATGCACAGGGAACTTACTACAGAGCGGAAAATAATCAGATTAGACAGCTAAACAAAATAACCAGATCGGTTATAAGAAAGGGACAAAATGTCAAACATTCCAGTACACTTTATAACTTTCATGTTAAAGTTTTAGTTGGTTACAGTAAAATATTATATTTATGGTGCCTGTAGTCGTTTTAATAAAACATAACAGCAATTGCACAAGAGCGCTAACAGATATTTGAACGAATGATATTAACTGTGTTAAATACAGAGAGGACTTGTTAAGTTCAGCTTTTATCCGAACTAAAAAAGATATTTTTATAGCGGTATAAGATGTAATAAAACACAACTTCAACCAGCGAGATAAAAGTTGTGTAGAATAAAACAAATATACTCTATGACACGTGTTTATTAAACCTATATCCACTCTGTTTCTTGTGATATTTCTTAAGGGAATAAAACAACGATAAAATAGAAGATATTTGGATACACACCCTATATAAAAGGCCACCTTCAAGATGTTTAACGTGCATTTAGTGCCGTCTCCCATCTTAATTCTAAACACCATGTAGTAAAAGATGTATTGTTTTAACTTGTTTTTTCTATCGCTTGATTAAACTTTGTCTGAAACAGTAAATGTTATCAGACCTTTGACATCATTAGTTGTCGCCTGTACAAGAAAAAACATCGTTACATTTTCTTTAAAACAATTTCCGATTTCATCGAGTTTTTGTGTCCTTGAACAACAACTAAGCCAGTATGCTTTCACTAACAGTCTGGGGCAGAAAAGAAACTGTTTCAGTAACGGAAGCCATATTTTCAAAGAACATCAAGAGGATAAAAATTCCTTTTAAAAGTCTAAAGACGAAGGGTTTAAACTAAAAAATAACCATTTTTAAAATAATCCCCAAAGGCACTTCAGAATATTCCGAATTACGTGAAATCTTTGGCAAGAGAGTTTACGTAGTGCGTATATCACTATTTTGTTAATATTCCGAATTGCGTGAAATCTTTGGCAAGAAAGTTTACGTAGTGCGTATATCACTATTTTGTTAATGTTCCGAATTACGTGAAATCTTTGGCAAGAGAGTTTACGTAGTGCGTATATCACTATTTTGTTAATATTCCGAATTGCGTGAAATCTTTGGCAAGAAAGTTTACGTAGTGCGCATATTATAACTGTGTTAACCGTTTGCAATTTCTGCACTGTTTCGGTGTCCAACGAACAACATACTATGTGAAAACAAAATCGTAAACAGTCTATGAGCCTACAAGGCAGACATGAATAATATTTTAATAATATCTAAGCTGAGACATTTGAATAGCAAACATGGCGTCGTCGTCTTTGATGAAAGAGCAATGAAGAAAAACATGGTTTAGTTGGCGTCTGTTCCTCTATAGATCACTTGAGATTAGCAGACGATATCTACCATTGACTGTCCAAATCACCAGTTTACTACCTTTTAAGGTATCATTGAGAGAAATACAAATGATGGTCTATCAACAGCCCGCCCATTAATACGACGATTTCGACATTCTTATATTCAATCAAAACGCAATAAAGTGTACATTATTTCCGACCTACATGATTGTTCAAAGCGACTGTGTGGTAAAATGGTGAATTTGCAGACATGATTAACAATAGCGAACAGAAAATTGTTAGATTAAACAGACAATAATTTCTTTTTACGGCCAGAAATTAAAAATTGACAAACGTAGAAATAATCTTTGATGTAGATTAAAATGTCTAGATAAATCCCTTTCTTTTGTCAACTCAGATTATATTCGGTACACTCACTTCTTGGGTTTGGAATTTATGGCCAACCAAAGTATAGTATAATATAAATTTAAACAGTGTATTATAGTGTATGTAATAATCTAAAGTCAACAGAAATTTTGTACAAATTGTAATGAGGGTTTGTGAGTTGAACACTCTCATAGGTTAAGAAGTTGTATCAGGAGAGAGAGAGCGGGAGACAGAGAGAGAGTAAAACGTTTGACATAAATTCACTATACCTATCAGCGACGTGGCAAACATTTTTATCAAAGAAGTTAAAAAATGTTCTTTGGTTTTCAGCACAGAGTTGCAGCAAATAAATCTCCTGCAAGTTAGTCGAAAGAAACAGTAAAATCATTATGATAATGGCGCCCATCTATCACCAAAATGTCTGGGAGTTTAGTTTTAATTATACAATACAAACATTTTCAATGAATTCTCTCTTTAAATTTTTATCTCATTCAAAATTGCCAGATTTCAGCACTGAGTCACATTATTTTATTTTTTAAGAGATGTCAATCGTGTGCTCCCACGACCTTTGAAGCACGAAGTTACTGGTATTGCTATATACAGGTATATGTAATTGTGAAGGCGGACAAGTTTTCTGCTTATATAAACCAACACTACCAACATCCTTTACAAACCAGGATCTCTTATAATCATGTATACATGCTCATGTCTGGTTCTTTTCTTATTGACAACCAGTACGCTACAATGCGGATGTCAAGTCGTATTTCGTAATCTCGGTGGCTAATGAGGACGTGCATTAGCCACACAGTGTGCTATGAGGTAAATTTTGCCCGGACAGTGGCACTATGGCCTACTCTTATATCAAATTCCAACTGCCACTGTACACACGAGACCTCGGGTTTTGTCCCATATGAACAACTATACAGATGTCCTTCCGTCCTGTACCAGTAAGCCACTTGGCCGACATTTAAAGGGCCAAATCGACGATGCATAGTGTGTACAATGGTTAATTCCACAGCGTTGCAGCAACATTGGTGCTATAATACCCGTCGCTTTAATTCTAGATTAGAAACAAGGGCGAGATTTCACATGTGCTGCTATCAGCCACTAATATAAATATACAACTATTCGTTATGCCATGTGTAAAACATATACTTTGATAATCACGTAATTGATAGGATTGGGCACTATGAATGGTTCACATAAAACCATTACTTAGCCATACCAATATTTATATATAAGAAAAACGTAGAACAAACGCATTAAATTACTTTCTATGAACATATACTCGTCTCTACAGTGCCGGACTGGGCCCACTTGCCCACTTGCCAATGGGCCTAAACCTCAAAGAAAAAAAGAAAAAAGAAAAAAGTAAGAAAAAGAAAAGGTAGTAAAAGAGGGGAGGAGAGGAAACAGGAGAAGGAAAGGAAAGAAAAGCAGAAAGATAGATTTCGCTGGAAGAAACAAATTCTACCATATATCTCCATCCGCTGCTCTGGTCTGAGGTGCTTGGAAAATGGGTTTGCGGCTGTCTATTTTTCGTAGGCGGGCTTCGCCTGCGCCATTTGCTCGTGGGCCTTGTCACAGGTATGGCAAGTGGGCCTTCGGTCCACCAGTCCGGCACTGCGTCTCTAGTATACCGAGCGATAGTTCGGATTTAGAGTAGCAGACGTCGATGGCGTTGAACAAAATATCTGTTTGGACGGAAAAGTGAAGATCAAAAGCCACCAAACCTGGCTTACGATATCGGATGCAAAAAAACAAACGGGGTGACTTATCTATTGATAATTAGACGTCAAGGCAACGCCAGATAAACCATGTACAACAACATACGCTATATCTCAACTCACCTATCTTCTACTACACAAAATTAGTTAAATACGAGTCATGTTTACTTCACACTTAATCTGTGTTTCGTCTTCGGTTTATAAATAACTTTTCTTCTTTTCCTTGAACTATAAAGCTCAATGTAAGTAATGAAATACAGTGGGGCAAAACGAGGATTTTTTCATGTGTGTTTACTTTTTATCTCACTTCGGAACCGTCACATAGAAGTAAAACTTGTTCAGCTGTAAAGTAAACAATGCATCTATATTATTATGTAGAAAGCAGACCAGGTCCTAAGTGGTTTATTACTCCTACACAAGTTCCTAAATTTATATAAATCATATATTGACAATGGTTTCTCGTGACTGGTCGGTTTAAAACGAAAAAGCAAAGTTATAATTAAACGTAAATTAGTTCTAAATATGTTTTAATACGTTATAGTTAGTCGCTTACAAACTTTCCCACCCTTTTTAAATGTACAATATAATTTCGCCACTAAGTGCATTGATTTTCTATAAATTCGCCATACCTTTATGCTGTCTAGCGATTAGCAGAGTAACTCGCGTAATGTGTATGCATGCACTATATATGTAAATTCATGATCGCTTAATCTTATTTCTGGAATGTTCTTCAATATTGATATTCTGCGGTTTGTTTGCTAAATGTTTAATTTAATTTATCGTTTACTCGAACCTCTGTTCTCCTTTTCAATCACGCCATTTAGGTAAATTTAGGAACGAAGCAGTTTATTGGTCAGTGAATACAAACAAATCGAACCGACACCTTAACTTGGATTAGAACACTTGATTAAACCATTGCTCACAATTCCTGGAATATCATGAAATGTATAGAATTCTTCTTTTGAGAAGTCTCTTGTGGGAGTCCGTTATGTTCTCGTGGTTGGACTGGAGAGGGGGGGGGGGCTGTAATTATTCCAGAGAGGGTGTGGTGATTCTTGATGGTTGATAAAGAAGTGAACACACTAGAGGATAGCTGCGTTAATCATATTTCCACAGGAGTGACAACAGTGGCATTTTGAGGGGGTTAAATAGGTTATATCTATTCTTTTATCCCATTCATTTATGATAAAGTTATTGTTTATATAAACAAAAACAATCAATATTGAAAAGTTGGTTAATATAATGGAACCAAAATGATAAGATACCATATTTATAATGTAAACCCAGTCCACCTGAAGTCACAGAGTGTATGTTGACCTTAAAGTTGTACACCCTAAAGGTATAAAACATTGTTGGTCAATACATGTATATTAATGTATAATTAAGTGAATATAAATTAATGCTTCAGGGATTGATAAGACAAGATCAACGACCATCCACATGATCTAACAAAACCGAGAATAAAATGGCATTATATTTAATATACTAAACGTTTTATTTTGCAAATTCCAGAGGTCCTACGACATAGTTTAATTTAAAATATATATGTCGGAGTATACATACACACACATAATTCGAAATTCATGTTTAAAATTTGAAAGAAATTGGACTGTAATACCAATGTGCATCTCATGAAAGCAAACATCAAACGTGATATAATTCTTAGGATATTTTTTTCGACGCGTTTGGATACCCTAGTTGTCCATTGTCAGATGTACAAAAAATATGATAATTGTAAAAAAAAGAGAAGTGGTATAGGTTGTTCTATAGCTAAATAGACTCCTAAGGCTAAAGCTTTACTTTTATATATATTAGTAATGTGCATATATCAAAAAAAAATTATGCAAATGTTGAGAAGATTTTTTATGTGTTGTTGCCAAACATTTCAGTTGCTTCAGTTGTTTTTAATACATTTTCCAGAAATATATAATGTTTTAAATATCTGCATTTTTTTTAGTTTTCCCTCATTTAAATCTAATATGAAGTAAATTAGCCGCTAATTATGGACAAGTCCAATCAAATACTTACAAATAACCGTGTAAACAGCGTTCTAAAAGAAACGCACATTATTTATATGTAATGCCTTTAATGGGTAACTTTTTTTTACATCCAGATACATTATGTAAGTAACAGATATGCTATTTATAGAACACGATGACTAAAACATAAGAGGAGTACTTGAACATTGTATCAAAACCGCAATTATTTATTTTGAGAACACTCTAATATTCTTTCAGAACTAATTGGTATTACCTGCAACATTTCTACAGAAATCAATACGGTCAGTTCAGATTAGCATGCTTGCATGGATAAAAAGGGTAATGCATAAAAGGGATAAACCACAGAAGAAAAACAACTCTAAAATCTAGAGAGACATATGAAAATAAATCCGTTATCATTCGACGTGGTAGGGAACTATTCTAATCTGACAATCATCAGCAAATTCCAACAAAAAGCAACCTGTATCGCAAAACCTGTGCTAAAGATAACTCAATATGCCATCATATCTTTTTATGTTTATGGATTCGACGTATGCATACCAAAAATATATCTCTTCTAAATATATACAAGATTTTAGTCCTTTTTTATGAAAGTGTATCAATATTATATAATCTGCTACAAAAATGTTTTTTTTTATAGTAATACGAGTGAATGTTATGTTATAAAAACACGGAAGGGTGTTAACATAAGTATAATTAATATAGGTATAGGGGTCATACATAAAACAATACTTGAGATAACAATTAATCATAACAATTAATCGCCAAATAAAAAAAAAATATCCTTAATAACAATGTACTTGTTCTTGTGAAGGGGTCACGGTTACCCGGTGAGTAAGACGTTGATTCGCTAATCTGGAGGTTTCGTGTTCGATCCCGGTGGTGGCCGAGAAAGTTCATTCGTGTACACACTGACGTACACGTAAAAGAAAACCCGGAAGTTGGAATTTAATAAAATAAATCCCCCCCATAGCAAGGTGTATGGCGCATGTACATCTTCATTAGCCCAGTCGGAGGATTCCATTTCCATTCTGGTTTTGAAGTTGGTATCAGATCTTAGTAATCACCAGAATTTAAAAGATCACCATGTTTTGATAGGCTTTATTAGAAATACTTTCAATGGCAGTTCTTGAAAGAATTGTAATTATGATAATAATAAAACCAAATCATGACTGATGATCTGTATTGCATAAGTTTCTCCTATCAGGTAGCCTTAATAGTATTGTTATATCACAATCAAATCATTTAATAGGACAGTATATACCTGAATGCTATCTTATCAGTGTATGAACATATTGCCATTAGTAAAATGTTTCTCTTGAATTAAATATACTACCATGTAATAACACTGATATAAATACTATAATTTATCAATGACTAGTGTGTGTAAATTCCATTTGATAACATTATTTGTTCATTCATGAACAGAAACATTGGGTCTCTAGGGCGGGGTTGTAAATACTTTGTTTTTTAGGGGGTATTTAACAACAAATCTATTATCTTGACAAAACGTGAAATATATCGAAATTATACAATTCTATATAACAAATAAATCGAAATCTTACAATTTTATATTAAGTATGGCATATTTCACCCTATCTAGGTCAGCCGTCGATGCTTTTGTACGTTTAATTTGAGCACGCTAAAGCTAGAAGATCCAATTAATGTTCATGTTGCAACGATTAACCAATCATGTAAACCGTCAAAGTGATTGTTTACGGATGCCGTTAAAACGACACAAGATGTACGTCAGAGGTTCAAGCTTACAACACGAACGTGATTAAAATCTAAAATTCTCTACAAAAATACAACTACGTGATTATAAAATCTTTGGGAACATTATACAACCATACTACGAGCTTTGAGTTGGCTACTTCTGCTTCTAGTTAAATGAAAGAACAATACATTGTGGAGCCAGCTCTTCTGGCGTTTGTTAATCCCGTGCAGATTCCTAAACAACAAGGTCTTGTCGTTAAAGGCAATGCTATCCCACGTCCTAGCAATCATCAGAAAATGCACCTTTGTGGAGTGATTGATACTGCAAAAGTAACCAGACTGAATATCCCGACAAGTCGTTTAATGAACTGAAGCTCGCTTAGTGCCACCTTGCATTGATGTCTTTTCCAAAAAGACATGGTAATTGATCTGTCTGGGACTACTTCATACCAACTGACTCCATCCTATATAAGGACTATGGCGCAATACTAACTGGGCTTGTCTGCGATATCTCTTGGAAGCGGACGTTAAATAAAGCTATTTCACACGCGTACTAACTGGTGGAGTTGATCCTTACAACCCAGATGTATCTTTAACTCTTAGATTATCTAGAGCAAGCACTGGTCGCTTTAGAAATCAGGGTCATCAACTGAAGACTGGCGGGAAACCTTTGGGCCAGGAACCGCTAAAGGCTTGCCAAGGCTTCTTCTAATCCACCCATGCGAATCTAAACGGACATTTAAATTGCGATGTATGCAGACAATAAATCAGACGTCAAAGTAGTGATCGACGCCAATGGAATACGCCAAACCAAAAAAAAAGAAGAAAATTGTTTACGTTTGAGGTCTGAGCATTCTAAATGAACATTTTACGATCTTATTATCATCCTTTTGTTTTTAATACAATTGTTTTCCCTCTTTTCTTTGTCGACATGGTTATCTCATAACAAATATTTGTTAACTTAAATCATCAGTCAGTACTCAAAGAGACACAAAGAAAACGAAGTGCCATGTTTTGGATTGAAAGAGGGTAATTGGAGAGTTCTGTATGTTTTGATCTATTTTGGGACGAACAGTTCTATTATAATAGCTAGCGGTTTTAAAATGGGGCAAAAGTTAATCAGACCCGATTACATGAACTGTTATTGGAATAATGGGGTAATTGCCAGGAGAATACTCCATATTTTTGAAACATAGACGAGACGGTTCCATTTTTCATTTTCGTCTTCTCTCCATCCTCGGCTAGCCAGGGAACTGGGTGGCCAATTAAATGTTAACGCGTTCGCGTTGGCTCACACGGTCTGCCATTGAGTCAAGTAGTAGGATCGCCTTTCCTGAATCATGGGTTTACTTCGGGTCCTCCCGTTTCCTCCAACTGCTAAAGACCTAAACATTATTGGAATAAAATTGAACCATATACTCCCGAAATGACCTAGTTTGTGTCCTGTGGACGTTAAGCTCCATTTCTCCCCCTCGCCTTGCCCATCATTTATAAATTACAACGTTACGCACACTGTCAGTTTAGAACAGTTCGGTTTCTATAATTTATTCTGCATCGTATATTAGTGAAGACACCCCTTTCTATCATAATGACTTACAAGCCAAAACATATATTTTGATTTAGGTGTAAAAGCTGTAATTTGTTCAATACTCAAATGTCACAGGTGAGTATAATATGGTAAATACATCTTCCTACATGCACCGAAAATAAATCGGTAGCACTAATTGAGCATGGTGCCTGGAGTCTAATCAAGGTGTTCAGAATTCCACGTAAGAAGAACCTCCCGTGGTTTAAGAGAGCACAGTTCTTCATTTCGCACCGATTCACACAGAATCGATGTTCGTCTTATCATTGCCACCTGTCGAGGTACCTTGCCTATAAGACCAGAACAGACGGTATATTGCAGTCACCGCGAGCTGTTTTTATACGCAAGGTTTGCCTCTAACGAGACCATGATGCCGAACTGTAGGACAATAGTATTTAACCGAACTTTGGTCAACAATCACATCCCCAATACAAGATTGTCGTAGAACAAATTCGGAGATGAATTTAGTCACAATAAAAATAACTATCGATATGGTCCTGCGCGCCTGCTTTATATTTTTGGTATTATTAGCTTGCTAACGTTGGGAGAATACTCTTGGAAACGTTTCCCCAAAAAATAAGTAGCTGTTATTTCCATAACTATGCATTTTTGTGTATTTCTCTTTCCAGTTACTAAATGCCTCTAATAAAAGATTATATAAAGATTATATTTAGAAGATATTTTGTAACATGAATTGTGAGAAGGTGACGTTTTGTAACAAAAGCAAGGACAAATATTGAGGAATTGAGACGAGATATCATTACCTTGCCAACACCAACTGAAATATACGAAACATATTCACGGGTATATTTTTCACTCAAGAAAATGGTAAACGTAAGAAAGAATCAACTGCAATAATAAACATTATCAACATACATATCGATAACAAAGTAGAAGGTCTTTTGATGTACCGGTAAGTATGGGTGGTACAATAGGGATGGTAGTTACATAAACAATCAAAATAGTGGTGCCATATTTCTTTGGAAAGAGTAATACTAGCAATCGGTAGTTCTATTTAAATGTCCCATTGATGAATTTGTTTCGTAATAATATTTTAGGAATAAAAAAAATCCCAACCTCTACGTGTTACATTTTATGCGATAATAATGTACAATAAGTTCATGTTCTGTCTAGATAATCGAGATAATGCTTATCTTATTATCTTTTTGTGAGGGTTCAGTTAGGTTATTATATTTAGCGAGATGCCAATAATTAAGGTAGCCCACGTATTTCATGTATTTGTTAACATTTTTATAATGAATGAATGAAACGTGGTTTAATGGCATAAAAGTTAACCAATATCCTCCCTCCCCTTAACCGCAACTATGCATATCTTGATTAGAAACTGGTAGTCACTTCTCTATATACTATCTTATACTATGTTTTCGTAAACACGTCTAGGATAATTTTATCTATATATTTTTGACAGTATTCCAGAACTTACGAGAAGTAGGTTGGTTTACATCCGCACATTAAATGAAGATGAAATCGAGGCTGCTAATTATCAACAGATTATAAATAGTCATGAAAGATGCGCTTAATCATAGTTATCAAAATATCTGTATGTTTTCCGCCTCTTCTAGTCGATCCACTAGCATATTTTTCAAGCTTTTACTCGTATAAAACACAAACAAAAGTAAGGTTACCAGGCAATAAAATATACGCCCACACAAGCTAAGTCATCCGCGCATGCCACAAATGTTGTCCTATGTTTATTTCTGCGAAGAGTAATTTGAGAATTTATGATATTTACAACACGGAGCAACTATCCATGAAGTAATTATCAGAATTGATTAAAATTGAATTAGCTTCTAGATATTCCTAGTAGAATCATTTATTACATTTATGTAGTAGTTATTAGCACACTTTTCGAGGTGTATTGGTGAATATCAGAACAGTTTTGGTCGAGGGGCTTAGCCGAGGCGGCCCCCGACCAAAACTGTTCTGATGTTCACCGACACACCGAGGAAAGGTGCTAATAACTTTCTTACATCACATTTCTATCGAGTATTGAGAAGGAAAATGTGAAAACAGTATTTAATATCAAGTCGTTTCAACCGAAAAGTAAAAATGGCTCTTTCATTTATCCCTTTCTGAGCCTCACGTTACATTTCATGGTATGATTCCGCAGTGGAGAGACGACCTGAGTAGTATTTACACCTGCGTCTTGCTATACCCTGGGCGTAAAACAATCACGTGTTTGTTTAGACCACATCTACAAAACAAAAATATTATTATTAAATGTAGTGTAAGGGAAATTCGAAATGTGGGTCATTCCATGTGAAAGTATGCATCAATGAATTATTTGTAATAAAATAAATGTCTTTCTAGGTGTTTTTTTTTTCATCCTGCTTATTTTCAATGCCTTTGCAGTGTCCAGCAAGAGAACTGCGCCTTCTATCATCACAATTGAAATAATTATTCAGTATTCTAATTTATGTGTTTTGCATATTAATATAAATCAAACTAAATTATGAAACAGATGCCAATATATATGTATAATAATTGATTTTTATAATATGTTGTTATGTTAATTTGATGTCATTGTATATATTTTTGAAACGCCAGGTTGTTCCACCCGGTTTGTTTTGTTACTGTAATTTTGACTAGTTATTTCATGTCTTTTGTCCGGCTTCATTGCGATCTGGGCCAGACTAAGGCCGGATTATACGTCCGCTACTTATTGCTTGAATGGTATCTTAAACAGTGTTCGTTTGTTGGGAATGAACAGTACTCTTTTTAAAAAGTGTACTGTTCATTTCTGATACACGGATACTTTTACGCCTGTATTGGAAATAAACAGGCCAGTTTTATCAAAGGTTGCCAATGGCAACGAGGTAGAAGTGGGATGTAATAAACAAAACATGTACCGTATTTATGGTAGGTTCCAACTATCACGATTCACGCTTTGATTGAAATCAATCGTGTAGTAATCGTGGTGATCCTATCGGGTCTTATCATTGTGGTCAGGCGTAGAAATCCCGCTGATCGTTTCCGAACGTTTCTGCACGTACCAGATCGTGGACTCAATAAGGATATTCCTTTCGTAACACATTCCACGACAGTGGGAGCCTAGCATTAGATAATATTCGAGTTATCGGAAATCTTGAAATTCTGTAGGATTCTTCGTCTTATTTACATAAATGTCGTGCATACATTTCAAGTCAATCAAATGGATCAAGTGTGATACTGTTAAAACTAACAGTAGGTATCGTTGTATATCAATAGGATTATTCGTGTTAATGACTTAACGTGGTATCTGGAGACTAACGATATCATCTTATATAATATGACATGATAAATTTACAATCCAGATACATGTACCACAAAAGTGGATGACGGATAGACGGGTGGAGGTGACGACAATATACGACCCAATTACAACAGGAGCGTATAAAATTGTCAAAATGTTTATAGTTTTAATATTAATAAATACTGCAAATACAAAGATGAAAGTACGTTTGAAATCACTTTTATTTTGTGATAGGGATGCTATGACATAGGATATGGGCGTAAAAAATATTTATCATAACGCGCATCCCTTAAAAAAATAGATAAGAAACATCAAATAAGGAATATTCTGTACATCCTTATGACATTAAATCTTACACGACTTGCCAAACTTATTTCTACATTTGTTTAAGGAAGAGTAAATACTAGAAAACTTGATAAAACACTTTATTCACTAATAATTATGTCAAAACAAACTGTTTAGCCATTTTAATATAGTTTCTTTTAATTGTAAAACAACCCACTCAGTGGTTGAACAATATTTTATCATTAAAGGGTGTTACATAGTAAATTGCTTACTGTTTATTAACCATCCAATCAAGAAATTGATAATAACAGAAGGATAAAGTAAATATGCACACGTACCTTAAGTAGTTAATGTAATTTACAGCACTTACAAAAGAGAATGTTTTTCAAAAATCTAGGAATGTACTCTGCGTTTTGCATTGTGTATCATATAGGTGCGTGACTCACTATTGCTAATATAATGGACGATCAATCCTCCAAGGAACTTCAATATATCAAAGAAAACGCCAACTGCACCAGCATACCTTGAAACTTGACACTCATATCGACCCATTAATGGTGTAACTTGTGTCTAAACACTTGTTACTCTACTTGTAATTTACTTCCGTGCTAACGTGTTTGTCAGTAGAATAACTTATAAGAGGGTAATTCCCAGGGTTCACATTTCTCTCTATATCTCTTCTATGGTGTGTATTAATATTATTACATGTTGCCAAGATAAACATTTTATACTATCAATCTGTCATCATATCGTATAATTTACTTGTATTGTTTCTTTCAGCTAATTTATCTGTATTTTTGTAACCCGTTCAATTTACCCTGCATTTAATATAAGCATCCTCATTCTTCATTTCTTATCTTTGAGTTCTATATATGTGTACTTATTTTCCACTATAAACCGCCTATTGAATAAGCTGACTCATCCATATGTTTTCTATTGTTTTCGCCTATTAATAGGGACCATTTTAAAATAAGAAAAATGAAGAATGCTTTCAAGAGATGCGGATAGGAAAATAGTTATATAGTTTAAAATTGCCCGAGGAGAGAATAAAGGATAGGCAGGGTTCAGAACAAAAATGAAAAGATTGGTTGCCAGGCAACGAAACATATGCCCACATCAGCTAAATCATACAGCATTGAAACAGTTTATCAGCTAAATCGTCTAAGCAGTCGATAAGGGTTGTCGCATATTATTCTTTTGTATGTAATGGGAGCATTTACAGGACTCTGATATCAATATCATACAGGGTGAATAAAAGCCTTTGTCTTTAGAGTCTTTACAAGGTTCATCTGGGTTAAACAAGGGCCATAATTGTAGGAATTGTAAACATAAATTGCGAAAATTCTACGGTCTCCTTCGTTTTATAAATTTAATACAGATTGGTTAATAAATTTAGTAATTAAAAAATTTAAAGGGTTTAACAAAATGAAACAAGGGCCATAAATCTAGAGGTAATTTTAAAAAGTTGCTGAAATTCAATAGAACTCTTCGTTGTACTGATCTAAATAATGCATAAGGTTAACATAGTTCAACAAGGGACATAACTCTAGTAATTATTAACGGAAATTGCCGAAACTCGATAGTCTTCTTTGTTAAAAAACAAACTTTAAAGTGTTGTCAAAGTTATTAATACAAAAAAATAATATATGAAAGCCAAGGTACATATAGTTGCTGATGTTAACGGTTAGTTTGGATGGAAGCCAATATAGATTAAAGAACATTATTAGAGATATTCATGTGGTTTACATTTATTATTAATATGTTATCGTATGTACAGCTAGTTTGAATAAATACTCATACTAATACCGATCGTGGCCCCTGTGTTCTATTAAATGTACACTGGCGTGTGCGTAAACAACTACTTTACTATTTGAATTCGGAAAACCGTATGTTAGTCCAAAAATGAACAAAGTATTTTGTTTATGAGACGTTAAAACTCATCGCGTTCCGTTCGCTCAAATGAAACGCAAAACAATAATAGAGAGATAAAAATATAACCATATGATGGTGAATTTAGATATCATCATAATGTAAATGCTGCCAAAGCTATATTTGAACATTTCAAGATATTAACAAAAACAAATAAATTTGATATTAAAAAAACCGCATAGAATTTCAATCTAATTAGAACGTCTTGATCGCAATTTTGATAAATTTAAATACTCGTAGATATAAATCATTTGGTAATATATTATACTTTGATGTGCTATGAAAAACATTAAACGTAAACATTATTTTCACCTTAAATGTGTTTGTATTTTTATATGTATAGATTGCATATCTTTATTTTGGTTTGCTTTTTATGACGGCATTCGATTGACTTAAGGACATCTGCAGGGGGGACTCCATCCTTCTTAAACACATGATGGCACTTTCCGTTGGGTGGCCCAGTGACTATAGTAATAGTTCACTAACCAGTACGTCCGATAAAGTTCTTCGAGATTTTTGCAGGACGAGAGTCTGGCAAGGAAAAGTACATGTATCTTGTAGTTCTGACGGGCCAAAAAAGTGAGGTCCACTCATGTCATACTCATGTCAGTGCAAAAAGTAGGATGGTTGTTACTGTACTTTTGTGTATCGTACATACATAATTATGCTTATTGGATATACATTTTGCTACTTCCATTTTATTCACGAGATCATTTAAAGAAACAGTGCACAGCAAACTATAGCTATCTTGACTTTATTACACAAATTATACATTTGTCGTACCAGTACGAAACACCGGAAAACAATTATCAAATTGTAGTAGGCGTATCGTTTAAAGTGATAAACCGTTTTACATAATATATAACCCTTTCATCGTACAAACTCGTTCTGGGTAGGGGGTCGATTATATTGGACATATAAACAGTTAACATTTTAGACCTGGAATTCCTTTAACTTCCATTGAGTGCAGGTTAATTAGGTTTAATATCTCTAAGCACTCTAAAGATTCTTAGGTTCAATATCTATTAGCTTTGCAATTCTTTGACATATAACATTTGTGGCGGAGCAGTTTCGTGATATTTTACTGGGTGTTTGTGATACCCATCTAAGACGATATTACCTATCAAGCTAAACTAAACACATTTAAAGAAAGGCAGGCATGTTATGTACATGTCTAACCTCAAATTCTGTTAGCCTCATGACCTCTCAAGCATGTTTAAAATGTGAGCGAAAAGACTTACAACAATAACATCATTTACTGTTAACAAAAACACAGGGATTCTTCTAATAATGTTTTTAAAGAGCCCAGAAAAAAAGTAAAGAATATCAAATTGCAAGAATTTTTCACAACTGATTTAACGAGATTGGTATTAACCCTTATCCGTTGGTCAAAGAAATGAGGTCCGTTTGTCGGCTAATCAAAATAGTTTAGGTCTTTTTGGCGGTTTTGATGTTTCAGCTGTGAGCAATTAGCCTAGATGACCACTTATTTGTTTCAGATCAACACTTCAAGAAGCTGGTGAATTAGGTTTCAGACGTTTTCTACCAGGGAAAGTAAAATATCAATGTATATTTAGAGTGCAGTAGTAGGCCTTGTATATTATTAGAACGTACACTCTAGTAAGTACAGTTCATTAACTTACTAACGTTCACTAAGTCTTTCAATATATAACATAAACATTCTACAAAGTAGTTACTCCACCTTTCTGGTTATCAGACAGAATACAGTGCTATTGCCTCAGGGCTTTACATCCCGGGATTTTGGTCTTAATAACACAGTAAAAGAACTTACTTTAAAATAAACTCAAATTAATACAAAAGTGTCTGGACCATTTATTATTTGCAATATAAGCATTTTTCTAAATATTGTCTATCGCCCAATGTGCAAAGTGAAGAATCAAATGATGAAGAAAAAGTCGTTTCGGTCTGATGTCAAGAACGCTGATTTCCATATCTAACTTTGTAAAATAAATGAAATGTCTATGTCTGCTGTTCTAGTTTACACTATTTATGAAATATTGCTTGATGTGTTGTCGCGGATCTCAACATGACTGAGTTCAGCTGTTTTATATCTACTTTAGTTTATTTTAATTACAAATGCAAAGATTATCCCAGAAACAACAAACTGCGCCAACATTTGCAAATTCTTCTGAATAAAACCTACAACACATGTATATTGAGAAATAAAACATCCAGTGGTATGTTTGCACCGCAATCACTTTACTTACACGCTTTAAAACGGCCATGAATCATATGTCATCATTAATCAACCGTTAATTAAACCAATTAATTAGCTATTGAAAATGCATATCAGTTTAACAGTCTTGCAATATTCCCACCTTCTGTACACTTTTTTACTTTTGGTTGCCAACTTATTTAAGAAAGGAGTTTAAAAATTCAAGTATTCAAACATTGCTTCCGAGAAATGCAAATTTTAATGTTTTTTAGGTGCAATAAGTTTGTAGATTATAGCAATAATATATATTTTATTTCCATGAACGTGGTTTTGGTTTTACAAAATCATAAAAATAACGCGATTAATCTAGCTGGTCTGAAGTGGTAGCCAATTAGAGGTTCAGTATACACATTTAACACGGGACATATCAGGTTATATGAAAAGTTTATCAAGTAAAAACTAACACAATCTAAGTGGTTTATACCTAATTATGTGTCAATTTTACAGGTTTTTTTTATATCTTTAGAAATTTATTAAAATAATATCAATTTACATTATTAGATACTTAAATAATGAATATGATTAGGGCATATGATATATTATAACAAAAATGGTGCATATAGCAATTAAATTTCAATTCCGGTTTTAAGTTATTATGTGGTAAGAATGTAAAATATGCTGTTATCAGTCGGTATCTAGAAGTAATCTAGTGTGAGGATTTCCGTACTTTTATATACCCTATCGACAGGATTAGGGTACAATATCAGCTATTAGTTGCATCAAGATACTTACAACGAACGAATACAGAATGTGCTTTATATGCGAAAATAAATAACAAGACGTTCAATAAAGAGTGGAAATATGCGAGTATCAAATAATACAGTCGACCAGATTTAACTGACAAGCGGGAACAATAGAAATTAAACATGTATGCATATTCAATAATACTTATTCATCATAATTCAATATGAAACTATAATTTTGATTGATTATGACAGTACCGGTCACGCTTCCTGTATTTAATATTTATGTAAAATTATGTAAAACAGTTTGATTGACAGTTGTATATTTCACAGAAGATAAAATTAAATGTAGAAGGTTGTAGTGTAATGGACGTTAATTTATTTCCGCCCTACGATCGTGTGAATTGCGGAACGTGATCCGATGCAGGTGCGTTCTTGACAATAGTTTCATTAACGCCACAAACCATGGTCTAAGTACTAATACATTTATAAACACATGTAATTGATGACATGACAATTACTTCACGAACTTCCGCAATTCAGTTTTAATATCTAGCGTAAATTAAGCACACGCCCTCCCCATTCAATAAATCTATAAGAAAAAAAATACCTAATCTCATTTCCAACTTTAAAAAACCTCACATAAGTTGGACATAAAGAAAAGCTATTTGAAATCAGACCATGGCTGATCGGGTGTGACTATATTATCCTGAGTGGACGTTAAACCCCATTTCTCTCTCTCTCTTATTGAACAAGGGTGACGGTTGATAGACTATAGTGTAGAATCTGGCTAGACTTCTTTTTAAATGATGTACCTCTACATATTGAGGGGTCACGGTTTAACGCTATCATGAATGAACAACCATACACAAACTCATTCTGCATACTCAAGTTGTTTTGGTTTTATTCAGGTTTGCGGTTTTAAACTTGGCTGTTTAATAAAACTAACAGGCGGTTACCACGCAAGATACGCCCACATGTTGCAGGAGATGGACAGAGAACAATTTAAAAAAAAAATTCGTTGGATTATGGTTATAATCTAGGATGTTACGGTCCGGAATGCGTCAATATCGAAAGGAACCAAGATCTTTGAGGTATATTATATAGTTTAAGTTTCCTCAAAAGTGTGACTTATAGAGGGTCAACAACCTTGACAATGCATTCTTAATATACAATTGACATAACTTCAAACTCAACCTTCATTATGGTGTAACGGTAATATATTTAAACGGTTTTTAAAATCCAACCACAATTGTTACCTCTTAGAGGGTACAATCAGGGGCCATAATCCAGGAAGTTAGGGTCCGATATGCGCCAATTTCGAAAGGAACCGAGAAATTTTGGTGGGTTATAAACATACCTATTTAATTTCATCAGAATCGCATAACAATTGTGACCTCAAGAGGGTCCACAAACTAAAAAAAATGCCCCTTATCACACAATCATAATATCGAAAGAAACTGAGATCTTTGGCATAAAAACCTATATTTAAAGTTTCGTCAAAATCGAATAAAATTGCAGTGGGTCCTCAAACAAAAGGTGAACGGACGAATAGGCAGGCGCGACGACAATGATTTTTGGTGGTTAGTTAATGATATATTTAGAAATGTAATGTCATTCAAAGCAATTCTCAAAGTTGTTTGTGTGTTTTTTTTCCAAAGCGTGATTTGTTGAGGTACATAAATATCATTTAAAAATACTGCCAGACTTAAATATTTGAAGTCAGTTTGTTTTCCTCTAATCGTGGCGAAATGAATGCTTTCGACTCAGTAGCGAGAAGAACCCCGGTCGCTTTAATTATAAGACTATCCATTGCTGGGGGTATCAACTAATCCTCCTCTTAGAGTGAGACGCTGGCTTTGTCATTCATTCACTTTTGAAAGAATATTGTGCAAATCCTTCTTAGATGCATTAACTAATGATCGCACAGGACGTCGTTTTTTATATAAATAAACAAGACGAGCAGAAGATCTATATTATTAATATCCAACCCACACTACAAAGTGGAACGAGACTCTGTCAGGCCCTGGAACTGTACGTCTAAACTTCTTTAGTGTAAATATGTTCAGGCCTCATTTTAACTAAAATCTAAAATATAGCCCTTTATGAAAATGTGTTGTTTTAACGTATCAAATACACCAATAAAAAAACTATGTGCAAATCAAAAATACTTCTCATAAACAGGGATTGAAAGTCTGAGAATGCTTTGTGAACCTCGGGCCTGATCTGATGATAAGGTACGTTTTATCAGGGTCCAGTGTAAATGGATTTTATATTTCGTATTTTTTTTAACATGGACACCATTTGACACATTAATTATGCATGAACAATACTCCAAAGGCCTTCATATGAAAGAACATTAACATTGGTTTTCAAAAAAAAGAAATGTACCCTCGGGGTTCGGACCCGACGTTCCTTAATCTCTTTAAAGACATGGGGATTATCACTGTCTTTCAACCTATCAATAATACATATAAACTGGCCATTGATATAATATAAGTTATTAATTATAGACATGTCTCATGGCGATCTATGTTTGCTATTCGTACATTCACAAAACGTATATACTCAATCAAACCTGTTTATTTATTCATGTGGAACGGTTCTGGTTCATTGACCAGCTGTAGTAGTAAAAACGCCAAGAGCAGCGATAACTAAATTTCTCACAATTCATATTAATTATTCATAACAGAAACAGCGATGCGGATTAAAAGCTGACATTTTATATGACGCATGGGTAACAATTCAGAAACACAGATAGCATGGCGAAAGCGACTAAAACCCCCAACAAAAGTCGTACTCGATTCTGCACAGCGAAAGATCCATGCGACGTAGAACAGTTTTGACCGTAATTAAGTTGAACGATAAATTTCGTCTGTTATTCACGAAAATGATAAAAAGGCAAACAGCGTAAATCATTGATTGTTTTATTTCCCTAGTATTTGGTTGTCATGATGTCATCGTATGACTGGTGTTTTGCCTTCATCAATTTCATTGTTTTTAACCAATGCAGTTTTTAGCCATATCACCAGAGAAATCATGACGTGTCCTTAATGAAACATTCAATAGATGCGATGAAGTTGGTTTTGCGCGACAGTCATATAGACTGATACACTCTAAAAGATAACAGGCTTAATTAAAACGTGAATCATTAAATGTGAATCACTATTGTTCACGGCAACGGGCTATAATATGCACTACCAGTATCATTGTCTTTTGATGATACACATACAATGTACAGTCAGCTACTCCATCCACCTAACAGGAGTTTTTACAAACATTACTTTTACGAAAACTGAAAACCCTGTACGAGACAGCGTTTGCTTAATCAATGTGGCAAAAGATCAAATTATTTTATAAGTTTACAATATAACTAATTTTTTATGTACTTTTATAAATGAATATGAATTAGTCCAATTACAGTTTCCATCTTTTGTTTGTATGCATTGGGGGTTATAATGGAACTATTTCATAAAGGAGTCTGGTTTCTCAATTTACTATTGTTAATCATAAGTAAACATTAATTAATGAAACGTGTACGTATGGCGAGGTTCCTATTTAAATATATAAAACTAGTGTTATAACTCATCAAAATGGATTTATGATTCGATTTCATGTCGGTACTTAGACTGGCACTAATGCAACATGTACAAAAGCGACACACGTCTGACAGGAAACGATTTCAATTCATGCCAAGATGGCGAAAGTCTTTGGATAATCAGGCGCATGGCGGCATCACAATGGGTATAAGAAGCATACTATGCTTGACCATCACAAATCCATTGACAGCGGTCAGTGAGTGGTCAGCCCTAACATAGATGAATGAATGGGAACAAGATATCTAATCAATGTCCATGTGTTCCGCCATTCTGTGTATCCGTAATTAAATGCTCATTATAAAGTTATTCATGACAAATGTCGACACTTTTAGAGGTCATTCGGTGCAAATCGGCAAAATGAAATTAACGCTTTGTTTCCGAGTACCGCTTACAGGAAATATCTGTGCAGACTACAATATGTCTCGCCAGAGGATCATTATGGTTCGTATTGTGATTTCTAAAAACTAATTTCTGAGATTATAGACGCACTTACTGAAACACAGTTTTCAGGCCAGCGGTTCGAGTACAGTATTTGTTATTAGATTCATTTTTTCCATTATCGAAGATTCCTATAAACATATTATGAGATTATAGGTTTAGTTGAAGGTAATTTCCTTTTAGTCAGGCTACGCCATACTGTATTGGCAAGTTAGTAATTGTAAGCCGTACTTTATAAACACTTTGGCACCAGTATGACCCGATTGTAAATCAAGACAGGATGATTCCTGATAATTCTGATAACTGTAAAATGATTGGAATTATAGATTCTAAATGAACATAATTTGGTAATTATTGATCATGGATTGTATGTGAGTTGTAGTTTTGATCGGGTAAACCACACATAATATGATGATACTGGTGAGAGGAGGGTAGCTAGGACCCATCCACTAAGGGGGGGGGGATGCAGAGTAATATCTAGTAATACAGGATACACTATTCATAAGATATGTTATAACAAGTTAATACGATTGTAATAAAACCCCAATATTCGTCACTGACATAACTGTGGATCAACTGTCAATATCCACTACATATTTGGAATATTTGAGAATAAACAATACGTCTAGTTAACTCATAACTAGTATACGTGTAGGCGATTCGTACAATAAGAATGTTTCAATTTACAAAACATCTGTATGCATACTAACACATAAACTACACTTAAAGCGGTAACTTCATATTTTTGATCAAGAATCTTTTAAATCCCGAGAAAGTGATACGACATTATCTATAGCAATTCAGGCGTCGATTTTTAAAAACTAAAACGGGAATCTGTTTAACGGAGGTATTAGGAATCTAATAGATCTGCAAAAGACGACTGTTTGATCATGTGACGTCACATCACGCGGCGTCAATCATTGGCTTAATGATGTGCGCATAGTTTACATAAGAGGCTATCAGATCAGTACGGGCAGAACGGTGCCTTTTACTCATTTAGATACCCATTTACGCTAAATAGGAAATATTATTTACTGTGCATATACTTGAAAGTTGAAAAACCTTTATTCATTTTTCTAATGTTTAAGAAAAATGTTCTAGAATTTAATTAGCCGAAGGAAAAAAGTTAATATTGGGGCTATCGAATTCACTGTTAATCAGTATGCTTAAACAGACGTAGTTTCTGTATTACCTTGCTAGACTCTTCACAGAAAGGTTTATATTCGCTGCTCTTTAAATAAAGTCAAATAGACGAATAATGCCGTAGATATTGTATCAGGAAAATACATCTTTTATTTGTTAGTACAACTACAATAAAACCATTAATAGCAACTCAATGTGTTATAGGCAACGCAGCGCCAGTAGATTGGACTGGAATTTACTTTAAATTCTATTATTTCAATCTTGATCCCGAACTTGAATGTTTGGAGCTAATACATTTACACATTCGTATTCACAAATCTTTCAACTAAATTTAACAGTGTAAATCTTTATTATTTAGCAATACTTCAAAAATGGCTTAGGGTCAATATACGAAAGATTGGTTCGCATTTACCATCATTGTCTGTAATGCCAACATGACGTACAGAATAGATTTCTTTACCTTAAAGTATAATTATTTAGACCTGTCAGTAGTCAAATACTCAAGCCAGACACAACAACCCCTGATAGAACTGACTGAAATGGATCAATGTTGACAACGATCGTATTTGTTACACCGAGTAAATTGCAAATCTGTCGATCATTTTAGCATACACAACAATCAAAGTGATGGAAATCTGACGACTAGACATTCATTTCAGCCCAAACCAAATATTAATTCTCTACCAATGTCAATGTTTATAGGAATAAGATCAGACTAATATGAATTCATCACTGTCAATTCCATGACGTAAGTAGTTACTGGAAAATTACTTTCATGTCTTAAATCGACATGGCCAATTTTTCCCGGTACTGATGATGCATAATTTAACTAAAGAATGGTTGCCAGACAATGAAACACACGCCTATTGCTGACACGTCGCATTTTCATTCGAGTACATCATTTACAATACGACATAAGATATGAAGTAATTTGATTGGCTTCTAGTTCTTGCTAGGGCTTACTATTATATAAAACATATGCCGTAATCAGAAGATAATTTAATTGAAAATCAACAGATTTCTTCTTCACATGAACGTATACAAGTTAATCGTTGATTCAAGGGCCTTAACCCTCAATAAAGTCATGAATTTTAACGCCTTTTTAAGAAATTGATCAAGAGACAACTCCAACAGTCATATACCGCATATCAAGTTGGGCGTATAAAAACGCAGAACAGAAATCCGCTTTATCGGTTGAAGTGTATTTTCTGGGTAAATTTGGATCAACAATGATTCTTGCCTATATGTACCATAAAGCTGGATGTTTTTGCTATAAGTATCTATTAAATCATTTTAAACGATTATACCTCCTATGGAGTTATGGCATTATAAACAGATTTAATAATAAAAACATATGATAAGGTAATAAAATTGCTTATAAAGTACTCTAATTTACTGTAAGCTGTATACCATTTGCGTAAATTAATTATTTGACCAGACGCATGTCTATAAATGAAGTAACCATTTCAAAGCGGCAGTAGACCCAGTGTCAGCCAAGAATTTGCTATTTTCTTTTTTTTTATGTCATTTTAAAATGTAGGCATTCTATTTACAAAAGAACATTGCAATTCTAAGCGCGGATTTCCCAGTCTGGTGTTAAAGTATTTTTCGGATACAATTATGTATTTTCCATAATTAAACTACCAGGCATGCTCATTGTATTCATAAATGACAGGCTTGAAGATAAAAAAACCAAACGATTGTTGACAGAAAGATTCAAATAAACGTGGGTTTACATTGGTTTCTATTAAATGAATTTTTTTACACGCGACCGCCAACAATAAACATCTATTAGCCTAATAATTTCTCGCTGCATACTTTGAATTTAGCTTAATCTTTCGCTTCTAATTTCTCAATGCACACTTCGAATGGGATGAAATTGGGTCTAATAATCCAATGTCCTGATAGCTCAATTTTTCGTTTGTTATTCCCCGCTGCACACCTTCGCGTCTAATGTCGGGATCACGGTGGCTAAGTGTGTAAGACGTTGACTCGCAAGCCTTGAGGACGGTTGTTCGATCCCTGCATTTGTCGAAAAAGTTTATCCAGATTTCCCGACATGGTTTCCCCTTGTCAGTGATGCAGAACGGAGGGCTTGACAAGAACAGCTGTCTAGTCGTTCGAATGGGACGAAAAACCGAGGTCCCGTGTACACATTGACGTGCACGTAAAATATCCCTTGGCAGTTAAAATTCGATATAAGAGTATGTCGTAGCGCCGCTGCCCGGGCAAAATTTCCCTCAAAGCACACTGTATGGCGTATGCCCGTCTTCATTAGTCCAGTTTAGAAGCAGAACAGTAAGACGTTAAACCCCATTCCATTTCATTTTTCGCGTCTAATTTCGTAATTGTATAGGTTATCTCTGTTTGATGGGCTGATATGTCTTGACACCGGCGGTATAACGAGCGGTCGTAAATTAATTTGGATACTAAACTTGCGCGTTATATCTTCTTAACCGTTTCATGCCAAACATGCAAGAGATAAGCCTAGTTCTAATTCGACATAACCGATGATAAAAACATATCGTCACTGACTAATTCCTAGGTGACTAAAGATATGGTTGTGGTCATTTAGCGGTCAACTGATCACTATATATGTGTACCTTATCTACCAAGAACTGATAAATACTTTAATAAGTAGCCTGAGTAATTAAGAGTGGGATTTCATACGCGCCCACTGATAATTACTAACACTGACGAAAGATTGATTATACAGATTATAGATAGTTATTAAAATACACAAGATACTTGAATAACTAAAATTATGTCAGTCTAATAATAGACAATTCAGGACAATTACTTAAAATGCAGACATAACAAAGGCACTAGAAAACGAAAGAACAGATAAGATTGAGCAAAAATAAGTAGAGGTACGAAAGTAAAAAACAACAATTTGTTACTTATGTGAACTCCCCAAATGCGAAGGGATATCAAGAGAAAAGAACATGTTATCACATTGAAGTGATCTTTTTATTTGCTAAATTATCATAACATCAACACATTGGCGTCCCTCTAATCAACATCACAGGGAAAAACAACTTATAGACAACAACTGAACAATTCGCACCTCCTTTACGCATGTAATTTAAGCATGTTTTTTTTCTCGTCGAATTTTCATCTAAAAAGAACTGAATATCATTTAATTGGGTAAAAGCTAACACTCCATTTTGATTGTATTTTAAACGAAGTGTATTTTATTCTAAAACAAATCACCGTTTCCTTATAATTGGCTCCGTAGAATAAAATATAGTGAAGTGAAAAGAATGAAGAACGCGAATAGGAATTATTTTCGTTGGGGATACTATACTAAACTGCAGTTGTGTTATTGTTATTCCAAAAGCGGGTAATCTTTTAGACTTATGAATATAATTTCACTGGGAAATAGTTGCTATTTCAAGAATCATCGTAAAATTTCGATTCAAGACGATTGTTACAAACTTTAATAGAAACATGCCGACATTTGACATTAGTTATATATATATAGATAAAGTAGGGACCTATAAAGATTATATACGATTTTATTTAACTGAATTAGAACATATCATTATTAAAGTATTCTACATTCCAAAGATCTCAACTATAAGAAGATGTTAAGACGCCAAAGAATTGCATGTGTGTATATATACAAGTACAAGCTATTGTTCAACCATATCAGATACAAAAAAATCGTATGAAGTTTTGTTAAGTGTTTCTCTAAATTTAGAGATTTACCGATAATACAAAGTTTGGGCGGTTATCGGATGGTGTACATTATAGGCCCGTGTCTGTAGAAAAGATACATAAAGCGAGCGTACATTGACTTACATTACAAGTGTGCTATGACTCCAATCATTGCTCTTTCACATGCAATTCTATAATTTACCATGTGAGAACCAGTCATACATATTTTCTTCAGCATCAACAACTTCGTGTTAATGAACAATAAACAACAGGGCCACAAACCGGATGTTAGCTATGAGTTTATGCAGCTAGTAATGAATATGTAGACAAAATAGGCAATGGTATTAATACAATTATCTAGGGTTTGATATGAGAACAAAATGTTTGGGAATCCCCCGATGTGTACCGAAATAATATTAAACGTTTTGGAATGAGATTAAAATGCAGACACCAGCTTTGCAACGATACGCAATTACTGAGAATTAAGAATGACCTTTAATCAATGAACTCATTAAAGAACTAGCTGCAAACGGGTATTAAACATATTTACGTAAATGTATTGCCATGCTTAGTTGGGTCCTATGAAAGGAAAGCATCCGAAAATCCGTGCCCATGGATGTGATGAGCAAGCCCATCCTAAGTTACGTCGCACTCGCACCCCCAACCTTAAATAATCAATTGGTGAGCTGTATTATGGTATTACAATGTGATGGCAATGCGTTCAGTTGACATCTGGCATTAATGACGAAGCATGTTATGTCTGTAGTTATTGGCAAGCAGTAGATATTTCTATTTACCTAAATACGCTAATGATATTTTGCAGGGAAAATTAATAACGGAAGTCTTTTTCTGTGTCGACCGGTATACACAGAGTGTTATTTATTGACAGAAGCATATGTCACAATTACAAAACTAACAGCTTCTTGAAAACACATTGTAATTCTTGTTGGCATTCGGTAAAACTCCTACTCCTGTGCATGCAGCATATTTACTTTCACTAGATTTGATATACGTTTGTCGTCTTTGCTTGAAATGTCTGTTCATATTGTGCGTCTTGTCCGCATTTACAATTAATGATGAGAACCGGATTAAGCTGATTCCCATTTCTGTCCAAACTTCCAACAGTGACAACTCCGTTCAGAATAAAGTAATTTGACTGAAATTTTCAATATTTTTTTTCATCCTCTATTTTTCAATTAGTATAGTAAGACTGGCCAACTCGTTATTACACTCTTAATGTATCTTTACATAAAGCTTTTCCAAACGCTGCAAGGCCATTTCTGCCATGATGTAGAATGGAATGTCCATTCGTTTCTATATAATCTGAAAAATCATTTGTGTGTGGTTCAATTCCCGGTGTCCAAAAACAGTACAGACCTGACTGCGTCTCATGTGTACTTTAGATGGTTTCTTTCAATTAAAAATACCATTTAAACATATGTATAGCACAGTAAACCATGCACAGGCTACACAGAAAAAAAATCACCGAAATGTTTACACACATGTCCATCGTGCCAAGTCAAAAATGTCAATCAGTTAATTTGGCACGAATGACAGTTGACACTATTACGGAGAATGACTCAAGTCGACAAAAATATTGTAAATTAAGTTATTTTGTAAATGAGAGATGTAATCACATGTTTTAAAGGGTACGCAAACCATGCAGTCTGCAAGATTTATAGCAATTTCTTGGATTTCAGAAGCAGAAGCAACAGAAAAGGTAATATAATAAAGAAATAACACTTGACATTTTGAACCAAGTTAAAATATGACGATTTCCAAGATACTAGGAAATGACTTAATTAATTATAACCAATCCACCTGTGTGTATTAACATTAATCTAGTTTCTGTGTCGGCATTAAGACACCATGATTCTAATGGACAGTGGGATATATGTATAAAGATAAATGTGGAAAAGATGGTGGTGGACGCTGTGCAACTGGTGATAAAACTATAATATGTGATTCCGATATCAGATAAAACAACAACTAATAATGATTAATATTCATATATATTTACCAAGTCGAAGTTAGACTTTTATAAACAAATTCATCATGCATGGCCCATTTTGCTACATGTATTTATAGTTAAAATGTTAGACGTTCACAGAAAAACGTAATATTACGCATCCTATTTTAAACTCAGTGCCCCCTTCGTTGTCTTGAATGTCTTCGATTCGCTGTTTTGTGAGTCGGTTGTCGAGATGTTCCTGGAATGCCGAGTTAATCCGAGAACAATGGTGATAAAAACTATGTATAGTTCATTTCTAACTTAGAGCAGAAAACTGTATTTAATGGAGCAAATATAGCTTTTAGTAAATAAAATAAAATAATTTACACACAAAAAATGCGTTAAATATAGTATAAAACAGAATAATTTAAACATTTTAACATGACCTCAGTTGTCCCGTTTCAAAGTTTTGGATGAACACAAGGCCGACTCGTGAAATGAAATAAAATGGGGTTTAATATCGTGTTCTATTTCGGCCACGTTAGGCCCTCCGTTATGAACCATTAATAAGGAATCCACGTCGGAAAATCCCGATGAACCTTTTTGGCAAATGCGGGGATCGAACACCCGACTCCAAGCTAGCGAGCAAGCGTCTTATTCAGTTACAAGACCGACACCTTCATGCTAATTGCTTCAATTAGTAGTTGTAACTTGATTCGCGACATTTAAGGGCCACCTAAATGTATCAAAAGGCCGCCAATCCGATAAAATCCATTCCATCAGAAACCGATTTGTTTCTTTATCAAGGATTGTTATCTATTAAGACGTCTAAAACTCGACTATTTATCAATTGAAATGACATGAGAAACTGTAGACATCTCCTTCACATCTGATTAATTATGTCTATCGATGTAAAAGATATTCCATATCTGTATATATTTCATTAATTTGATTTTGTTCCCTTTAAAATCTAAAAAAATAGCTGATTATTACTGTTGTGGAAAAACATGTCTGTAAACAATAAATGAATGAATTATCTACCTCACATGGCAGAAGATATGTGTGGTCGTGAACTTTGTTCTCAGGTTATTTCGACTGTAGCGTGGGGGAGAAGTGATATTTACGTAATGACCATATGGTTTGTGCAGCGTCATATTACGTCGCCATGTTGAATGTTTACTTTCCTCGCCTTCCATCACGGGTTTCAAGCTTTATTTAATTAAAAGCTATTGGAAGTGATAAACTATGTTAATTAATTATAATATTCCTAACACTTTATGGGGTAAGACTTCTTAAAGAAACACCGTAATAAACCCTGTGTTAAAAGTTATCTGCATTTATGTGTCCATACATGTGCTTCTAACTAAATTCAATGCTCCTATTACTTTTATATTGGATTTAAGTTTGAAAATCTGAATCATAAAATTCAATTTAGAAAAGGTGTTTGGGTACATTTTTCACGTGTTAATAAAGTAGATAAACTTGTAACAAATTTAGAACTTGTTTTTAATTGATGGCACAGATTGAAAACAACTTTCATCACTAGATGTCACTGACCCGTTGGTAGAAAATTTTAATATCGTGGTTTTGCCTAGGGACACCAAACGTGTCAGTAAGATGTTAAAACACACTTTTAATAATTCCAAGGACTTGGCTATAATTAGAGAGTCAGACCGGTGTGTTTACTCTCTGTAATCTCTTAATGCCCTTTAATTCATTTCAGAAATTCAAACAGAGCACATATTTTGGATGTACAATGTACTTTATAGTTGAAAAATTTCACATTTAGTGGTGTCATGTCATTTTGACAGCATTGTTCACATGCAATGCATTACATTTCACTGTTGTTTTTTTACCCAAATCTTCAATTGCTGCTGGTATACCAAGAGTTTCACATGTGACGCTAATGGGAATTCCTAATTCCAGTTGGTTTATTTGACAAAAACAAACCCCATTAGGTTCATATTATATAACAAGCCCCATGACATTTCTTGTCGTAATGTCGACCTTTCGGTATGACACTAGGCTACTGTTATAAACTAAAACAAACATTAATCTGAATATAATCGTCCATGAACGTGTGTATATTAAGTGAAAGCTGTATAGAATTATTCAATTTCATTGCATTTTGTCGTATTAAAATTTCAGAATGAACTGAGCGTTGGAAAAGTAATCACTGTATGCCTTTATCTTTTAAACTTAAGATATGGCTAGGACAGTTAGCGACGTGGTGGTGGTTGTTGTGGTGGTGGAGGAGGTGGGGGGGGGGGTGCGACTGTGTCCCGTTTCAAATATGTTCTATTCTGTCGAATTTAATCTTCAGCCAAGGCACCGGTTATTATTATTGCAAATTCGATTTATGCCTCAGCAATGTTAATGTTAACTTCTTTTGTTCAGAGGAAAATGGGCTTTTATGACCTAGTGGTTCAATGAGTAATGTACCGGCTCACCAACAAGGAGATGTTGGTTCGATCTAGATCTACGTCAAAAACAACATTCGAGATTTTCCAGGGTGGTGCAGGACAGGGGCCCTGAAAAGGAACAGCGTCAAGTCGTTCGTGGGGCTCTGAAACATGTGTATGTACATGTAACAGAACCCTCGCCAGTGCCTGTTTTCATTAGTTCGGTAGATACAGGGCCTTAAATCCCAATTCAATTCATTTCGCCGCAAAAGGATGCTTCGATGATAACTGTAAACAATTTTAACAATAAAATAGATTCGCAATTACTTTTGGGATCGACATAAAACTTTTATTAAATACAAGCAGTTAAATTACAAAATAGTTAGGAGGAAATTTAAAGAAAACTATTTGTTGGTTTGTTTGTTGAGACATGCTACAAGAGTTAATGTGTGATTATTTAAGTCAGTACTTGTAAATATGACTTTAAACTCTCTAACATGTAAAACATAAATACACCTGTAAACAGCCAATAAAGCGTGGGATAAAACAATAACCAAGTTAAAACAAACCATCAAACCAGAAGTGAATGCGATGTACGAATGTCTTGGCAAACATTTTCTGAGAATGGGCTGGGCTTTATCAAAGGAAGGTTGCTCAGTCGTTCGGGCAGTACACAAGTTTGTCGCAGTGAGTACGACACAATACACTAAAACTGACCCTGAGTAACTATCCGTGAAATAATTATCAGAAATATTTTAAATTGGATTGCCTGTTAGCTATACAAGGTATTATCGGTTTCTATGTATTAATTTGAACCATTGTAAATTAGCCCAAGCTCCGATAAGAATTATCGGTGGTCGCCTCATGAACTTAAACACCGAGTATAAATTTCAAGTTAAACGCATAAGATCTGATAATCAACAATGTCCTTTGTCCCGTGACGATAAGCATTGTGTATAAATTGCATGTCATGCTTAGCCTCAAGGGCGCTCACTTGATTGTGGACAACGCGTGGACAAAAGGAAGTGATGACAAGATCAAACGACCACATAAATGTTATTCTGAGCTTATGCAAACCAATCTCTCGAAATTCCTTCTAAAGCAATTAAAAGGATAAGAATTTCTAATCGTCACTTCTTCGAGGCTGATCTTGACCGGGTTCAAACTCGAGCCCAGACTCGTTGGTGAATCAACGATCTTTGAATCAACCTGACAGTTCATCATATCCAGATAATCCTGGGTTCAAGATCACCAGAATAAACTCATTGTCCTTATATTACTAACATATAGTTTGATTGGCATGCGAATTAGGAAGAAATTAACTCTAAGCCAACGATTAGACCCCTGTCACAAAGTCTTTTTAAAAGGTGCTTGTTAAAGATTAATGACACTTTGAAGGAAAATCAAGCCGACTATTAAAGGGATTATGAGTGTCAGACGAGAAAGAAAAGCTTGTCGAGTGGTTAATCCTACAGATATTTGGAAAGTGGACAACTTCACGTTGAATTATACAATGTAGATAGGGTTGCTGATATAGTAACTATAATCCACTTTCATGTGCTTAGGCAAGCGTGGAAAGTTTAATTAGGTAATATTCCGGACTGTATGAATACAACCCCATCAACAGCGCATTCCCAATTAACTTTATGGAATCTACAAATGGCAAGAGTTTAATTGGAATTATATTTTAATATAATCTATTAATACCCCGAGTCTTTCAGGAACTGGAAGACACCTGGTGTAAATTTCCAGTCTCATTGCATCATTTTACATTTTGCTATTGAGATTCCGACAGTTATTAAATCAGGTCGATTTAACAATAATTGATTTTACATCTCCATTTTTTAATCAGGCTATTGTGCATGTAAATACATTGTTTAATGGCTGTTTTGATGTGTGGCACTTTCATAATACATATCTTTCTCTCCTCTTTTAACACTAAAAACAAACAATAAATCGTCTCCCAAAACAACCCAAAGCTTCAAAAACCTATTGCACAGACTAAAAGTAAACCAAAATGACATTGTGTCAGTGAAATATTTGAAGTATTTAACGTAGGCTCTCTGTGTGGCGTGTGTCAGCCATTTCAAAATACATCATTTTATGCGCATACTTGATTCAATATTCGTCAGCTTCAAGTTTTGCAATATACACTCACAAATCGCTAAGTTTGAACGAATCACCAAGGTGGTCTAAATTTCAAACGAAATTTAATCATACCGTTTAATTTCATTTACATGTTTTTTATTCAATGTTTTTCTTTACACTTGAAGTCAAAAAAAGGTGAAAGGGATCTTTGTTCGTCGGGACTATTACGGTATCAATAACGCCTGTTCACTAGGGTGGGGCTGGTAAATATATATAAATACATGCTGAATTGATGGGTCAAGGAGGTATTGAGTGTGTGTTTGATTAGATATTCCATGACTAAACGAAACAGCAGGATTAAGAGTTTCGCACAAAGGTTAAAAGTACCGAGGTCATTGAATCTGAATCATTTAAAGAAAAAAATCAACCCATGGATAAACTATTGCTTGTCAAAATATGTACACCATTATTGCACCAAAGTGTAAGTTTATTTTTCCCATATAAAAGCATTTACTGCACCAATATAAAGACATAGTTATTTGACGCGGGTTAAGTATAGACAACATTCTTCACAGTTCGAATCAATAACTGCGGTAAATCTTATATTTTTTGTTGCTGCTGTTCTTTCCACGGTATCAAATCTTACTTTACTGATCTTCCATTTATTCAACTATTATGCATCTTGTCGAGTTGATAATTAAAATGACAGCGCTAATGAAATACAGTGAAGTAAATCATATTGAAAAATAATCATTGATCATATTAGGCGGTTAAAAAGAAAATTCCCTCCTACTGAAAAGTTGCATTTTATAACATATCTTGTCTTTCTGTGTACACTTGGGTAATTTTTTATACTGATATAATAGACTGCTATATGCTAAATTTACACAGCAAACAGTAATAACTGTTTAAAGATAAACATATATTACTAAAGAGTGGACTATTTTACATACTAACCAAAGAAATACATCTTTTTCATTTTTTAATATCTAGAATAAAGAGGTAATTGGTGAAAGATTTGAAAGTTAAGCCCAAGTTGATATATATTGAAGCTCATAATGAACTTATTTGAAAACTGTGTTTATACAATAGAATAGGGGTGTGTTATCCACCTTTAAATCGACGATAATTCCAAATGGCTGCTCACGTAATGAGAGTTGTTTCTTGATGACTAGCTATGTCACGATCATAACAGATGAATCAATGGAGTAACATCGAAAAACTTACCACGTGGAACCGACACTTTCAATTATCCAGTCATTAAGAACGTTTTAAATGGTACCCAGACAACCTCAGTAATTGAAGTTTGGGATCTAAGCACTTTTATTTACACGTGTGATTCAAGAAATTACCTATGACGAACGAATGAGATAACGAAACTAATGAATATTATACAAAACTACACGCATCACCGTTTTACTTCTTTCAGAAAAGAACCTGACATGTGCTTACTTGCATAAACAGACCCACAATCACCCGCATTCAGCTGATTCTCATAACTGCTTCTCGCCAGTTGAAATAATTAGATAGTTCATTACCTTTGTTCGATTATTTTGCCTCTGTACTAGACCCGTTTGACATTATGGACACATCAAATTTAGTTTGGTTATACATTTGGTATATATTTTTTGGTACACAAGGCATTTAAAAATATACACAATGCATAGCTCAGCGAACTTGACTCGGCGCCAATCAGAGATTAGTGGTTATACCCAACATGTTTACTCCATATGAAAGAAATACACATTTCAACATATTATTTTCAATTCTTCGGCTGTTTTAACCTTTTTATGTACATTTAAATATGACAATGTAAAAATACATACATTTAAAGCATCAAAAGCATGTTATAATTGCACGCCTTGATACATATATGTCATTCTAGAAGACAAATATAGTCTTAAATTCCATATTATTCTAAAAAAATCGTCAAATCTATCAATTCTACTTTTCACTGATTTTGTCTTCATCTTGTCTTGTTTTCTCTAACCAATATCGTAAACTAATGTCTGATGTATTGGAGCTTTAACACATTCTCGATTGATAACTTTCCAAACATAAAATTCATTTCATGAAGCATTATGTAAGAGCTAAATATGCCTATTGCAGGTCTTTTTCTGGCTTCAAACATTATTAACATGACAAGCACATAATTAACACTCTGGTAACCCGGTTGGCCCCGGTTGAACTAGACTGTGGATTGAATTTTTCAAATTATTTATTGTTCACAATCTAACTTTGAACTATTATATCAAGAACGGCCAGTTCTTTGTCTATTTCTTACATAATACATCTTAAAACTAATGGTGCACCTTTAAGTTTTTTGGGTACCGGTACGCTATTCTTGAAATATGCGCTTCCTTTAAGTTATTTGCATATTTGAAATATGTGTGAACCAATGCCATACATTCAAGTTATTTGGATATATTTGAAATATGCGTGAACCAATGGCGCACATTCAAGTTATTTGGATATATTTGAAATAGGCGTCAACTTGCATTGCATTAAAGGTAGAACAGTATACAAGATGATAAATAAGCACCAGTGCCAGAAAACGTCAATTCTAAAGTTGATGAATGTATTATATAAGAGATTTTAGTACCTGTGAAAATTCCTATTACAACAAAACCTTATATTCCCAAATATACAATTCAAACAATTTGGCAACTACATGTAGATGCAAAGCTCTGGGTACACTTAGCTTTCAAATTATAAGTTCCTACAATTTGGTTGCCAAAAATGTTAGCTTTGATTTTCCACAAAATGGTTTCGGTGTGATCATGTCGACGATGTCCAAAAAGTGAAGTGTGATCCAGTAAGCACATAATATACTTCGCCAAAGAAGCCAGCTTCAAAGGAATATGCTAGATTCACAAGAGGTGATTCGCCAAGGCCGTTAAGCAAGTTTAGATGGTTTATAGGAGATGAGATACTCGACTTTAGCCAGAAACACTCAGCTAGGTGTTACCCAGGTCACCATCGTAGCCAAGATCATACAAACTACAAAGCACCAGGAGAAATACTATCATGTGTATGGATCCCCCCATCTTCCTAGACCCTGGGATTAAACGACTTTCCATTTTCTTTTCAAAAAGTAATATTATACCTCTAACAAAACCCCCTCATTTATTTTATGAAATAATATGTTCTTATTCCAGAGGACTCCTTTTAAATGGAGCAACTCCTTACAATATGGAAATGAATAGCACACAAACTTATCTGTTCAAATTCGAATTAGCTTCATAGTTCGATGGAAGGCAGTGATATTTGTCTTAAGTATGTATACAGTGCTAGTTAAACTTAATAGACAAGAAACCCAAAACTCGATAATCTTATCCACGATTCTACAACACAACACAGCTCTATGGATAACAATAACTATTATATACACACAACATTTCGACAAGATTTCACTGGTCGTATCAAGCCATTCAGACTCCCATGTTGTACGCCATGACATGACGAAAACGGTCATCCTTTAATGTCCAGTGGAGTCCTGCTGGATTAGTATGGCGTGAATAGACAGACGGTGGCGAACTGGAACTATTCTAATTTCAATTAAGAATCACACCAATTAAACAGTAGTTAAAAAGGTCTGGAAAATGGTGCATTGTTCAATAGGGTAATTTCAATTCTCACCAGTCCCACTTCAAACGGTAATAAACCGTACTGAGAAATGTCGTTTATTTTTTTCTCTCACGAGAGTTCATCAATTGTCTGAATTATTTTAACTCACCAGTTGGAGCAACTCGGGCCGAAATCGCCTGCGGTATAATCATAGTAATAAAAGCGACATAACAAGTTAACCCCCTGGTCATTCAGTTTGATCTTTATGGTTGTACTAAAGGGTTAACCAGATGGCCCACATGTTTTATGACGTTACAAAGTCAAAATGTAATTCAACAATTGTATACAGAAGTCAAATTTATAAGGGTATTTTATTTCAAAAATATATTTACCGAAATTGATATTACGTACTGTTATATAGTATCAATAATATATTCAATTGTGGAGACATGAAATCAATAACTCGTCGAGGATTTTTTATTGTCTATTTCAAAACAATTTTATTTTTGAACAATATTTGATAATATTAATAAACATCTAATTAAACTTTGAATAACAACAATACATGAAACCTATAGCTGGAATCGAGTTCCAAAAGAAGATGGTATAAATGGGTCGTCCATGGGAAAGGGACTTCGATAATGAATTTCATTAAAAATGAACTGACTTCTTGAAGTAATGCTTGATTGAGCCTTTGAAAGAGTATGTCAAACTTTGGCGTAACAAAAATTAGAAAAGGAAGACATGGTTAAACATAAAATTCAAATATCAAATATAATAGACAAATATAACATAACACATATTATATTATTTGGAAAGGTAATCTTGTATCACAAACCTTTGAAAAACTATCTGAATATAGACCGGTAGTAAAATATCAATGTAATAAATTTTGTAGATCTGTTTACAATGGATTTGAGATAATTTTGTATGACGATACGGTTACACCCTTCATAAAACACAATTCAGGATTATGTGAATCAAGTCATAAAATAACCCCTCGTAAGTGCCCTGGAATTTTTGATATGTCATCGTTAATAATGATTATTTTACGTTATGAAATGAACGATAAAAAGTATACAATGCGAATAAAAAGTTTGATTTCATTAAATTGTTCAACCATTTAATTGCCAGTAAATCTTTGAATGAAGTGAACCATTTGGTGTGTTATCCTACATTATTTATGCTTGTGTGATAATCGATTCTACGATTTATCAAGTGGAAGTAATCCAGATCATTTTAAACGTTATTTGATATTTGTACCAATAAAAGAATGCTTTGGGTATGAATGGAGCAATATTCAGTGGTTAGTTGGCGCCATAGTCTTTTGAGAACTATTTCAGCGAGCTCCAAGATTGTCGGTGAAATTGTAGGCGAGGTACAAATTGTTGCATGGCTTAATCTCTGGAGTTTTTTGGAATACATGTAGGTGGGGAGTGCATGGAATGACATGACTGTCAGGTTACAGTTCATCAAATAAACTTTCTATTGATTATCCACAAATACTTTCTTTCGGGGTCCGTTGATGAATTTCAACTATTTCAGCAATACGTTTAAGTTTGGCTAAACATTTGTTTTTTGTCCATGTGGGAGGACATTTTTATCAACTTTCGTGGCACGTAAATTTATCCCTCACAAGCACATGCTCAAAAAATATTGGCATACTTTGGGGTTACTTAAACTGTTGTACAACATCGTGCACACAAGAGCAATGACCAATTGACAAAGGAATGTCTGGAGTGTCTTTATGTCTTTGAAGTGAAGTATTTTGTTTCTTGAGAGTTTAAATGTTCTGTACAATAAAGTAACAATGTGGTCCTTTATAAGATTTACAGGGATTGACTTTATATTAACAAGTCAAGATGGCTAAAGTTTTATTATCACAACTTTCTAATAGATTGGGATAACTTAAGTTGTTTTTTTATTTACGGGAAAGTATTCGATTGGAAAATATGTATAGATAGTTGCTTTCGGAATAATAAGAACAATTTTAAGCCAGGCGTAGTATTTTCAGAATTCATCCTGGTCTATTTTAGTTATAAATTATGGAGATTTTTGTTGGAAACCCGCTAATACTTTCGTGTATAACCAATATTTCAATAATTGAAATCAATATCTACGCATGTGTTGTGAAAATATCAAAGCCAAATGAATATGAATAAACTCTTTTATCATATAACAATGAATTTTGGAGATTTGGGCAGAGTCATTTAAAGTAGAGTAACCCAATAGTCATACTTGGATTGCCACTATTGCATAACGATTTTCATAATAATGCTAGAGATGTCATGGTGTAACTTGGTATATATTTATGAAACTTTCAATTGTTGGAGATTTGAGATTTCAGGTAATGAATCAGTTGAGCGACAGATAAAATACCAAATGGACATGGTCCTCTATACCGGTGGTCCATTGTATTATATGGGAAACGTCAATATTTAACGCCAGGGCCATGTTACTCTATCTTATTCAAAAACTATGATATTTTGTCACAAGCTATGTTTATTGAAATAAACGAGCCAGGTCAGAGATATGGTTATCTCGCGCGCTTCAATCTTTGAGTCCATTCTTATATAACAACATGTAGATTTTGAGTATACCTATATTGTAGGTATGTAGATTGATACTAAAGTATGGGCACGATACAATGTAAATAGATTTACAATACACTTACATACAGAGGAGTAAGATCGGATGTTAGTACATATAAACATAGACCTATAATGACTGCTTCTGTGGGCTTTGTATATACGTGTGGTCGTGTGCTAAAGCATTAAAAGATAATAAGTGAACCTTTATTATAATATTTATCTCCTATAAACTTTGCAAAAACAGCTTTGTTTTTTACAAACTGAATTCTAATTATGGAAATTAAGCTTAACGTCTTGTGAACACATTCTGTGGTTTTGAGACTAACTAATGGTAATGCGGATATAATTCTTCCACAACTGGAATTAAATTCCAAACGGCTCTTAGTTTAACGTATATTGTGTTCTGACAACTATACATATTCCCTAAATCTAATAGCTATTGCAATTCATAATTCTTGCGAAACAAATAAAACACATTTCCTTTGAAAATAGCTTTGGGTTTGTATATGGTATACACGTTGATATGCCTTCGCTATATTATTAATATAAACTGTTGTATACACACATTGATTGTTGTTGGCACTATCAATGTGTATAATTTATGGTGATCTATTTTAGACACTTTCGCGTGGCCGTTGTGAAAAATAGCGACTTTGAGTTCCATACAGTATGTCGGTTACATATATGTCCAGAAACAACCATAATATAACATCTTTGTCTGACCTAGTATAGTTCTTTAGAAGAAAACATTGCCGTGAACGTGCATCTTAGACAAAGCCAGATATTTTGATCTCAAATTTTCTTAGACATGTGTACATCATTAATGAATTACCATCTATAGAAGGGGACGCATGGTCACCATGGTGCGAAGGACGATGTTTCGGTTTTGGGGAGTGAATTGTTAAAGATATAGCGATGTCGGCTTTCTTCTCCATAATTTAACATTGAAAAAAACGACACAAGGGCGACGTCGTTCTTTTCGCTGGACGCCTCTTTTTAAAATTGCGAAGCACGAAGTGGCTGAAATAGAACACCATAGTAAATAGTAGAGTCAGTTCTTTAGTTTATCATTCGCTGTACAGAACGGTATGGTTGTTATTTCATTTATGTTGTACTCTGTCAGATCCTATAAACTAAGATTCGAGATTAGAACAGCAAATTGGGGCCACGTTGTTCTGCTTTTCTATACAATCTCAGTACACGTATTTCGGTTAGATCACTATGTTCTAGTGAAGATAACCATAATATACAGACAATTCCCGATTATTTTGGAAATAAGAGCTCAGCACCTTAAACGTTTTGAGTAGAATGTTTTATTTGCTTCAATGTATACTCGTATATAGTCTCTATAGCGTCCATCGGCAATCATGGCAAAGTAAACGGGCGGACAAACGTGGGTGGCGACAATCTAAGAACACAATTTTGAATTTTGGTGTGGGAGTACGACTATATAAGATGAGATTTATGACCTTGAACATTGTTTTACGACGTAGTGCATGCTTTTCAATGTTTAATAATGTATTAGTATTGAATCTTTACACGTCTATTATTCCCAGATAATATATTCATAATATCAACATGTTCAACGATATCCTAATGAGTACTCGTTTTCTATAGATCTCCGCAAATCGTGTACAATTTATAATTGATGGGCAAATCAATTGATTTACATATCCAATACAGACGCATCATTGTTCCTATTGATACGTGTACATAATAAATCGCTGGGCCTTTTGACATGGGATAAATCTATCACACTTAGATGATTATGGATGACAACTGATTTGGATAAACATGCAAGTGTGTGTTCCATGTCATCAAAATAACCGATGTGCAATGTGCTTTATTTGTAGATTTAACGAAGCTTACCTCGTGGGTATCCAGGGGGTCGGGTAGATATTTCTGTAAGTGGAGACGGTTGCATTCGAAGTTCTCCCTGGGCTGGCTGCATAACCTCAATACGTTGTACAGCTTCTGTGAGGTTATTGACCACACCGTCCATTTTATGCAAAAGGGAAGTCAGTGCCGAAACATCATGTTTCTGTGTTAAGAACTGGTCTTTGATGGTTCGGATTGTTGTATTCAACTTAGAAAGCACATCCTTTGATTCCTTGACATCTGCGGATAATTTTATAAATCTCCGATCCGCCGCTGAGGTCAGTCTTTCGGAACCCGTTGGCATTCCAGGCAAAGCTGAGACGAAATATTTCTCTTCGAACTTTTTCAATTTCTGATCCACGATGGCATTGACCTCCGTCATGTATTTTTTAAGACACTTGCATCCTCTTCGTTTCTTTTTCGGAGGATTTTCACCTTGGGCAAACACCAGAGCAATACATAAAGTTAGCAAAAACACTCCACGAAATAATCCAAATGACTTCATTTTATCAAGCTGATATTATCACAAATTCAATATAAATCAAATAAAGTATATCCAACTTCACACGATTTGTTTCCTTTTAACGTACTGAAAGCACCGTGCCCTTATGTCCATACGTTGATCTACGGGTTTTCAAAAATAGATACTTGTTATAAATAAAAGTAATTCCAAGTCAGTTCCAATGATAGTGCTTCAATTATTAGCAATTGACGGCTTAACATTCGGTCGATCAAATTTTAACTGACTTAAAGCCACAGACTTGGAAGAAGAGAGCGAGAGAGCTCGAACGCGCGTGTACACTACAGCGGCTATGAACGCTATACTGGCTGGCTCTGTATGTGTTTACTCAATCAAACTCGCGTTGCACTCATCCTCTTTGGCGATTCGCGGTGGGTGCGAGCGTCAGACATAGTCGGTGTTATCAAATTATCAGCCTGTGAACGCCAAGACACGGTTCAATGAACAATATGTTCATTTGGACTGTACCTTTGATAATTATTTCCGTCTTGAAGTACGGGACTGATTGAGTTTGATGGTTGTACATGAAATAGGACATCATCTCGTTCTGTCTCGGACAACAATCCTGAATCCTACAATAACGGAAATACCACAGTTAGTCAGTAGGAAATAATTTGTGACCACTGACCATCAGGGGAACCATGTCAGACCATTCACATATATCTCAAACGTCAAAAATATGTAGACCTAAGTAATTTAACGCTATATTAGTATCCTTGTGAAATCATGAATAGGCTATAATGGGCCGTGACGGGATTTCAATAAAAGTGTGTGAAATGGTCGTAATGTAGAATTGATGAGCTTTAATACATTTGTGGCAGTTGTTTAAAGTGTTTTTCAAACTGTATTGTGATATAATTATGTCGAGGACTGAACTGACAACTAGATAACTATAATGTGTATATTCCATTTCAGTGGGGTTTTTTTAAAAAAAAAAATGTAATATTATATAATCTAACAAATAGTAGTGAACTACACATTTAACAAAATGTCATAATATATTTCAGATAAGTTTCAGTGTTGTTTTTCTATCTCGATTTGAATTCCAGCGCTACAAGAAGACTATTATTATTATTCGTTCAGTACACTCAATGTATTGGCAGCTAGCGTAAGGTGTAAGAGTTTTTGCAGAACTATGGTCTCTAGTTTGACAAAACAAAGATCATGCTCTCCGGCTTAACCCCGTGTGGATTTCCCCGCTGCTAAATAGGCGCTACTAACATATTTAGTCCACAGAATCCCAAACCTATTCAAATTGTAAGTGGTGTAGTTGTGGCATGTGGTCTATTTTAGATATGTTATTTTGACTAAAAGGAAGGATCTTGATATCTAAGAACATAAATAATTTGCAAAAAAATATTGCTCCAAAAACGCTTCATATTCAACAAATACTAAATTTGTGAATAATTTTATTTGTCTAATACATGTAAGGGTGATGTAATTCACTCTCATGTACATAGCAATTCACCTTACTGTCTTTATTCAACATTTATACATTTCAATTTTCACACCTCGTTTCATTGTCGTGTTTGCACATACTTTAACAGTTGTCGTACAAAGTTGTGATGGATCACAAATCTTCTTATATTTATTGAGCGCAGGTAAAATAATCTATATAATATCACAGACGTGGGTGATCGCATCGCAGTGTAAATTGCTGAACAAATTTATTGGCAAGGCGAATCAGAGTCACGTGTCCTTTGTCATTTATTGGTGTATGTGAACTCGTGATTTCAAACATGCACAATGCACACACGTGTATGTAATTATCAAAGAGAGTTGGCTGCATAAACGTCGATATAATATCAGGCCTGGTATTTGCAAGGCTCTTTTCTGCACTTTAAATAATAGGCCTATAAACGCCAGTCATTTAATGAAAAATATTGTCTGGACACGTAGCAAATAATAATATAACACTTCAATGGTGGAATTATTTAGTAAATAATATTTTTCAAATGAGATGCCAACATTGATATACCTTGTATGTAAATTTGAGGCAGGTGAAGTCAAACCGATACAATGGCAAGAAAGTGAACGTCTAACTATAATTAGTCCCAAAGCCCTATTCCCACTAGCGTCAATTATCCGAAATCGTTCGAACTATAATATCGTTATATCGAATTTTAAAATACATGTGAAAGGGGACGGATCCAGTGTCTGACATTTTAAATGCCCACTGCTATGTCGTATATGGTATGTCGTTTGAGAGCAATGCCATAAAGAACATTGAATCGGTCAGCTTATTATAAGTTATATTACTCGAATTTTTATTGCATTGATTTCAGTAACAATCACCCCTTCAAAAATTTAAAAGTAAAAGCAAAACATTTTTAGGGAGGCTCCTAAATACGTGTATTGAGTTGAAATGGATAATAATTTTCTAAAGTTTGCCAATTGATGATATGATTAAATTAAGATCGTGGTTTATAGGATTGCAACCGACTGGTGGTGTATTATCAAGCCCTGCGTCTATTGTTAATGAAAGTGACATCAATAGCATATAATTTATAAAAAGCTGATTAGTCTATTTATTGTACGGTTACATAATTATAAGTGTTGTCTATATTTGGAGATAAGCTTTATGAATACCACAGTAGTAATTAAAATAACAAATAACGTATACCCAGCATGCATCGACTCTGGTTGTCAGGGCGGTCAACCGCCATTATAGCAATACGGCTACTGACAACCGTATTTTCTATTTATATCCTTGTGATTACCAGTCAGAATTTTGTTTATAAATTACAACATGTAATGATTTATCCCCGCAGAGTAGAAAAATAACGCCTGAATATTTCTCTTTGTACAAAGCATATATCTCTGCTTGAGGGTCATTCCTTTGATGTTGCCGCTCATGTCGCGAATTACACCCTTATCCTGGTGTGCGTTTGATTAGATTGGACAAACAAAAGCCATATAACAAGATAACCGATGTAAATGTCTGATTCGCGTATCCAGTGTCTTGCAATAAAAGTCTATTGGTCGCTTAAATAGAGTCTGGATGAACAAACTAAACACGCTTGACCACCGACATGGTCGTATAATAATATAAATGGGCCCTTCCTACATAAAGATTTGATTAAGAGATTAGGAACGATGAAGAGAGTTGTAAATCCCACAACACCGCATAAATCCATTGAACCCTGACTGCTTTTATTAACATAAGTATGGTTAAATAAAGGATATACAGACACAATAACTAATTGAATGTTTATGATGTTGTATAAATTGATACTCATACATATTATACCTGTAATATATCAATTAGATTGTATGCAATATTTAAGACAAATCGTCCTAACCACTATAGAGATAAAATATACTGTTTTAGATAATAGTTCATAATTATCTTTATTTCTTCACGTGAGTGATAATGTTTCGTCTTTACTCTTTTTATCTATTGCATTATGGTAAAATAAAATGAAATGCAATGGGGGTAAACGTTCTTCTTTTCTGCACCGAATGGGCTGATGAATACGGGCAAAGCTCTGCAGTGTGATCTGATGGAATTTGATCGGACAACTTCATGATTATGGTTAAATAATTTATTGTTATTTTAAAGAGGTTTCATATGTTAGCAATAAGCTATGTATTTTATCATTCAGAATCATGACTACATGGACATAAATCTATAATATTTTCAGTTTTATTCAGCCAAAATCTTCAATGTGCAACTTATGAAATTTTGAAATCACGGTCATCAACTAAATAAGAGTCTGAAATAATGTACAATGGGTTCTGGTATTGTATAAATTGGTTACATTCGGTACACAAACAACAATCCTAGTTTATTATTTTAAATGAAACAAGCTATGATGTTATCAGGGTTTGACATTATGATGTTAATCAATAATTTATGTTCTTATTCGACGTATCAGTTTCTAGGATGGGACTTAGTTTTGTATCATCAGGTGGAATTTCTCGAAATATGAACATGTGAGTCATCGACCCTTTCTGTTTTCCGCAATTTTGCATGGACACACTGCTAATTTACGTTTAAAATTGTTGACAGGTTGTCTACATCAATAGGATGACAAATCTTATTTAGTATCGGCGATTTCGGATATTAACTTCCATAGATATGGCCCCTGTTTATTTCGCAGCCGGGCAATCTAAAGAGACAAGTCATCAATCTATCTGCTTGATATTTATATGCATTGTTAAAATTAGTGACAGGAAGACGCCTATTGAATTTAAACAATCCCTGGTAATTATTACTCCAGTTGTGTCGCTTATTTGCTTATAATCTGAACTGCTTGATGTATATTGGGACTTGTTCTCATTGTAAAATCATTATGGACAATCTAGCGAAAGCGATTATAATCCAACCGGTTGCAATTTATATGCGCTGTTCAGATACGTGAAATAAAGATGCCTGTCAAATTCAACAATTTCCATTGATTAATTCTAGAATCACGGCCCGTGCTTTAACCACAAAGGTCATCATAATTACACATATTTCTGATAACTATTTATATGGTTATTCAAGTTTCAAGTTATTGTCGTTAATGTAATTATGCCAGAGAATCGTTTCACGGCCCAATATTTCTAGTGAGAGAAAAGTTATTGAATACTCGAACGACTTAGCTGTTATGTGCCTATATTTCATAGCTTGGTAACAGGGGCGGACTGGGCTCCTGAAGGGGGCCCTGTGCAGGGTAACTGAAGGGGCCCTACCCTTTAGAGTCAAACACTACGAACAACCGCGGAGGGCGAATCCCGACGCTCCGAGCGCCGAAGGCTCGATTTTTTTGAGGAGGTTCTGGGGGAGGTTTTCCCCCCAGAATTTTTTTGAAATTCGCCAGCCGGAAACCCGTTTTCCAAGCATCTGGGGATCTTTTTTGGAAAAAGTAAAACTCCATTTTGGCGGGGAATTTCTCTGGGGTAGTAGGCCTATCGTTTTCTAAGCATAAGGGGATCAATTTTGGAAAAAGTAAATCTGCCGAATTTCAAAAACAAATACTTAAAATATAAAATTACTTAATAAAATATTAAAATTACTCAAAAGTAATACTGTAGGCCAGTAATAATAAACAAGACATTGACATATATATCAACTTATGATGAATTATGGATAAAAGACTAATTATATTAAACTGGTAAACGTACAAATAACCAAATTAGTAGTTTAAACTTACAAGTATTACATGACATAAGACTGAATACTACTGCAACTGAATTCCATGTCCGAAAAATACCGCCAGATACCAGAAGCGAGAAAAATGCTATTTCAGCTGAATGGTGCTGCGCCGAAAGTGCCCGAGGGCAAATATCACAAGGTCCTACCCATATGTCATCAATTGGGCCCCCAATTTTGACAAAATAAATCACTATTTTTACTGAATTTTGAAAATAGGGACCCAATGGTCACCGAATAGAGGCCCATTTACCAATGACAAGTGGGCCCCTACCCTTGACTATAGGCCCCCAATGTTGACAAAAATAAATCACTATTTTTACTGAATGTTGATGTATTTTTGAGTTTTTAAGCCAAAATTGGGCCCCTCTTGAAGCAAAAGGGGGCCCCTTGGCCACATGTAGACTACTGACATGTAGAGTGGGGCCCAGCTTACGTCAAATATGGGGCCCAAGTGGAGGGAAATTGTAGGGACATAGCTAGCTGACATGGGGATGGGGGCCCCAAGTGGAGGCAACTGGGGCCCCAAAGCCTTGTCACAGAAATTATAGGGGTTGCAACCCGCCTTTGACACTCTTTTAAACCCTTTATGTTCACTTTTACATTAAAATATTTTTTTCATCTTGTTTTGTTTTTTTTTGGTAGTGGGGGCCCGCCTGTGCAAGCACGGGCGCACAGGCGGGCCAGTCCGCCCCTGCTTGGTAACCTGTTTTAATTTTAATTTTCATGTAGTCTACACATTTAAACTGAAACGAAATTCTGATTAGCGTCCAACTGGCTTTCTGCGACTGTACTAATGAAGACGGGCGTACGCCATGCAGTGTGCTTCCAGGGAAATAATTTTGCCCGGGGAAGCGGCACTGTGGCCTACTCTTACGTCGAATTCCAACTGTCAAGGGATCTTCTATGTGTACACGGGACCTCGGTTTTTCGTTTTCGTCCCACACGAACGACTAGGGGAAACCTCGTCGGAAAATCCCGATGAACTTTATCTGCCAGTGCAGGGATCGAACAGGCTAACGAGCCAGCGTCCTACCGGTTTGGCCACTGTGGCTCCAACGCATTTAAAAGAACATGCCCAAACAAATAAACACGTCAGATTTTGCTTATTGTACTGTTTCTACAGTACCCAAGATGTATCGTTTGTTCAGTTTGAATATTCTTATTTATATGTCCTGCATTGTCTATTATGAAAAAAAAACATGCTTGTAATGTAAATAAGACCGCCGGATCTTATTTTTATTGTCACAAATATTCACCCATATAATACTTGGCTATATCTTTATATTCCCTTTCCGACTTACCAGCTTAGATTTCACACTTCAAATAACGTTCATCGTAAATGACTTAGCCACGGAAATGAAAATTAAGTGCAAATTTAAGTACTATGATTCATTTTTAACCCGAGTCTTTATCCAATAATAACTGGTATTCCAGTTACATTTATTTTATTACAGACTAAATTGGGTTAGAATTACATTATAATTCAATGTCATGTTTATGTATGTATTTTTCTAGCTTCTAATAACCAGTATTCAGATTTCATGTAATTGTCTTTTATACTTTAATTGTGTGTTTGAGAATAAGCCAGCTTGATAAGAGTATGGGAACAAGTTTTTCTCTTTCAACCATTTAAACTTTAATGTTGGTTAAATGAATGGTTTTGTTATTGTTAATATTAAGATACAAATCTACAACAATTTAATTCTGGAATGGAATAAAACTCTGTTTTGCTGGCTTTTGCAGATTGAAATACAAATCGTTTAATGTATGGGTGCTATTTAATTTTTTGCAGATAAAACTGATCGAATTTCATTGCTTCTTTATGTGCAGAACATCCTAACGACTAGACATTTCCCCTTGACAGGCCCTCCGTCGTGCACCACAGTTAAGGGGACACCACACTGGAAAATTCCTGGTGACAGTCTTAGCTAATAGTGTGATCGAACCCGAATCTCCTGGTTAGTGACCTAGTTGAGCTTGTAAGAGCAAGTCTTTAAATGGTCAGAGTAAATGTAGGTCAAGGACATGGCATTTTTTCATACCACTCTGTCCTACTTTTTCGTTTACGTCAGTTATTTTTAAGTTGGCCTCTTATACTTCACTAATGGGATTTTATTGTAGATAATGTTTTTTTGTTGGTATATCCAATAAAGTCTGATGAGCTTAGGTATTGATTTAACTCTTAATAATTCACATTTCATGGCTTCAGCTTCCAGAAAAAGCTCTTCAAATTATTTAAACAGTTGGATACGCTATGTAGATCATCCTATCCAGACAGGGCGCATGTAAGTGTAGCACCTACTAACAAAGAATGACCCCAAAGAGAAACATGTTTATGGGTACCCGATAACATAAAATAGATTCATAGATATCTCAAGAACAATTTATATAACCAATTTAATTTTGTTTGATTGGTATTAAAACATCGCAATATGTAAGTCGAAATAATGAATAGATATAGGAACATAACCTTATTCATATACATGTAATTTGAATGGTTATCAGTGTAATATACAGGATATCTACAACACAAACAGCTCAAACTAAACTCTTTACAATTTCCAATTTCAATATTCTTTCGATTTGGGAATTACACATTTATTATAGCAAGTAAATATGTTCGATTCCATAAAATGGATCTTTTCCATGGCGGTTACACCCAAAACAATTCCGGTGTTTCAGCGTCAATAAAACCCCATACTTGTTTGTAATTTGTTTCAACTCATTACAGAGTCTCTCCAAGTTTCTCAGATATGTTCGTGTCACCCTATCGTTTACATTCGATTACCTAGTCACACAGTTTTGCTTGCTCTTGTAATCCTCTTCAAGCCCTTGTGTACCATGTCCAAGTAATCCCCTGGTGTAACTGGAGTGCCGATTAGCTAATATAACAAGATAATCAAGTGTCACCAACAGGAATCTGACCGGGAGATCGCGTAATCTAACTGTGAATGAAATAATGTTATTTGCTCTATTCAAGTGATTATGTGATGGGCAACTTGTGGTTCAAAAGAAAACCGTTGAAAATATTGTATCCCAATTAAATAATAAAGGAAAAAATATTATGATTTTTTGATTCCGAAGTATTATACCTCTAAACATAGGATTGGGGCATTTTCTCTGGAACTGTCCCATGGGGGAAAAATACAGGACTAGTAGAAAATCGGATTAAGATTAAAATGTCAAACATGTGGGAATCGTAAAATTTCGAGACGGACAAGAAATTGGGGTGAACGAAGAACTAACTAAACAATTAAATTGAGCGCCCATACAAAAGTGATTAGGGGTGGGAAGATTAAATCACAATGGGAAAACACGGGGTTAAATCTCTCTTCGATAATTCGATACTCCTTAATGACACAACGTAAACTACTTGAACTACTTAAGAAAGTGAAAGACGATTTGGGAGATTAGATAACCGGTCGACGTGATGCTCTAACAATATGACTAGTATTCTCCCACTGATCATGGTGTAACTTTATATATCGTAACACTTAAGTGTCACCAAACACTGACATAATTAATCTAAGAGAAATGAGATATGTACATAGATTATAACCTACCACTGATTTTGACACATTAATACAGATATATTTAATACATTAAGAAACATTTTGCTACTTGTAAGATCGTACTAAATGGAAAGTTTGTCGGTTGTTCAAGAAAGATTACACATTTCCTCTTGTATGCACGACCTGTTGTGAAATTGGAATCATTTTCAGAACCACGTTTTATAAATACAATACGACGATTTTCGAAAGCTGTTTAAATGATCAATTCCATTTGGTTATTTGATCAGTTTTTTCCACAATACAACACACAATGCACATGTTGGATTGTAATTAATATTGACGTTTTCATAACGGTTTCCTATAAACTATTTTTTTATTTTGGTAAAATTACACATACCTATGATTTATTATACACAGGAATTTAATAAATGTATTACCTAAAATCCACATCATTGACTCTTGGCCTTCGTGTTGCAACGCTAAACTAATTTAGCATCACATACTCTTTTCAAATAGGTTATCGCTTGTACTCTTTAACTTCTTTTTGAATGTTTCCTGTGATAAGAAGCTATGGTGTTGATGAAGATGTCACCATTTTATCACTGATCCATTAAGAAATTTATTATAGATAATTACTGCTACACATAAAGTTGATATGTTCTGATAGACTTGATGTTCTGAAATTCCACAAACGTATCAGTCATAATCAACAGTTAATAACGGGAGTGAACCTTTTATCAACTGCCAAACAGTTGAGGGAAACGTTATTGAAACATTTATAAACTGTATCGCTGGCTATAAAATGCTTTGGATTTCTATCTGAAAGGATCGTATAAAAGAGTTATGGGGCTATATGGAATTCTCAGATGAATCATTCATAGAAATCATCAGGACGTCATCAAGACGTCATCAAGACGTACTGATACCTTCCGAAATCATTTTACAATCTTACAGATAATATAATATTGTTTCCACGTGCGGATAAGAGATATCTGAATGGTGTGGATCTCCCCCTCCCCGCCCCCGTCGTGTTCATAAGCGTGCGATGTCACACCCACAAACAGTTAAAACTTGTTTACCCTTTTAAAACTGTAAATAAAAAGGAAATAATAAATGCTACCATATGCAAGATGTGCTTGCGGCCTACTGTTCGTGGATATAGAGAAAATAGTCTAATCTTACATTCTCGGAGCTGACGACCACAATGTCAAATACAATTACATACCATTTAAAATCCTTTAGGTGTTACCAAGTTACAAATTCATTATCCATAATTTTCTGCTTTTCTAATTTTAACAGCTTTTGTTATCTTTGTATGTTTAACAGGACGAATCAGTTGTAAGTTATATAATGATCACGTGCACGCATGTCATAACCTTACAAATCGTTGAACCATTACTGAAGGGAAATATCCTAATTTATGTAAGAACGATACACCACTCCATCGGTAAGCACCCATTACACCATTTGATGGTTGACGATTGTCGTAATATCATTATTGACTTTGAGTCTAGAGTAGCCTTAATTCGAATTTCAAGATTCTTATAGAAATCCTAGTCTCGGTCACCCAAAACCCCCTAGTCTTCAACGTACGGAGGGTCTGGGTCAGTTCTCAATTTTTGACGAAAATTTACTGGATAATCTACCCCATAAAAAACCAAACTCCCGGTTACGCATGGGCAATGGAACTTTTTGGCTAAAGTCTCGGTAAGGGATAGATATTACGAAGCCGGGCCGATTTTGCTAGATTCTATTGGCTAAAGCAATGACGTATATATATATTAACGTCATTGGGCTTAAGCCTCGGTAAGTGATAGATATTACGAAGCCGGGCCGATTTTGCTAGATTCTATAGAGCGAGACAGAAATATATCCCACAATTCACTAGGCACATAGCAACAAAACAGAGACGAGAAAATAGCATGAATCGCGATGAAGAATTAAGAAGATTGTGAGAAGCCGTGCGTCTGATTCATAACGAGAGAAAATTACCATTTCAATTAAAACCTTTACAAACAAAATTTTAGAGAGTGTCATTGTTGACAAGCGAGATGTTTTGATAGATTCAGTACGTGGTAACTTAAAAGACTGGATAATCCAGACAATGACCGACTTTCCGTCAAATTTTGAGGACCCATCCAGACTAATATTCGTAGAATATTTGTTTGGATGATAGAGACTATAGAAATCCATGTTAAAAATACATATTATTGATGTTTATATATTAAATATCATGCATTTTCAGTATTCGTTCATGGTTCAGTCTGTACTAACACTTTACTCGTCTTATTTACCGTTTTTATGCTTCATAATTGTGGGGTACATTGCTATCGCCGATATCCATCTGATGGTCAACATTTCAATTCAATCTTTCTGAAATCATTCACGTGAAGTCCATCCTATATAGGAAAAAAAGACCCCAATGGATTCAGGTAAGTAAGGCATAGAATAAAATTGATATTTTATAGTTCAGAGAAACTCGTGTTCTGCGTTCCTGAAAATAAAACAGCTACCTATCTCCCTCAGTTTGTCAAATTCGTCTAGCGGATAATCTTCATCGTATATGGGCGACCACGCTTGTCCATTCTTGTCGCACCAACCTATGTATACGTTTTCTATATTAAAGGGGCATTAGATAAGATTAGATAAGAGATGATAGTTCTCGTTAAAATAGTTAAAAATGATAACAGAATATGCTGAAAATTTCAATAAAACTGCTTCACTCTGAACCGAGATATTAGCGATTCAATTTTAGGCTAGACCTGGTCGTCATTACTGACGTTGGTGTGATAATTAAGAAAATATCATCCATCACAAAACGTATTCAAATCCACTAAATATCGCAGGCTAACGATGGTACCGAGAGTTGATAATGGTCTTGGTAGGTTAATTTACCTACTTAATAATTTAGGTAACATTTACGGCATAAAGAAAGACCTGCAGATTTAGCTCTTCCATAATGCATGTTTAACTTTCGTCAAATTACTATACTTGTGTACGTTGGGCCCGAACGATCACTCTGCCCCTACATTGATTTATATATATATATATATATACCCACCTTAAAATATTTGTCTATCATATAATTACAAATCTGGCAATAAAGATTAAGCAGGCGGTCCCCCCTTAAATAAAACCTCATTCATTGACACGAAACAACTATTATGTGAGAATTAGGTCGAAGACGTGTACTATGAAGTACCAATTTACCTAATACAAGCAACAGTTGTCGCCTTAAGGTCACTGTGTGTGTAGTACGAATACCAAATACACAGCGGATAAGGGGCTAATAACACCTCCAATTCACAAAACATACATATTTATTTAGTATTGGAATCTGATATGAACTGCCCACACTGCGATTGGTTGTGTCAATAATAACATTGTTTATTACACCCTGTTTGTTAGCGTCTTGTGCCAAACTTGTATTTACTTCACGACCAAACACTGGCGATTAAATTACTTTCATCTACCCCCATGTCCTATCGCCGTAATCATCAAAATGCATAGTTCCAGGTTCGGATTACCATTCTTTCCCCCAGTCTTGTACCCCCTACGTTAAGATATTCATCTGAACGATGACAAACGTCATCAAGAGATTATCGACCCCCTTACAGGAACGATTAGATGATATTATATGGAGTGGTACGTATGACCTTTAGTTGCTTCTCTTGTTATATACACTTAAAACTTATCATTTAATACTTTAACCTTTAAAAGAAAAATTATTGTATCTTTGTCACGTCATTTAAAGTTACATTAGTTAAGAGCTAAATCTGCCTATAGCAGATCTTTCTTTGGGCCTGAAATGTTTTCTAAAGTAATAATTATACATTAATTAACTGATCCAGGCCTTAATTAACTTTGGATGGCATCCGATTGCTCCGATATTAAACAGATTAAAACGTTTCAGTGATACTTCAAATATGGCGGACCCAGACGGTTCGAGCCTTAGCGTCAATCAACCTGGACCGTGGTTGAAATTATTGCACACGTCTGCCAAATCTTCAAATGCCAATATCTTCGCTTGCAATAGAGTAATTTGAATAAAATTTTCAAAATATTAATTTTACATCATCTACTTTCGAACTATTATAGCAAGAATGGCTAGTTCTTATCTTTATCTTGAATAATGTAACTTTAATAACAGTGAGTTATTATATTCCATCAAATTTTTAAGTAATGATTAAGGCGCATTTATGTCCGCAATGATCACATTATAAAAACACAAGAGATTATGAATTCTTTATGGCCAAGGGTAATGAATTGGTACAGTATATAGGATTCATCTATTATAGTTTATGATGGAACCGAATAAGCATTGAGGTCTTTTCGTCAGAATAAAAACACCACACAGCGTAAAAATAATTAAGTACACGGTTAGAGTGCACTCTAATTGTTTGTTACCAGTCGCAATACTTTCGTGTCAATCAAATGACGCAGAGAAAAGGTCCAGATCAATTGAATAGATCCGGACAAGAAGTGGTATCACGTGTATAAGGCCTCACCACCCCGTGTATAGAATTATAGCCCCGCACGGGTAACGATTGATTGAGGGAAGACGCAGGTGACGACAAGATAGTTTACGTCAAGTTTAAAAGTGGGACAGTCCGTCCTATATATAAAATATCTTTCACTGAAATATGTTCATTTGTTGAGGCAATTTGGACACAGCTCACCAAATGTTCCTGGGCCGTCATCCACGACACAAGAGCCAAAGCTATTTTTAGTCTTTCTTCCCCTTTCATTTTGTCACCTTTGATGAACCTCAAACATGCTTTGGGGCAAGACGCTGGCACATGTTGCTTCATCTGTGGAAGAAAGCGTTCTACCCGACGAAAGTTTTAGGAAAAGTTAGAGCCGGTCTAAGAGACGAGACTTAACATTAAAGTCTATGGGGAAATCATTGTGGCTGTATGAGGACAGACAATGGAGGTCGAATACAGGTGCCGACAATTATAGGTTGGGTGCTGTTATAAACTTTTATAGCATGTCGTTCACCCTTTTTCGTATGGCACAGTGAGTATGGCACTTGTCCAATAAGTAAGGCGGTGGCTCACTAACGCGGGGGACTGGGGTTCGATCCCGGTGTTGGTGGAAAAAAGATCTCTCGATTTTCCAGCCCCCCCCCTTATCGGGTGGCAAGAAAAACGTTTGTTGGTGCGTAAAAAAAACCTTTAAAAAATCTTAAAGGAGTAGGCTATAGCACCACTGTCCCGGTAAAATCTTCCCCATAGCACACTGCATGTCCAGTTGGTGCAGATAGCAGGACTTTAAAATCTAATTTCATTTCCTTCTGTATTACATTAATTTGGACACTTGAAATAAGTTCATTTATATGAAAATCGTGCATAGATAAAAATGTTCACTTCACTATGCCTGTACTATTGAAATAACAAGTGAACCAGTTATATACCATATTAAAAAATCCATATTTTCCTTAAATATTAAACTGTCTGATCCACGAACATAATTTAACATTGGAGTTCTCGAACCTGACTACTACTGTTTGGTTGTTCTGATGCTAAAGAGTGATAATAGGAGAAAAACAAGCAACCCAGACAAGTGAAATAACAGGTTCGTTTGATCGTCGGTGGGGGCACTAAGACAACGCAACATCTTCTTCATAACTTCCCTCTTCAAACAATCAACAAGCCATGGCCCCATGCCACGTTTTGTCAGGTATCATCGGTCTTGCGTAACAGACAAATAAACACTGAATTCAGAAGCCGGTGAAATAACGATGTAATATTGTGGCCGATTATGTATAGGATATTAACCTACCCGAGGGTGCTATATTATATAACCCGCGGGCGCAGCCCAAGGGTGATATAAATATAGCAACTGAGGTATGATTGGTTAATATCTGACATATACAACGCCCACCCTTAAATTAAATGGACTCTTCCATTACAGGCCAACGACGATTGGGCTACCTACTCGGTACTTTCCGTCAAATAACGAATATTACCGAATTTATCACGTGAAATTACGTGGTTGTGTTTGTTTACAATTCGCCATTTTGAAGAATTGAAAAGCAAATGAACAAAAAAAAATGGATAGGAGTACGAAGTCAGACGAATAATCAACCCCTTTAGCAAACAAATTGGCGATGGAATTGATGTGGATGCGACTATCGATGAGGATCTATTCAAACCTAAAGAAAATTTGGATCAAAAGGTGTAGTGTGTGGACGGAAAGATGATTCTGAAAGATATCTTAGACATGGTCGAGTATGGATAACCGATTTAAATATGCCGATAAGTACGCCGTTTATTTCTGTCTTGAATGTTACAAACTGTACCATAATACTTTTTTAATTGTTACAAGAATAAAAATTTATTTCTGTGTTTTTTTATATTATTTCGATCATCAGTGGTTGATAGGAGTCGAATACATCGACCTGAGATGACGTCATTAGCGGTTGATATTTCATATCAACCTGTCACGACGTCATCAGCGGTTGATATGAACAGAATATCAACCTATGATGACGTCATGGCAGGTTGTTATGAGATATAACTGCTATGCACATCAAAGAGAAAACTACCGCCAGTTGTATATAACATAATCGTAACTTCCATTTCAATATCAGACCACTCGGCAATCATCCAGAAACGGAACAATGTAATTTTCAACGAACCGTACATAACTTGTGCCTTTGATCGTAGAGTAAACATGTTGGTATCTAGACCCTAGTACATGTGTACAGTTTGATTAACGTTTCGTATTTGTGATGACCCACTGAGTAGGTACCTCTATTTAATTTGATATCAGTTTGACTCGATCCATTGATTACTAAATTCTTAACTTATCGTACCATTGTACTCCGATGATTCATAACAAAACATAACTTCTATCAATATAGGCTGTATTACTAACCCAGAGCTCCGATGAGGTTGGTGAACGACCTAAATTCCTTATAACGTTGTATATCTTTGTTATGTATATTAAGCTTTTTATATGTTCAAATGTGGTATTTCCAATTTATTTATCTAATCTTAATAATCGATGCTCAGTTCGTCGTATATTTCTACATAATTCAAATCTATGGTGGCTAATAGGGGTCAACTAAAATCCCACCAGCACCAGGAAGACTACACGACAGAGTCAACTTTCGATTTTATTGCATGATTTTTGTCATAACGTGGACTCATGTCTGTTTCAACAAGACACACACATACTTAATTTTACTAGTACTATAGTAGTATAATACATGCAGGAAGCTGAAGAGATAAATATAAACCAACAGTTTTAAGAACAATGCGTATTACTTTAGCAATAATTGTTTTCGGAAAATAAAAGTAGAAGATATCAGATGTGGTATCGGGTGTTATGGAATTAAAAAGAATAACCTGCCTTATGTACGAAAATAACCAATACTTATAGATAACTGGGTGATAGTTTAGACCAAGATTTTTAAAAGTAAGAGATAACTTGAAAATCAAGGCCACGTAGAGGTCACCACTAGACAAGGGATATAAAGACAAGGGTATAACAATTACTTCTTCTCGCAAAATAAAGGTACATAAAACTAAATTCAAAACAGTGTTATTTGATGTCCTTAAATGAAAGTGGAAAGTGAATATAGTTGCCAACTTTGATGTATTGTACCGTCACCTAAAGACCCAAAACAGTTTGTTAGAAGTAGTGACCCAAATACGCTTCCATACGATAAACCTTGTTGTAATTTTACTCGATTTTTGCCATTGTTTCGTTGTTATGCCGTGATATCGACATTTTGGCTTGTCGATAATACGACAAAATTAGGATGAAGATAAGACAAACTGTCGAGATGTCGCATTATTGACTTACTCTTTAAAAAAAATATTTTATAAAATTTCTGAAACACTTAGCATGAAATGTTTTTATGAAAAAGAATATAATTACGAAAGATGATAGGTCTGTTTTTCAAACCATCCGAATAATAACATGCCATTGGTAGATGATGGCGATTTTCTGCTTAGGTTAAGCATAGAGATAAGCAATATGATTTATCAATTATCAAACTTAATATTTCCATCGTAATACTTGGACTCACATTTTATGCTCAAGTTGAGAATATTGATATAAACAATTTAATTGGTAGATGCTTTGTAAAAAGATTAAGTTGCAAGTAATCAATTATTAATTTGATATGTTGTCGTGTCGTGCCAGTCACCATTATTGTCTGTTTATTGACTCCAAATTTTTTGCAATACTGTGCCATTAGTTATGATGCCTAACTACAGAATATACAATAATAAGAAGCGTTGATCTGGCTCCGCATCCAAGGAAAGGGGACGTATCCTGTCATTGACTGTTTGAAATCTTTTCACCTGATTAAAGATATATCACCAAACTGGACTAATAGATTTATGATATCATATACCTTTCATACGATAAAAGACCGAGACTATGTCACACTTTCGTTCGAGGACGCATGATGCCACTTTCCATGGCTGCCTAAGGTTTATATTTAAACAACTGGTGGTGGACTTGGTTCCAATGTTATCTTCTGCACATGATTTTAAGCTTCCCCATCTAAACTACCGCTGGTTTGGTCTTTATGAAATGAAATGGGGTTTAACATCCCACTGTTATGCACCTAACCTGGGCTAATTGAAGACGGGCATACGCCATGCAGTGTGCTATGAGGGAAATTTTGCCCGGGCAGCAGCGCTACGGCCTACTCATATATCGAATTTCAACTGCCACGGGATCTTTTACGTGCACGCCAATGTGTACACTGGACCTCCTCCGTTTATCGTCCCATCCGAACGACAAGACAGATGTCCCTGTTAGACCCCCCCGTTCTGCATCACTGACAAGAGGAAACCATTCCGTAAAATCGAGATAATGACCTAGTTTGTGTCGAGTGGATATTAAACACTATTTTTCTTTCTCTCTCGTATTGTCAGATTACGAAAAGAGCTAGATTTTACATGGTCCCTTTCGGCCACCATAATAATTCTATTGTATGAATGGTGAGAGTCATACACACAGTCAAATACCGGAGCACAAAAATGTGAGTGACACAGTAAACAAGATCTTAAGCATTCGAACCCGATTCAATAAAAGTCGCATCTAAACTAGCAAAATTACCTTTAATACCTGAATAGGATGGGGATCTTATGTTAATTTACATGAATATCGTGTATGAGAATAAGACATGTAATGGGGATTAAGTCACGAAGGGGGACCTGTCTGTCAATAGGGCCATTCAGACGACCGAAACGATTTGGCGCCGTGCCGGTTTTCCAACTGTTGATTGTATCCAAGTTAAATAAGTCCAGCAAAACATCAGAGAACGACGTATTGTTGTTTTCTTTGTAACGGTTTGTAATATTAGGTCTGTAAACAAGGTTAGGCCGAAAGGGCTATAAACATTCGGTGAATTTCTCGTCAAGTCGAAAAATTTATTGTATAGATTACCTGAGACAAATTTACTATTTTGTAGCATCTTGAAGATCAAAGGAAACTGCTTAACAACATCTTGTTGATAATTGTATCCCGAGAGGAACTGGATGTTTTAGCTTCGAGCAAATATTCTTTGGCCTTAATTCATAAATATCTTCAACATAACAGTGTAATATCTCTATAATCTGACAGTTATAACAAGAAGAGAATTTGTGTTTTATTATAATCAGTGTGAAAGGGTATCAAATACAAATTTCTAGAGCACACTTTGTCTTCAGAAAGTTGTAGAAATCCGGTGATTTAGTAATATCCCTTACTAAACAAAGAGTGTTGTAGGTAAATATGAATGTGGGACTCGACAGAAACAAGAGGAAACTGACAGAGTATCTGAAATAACTATGAACATAATAAGAAAGATAGTGTACTGAATTTGAGACTAGTCTTCTAATCGGATGGGTAATAAGCATTGTTTTTGATGCAATAATTAATATTTATCTTTTGTTTTTAATTAATAATACCTAACATACTATTTTATTGACTCGGCATATAAAATATGATTCATATTGAATAAAAAAGGTACATTTTATAAATGGGAACTGCCGAATTTGATGACGTTTTTATTTTACTTATACTATTTATCTTGCCGTCATTCCCCCGGTCTCCCATAACTCGCCCTTTTATTGGTACCGGTAGCATTTCCTTTGAATGAAACTTTAATGCAAAAGACAGTTTCTGTCTTTACCCCGAGGATACAGAATCAAATAGACCTACTAATCAATCTTGCGTCTCCCACCTATGCAATACTATGTCTTTTTTGGCTCCTCGGGAAACGCTTGTGTGCAATATCACCCAAGGCGGAAGCGGATGTCAAGCCTTAAAGAACAAACGTATTACCCATTTCAGTCGTTTTACATAAACGAACTAGAGCAGCAATGTTTGGAAATAAATGGATAATAGGAGCTATATACACCAAACGCGAATATATGGTAACGTCTCTTCGAATACGCAGACATTGGGCCTTAATGAGACATACGAAAAACTCGCTAGAATAGACCTTGATCAGAATCAAATTGAAAAAATATTATGGTGGCTCTAACACATTGTAAAATCTTGCAAAATCCTAGTAAGGATAATCTAAATTTAAAAATGGAAGTTTGAATTGAACATCCAATTTCGTAGAGTGTTTTAACATCTAGCACAGTTATTAAAAACAAACAAATATGCGGTATACAGACTCTTCTTTATTCTTTCATCCAAAATATATAAAATATTCATTATTTTTGATGTGTAGACATTCCACCGTGACTTCCCTTTATAAATATCTAAAAGTCAATAAAGGTATTGAGAATCAAATTAAAAAGGAATGTATGGAATTAATCGACTGTTCTCAACACAAAAGAATTGTATTGGTAGCCGACAAAGTTAATGAATGGATCAAAAATCGAAAAAGGTTTTATTTGTACGGCATGTCTTGTTTATTTATGTTACAAATATTAAAATGAAATGAGAATATTGAAATCAATAAGGGAATAAATCTTAATCAATGTGGATCATTGGGATATTGTTAAAGGTACTATTTTAAACTCCTATATAAGTATATTTCATTATTCCAGTAAGCATCGTTTAGAGAAATGTGTCCCAGATAATGCAATACCACACACCTTAAATCTTTTACTTTGTATCTATATGGGACTGCGCAAACTTTCGAAAAATTCAGATAGTTAAGAATTAACACATATTTTTAGATATGTCAAATATCTAGAGATTGCATAGTATAACACATGGCACAATTATATGGAATACAAGTTACTTGAAGATTTCAATTCAGTGACGTTTCGACGATGGTTCATCCGTCAGCAAAGAATGTATGTAGTAGGTAAGACAACTATTATTATAATAATCTTTGCCCCCCCCCCGCCCGTTATATATATATATACTAGTATATATAAAGCTACATTGTCAAAGTAATGTCATACATAATATGTCACGGTATTATGGGATCTTTGATAAAATCAAAATGTTCATGAAACACCTTTTGAAAGTAAAAGAAACCGAATTACGTCTAATGATAGGAAAACCCTAAATGGAAACTCTTCAAAAGCAAAATGGCGCCTGGTGTTTCAGAAAAAGGGTTAGCATATAGTATAAAATCGCCTTTACCTATATTGGTCGATCTGAGATTTCAAATATTTGGGACACCATTGATTTTGCCACTAACTTTAATATTAATCATCATTTCTTTTACCGTTTTATAACTTTTCTTCAAATATTCGTTATCTTGAACTGATTTAAGTTCCATGGCAGCCATGATATTACCAGCACCAGCCATGATATTACCAACAACATAGTTATCGTCGGTCCAGTGTATATTTTTCTGTATTCAATGCACGTATACATGTATATATATTCTTTATGGTAAAATTTAAGTTTGAATAATCCAATAACACACGTTATCAGGTGTCAATTATGGTAAATCATAGTGCTGGTCATATTAGACACGAAACTAATTTTAAACACTGGTTTCATTTTGGGTTATCAGGTTTATGCACGGACTTTCTAGATTTCACGGAATCAGCATTAAAGCTAGTTAGTCATATCATATTAATGTTTTTATTTCTGTCGAGCAGGCCGCCACCACATATATCATGTACTGACAGAATACATTCTCTAATATGATGTAATGTGCTATAACATGTGGTAGACTTCTCGGCGAATCAGAACACCCACCAGCTATGGGGATCCATGTACAAATATGAAGAACGAAAAGTTCAAACTTACGGCGCTGTAATAGTAATTGGAATATTTTCAAAGATAACCTTTCATCCTTACATTTTCACCTGACAGGATCTGAAGTTCATCATTTATCTCATGATATAATCTGGTCATAAACAGCTGTTTGTGTTACCCTCATCATTAGTCTTCTGGAAGATACTCTGAGATTGAACACACATACCAGGATAGCATATGATATAGCGTAAACAATTTGTTGAAAGGCCAGCTACATGTATAACGTAATATGCCATCTCATTAATTAATATCGTAAATCACTAGCAACAAACAAAAAATTGACGTGGGAAATTAGTCTAATTATCGCTGTAGTTCTGATATAAGAAGAATTGTATATCGTGCAGTGGTTAAGGTATTCTTACTATTTCTAAAACAACTGATTTTTTTTTGATTTGATGACTTCACGAAGCTGACACATACTTTAAAAATACGATGCTGCCAAGTCCAAACGATCTCTTACAGTGCAACATTATAAAGAATTTAAATGTAGACAGCTATAGATCTGCCATTCCGAAATCATCATTATACTATTTATATCCTAAGATGGCGAGCATATCACTTAAATTCATTTATTCCTTTATTTGGTAATAAGAGTAAAATTTGACAAAGAGTGACCCAGTAATTATGTATGAACTAGAGTGGGTCACCCGGAACCTCTTAGTTTTCAACGTGCGGGGGACCTGGGCAAGTTGTGGATAAACAACAAAAATCCCACCAAGCATGGGCAGTGGAACGTATTTTTAAGTCAGAGTGAGTTGCATCCTTTCTGGTGGCGACGGTTAAAGATTACGGAAATCCATAGAAAATTCTCGAAAAAATGTCATGGGTGCCACTATCTCGTTTTGTGGTTATTAACCTCCCTTAATACAGTCTCTATCTGAAAAAAATAACTTGATTTCATACATGGTAACGTAAAGACCGGATAATCGAGCCACTGACATAGATATTATACTGAAATGGGTAGCGAGGGAGTTTTAACGTCCATTCGACACAATCTAGATCATTTCGGGACTAATACATGATTCATATTTATTGCAGTAATTCGTTAGCACGTAGAGGTCTTTAACAGTGGGAGGAAAGTGGAGGATCCGGAGAAAACCTTCGATGTTGGACAGGCGAGCCTACTCCTTGCCATGTACAAGCCGTGATTCGATACCACGCCGCTTGACTTTATATATGCCATACCTTGAGATCAAATGAACTCGCGTTATCCATTCGCCCTTCGTCCTTCCTCAAATGTAGAATATTCGTCTGAATTTAAGAGACTATAAATGATATAGATCTACCATTTTAATACTATCTTTTTGGCGAACTTTATCCAATCTTTTTTTCGAAATTTGAATAAAAGGCTGTCCCAATACTGTTATTTGAATTATTATATTTACACATAGGTGTTTACTAGGGGGGGAACATCTCACTGTGCCCCCTGCTATTGTTCTCATGGGGGGATTAATCAAGCTAGGGGATTATCGAATACAATGGTGTTAAAGGTATAGTCTATTTTTAAAAACTACTAGCATTAAACTAATTTACAACTTTATTCACAATGAAAGTAACAACAAATAATGTAACAACAAAAACATGTATCAAACATATTTAATAACCCTACTAAATGGGATATGGCGTCGGTGTATTCAATTGCACTTTTTACTCTGTACTTATACCCCAAATTTACTAAATTTTGACCGCCTTGAGTATTAGGAATAAACCGTACGCGAACTTGAGCCATTTTAAAAGATATAATGTAATTGGGGGTGACAACTATCCTTATATATATTGATAGTGAGTTTCTAAAATATATACTTGATTGATTTATGATTACTGTCTGAACAGAAGGTAGGTGAATAATATTTAAGATACTCGTTCACCGATGACACGTGAACTTAACTTATATATTTTAATCATTAAAAAAAATTAAATCTTAACTAGATGAACAGTAATAATAAGGATACAGTCTATAATCCTTTGTTTACTTAAGTTTTCGCACCACTAGCCTATAACACCAGTTGATTAGGGGGCACAGTGAGATTAAACCACTAGGGGTGTTCTCATCGGTTACATCTCACTGTGCCCACTTTTGATTAATCCAATTAAGGTCTAATTAGGATTAGTGTATTAAGCGGATTAGGATTAGGTGTTATAGGTAATTAGATGGAAAAAAACAAATATTGAAAGTGACTAAATATTCAGTCTTATAATTGGTGAGAACTGTGTTGCCGAGGTCAGAACTAAAAGGTTGTTTTTATCACTTTGGTCAGTGTATTTGGCGTAATGCGCAGAAATATGGACTACAAGCAGATTTTTATCGGGTGCCAGAAATCAATAAAATCGTCAAGCAAGCAGCAGCATTACCATTAATTCCAATACAGCAGGTTGAAGATATATGGCTGTGTGCCCTTGATGATGCACCACTCCAAGATGCCAGAGTGTTGCAATTTGCAGATTACGTAACCTGGGTGGAGGGGCAGCATGGCAGAATGATGTGGAACCATTTCCACACTGAAGGTCGACGCACAACGAACCATGTTGAAGGATGGCATTCCAAGATAACATCCATTATTGCCACCCCTCACCCAAATATTTTTAAGTTGGTGGCTTTTTTAAGAATGAACAAGCTTACTCCGAAGTAAACATTCTCCAGATAGGTGCCAACGGAAAATTACGGCCTAAGAGAAGAAAGTACAGGCAACTCCAAACTCTGAAAACAGATCTTCAGAACGGTATAAAGACTGTATTCGAGTATGCCGATGGCGTAGCCCGTTTAACTACATTGTACATTTTCATTGTTTATCTTGTTTTTGTGTGATGTACGATATATCCATGTATGTTATACTTTTATTACATATTTTATATATAAAACATCGAAAATTGTTATATTTTCATTAAATTATAAAGTGCTAATGTGATGTATGAATTATCCATGTATGTAATATTTTTATAACATATTTTATTATATAAAACATCGAAAATTGTTATATTTTCATTAAATTATAAAGTGCTAATGTGATGTATGATATATCCGTGTATGTTATATTTTGACAAAAATACATAAAATATTTGGGGTTTTTTCCCATCTAATTACCTATAACACCTAATCCCAATCCGCTTAATACACTAATCCTAATTAGACCTTAATTGGATTAATCAAAAGTGGGCACAGTGAGGACACACCTTCTCATCCAGCTCAAAATATTGATTAAGGGGATTAAGGGTTTAGGGCTGGGGGATTATGGTCTGTAGCTGAAATGTGGTCACCTAATTAGAAATGGATTAATTGTTTAATAAGTGTCACATGAACTGTGTTTAATAAGTGTCTTGTGAAATGGTAGTTTACTTGCCCATGTGAAATATAGATTTTTAATGTTGATGCTCATTTCATAGTGCTATTTAGTTGTTTATTTTTTATATTAAGTTTTTCCATTTACATTAAACGTGTTGAAATAAGCATGTTTTACTATAATAAATGATGAATAAAGTGATTTTGTTTTACTATTAGGTTTAACCTAATGAAATAAACAGTGAACAATGTGAAACAGACTACAGCTAATCGTTCTTTAGAAATTCCAATTAACACCTTAGTCACGCTAACATGATTATTTAAGTTTTGAGCTGGGTGAGAATGAACCTGAATATTCAGATATTTACTGAATAAAAATAATGTTTATAAAACAACAAACACAAATATAACTAATAAACCACTTTAAAATTTAACAGAATAAAAAAAACCCAAGCTGTTGCCCTGCATGATGGAAAGAAAACAATATTTTATTCAGGTTGTCTGACTGGGATTTGAACTCACCCTGTCATTATGGTGTAATGGTGAGAATATATATAACTGTTTTTTTCAAATTGTATAAACAAAATTGTGACCTCTGGATGGTCCCACAAGCTAAAATGCGATTGTTCGTACAGTCAGGGGCCAGGAAAAAAACGGCATGCGAGAATATCGAAAAGGACAGATATCTTTGGGATATAAACCTATATTTCAACTTTTGACAAAATAGTTTAAAAAAAGAGTGTCCACAAGAGAGAGAGAGAGAGAGATAAATGGGGTTTAATGTCCACTCGACACAAACGAGGTCATTTTGGGACTAACGTATGGTTTGCAATTTCTATTTCAATAATTTGCTTGCGCGTAGTGATCTTTAGCAGTCGGAGGACACCGGAGTGCCCGAAGGAAACCCGCGAGGTTGAGAAGGCGCCCCTATCTCGAAGTCACATAAGCTCGCACTAGGGTTCGAAACCACAGGAGCAAGCCAGAGGTGACCGGCCATCTAGGGGTCGAAGCGCGGCACTCAAGACCACTAGGCCATCCTAACCCCCAGAGTGTCCACAAACAAAATGTGAACGGGACATACGGACACAGGGACAGGGGCGTATATAACATGTTGGCGTACACAAATGGTATAAAAACAACGGTGGATCGAATGCATCTTTAAATATTAACATATTACTACATATTCATAGACACATACTGATCGTCGAGTAGTCCCATTAAGCTAGATTTATTAAGTGTTAACCCTTTAAATTCGCCGATATAACACTTGTCTATCATTTATCTTACCTTAGTGGGAACCGGTACCATAAAACAAAAAGTAAAACTTCTTGTAACACTGTCTAATTGGTTGGGGGTATTACTACATCTGAAGTATATCCCCAAAGAGTTTGAAAAATAAGAAAATCTTCAGGGAAATGTTTAGGTCCTGGTTTAGCATTTTCAAGGATTTTATTGCAAATAAAAACATATTCTGGAGTCACGATTTAACAGAAGTAAATCCGTTTTTTTTGTTTTTACGAACTTCCTTACATGTGAATTGAAACTTTTTAATGATCTATTTGGCGCGCACCGAGTATATTTTAACGTCACACAAGATGCTTCAGCGCAGTACCTACAATGGCTGATGTCTAGAGGAGAGCCCGAAAAACAGATTGATTGTGTTTGGTCTGTTTTTTATCCGAACTTCGGAAAGCTGGCCCTAAAAATTAAGTGTATCAGCTGGCTGAAAAGATGTATCTTCACCGGATAATGTATAAGACCTACTTTTTCAGAGTAGCTTTTCGTGACATTTCGATGACACTTTTCATGCCTACATAATAATTTTGGTTCAAAATATTAATTTCTAGCATTGTACATGTCTAAATAAGTGAACCGGGTGCTGATTTGCTTTGGTGCGGCTAGGCCAAAAACTGCGGTATCAGAATTGGCCTAGAAGTGGTTTTGTGCTATATTTTTCAATGTATTTTAAATATATTTTTATGTTTAAAGCATGTTTTTTTGTTAATACTCTAAATGAAATGAGGTTTGAGGGCCAATCGCTAGGTGGTTGGTTACCCTGAGAGATTATTGGTAAAGCTATAACTGGTTAAAATGTTTGGCCTCCATAGGTCTGGAATGTTATCTACTGCATTATTCTTCAAAGCTATAAAAAAAATTACCTTAGCGATGTATTGTCTTATATATTGATAAATATAGCACATACAATTATTTAGGTTAATTTTCAACCATGACGTGATATTTTGCCGTACAAAATACACTTTGGAGTTCCGAATAAACCAATAGGAAAGCTCATGTCTCTCATAATACAAACTGTTATTATACGTTTACTATATATATACATTTATCATTCATCGTCGAAATTTCTGATATTCTGGTGTACTAAATGTGTGTAGTTTAGTGTCTACAATAACAAAATGGCTCTGTAGATGAACATCTGTAAAATAGAGAGAAATAAACACATTAATAGTATTGATATTGCAACTGGCATGTCTTCAGGGATTAATTATACTTCCAATGTAGATACTCAACATTATTTGCATGTATATATTCGGCTAATTCTAGACTTATGATATTATGAAAACATCTGCACTTCTAGAAAAGAAGCTATCAAGTCGATAAGTAGGATATGATGAATAATAATAATAATATTCGTATACCAGTTTTAGTTTGTTAATGAATCTGTGAATGTGTTTGTTGAAAGCGCCAATAAATATCTTCTTCTGTTTATTTATATACTGTTTGTTTTCACATGGGATCCAATTTATCCTACATGGTTCTCAATATCTTGTTTCATAATTAAAAGAACATATCGAGTGTGGTTATTGATTAGATTAACGCTTCACTTTTGACCACACATTTTTAATTAGCTGCCTTAACATTGGAATTGGAATGTATTCATATCAATAGTTTTGCGAAGTATTGTTGTAAAACAGAGGACTATAAACTGGAATATCCTGTAATAAATTAGTCGAACTACAATACATAGTAATATCTCGGTTTTATTCTTTTACTAAATACAATTAGGTCGAAAATGAGAATTATTTATATTCAAGCACGATTCCAAGCAGTACACCATACTATCCGAAGTAAACCACCATATTGTTATAAAATTAAATCAAAACTTTAGTTTGAGATCAAATAAAGATGTCTTGCTTTTAAGAGTGAGTAAGTATTAAATAAATGTAAAAAAAACCCAACAAAGACGGGGTAACAAATACCAATACTGCTGTTATAACACCACTTAACGATAATAATTATCTTGATGTTATTACGGGTTCTGACATTTGTCCAGCTTGGAAACATCAATACGCTATCAATCTATTATCTGATTTCAAATAGATCAACAGTAATTTTCAAATTTCCGGAGAATGCAGACAGTTCTGATTGTCATCTCAAGAAGAGGTTTCGTTAGAGTATTTCTACATGTTGTAATATACAGTGTCAAATTAAAGTCAAAACAAAACACCCAGTGAACTAAAAGGAATCACTGCGAATTATGGTACCTGCCGAAAACCTAAACACGTTAACTAGAAATTTCACATAGCCCGAAAACAACCCATCTGCATACACTCGTTTCCTTTGATAAATTGGGGGACCGAATCGTTATAAGGCCCGCCATTGAGTCAGCTGGTGTGGTTTCGATTCCCTGGCTGCACGTGACAAGATGTAAGGTCGCATGTCCAACCTCGTGGGTTTCTCTGGGCCCTTCCACTGCTACAGATGCATATGCGCAAGCGAGTTATTGAAATAAAATTGAACCATATGTTAGTAACGAAATGACCTAGTTTGTGTCGAGTGGACGTTGAATCCAATTTCTTTCCCTCTTTGATAAATTTACTCACTACATTGCTGTATCAACGTTTTTGTATTTCTCTGTTGAACTACTTCTGTGGTCTACTGGCCAGTCACAAAATCCATATGCACACAAGGACGATTTTTGACATTAAAATTTTTCTTTCCATTTCCCTTCTGCGTCGCTCAATAATAACAACTCCAGGCCCGTATCTAGCCAAAAAATGTGAGGGGGGGGGGGCAAGGGCTGCTGGGGGCGCCGATGGGGCTTCTGGGGTCGCCGGTGTACCTACAGTTGACGGTCCATGGAGAAGGGTCTACCCCCCCCCCCCCAATGCGTCCGAAAAGTTTAGAAAATAGGTTTGCACCTGAGGAACTATGAAAATGTCAGAAATTTTAATTTGCGACATTGGCGTATTATGAACATTATAAAAATTTGAAGGAAGGAATACGACTTCAGCGTACCTATATTAATTAAAGAGAAAAACGAAAAGTTTTGAATTTAGAGTGCGACTTGTTTGAATTTTGAAGATTATCACTCCTGGCGCGGGCTTGAATCAATCTCATCACCATCGGGAATTTAACCTGAACATTTCCTACAACCTCCAGTTGGCTTTCTTATAGTGGATTTCTTCGGGCGTCGGTGTGTGGTCGTTTAGTCGCGTTTCCGTCATTGTAGATATCTGACGCCACACTGCCCGACTTCTTTTTCGGGGGCATGCTCACACTGTTTAGTATTGCACGTTATACAATATCGATGTTGTTGTATCGGGAACCGTTATATACTTGACAGTAATAAAAAGTTTAATTCCTGCTACTTTACACTTAACGACAGACTCTGGGCAGAAAAATAAACGCGAATTCTAAAAATTCCCTAAAATACTGCGGAGAACGGGTAAGGACTCCTTGGGTTCTAATCTAAAGTAAGTTTTATAATATCTGAAATACTAATACGAAAGGGGCGCTTCAAATCCGAAAAAGGGGGCGCGCTGAATCTATACTTGAAACATTGCGCCCAGGTTTGCGGCAGTATCTGACACTTTTGAAAAAGATCGAGCGCAACCCTGCCAGATCTATTGTCTAATGCGCTATAAACGGCAACAAGTACGGTGTGTACCTTGAACGAGTTCAATATCTAGAATATGTTTTGTAATGAATTCACTAATATACGAAGGATGCCAGTGGAAAATTAATAACTGGTGAGATTCGCTAATAATTCGAGTGGCAGACCATAAACAGCCCCTGCTGACCTATGATACTAGCTGAGCAATACGAAGCGACTTCAAGTCTATAAACACAAGATAAAATGAATTGTTTCCCCACGAGGTGCGCTGTATAACGGGCGCATATAACACAAGCCCTTCAACGGACGTCCAATCATGCTGTATTTGGCGCCCCGTTGACCAAGTCGTGAGCGCCCAACCATTCTCGCTCGACATTATTTATTATGTGCGAACCGACAGTCACAAACATACATTGTTATTATAATGCGCCCCACCAATCATGTCATTATTGGCGCCCCTCCGGGATAAGTAACACCACAGCTCCCAGTTTTATACGCCCCCTCAAGTTAGGTGTTAATCGTGTGATTCATTGTGAGGCGCCTCATCATTTGGGTGGTGGGGCGCCTCATATATAACGACATGAATAGAAGTGACATTGGTTAGCGGTCCCATCAATCTAGAAGTAGGCGCCTAAGCAAATTCACTTGGCTTTAAAGGGCGCCCATACTGAATATGGACTCGTTAGTCGCTGGCTTCGTATTGCGTCCAATAGAAAGGACGCCCATTACATTTTTCTCGCAATGGATGAAGACATGATGCATTATGTGCGGCCAAACAATCATATATTGTCATAATAAGGCGCCCCACCAATCATGTCATTATGGAAGGTCCTCTGGGATAAGGTGCACACAGATCACACCGTTTTTACGCCCCATCAAGTTGTGATGTTCATCGTGTGACTCATTGTGAGGCGCCCCACCATTTGAGGGGCGCCTCATATATAACGACATGATTGATGAAGCTCCCATAAAACCAAGTGACATTGGTTGGGCGCCCTGTCACTCATACTGATATGGGCATGTGAATCGATGACCTCGTATTGTGTTCAATGGAAAGGGCGCCTGCTTTTTCGAGGTGGGGCGCCGATTTTTCCCAGGGGGGGGGGCAGCCGTCCCCCTTCCCCCCCCCCCCCCCCCGCTAAATACGGGCCTGCCACTCTCGATATCTTAGATAAATTTATATCCATACTGATATGGGCATGTAAATCGATGTCCCCTTGCCCCCCCCCGCTAAATACGGGCCTGCCACTCTCGATATCATAGATAAATTTATATCCTGGTTATAATCCCTATCTGGTTTTGTATTTTTATTTGTTTTACAATTATAAACTAAATCTGTTAACCATTCATTAACAGGAACCGTATCTTTAATATGTTCAGTCATAATTACGTTTGTCATCAGTTGTCGGGCCTAGTCTGTATTTTATTTTGTAATCATGTCTGGATCATTATACACTTTACTCATTATTTTTACATGGATGAAAAATTATGAGTGACAAATCAATGATATCATGCGATGTTTCTTATTACTCATACGCCATGTCTATATTGATAATTCCATCAACAATTCCATGGGGATTTTTTATGATATTAATATTTTATTTCTTGTGTTTTAATGAGATTTTAAGTTGGTATGTCTAGTGACACAGTCACACATTATATCTCGATTTAATTACAGAATGGATTGTGTGATAAACGTTGACAAAAGTTTGATTAATCCCAGATAGAAGTGTTCGTGAACAACTCTTTCAGATGAAAAGTAAAGTTATTTTGTCTAAAATATTAATTCTCATAGCCCCCTCTCTTGGGATATTTCATTTAATAGATTAGAAAACTGTCACCATAATAAAATACAACTAATATTATATTTTTCTGTAGTTAGAAGGCCTTCAAATAGCTCTTTGTCGACTTTGTATGTCTAAATGTAAACAGGACGCTTTACGTGTGGGACGGGCCAATGCAGTATTTAGTGTTTTAAATTTATAATATAACAGTGAAGAGAAAGTGCTGAATGGTTTGAACTTTTCAACAACTAATCCCATGAAATTCAAAACAAGTGCGCAATTTAATAATGTTTTGAAATTAGTCAGCCTTTACCAATGAATTCTCGATGGCAATTGGTTCGGCTAAGACATTAACGTCATCGCATTTCAGTTCCTTATAGCATGGAAATACAATACTCATCATGTACAGGTTAGTTATAAAGGATTACCCAAATTTGTATGAAGTTAGTTTTATAATATGTTGCTGCCTTCTAATACCCATGTCCAAAATAACGCCATTATCAAAATAAACGATCGCTGTTTTGCTTCAGTCCAACTTGTAATAAAATCACGATCTTCTGTGTCTTTAAATTGTACTGGTATTGTTAATAGTAAGTGTAGGGAGACTGCACCACACATAATTTACACAAAAAACAAATATACAGACAAGACACAATACTCAGAAATCACAAACAAATTGTTTTGTTGCGTATTAATACAGGCCCGGGACGGTACAACACAGTTGACGTTTTGAGGAACTCTTTTGAACCAAGACGGGATATAACCTGGGGCTTCCTAGATAGAAAGCAAGTGCCGTACACACCGAATCGTTGTTATCTATTTCTTAAAACAGGCCCTTGTCGAAACGTCGGAATCGTAGACGGACGTTAAGAAACGGATGTGAATGTGAATCGGATAGTAATACGCCCAAAACGAGGTCCGGTTTATATTAGGCTATCACGTCTGTAATATTTTAAACCTATTGATTACTATAAAGTTCCTTTCTTGAAGTGACTAGTTATAATTCGTTTTTTTCAATGTACATTGATGGGGCTTGTAATCAAATACCCCTCCTTTCGTGGATTGTCTCCCTTGTTGTGAGTTTATTTTCAGATCTATTCTCTTGATTGTATAATATTTTTGATGTTTATTGCTGGCAATGTCCATGTATTGTGTATCCTGTTCACCGGTTTGTCAAGATTGTTTTCTGTTTGTGTGTGTGGGTTGAGTGGTTGACCTGTAATATTAGAGTGGGGTTTTCACACTAAAGAATACCTTCTTTGTTAGCTATGGAAACAGATCTTCCGAGGACTTTTATATTTCTCATGGGTGTATATTGCCGTGATTCCTTTATTTTCACATTTCTTGCAGAGACTTTAAGCTTGTTCAGCTAAGGAGAAACACAATCGGAATTCAAATTTTTAAGAGCGTTTGCCCCTGTCACAGAACTCTTGTAAACGGATTTTCAAAGTTTTTTTTTTCATACGTCCATATTTTATTTTGAGTCTATACCTGTCACTGTCGTTTACATTTCTTGTAACTGTTTTACAGGTCACAGATTAGAGATTTTGCGTTTTTGCTTCGAATTTATAGGGATTGTCCTATTGGTCACGAAGAAAGGATCATATTGAAATTCATATTTACGCATCACGCTCATGAGGAGTTATTGCCATTTCCTGGGATTATTAAGCTAGTTATTAGCAGGATTTACAAATATAGAAACATTATATTACACCGAGTTATCTACATCTCACCAAACGTAAAACTGTACTCTTTCCAGATCTCAGAAATGTTGGAATGGTTGCCTCTTTGACTGCGCTGCCACGCCTGGCAGCTGCTATGTTACGAACAAGAAAGTGTGTAAACAAAACTTCGATTAACAAGAAAACATGTATTTTTAAACTTAATTGGCGGAAATAGTGTCATAAATGCACTAATCATTTTGATGTAACGGTATTGTAAAGCCAGTCTTGGATAATTTTGAACCTCAAAGTCACTTAGTTTTGTCACGCGGAACTGGTCTAGAATGTGCTGAAATCTCCGAAAATCTATTCGTCCCTTGGGTCCAAAATATGGCTATGAAGAGGACACACACAGAATATTGGATCTAGGTTAAAAGGGGTAGTCTCAGATTTTAAGGAAAACCACTGGTTAATTATGTGTCCATTTATCTTCAGAAATGTGTCATAGTCCTGTGCAACTATGAAACAAACTCAGATTTACATTCTAAAACACCCTTTCATTGATCGACTTCCCCTTCAATGTCAAGTACCGATACTTTAAGCGAGAAAATCGAAAGTTATTATAGTTATTGTCTTCTTTAGTACCACGCGACCTATAACAGTCTCCTAGCTATTTATTTTATATTATGTCTTTACATACGCTGTTTATAGATCTATAATAATTATACTTATTTACGCTCAATTATTAAAGTAAACACCATTTTCCAGACAAATTACCTTATAACGAGAACAATGCCAGATAGTCATTAACAAATACAATACATATTGAATTTTTCTACACGTTATTTAATGCTAAAAGTCAATTTTATTGAAATGTTACAATTAAAAAAAACCCTCATATGTGAATAGTTGCTAATTAAGAAAATATTTTTCTATGTTTATTTTTAGGAAATGCCTTAGAGCATTAAGGGTGTGATTTGTTCTTTTAAATGAAAGAAATTGTGTCAACAGACGACGTTATATAAACGCCTCTCATAATTAATACACTATCAGCAAGCGGTCTGAAAAGACTCGTCAATGTAACATCATAACTGGTTAAATATAAACCATCGCTGGTCACAAACGCAATAGATGCCAATGGCACCCCGTTTGTCCACCATGTAATATAGCAGTACTTTGGTCGCTTAAGTCACTATTTATAATAGAGTAAGCAATGTTGCTGTAAATAGCCGTGTTTTTACGTCCGTTTCCATCGAAGTGATTATAGATATATATATATATATATAATATATATATTTTTTAAATGGTCATGCTAGATTTCGATAATAGTGTGTGTCTTCGGATCATAGCTGATGTCGAAGAGTAATAAATACACAAACTATCCCCATATAAAATAGTACAGTGGAATTTGTCATGATAAAACACCTATAACGCAGGGCCCTAAATGTGCTCTTCTACAATAAGGGACTCCTGTGTATAGTGTTATTTAACTTATTTGCAATATGTTCAAAGCTTTCCTTTACGTATAATCAAGTTTTACAGCTACAAGTTACTCCCCATATTGGTGAAGTTATTATACGCTTACACTCGTAGAGGCCAAGTTTCCTTTTGATCACTCTCGCAGAAGATTCAAAATTAATACCATTTTGTCCGACACCTACCTCGCAACGTGTTAGAATGTTTAAAATACTGTTTTTTAATTGAAATACCACAAACCACCTGTTACTGACGCAATGGACCGAAAATAAATAAAAGGCAGAGAAGGTTGGACGTAAATGGAGTTTGAATTGACTTTGTTTGGCACTCACTGTGTTTCTACTCGTTCTTATTCTCTTCTGGGGAATTGGTTAAGCAGAAATAAAGTGATGTAAACTCTTAACACACCCAAACCAATATTGTTACCATATGTTAAATAACAATACTGCATAAAGTTTGGCTCGGTTTGGCTCTGTGACAATGTACTATAGAGTATAGAACTAAAATAATAAAATATGAATAAACGAAGATAAATAATACTCCCACCCTGCTAAAAATACGACCAAAGTTTCACAGAGAAGGTGTTAAGAGACGAATAATAGAAGATAGGGTTTCCCCCTTGTTCCGGGTTCTTTGATCCGATTTATTTTTACGTCTTCAAGAGAAAACAATGTAAGGTTATTCAGATCATAGAAAACTAGAACGTCTGCCTTTATGATTTCTTTAAACGATTTATGGTAAACGTCTGAGGGCCACTAATTTATGCTGGACAAATTAAACTGCATAATTTGTGCTAGCATGTTCTCTTCAGGCATTTATACAATAGATACAAGATTCTACTCTCAGGTAAAAGGATATAGAAATATGAGGTTTTAAGGCATTTTATATTTTTGTGTATTTAATACCTAAGAGTAGTTATCTTTAACTTTTCATATATATATATATATATATATATATATATATATATATATATTTAATCTAAAAATGACGAAGATATTGTAACCCACTCCACTTTTGGACGTGGTAGAAAGAATAAAGGATATCTTTTTGAAATGAAATTTGAGTAAAATCCGTGTATTGTTCTTGAAATATAATAGTATTTTTTTATGCAATGTACCTATTTTTACGTTTTCTTTAATCGGTATATAATTGTAAGTTACAAGTAGTTAACTCGACAGCAAGGACTTTCTACTAAACTAAAGAATGACCTTGATTCGGTGTTCCTTTGAATGCTTAAAATATTACATATAACACGTTTTAGTCGTAGTTGGTGAAAAATAAAATATTCTACAGGCTTCGGGTTTATGATCAATCCCATTCATTCCTTTTATTTTGTTAATGCTATAATTCAAATCTTAATTGGGAATATTAGTTTTATGTTCCTTTGAACACAATTAGATCATGGAATATATCAATAAAACGTACTTTAATATAACATATTGATATTTCTAATGAACAGATAATTTTTAAACCGAAGACTCCAATAGCATTATCATTGTTTTTATCGATGTTGAAAGTCCTAGTACTATTTGCGCATAACCATTCTACTTTTAATGCCACGTTTAAATTTGTTCAATATAAAACGAGCATGGTTTGAATTGTCATATTATAAGGTATACAAAAATATATTTTTCCCGGTACATTAAATATACATGTATTGTCCAATCGTGGGTTTTGTATTTAGGTTCTCTACAATAAATGAAGCGTGTTCTAGTAATTTTTTGGTTGTATGATACAAACGGAGATTATTTTCTAAATAAATGTAAAAGATAACAGTTTCGTGATATCACGCAGATTATGCCTTTCTGGGTGATTAAATACAAATTAGTCGCTCGGATCAATCTTATATTAATGCACGGTTTTAAAATCGTGAATCTGGGTCGAATAACCCCCAAAAATAAGTTCTGCTTCGAACTTGGCTTATAAGAACGGGCATACATACGCCATACAGCCTGCTATGAGGGAAATTTTGCCCGGACAGCGGCACTGCGGCCTACTCTTATATCGAATTCCAACAGTAAAGGGATGTTTTACGTGCACGCCAATGTGTACACGGGACCTCGGGTTTTCGTCCCATCCAAACGACTACACAGCTGTCCCGTCCCGCGTCACTGACAAGGGGGAACCACGCCGGAAAGTGTCTGTTTGATGTTTAATGGTCGGTGTTTACACTCCCAGTATAAAGACATGTTGGAACCCTTGAAGATGACATTGGTAAATAAGGAATCGTGTTACCGAAATATGGAATTTTGAAATGATATTGTGTCGACATGTGTTTGTAATAATAGATCTTTGTCATCGGAATTAAAGAAAACGCCAGAATCGAATTTCACAAATATTTACGAAGAAAACAATTCATGACATTTCTTGCCAAAGGAGTGCCAGAAATTGCCTTGGGTGACCATTGCATCACGATAACAATCTATTGAACTTTTGTCTTATTATAATTCATAATCTAAATTATAGCCGAAACTAATCCTTGGTGCACACTGTCTTTGTAATTTGTACACGGTGAACACTCCATATGCTGATTACACTATTTTGCCTTACTACACTATTTTGCCTATATCAGTTTTTTTAGGACTTAGAATTTTGTCAAATGGTTTGGATTGTTCGTACTTGATTTTATTTAATTGTATTCAAGTGTATACTCTACATAACTATAGCTACAATCTGATTAATATAGAGATATAGATTTCATTTGCTTTCTTTTATACTTTCGATGACCTACACAGCATGAAGATCTGACCGGTTGTAGTGTTAAGTCGCGTTACAGGTCATACGAGCGACCTTTGACCCTATGACGTCAACCATTGATTAATCAACCAGCGTTGTCGTCTCTAGTGGTCTAGCAATAGTTCCGTGCATCACTTCCTCGGATCCGCCCCTGCCATTTTCTGACAATACAGATGGAGGCAGAACAGTAGGACGCTAAACCCATTGCATCTTAAGCACCCGCAATAGCCATCCGAAATACTTTATACTATTTCCCATAATACTTTATACTATAGTTCGTACCTTCATTTCTGGAATTTAATGCTCACTTCAACCCGGGGGGGGGGGGGGGTATCGTAGACGAGTTATACCATAGCCTCTCACAATATCTTATACTATTTCCTAAACAACTACCATAAACCAGAATATTGTATACCATTTCTTATTTATTTTGTACGTTCATGTAGCTAACACTGTTCTTGCCCTTTTGTATGGTAAGGGAGTATTTTGACATTATCAATAATTTTAATAATTGACATACCAAATACCAGACATCAAAACTCGTCTTTGATCAGTAAGCTTTACTGTCTGTCACGTTAACTTATTTATTGAAATGACTTTCCTACACGTTGGAGAAAAAGTGCCTCGACAGAACTTGGCACCAGATGAAACACTGTAGGCATCCGTGCTGCTTATCTTGGTAACAGAAAGCAATCAGTCGATGATGCTAAACTTTATGCATTTGTTTTATTACATAAATACTATTTAACGAGATCTTTGAACGATTTAAGCGTTTGTATTTCGATTATCATCGAAGCAGACTAACTTTCAAACGATTAACCTTTGCGAACTTTTTTTTAGTTTAGCAGCCACGACCCTTTCACTGTGATCAACATATATGCGCAGTATCTCTTGCGGTTAAATAATCAGAAATCATTTTTTTATTATTCAAGAAAGAAGTAAATCGATTGGGTTCTTGATATATTAAAGATTTACAATCTGTGACAGTCCATCTGATTCCTAGAATATACCAGCCAATCTTAATAAATCATCATGCTCGTTTGGTATTTTTAAAAGATGATTAATTCAGAGATACTTATAAACCACGATGAAGTACCGATTCCGAAAACAATTATTTACAAATTTCAAAATCGAATTAAGATTAGTGATTAAGATATATTTTTCAGGGAAATTGTAATTCTACAGGCGCGGATCCATGAGGCACCCGGTGCACCCCCCCCCCCCCCCCCTTATTCCGGCAAGCTGTAAAACAAAATTGTACCGAAAAAAAAACACTTAAAATAGGATGGGAGTTGTGTTTAATATTTGAAGATCAGATGCCAGGAAATCGGATATATGGAGTCTTATCTTTAAAAAAAATCTGTGGGAGCACAGACCCTCCGCAGTGGACACTTACGGTTGGCCCCCGGATCCATTCACTTGATTTGATAATTGTTTATTTTTTGCAGTGTCTATTTCTGTCTTGTCCGCAGGTTTATCTTGGTAGATTTTGTTGTTTTGCCTGTAGTGCGGTCCTCCTGCATTTGCTATTAAATACGTAGGCTAAGTGGTACCTTACCAAATTTGACCGATCATGGATATACATTACCTCACAGAACTGCACCTGTCATCTAGCTGTCCCTTGGTAAGTGGGCCCTTAGAATATATATTATGCATTCTAAGGACTCACTATCCAAGGGACAGGTTAAGTTCTGTGAGCAGCACGATTTCTGCTTCAGCATGACCTGATTCTAAAAAAAAAACATGCTCATCTTTGAAAATAAATTTAAACCTTCTTTTACAAATCACTACCTCCTTCAAACCACGTGCCTTTTCTTCAGTCGGACTTTTTTTTCAGGAATTTTTCAGGCAGTAGGCTACAGATCTGTTCCTGATGATTTTGCAGATAACCAGCGGCTGCCAGGCAGGATACGCCCACATACAAGAGTTGGATAGAGAACAAGCTAAACAGAATGTGATTTTTCCTACAATCAAGGGACATAATTCACCAAGTTACAAATGGATATATATCGAATTGAACTAAGATCTATGGGTTATAAACATACATTTCAAGTTTCATCAAAATCGGATGAACCATATTTTTTCACTATACGCATACAAGTGATGGCCATTTTGTCCGTCAGTTATGGTCGGATTTTCCAATTATTCGAATTCAACCTTCCTTATGGTGTAATGGTGATATAAACAGGCGGATTTGTAAATCGGATAATACGTGTGACCTCCAGAGGGACCACAAGCTAAAAAAGGCGATTTTTCGGACAATCAGGGGCGATAATTCAGGAACCAAGATCTTTGGGTTATAGACATGCATTTCAAGTTTCATCAAAATCGGTTCAAATTTGTGAGCTCTACAGTGTTCACAAGCTTAAAACGTGATTTTTCGTACAATCAGGGCCCATAATCCATGAAGTTACGGTCCGATATATTATGCCAATGGTGATAAACCTATATTTCAAGTTTTATGAAATGGGATAAAAAGTGTGACCTGTAGTGTGTTCACAAACAATTGTGGACGGAGGGACAGGGGGGGGGGGGGGGCGACATAATACGTTCACATGAAAATGTGCGCGTATAAAAACACTTTAAAAAGGGTGGGATTTGTTTTTAATATTTGAAGATCAGATGCCATGAAATCGCATATACGGAGTGTTATCTTAAAAAAATTTGGGATCGGGCTTCGCCCTTAAAGTACGCCCCCACCCCTTTCGTAATATCCTGGATCCGCCCTTGTTCTAGATATATTTACTGACAGTTTTTCAGAAGCGGAGCCAATTGATATAATATAATAAACTTGAGTCTAAAGGTGCCAGAAAATCACCAGTTTAGGACGAAAACCAAGAAACAATATTATAAGCTACACATAATTAACATACAGTTTGTAAACACGATGCCTTCTTTAGGTTTTACTTCTTCACAGAACACGACTGGCGACACGAAAGAGGTTGGATTATGTGAAATTTCTTTGTGAGATTGTGTAACGAGACATGCAAGTATTTGTTGCTATTTAAAAAAAAATTGAAATCGTGGCTTTTTTCTTACTTCTTTGACGAATGCTACAAGCGTTTAGCTATCAAACAGAAATATAGATTACATTAATAAGTGTATCAAAAGAAATACTTATGATTTAATTAAAGACTCCGAAGAAACTTTTAATCTTATCGTATACGTTTTATTTTTGCTTCTATAAAAAATAGTATACTATTTGATTGAAACGCCTTCTTTTAAATCGAGATATTTGAGTTGAAGTATTTATAAATATTTTATGGCGTGTTTTATATAGTTATCAAGATGAGTATGTACCGACCGAATGTTCACACAGTGGGTGTTCTTTCTATTACATTGTATGTTTTTAGATACTAGCTAGTAGAAAGTAAGAAGGCCATCTATCATCACCAAAATCTGAATTATTTATATATAAAAATATGCCCGATTTCGTGTACAGCGACCCTGAAAACATAGAAAACGATATATTACAAGACCTAGGTGGTGGAAAATGATTTTATTTTGTATTTTTCCCACAATTTTTGGCCGCCATCTTGAATATTTAATTTTCTCCAAGCGTGACACGACCACACCCACGCTGGAAAGTATCAAGGGGACCCTACCCAACAATAATCCGCTGAGAAACATTATATATCAGGCAAAAGTGAGTTCAGTGATAATTTGGCATTTGACGTCCCGTCAATATCGCAATGCTTATTGAGACAGATCATTTAACAAATGTAATCAAATTTACGTACTTCTATTACTAAACCAATATTTATATTATAGACATACAGTATTTAAGGTGTGGTAATAATGTTTTAGCCTTCGGTTAAAACACGAAGTAACTCTAATCTGAAGAACTGAAATAACCGAAGTATTTTCACTGACATGTGATTCTGGAATTATAAAATAAGTATATCTACCGAACTGTGTGTATATGTGATCCAAGCAATAACACGTCTAAAACATTTATTGATTTATTGATCGGAATCTATATATATTATTAGTCCCCATGCTAGGATCCATGTTCCCATATTTCCTTTGAGGGGGTTATTATTAAACATCGTGCTGGAATATTTTGGTATGCTAGAAACATGTGTACAGAGACCAATGTAAAATACAGGCATTAGCCTTACACTTATCGTCAATATAAATAACATATAGATTACTGACTTCCAGCTACACATAAGATACAGAAGGGGAAGGGTTAGATTTATCAAACAAATTCTGTTTACATAACATTTGTATCCAGACCTTGATGTAAGCTACTTGGATTTTAACAGCCATAGCCTCTAACCAAACCTTTTTTCGCGATAAAGGTCATTCTTTACTCGCTGAACCGTTTTCTCCGATCTGGTATGTTCGTAATCAAAACTTTGTTTGGGTTCGTATGGGGTTTCATCAGTAGATTGACCTGAGTTTGCAATGGTTTCCACGATAATTCCTCTCTGGTTTCATATCAAATACCTTTCGCCAAAGCTCAGAAATATTGCCACAAAAATGTTGCAGTTTATGTGTATAGATAATATGTCCCTGAGTCCGCCCTTGCCACATATCTCGCATAAAAAGACTGTGTTACAAAATAAACCCCCAAAAATCAATATAATGAGTTCATTATGACGCAAATGATTTTCAAATACACGTAAATCTGTTCATGAATATTATGTTTTATTAAAGGCAAGCGTCGTAAAAACCCAAAGAAAAACCACGCACTGTATGTACAAAATAATTCTGAGCAGATTTTGCCGTTAACCATTTCTTATTGGTAGCATTATCAACCTATAATATTAATCCAACTGTTATACATTTTTTTTAAAATTTATTTTGTGACTTTCAAACATGACATGTGTCACACTATGATAGATATAAAGCAGAAGGCTCATTGGGGTTATATTCATTACCCATATATGTCGAAAATATCTTAATTAAATATAAAATTTCCTACATAGGGGTGTGATCTGCCATGCCTACCGAAAAAGTGCCCTTTTATTTCCACATGCAGGAAATGCCCGCATCAATGTCATAATATTCTCTTTTCCTAATGAAAACACTGTGACATCTTTTCAGCTGGTTTTCACTTGTTTTAACCAAATTCAGAGATGCACCATCGACCAGTCCCCCTTGCTGGTTGACAGTTTGGACAAGAAACCGGTTAACGTTGTTGGTGTTCGACTGGTGGCTGGTATCCAACTTTTCCCGGATTTTTAAAAACAGTTGGGTTTGCAACCATTTAATCGCGTACTAAAATTGTAAGGACGAGCTGTGTAGCTCCGGGCCCTCGGGCCAACTGGTTTGTTTTGGCCGCCATCGCGTTGAAGAATTCAACAAATGATTAGAAAAAACGAAGCTAGTGTGATTCACTATTCCTTGGATCAAATGGCTTGGTTGGGCCCCCATGACGGCAAAGATACGTGACATGGCGAGAAAACGAAACCATTTTGATTCCTACACCTCACTCATGGATCATTTTTCTCCTCGAATTGAAAGCCATTACAAATTTCAGTGGAAATGAAGATCACTAATATTTTTTTTTTAAAAATATGTCAAATTATATTTTCCCATTTCTGGTGGACAGAGGCCCAGACCGCACCTTACTACAGATGAGTAGTAACTTTAGGCCTATGTGTCTATCATCAGAACAATTTGCCGTGGACTTAATTTCTGGAGAAAACGCCGTTGTCTAATATTGTAAGAGATCTGTTGATTCTATAACGGGGTCCAACATTCAATCCATATACACCAGGCCTAGATTAAGCGGGGTGCTGACAGGGCTACGGTAGTAGCACCAATGTTTAAGGGCTTCCAAATTATAGATCGAAAGTTCTCATCTATCTTACTATCTACCATACAATTGTATCTGTGTGTGACGGATAATGACCAGAATATGCCCATAAGTGCTACACCCTCCTCATTAACGAAAATAATCCAGTGAGACTAGACATGCACCCTTTGTAAGGAATACCCGCAGGTCGTTTAGTTCTTGTTGATTGTTGCTAACTATTTTAACATTCAGATCTTCAGGACTAAAACAGTAAATGGTATGTCATGGCTCACACGGATTCTAGCATGTGCCACAGAACCAAACATTTTCCGCGATGCCTTCCCCCTTAATAGTCAGTGCAGGAGGACTGTACTACACGCAAAACAAAAATATACAAGATAAACCTGCGGACAAGACAGAAAAAAGACATTGCGAAAAAAAAAACAATTATCAAATCAAGTGAATGGATCCGGGTGTCAGCCGTAACCCTTAAGTGCACACAGTTTGGTCGCGTCTACCCTCTTTCAGATGCCCCAGTACGCCTCTGAACTTAAGAATGTCGTGCAGATTGTATCCTGCCTACATATATGACATTTTATGGAATAACATTCTTAATTGTATTTTATTAACCTATCAAAAGGAAATGTGTTTGTTTTAATATGAAACTGCACCCTATATATATATATTTAAAATGAAATAAGACATATTCAAAATGACATTTAAATACATTACCAACAGCAATAAATAATGTTTGGGCTTTGATTTATCCTTTAAAGCTAATATCAATTTCAAAAGAATGATTAAGTAAATGCTACATATTCCATTCTAAAATTCGAAAAACACTTTCACAAATAATACATGAAATTCGATCTATTTCCACTCAGTGGGTATTAATTTATACAATTCTAACATTTTAAGCTGCGGTACTTGCGATAATTTCCAATAATGCACTTGTTTATCTCACTATAACCTTACTTGCTATAAACAAACATGATTTAGGATTGCCAGATAATTTAATAATATAATCCCTTTTCAAGCGTTGCGTAAGTTTATAAGTTGAAGATCGCTAAACAATTAATATGTTCTAACTGCATGCAAGGTTTGGGCGTGGTTGGTTAGTTATAATATTAAAACTTTCTGCTCTTTAATCGGGGTGTGTTGCACCCCATTTAGGCTACAATATTGTCAGAGTTGAAACTTGAAAAGGTCCAATTCCGCGCAGTAAAAAAACCCAATATGATCATTCGGCATCATTTGCAGAGGATATAAATTGGATATGGTCACATTATTATCCACAGCTTATTTACCGATGATATTTAGATTTTGTGTCCTATATATAATCATTTTAAGTACAACTTAGCTTTGATTAAACCGTAACAATATATACTTTATTGCCAATATTGCCCCTTTAATTGTTCTACTGAAAAATTAGTTAAATCAATCTTTAAACAACATGCAGCGACTAACAATGGCTACTGTCAACAAAAAAACCCAAAAGGTTTAAGGTCCATCACCATCGCGGTCTTGATATCATTAGTGGCTGCAGCAAGAGTAGCGACAACAAAATAATTCAAATGGGCATGCACCTCCTCAAAATCTTTTTTTATTTCACGTTGTGCGTAAGAAAGGGGAATAAGTGAACGTTGATAACTTTCTTTTACTTGAGACGACGTGCTTGCAATTTTGCTTCTTTTTGGTTTGATTTTTCAACCACAGTTCCTAAGTGTTTTGTATAAGGATTCTGGTGTTCAAATTAAAAGAGGTTCTAGGTACGGGATAATATACGGGTTCCAGGTAAAAAAAAACACATTCGTACTCCCAGCATTACGCATAGTTATATAGTATAACAAAGGTATTTTAAAGAACAATGTACGATATCACCAGTGGTGAGAAATATATCTAAATATCAATAACAAAAAACTTAGGTTTGTGTTTACACTCCAGTAAACGTGTTCCGCGTTATGATCTTAGGTTCAAAAGGACACCATTTGCTTAACGGAAGGAAACAATTTATTCCTGAAATAAACAAAGAAATAGCAAACCAGGAGAAATGCGATAAAGCAGCTTGAATTCATTCGTGTGACAGACTGCCTTCAAAACAAATGTTATTGATAATTCCAAACACCGGTTGTATGTTTTCTTAGCATATTAACCAAATGATATGCACCCCCGAGTCTTGCTCCGTTTGGTTTCCCGTCGTGTTTGCGATGCTTCTGCTGGTAGACACCCCACTGTGTTGATTTTAGCCACATAATTAAAACCGATGCGGTTCCTCGTTTAGATAAATGGCAGATCATCGACCGTTAATTTAGTTCTAAACCAACGTGGAGAAGAACAGTAGGACGTTAAACCCTACTTTCATTTCATTTCTAAATCAACGGTCGAGGTTTAGTTTAGAGTTAAGAATTGACCAGAGTTGTGGTATGTTCTTGAAAGTTTCCATAAAAATTCAGTAACTATTGATCTTCAATTTCATCATAAAAATACAGCACAAAAGAAATAAAACCCATTAATTTCTGTGTAAATATGAAAGTATTCTAACATTTATTAGCGGATCCACAGCGTTAGCTTCATCAAGTCGCCCAAATAAATAAGTAACTGTTTTTTTCCATAAGTATGTGTTGTAGTTTAGTTCTTTATATAGCTGCACTGTAATCACCCCACCACAAGTTGAAGTGAATAATGAGTGATCAGCTAAATAAAGGTTCTTGATAATAAAATATAAAACAAAGAATACAGCAAAATAAAATTATATAACATTTTTATTATCTTAATTATTGGCCTACACATTCCCCTCAATCTCCAACTAGATAGACAAAATTGATAATAATTCACTCTATCTATATATATATATCATGTTTCTGTGTCAATTGCCTTTCATTCTCAGACTTGAAGATTATCTGGTTCGATTTTATTAGAGAAATAGGTTGGAAAATGAGTTAGTGATGACAAATTGTCAAGAGTAGGCCAATATTTAAGGCAAACAGATAACAAGAACATTATACCATGACTTTGGGGTGAAAGGTTTACATAGTTACGAGGTTTATTACGTTAAAAATGGCTGATAGTTAAATGTGTACGTAGGTATGTCAATTACAGTTTCTGTATATCAAGATTTAAATGATGAACCTCGTGCATGCTTATGAGGAAGAAGATTGCAACATGTGGCTCCATCTGTGATAGAAGCGGTTCAACCCAACGCAAATTTCGAAAACATAGCCGGTTAAGGTCGCGATAATTAATATTAGAGTCCATGGGGAATCAATGGTCTACATTGAAGTGAGCCATCAAGTCTGTCAGTCTGTAATACCATTTAAAGGCAATGGGCGTAGTTTTTATCTTTCCACTGGGAACAACTGCAGACCAAGCAACAGGTGAGGACGGTTTGAACCACATGTTACACAAGGTGCTGTACATATACCCTTAGTATTTCTACAACACACGGAAATATACACGTGTATGTATACACAGGTGACAACCATTCTAGTTCTTATTTAACTTCTAGAAACCTGTTTCCTTGATATACCACCTACATTCAGACACACATAACCGAAATGCAGAGAGAGAGAGAGAGAGGGGGGGTAGAGAGAAAGACTAACATATGGTTTGAATTTTATTTCACTAATTCGCTTGCGCGTAGTCTTTAGCAGTGGGGGGAAACCGGAGGACCCGGAGATAACCAGCGAGATAGGACAGGCGACCCTACTTCTTGCAACGTACAACCGGTGATTCGAAACCACGTCAGTTGACTCAATGACAGGCTTTATGATACAGCGCGCACGTGCTAACCATTCGCCACCCCCACCCCCGAAATATATAGTCACAAAATATACTATATACGAGGGTTGGCTGAAACGTTCTAAGCCTATATGTGAAAGACCTTTACGTCGATGATTTCCATTTATTCTTCTACATAATCCCGTTCGAGGTGTACACACTTTGCCAACGATATTGCAAGGTCCGAATGTCGGTCAAGAGAAAAAAATTCTTCAGACACCTTGAAGTCACAGCTGAGATTAAGGTATCATTATTGAAAGTGATCTCATCCATGGTTAGAACGGCGCAGATTGTCACGAGGCGCCAGGAATCATACACATTTCTAATCCACAGTCAATGGCCTTAGTACGCTCTTGCGTCAATCAGACATCACCATTTCCTGCATTTGGATGTTAGCTGATGGCCTTTCAGAACGCGGGTCATCGTTAAGGTATTAGCCCGTTCACTTGATGACTGCCCTCTATAGCCATTTTTGTCCATTTCTGGTGATTTCAATGGGTAGGTTCACAAGACGGTCTGTTGCGAAGACAATAATAACATTACATTTGCAGTTCTCGTGTCTATTATTCATTCAATGATTGTACTTGTAAATTGGTGGCAAAAGTTTGGTTCAACCCAATTAAACTATCCTTTTTCACGCTTAGTACTTTTTTGCCAGCTCTCTTACAACATGACCTATCTCATTAGCTTGCAATTACTTAAAGTAGCGAAATCTCTAGCTCAATATTATCCAAAGTCTTGCCGTTGAAAACACGAATTATTTGTCAATTCAAATCAACATTGATGTTGTTATCTTACCGGAAAAGGGTAAGCTCTTGATATCCAATATTTAAGACAAAAAAAATAATTTTGCCCTTAGTGCGTTTCATCGTCATTTGTAACACGTGACCAGAGAGAGCGAGGCTAGACATATTTGACAACTCAAGTCAAACGGCGACGTCATATCTTATCTGGAAAGCATGCGCAATAGACTGGAATAACCAGACGCTAGAAATTTCTTTTCGGTTGTCCTCAATCGTATCAGTCCGTCCGACCATAGCAACCATTATTGTCAGACCAAGATTGAAATCAAATTTACTAATTTTGTGTTTCAGGAGCGTGCTTCAATAGCCAATGGTTGTATTTCATTGTTGATGACATGCAAGCAAACTTTTATGAAGATTTACTAGAATAACATTTTGAGATATAGAATTTCTGGACACTGTAAAAGAGACATTATACTCATTCGACGCCGCTTTTTGACCAATCAGAATCCAATGCTAATTATCGAAAGGAACTAAGATCTTTGGGATATAAACATGTATTTCAAGTTGCATCAACACTGTGGCCTTTAGAGGGTCCACAACCGCGTTATACCAGTTTACACTATTTGCGTACGTAAGGCAGTTTTGGTCCGATTTTCACGTAATTTTGAACTCTGCCATAAATACTGCTTGACTGTCATATACTCCAACGGTTTGGTTAGCTAAAAACCTGATTTTTGTACAATCAAGGCCAAGGGCCATAATTCAGGACGCTACCATCAGATATACGAGAATATCGAAAGGAACCAAGATCTTTGGATTAAAAAAATGTATTTCAGGTATCTTTAAAATCGGATCAGAATTATGACCTCTACAGGGTCCACAACCTTGATCTACCATAGTATTTTTTCTTACACTATTTGCGTACGAGAGGCGGCAATTTTGTCCGATTTTCACGAAATTCGAACTTGAGCATCATTACGATGATATATTCGAAAGGCCTTTTTAAATTAAATAATAATTGTGACCGCTAGAGGGATCATATGCTAAAAACGCGATTTTTCGTAAAGATCGGGGCCATAATTTAGGCAATTGTGATCCGATATGCGCAAACATCGAAAGGAACCAAAATCTTTGGGTTATAAACATACATTTCAAGTTTCATCAACACCAGATAAAAATTGTGACAACCAGAGCGTTCACCAGTTAAAAACGTGCTTTTTCGTACAATCAGGGGCCATAATCCATGACGTTTCGATCCGATACATGCCAATATCGAAAGGAGCCGAGATCGTTTGGTGATAAACCTATATTTAAAGTTCCGTCAAACTCGGATAAGAATTGTGACCTGTAGAGTGTCCACAAATAAATTATGGACGGAAGGACGTCCGGACGGACAGGGGCGACGGCAATATACATCCACATAAAAATGTGGGCTTATAAAAAGATAATTTTCTTAGAATATACAGTGATTAGTTAGATAATCGTATCCATAAAGCCCCCACAAATAATATGGAAGAATTTTAAATCGGAAGGATCAGTTCCCACATCAAAAACCGGTAAAACTTAAACATAGCTAAATGCAACTCTATTACGAATACTACTAGACCAATCCTTTAATATTTAGCAATACGGATGTACATAATAATAATATAAAAGACAACCCCTTTTCTCGTTTAACAGTACTTTTTGCTCTTTGTAATATATTACGTATTGTGTAAAATTCCAATAATTACATCCGCAGTGATTTAAACACCAAGCCTAGTCTAGAAATATTATAGACAGTCTCATTACACACACTATTTTATATAATTATATAATGCTTTGGTGCGTTTGATATGTCTGTATGTTATAATTGGGTAGTATTTAGTTTGCTGATTTGTAAATGTTAAAAATATTTATTTTCTTTGTTCAAGAGAAGGGCATTGTGTTCCCATTAATTTGTCATGTCTTCAAACTATTCCAAAAGTTTTGATAATTTCATAGACGAATTTCAACTTAATGAAATGCAAACACTTATAGTGGTTCTTGCTAAAATAGCGTTAATAAGTACCAAATACAACAGATTTCCAAGAAAATGTAGAAGGCGTCCACTTTCCCCAATTGACATGAGTATAGATTTTTTAAATGCATTATTGCATTTGACGCTTTTAATATCATTGAGAAAAAAAACATGAAGACCTATGCACTTAATGACATCTAAAAACTATTTCAAACGGAACTGATTAAATGGACGCATCTAAATGTAAAACTATGAACTTAAGCAAGAAAATTGCTGCTTTTGTTCTTCAGCGAGAAATATAACTTGCAGATTATTACTACGTTTTAATTATCACATACCCGCGTTTAAAACTCATATAAGGCCACTTACCGAAAATTTGCATGCAAACGTTTCAAAATGTTTCTTAATCTATTTTAGCGACGATTTTGAGATAAAACCTCCTGGAAAGCTGAATAGGTTATTGCTCACATTGTGTTGTTTGATCTGTATACTCAAACATAACTTTTTTGGAGACACACTGAAACTTATACAATTACCCTTATAGTAGTAGCCTATACGAGAACGCTTTCTCTTTTCTTGCTTCCAATAATCTGCTCTAAAACAGCAGTCGGAATTCACACCGAAAAGCAAACAATCAAAACGACTAACCTTTGAAATAAGTTCAGAATACATATTTTTCACACATATTTCTTATTGCCAAAATAATAACTTCAATATTCCCGTGTAAATTTGATTTATAAATGATATTTTATAGAAGAATAACTGCGTATGTATGCAATTAACAGTGCACGATAAAATGTGCAACAAATTGCAAAAACCTGTCTTATATAAATAAATAAAAGTCAACCAAAAATGTATGTTTCAAATTCTGACCTAAATTTGTAATACCATAGTTGAACAGTGCACAGATAAAATATCAGAATATTTTAATATATTGTTATGAATATGCCATTCATTTGAAGGGACACCATCCGAAGTAACCATTAAAGAATATTTTAAAGAGGAGTTGTGTAATGTAATGTTTAAAATAATCCAAGACTCACCTAATTAATGAAAATTCCAGTACTATCTTATTGTTATTTATACTGATACCTGCTTATACTCAATTTGCTATGTAACGTAAATGATTCGTATTGGATCTTAAAACACCCAGTTCTCACTATTTGAACAGCCTAGATGTAACGTTTTGATCTAATCCGTCATTTTAATAGAGAAAGAAGTACAACTACCCTACACAATAATATAGCCCATGAATAAGTATAAAAATAAAACTCAGAAACTGATTTTCATAGTTTTACATTTAGATGCGCCTATTAAATCAGTTCCATTTGAAATAGTTATCAAATGCCATTAATAGAGCCGGAGCCCAGAGGGTCAGCCTAGCTGAAAAATGTACCAATTTTCTCCTGTATAGCATGAACGCATGCATATAATAATGGTACATTAAAATGTGGTAAATTTTGTTTTATATGCATGTAGTGTCTTTGACGTCGCTTTATACAATCAATTAATTGACTGTACGTGCATAATGTTATCACATATTTGACAAGTTTCAGTTATTTTGGGAAACTGAGAAAAACGAAATCTATATAAGTTTGTATTTTTGTAGCAGATATAAATTTATATTGAATTCAGATTTTCTTTGTTGGACATTTTCAATATTTCATCGAAATTTGATTTTATCATATTTTACCATTTATCTGAAAGGAATGTCCGCGGGTTTCAGCTATTTACCATTTAAATCTGACAATAATATACTACACTTCGTAGTACTTTTAAAGGCCCTTGTAATTTTATTCGTTTTCAATGTGGATCTAAATGTTCAGATATCCTATATCAATATAAACCTTAAAGCTTATTACGCTCCAGGCCCGGTGATTCTTTACCTGTAAGAGACGAAAAACTTTGGAATAGACTTTCTTGATAGATAATACTTATAATAACAACCTGACAGAGAGTCCGATGACTTCAATTCTAATCCTGAAACAAATAGATGACAATATTACAAAGCACAGAACAATCAATTACATACCATTCCGTTTAATCTGGACAGAAGATACTCGTTATGGATGACATGAAACTATACGCCACTCAGTAGCGGATCTAGTAGATTTGTGAAAGTACATTTGTTAATTTGTCAAAATACAAAGTACATTTGTCGATTTGTGAAAGTACATTTGTCGATTTGTGAAAGTACATTTGTTAATTTGTCCAAACGCAAAATACATTTGTCGAACCTACAAAGTACAAATTTTGAAAACACAGCTTAACTTTATAGTTTTAAGATATGTTATTTCAACATTTGTATTTTCAAGAGATGTAATTTCAACATTTGCAGTTTCAACATTTGTTGTTTCAACAATTGTATTAACGACACTTGCATTAACGAGCCTTGCATTAGCAAGCCATGCATTAGCGAACCATGACCATATTTGGGTTATTGTATGATATGGAAGCCTATTGCGGCCATTTCAGAATCTCGACAATTAAATAGTCCAAAATAATTTTAATCTCTTCTGGCAAAGATAGTATTGTATTCTGTAATCGATTTTAAGTCTTCAATCAAATCTTTCTTTGCTCTCCAACTTCAACAACGTTCATCGGATATTTTGATGCGTGGTCTTGTCAGTACTTTCGTTTGGGGAGTCTGACAAGGGACAACGTATAGTCGATCAAATGGGATTAAAAATAGCGATGTCAACTGCTTGTCAGTGGTATAGGGCGGAAGGCCTGACAAGGGACAACGCATAGCCGTTCTAATGTTATAGATGAAAAAAACTAGGTTCCTTGTCCGGAATCGAAATGAAGTGGAGGCTACGGTGGCTCAGTGAGAAGGACGTTTGCTCTCTAGCTTCATCGAACTGCATCGGAATTTATCTTGAGATATCTTCCCTTTTCCGTTGTGTAGATGGAGGACGGAGGGTCTGTCAACGGATAACGTGTAGTCGTGCGGGTGGGACAAAATAACGGGGCCCCGTGTAAACATTGGTTTCGATTCGCCGCTTGAACGTGACAATGATTAGGGTCGTCTGTCCAACCGAGGGGGTGTACCACTCTCTCTCTCTCTCTCTCCCTCTCTTTCTTTCTCTTTTTCGCATACATTGACGTCCACGTACAAGAACCCTTTACCGTGGAAATTCGAAATAAGAGTAGGCCCTCGTAGCACACTGCATGACGTACATTATAAGCTTTCTTTAGCTAAGTTGGAGAAGAATGGTAAACGCGTTCGAAATTGATCATAAGGACTGTCATTGAATCAATTGGCGCGGTATCGATTCGCCGCTTGTACGTGACAAGGGATAGATCGACTGTCCATTCCGTGGGTTTTCTCTTGGTCCTTCAGTTTCCCCCTACTTTTAAAGACCCTTTACCTTTAGGTGTGTTTTTGTATGTAGCCTATGTATGTATGTTCGCCCATCACGCTTATATCTATAACGGAAGTTACTGGAATTCAATAGGAGTCTTTGCTTTACTAATTTAAATGATGCATATACATTTCATACGAGAGAGAGAGAGAGAAATGGGGTTTAACGTTCACTCAACACAACTAGGTCATTTCGGGACTAACATGGTTTAATTTTATTTCAATAATTCGCTTGCGCGTAGGGGTCTTTAGCAGTGGGGGAAAACCGGAGTGTCCGTAGGAAACCCACGAGGATGAAAAGGCTGCCCTATTTCCATGTCACATACGCTCACACTAGGGTTTGAAACTACAGCCGCAAGCCAGGGGTGACCGGTCTGCTAGAGGTCGAAGCGCGGCACTCTAGACCACTAGGTCATCCCAACCCCCACATTTCATACGGAGCGTCCACAAGATGCAACAACGTAAAACAATGGCCATAACTCCAGAAGAAATTAACGGAAGTTATTGAAATTAAAAGGGCTTCTTCATCTCATTAATATAAGCATCATATTTCAATTTAAAAACAATCAGATGACAACTGTAGTCTGTAGAGTGTTCACAAGAAATTGCGGACGACGGATGGACTGATTGACAGACGGGCGGACAGACGAGGTCGAGGGCAATATACGACCACATTCCCATGTTGGCGTATACAAAACACGACCACGTGAATGTTTTAGACTGTCAAATCTGGGCCACAGGTGAATTTATGCCGAGATTCTGAAATGGCCGCAATAGGCTTCCATACCATACATCAACCCAAATATGGTCATAGTTCGCCAATGCATGGCTTGCTAATGCAAGGCTCGTTAATGCAAGTGTCGTTAATACAACTGTTGAAACTACAAATGTTGAAACTGCAAATGTTGAAATTACATCTCTTGAAACTATAAAGTTAAGCTGTGTTATTTCAAAATTTGTACTTTGTAGGTTCGACAAATGTATTTTGCATTTTGACAAATTAACAAATGTACTTTCACAAATCGACAAATGTACTTTGTATTTTGACAAATTAACAAATGTACTTTGTATTTTGACAAATTAACAAATGTACTTTCACAAATCGACAAATGTATTTTCACAAATTGAGAGTTTTGACGAGGATCCCCCTCCATACAATCCCATCCCACAATCAATGTCAACAAAATACTTGCTATAACACTGTCTAAGCGCCCCGGTATAGCATATAGATCGTATTGCCTATAATCAATATAGCTATTCGCCGAAAAGCATTTTTTTTTTCAAATTGACATAAAATTAATGTCGTATTATGATTGTTGTTGATTTTTGTCAACCTTAGAGAAGTGACTATATAACACTGGGTATCCTGAAGGTAGGGCGGGGCCTGTGTTGGATTAAAGATGTTATATCGGAATCGAGGGCCGCAGGCGCGAAATAATTTCAGACAGCTACGTATAATATTTATGTAACTGAGGCGTTTGCGCCATAGACGCTAAAATATATTCAGATGTAATTTGGGACTGGTTCAGCTACTTATAATATTTATGTAACTGTGGCGTTTGCGACATATGCGCAAAAAGGTCAGATGAAATTTGGGACTGGGTCTAAACTGGACATATTGGCTGTGTTCCTAAGTCTCATTATCTGATTTAGTCAATGTATTGTTTTAATGACGCTATACACACAAGTTTCATTACTTTTACCCACAGCTCTGACAAATCAAACTAGTCGTAAACTGGCATGAAGTGTGCGTAAAGCCGTCGTGACTGCGTGCCAAATCGGGACGCGAATTTTGAAATGTTCAAAATTATGGTCACGACAAAATTTTAACGACCGGGTCGTGAACTATGCGCAAACTGTTCGTGAACTCGTCGGGACGATGCGTGGTATAGCCATCTATTCTTGCCTGCAATGATTGTGTCTCTGACATTCAGAATGTTGTCTCATTGACAGCCAATCCAAAAATGACCAGGGGTTGGGGATGCCCCCTTTTTATATAGCCTGCCCAAATCGGCAATGTCGTGCCAATGCGGGAAGTGCGTAAACTATGTGTGAACTCGTTGTGCCAGTTCGTGTCAATGTGGACACTGATGGGCACGCATTCGTGAACTCGTCGTAAACTCATCGTGAACAGTGCGGGCACGACTTGCCACGACAATATCATGGCCAAAAGTCGTGAAAGTGTCAACCTGGCTTAACACATTCGTGTCGCTCGTAGCAGTTCGTAGATCGACAACGAAAGTTTTTGTTCGTAAACTATTAGTAGTAACTTTCGGTCTCCACGAATTTTGTATTTTTCCCGCCGAATCGCCACGAATTTCAATTAATTTCGCGTAGCCTATGTGGAAGCAGACCATTATATAACCGAAAAAATCGTTGCCGATTCGTGTACAATTCGGCATATTCGTAACTGAATCGTTACAATTCGTAGATTTCGTACTTTTATCATAACCCTATCTTGACATTCGTCATATTATTCACCCAATTACCAACGAATTATCGAAACTCTTATTAAACTATTCGTAACTGCTTCTTAGTTCCTCCCGGTTCTCCACAAATGTTTTATTTTTTCCTACCGAATCATCACGAACTTGATTAATTTTGATTTGGCACTATTCGGGGCAATTCATCGTCTGACATGGAACGCCTCAAGAAATATTCCCGTAGTATATTATCTATTATTTTCATAACCTGCGTCCTGTTTGTTTTATGTGGTATATCCAATGTTTCTAGCCAAAAATTTTTAACCTTTTGTGGGGGGAGCAAAGTTCGGGATCGGATGTGCCTTATATGTACAGTACACATGTAGTTTGTTTGGTATTGGTCATTTTGTACTTTGCTAGACGTACCTGTCAACTTTAATGTGGTAACGCCAATGTTTAACCCTTCCGTAGGGTCTGTCGGACCACATGTAATTGTCTGTTCTATATTTTTAGATCTACTTGTTCATTTCGATTCGATTTCAACTGATGTTTGAGCTAAACCTATTTTGGATATCTTCGAAGAATCTACGTTGCGATCAAGTAACGGGACTGTCCTCATACGCCCACTGGGATATAACACAACATCTTTACTTTTATATTTGGATAATCCGTCGTGTTGATATTTGATCATACATATGTTTATACTCAAGAAAAAATCCCCAAATTAGGTGCAAGATATAAATCATCTATCTCAGAAATCAAAAAGTTTAAGCGCTTCGAAGTACGAAATGCACTCCTGTCGATCTTAATCAATTCATCTGAGACATAATTAACCCTCAGAATATTTACAGAAGTGGTACGTTTCTCTCCATTCGGTTATTTATCTTTTGGCATGGAACACTATAGCCACCCCTTTAAGCAGTTTAATAACTAATGTTTAGAAAACCCATATATAATTTGTTTTGTGTGAATTGTCATTCGTGCGTCCGCTTGTCATTAAATTTAACGTCGACAATCTTGATAAAAGTTGTTTGGTTGAGTTATCGATCTACAGAATTAAACAACTATCTTCTACCTTTTGGGGACATTATTAACAACTTTCAAAGATGTCTATAATTACAACCACAATTTGAATATTGATGAAATGATTATCTTTATTAGAATTATTTTGATACAAAAGACAAAAAGGCCTTAGAAATGGGAACGTTGAAAATCAGCAAGATGTATTTTAGATAGGCGACATAAGTTATAATGGTTATTAATAAGTTATGGGAAGACGATGATAGATGTTTTACTGGTCTCAAGGACCTGTTGACCAAATTCCATCCTCATTATCGCGGAGTGTCTTTAATTGAATTGCCATCAGTTAATTGTTTAATGAGGCCATTATGGCGGCTAAAACTTCATTACGTTGTATCTTAAACTGGTTTATGGCTAGCAGAAGATGACCATTACGGTGGTCAGTTAAACATTATCAGACATTTGTATGTAGCATGACGAATAGGGGAAATGATTAAACCTGGGTTGCCAGGTTATAAATCAGGTAATGTTACGAGGTTGGTATTTTGAAGATTACGTTTATTTAATCAGTTCACTCAGGTACTCGTGACTTATTTCGTCTTAAAATGTGTTAATCCTATAGAATGAAACGCAATAACCGAGTTGAGAGGACGTTAAACCCCATTACTCCCCCCCCCCCCCCTCTCTCTCTCTCTCACAATAACCGATACGTCATTTAAATGTCACTTTTATAACTTTCTACCGGTATATGCCCAATTTCCCTAACATAGATATATCATAAGTTTGACTCTCTATTTAATTTCACGTTAGATGGAATTTTTATATCTGTTGATGTTCTAGTTAAATTCACTGTAAATGACTATTTTGAATTTTTGAAATAAAAAAAAAAACAGATGTTTCTTGGATTTGAATTGTCTAAAAAAATAAGCGTACTGAGAAAATTACTTGAGTAAATTAAAATAATGAAATCCTGATACATGTTTTGTCTGACGAGTCATAAGAGTGAATCCTATTAATAGTCAGCGTGATGCCCATTTAATCCTAACCTTGTAATCGCTCTTTTGGTCAGGTTTTAGTTCCCTGGCAACCTATCTTTATATAAAATAAAATAGGTCTTAGTAATTATTGATCCGTGGCTTTACAAAAATTGTTTAATTGAATGAATGGGAGGGTGAAAGGGTTGAATCAATAATAATCGTATTCTAAACATATACAGGTGTTATTTGCTTGTATGAGGGATTTTAAATTGCAAAATAACGCCAGCTGGTTTCGTCCTATTTTAAGGCTTAACTTTCTTAAAAATAATCAATTAAGTCTTTTATGTTAAAAGTAACAGCCGCTTGCACATGTGTATTGATATCGTGGAGATTTATCTTCAAAAGTCCCGTATAAAAGAAAGATGATTTAAGAGTGGTTTGGGTAGCTGAACTTTCTCAAAACGAGCACTATTTTGGACTTTATGATATGGAGTTACACAAGGTGGGCTCTTTAGATGTTACCTATTTGTTAATAGTGGCAAAATTTTCACTAATTTATTATCAAACGTTTAATATGAAAAGGGGGCTACTTTATAGGTCAATTATGCATTAGTTGGAGCGACCGATATGCAGATACATTCATATTTACTCAGACAGCAATAATAGTAAACCTTTTGAACAAATGGATAAAGTCTAATATACATGTTTTGAAATCTGTAGCATTAACAATATTTTGCAATATTTACAAACGTATGTAATTAGTATAAGTTTGAAGAAGACTATAGTTTTTGTCTTCAGGTACCACAACGGTCGTATGTCACAATAAAACACAGAACCATAAAGTGTGATTACTTTGTTGGCGTGTATTTCGGATGAATTATTTTTTACTCCCTCTTTCGTTTTATGTGTATCATTTATTTTATAAAGAATATTTTTATTCATAAATAAGTGGGATTGGAGAACAGGCGTGGCATTATAACGAATCTCCTATAAATATGAAACAATTCAATTTTAATATAAAAGATGTGTAAGGATAGTCAAAATAGAGAAAATTACACATTTAGTGAGTTGACCTACATACATAAGTACAATATGCTTCACTATAATAACGATCAACAATTCATAATCTTAAAGTCTTTTTGATATGTCAAAAAATGTATGGACCTTTTTTTAAAATTTCGTTTGTGACATGAAGTAAAGTTTGTGAGAAAATAAAACTTTGGGAAAAGATCATTTGCGTCCATCTGAATACAAAAAAATGGGGGATAATCTCTAAACGAGCTTCATTGAGAAAGGTGGGGGTCAAGTTTATTCCATTATTTCATTGTTTATTTGTGACAGAAATATTCGTTTATTTTAATGCAAGATCGTAGATTGTAAGAAGAGGGTGAAAATTTAATTAAATCAGAGAGATAGTTGGGGTCATATTATCAGATATGCTAGGAGGATCTTTGGGATATAAACATATATTTTATATTTTGATCAAAATCGGACAACAATCGTGACCTCTAGCGGATCCACAACCTTGGCATTACATACCTTTACACTATTTGCTTTCATAGAGCGGCCACTTTGTCCCACAGTTTCGATCCTAGTTTCACGAAATTCGAACTGTTCGGCGAAATACGCGAGAAGTCTCAATCGAATGACAATCTGTTGCGTCTGGTTATTCCAGTCAACATCAGTAGTACATATCGCGCATGCTCTCGGGGTAAGAATATGACGTCATCGTTTGGCATGACCTGTGGAATATGCCCCTTGTTACAAATGGCGTTGAAATGAAGCTCATTCGTGTTCCAATGGTAAAATATTTATTTCGTCTTAAAATTTGGATATCAGAAGCATATTTTCTTCCGGTAAGATCACAACATTAACGTTGATTTAAAATGACAAGTGTTTCGTGTTTTTAATGTCGAGAGGGGATCACGGTGGCTAAGTGGATAAGGCGCTGGTTCGCTAGCCTGGAGGTTGAGTGTTCGATCCCTGCATTGGCCGAGAAAGTTCATCTCGATTTTCCGGCATGATTTCCCCTTGTCAGTGATGCAGAAGGAGGGCCTGACAAGGACAGCTGCCTAGTCGTTCGGATGGGACGAAAAACCGAGGTCCCGTGTACAAATTGGAGTGCACGTAAAAGATCCCTCATTGCACACTGTGGCGTATGCCCGTCTTCAATTAGCCCAGGTACGGTGCTTAAGCGTAGGACGTTAAACCCCATTTCATTCATTCATTCATTTTAATGTCGAAGACTGTGAACGATGTTAAGTTAAAGATGAAAAAAAAGCGGTTTTCACGCAGAGAGACAGGGAGAGAGAAATAGGGTTAAACGTTCACTCGACACAAACTAGGAAACCGGAGAACCCAGAGAAACCCACGAGGTTGGACAGGGCGACCCTACTCCTTTTTACGTACAACAGGGGAATCGAAACCACGCCAGTTGACTCAATGACAGACTTAATGATACAGCGCGCGCACGCTAACCATTTATCCACCCAACCCCTCTACGCAAAATAGCCGCTTCTTGTACACAAATAGTGTAAAGGTATGTAATACGAAGTTTATTGACACTCTAGAAGTCACAAGTTTTCATCCGATTTTGATTAAACTTAAAATATATTTTGTATAAGATCTCAGCCCCTTTCGATATTTGCACTTTTCAGACCATCACTTTCTGGATTATGGCCCGATTGTTTTAGCTTGTTCTTTATCCATCTCTGGCAGTCACAAGTCACAAGTTTTCATCCGATTTTGATTAAACTTAAAATATATTTTGTATAAGATCTCAGCCCCTTTCGATATTTGCACATTTCAGACCATCACTTTCTGGATTATGGCCCGATTGTTTTAGCTTGTTCTTTATCCATCTCTAGCAAAATGTGGACGTATCTAGCCTGGCATCTGCTGGTTAAGAATTGATGTGACTTTTAGACGTTTTTATAAACAAAGAGTGTGAGAGTTAAAGGGGAAGACCAACGATTTTCAACCAGGTTTCCATAAATCTTAAATATATATTTATAAATAATCCCCTCTATAACACATAGCAAAAAAGTTTTTGTAAGTGAGAAATTAATTTTCATTCAGACCGGAAGTGACATAGTTGGTTCAACATGCTCACGGGGCTCTATAGTAGTCATACAGATTTGGCGTAAGTTTACTGCTGTATTGTGTTCACATGTCGTCCTTTGGCCGAAAATCTGATCAAATGACCATGTTTATTAGGATATTATAAACACGAATTTATGTTTTTTTAACGTTTAGTACACAAAGCCGTCGCGCAAATCACTCACACTGAGCAGCACACTACGTCTCAATTCACACCACATGGCTAATTAGTATGCATCACGTGGTTTGTTTAACATCCGGCAAGTGACAGATTTTTCGTCTGCTAGAATGTTTGTGTGCGTGCTGACATATATAAATTCCAAAGTTTGTCAGACACCAACGTATGAAATATAAATATATCGTCTATGGGTAATGCCGTATAAACATTCGAGCACAGCAATTCTCAACAGGAAATGGAAGAAAAATGGAAAAACCGTTCACGTCGACATTGTGTGCCAAAATGCATTATATTACATGTCTGAAATGCCCATAATTTTGGTCTGTTTCTGGTGTAAACGCCATCAGCAAGCACAAAAAAATCTAAGCAGACGAAATACATGTCACTTGCAAGCTGTCAATGAAACCACGTGATGCATACTAATTAGCCATGTGGCTTGAATGGAGACTGAGCGTGCTGCTCAGTGTGAGTGAATTTACGCGACGGCTTTGTGTACTAAACTTTAAAAAAACATAAATTCGTGTTTATAATATGTAATAACTGACTTACATCACATTTATATCGAGTATTGTGAAGGAAAATGTGAAAATAGTATTTATTATTGAGTCGTTTCAACCGAAAAGTGACATGCTCTTCCATTTATCCCTTTCTGAGCCTCACGTTACATTTCATGGTAGAATGATTGCGCAGTGGAGAGACGACCTGAATAGTATTTACACGTGCGTCTCGCTATACCCTGGGCGTAAAACTATCACTCGTTTGTTTAGACCACATCGTCAAAACAACTTGTCTATGGCGAAGAGGACTGCGATATTAATAATATTATTATTAAATGTAGGGGATGTAGTGTAAAGGAAATGCGAAACGTGGGTCATTCCTTGTGAAAGTATGCATCAACGAATTATTTGTAATAAAATGTATGTCTTTCTAGGCGCTTCTTTTTCATCCTGCTTATTTTTAATGCCTGTGAAGTGTCCAGCAAGAGAACTGCGCCTTCTATCATCACAATTGAAATAATTATTCAGTATTCTAATTCATATGTTTTGCATATTAATACAAATCAAACCAAATTGTGGAATAGATGCCAATTGATATGTATAATAATCGATTTTTGTAATATGTTGTCATGTTAATTTAATGTCATTGTATATATTTTTGAACTGCCAGTTTGTTCCAACCGGTTTGTTTTGTTACTGTGATTTTGACTAGTTGTTTGATGTTATTTATCCGGCTGCATTGTGTAGAGCCATCGTTAACATTGCGATCTGGGGCGGACTAAACGTCCGCTACTTATTGCTTGAATGGTAACTTAAACGGTGTAGAAGTGTTCGTTTGTCGGGAATGAACAGTACTCTTTTTAAAAAGTGTACTGCTCATTTCTGATACACGGATTCTTTTAAGCCTGTATTGGAAATGAACAGGCCAGTTTTATCAAAAGTTGCTAATGGCAACGAGGTAGAAGTGGGATGTAAGTCTAAGTCATACCTAAAAGATTGATACACATTACTAAATACTGTCAGTCACAAACGGTTCATTTATTTACTTTCATGTGGTCCCAAGATGTCAGAATAGAGGTTTAATATAGAGTTTAAGGCCATATACAATTAGAAAACATTTTGGTCAAAACATAGTCTGTGTACAAAAGTTTTAAATTGTGTACATCGATATACATGTAGTGATACTGTACATGACTTTGACGTTTTGAATATAATTTTCCATGTAAGCGATCTTGCTGGTTGGTGCCTTTAAGTTAAGATCATTTAAAGTTAAAGTTAGTTTTTTTTATTACAGCTCATTCTTAACATGTGGAATGTGAATGTATTGAATTACATAACAGTCACTAAATTAACATAGCACATCTGTGAGTTTGAAATTAACATGGTACGATCTCACTGGTGGTGTATTTAGTGCGATATTTAATTAAAGAAATTGACCAATATGTTTTATATATCTTCTTATTATTAGATTTTTTTTCCAGGCTCTGTCGGTAGCTCTACTTCTGATATTTACACCAATAAATAATGCCTCAAAAGATGATAAGTGTTCCAACAAAAAATTTGGAATTACAGAGTGTCACCCGCCTGACGTATTAAGCCAACAAATGATTGATCAAAATTACACGGATGCCTTTTCTCCTGCTTGTACTAGACACGATATTTGCTATAAATGTGTAAGTAAATCGAACCTTCAACGCATTGCACACAAGTATAGGGCACATGAGGAGATTGTATAGTTTAACAAAATCAATTAGTTTTTATCAGGAAGAAACATAATGAAAACGCAACCTCGGCGTGTAGCCTAGCAATTTTACTTTCAGCCAATTACAGTTACCAATCACGACATGTTGGCCAGTGCCGTTTTATTTGGCCGTTTAGCCATTAGGATAGAATTTGTTGGCCGGAAAAAGGAAACAAATTACTGGGTGACTAGAGGGTTGTTTCAAAGCATATCTACCACGTTTCACCTTTTGTCTGATTTGATAATTATTAAATTTCGCTGTGTTTCCGTGTAATGGAAGGTAGACAACTCCAATTTTTGAATCAGATCACCGTGGATGCAGGCCACCATATAAATTTTGACGTGGCGATTAATGCTAATTTGGGTATTTTTACAACTAACTTTTCGTTTAGTTTAACCCCTCCACCACAGGGGAGACAGTATGTTAAAGGTTGACCACTTAAGCTAGGAATATTCACCAAAGGTTACTGACCAAAGTGTCAGTAAATATGGATAGAGAAAGAATATTATAACTAGTTAAAATATACATATACAAGGGAACTTACATTCAGGACATCAATATATTAGAAAGAATATTATAACTAGTTAAAATATACATATACAAGGGAACTTACATTCAGGACATCAATATATTAGATGGTATGGTTCCTTCAGTGTGGTCCAAGCGCCCTAGTTCCTTTTGGAACTATCTACAGTGGCTTTTATAGTTGGCTTTGGCCACTGCGTAGTTCCTTGGGAGCACGCTTTACAACTAGTATGAAAAAAAAGGCTTTTCTCCATCTCAATTATAAGGTTTTTTTTAGAATCCTTACCGTCTTTTTTGCACCTTGATTCTTCTTTGTTCACCAAAATAAATCATTTCATGTCACAACCGATACCAATGTATAAGGAATCCAACACCCTTTCCATGTAGAATTCAACGTTAGAAAAAGATAAACAGCATTCGTTTAAATCTGATCGACATCGTAAACTTACGCCTGCGCAGATTAGTTCGTAGCTACCGTCAGCCAAAATTCCAAATTTGGGAATGTAATTTTTACCATAAACCAAAATTCAGGATGTACATGTACATCAATTAACGGGCTAAACTTATAATGCTGTTTATCTTTTTCTAACGTCAAATTCTACATGGAAAAGTTTTTATAAATTTGTGTCGGTTGTGACAGGAAATGATTTATTTTGGTGACCAAAGAAGAATCACGGTGCAAAATAAACGGTAAGGATTCTAAAATAGCCTTAGAACCGAGATGGGGAAAAGCCTTATTTTTATACTAGTTGAAAAAAGTGCTCCCGAGGAACTATGCAGCGTCCAAAGCCAACAATAAAAGCCACAGTGGATAGTTCCACCCAGCCCATGACATACATGTACATCGCGTTTATTCCAGGGCTATAAGCCGAAAAAGACTGATAGCATACTTATTTATATTATACTTTTTTTTATTTTAAAGGGAAGCAAGTTCCACAGAAGTCGTGACCAGTGTGAGATAAGGTTTCTCGAAGATATGACCAAAATATGTCAAACTTTGGACGGGATTTATGATGTAAACATATGTGGAGGTGTAGCCGGGACGTTTTATGCCCACGTGTATCTTTCAGGCAAAGCCAATTACCACGAGCTACCCTTAGAATTCTGTTCTAAGTTTTGGGTGGCCGTATGTATGGGCTGATTAAACAAAGTCTATATTTCATTGGTTTTGTTTTGTTTTTGTGTATATGAGATACACCGGGATCTGTCGACCACTAATATAACCTATTTAACATGCTATCTACTGTGGCCCAGTGAGTAAGGAGGTAGCTCGCCAACCTGGAGGATCCCCGGGATGATCCTAGTCGTAGAATACAATGGTGCAAGAAAACGACCCTGAAAAAAACATTGTATTGTCGTTCGGACCGAAGTTTCAAGAACACAAATTCCCGGGCAGTTGGAATTAGAAATAAGAGTGACCGGGCATAACTTTACACCCAGCCCACTGCATGACATTTGCTCGTCTTCTCGAATTGAGCAGAAAGCGGCTAAGTCCTATTTCATTAATTTCACGTATATTACACAACACAACGACCAAGAAGAAAAGCCACTCTCAAATGTTGTTGATTTGCGTAATTTGCTTTCACGCTATCAGAAACGAATATTTAAATAATGCCTAATCCGATCGTCCATTATACGTGGATAACAATATGACATCTCTAATATGAGATGTTACGATTTGCTTTAAACTGTCTGGATTTTGAATTTTTGATAAAGTATTTATGTACGTAATCGTAAATATGATTTATTGAGTGTCGTATTTTATATCGACACACATGTACATGTACATAGAATCGTAAGTCATCGAGATTGTTGTCAGGGAATTAATCTCGATTGATCGCTTTGAAATATATTGCTTTACCACTGTACATTTCTATCCTCCCTTTAGTAGTAATTTATATAATGCCGATTTCAAATGAGTTTGGAACAGAATGTAACTTAACACCACAATGCTTTGTCACCAAACTAGAGCGAGGTCCTAAAATGTGCTGTTTACGCACCATGCATTACAAAAATGGAATGAAATGGGGTTTAACGTTCTACCGTTTTGCTCCAAACTGGGCTAATGAAGACAGCAAATGCCATACAGTGTGCTATGATGGATTTTTTTCCCGGAAAAAGGCACCACGGCCTAGTTTGGTGACAAAGCAGGAATCTTTACGTGCACATCGATGTGTGCACGGGACCTAGTTTTTTCTCCCAACAGAACGACTATACAACTGTCATTGCCAGGCCCTCCATCCTGCACCACTGACAAGGGGGAAACACACCGGAAAATCTGCATTACAAATCGGCATTTTAATTCAATTCCCATGCAACATAGTAAAATATTGCAACCACAAAATCAGTTACCCAGATTTGATTTTTGTGTCAATTCTAGACTATGGTAAGTAAATATGACACTCACAAACTTTAATATATAACGACCGTTTAATCTGTATATGCGGAGCATTGGGGAAAATGCCAAATGTAATGTATGATGTGCAGACTATTTTCCCCCCGAATTAGCTATAGTTCATATAGCGTTCGTTTGGTAAACAGATGAGAAAATACAGTCATTTATGGGCTTTCCTATTTAAATTATTTAATTAGAAAAACAAAACAAAGTTTTAAAAAAAACATTTTACTGAATAAGCGTTTTATTTAACACATATGTGAAATGAAAACAAAGTACAGACCAAATTAATTTTCATTGATCCTAAATATGAATTAAGAGTAAAAGTAAGAACATGTATAATATGTTTAAGGTACACAATGTTATTAAATACCTTTGTGCATTTGGAAAAAAATATCGTAATCACAAAGGAACAAGTAGCCAGATATAGTCAAAAATAAATTAATTATATCCATTTGAAGTTTACATTAAATGACACCCTAGTTAATACAAGTTAGTTTATACTTTATAGAGGTTTTCTTTTTCGAAGTTGCTCAATTAGATTGAAATCAGTGTCTTTATTTATAACCGTGCATATATTTCAAATTATTAATGAACTGTCTGGTTTGTTACTCCTTTAACACATCGAATGTTTTAGAAACATATAGGGATTATAAATAAATAAATATTATTATGAAATATTTGTTCATACATGAAACTATGTCAAAGATAAAAATTCTCTAATAAACACCTGTGAACACAAATACATATTTATGGTACTAATTCAAAACTATCAGGTTCAATTATTCTATAATTATATTTCTTAGCAGTACAAATATTTTCAAATAATTTTACAATGTGATAATCAAACAATTTTTTAATCCAACGAGGAAGAGGTTCGATACCAACTTCTTTTGCAATCTCATCACACAATTCAAACTGAAAATCTTCCATCCTATGGAGATATCTTGGCGGCCAATTCCTATCTAAACGTTTTTGTAACTCTTCTTGTTCAGCTAAAAGCATCTTCTTTCGTGAAGGCAGTTTAATCTGTTCCTCTAAGACAGCCTTGAAAAATCGGGCTAGTATAGATATGCATGGAAACGGCAAGGAGTTGTTGAGTATACTGATGAAAGACATAGTAGGGTTGGCGATATTTATGGTATGCTTATATAAATGTCTAATGGTATTGTCCGGAGTAACTTCAAATCCACAATCAGGCGAGAGGAAGGAAAAGTTATGCTTATACCCCGTATTAAAAACAACAGCATCAATGGCAACTTGGCTGCCGTTTGCTAAGATCACCGCGTTTTTAGTGAAAGCTTCAACTTGGCTTACCAATTCAACATTCTTGGGGAAATACCTAAGTTTGTGCTCTCGTCTGTGACTGAAGTAGACATATTGGGCTAATGAGGCAATTTCTGTGGTTATATCCCAACCCGAAAATGAGGCACCAATGGTAAGCACCGTCTTATCTCTGAATATCTCTGGATTTCTATAGGAATGACTATGAATGGTAATGCCTTTAAACTTCTTTAAGCCGGGGTAATCTGGTATATTTGGTACTGCATATTGGCTAGAGAGATAAAGAAGCATGCCACCCACGTTAACAAAGTTAGAAGTTGGCTGTAATTAGGCATTATTAATGACGAGTATGGCGCTGAAAGCAAATTTTATTAGTGCAATGTTTTCTAATGACCTCTGTGCAAATGAGCCTTACTTTCTCATCTGCTTTTAAACTGGATAAAACAATCTTGTCACTTGGTGAAGTAACTAACATTAATATGCAATCTTTCTGAACAAGTCCGAACAAACACCACCTCAAAATATGTGTCTAATGTCTTCAAAAACAAAGGTGCCGTGTCAATACTTGTAGCGTATGGAGCGACAATTACAGTCAGGTAACCGTATTCAAAATATCCAGTCCAACGTAATTAATATATATCCACGCCACCAAAATAGACTAATCTTTTTTGAATAAGTGCGACTTGGTCAACGTAAAAGGGAAAAAAAGCTAAAATCCCTTTTTTTTTCTTTTTTTTTTATTATACGTTAAACCCCATTTCTCTCTCTCTCTCTTTATTATTGCATTTGACTCTTCATAACCCTGCCAACATTTATACCAAAGACGTCGGCTGCATATCTAGGATGTACTGTATAATGCACCATTAACAGTCATTTTAACACAAACCGCAATTGATCCCCTAGAGTGCCCCCCCCCCCCGACATAGAAGAAAAGATACTTTCACAATCCAATAAATGAGAACTTATAAACGTAGTAAAAGCAAATTACCCAGTGCAGACAATAACTGCATCAAAATCATTCGATGTTGGACTGTTGTTTGCGTTATTTAATGGCTCGATGTTAACATTCCATTTAGTTCCCCACAGACCACCGCCAATATGTCTAGGTTTCACCATTAATACTCTTGTATTAAACTAAAATAAACAAAGCAGGAATCCAATAATAATATAAATATGTAAAACCTTTTAGACAATATAACTTATTTAACACCAACGTTTATATAAGCAAGAAGATACGAAAACATGTTGTGCTTACCCGGATGTAAGGTAGCAACCGGAAGTATTCTGTGTATTTCTCTAGATATAGTAAAACCTCACTATGGCCGAAAAAACATGGAAGATCGGAATCGAATTGGAAATCGGGAAAGGCCATAATCTGTTTTGGAATATTTATTCTGTGGAAAAAAAAATTAAAAATTTCATTAACATATTTGCACTTTTAAATCATTAGTATTGGTATTCCGTGATTGATCAGCATACGGTACCAAAACTAGAGATTTACTTTTTTTTTTCTTTTAACAAGATACAATAATACTATCTGAAAAGTGTTTGTTTTCTTAAAATACACGAAGCACAGCTGTGCTAATATAACAACAGAGGCAGTATCACTCTGACGAAAAAAAATAATAACGAAACGCGTCATCAATATCATATATTAAAAATAACCGGGAACTCATATAATTAATGAAGAACAATCACAGACATATTTCGAGAAAACTATATTGTTTTGGAATGTCAGATTTAAAAAGCGAAAAAATTTTTTTTACGAATCGTCAAAGTGGGAGTGACTCTTTAATGCACTATTTCTTCTCGAAAGTTCAAAACCTTGTAGTATTCTAAATAAACTACAATGTAATTTAAGTACTTAAGAATTCAAAATATTTAAAATAAATATATATATTGGGTACAATGAGGATACTTTTACTTTTTCGACTTCTAACTACCTGGTCTTCTTTACGTGTGGAACCACTTGTACATTTGGTTTGTATCCGACAAACTAGATACTTCTATTCAGACCCTCTATAAGTATGAAAGAAGAAAGAAATGTGAGGCGAAGATTACGATGTTAGCTATCGTGATGGAAAAAACCTTTGACAACATTATTACCGAGTTGATGATAGAACACAACTATTTTAATATAAAATTATATAATTTGCGTTTCGAAAATCCATAGAAAGTTACTTAAATCCCCGTCGAAAAACTAACTAGTATATTTTGAGTAGGTGGCATTTATGTCTCATAAATGTAACCTTTCCAATGTAACCTTTCCATTAACTAGGGATATCAAATTTGTCCTTACGCAGCTGCCCAAATATATAATATTATCAACAGTTTGTTCCTCCACGATAGCCTTAAGTATCGAGCGCCTAAAGTACTTATAACTCTGCTTTATATAAAGTGTTAAAATTATCAATATTATGGTCCCAGTTTACAAAATCATTATTTGTAAACAGTTATCATTCACAACATCATCATTCGTATGGTGTTTTCATTCTAAAACGCATAATATCATCATTTATATTGTCATTTGCATAGCATTTTCATTTTACAATTTATACAACCGTCAATTGGATACATTAAAATTTGAAAAGTAAAGATTTTGGGGTTTGGTCCATTACAATTTTAATACTTTATATGTTGGCAATCTGGCGCACAATACAACCCTATTAAAATAATGTTTTATTAAAATACATTTAAGTAACATACACTAGGGATTTGTACATACTACTATGTATTGGTCGTCCATTTTTATCACTACCACTTTGGTCAGAATATATCCATGTTCCACCTATCCTTGAGCCTTGTTCATAAGCCACTACGGTGAACCTCTCTTGATTCTCAGTGAAGTATCTCAAACAGCCTAATCCGGAAGCCCCTGCCCCAATGATACAGATGCGTTTTTTTTCACTTGGCATACTAAAACAAAAATTACGAAAATGTATTTAAATTTAATACCATATTATTTAAAGCACACTTGCAGAAAACATATCTGCCCTAGGTTCACCTGAACTCATCGAAAACAATAACACACTACTATGTGTACGACTCGCAAACTGAATGTTAAATAGTCTATTCGCAGCGATTAACCTATGACTTTTATCGAATCGCCGTTCTTATTCAAAAAAAATGAGGCAAGGTGAAATGCGATACCTGTTGGCGTCAAATAACATTTCTTAACATTTGACATGAAATTTATTCGCCTTCGGTATCAGTAATACTCTATTACCAAACGTTTTGTGGAATTCTAATATACCGCCTGCTCTGTACACAAAACAGGTCTATTGATTATCAACGCAACTCATCCAACGTGCATATAGACAGGAAACGTATGAAAATTCCGAGAACAAAAATCAAAAATAATGATTAAATTCCAGTTGTTATCATGGTTAAATAAAATCACATCAAATAGTCTATAAACCTACGTAACACCTAGGGTGTATTATTCTAGGATACACAATCATATAGATCCATAAAAACGCTATGATACAACATCTTAGCGTATAAAAGTAGCAAAAATACAGTAGAAAGAAGACAAGGTTATACGGACCTTCTCTGTATGAAAGCTGTTCGATACGTGCTGCCGTATCCGTGTGCCGTATCAAGCATGGCGAATACACACACATTGAAGACGCCACACACAAAATCCATACGATAACACGATAGGGACCAGGAATTTACGCTTGCCAAAGTCTCTATTCAGTATTCGACCGTTAATAACTTATAGATAACGTACGATCAATAATATAGCATTGATTAACGTTTAACCCACTTGTAACATTTTGCATAATTATCCTGAATGCTGACTATAGTGTAGAGATCCTTAAATATTAACTACAGGGAATACAATTATTACTAACTAACACCATGGCTACATCTATATTTACCTTACATAATCAAAACGTCTTGGAACGAACAAACACCACCATATTTAAAACACGATTTAGACATTCGTCGAGAGGCTTTTGGGTAGTTGAACTAGGTACCAATATATAAATGAAGGAAGGGGCGCATCTGAGAGGAATTAATACTGGCAGACTTCTATATCTAGTCACCCCAGATGCCTCCTACTTACCCCCACACTGTGATATTGGTACCTAGTTCATTTATCGAAAGATCTGTAAATATTCAATTTCAAAAACTATCATTAAACATATTCCTACCTGACACGGGTCTAACTGACCGGATATCAATTTAAATGAAAATGGAAGAACAGCCAATCATAAAATGCGATTGAGACAGACTGACAAATGTTTGCAAGTATTGCCGCTACATTAGGGCAGGTAGGTTTAATTAGCCATACTGATAACAAAATGTTTTATCTTTGAGACTTAACATGTATGAATAACAAACAAAAACTCCCGTTTTATTTCAACGTGTTTTGTAGCGTTCTTGTAGATAACTCTGTGATAATATTCTGTCTAGTAAAATTACTTTTTGTTTATCTTGATCTAATAGTATGTCTGCAGGCGGACCACAAACAAGCCAAAGGACAATGGGGCAAAGAAATTAAGCAAACATTCTAAGCAATAAACAGCAATCGTATTATATCAAATCTAATGTTTACCCGTTTGTTTAATAGGGCTGACTGGGATCAAAGGTGGCGCTAATCTTGGATAAGATATTATGTGGTCACTGTGACAAACACCGGTCATCCGTATGATTTGGCGTCAACAGGTCAGCTGTAGTTTAGATCTTACCACAGATGACAAAATGGCAGTGTGGTTGACTCGGTTGAACTCGTCGCCCAGTGTCACACAGACGCCTCCCAAGAACCGCGTGAATCATCCCTTTTGGTAGGTCGGCAAGTTGGCAACGAGCAGGCATTTTCAAGTTAATATGACGGTCGCCACGGAATGGGGTTCGGCTGCCGCTTACGCTGCTACTGTTGACAGAAGATATGACTCGAATTGCTTTTAGGTTCATTAGTTTTAGCCAAAAACGAAATCTGTCGAAGCATGTTAATATTAGAGTCTGTTACACTATCAATATAAAAAACACACTTGATTTAACCATTTTATCGCTGTATTTTAACTGAAATGAAATGACAAGAAGAATCCATCTTTCCAAATTGCTGCTCTTTTCAATGCATTTTAGTCCCACAAAGCAATCATAAGGGTATTACATTGTATGAATGAAACACAAAACACCCTTTAAGGGTACAATTACTACATGTACAATCAATAGATCGCAAATCCTTGAAATAAACAAAAAAAACCCAGAGTTTAAGGTTGGATGCCTTTAAATAGAGAATCTATTATATTTCATTTATTTCTGCATGTAAGAAGGGATTGGGTGATAAATAAAATCTCCTACTCGTCTTTTTTGATATCAAAAGTTGATAATGTAAAAACCGAGGCTCTGTCGAGTTTTTTTCCCTTTATCAACGAGTGTTGATATATATTGATATCGAAAAAGATGAGTAGGAGATTTTATTTATCACCCAATCCCTTCTTACATGCAGAAATAAATGAAATATAATTATTTCCTATAGATTTCGCTTTTACTAAACCTGAATACATTATGGCGTAGTTTCTTTTTATTAAGAAAGAAGAAAATGTCCTTGCATCTGTAGCAAGAGTATTTTGGCATTTTCGTCTAAGTAAACGTCCGGAAATCGTTGAAAAAGAGCCTTAAAATCTAGCAAAAAGACAGTTGACCATGCGACTCGAAAATTGTCAAGGCAAGCGAGTTATTGTTAAAATTGTATATTACACCCCTTAAATACGGAATAAAGGGAAAATACGGATAAAGTGAAAATAAACTCGACAGAGCCTCGGTTTTTACATTATCAACTAGTGTTGATATTTTTTGATATCAAAAAAGACGAGTAGGAGATTTTATTTATCACCCAATTTAATGAATCAAGTTCAAGAAACGCTCATAGGATTTACGAACAACGTGGCGATTATTTGGTAATCGAGTTTTATATCCCGATGTACATAAAGAATTACGAGGGCATAGCATAGCTCCTCGGACATCATTGAACGGTAATTTGTCTTCACAAAACGGAGCGCAGAATTCGACCTTTTCACGCTAGCATTTGGTGGCACATATAGAATTGTAGTCAATATGATGCGTATACCCCGCGTTACGTTTGGAAATAAGTGACCGATGCCGTCCGTAACCAAGCGTTTCAAAGTGTCCGCAATTTGGTTGAGTTTATGTTGACCAGTGGCGGTGCCATAGTCGAAGCTCTTGGTCGAATGTAGATCGACTGGGAAGGTCGCGTACCGGCATCCAGATCCCTATCACTAGAGCCCGGGACAAGATAAACTACCTTCATCAGGTCGGCATTTCTACCAATGAATCGTTCTGTTAGTTGATAAATGAGTGATTTTACAAATGGAATGAATACGCACCACCGGTAGTATTCCTTGGGCGATGTATGTTCAACGTTGGACCTATTCTGTTCTTGGTACGTCGTTATCAGATTCGCGCATCCCTTGGCAATTGCGAATATTCTACTGAATTCGTCGTCGGCGTTCTAATGAAACATTTTCGTAGGCTTTCGCGATTTTTTTTTTATATAAACAATATTTATTCAGAAAACTGAGGGGATTGGGGAACAGGCAAAGCCTATATAAACCCCTCTCCCGGTTACAATAAATTACATTACAATATATTACAATCAACTATATTATATTACAATCAATAACACTATGTTAAGATCAATTACATTATATTAAAATCAATTATATTATATTACAATCAATTACACTATATTACAATCAATTACATTATATTACAATTTATTGAAAAACAAAGAAGGAAAAACAAAGAGAATAGATACAAAGGAAATTATATATATATATATATATATGTATACACAACCCAGTAAAAATATAACTTTTAAATAATTAAAATCAGCTATTTTTTTTAAAATGCAAATCTTTCGGTTTGTTCAATGAAATTTTGTGTTTGGTTAAATACTGAAACGTTTTCGTTATATGATAGTGTTTCCGATCCATATAGTAGCACTTTAATGTTTTGTTGTGTTTGTGGTAGAGTGTCGATTGTTCTATGACGAGCACCTGAATACAAGGAACATATAAGGAGATAGTGATAAGGATCTTCTATTGTATTACCACATAAACATTCAGGAGTATCTGAAATATGTCTTATAAATTTGTGAAAATTTAGATTGCTGCAGCCTAGTCTTAGTTTAGTATGTATAATTTGATTTTTTCGTTTGCCAATATAATAAAAGAGAGGTATTTTCGGATCATGTTTAGAGAGTTCTTTTTTAAATTTCGAAAGTGATAAGACATTTGTTATAGACGGATTTAGGTTGTTCCAGAGTCGGATAGCTGATGGAAAGAATGAATTATAATAGATGGATGTTCTGCAGAATATTTCATCTAATTCTGGTCTAAGGTTATATGGTGATGTTTTTAATTTAATGTGGTTTGATAAATAATTTGGAACCGTTCCATTAATAATTTTATATAATGTGTGTAATTTGTGTCTTTTTCTTCTTTCATTCAAAGGAGTAATACCAGTTTCGAGGTAGAGTAAACGGTGGCTAGTTCCCTTTACAGCCCCACAAATAGTGCGTAAGGCATCAAGTTGAAGGTGTTCTAGTTGGTTCGCTAGGTGGTCAGTGCAATTGTCCCAAATAATGTCCGCGTAGTCGAAATGCGGTAGTATAAAGGAATTGTAAATTATATAAAGAGATTTTCTATTTAACCTGTACTTTAGGGATCTTAAACAATTGATTAATTTTGATACTTTATTACAAATATTATTTATATGGATATCCCATTTAAGTTTGTGGTGGAAGAAAAGACCCAAGTGCTTGTGGATTTGTACATCAATTATTTTAACAGTATCCATGAAAAGTGGTGGTGTGTCATTGTGTGGTTTGGTAGATATTGTTAGTGATTCTGTTTTTGTGGGGTTGAAGGAAACTAGCCATTTTTTGGACCAAACGTTAATTCTCTCGATATCCGAATTCATTATTTCCGCACTTTCTGACGGATCTTTTATCAGTAAGTAGAGAGACGTGTCATCAGCAAACAATTTGATATTTGATTGAATATTTTCAATGATATCATTAATATAGATTAAAAAAAAGAAGCGGTCCGAGGACGGAGCCCTGTGGAACACCGGAAGTGATGAATGATGACTCCGAGGCGACATTGTCCAGAACAACGCACTGTGATCGACCAGTAATATAACTTTTAAACCAACTGTACAATGTGCCTCGGACCCCAACAGCATCAAGCTTCAGACAGAGCCCGGCATGCCAAACTCTATCGAATGCTTTGCTGATGTCACAGAACACCGTTCTCGTATAATAACCTTTATCGATTGCATTACAATAAAAATCATTTAAGTCTAGAAGTTGATAGATAGTAGAGTCTCCTTTCATAAAACCACTTTGAAATTTTGTAAGTGTATTGTTGTCTAGAAGGAAGTTAAAGACATGCTTATAAATACAACGTTCAAGGATTTTACTTATTATCGAGAGTAATGATATCGGGCGATAGTTGGAACATATATCCTTATTACCTTTTTTATGTAGGGCTACGACATTAGCATGTTTCCAGATCAAGGGGAAGGTAGCACACTTAAGGGAATGATTAAACAGAGTACACAATGGATTATAAATTTCTTTAGATATAGATTTTAATAATTTTCCGCTAATATGATCAGGGCCAGAGGATTTAGAAGTATCGATAGAGTCAAGAATGTCTTTAACTTCATTCGGCTGTAGAATTATATTAGTTATACTGTTGATATTTCGGTTAATTAATGGCAGTGGGTGATTAAGATCATTAAGTTTGGATTGCTCAGCAAAATAAGTGCTTTCGCGATTGCAATCGTTGAACCTACTAGTCCTAATTGTTTTGAAAAATCGTAGGTGTACCCATAGACGTATCGGGCACAGTTCAACGTAATGATGAAGGTTGGTTTACTCAATTGCAACAGAAGACCAGAAGCTTTGGTAACTGCCTTTGGATCGAATTTGTTTTCTCCATTAATTAGACCAGACTGGTGTGTTTGAGTCGATGGTTTGGGTCATTTGTGAATCTTGCAACGGGTTGGGAACGGACATATTTGGGTCTGAGAAAAGGCACTTTCAGCAGTAAAAAAGGCGCCCACCTCCCGGATCCGCCTCTGAAGTAACAAGTTACATTCATGGAACTAAGAATGTTTAAAGGCACAATGTTACTGAATCTTTGCAATGGATAATATGAGATTTATAATAAGAAGTATTGACATATTTAATGGTTCAAATAGTATTAATAGTTAACGCATGCGCGTTACATCATAAGGTTTAGTCATTGAGTCAAGTGGTTTGGTTTCGGTTCCGAGGTGGTGCGTGACAAGGAGTAGGGTCGCCTGGCAACCTAGTGGGTTTTCTCCGCGTCCTTCCGCTAAAGACCCCACCATGCAAGCGAATTATTGAAATAAAATTGAACCATGATAGTCCCGAAATGGTCTAGGTTAATGGACGTTAAAACTCATTTCTCTCTCTCTTTGTCAATTATGTATAACACCCACTTGAATTTGTTAGGTTGCAATTCTCTGTCTACTTGCCTGTTTTAATTTGAGCTGTTTATATTAAGAGGGTGAGGAATTACTGTAAATATAAGGCCAGGTCGCTGTATCTTTCATAACACAACCCAATCTTTTATTTAGAATGAATTAACGTGGCTAATTCCTTTATAAGGGAATTGCATGCTTTCGATCAACTATAAATAAAAAGCCGACGGCGAATTGTGTTACCTACTCTACCTATTATACTAGTGTTCCCAAAGGAGTAATTTACTATAACACTGCGTGTTGGCAATACAATAATTCATAATTAAAACATATGTAGTGCCAGATTACAGTATATCTCGATTGATAACACGAATCCAAAGCTTTTAGCCACCAAACATCATTTATAGAACACGTCAATATCCAAGGTTATCCTACAGCCAGTAAAGGAAAGACCCATACCGCTAGTATGTATATAGCATATATCTGGCTGAGATGATGCCATCGTATTGGAATTGCCAGTTCCTTAACAACCATAGCGATAGACCATTACACTCCGATAAAATTCAGCCGCTTCATATTGAATGGATATGTAAAGCCTTGTGATTGTCAATAACAGAGGTGACCTTGTAATCTGTATGCTCGCGGAATATATAATTCGAACAGTGATATACTAATTCTTACCTTAATGATTTCTTTTAATGTTCCCCTATACACCAGTTACTACCTACACCTTACTGGATATCGAATTAGGTTAATATATTGTAATACGTCATTGGTAGTGGTCGATATATATCAACCAATCAAATTCAACATTATTGTCGGCGAGAGAGATATCGGTTGAATAACCAGCTATTGTGTAATCAACTCATTTGAAACAGTAAATTCAAAACAACAGGATAACTCTGGATATTTATTAAACAATTAAGATTAAAATATCTGAAATCTTTCACAATATGCAAGACTTCCTTTGTAACTATCGAAACCATAAATAATGGAAAATTTGTATTGTCTTCAAGAAAATGTTAGTATATATTTAATAGTTATACATGTGTATAAACTTCTGTTGTAAATGATGGGTGCTTATTCTCGTGTCCGACCTGATCGTTTGATGGGCATCAAATAAAAGTATATCCATGCACACTAGGACCGACCAATCCTACAAAAGTGAATGGGGGATGGGGACGTTAGCAAATTCACTTGTTTGTGATATTTGAAGAAAATAATATAATAATATGAATACATCATCGTTTGACCTTTCTGAAAGTACCTACCAAATGTTCAACTCTAGAGGATACTGTGTCGGATTTAAAGGTTGAAATACATTGTAAAACAGATAGAATACCATCTGATAAAAACACAGATCCTATTTCTTTTCATTTTACTTGTCTTTACTACACTGGGATCTGGAAGAGTTGTTATATAACTCGTGTTCGGCCAATCAAATGGTCTGTCGTATCAAGTGTTTGACGTTTTGTTTGCGCGGAATTGTGGGTAGACATTAGCACCGATAGAAATCAAAACAAAGCAAAGCATAGCCACTTGCAACATCGATTCTGATTAGTTAATCGAATGACTGGCGTTAAAGGGCCACGTGTCGCTTACTTGACACCTGACGTTAATTCCTTTTATAACTTGTTAGATCTGCATGTAGTGTAGGTTATCGAAACTATAAAAAACGAAACAAAATATCGATCTTTATTTTAATTAAATTGAGATAAAAGGCAACTACAATTCATTGATAACAATGTCAATGAGTAATTTTGGTAAATAAATTAAAACATTTGACACTATAGATTTGAATTGAGAAGTAATATTCTCAAGGGTTATTTCCTTGGTGTTTGTTTTTATATAGGTATAGTAATTAATTTATGTAACAAAAGGAATATACATGTATATCAAAACTCAATAAATATAGCTTATTACAAGGGGAGGCTTAACCTAATGTAGACAAGCAAAGAGACTGTATTGAAGCGTGACAATTGCATGATTGGAAGATATAGGATCGATTTTATCTCTAAAATCTATGCCGGTTTTTTTTATTCAAGCATGAAAAGTAGGTTACTTTGTAATTAATGGTGTTTTATGAAGTGTAAAAACGTACATGTTGGGGCCCAACGAAGTCAACAGTTGAACTTCAACTCAAGGTCAAGTTAGGTCCAACGTCTAAAATTGGGTGAAAATGTGTTTTTGTGGATATAAATGATCATCTTTTGGAAGTTTGTGGTGAGGGCTCTAGAGACGAGAGGGAATGCCTTAAAATGGCTGTAACTTCACAAGCTATAGTTTCTTGCTCAGCATTCCGTTGGCTATAAACTTTGTTGGTCACGGTGGCTAAGTTGGTAAGATGATGGCTCGCTAGTCTGGAGGTCGGATGTTCGCTCCCTGCATTGCCCGAGAAAGTTCATCCAGATATTTCGGCGTCGTTTCCTCTTGTCAGTGATGCAGGGCTGAGGGCCTGACAAGGACATTGCTCTAGTCGTTCGGATGATACGAAAAACGGGGTCCGGCGTACGAATTGGCGTGCACGTAAAAGATCACTTGGCAGTTGGAATTCGACATACGAGTATGCCGTAGCGCTGCTGCCCGCGCAAAATTTCCCTAAAAGCACACTGTATGGCGTATGACCGTCTTCATTAGCTCCGTTTAGGAGCAGAACAGCACGTCATGTAGGAAGTTAAACCACATTTTATTTCATTTTTTGTCAGTATGTTGCTTGGATGATTTGAAGCTGATGACACCATCGCCCCTTTACCACTGAGGGCATTGCTTCGTCCCTAGATTTTGTCACCAAAAAATCAGACCCAAATTTGTATCTGGAGTGGGATGGTCACTATCATGACATGGGTTAAACAGTTCTGTACGTGACGTAAAACATCAAGAATTCATCGAAGACGGATAGAGGATGACCCATCTGTCCGACAAAGTCGCAAATCTCTATAGTACCATGGGTCGTTTGTCAGATGCGGAATCGGGCCGAACAAATCCGGTTGCCACAACCTACATGTGACCCATGCACTCTTTCTTTCTACATATCTTAATAGCCTTGTGATCATCTAGTATTTTTAATTGTCTTCTTTGACTTTCCCTTTACATTATATAATTTTTACTTACTATCTCCGCCGTTAAGAATTTACTTAATAAAATAAAAACCAAGTACGAACGATCCAAACCATAAGACAGAATTTGAAGTCCTAAAACGTTATAGGCAAAATAGTGTATTCAAGCAAAATAGTGTAATAAGCAAATGGACTGCTCCCCGTGTACAAAAATACACGACAAGCAGTGGGAACAGGTGTCCGGAAGAGTAAGCTTACCCTGTCTGGCGCCACACCCGCCATAGCTGCATCCAATCTATTAGGCGAAATGTCGTAAAATAGCGTGATTGGCCAATAAAACATTGGTATGCAAAATGCACGCGATGAACTGTCTTAACGATGTAGTAGACATTATCGGGGAGATAATAATAGTATACGTGTCAATTAATAATATCTAGAATAATAGCCGAGAGAGACACGCCATATTTACCAATCAAATCAACATGGCGGCCATAAAACTTTTTAAAGGTTTTAATAAGTATAGTGCGCAAGTATCCTTGTAGTTGAAGCTTAGATGACAAATGCCTCGATCTACTTAAAAAAATCAGAATAAAAGGAACAAGCTCTCGCGTAACGATTTAGCTGACACACAAACACTCCATGAGCTGGCGATATTGGAATGTTACTACTAAAAAATGGAAAGTTAACAACTGGAAAGTCAAAGTCATCCCGTTTATCGTACAATTTAACACTCAGTTTGTGGCAATTGTCAAAATCGAGACACAGATCCAAGTAGGAAGCGTAATTGTCACCGTCAGTGGTATTTTTAATTTCGAGCTCATCAGGATATATGAATTCGACATAATCACTAAATTTAGGATTATTAAGGGCTAAAACGTCATCGATATATCGATAAGTGAAATTAAAAAGTCTGGCTGATCGTTGATTTGTTTTTACGAGCATCTGTATGTACTCAGCTTCGTAAGAATAGAGAAACAGATCAGCAAGCAAAGGTGCACAGTTGGTGCCCATTGGGATGCCAACTACTTCTAAATATATGTATACTGTGCACCTTCCATATGTTATGAAGATAATATTAATGATTTTCAGAATAAAATAAATTGCATGCATATGTGTGTGATCATTTTAATTTTTCAGAAAAAATATAAAGTTTATGGTTGCACCCATCGTTTCATAAAACCAGCGGCTGTCAGGCAAGATACACCCACATTTTGCCAGAGATGAATGGAGAACAAGCTATAAAAATGAAGCGATATTCCGTATAATCACGGACCATACCATACCCCAGTAAGTTATGATCTGAAATGCGCTAATATAGAAATGGACAGTTGTCGCAGTCGCCCTATGTTGCCAACAAAATGTGTCTTTCTCCTTTAACTGCCAAAATAAAGTCAATTGTCCCAACGAGCACATCTTGGCTTTTTTCTTGTTTACAAGATTGTTCGTTTCCATGACTTTTAAAATGTCATCTTTTAATATGTTTTTCTTCTCAAGCACCCACAGCACACGCATGGTGGATTATTTCAATCAACTGTTTTTGTTTAGAAATAAAAATATAAGCCAACGTATCGTACCGCTGGAAGTTGCCCGGATCAAGTGCGCGTGATGCCATTGCCATCTTTTTTTAAGCTCGCTATAGCGACGCAACGTTCTCACAATAGACAAATTACGAGTTTTTGAATCATGGAGTATGTGTGCCAAAATCGACGTAAACAAGGTCACACCATCGGCTTCAATGGTAATAATGCGAATTAATGAAGTAAATCACTTGAATTTCGAAGCTGAGTGGTTTTTTTTTCGATAACATAAGCCCTTGAGAATTACAGTTCTGGGAGTGTTAATATACATCATAGAAAATGCGTAATACCTAAGATGCAAAAAACACATGTCGTTATACGTATAATGATGAATACATAATACCGTTAAAGTAAAAGTCAAATGTCAAATTACAATTATTTTTTTTTTTGAAAATCCGGTAATGTTACAAACAACACAATCTTTGTACATATACACTTCAACAAAGCAACTTTACAAAATAACATTTGTCTTTTATCTTTTAACGCATCTCGAGTTCTTGAGGTCTAAACCGCTCATCGCCAACCGAAGTTACTGCAAGATGTGACAAGACATTCATAAATAAAAACCAAATTTTATCATCGGTTGGTGATGATTGGTTTAGACTTTGATCACTATCTGTATCTGACCAAACAACTGTAATTCTCATAATAATACTGCAATAAGCGTGAGATAACATATTCCTCACGTCATCAATCAGTATTCCGTAATAACTGATTCCAGTGATCGTCATTAAACATATTCTTTCGATTTGATAACAATGTATTGCTTCAAATCCCTAGCTGCCCCTGGAGTAATATATTTCGATGATCTTCAGTTGGAGAGCAGGACCTATCCTACGGAAATAGCAACAACTATCTGCTGTAGGTGGTGTATGATTGTCGTGCACTTTAGCACTACTAACCCCTCTCAATCTGAGCAGTCCGAACTTGACACCAAATCATCAGGATATGCTGCATATTGTTGTCCGATGGAACAAAACCAGAACAGAATATAGCTTTATTGACAACCCAGGAGCATAGTGATATCACTTACTACAGTGTCGATGTTCTAATTTCACTAACCTACAATATGCAATTTCTGTAATCACAGTACAGTTAAATATCTTTAATAGGGCACTAATATCAATTTTTTTCTTAACATTTACATCAGGGGTTGGATTGCCGAATGGTTAGCACGTGCACCCTATAGCCTAAGGCCTGTCATTGAGTCAACTGGTGTGGTTTCGATTCTCCAGTTGTACATGACAAGGAGTAGGTTCGTCTGTCCAACCTCGTGGGTTTCCTCCGGGTCTTTCGGTTTCCATCCACTGCGAAAGACTCCTACGCGCCAGAAATTTATTGAAATAAAATTGAACCATGAGTTAGTCCCGAAATGACCTAGTTTGGGTCGAGTGGACGTTGTTTCCACAAAAAAATTATCTGACTGGCCACAAGCATATTCCTGAAACAAAGACGGGGGAATTTAACTAGCCATGACTCCCTTGGAATTTAACGTTTGATTTTGACAGTGTGCCAAATTTTACCACTCAATTACATCTCTCCCCTCGTCCATTTCTGGACGTCGTGGTTGGGTGCTATTCAGTTTGAAACCACACATTTTCATAACCTGACAACCTGACTCTATGATCAGGGGTCTGTCTTTCCTAACACGTCGGTTATTTGATAAATATATTAAAGATGGTGAAAATAGTTTTCGTCTGATGTGCGGGCAAATGTTATAATGGATTGGTTATTACCCCGACTGGTAACGATTCATGATTTAAGACAGGAATCACCAGCAGTGTTTGAGTGGTATTAGGTCTTATCAGAGGACATTGAGATGAGTATGGGCCATCAGTAGCAAATTCGATTAACTGCACATCCATATAGGCTGATAATGTAAATTTGATTTTCTTTTCTGTTGACAGTTTTGAAAATATTCAGAGTGGTGATTGTGTATGAATATTTACCCCTATCTCAAATATATCTCGTCAATTAACATCCTTATAGTTTCGAAAAGCAAAATCGCATAAGTACACATATGGTACACATGGGTGATAAAACAAGGCATACGTATTTGAAGGTTACTGGATCTGAATTTTAAAGGGACAATCCCGAATTAAACAGAGGCTCAAAAATAAAAGTCTGAGAATGTATAAAAATAAAACGCCAAAATATAGGGGAATGGTGTATTTAACTTGTTTAAAAATTCCAACTAAAAATATTGAGTGGTTTGGACGTGAACACCAAAACTGCTTATCCGGACACGTAACCCTTTTAAGATTTCGGGTCAATTGTTTCGTTGGGTGACCTTATAACCGATTACGGTTACTTGAGAGGGTTATGCAGTGAATAACCCATGTGCCGTACTTGATAGGGAAAGGAAAATTTCAACTACACATTATTTTTATGAAAAAAATAGTTGGTTTTATCGAGATACCATAAAATACACCTTGACGCACCGGTCTCGAATTCAAGATGAAAACTGACGGACTTAAGTCGTTTGAAAACTTATCATAAATACTGAAGTAGTTGCTCGGCCCTTGACTCGAATATTTTAAGGGATTTTAACACAAAATTAAGCAGTTTTATTCCCAAAACAAATATCGGGATTAGCCCTTTAAGCTAAGTTTTTCATGAATTTAAAGATTGTGTCTCATTGTCACGTATTCTATGGTGATAGGGCAATATTGCAGTATGCTGCTTGAATTTACCCTGGTATTTTTTTAACAGCCATGTGGCACATGGTTGATCTTCTGAATAAGCATGTACAAAGCTATGATATAACAAAATAATGATTGTTTATTCATTAGATGGTACCCCAACCGTATTGTGATTAAGAACATTGACACTTTAATTACTCTCCAATAATTACCCCCGAGGTCATGCCCTTTCGTTATGAAATCTGATTAAACCTTTGTACGCAGCAATTATTACCCAATATCATTCTTTAATATATATTTATGTAAGACATTGAAAGGAATCAAATAGTCCAGTCAATCTGAGGTTTGACGTGGAATAAATTGCAACAGAAATGTATCACATCCTTAATGACCTACCAAAAGATTACCACCATAGGCCTTGGCAAATTCCCAGAATGCCATTGTTCTTTTCAGGGGGTAAAGCCCTATATTTTGTCAATTTAAGAAAATTGGCTTTCTGTTGAACCATCAATAAACACTTCAATCATATTGTTCATTCATCAAAAGAAACATATTTTTCTCACCAGAAAAGTGGTCTTGAATATATTTAATAAAGATAATGTTCTAATTTAAATCCATAGTGGCTACCATTCATTTGAAATGGCTGCCAAATGACTTGAAATGCAAGGTCGAAATGGCTTTTAAAATATTTGCCTAAAACTGACATTATAGGGGGTCTGTAATACATCTATATGTTAAAAAGTCAATGGTTGTTAAAATATTTGCAAAAACTTATTTATTATTATAATCCTTTTATTATATTAACCCTTTGTTATATTTCCTGTTGTAATTTTACATATTGTCCATATTAATTATGTGAATTTCTACACTTTTCTTTTTTACTACATCCACAAAATATAACACAGTTTATGTCTACAAGTGCACGTCTTGGTACCCATACATCATGTTGGGCATTGGAATGGAGACGGTGGGTCATTATGTCTGCATGGTACTGGCAGTATAACAGGTGTAATTCCATATAACAGGCCTTTGTACTATTGAAATCGTACCATTGAGATGCCATATAATTGTCCATTAATGGGGCTATCGAAAGACATCTTACTTCCTTTGGTCCGGTATTATCTGACCGAGAAATTCAGCTTTTCGCAAACGCGCAAATTGTTTTAACCATTTTTTTTCATTTTTTGAATACTTCCGGTATGGTGATTATTGTTGAGATAGTTTTAATAACCGATTTGGGCAATTTAATAGCGGCGGGGCTCTATAATGATATATTACATTATCTGATCAGATAAAATTACCCTGAGAAATCCTATGTTCAAAAGTGCCAAAAATGCAAAAAATATCAAAATATCGAAAATTAAATTTCAGTATTTTAATACATATTATACATTATTAGAACCGGATTTAGTTCAGCTTTCTGAATGTGTAACCATTTTTTGAAAAATCTATTAAAATAAACAAATAATAGAGCATTTTCCTAAATTTGACTATTTTTCAACTTTTTTTGATTTTCAGTCCCTTTTTTCTCGTATTCCAGGCATTTCAAAGTCTTATTGGATAGCATAATTCACAAGAATATCAAATGAACTCTCGATAGAAAGGGTTAAAAAAAATATTGTAGGTTAAGTTTTCGAGATACAGGCGTCTAAAAACGCTCCGAATCAGAAAATACTTGATTTTCAGCGTGCCATATTTTGCTTTCTGCTTATCGTATCCGTATGAATTGGGTATCATTCAGTGGTCCAATCACCGCCCGACCACAAATTACCCTAATTTGTTTAATCCGTTGATATGGCGGGCGGAAAAATCGTGTGTTACCCAAACTCCCATTTTTCACGTTTTTTTTTTCAAAATATCACATACTATTTCGACTACTTCCGGCTTACGGATTGTTGTTGATATGACTTTAACAGGTGGTTCAGCCATACTGCTTTATTTTCCAGGAATTTCAGAAAATCGATTCGGTTGTTACACGAAACTTAAGCTTACAATATGTGCAGAAAATTCGAAAAAATCGAAAAATAAAGGGCGATAACTCTGAATTAAACTTATATTACTGGAATCGGATTGCCTTCAGCTAGGTCAAATTTGAAAATTTTGAAAAATAAAAAAAAGTAACATATTTTTATTTTTCGAACGCTAGAAGTCAGCGACGAAGTTTCGAAATTTCAAATTTTTCAATTGCTATCATCCGAGGAAAGATAAGGTGTTTCCGAAAATGTCATTTGTACGACAATAGGTACAGAATTGACGAACCTAATGCCGCTTTTAATTTTTTGGCACCATCCACTTCCCGTCGGCGCAGAAGTTTCAAATATAGTTCATGACGTAGTCACCCATGCTTTACCGATAGAAAATGAGGTCCCGGATCGGTATCTGTTACAGGAACTAAGAAATAGGCTCCCCCGAAACAAAGCCTAATAACCGAGATCCCTGTCCGCCCTCTGATTGAAGTGGGAGCTACGGTGACTTAGTGAGTATCTGGAGAAGTCCACCCTTGTCAGTTGTGTAGGGTCGAGGACGTAGGGCGTGGCAACGGATAACGTGTATTCGTGCGATTGGGACAAAAAAAGGGGGCCCGTGTACACATTGGCGTGGGATAAGGGTTGAGGTATGCTATTGATTCAAGTGGCTCGGTTTCGATTCACCGCTTGAATGTGACAATGGTTAGGGCCTTCTGTCCAAAAGGAATATCAGTTGATGAGCTATAGTGGTTTTGATTTTTTAATTAATTAAATGTTAAATAATCAATCTGAGAACATTATATCGTTGTTCATCCCTATAAGTAACTCACCCTATACATAAATTCTGATACCCTTAATTTGATTTAAAAAGATACGAATTGATTTAAAATGCAATATGTGAATCCCGAATAACGAGGTTAAAAACGAATAACAAAAAAAAGCTCGTTATTAGTTATTCACCGCTTGAATAACAATCTGGTTTATTTACCGAATATACGTCTACTAATGAGTTTTCCACTATTTTCCATTATTATATTGTTGTATTTCTTAGTAGAGTACAACAATGACGAGTTGATAAGGAGATATCGAATGGACATGGGTGGGATTCTTTTTGTGACAGATTTAGTTTGGCTAGGATCAAAGTCTAACATTTAGTTAAAAGTAACTCTAAGACCCTTTATAAATATTTCCAAAGGGTAACTTTTAACTAAATGTTGCTTTAGGAAGTCTTAGAGTAAAAGTAATTAAAACTCTAAGAATGTTTATAAATACGGCCCTGATCTCAATTTTAAGCTTTGAACATGAGTTTTTTCGGTGTTCTTGTAGCACTTGACGTGATATCCATGATGGGCTTCATAGTTCTGGGGCAAATTATTAACAACGGCAGCATATTTTGATTTAATCCCATTTTTCATATGGATGATACGGATCAGATGAACTATACATGTCAGTTCAATTTTTGGACACAGATAGTTCTGGTTCCGGGGCCGCTTGTTCTGAGGAGGATGCCAATTTTAGTTTAGTCCGGGGGCTTTATCTACCTGAAAAATACAGATGATAATGTATCTCTTATGGAGTTTTATGATAAGTACCTACGTATGGTAATTTTGAGACCTTCGAATAATATTTGGATATTGCGTTTTTAGTCATAAAACGGTTTTTCTTTTGACTATTTATCGACAATACCATTTAATTTTATGAGCAACCGTTCATCGACCGACGATACCATTGACAAAATAAACTGACCACCCATCGGCAAGACCCAACATCGACGATACCATTTATCGCAGACTATTCATCGACGATACCATTTATCGGCGACAATCATTAGACGCTTCCATTCATAACAAAAACTGTCCACCCATCGGCAAGACCATGCATCAACGATTCCATCTATCGACAATTATTCATCGACGATACCAGCAGTGATTCAACACATCATATATTAGTAGGCACCTAATACAACGATGAGTTAAATAAACGAATCCCACACAAAGGAACTCAAGACACCAAAGTTAATAACATAATAATTTCACTCACCCAAGTACCCGGTGGCAGTATCGAGTCCTCCAACTGTCATAACCCATCTCTCAAACATGCATACAGGTAAAAATGTTTGGGCGGGCCACGGGGCAGAGTTTAGGCCACCGATAGATGGTAATGGAATATGACCGTTACACGCATATTTCTTTAACACATGACAATGTTGAATCCTGAAGTGTTGGGTAATCACCCACACCGAATTTCGTGGAAATCGGAGCAGCCGTTTTTGCGGTATGAAGAGTTGGACGGACAGACATGTGGTGAATTATAGTAATATATTATATTATATTATATAGAAAGAAAAATACAAACTGCGGGAACTAAAGGAACAAATAAGACTAAACATAATATAGATCCGTCTGAATAAGAATGGACATCGGGAGCTTTCAGGGCCATCAGCTAAATCATCTCCTAGATCCGAGAGCCGCTTTATAACACCCTTATCCCCCCTTCTTATCCGAGATAGAAGGGGATTTCGCGTTCTTAAGTTAGGGGTATGTTTTCGTGGACCAAAAGTAAAACCTTTAACGAAAAAATTAATGTAGTACGTGGAAGTCGAATAAACTCCTTCCTGAGGCGGGTAAAGTGGCCGATCTTAAGGGACGAAGGAAGGGTCGGGGGTCTTTTTAAGTAATGTTTTTGGTGACATCTGGGGTCGGTCGACTTATGTACGAAAGTTGATCGTTGTACGCAAAAGTCGAATTAAATCGTCATTTCAGCCCTGGGTCCCACTTTTTGTCGTTCTTATCTGAGATAAAAGGGGATTTTGCGTTCTTAAGTTAGTGTTATGTTCTAGTGGACCAATAGTGAAACTTTTAACGAAAAGAGTAATGTTGTACGCGGAAGTCGAATTAACTCATCCATGAGTGGGGCAAAGGGGGCGTTCTTAAGGGACGAAGGGAGATTCGGGGGTCTTCTTAAGTAATGTTTTTAGTGACATCTGGGGTTGTTCGACTTATGTACGAAAGTTGATCGTTGTACGCAAAAGTCGAATTAAATCGTCATTTCACCCCTGGGTCCCCCTTTTTGTCGTTCTTATCCGAGATAGAAGGGGATTTCGCGTTCTTAAGTTAGTTTTACGATCTAGTGGGCCAATAGTGAAACTTTTAACGCAAAAATTAATGTTGTACGCGGAAGTCGAATTAACTCCTCCCTGAGGGGGGTAAAGTGGGCGTTCTTAAGGGACGAAGGAAGGGTCAGGGGTCTTCTTAAGTAATGTTTTTGGTGACATCTGGGGTTGGTCGACTTGTGTACGAAAGTTGATCGTTGTACGCAAAAGTCGAATAAAAAGCAAAATTTCGCCGTTTTGTAGGGCCCCTCAGCCCCACGGGAAGGGGACCCGCAACTTAAGAATCGAGGTTCAATGTATCCGATACCGCTGCCCACACATTTGCCATAGTAGAAATTTTGTACGCGATTTTCGAAACAACCTGAACCTAGCTCCCCTACTTTATGGTTTAATTTTATTTCAATAGATCGTTTGCGCGTAGGTTCTTTAGCAGTGAATGAATGAAATGGGGTTTAACGTCCTACGCTTAAGCAGCTAACCTGGGCTAATTGAAGACGGGATGGTTCTTTAGCAGTTGGGGGAAACAAGAGGGCCCGGAGAAAACCCACGGTAGCAGTTGGGGGAAACAAGAGGGCCCGGAGAAAACCCACGGTAACTCATTACCGATATATCTCTGAACTTTGATAAGGCAACTATTTCATTAAGTAGCTCATAAGTCGGGGTGAGCAATAGATAGGTAACATAAATACTGTGACCAATAAATCGAAATATAAACATTTCTTTAGACTACAATTTGGCTTTAAGTTATGTTTCGTTTACTACTAATCATCACGTTTTGGTAACAGCTCATTGTTCATTGCGACATTAGTATTTCATTTGCGGGTAGCTTAAGTATGGAAGCCTATTGCGTATGGAAGCCTATTGCGTCCATTTCAGAATCTCGTCTTCTCGCCGCGAGAAGTCGAGGGCGAGAAGACGAGAGGACGAGAAGTCGAGGGCGAGAAGACGAGAAGACGAGAACACGAGAGGACGAGAAGTCGAGGGCGAGGGAGCGAGGGAACGAGAACACGAGGAAACAGGGCGAGAATACGAGGATCTCGCCCCGAGAACACGAGATTACAAGGGACAACGTATGGAAGCCTATTGCGTCCATTTCAGAATCTCGTCTTCTCGCCGCGAGAAGTCGAGGGCGAGAACACGAGAGGACGAGAAGGCGAGGGCGAGAAGACGAGAACACGAGAGGACGAGAGGACGAGAAGTCGAGGGCGAGGGAGCGAGGGAACGAAAACACGAGGAAACAGGGCGAGAATACGAGGATCTCGCCCCGAGAACACGAGATTACTTTCACCTCGACTTCTCGTTCCCTCGTCCCTCGACTTCTCGTCTTCTCGTGTTCTCGCCTTTGAAAAACCTCGTGTTCTCGCTCCCTCTCCCTCGACTTCTCGTGTTCTCGACTTCTCGCCCTCGACTTCTCGCCCTCGACTTCTCGCCCTCGACTTCTCGTCCTCTCGTGTTCTCGCCTTTGAAAAACCTCGTCTTCTCGTCTTCTCGCTCCCTCACCTTTGAGCTAATCTCGTCCTCTCGTCTTCTCGCTCCCTCGCTTCGTAACAATCTCGACTTCTCGTCTTCTCGTGTTCTCGCCTCGGAAATGCAGTTGATACGCATGTCCACTGAGTACCGTATCGAGATTTGTATTTGGAAATGTATTATAATAAACGGAAATGTTTGAAGTTTTAGGCAATTAAATAGTCCCAAATAATTTTAATCTCTTCTTGCACAGATATTATTGTATTCTGTAATCGATTTTAAGTCTTCAATCATATCTTTCTTTGCTCTCCAACTTCAACAACGTTCATCGGATATTTTGATGTGTGGTTTGTCAGTGCTGTAGGATGGCGAGTCTGACAAGTGACAACGTATAGTCGTTCGAATGGGACTAAAAATAACGATGTCCACTGCTTGTCAATAGGGCGGAAGGCCTGACAAGGGACAACGTATAGCCGCGGTTCCTTGTTTGGAATCGAAATGAAGTGAGACTACGGTGGCTCAGTGAGTAGGACGTCTAGCATCATCGAACTGCATCGGAATTTATCTGGAAATGTCCTCCCTTGTCAGTTGTGTAGGATGAGGGACGGAGGGCCTGGCAACTGATAACGTGTAGTCGTGCGGATAGGACAAAACGGGGTCCCGTGTACACATTGGCGTGGTGGAGGGTGAGGTCTGTTATTGATTCAAGTGGCTCGGTTTCGATTCGCCGCTAGAACGTGACAATGATTAGGGTCGTCTGTCCCCCACTGCTAAAGACCCCTAAACGCAAGCAAATTATTGAAATAAAATTGCTAGTTCCGGAATGATCTGGCCCCGAGTTCACAAAGCCATGTATTAAACTTTTTTTGTTTTAATATATCCAATACACCAATAAGATGCTATGTGCAACGTTTTGTGTTTCTGGATCAAAGATATTTCTCATAAAGAGTGATTGAAAGTTGAGTAAATTCTCAAAAGTCTGAGAATGCTTTGTAAACTTGGGGCCTGGCTTGTGTTGAGTCTGTCTCTGTCTCTTTCTTTCTCTCTTTTAAATACATTGACGTGCAAGTACAAGAACCCTTAACCATGGGAATTCGAAATAAGAGTAGGCCCTCGTAGCACACAGCATGACGAACATTATTAGCTTTCATCTGCTCAGTTGAAGAAGAATGGTTAACGCGTTCGCAATTGATCATAAGGACTGTCATTGAATCAACTTGCGCGGTATCGATTCGCCGCTTGTACGTGGCAAGGGGTAGATCGTCTGTCCATTCCCGTGGGTTTTCTCTGGGTCCTTCAGTTTCCTCCCACTGTTAAATACCATTTAGGTGTGTTTTGATTTAGCGTGGGGGTACTATTGTTTACTGAAACCACGAACTTCGTGGCCATGATAACTTCGCGGTGATATCTATATAAATAAAAACTATGTGTGTGGGTGTGTGTGGGTGTATGGGTGTGTATATATGTTTGTATGTATCAAGGCCTGTAGCCAGGAAGTTGTTTTTTGGGGGGCAAAGATGTTTTCGGGAGGACAAACTAGCATGGGCATCTGCAGCTACTGGTATTTGCGGTAAAGGCCAATTGGAGCGTAGAATATTACATTTAAAACACTAGTGATATGAATTTTTAACAAATTAATCAAAATTTTGTTTTAGTTAAAATGTAAAACATCTTGTATTGTTATATAATAGATATTAAACATTACAAAATACATGTACCCGGCTTTCACATTCACACAAAAATCACAACTGTCAACACTAGTAATGTGTCAGTTGTGCCAGGTAGTGTGCAGATGCCCTGCCAAAACAATATTGAAAATACTAGAAAAATCTCGGTTTTTTTCATGTGATATTGGGGGGGGGGGGGGGCAAGACTCAGTATTGGGAGGGCAGTTGTTTAAGGCCAGTGAATTCGAGCACAAGCCGAATTACGCCTCGTTGCAGACTTGCAGTGAACCACCCCCACAAAAGTCGTATCGAATTTTTTTAAAAAATAGGTTGCCAGACAACAAAACATACGCCTATAGCAGCTAAATCGTCCCGGCGGTCGACAAGGGTTGTCGCATATTTATTCTTTTGTGAGTAATTAACAACGAATTAAAATTGTCCAGTCTAGGTCTAGAAGTAACAAGAGAGAGAGAGAGAGAGAGAGAGAGAGAGAGGGGGAGAGAGAAGAGAGAGTGTGAGAGAGAGAGAGAGAGAGAGAGAGAGAGAGAGGAGTGGGGTGTAACGTCCACTCGACACACAAACGATGTCTTGCGCGCAGGGGTCTTTAGCAGTGGGAGGAAACCGGAGGACCCGGAGTAAACCCACAAGATTGGACAGTCGACCCTACTCCTTGTCATTTCGGCCGGGGATTGAAACCACGTCAGTTGACTCAATGGCAGGCTTTAAGGTACAGCACGCACATGCTAACCATTTGGCCATCCAACTCCTCTTAGCAAGTGACCAAAGCATTAACAAGTGTGGACGGACAGGGTCGGAGGCAATATACGACCACATTGCCATGTATAAAAAGTAGTGTTCGGATATTCGAACACTAATACTATTCGAATATTCGACGGGTCTTGAAATTGGTATTCGAATATTCGAATACTATTCGAATATTTTCAATATATTGAAAGGGGTTTATTTTCAATTTATTATAATTCCTAATCAATTATTAAATACGTGAAATCTCTGTTGACTCGCGAACAACGCACAAACAAAATTTGCAATTGCCAGTAAAGTTGATCTTTTACGTAAACTGCCAATTTGTACACAAGAACTCGGCCTACCACGACATCAAAACAAGATTTTCCATCACCAATGTATAGTTATTCTTCAGCGCTGCATCCAAAATAAAAGGCATCTAGTTCATTCGTTGGTCAAGCACTGTAGCATTTCACGGAAATCATTGTCGTCTAGTCGCTCTTCTATATAAGCATAAAACAGTCCCTTCGTGTTGGTGATGAATGTGGCCCAGCGGGTTCACCCAGTTGTTTCTTCATGACGAATCCAAGCAAATTCATCACAATGTTATACATATGACGTACGGTATGTAAAGTTTTACAAGGATGTCACGCACTAATAATTAGCTTTCACCAAGAATCAGAATTCAGCATCGGGGTCCCTGGCTAGTTACCGAATAGCTATCTCTGAAGGGGTAGCACCCTTACAAGCAGAGAGAGAGGGGGAGAGAGAGAGAGGGATGGGGTTTAACGCCCACTCGACACAAACCAGGTCATTTCGGGACTAACATATGGTTCAATTTTATTTCAATAATTGGCTTACACGTAGGGATCTATAGCAGTAGGATTAAACCAGATGACCCGGAGAAAACCCACGAGGTTGGACAGGCGATCCTACTCCTTGCCACGTGCAACCGGCGAATCGAAAAACGACAGTTGAACCAATGACAAATCTTATGATACATCGCGCACACGCCAACCATACGCCCCCCCCCCCCCTACATTCAATCTGCAGTTAGGTAATCCATAAAAAATATATACTGTAGGTAATCGAAATAAGCTTTGAATGTTAATGTGGCAAGGAAAGTCGCCTTTAATAATATTTGAACGCTAATAGAAAAAATAATGTAGATATTCGAAATTATTCGAATATGGTGATTGCTATTCGAATATTCGAATATTATATAATAAAAAGCTGTTTTAGGTGGTGGTTGTGTTTGGGTGTGAGTGGATATTTTCGATCACCCGCTTATATGTGACAAGGAGCAGGGTCGTCTGTCCAGCCTTTTAAGGTTTTGCCAACCCCCCCCCAATCCCCAAGGAAAAACCCCGACAAACCACATTAAAGGACCTAAGTCCGTAACTCAAAATCCTTCACATTAAAGGACTTAAGTCCGTAAATCAAAATCCTCCAAAATCTTCAACATCAAAAACAAGAATTATTGGTCAATTTAAATCAACATTGATGAAATAAACTTACCGGGAAAAGATAAGCTTCTGATATCCGATATTTAAGATAAAATAAACATTTTACCATTGGTACACGTATCGTGTACCATAGTGCGTTTCAGCCCCAGTTCTAGCAGTTCTAAACTTACCCGGGAAAAGATGAGCTTCTGATATCCGATATTTAAGATAAAATAAACATTTTACCATTGGTACACGAATCGTGTACCATAATGTGTTTCAGCCCCAGTTCTAGCAAGAGATTCGGTGTACGAGGCTCGAGTCACAGCACCAAATCAAACGGCGTATGTAGACTGGAATACACAGATGCTAGAAATTTGAATTCGATTGATACTGCTGGTTTATTTCGTGGAACATAACTGATTTGAAATTAGAGTAAAAACGGAATCCGTTGAATGTAGATCAGTTTATATACATTTACAACATGCGTTGCGACCCATTTCTGTTCATTTCTAGGTCCAAAATGTTAGCGATTTAGCTCCTTTAATATACAAGTACTAGACCAAAAATAACCACATTAGGTCATTACTATACACGCACAAAAATGTCGCACACAAGCGTAAAGGAGCTAATTCTCAAACTCAATATCATTCAAAATCTTCAACTTTGAAAACACGAATTATTTGTCAATTTAAATCAACATTGGTGCTGTGGTCTTACCGGAAATAGATGGACTTCTGATATCCATTATTTAAGACAAAATAAACATTTTACCATTGGTACACGAATCGTGTACCATAATGCGTGTCAGCACCAGTTCTAGCAAGATACTCGGGGAACGAGGCTAGACACATAGCACCAAATCAAACGGCGTTTGTAGACTGGAATAACCAGATGCTAGAAATTTGAATTTGATTGATACTGCTGGCTTATTTCGTGGAACATAACTGATTTGAAATTAAAGTAAAAACGGAACCCATTGAATGTAAATCATTTTATATTCATTCATATTACAGTATTATATGCGTTGCGACCCAATTCTGTCCATTTCTAAGTCCAAAGTGTTAGCGATTTAGCTCCTTTAAGTGAGCACGCAGAAAAGGGTGCCTACATCAAAAAGTATTCAAACCAGCTTTGGCGACAAGATGCTTAATATTTCACAGAATCAAGGGACGAACAAACTACTAGACTGCAAAATTTCAGAAACTCCCTTTGCTTTTTGTCGACATAATATTGCCGTAGACATACGACAAATATGGGACAATCGGGTTATTTTAGGCTCACTGTGCACTTAATAACATCTAAACTAGTTTTGTTGGCTCCAAAATGTTTATGTTTTAGAATTAACGGATAAATCAGTATAATGAACATATTAATATTCATTAGCTTACTATGAGGCATTATCCAATTACTCGTAGGATACCTGGCTTTGCACGGGCATAAATTCGTCTGTGGTCCAGATTTGACAGCCTAAAACATTCACGTACACGTGTTTTGTATACGCCAACATGGAAATGTGGTCGTATATTGCCCTCGACCTGGTCCGTCCGCCCGTCTATCAATCAGTCCATCCATCGTCCGCAACTTTTTGTGAACAATCTACATTTATCATTTGATTGTTTTTAAATTGAAATATGATAAATAATAATAATAATAATAATATGTCCATTTATAAAGCGCTATATCCACAAACGTGCTCATAGCACATTAGTGAGATGAATAGTGAATTGAGGAAGCCTTTTTAATTTCAATAACTTCCCTTAATTTCTTCTGGAGTCATATGGCCATTGTTTCACGTTGTTGCATCTTGTGGACACTCTAACGACAGACGTTATCAACCGATTCGTAATGTATATGCATGATTTAAATTAGTAAAAAAAAACCACGCCTATTGAATTTCAGCAACCTCCGTTAATTACATCTAGATCTGTATCAAATTTATTTGCATCATTTAAATATGGGAAACGAAGAATCCTATTGAATTTCAGTAATTTCAGTTAATTAAGCCGCGAGTTATGGCCCTGGTTTTCACCTTGTTTTACCCTGTGAATGCTCTAACGACAAAAGTTATTATCCGATCTGTCTATGAAATTTATATGTATCGTTTAAATTAATTAAACGAACAAGCCTATTGAGTTTCAGCAAATTTCCGTTAATCACATCTAGAGTTATGGGCCTTGTTTCACTTTGTTGAATCTTGTGAACGCTCGAAGGACAAAAGTTTCACCTAATTTGTATGAAATTCATATGCTTTATTTAAATTAGTGAAATGAAGAATCCTAGTGAATGTCAGGAATTTCTGTCATTAACTTCTAGAGTTATGACCCTTGTTTAACTTTGTTGAACCTTGTGAACGTTCGAACGACAAAAGTTATCCCCAGATATGTTGAAATTCATATGCATTATTTGAATTGGTAAAATGGAAGGACATCTCAAATTTCAACAATTTCTGTAGATTACTTCAAGAGTTACGGCCCAAGTTTTAGTTTGTAGATCCTTATGAACCCTCAAACGACAAAAATTATACTGTAATCTATATAAAATTGTCTATTAAATGTCCCTAAGTACACCCAAAAAATAAATACGCGACAACCCTTGTCGACCGCCCGGACGATTAAGCTGATGTGTGCGTATACATACATATATACATACATACATACATACATACATACATACAGCGTTGAAATCAGTTTGTGTCGGCATACCTTTTATCTATACATACATGCATGCATACATACGTAAACAATGGTACCTCCACGCTAAATCAAAACACACCTAAATGGTCCTTAACAGTAGGGGGAAACTAAAGGACCCAGAGAAAACCCACGGGAATGGACAGACGATCTACCCCTTGCCACGTACAAGCGGCGAATCGATACCGCACCAGTTGATTTAATGACAGCCCTTATGATCACTTGCGAACGAGTTAACCATTCTTCTCCAACTGAGCTAACGAAAGCTAATAATGTACGTCATGCAGTGTGCTACGAGGGCCTACTCTTATTTCGAATTCCCACGGTAAAGGGTTCTTGTACGTGGACGTCAATGTATGCGAAAGAGAGAAAGAGAGAGAGGGGAGAGAGAGAGAGAGAGAGAGAGAGAGAGAGAGAGGGGAGAGACTCAATCCACTCGATTGGACAGACGACCCTAATCATTGTCACGTTCAAGCGCAGAATCGAAACCAATGTTATTCTGTTACACCCGCACGACTACATGTTATCCATTGCTAGACCCTGCGTCCTCCAGCTACACAACGGACAAGGGAGGATATCTCAAGATAAATTCCGATGAAGATCGATGAAGCTAGAGAGCAAACGTCCTACTCTCTGAGCCACCGTAGCCACTACCTCATTTCGATTCCGGGCAACGAACCTTGTTTTTCTTAACTATAACATTCGAACGGCTATACGTTGTCCCTTGCCAGGCCTTCCCCCCTATACCACTGACAAGCAGTGGATATCGTTATTTTTAATTCCATTCGAACGACTATACGTTGTCACTTGTCAGACTCGCCATCCTACAGCACTGACAAAACCACGCATCAAAATATCCGATGAACGTTGTTGAAGTTTTGATTGAAGACTTAAAATCGATTACAGAATACAATAATATCTGTGCAAGAAGAGATTAAAATTATTTTAGACTATTTAATTGCCTAAAACTGCAAACATTTCAGTTTATTATAATCCATTTCCAAATACAAATGTCGATACGGTAGTCAGTGGACATGCGTATCAACTGCACTTCCGAGGCGAGAACACGAGAAGACGAGAAGTCGAGATTGTTACGAAGCGAGGGAGCGAGAAGACGAGAGGACGAGATTAGCTCAAAGGCGAGGGAGCGAGAAGACGAGAAGACGAGGTTTTTCAAAGGCGAGAACACGAGAGGACGAGAAGTCGAGGGCGAGAAGTCGAGGGCGAGAAGTCGAGGGCGAGAACACGAGAAGACGAGAAGTCGAGGGCGAGGGAGCGAGAACACGAGGTTTTTCAAAGGCGAGAACACGAGAAGACGAGAAGTCGAGGGACGAGGGAACGAGAAGTCGAGGTGAAAGTAATCTCGTGTTCTCGGGGCGAGATCCTCGTATTCTCGCCCTGTTTCCTCGCGTTCTCGTTCCCTCGCTCCCTTGCCCTCGACTTCTCGTCCTCTCGTGTTCTCGTCCTCTCGTGTTCTCGCCCTCGACTTCTCGTCTTCTCGTGTTCTCGCCCTCGACTTCTCGCGGCGAGAAGACGAGATTCTAAAATGGACGCAATAGGCTTCCATAGACAACGTTAGCCGTTCGAATGTTTAAAAAAAAACAAGGTCCGTTGCCCGGAATTGAAATGAAGTGGTGGCTACGGTGGCTCAGAGAGTAGGACGTTTGCTCTCTAGCTTCATCGATCTACATCGGAATTTATCTTGAGATATCCTCCCTTGTCCGTTGTGTAGCTGGAGGACGGGGGTCTTGCAACGGATAACATGTAGTCGTGCGGGTGGGACATAATAACGGGGCCCCGTGTACACATTGGTTTCGATTCACCGCTTGAACGTGACAATGGTTAGGATCGTCTGTAGCAGTATCAATCGAATTCAAATTTCTAGCATCTAGTTATTCCAGTCTACAAACGCCGTTTGATTTGGTGCTTTGTGTCTAGCCTCGTTCCCCGAGTATCTTGCTAGAACTGGGGCTGACACGCATTATGGTACACGATTCGTGTACCAATGGTAAAATGTTTATTTTGTCTTAAATAATGGATATCAGAAGCCCATCTATTTCCGGTAAGACCACAGCACCAATGTTGATTTAAATTGACAAATAATTCGTGTTTTCAAAGTTGAAGATTTTGAATGATATCATGCAATCTGTATGAAATTAATAAGCTTTATCTAAATTAGTAAAAAGAAGAAGCCTTTTGAATGTCAGGAATTTCTGTCAATTACTTCTAGAGTTATTGCCTTTGTTTAACTTTGTTGAACCTTGTGAACGTTCGGACGACAAAAGTTATCATCCGATATGTTGAAATTTATATGCATTATTTGAATTAGTCAAAGGAAAAAGCTTCTCGAATTTCAACAATTTCTGTAGATTACTTTCAGAATTACGGACCTTGTTTTAGTTTTTAGAACATTATGGGCCCTCAAACGACGAAAATTGTAACGAGTCTGCATGAAATTGTCTATTAAATGTCCCTAATTACCCACAAAAGAATAAATATGCGACAACCCTTGTCGACCAACTGGACGATTAGGCTGCTACGGGCGTATGTTTTGTTGTCTGGCAACCTTTTTTTAAAAAATAATTCGATACGACTTTTGTGGGGGGGGGGGGGGGGGTGCACTGCAAGTCTGCATCGTGGCGTAATTCGCCTTGTGCTCGAATTCACTGGCCTAAAACAACTGCCCTCCCAATACTGAGTCTTGCCCCCCTCCCCAATATCACAAGAAAAAAACCGAGATTTTTTTCAGTATTTTCAATATTGTTTTGACAGGGCATCTGCACACTACCTGGCAAAACTGGCACATTACTAGTGTTGACAGTTGTGATTTTTGTGTGAATGTGAAAGCAGGGTACATGTATTTTGTAATGTTTAATATCTATTATACAACAATACAAGATGTTTTACATTTTAACTAAAACAAAATTTCTATTAATTTGTTAAAAATTCATATCACTAGTGTTTTATATGTAATATTCTACGCTCCAATTGGCCTTTACCGTAAATACCAGTAGCTGCAGATGCCCATACTAGTTTGCCCTCCCGAAAACATCTTTGCCCCCCAAAAAACAACTTCCTGGCTACGGGCCTGATACATACAAACATATACACACACACACACACACATACACACATAGATTTTATTTATATAGATATCACCGCGAAGTTATCATGGCCACGAAGCGTGAAGTTCGTGGTTTCAGTAAACAATGGTACCCCACGCTAAATCAAAACACACCTAAATGGTCTTTAACAGTGGGAGGAAACTGAAGGACCCAGAGAAAACCCACGGGAATGGACAGACGATCTACCCCTTGCCACGTACAAGCGGCGAATCGATACCGCGCCAGTTGATTCAATGACAGTCCTTATGATCACTTGCGAAAGAGTTAACCATTCTTCTCCAACTGAGCTTACGAAAGCTAATAATGTACGTCATGCAGTGTGCTACGAGGGCCTACTCTTATTTCGAATTCCCAGGTAAAGGGTTCTTGTACATGGACGTCAATGTATGCGAAAGAGAGAAAGAGAGAGAGGGAGAGAGAGAGAGGGGGGAGACTCAATTCACTCGGTTGGACAGACGACCCTAATCATTGTCACGTTCAAGCGGTGAATCGTAACAGATGTGTACACGGGGCCCCGTTATTCTGTCCCACCCGCACGACTACATGTTATCCGTTGCAAGACCCTCCGTCCTCCAGCTACACAACGGACAAGGGAGGATATCTCAAGATAAATTCCGATGCAGATCGATGAAGCTAGAGAGCAAACGTCCTACTCCCTGAGCCACCGTAGCCACCACTTCATTTCGATTCCGGGCAACGGACCTTGTTTTTTTTATCTATAACATTCGAACGGCTATACGTTGTCCCTTGCCAGGCCTTCCGCCCTATACCACTGACAAGCAGTGAACATCGTTATTTTTAATTCCATTCGAACGACTATACGTTGTCACTTGTCAGACTCGCCATCCTACAGCACTGACAAAACCACGCATCAAAATATCCGAAGAACGTTGTTGAAGTTGGAGAGCAAAGAAAGATTTGATTGAAGACTTAAAATCGATTACATAATACAATAATATCTGTGCAAGAAGAGATTAAAATTATTTTGGGCTATTTAATTGCCTAAAACTTCAAACATTTCCGTTTATTATAATCCATTTCCAAATACAAATGTCGATACGGTAGTCAGTGGACATGCGTATCAACTGCACTACCGAGGCGAGAAGACGAGAAGACGAGAAGTCGAGATTGTTACGAAGCGAGGGAGCGAGAACACGAGAGGACGAGATTAGCTCAAAGGCGAGGGAGCGAGAAGACGAGAAGACGAGGTTTTTCAAAGGCGAGAACACGAGAGGACGAGAAGTCGAGGGCGAGAAGTCGAGGGCGAGAAGACGAGAAGACGAGAAGTCGAGGGCGAGGGAGCGAGAACACGAGGTTTTTCAAAGGCGAGAACACGAGAAGACGAGAAGTCGAGGGGCGAGGGAACGAGAAGTCGAGGTGTAAGTAATCTCGTGTTCTCGGGGCTATGGAAGCCTATTGCGTCCATTTCAGAATCTCGTCTTCTCGCCGCGAGAAGTCGAGGGCGAGAACACGAGAACACGAGAAGTCGAGGGCGAGAACACGAGAAGACGAGAACACGAGAGGACGAGAAGTCGAGGGCGAGGCAGCGAGGGAACGAGAACACGAGGAAACAGGGCGAGAATACGAGGATCTCGCCCCGAGAACACGAGATTACTTTCACCTCGACTTCTCGTTCCCTCGTCCCTCGACTTCTCGTCTTCTCGTGTTCTCGCCTTTGAAAAACCTCGTGTTCTCGCTCCCTCGCCCTCGACTTCTCGTCTTCTCGTGTTCTCGCCCTCGACTTCTCGCCCTCGACTTCTCGTCCTCTCGTGTTCTCGCCTTTGAAAAACCTCGTGTTCTCGTCTTCTCGCTCCCTCGCCTTTGAGCTAATCTCGTCTTCTCGTGTTCTCGCTCCCTCGCTTCGTAACAATCTCGACTTCTCGTCTTCTCGTGTTCTCGCCTCGAAAGTGCAGTTGATACGCTTGTCCACTGACTACCGTATCGACATTTGTATTTGGAAATGGATTATAATAAACGGAAATGTTTGAAGTTTTAGGCAATTAAATAGTCCAAAATAATTTTAATCTCTTCTTGCACAGATATTAATGTATTCTGTAATCGATTTTAAGTCTTCAATCAAATCTTTCTTTGCTCTCCAACTTCAACAACGTTCATCGGATATTTTGATGCGTGGTTTTGTCAGTGCTGTAGGATGGCCAGTCTGACAAGTGACAACGTATAGTCGTTCATATGGGATTAAAAATAACGAGGTCAACTGCTTGTCAGTGGTATAAGGCGGAAGGCCTGGCAAGGGACAACGTATAGCCGTTCGAATGTTATAGATAAAAAAACAAGGTTCGTTGCCCGGAATCGAAATGAAGTGGTGGCTACGGTGGCTCAGAGAGTAGGACGTTTGCTCTCTAGCTTCATCGATCTGCATCGGAATTTATCTTGAGATATTCTCCCTTGTCCGTTGTGTAGATGGAGGACGGAGGGTCTTGCAACGGATAACATGTAGTCGTGCGGATGGGACAGACTAACCGGGTCCCGTGTACACATTGGTTTCGATTCACCGCTTGAACGTGACAATGATTAGGGTCGTCTTTCCAACCGAGTGGGTCGAGCCTCTCTCTCTCTCTCTCTCTCTCTCTCTTTCTCTCTTTCGCATACATTGACGTCCAGTTACAAGAACCCTTTACCGTGGGAATTCGACATAAGAGTAGGCCCTCGTAGCACACTGCATGACGTACATAATTAGTTTTCGTTAGCTCAGTTGGAGAAGAATGGTTAACTCGTTCGCAAGTGATCATAAGGACTGTCATTGAATCAACTGGCGCGGTATCGATTCGCCGCTTGTACGTGGCAAGGGGCAGATCGTCTGTCCATTCCCGTGGGTTTTCTCTGGATCCTTCAGTTTCCCCTACTGTTAAAGACCATTTAGGTGTGTTTTGATTTAGCGTGGAGCTACAATTGTTTACGTATGTATGTATGTATGTATGTATGTTTAGATAAAAGGTATGCCGACACAAACTGATTTCAACACTGTATGTATGTATGTATATATGTATGTATACGCACACAGCAGCTAAATCGTCCGGGCGGTCGACAAGGGATGTCCGTATTTTTTTTTTCGGTGTACTTAGGGACATTTTATAGACAATTTTATACAGATTACAGTATAATTTTTGTCGTTCGAGGGTTCATACGGTTCTAAAAACTAAAACTTGGGCCGTAACTCTTGAAATAATCTACAGAAATTGTTGAAATTCGAGAGGCCCTTTGCTCTCCAACTTCAACAACGTTCATCGGATATTTTGATGCGTGGTTTTGTCAGTGCTGTAGGATGGTGAGTATGACAAGTGACAACGTATAGTAATTCGAATGGGATTAAAAATAAAGATGCCCACTGCTTGTCAGCGGTATAGGGTAGAAGGCCTGGCAAGGGACAACGTATAGCCGTTCGAATGTTATAGATAAAAAAAGAGGTTCCTTGTTCGGAATAGTAATGAAGGGAGGCTACGGTGGCTCAGTGAGTAAGACGTCTAGCATCATCGAACTGCATCGGAATTTATCTGGAAATGTCCTCCCTTGTCAGTTGTGAAGGATGGAGGACGGGGGCCTGGCAACGGATAATGTGTAGTCGTGCGGAATGGACAAAAAACGGGGTCCCGTGTACACATTGGCGTGGTGGAGGGTAAGGTCTGTTATTGATTCAAGTGGCTCGGTTTCGATTCGCCGCTAGAACGTGACAATGATTAGGGCCGTCTGTTCCCCACTGCTTAAGACCCCTAAACGCAATCAAATTATTGAAATAAAATTGCTAGTTCCGGAAAGATCTGGCCCCGAGTTCACAAAGCCATGTATTAAACTTTTGTTGTTTTAATATATTCAATACACCAATAAGATGCTATGTCTCTTTCAAATACATTGACGTGCAAGTACAAGAACCCTTAACCATGGGAATTCGAAATAAGAATAGGCCCTTGTAGTACACAGCATGACGTACATTATTAGCTTTCATCAGCTCAGTTGGAGAAGAATGGTTAACGCGTTCGCAATTGATCATAAGGACTGTCATTGAATCAACTGGCGCGGTATCGATTCGCCGCTTTTACCTGGCTAGGGGTAGATCGTCTGTCCATTCCCGTGGGTTTTCTCTGGGTCCTTCAGTTTCCTCCCATTGTTAAAGACCATTTAGGTGTGTTTTGATTTAGCGTGGGGGTAGGCCTACCATTGTTTACTGAAACTACGAACTTCACGCTTCGGGGCCATGATAACTTCGCGGTGATTCTATATAAATAAAATCTATGTGTGTGTGTGTGTGCGGGTATGTTTGTATGTATCAGGCCCGTAGCCAGGAAGTTGTTTTTTTTTCGGGGGGGGGGGGCAAAGATGTTTTCGGGAGGGCAAACTAGCATGGGCATCTGCAGCTACTGGTATTTGGAGGACAATTGGAGCGTAGAATATTACATTTTAAACACTAGTTATATGATTTTGTAACAAATTAATAGAAATTTTGTTTAAGTTAAAATGTAAAACATCTTGTATTGTTGTATAATAGATATCAAACATTACAAAATACATGTACCCGGCTTTCATATTCACACAGAAAGCACAACTGTCAACACTAGTAATGTGCCAGTTGTGCCAGGCAGTGTGCAGATGCCCTGCCAAAACAATATTGAAAATACTAAGAAAAATCTCGTTTTTTTTCTTGTGATATTGGGGGGGGGGGGGTGGTCAAGACTCACTTGGGAGGGCCTGGTATGTATTTGCGCCCACCATGAATGTTTTAGGCCAGTGATTTCGAGCACAAGGCGAATTACGCCTTGTTGCAGACTTGCAGTGCACCACCCCCACAAAAGTCGTATCGATTTAAAAAAAAAAAAAAAAGGTTGCCAGACAACAAAACATACGCCCATAGCAGCTAAATCGTCCAGGCGATCGACAAGGGTTATCGCATATTTATTCTTTTGTGGGTTTTTAGGGAGATTTAATAGACAATTTCGTCGTTTGAGGGTCCAAATTTTCTAAAAACTAAAACAAGGTCCGTAATTCTGAAAGTAATCTACAGAAATTGTTGAAATTCGAGAGGCTTTTTCATTTTACTAATTCAAATAATGCATATAAATTTCAACACATCGGATGATAACTTTTGTCGTCCGAATGTTCACAAGGTTCAACAAAGTTAAACAAAGGCCATAACTCTAGAAGTAATTGACAGAAATTCCTGACATTCAAAAGGCTTCTTCATTTTACTACTTTAGATAAAGCTTATTCATTTCATACGGATTGCATGATAACGTTTGTCGTGCGAGCGTTCACAAGATTCAAGAAAGTGAAACAAGGCCCAGAACTCGAAAAGTTTGACTGGAAGACCAGCTAACAACGAATTAAAATTGTCCAGTCTAGAAGTGACTAGTGACCAGAGAGGGAGAGAGAGAGGGAGAGAGAGAGCGAGAGGGGAGTGGGGTGTAACGTCCACTCGACACACAAACTAGGTCATTTCGGGACTAACATATGGTTTAATTTTATTTCAATGATTCGCTTGCGCGCAGGGGTCTTTAGCAGTGGGAGGAAACCGGAGGACCCGGAGTAAACCCACGAGGTTGGACAGTCGACCCTACTCCTTGTCACTTCGGCCGGGGATTCGAAACCACGCCAGTTGACTCAATGGCAGGCTTTAGGATACAGCACGCACATGCTAACCATTTGGCCATCCAACTCCTCCTAGCAAGTAACCAAAGCATAAACAAGTGTGGACGGACGGGGTCGGAGGCAAAATACGACCACATTGCCATGTTGGCGTATAAAAAGCTGTTTTGGGTGGTGGTTGTGTGTGGGTGGGTGGTGTGTGTGGATATTTTCGATCCCCCACTTATATTATGTGACAAGGAGTAGGGTCGTCTGTCCAGCCTTTTGAGGTTTTGCCCCCCACCCCCAAGGAAAAAAACCAACAAACCACATTAAAGGACCTAAGTCCGTAAATCAAAATCCTCAAAAAGGTCAACATCAAAAACACGAATTATTGGCCAATTTAAATCAACATTGATAATATAAACTTACCGGGAAAAGATGAGCTTCTGATACCCGATATTTAAGATAAAATAAACATTTTACCATTGGTACACGAATCGTGGACCATAATGCGTTTCAGCCCCAGTTCTAGCAAGAGACTCGGGGAACGAGGCTCAAGTCATAGCACTAAATCAAATGGCGTATGTAGACTGGAATAAACAGATGCTAGAAATTTGAATTCGATTGATACCATGCTGGTTTATTTCGTGCAACATAACTGATTTGAAATTAGAGTAAAACCGGAATCCATTGAATGTAGATCAGTTTATATACATTTATAACATGCGTTGCGACCCACTTCTGTCCATTTCTAGGTCCAAAATGTTAGCGATTTAGCTCCTTTAATATACAAGTACTAGACCAAAAATAACCACATTAAGTCATTACTATACACGCACAAAAATGTCACACACAAGAGTAAAGGAGCTAATTCTCTAACTCAATATCATTCAAAATCTTCAACTTTGAAAACACGAATTATTTGTCAATTTAAATCAACATTGGTGCTGTGGTCTTACGGTACACGAATCGTGTACCATAATGCGTGTCAGCCTCAGTTCTAACAAGATACTCGGGGAACGAGGCTAGACACATAGCACCAAATCAAACGGCGTTTGTAGACTGGAATAACCGGATGCTATAAATTTGAATTCGATTGATACTGCTGGCTTATTTCGTGGAACATAACTGATTTGAAATTAAAGTAAAAACGGAACCCATTGAATGTAAATCATTTTATATTCATTCATATTACAGTATTATATGCGTTGCGACCCAATTCTGTCCATTTCTAAGTCCAAAATGTTAGTGATTTAGCTCCTTTAAATGAGCACACAGAAAAGGGTACCTACATCAAAAAGTATTCAAACCAGCTTTGGCGACAACATGCTTAATATTTCACAGAAACAAGGGACTACTACTAGACTGCAAATTTCAGAAACTCCCTTTGCTTTTTGTCGACATAATATTGCCGTAGACATACGACAAATATGGGACAATCGGGTTATTTTGGGCTCACTGATAAATCAGTATAAACATATTAATATACATTAGCTTTCTATGATGCATTATCCAATTACTCGTAGGATACCTGGCTTTACACGGGCATAAATTCGTCTGTGGCCCAGACACATGGAAATGTGGTCGTATATTGCCCTCGTCCCCGTCCGTCCGCCCGTCTATCAATCAGCCCATCCGTCGTCCGCAATTTTTTGTGAACAATCTACATTTATCATTTGATTGTTTTTAAATTGAAATATGATGCTTACATGAGTGAGATGAATAGTGAAATGAAGAAGCCTTTTTAATTTCAATAACTTCCCTTAATTTCTTCTGGAGTCATATGGCCATTGTTTCACATTGTTGCATCTTGTGGACACTCTAACGACAGACCTTATCAACCGATCCGTATGAACTGTATAATATGCATCATTTAAATTAGTAAAAAAAAAAAGACGCCTTTTGAATTTCAGCAACTTCCGTTAATTACATCTAGATCTGTATCAAATTTATTTGCATCATTTAAATTTTAGAAACGAAGTATCCTATTGAATTTTAGTAATTTCAGTTAATTAAGCCGCGAGTTATGGCCCTGGTTTCACCTTGTTTTATCCTGTGAATGCTCTAACGACAAAAGGTATTATCCGATCTGTCTATGAAATTTATACTTATCATTTAAATTAATAAAACGAACAAGCCTATTGAGTTTCAGACAAAGGTCCGTTAATCACATCTAGAGTTATGGGCCTTGTTTCACTTTGTTGAATCTTGTGAACGCTCGAGCGACAAAAGTTTCACCCAATTTGTATGAAATTCATATGCTTTATGTAAATTAGTGAAATGAAGAATCCTAGTGAATGTCAGGAATTTCTGTCATTAACTTCCAGAGTTATGACCCTTGTTTAACTTTGTTGAACCTTGTGAACGTTCGAACGACAATAGTTATCCCCAGATATGTTGAAATTCATATGCATTTTTTGAATTGGTGAAGAGGAAGGGCCTCTCGAATTTCAACAATTTCTGTAGATTACTTCAAGAGTTACGGCCCAAGTTTTAGTTTTTAGAACCGTATGAACCCTCGAACGACAAAAATTATACTGTAATCTGTATAAAATTGTCTATAAAATGTCCCTAAGTACACCAAAAAAATAAATACGCGACAACCCTTGTCGACCGCCCGGACGATTTAGCTGCTGTGTGCGTATACATACATATATACATACATACATACAGTGTTGAAATCAGTTTGTGTCGGCATACCTTTTATCTATACATACATACATACATACATACATACATACATACATACATACATACATACATACATACATACATACATACATACATACATACATACATACATACATACATACATCCGGAGAAAACCCACGGGAATGGACAGACGATCTGCCCCTTGCCACGTACAAGCGGCGAATCGATACCGCGCCAGTTGATTCAATGACAGTCCTTATGATCACTTGCGATCGTCATGCAGTGTGCTACGAGGGCCTACTCTTATTTCGAATTCCCACGGTAAAGGGTTCTTGTAACTGGACGTCAATGAATGCGAAAGAGAGAAAAAGAGAAAAAGAGAGAGAGAGAGAGAGAGAGAGAGAGAGAGAGAGAGAGAGAGAGGCTTAACCCACTCGGTTGGAAAGACGACCCTAATCATTGTCACGTTCAAGCGGTGAATCGAAACCAATGTGTACACGGGACCCCGTTAGTCTGTCCCATCCGCACGACTACATGTTATCCGTTGCAAGACCCTCCGTCTTCCATCTACACAACGGACAAGGGAGAATATCTCAAGATAAATTCCGATGCAGATCGATGAAGCTAGAGAGCAAACGTCCTACTCTCTGAGCCACCGTAGCCACCACTTCATTTCGATTCCGGGCAACGAACCTTGTTTTTTTTATCTATAACATTCGAACGACTATTCGTTGTCCCTTGCCAGGCCTTCCGCCTTATACCACTGACAAGAAGTTGACCTCGGTATTTTTAATCCCATATGAACGACTATACGTTTTCACTTGTCAGACTCGCCTTCCTACAGCACTGACAAAACCACGCATCAAAATATCCGATGAACGTTGTTGAAGTTGGAGAGCAAAGAAAGATTTGATTAAAGACTTAAAATCGATTACAGAATACAATAATATCTGTGCAAGAAGAGATTAAAATTATTTTGGACTATTTAATTGCCTAAAACTTCAAACATTTCCGTTTATTATAATCCATTTCCAAATACAAATGTCGATACGGTAGTCAGTGGACAAGCGTATCAACTGCACTTTCGAGGCGAGAACACGAGAAGACGAGAAGTCGAGATTGTTACGAAGCGAGGGAGCGAGAACACGAGAAGACGAGATTAGCTCAAAGGCGAGGGAGCGAGAAGACGAGAACACGAGGTTTTTCAAAGGCGAGAACACGAGAGGACGAGAAATCGAGGGCGAGAAGTCGAGGGCGAGACCACGAGAAGACGAGAAGTCGAGGGCGAGGGAGCGAGAACACGAGGTTTTTCAAAGGCGAGAACACGAGAAGACGAGAAGTCGAGGGACGAGGGAACGAGAAGTCGAGGTGAAAGTAATCTCGTGTTCTCGGGGCGAGATCCTCGTATTCTCGCCCTGTTTCCTCGTGTTCTCGTTCCCTCGCTGCCTCGCCCTCGACTTCTCGTCCTCTCGTGTTCTCGTCTTCTCGTGTTCTCGCCCTCGACTTCTCGTGTTCTCGTGTTCTCGCCCTCGACTTCTCGCGGCGAGAAGACGAGATTCTGAAATGGACGCAATAGGCTTCCATACGGGGCGAGATCCTCGTATTCTCGCCCTGTTTCCTCGTGTTCTCGTGTTATCGTTCCCTCGCCCTCGACTTCTCGTCCTCTCGTGTTCTCGTCTTCTCGTCTTCTCGCCCTCGACTTCTCGTCCTCTCGTGTTCTCGCCCTCGACTTCTCGCGGCGAGAAGACGAGATTCTGAAATGGACGCAATAGGCTTCCATACGTATTCTCGCCCTGTTTCCTCGTGTTCTCGTTCCCTCGCTCCCTCGCCCTCGACTTCTCGTCCTCTCGTGTTCTCGTCTTCTCGTGTTCTCGCCCTCGACTTCTCGCCCTCGACTTCTCGTCCTCTCGTGTTCTCGCCTTTGAAAAACCTCGTCTTCTCGTCTTCTCGCTCCCTCGCCTTTGAGCTAATCTCGTCCTCTCGTGTTCTCGCTCCCTCGCTTCGTAACAATCTCGACTTCTCGTCTTCTCGTCTTCTCGCCTCGGAAGTGCAGTTGATACGCATGTCCACTGACTACCGTATCGACATTTGTATTTGGAAATGGATTATAATAAACGGAAATGTTTGAAGTTTTAGGCAATTAAATAGTCCGAAATAATTTTAATCTCTTCTTGCACAGATATTATTGTATTCTGTAATCGATTTTAAGTCTTCAATCAATTCTTTCTTTGTCCTCCAACTTCAACAACGTTCATCGGATATTTTAATGTGTGGTTTTGTCAGTGCTGTAGGATGGCGAGTCTGACAGGTGACAACGCATAGTCGTTCGAAAGGGATTAAAAATAACGATGTCCACTGCTTGTCAATAGGGCGGAAGGCCTGGCAAGGGACAACGTATAGCCGTTCGAATGTTATAGATAAAAAAAACGAGGTTCCTTGTTCGGAATCGAAATGAAGTGAGACTACGGTGGCTCAGTGAGTAGGACGTCTAGCATCATCGAACTGCATCGGAATTTATCTGGAAATGTCCTCCCTTGTCAATTGTGTAGGATGGAGGACGGAGGGCCTGGCAACGGATAACGTGTAGTCGTGCGGATGGGACAAAAAACGGGGTCCCGTGTACACATTGGCGTGGTGGAGGGTGAGGTCTGTTATTGATTCAAGTGGCTCGGTTTCGATTCGCCGCTAGAACATGACAATGATTAGGGTCGTATGTCCCCCACTGCTAAAGACCCCTAAACGCAAGCAAACTATTGAAATAAAATTGCTAGTTCCGGAATGATCTGGCCCCGGGTTCACAAAGCCATGTATTAAACTTTTGTTGTTTTTTTTTAATATATCCAATACACCGATAAGATGCTATGTGCAACGTTTTGTGTTTCTGGATCAAAGATATTTCTCATAAAGAGTGATTGAAAGTTGAGTAAATTCTCAACTTAAGTCTGAAAATGCTTTGTGAACTTGGGGCCTGGCTTGTGTTGAGTCTGTGTCTGTCTCTTTCTTTCTCTCTTTCAAATACATTGACGTGCAAGTACAAGAACCTTTAACTATGGGAATTCGAAATAAGAGTAGGCCCTCGTAGCACACAGCATGACGTACATTATAAGCTCAGCTGGAGAAGAATGGTTAACGCGTTCAATTGATCATAAGGACTGTCATTGAATCAACTGGCGCGGTATCGATTCGCCGCTTGTACGTGGCAAGGGGTAGATCGTCTGTCCATTCCCGTGGGTTTTCTCTGGGTCCTTCAGTTTCCTCCCACTGTTAAAGACCATTTAGGTGTGTTTTGATTTAGCGTGGGGGTACCATTGTTTACTGAAACCACGAACTTCACGCTTCGTGGCCATGATAACTTCGCGGTGATATCTATATAAATAAAATCTATGAGTGTGTGGGTGTGTGTGTGTGTGTATATATATGTTTGTATGTATCAGGCCCGTAGCCAGGAAGTTGTTTTTTGGGGGGCAAATATGTTTTCGGGAGGGCAAACTAGCATGGGCATCTGCAGCTACTGGTATTTGCGGTAAAGGCCAATTGAAGCGTAGAATATTACATTTAAAACACTAGTGATATGAATTTTTAACAAATTAATAGAAATTTTGTTTTAGTTAGAATGTAAAACATCTTGTATTGTTGTATAATAGATATCAAACATTACAAAATTCATGTACCCGGCTTTCACATTCACACAAAAATCACAATGTTCTAAAAACTAAAACAAGGTCCGTAATTCTGAAAGTAATCTACAGAAATTGTTGAAATTCGAGAAGCTTTTTCATTTTACTAATTCAAATAATGCATATAAATTTCAACATATCGGATGATAACTTTTGTCGTCCGAACGTTCACAAGGTTCAACAAAGTTAAACAAAGGCCATAACTCTAGAAGTAATTGACAGAAATTCCTGACATTCAAAAGGCTTCTTCATTTTACTAATTTAGATAAAGCTTATTAATTTCATACAGATTGCATAATAACGTTTGTCGTGCGGGCGTTCACAAGATTCAAGAAAGTGAAACAAGGCCCAGAACTCGAAAAGTTTGACTGGAAGACCAGCTATCAACGAATTAAAATTGTCCAGTCTAGAAGTGACCAGAGAGAGAGAGAGAGAGAGAGAGAGAGAGAGAGAAAGAGAGAGAGGGGAGTGGGGTGTAACATCCACTCGACACACAAACTAGGTCATTTCGGGACTAACATATGGTTTAATTTTATTTCAGTAATTCGCTTGCGCGCAGGCGTCTTTAGCAGTGGGAGGAAACCGGAGGCCCCGGAGTAAACCCACGAGATTGGACAGTCGACCCTACTCCTTGTCACTTCGGCCGGGGATTCGAAACCACGTCAGTTGACTCAATGGCAGGCTTTAGGATACAGCACGCACATGCTAACCATTTGATCATCCAACTCCTCTTAGCAAGTGACCAAAGCATTAACAAGTGTGGACGGACGGGGTCGGAGGCAATATACGACCACATTGCCATGTTGGCGTATGAAAAGCTGTTTTAGGTGATGGTTGTGTGTGGGTGGGTGGTGTGTGTGGATATTTTCGATCCCCCGCTTATATGTGACAAGGAGTAGGGTCGTCTGTCCAGCCTTTTAAGGTTTTGCCCCCCCCCCCCCCCCACCCCCCAAGGAAAAAAAAAACCAAACCACATTAAAGGACCTAAGTCCGTAACTCAAAATCCTTTACATTAAAGGACCTATTTCCGTAAATCAAAATCCGCCAAAATCTTCAACATCAAAAATTGGTCAATTTAAATCAACATTGATGATATAAACTTACCGGGAATAGATGAGCTTCTGATATCCGATATTTAAGATAAAATAAGCATTTTACCATTGGTACACGAATCGTGTACCATAATGCGTTTCAGCCCCAGTTCTAGCAAGAGACTCGGGGTACGAGGCTCGAGTCACAGCACCAAATCAAGCGGCGTATGTAGACTGGAATACACCGATGCTAGAAATTTGAATTCGATTGATACTGCTGGTTTATTTCGTGGGACATAACTGATTTAAAATTAGAGTAAAAACGGAATCCGTTGAATGTAGATCAGTTTATATACATTTATAACATGCGTTGCGACCCACTTCTGTCCATTTCTAGGTCCAAAATGTTAGCGATTTAGCTCCTTTAATATACAAGTACTAGACCAAAAATAACCACATTACAGGGGCGCAGATCACCAAAATATAGTGGTGGGGACAGTCCATGGGCCGTCCAGAAAGAAGACAAAGGGAAAGGAAACGGGCAGAGTGGATATGAGTGTTCTGTTCTTTAGTTTTAGATATTTTAATCGACAAAAACCAATCAATAAAGTGTTTAACTTTTGAAAAATTGCTCTCTGAACTATTTTGTTATTGGTAAAACCTCCCCAAAATCACCGAAAATGCATATTTAGACACCATTTTGTAACAAACATTCAAAAAACTGTAAAAGGTCCACCCATCACCAGCAATATGACATCATCGTTTGACATGATTTGTGGAATAGGTCAAGGCCTCTTTCTTGGAGTCTCTTGTTACAAATGGGGCTGAAACGCATTATGCTACACGATTCATGTACCAATGGTAAAATGTTTATTTTGTCAGATAATGTAATACTCGTAGTTTCTTGTCAAATGACATAAAGTAGCTGAAGCTGACAATGTATAAAATTCTCGCTAGACAATTATGAACCAGTTTCCCACAAATGTTAAGGATATGCCCGGATGGTGGTGGGGCTCCAAAATACCCCTTGTATACGCAGAAGGGTTAAATATTTAATTGAAGAAACAAACAGCACTGAAAGGGTGATGACGGTTCTATATTCTTATAACATTATACCAGTTAGAGAAAGATAGTAACAGTCAATTTACCTTTAGTGAAAAAAATTGGTCTTGTTTGTGATTTGGGGGGTTGGGATGGCCTAGTAGTCTAGAGTGCCGCGCTTCGACCTCTAATTGGCCGGTCACCTCTGGCTTGCTGCTGTGGTTTTGAGCCCTAGTTTGAGCGTATGTGACATGGAAATATGGGCACCTTCTCATCCTCGTGGGTTTCCTCCGGGCACTCAGGTTTCCTCCCACTGCTAAAGGCCCCCACGCGCAATATAAAATCTAGTATGTGTCGAGTCGACGTTAAACCCCATTTCCCTCCCTTCCTGTTTGTGATTTGGCCCGGGGATTTGATGGCCGGATTGTTAGCGCAAGCGCGCTATATCGTAATGTCTGTCATTGAGACAAATGGCGTGATTTCTATTCCCCGGTTGTACGTGTACAACCTCGTTGGGTTTATCCGGGTCCTTCGGGTTTCCTCCACTGTTAAAGACCCCTACGTGCAAGCGAATTATCAAAATGAAATTGAACCATGTGTCAGCCCAGAAATGACCTAGTTTGTGTCGAGTGGACGCCAAACCCCGTTGTTTTTATCTCTCTCACTGATAAACCACATATTCAATTCATGTGGAAATATATGATAGATTTAATAAGTTCATTAGTATCAAGATTTTGTTAAGGAACGATTCGTGCTACAATCTCAATAGTCAAGTAATGGTGGTGATCCCCAGCCCATTTTAAACTTCTGCTTAAGACCAATCTTTTAAACTAGCTTTTAATTAGCTAATTAGTCTGTGATATATTTACATGCTCATTTTTATTATTTTATTTGTCATTTTATTTGTTTGTAAATTTATAGTTTAATTGGCTGTCACTTTATATTCATTTTATATGTCATATTATCATTTTATAATCTATTCGACTTGTTGCAGTTATTGTAAAACGCTACAATATGTATGTATCCTCGCCTATCAACATAAATATCAATAAAAAAACTAAATTTTTCGTGAAGAGAAAATCAATTAAAATGATAAGAGCCGTTTCAATATGCATGAATAAATCAATTTATCGTGAAAAGAAAACTGCTTTAACGATAACATTAAACTAAAATTAAAAGTTGCAATATACAAAAAATTAATTTGACGTGATGAAAAATTAATTTGTCATGACAATGAAATTGATAAGAACATTAAAATAAAACTGAGTTTAAAATACTGTGTAATACTGATAAGAACAATCATACTGACAGACATTAGCCAAAATATGTTCGTTTTTCGCTGTTGATGCAAGGGCCCATGACCAATGTAGACTTAGCCAGTTTCCACTAGAAGTCTAGACCAATCACCAAGTGGTACTTCACACAGAAGGTTGCAAGATAGCCCAGGCTCCACCCTCGCGCCACTAGATCGATTACCATGAAACTTTCGTCTTTTTGACATGAACCGCGGGACCCTGGGCCTGGGCCAACCAGACCCTTGCCTTATCTGGGCACTGAGTATTCTCCTACATAGGATATGTTTAGCCTTGTTCATCGAATGGTTTCATACAAAAGCATTCTGGCACACGAATCGGGTGCCAATTTAAAATGTTCAATTGCATTAAATATTGAATATCGAAAGTCCATCTTTTCACGGTAATATAGCAACTGCAATGTTGATGATTTGAATTAACCAATAAGTCGTGTTTTCAATGTCAACAACATTTAATTATGGCCTACCAGCTGTATCACTCTCCTTTCAAATTGTTTATTAGAATTTTCGATTAAACATAAATGTTCTTGTAGCTGTAAAAAAAAGCTAGATTAATATACCAATTGTTCATTTGTAACACATTTAACACCATATCTCTCCACGCCAATTGGCAATAAATTGTTTATTGAATAAAACAGAAACACTTTGTAAACCTGTAAAATAATATACCAATTGTTTATATTAAAAGATAAAGTCTACCGTGTAATACGGAAATTGGCAACACGTTTTAGCCCTTCAATATCCAGCGTATCAGATATGCAAACCTACATGATATAGGCCTACATATTAATACAACCCCTACGGAATATTTTAATTATTTACTGTAATAGGGCCCATACACGATCCAACATGTTTGATAAAACATGTTGGATCAAACATGTTTGAAAGCTTGACGTTGCCAATACACGTTCAAACTTGTTTGTCAAACATTAGTTTGTTCGTCAAACAGTCAAACATGTTGGATCGTGTATGGGCTTCATCAAACTTGTTTGTCCAACATGTGAGGATGTTTTCAGTCGATATTATCTATCCGGCTGCTTCTGAAAAATAATGTTGGACAACAAGTTTGATGAAGCCCATACACGATCCAACATGTTTGACGAAAAATATCAACAGAAATCAGACCCATCAAACATTTGACGTCAAACATTTCTGGCCATCAAATTTACACATACACGATCAAATATCCATCAAATATGTTTGATCAAAAATATTTGATCAAACATGTTGGATCGTGTATGGCGCCCTTTATAGGGTCCATACACGATCCAACATGTTTGATAAACCATGTTGGATCAAACATGTTTGAAAGCTTGACGTTGCCCATACACGTTCAAACATGTTTGTCAAACATTAGTTTGTTCGTCAAACAGTCAAACATGTTGGATCGTGTTTGGGCTTCATTAAACTTGTTTGTCCTGCATATGAGTATGTTTTCAGTCGATCTTATCTATCCGGCTGCTTCTGAAAAAATAATGTTAGACAAACAAGTTTGATGAAGCCCATATACGATCCAACATGATTGACTGTTTGACGAAAAATATCAACAGAAATCAGATCCATCAAACATTTGACGTCAAACATTTTTGGCCATCAAACTTACACATACACGATCAAATATCCATCAAACATGTTTGATCCAAAATGTTTGATCAAACATGTTGGATCGTGTATGGGGTCCTTTATAATATGAATTATCACATATTCCCTGTTAAATGAAAATCGGCCACCAGTGCAGTTGTACAACTTTATGGACCCTGGCCTCAAATGCCTGGGACCAACACTTTCAGAAATGTCAATAAAAGCCCTGGAATCATTTCAATTTATAAAAATAAACAGTAAGCAAAACATCGGAAATAAGTGGTTTGGACACAGTATATCATGTCCCCACCACTAAAAATATTGGTGGGGACGCGTCCCGGTGTCCCCACCGGGATCTGCGCCCATGCGGCACACTAAGTCATTACTATACACGCACAAAAATGTCGCACACAAGAGTAAAGGGGCTAATTCTCTAACTCAATATTATTCAAAATCTTCAACTTTGAAAACACGAATAATTTGTCAATTTAAATCAACATTGGTGCTGTGGTCTTACCGGAAATAGTTGGGCTTCTGATATCCAATATTTAAGACAAAATAAACATTTTACCATTGGTACACGAATCGTGTACCATAATGCGTGTCAGCCCCGGTTCTAGCAAGATACTCGGGGAACGAGGCTAGACACATAGCACCAAATCAAACGGCGTTTGTAGACTGGAATAACCAGATGCTAGAAATTTGAATTCGTTTGATACTGCTGGTTTATTTCGTGGAAAATAACTGATTTGAAATTAAAGTAAAAACGGAACCCATTGAATGTAAATCATTTTATATTCATTCATATTACAGTATTATAGGCGTTGCGACCCAATTCTGTCCATTTCTAAGTCAAAAAAGTTAGCGATTTAGCTCCTTTAAGTGAGCACGCAGAAAAGGGTACCTACATCAAAAAGTATTCAAACCAGCTTTGGCGACAACATGCTTAATATTTCACAGAATCAAGGGACGAACTACTAGACTGCAAAATTTCAGAAACTCCCTTTGTTTTTTGTCGACATAGTATTGCCGTAGACATACGACAAATATGGGACAATCGGGTTATTAGGCTCACTGTGCACATAATAACATCCAAACTAGTTTTGTTGACTCCAAAATGTTTATGTTTTAGAATTAACGGATAAATAAGTATAATGAACACATTAATATTCATTAGCTTTCTATGATGCATTATCCAATTACTCGTAGGATACCTGGCTTTACACGGGCATAAATTCGTCTGTGGCCCAGATTTGACAGCCTAAAACATTCACGTAGTCGTGTTTTGTATACGCCAACATTCACGTAGTCGTGTTTTGTATACGCCAACATGGAAATGTGGTCGTATATTGCCCTCGACCCGGTCTGTCCGCCCGTCTATCAATCAGTCCATCCATCGTCCGCAATTTTTTGTGAACAATCTACATTTATCATTTGATTGTTTTTTAAATTGAAATATGATGCTTACATTAGTGAGATGAATAGTGAAATGAAGAAGCCTTTTTAATTTCAATAACTTCCCTTAATTTCTTCTGGAGTCATATGGCCATTGTTTCACGTTGTTGCATCTTGTGGACACTCTAACGACAGACGTTATCAACCGCGCCTATTGAATTTCAGCAACCTCCGTTAATTACATCTAGATCTCTATCAAATTTATTTGCATCATTTAAATTTTGGAAACGAAGAATCCTTTGAATTTCAGTAATTTCAGTTAAAGGACCTAAGTCCGTAACTCAAAATCCTCCAAAATCTTTAACATCGAAAACACGAATTATTGGCCAATTTAAATCAACATTGATGATGTAAACTTACCGGGAAAAGACGAGCTTCTGATATCCGATATTTTAGATAAAAAATGTTTTTTTTGGCCCACAATGCGCTTTAGTCCCAGTTTTAATAAGAGACTCGAGAAGCGAAGCTAGAGATATTGCACCATACCATATAGCGTATGTTGACTGGAATAACCAGACGCTATAGAAATTTGCACTAGATTGAGACTACATGGCTTATTTCGCCGAACATAACTGATTTGAAATTGGGAAAAAAACGGAAACCATTGAATGTAAATCAGTTTATATACATTCATATTACAGTATTATATGCGTTGCGACCCACTTTTGACAATTTCTAGTTCCCAAATGTTAGCGATTTAGCTCCTTTAATTAAGCCGCGAGTTATGGCCCTGGTTTCACCTTGTTTTATCCTGTGAATGCTCTAACGACAAAAGTTATTATCCGATCTGTCTATGGAATTTATATGTATCGTTTAAATTAATAAAACGAACACGCCTATTGAGTTTCAGCAAATTCCGTTAATCACATCTAGAGTTATGGGCCTTGTTTCACTTTGTTGAATCTTGTGAACGCTCGAACAACAAAAGTTTCACCCAATTTGTATGAAATTCTTACGCTTTATTTACATTAGTGAAATGAAGAATCCTAGTGAATGTCAGGAATTTCTGTCATTAACTTCTAGAGTTATGACCCTTGTTTAACTTTGTTGAACCTTGTGAACGTTCGAACGACAAAAGATATCCCCAGATATGTTGAAATTCATATGCATTATTTGAATTGGTAAAAAGGAAGGGCCTCTCGAATTTCAACAATTTTTGTAGATTACTTCAAGAGTTAGGCCTAAGTTTTAGTTTTTAGAACCTTATGAACCCTCAAACGACAAAAATTATACTGTAATCTGTATAAAATTGTCTATTAAATGTCCCTAAGTACACCAAAAAAATAAATACGCGACAACCCTTGTCGACCGCCCGGACGATTTAGCTGCTGTGTACGTATCAGTTTGTGTCGGCATACCTTTTATCTATACATACATACATACATACATACATACATACGTAAACAATGGTACCTCCACGCTAAATCAAAACACACCTAAATGGTCCTTAACAGTAGGGGGAAACTGAAGGATCCAGAGAAAACCCACGGGAATGGGCAGACGATCTGCCCCTTGCCACGTACAACCGGCGAATCGATACCGCGCCAGTTGATTCAATGACAGTCCTTATGATCACTTGCGAACAAGTTAACCATTCTTCTCCAACTGAGCTAACGAAAGCTAATAATGTACGTCATGCAGTGTGCTACGAGGGCCTACGCTTATTTCGAATTCCCACGGTAAAGGGTTCTTGTACGTGGACGTCAATGTTTGCGAAAGAGAGCAAGAGATAGAGAGAGAGGGAGAGAGAGAGAGGGGAGAGACCAATCCACTCGGTTGGACAGACGACCCTAATCATTGTCACGTTCAAGCGGTGAATCGAAACCAATGTGTACACGGGGCACCGTTATTCTGTCCCATCCGCACGACTACATGTTATCGGTTGCAAGACCCTCCGTCCTCCAGCTACACAACGGACAAGGGAGGATATCTCAAGATAAATTCCGATGCAGATCGATGAAGCTAGAGAGCAAACGTCCTACTCTCTGAGCCACCGTAGCCACCACTTCATTTCGATTCCGGGCAACGAACTTTGTTTTTTGTTTATCTATAACATTCGAACGGCTATACGTTGTCCCTTGCCAGACCTTCAGCCCTATACCACTGACAAGCAGTGGACATCGTTATTCTTAATCCCATTCGAACGACTATACGTTGTTACTTGTCAGACTCGCCATCCTACAGCACCGACAAAACCACACATCAAAATATCCGATGAACGTTGTTGAGCAAAGAAAGATTTGATTGAAGACTTAAAATCGATTACATAATACAATAATATCTGTGCAAGAAGAGATTAAAATTATTTCGGACTATTTAATTGCCTAAAACTTCAAACATTTCCGTTTATTATAATCCATTTCCAAATACAAATGTCGATACGGTAGTCAGTGGACATGCGTATCAACTGCACTTCCGAGGCGAGAAGACGAGAAGTCGAGATTGTTACGAAGCGAGGGAGCGAGAACACGAGAGGACGAGATTAGCTCAAAGGCGAGAAGACGAGGTTTTTCAAAGGCGAGAACACGAGAGGACGAGAAGTCGAGGGCTAGAAGTCGAGGGTGAGAACACGAGAAGACGAGAAGTCGAGGGCGAGGGAGCGAGAACACGGTTTTTCAAAGGCGAGAAGACGAGAAGACGAGAAGTCCAGGGACGAGGGAGCGAGAAGTCGAGGTGAAAGTAATCTCGTATTCTCGGGGCGAGATCCTCGTATTCTCGCCCTGTTTCCTCGTGTTCTCGTTCCCTCGCTCCCTCGCCCTCGACTTCTCGTCCTCTCGTGTTCTCGTTCCCTCGCTCCCTCGCCCTCGACTTCTCGTCCTCTCGTGTTCTCGTGTTCTCGCCCTCGACTTCTCGTCCTCTCGTGTTCTCGCCCTCGACTTCTCGCGGCGAGAAGACGAGATTCTGAAATGGACGCAATTATGTATGGAAGCCTATTGCGTCCATTTCAGAATCTCGTCTTCTCGCCGCGAGAAGTCGAGGGCGAGAATACGAGAAGACGAGAAGTCGAGGGCGAGAACACGAGAAGACGAGAACACGAGAGGACGAGAAGTCGAGGGCGAGGCAGCGAGGGAACGAGTACACGAGGAAACAGGGCGAGAATACGAGGATCTCGCCCCGAGAACACGAGATTACTTTCACCTCGACTTCTCGTTCCCTCGTCCCTCGACTTCTCGTCTTCTCGTGTTCTCGCCTTTAAAAAACCTCGTGTTCTCGCTCCCTCGCCCTCGACTTCTCGTCTTCTCGTGTTCTCGCCCTCGACTTCTCGCCCTCGCCTTCTCGTCCTCTCGTGTTCTCGCCTTTGAAAAACCTCGTGTTCTCGTCTTCTCGCTCCCTCGCCTTTGAGCTAATCTCGTCCTCTCGTGTTCTCGCTCCCTCGCTTCGTAACGATCTCGACTTCTCGTCTTCTCGTCTTCTCGCCTCGAAAGTGCAGTTGATACGCATGTCCACTGACTACCGTATCGACATTTGTATTTGGAAATGCATTATAATAAACGGAAATGTTTGAAGTTTTAGGCAATTAAATAGTCCAAAATAATTTTAATCTCTTTTTGCACACATATTATTGTATTCTGTAATCGATTTTAATCAAATCTTTCTTTGCTCTCCAACTTCAACAACGTTCATCGGATATTTTGATGCGTGGTTTTGTCAGTGCTGTAGGATGGCGAGCCTGATAAGTGACAACGTATAGTCGTTCATATGGGATTAAAAATAACGAGGTCAACTGCTTGACAGTGGTATAAGGCGGAAGGCCTGGCAAGGGACAACGTATAGCCGTTCGAATGTTATAGATAAAAAAACAAGGTTCGTTGACCGGAATCGAAATGAAGTGGTGGCTACGGTGGCTCAGAGAGTAGGACGTTTGCTCTCTAGCTTCATCGATCTGCATCGGAATTTATCTTGAGATATTCTCCCTTGTCCGTTGTGTTGATGGAGGACGGAGGGTCTTGCAACGGATAACATGTAGTCGTGCGGATGGGACAGACTAACGGGGTCCCGTGTACACATTGGTTTCGATTCACCGCTTGAACGTGACAATGATTAGGGTCGTCTTTCCAACCGAGTGGGTTGAGCCTCTCTCTCTCTCTCTCTCTCTCTCTCTCTCTCTCTCTCTTTTTCTCTCTTTCGCATACATTGTCGTCCAGTTACAAGAACCCTTTACCGTGGGAATTCGAAATAAGAGTAGGCCCTCGTAGCACACTGTATGACGTACATTATTAGTTTTCGTTAACTCAGTTGGAGAAGAATGGTTAACTCGTTCGCAAGTGATCATAAGGACTATCATTGAATCAACTGGCGTTGTATCGATTCGCCGCTTGTACGTGGCAAGGGGCAGATCGTCTGTCCATTCCCGTGGGTTTTCTCTGGAGCCTAAAATAACCCGATTGTCCCATATTTGTCGTATGTCTACGGCAATATTATGTCGACAAAAAGCAAAGGGAGTTTCTGAAATTTTGCAGTCTAGTAGTAGTCCCTTGTTTCTGTGAAATATTAAGCATGTTGTCGCCAAAGCTGGTTTGAATACTTTTTGATGTAAGTACCCTTTTCTGTGTGCTCATTTAAAGGAGCTAAATCACTAACATTTTGGACTTAGAAATGGACAGAATTGGGTCGCAACGCATATAATGCTGTAATATGAATGAATATAAAATGATTTACATTCAATGGGTTCCGTATTTACTTTAATTTCAAATCAGTTATGTTCCACGAAATAAGCCAGCAGTATCAATCGAATTCAAATTTATAGCATCCGGTTATTCCGGTCTACAAACGCCGTTTGATTTGGTGCTATGTGTCTAGCCTCGTTCCCCGAGTATCTTGTTAGAACTGAGGCTGACACGCATTATGGTACACGATTCGTGTACCGTAAGACCACAGCACTAATGTTGATTTAAATTGACAAATAATTCGTGTTTTCAAAGTTGAAGATTTTGAATGATATTGAGTTAGAGAATTAGCTCCTTTACTCTTGTGTGCGACATTTTTGTGCGTGTATAGTAATGACTTAATGTGGTTATTTTTGGTCTAGTACTTGTATATTAAAGGAGCTAAATCGCTAACAATTTGGACCTAGAAATGGGCAGAAGTGGGTCGCAACGCATGTTATAAATGTATATAAACTGATCTACATTTAATGGATTCCGGTTTTACTCTAATTTCAAATCAGTCATGTTCCACGAAATAAACCAGCATGGTATCAATCGAATTCAAATTTCTAGCATCTGTTTATTCCAGTCTACATACGCCATTTGATTTAGTGCTATGACTCGAGCCTCGTTCCCCGCGTCTCTTGCTAGAACTGGGGCTGAAACGCATTATGGTACACGATTCGTGTACCAATGGTAAAATGTTTATTTTATCTTAAATATCGGATATCAGAAGCTCATGTGGTCGTATATTGCCCCCGACCCCGTCCGTCCACACTTGTTTATGCTTTGGTCACTTGCTAAGAGGAGTTGGATGGCCAAATGGTTAGCATGTGCGTGCTGTATCCTAAAGCCTGCCATTGAGTCAACTGGCGTGGTTTCGAATCCCCGGCCGAAGTGACAAGGAGTAGGGTCGACCGTCCAACCTCGTGGGTTTACTCCGGGTTCTCCGGTTTCCTCCCACTGCTAAAGACCCCTGCGCGCAAGCGAATTATTGAAATAAAATTAAACCATATGTTAGTCCCGAAATGACCTAGTTTGTGTGTCGAGTGGACGTTACACCCCACTCCCCTCTCGCTCTCTCTCTCCCTCTCTCTCTCCCTCTCTGGTCACTGGTCACTTCTAGACTGGACAATTTTAATTCGTTGTTAGCTGGTCTTCCAGTCAAACTTTTCGAGTTCTGGGCCTTGTTTTACTTTCTTGAATCTTGTGAACGCTCGCACGACAAACGTTTAATCATGCAATCTGTATGAAATGAATAAGCTTTATCTAAATTAGTAAAATAAAGAAGCCTTTTGAATGTCAGGAATTTCTGTCAATTACTTCTAGAGTTATGGCCTTTGTTTAACTTTGTTGAACCTTGTGAACATTCGGACGACAAAAGTTATCATCCGATATGTTGAAATTTAAATGCATTATTTGAATTAGTAAAATGAAAAAGCCTCTCGAATTTCAACAATTTCTGTAGATTACTTTCAGAATTACGGACCTTGTTTTAGTTTTTAGAACATTTTTGACCCTCAAACGACGAAAGTTGTAACGAGTCTGCATGAAATTGTCTATTAAATCTCCCTAAAAACCCACAAAAGAATAAATATGCGACAACCCTTGTCGACCGCCTGGACGATTTAGCTGCTATGGGCGTATGTTTTGTTGTCTGGCAACCTATTTTTTTTTTTAAAAAATCGATACGGCTTTTGTGGGGGTGGTGCACTGCAAGTCTGCAACAAGGCGTAATTCGCCTTGTGCTCGAATTCACTGGCCTAAAACATTCATGGTGGGCGCAAATACATACCAGGCCCTCCAAAGTGAGACTTGACACCCCCCCCCCCAATATCACAAGAAAAAAAACGAGATTTTTCTTAGTATTTTCAATATTGTTTTGGCAGGGCATCTGCACACTGCCTGGCACAACTGGCACATTACTAGTGTTGACAGTTGTGATTTCTGTGTGAATATGAAAGCCGGGTACATGTATTTTGTAATGTTTGATATCTATACAACAATACAAGATGTTTTACATTTTAACTAAAACAAAATTTCTATTAAAACTAGTGTTTTAAATGTAATATTCTACGCTCCAATTGGCCTCCAAATACCAGTAGCTGCAGATGCCCATGCTAGTTTGCCCTCCCGAAAACATCTTTCCCCCCCCCCCCCCCAAAAAAAACAAAAAAAATTCCTGGCTACGGGCCTGATACATACAAACATACACACACACATAGATTTTATTTATATAGAATCCCGCGAAGTTATCATGGCCACGAAGCGTGAAGTTCGTAGTTTCAGTAAACAATGGTAGGCCTACCCCCACGCTAAATCAAAACACACCTAAATGGTCTTTAACAGAAGGGGGGGAAACTAAAGGACCCAGAGAAAACCCACGGGAATGGACAGACGATCTACCCCTTGCCGCGCCAGTTGATTCAATGACAGTCCTTATGATCACTTGCGAACGCGTTAACCATTCTTCTACAACTGAGCTGATGAAAGCTAATAATGTACGTCATGCTGTGTACTACAAGGGCCTATTCTTATTTCGAATTCCCATGGTTAAGGGTTCTTGTACTTGCACGTCAATGTATTTGAAAGAGACATAGCATCTTATTGGTGTATTGGATATATTAAAACAACAAAAGTTTAATACATGGCTTTGTGAACTCGGGGCCAGATCATTCCGGAACTAGCAATTTTATTTCAATAATTTGCTTGCGTTTATGGGTCTTTAGCAGTGGGGGACAGACGACCCTAATCATTGTCACGTTCTAGATAGCGGCGAATTGAAACCGAGCCACTTGAATCAATAACAGACCTCGCCCTCCACCACGCCAATGTGTACACGGGACCCCGTTTTTTTGTCCCATCCGCACGACTACACGTTATCCGTTGCCAGGCCCCCGTCCTCCATCCTTCACAACTGACAAGGGAGGACATTTCCAGATAAATTCCGATGCAGTTCGATGATGCTAGACGTCTTACTCACTGAGCCACCGTAGCCTCACTTAATTACTATTCCGAACAAGGAACCTCTTTTTTTATCTATAACATTCGAGCGGCTATACGTTGTCCCTTGCCAGGCCTTCTACCCTATACCGCTGACAAGCAGTGGACATCTTTATTTTTAATCCCATTCGAACGACTATACGTTGTTACTTGTCATACTCGCCATCCTACATCACTGACAAAACCACACATCAAAATATCCGATGAACGTTGTTGAAGTTGGAGAGCAAAGGGACTCTCGAATTTCAACAATTTCTGTAGATTACTTCAAAAGTTACGGCCCAAGTTTTAGTTTTTAGAACCGTATGAACCCTCGAACGACAAAAATTATACTGTAATCTGTATAAAATTGTCTATAAAATGTCCCTAAGTACACCAAAAAAAAAAAATACGCGACAACCCTTGTCGACCGCCCGGACGATTTAGCTGCTGTGTGCGTATACATACATATATACATACATACATACAGTGTTGAAATCAGTTTGTGTCGGCATACCTTTTATCTATACATACATACATACATACATACATACATACGTAAACAATTGTAGCTCCACGCTAAATCAAAACACACCTAAATGGTCTTTAACAGTAGGGGAAACTGAAGGATCCAGAGAAAACCCACGGGAATGGACAGACGATCTGCCCCTTGCCACGTACAAGCGGTGAATCGATACCGCGCCAGTTGATTCAATGACAGTCCTTATGACCACTTGCGAACGAGTTAACCATTCTTCTCCAACTGAGATAACGAAAACTAATAATGTACGTCATGCAGTGTGCTACGAGGGCCTACTCTTATGTCGAATTCCCACGGTAAAGGGTTCTTCTAACTGGACGACAATGTATGCGAAAGAGAGAAAAAGAGAGAGAGAGGGTGGGAGAGAGAGAGGCTCAACCCACTCGGTTGGAAAGACGACCCTAATCATTGTCACGTTTAAGCGGTGAATCGAAACCAATGTGTACACGGGACCCCGTTAGTCTGTCCCATCCGCACGACTACATGTTATCCGTTGCAAGACCCTCCGTCCTCCATCTACACAACGGACAAGGGAGAATATCTTAAGATAAATTCCAATGCAGATCGATGAAGCTAGAGAGCAAACGTCCTACTCTCTGAGCCACCGTAGCCACCACTTCATTTCGATTCCGGGCAACGAACCTTGTTTTTTTTATCTATAACATTCGAACGGCTATACGTTGTCCCTTGCCAGGCCTTCCGCCTTATACCACTGACAAGCAGTTGACCTCGTTATTTTTAATCCCATATGAATGACTATACGTTGTCACTTGTCAGACTCGCCATCCTACAGCACTGACAAAACCACGCATCAAAATATCCGATGAACGTTGTTGAAGTTGGAGAGCAAAGAAAGATTTGATTGAAGACTTAAAATCGATTACAGAATACAATAATATCTGTGCAAGAAGAGATTAAAATTATATTGGACTATTTAATTGCCTAAAACTTCAAACATTTCCGTTCATTATAATCCATTTCCAAATACAAATGTCGATACGGTAGTCAGTGGACATGCGTATCAACTGCACTTTCGAGGCGAGAACACGAGAAGACGAGAAGTCGAGATTGTTACGAAGCGAGGGAGCGAGAACACGAGAGGACGAGATTAGCTCAAAGGCGAGGGAGCGAGAACACGAGAACACGAGGTTTTTCAAAGGCGAGAACACGAGAGGACGAGAAGTCGAGGGCGAGAAGTCGAGGGCGAGAACACGAGAAGACGAGAAGTCGAGGGCGAGGGAGCGAGAACACGAGGTTTTTCAAAGGCGAGAACACGAGAAGACGAGAAGTCGAGGGACGAGGGAACGAGAAGTCGAGGTGAAAGTAATCTCGTGTTCTCGGGGCGAGATCCTCGTATTCTCGCCCTGTTTCCTCGTGTTCTCGTTCCCTCGCTGCCTCGCCCTCGACTTCTCGTCCTCTCGTGTTCTCGTCTTCTCGTGTTCTCGCCCTCGACTTCTCGTCTTCTCGTGTTCTCGCCCTCGACTTCTCGCGGCGAGAAGACGAGATTCTGAAATGGACGCAATAGGCTTCCATAGGTGAGGGAGCGAGAACACGAGGTTTTTCAAAGGCGAGAAGACGAGAAGACGAGAAGTCAAGGGACGAGGGAGCGAGAAGTCGAGGTGAAAGTAATCTCGTGTTCTCGGGGCGAGATCCTCGTATTCTCGCCCTGTTTCCTCGTGTTCTCGTTCCCTCGTTCCCTCGCCCTCGACTTCTCGTCCTCTCGTGTTCTCGTGTTCTCGTGTTCTCGCCCTCGACTTCTCGTCCTCTCGTGTTCTCGCCCTCGACTTCTCGCGGCGAGAAGACGGGATTCTGAAATGGACGCAATAGGCTTCCATACTTAAGCGTGTAACGTTTTAAGCTGTGGGAAACAAAGCCTAACCAAAGGGTTGTTTTCAATGAATGAAATGGGTTGAATTCATCCTTCTTTTATGTCCAAACCGGGATAATGAAGGACATTTACCGCGCAGTGGGCTATGAGGTAAGATTTTCAACTCTGTCGAATTCTATCCGAACGACTTGACAACGTTCCTTGCCACGCCGCTTGTTCTGCACCACTAACGACGGGAAACCACGGTGGAGCAATGCCAAATTAAAATTCGAACAAATCTTTCTATCCCTTGACCCAGAATTAGGAAAGCGGATAAAAGTTGAAGTCAACTGTGATCTACACCTTCGCATAGCTATTAAGGACTCAGACTAGTAATTATTTGCCCATTGACTTCAATGTTAAATGGGTGTAACATCACAGGCTGCAACTTTTTGGTCAACATTCTGTTGGTTCCAATCTTTTTAGGCACCATGGGGACCACATTTTGCACTCTCCTCATCATAAACTTGTAGGGGGGTCATGGTTTAGATTTTTTGCTACGGGGATTTGAAGTTGACTGGGGTGAAAATCTCTCTTACGATACATTTGGTTGTTCCGCAGAAAGACATTTTACACCCCCACCCCTCAGTATAACCCAAAACTGCTATAAGATTAGATTTTTTGCTACGGGGATTTGAAGTTGACTAGGGTGAAAATCTCACTTCCGATACATTTGATTGCTCCACAGAAAGACATTTTACACCCCCATCCCTCCGCTGTAATATCACCAGTATTACCCAAAACTGCTATAAAATTGCAAATTTGATCCCTTTTCTCCTATTCTAGACCAAAAACCCCAAAATGCAGGAAGAGGGGGGGGGAATTAAGGGAAAAATTCTCTATTAATAGCTCGCACATGTACAAATGGCATGGTCCAAACGGTGTACCGCTTTACACATTTTCATTTGGTCTGACTAGTTTGCACTCGTGTGCCTAGATTTAAATCATATCCCCCCAAAAAACATTGAGATAACGCACGTTTAATATCACATGAAAATTAGAAGTCGAAGATAGGTGAACTAAAACGTCACTGTCTGGACAAAATTTATCATTTTCCATTGTACGCTCCAAATATTCAAGTTCCTTGTGGTTTTGAGAGCTATTTGTAATGAGAGGAAATGATAAACAAACATATACCAAAACAAGTTGAGGAGTTTACATGGCTGTATTTGTATTGTTTTGCTATTGACATTCTTTTTACCACACTCCCTCCACCCCAAAAGCGAACTCATATGTGATTCAGCTCAACGGAAAGCCAGCCGCATTTAAGACATAAATACAAAAAAATAAACGATTTTCGACAGATCAAGTTTAATGAGAAATTAACATTATGATGGTTTATTTACACTAAACAATCAATGATAAACATATAGTATGTAATATGTGTATATAATGCCTTTATTATTTGCATATAAACAGTAGTGAGAATTATCAGGCATAATAATAATAATAATAATAATAATAATAATCACGTCATTTTACAAGGGTAGCAAATTATGCCTGAGGCCTTTTTCAAATTTGGCCCTTCAAAGAAGATACATTACATACAGTAATTTGAAAGCACTACATTCAAAAGTATGTAGTGCTTCTGGAATATGTTCACGATCTGTGCCAAGGGCCAAATTGGAAAAAGGCCTCAGGCCTAATTTGCTACCCTTGTAAAATGACGCGATTATTATTATTATTATTGGTCCTTCTGGAATATGTTTTTTTTTCTATTTATTTCTGAGATTATATACAAACTCGTCAGGTAAGTCACATACCTTTCTAGTAATATGTTTCACAGTAATTATATTATTTGTTCAAAGGCTTTTAATGAATGAACACACTCATACGGTAACATCTTAAAACTTTTAATCTAACTGACCTAAAGGGCGAAAACCCATCAACCGTACTTTAGATTTTACTTTAAAAAGTTGGTTACCTTGGTGTTAGCCTGAAGAAAACACCAGCTACTACTTGCAAACACAGGAACACGCTATGAAAAGACTTGACAATGTCCATGTTACTTACTTACATCTATGGACAAGTTAAAGTATTTTTCATTTAAGTTTTTAAAGCTAGACTAAATTGTCAGGACTACATCTAGTTACATTCAACTAAACAAGGAATATATTGTATGTATTCATCACATCTACTATATTTTGTAGCGATTTGACCAAAGTTGAAGTATGTAACGTCGTTTGAGCACATATCTTGTGATCATACAAGATTATGCTTCAAGGGTCATCATACCAACCTAAGTTATAATGTTTACCCTTTCATAGCTATACCAATATTGATATCATTAGACAACTCAAAAATCGTAATGATCATTGAAACATCGCACGCCAAGTTACCACAAATGGAACGTTTTAAGATTGCCATTTGCTTGAACGTGGCATAATATTAACTTCAAAGCTTACAGTGGGTTCGACAATGGGGTCAAACACACCATGCTTACTACGGATTTTGCATACATATTGGATACCTTTTTAAAGAACTGAATTGCATTTTCTTGACACACCCTGAGTCAATTTCGACATTGGGTATAACTAGATTCGGGGCCTGTTTCACAAAATGTTAACTAAGATAAAAATCAAATTTTAGTAATTTGATTGAATAATATTAGATTGATGTAAGTGCGTAGCCTATCAAAATTGAAGTATCTACTAAAATTCGGATTTTATCTCTCGTTAACATTTGCCTAGTTTTCACGAATGTAGTGCGAGTTATTAATAGACAATTTTTCCCTTAATTTTTTTCTCCCCTCTTCCTGCATTTTTGGGTTGACTTTTTGGTCTAGAATAGGAGAAAAGGGATCAAATTTGCAATTTTATAGCAGTTTTGGGTAATACTGGTGATATTACAGCGGAGGGATGGGGCTGTAAAATGTCTTTCTGCAGAGCAGTGAATTGTATCGGAAGTGAGATTTTCACCCAAGTCAACTTCAAATCCCTGTAGCAAAAAATCTAAACCATATTAACCCTACAAGTTTATGATGGGGAGGTTGCCAAATGTTGTCCCCATTGTGCCTAAAAATATTGGAACCAACAGAATGTTGAGCAAAAAGCTACAGCCAGTGATGTTACAGCCATTTAACATTGAAGTCAATGGGCAAATAATTACTAGTCTGAGGCCATTAACTAGGATAGAGTTGTCTCCCTTCCAGTGTAAATTTGATATTACTTCCGTGTATCGAAATTCACAAAATATGTACAAATGGCATGGTCCAAACGGTGTACCGCTTTACACATTTTCATTTGGTCTGACTAGTTTGCACTCGTGTGCCTAGATTTAAATCATATCCCCCCAAAAAACATTGAGATAACGCACGTTTAATATCACATGAAAATTAGAAGTCGAAGATAGGTGAACTAATACGTCACTGTCTGGACAAAATTTATCATTTTCCATTGTACGCTCCAAATATTCAAGTTCCTTGTGGTTTTGAGAGCTATTTGTAATGAGAGGAAATGATAAACAAACATATACCAAAACAAGTTGAGGAGTTTAGATGGCTGTATTTGTATTGTTTTGCTATTGACATTCTTTTTACCACACTCCCTCCACCCCAAAAGCGAACTCATATGTGATTCAGCTCAACGGAAAGCCAGCCGCATTTAAGACATAAATACAAAAAAATAAACGATTTTCGACAGATCAAGTTTAATGAGAAATTAACATTATGATGGTTTATTTACACTAAACAATCAATGATAAACATATAGTATGTAATATGTGTATATAATGCCTTTATTATTTGCATATAAACAGTAGTGAGAATTATCAGGCATAATAATAATAATAATAATAATAATAATAATCACGTCATTTTACAAGGGTAGCAAATTATGCCTGAGGCCTTTTTCAAATTTGGCCCTTCAAAGAAGATACATTACATACAGTAATTTGAAAGCACTACATTCAAAAGTATGTAGTGCTTCTGGAATATGTTCACGATCTGTGCCAAGGGCCAAATTGGAAAAAGGCCTCAGGCCTAATTTGCTACCCTTGTAAAATGACGCGATTATTATTATTATTATTGGTCCTTCTGGAATATGTTTTTTTTTCTATTTATTTCTGAGATTATATACAAACTCGTCAGGTAAGTCACATACCTTTCTAGTAATATGTTTCACAGTAATTATATTATTTGTTCAAAGGCTTTTAATGAATGAACACACTCATACGGTAACATCTTAAAACTTTTAATCTAACTGACCTAAAGGGCGAAAACCCATCAACCGTACTTTAGATTTTACTTTAAAAAGTTGGTTACCTTGGTGTTAGCCTGAAGAAAACACCAGCTACTACTTGCAAACACAGGAACACGCTATGAAAAGACTTGACAATGTCCATGTTACTTACTTACATCTATGGACAAGTTAAAGTATTTTTCATTTAAGTTTTTAAAGCTAGACTAAATTGTCAGGACTACATCTAGTTACATTCAACTAAACAAGGAATATATTGTATGTATTCATCACATCTACTATATTTTGTAGCGATTTGACCAAAGTTGAAGTATGTAACGTCGTTTGAGCACATATCTTGTGATCATACAAGATTATGCTTCAAGGGTCATCATACCAACCTAAGTTATAATGTTTACCCTTTCATAGCTATACCAATATTGATATCATTAGACAACTCAAAAATCGTAATGATCATTGAAACATCGCACGCCAAGTTACCACAAATGGAACGTTTTAAGATTGCCATTTGCTTGAACGTGGCATAATATTAACTTCAAAGCTTACAGTGGGTTCGACAATGGGGTCAAACACACCATGCTTACTACGGATTTTGCATACATATTGGATACCTTTTTAAAGAACTGAATTGCATTTTCTTGACACACCCTGAGTCAATTTCGACATTGGGTATAACTAGATTCGGGGCCTGTTTCACAAAATGTTAACTAAGATAAAAATCAAATTTTAGTAATTTGATTGAATAATATTAGATTGATGTAAGTGCGTAGCCTATCAAAATTGAAGTATCTACTAAAATTCGGATTTTATCTCTCGTTAACATTTCCAGAAACACGACCAAGGCATATATGGAAAGAAATAGGAGATGTTATGACTTTTTAAGTTATAAACATGCTTGAGAAGCATCAATAATTGGAATATCTACAAATAGTTTTATTTTCTACAGTTAAGAGCTAAATTATGTCTTTATTATTTATATACAAATAGTACAGGTTAACCAGGTATTTACATAAACTAATATCAACAATTTATATACATAGAAATAAAGAACAGTTGTCACTAAGGTTGTCGTACGTTGCTTCCATTCGAGACGAATATTCTTCACATTATGAATAATTCCTTTCAACCAGTTTAGTCAAGAATATATTGGGTTACTTTACCAACTAGTGGTTACTTCTAAAACCCCTGAATTGACAAAACATATTATTATACCAGTATCAAATTTTAAGATACAAAATCGATTATTACCTATGAAACATAATATGTATCTACCCATTGGTATAAAATAATATACATTTATCTACAAATGACTAGAAAATAAACAATATGTATGCAATATAAACTTTTTTTTTATCAAAGGCACTCCTCAAATATTTCTATTCATGACTTGATTTATTTTTCTGGCGAATATTCTACATACTTGATGTAATATATGCGCCATGTTGGTCAGAGTGATATAAGACATGTTAAATTTAAAACAGCTTAGTCCTAATATCACTAAAACACCATTAAAATTTTCTAAACTCAAATAAACATTTATCTTTTTAGGATCGCTATATTCTAGCCTATTGATGCTTTTAGTCCTGTTAATACACCATTGCTCTATAAAATTGCAGTGTTGTATCATTCAACACAGACAACAATACGTGACCATTTTCGTTATATTGATTTCAAAATTTAGTACAAAATTAAACTGGTGTCGCGGTTTGACTAGATACACGACATGGTTCGGTACTCTATTTCTTAGTTACAAATAAGCGATGAAGATTCCCCGTGTTTGGAAGTAAAATTGTAGACAACATAATAGTATATAGCAACAAATTAACATAATAACATTATAATAATATTAGGTACAAAAAAGAAAACCATGAAAATATATAAGAACCAGAAACTTAATTTCATAAGTTCGGATACCACTCAACTGCGTTGATGAAAAGCTATCTTGCAGAATGTTTCATAAAAAAAACAGTGACAGGAATCATGTTTGTGTGGGTTTTTGTATGAAAAACAAACAAGCCCCATGTACACGAAACCCAGGTAAACAGAATACCGAGTAAAACCGCGACACCCCACATCTAATTTGGGTATCTTACTTTACTTGATTAGAGTGATGGTCATTGAAGTGGGGTTTAACCCATCCTCCTCGCAGTGTTCCGTTTGATTAGAGCTAATCCTACTACTCCCTGCTGGACTGAGTGGGAATTATTGTCACTAATTATGACTGGTCAGTGGTCCTATTACTGACCAATCACTGACTTCGTTACAAAGGTATTACCTTTAAAACAGGACGTTTAATTAGGGCAACTGTGTTTACATAACGTTCCGTCATGGCTGCACGTTTTTTATGCTATATTAACCAGCGCATAGCAGGATATTGCAGCAAAACTAATTGCGTGACAAACGAGGCTATCGGTATAGACGTAAAGTAAATACTACTGTATGGTAACGGACAGACTTTCAACGTTTTTAATACCTTAAATCTTTGTCCAAAATATTAAGGAAGACCCAAGATTAAACGACGGACTGTCATGTTACTGTACGTAAGTGGTAGATTTGATTGAAGGAGAAGAATACACACACTTACTTAAAAGTTCAAGAATCCGAAGCCAATCCAGCAATGGCCAGAGAGGGATTTCTCGGGCCGTTGCGTCAGGAATATGGGTTTAACCTCACTTTCCCCACATTTGATTGTTTTGATAAAGATTAGTAGGTTACCTGACTACAGTCCTAGACTGTTGGTGTAGGCCTATACTCTGTTCTAAATAATTATTGTTACTGGTGAACACTTCCCACTATCAGTAGATCGGGCACATTGATCAAATCAGTTTACTAATAAATTTACATCGTGAGCTGTTTTTGTGTAATAATTAATTTGAAACAAAAACAAATAAACTACTGATATTTAATTACAGCTTATCAGTTGATATATATAGCTCCTCGGAATCACAGATGGTCATTCCGAAATAGCCAACTGTCTGGTTAACTTTAGATACATTGCTAATATATACTAAAGGTGGTCAGAATATAGTGCTAGATGATCATATACTGGGAATTTTAATATATACACTTACTTTATAGTTGTTATATTATATGTATTAATTTGTATATTATTAAAATTCGGGAAATGGTACAATATAAAAATCCATATTATATGTAATATTATATAAATTATTTTGTTGATGTGTCACAAACTTGTTACAGGCTATACATTAAACCCCCTTAGTCATGGCCTTGTGGACCAAGACTCTGAATAATAGATGTGGGGAAAGTGAGGTGTCCCCTGCAGTGGGACTAAGTACATTTTAATTCTTGGAATACCATCTTGGACTGATCCAAGCGTTGAAATCAAAATTAAATCCGCTACTATAATGAAGTCGTTGCTTGTGCTTCCGAGTCCTTCAATGTCGGTTTTTCCTCTTCTTTTTTTTCAGGAGTAACTGTTACCAGTTTTGGCGTTGATTCACCGGAAACTGCTGTAGATGACTAAAAATGATATTGTAAAGAACAAAGTCACTATTGATCATTATAAAACACAACATTTAATAATAAAATTTAATTCTCCTTAATCCAAAACCATTCTAAGCTTTAGCTAAATATATTTAAACTTGTCATAATATTGTTGTATATAGAAACATATTGAGATATAGAGTATCAAAAGTAAAAACATTTGAAATTATTGTTCTTCTGCAGCAAGGGAGGGGGGGGGTGTAACGTCCTTTTGTCAAAAACTAGGCCATTTCGTGACTTACATATGGCACAATCTTATTACGCTTGTGCGTTGGGGGTCTTTAGCGATGGGAGATCAAAACCTCGCAATTTATGATCTAGAGCGAAAGCCCTACAGTACTCCAACACCCGAATCCAATATTCTGCGAAACGTATTGCCTAGTGTTAAACAAATTGTAGAACATCTACTAATGTGTACATATTAAGGGGTGAAGATTTCACACAGTCCCGTCCGGCCAAATTATTGGCACTTAATTTTGATGTCCAATCTTAAGGCCACACATAAAAAGTAGCTATTTTGCGTCCAAATTCGTTCATATATTAATATCACGGCTTCAATAAAGATATATCAGAGCATTAGTGATGGATGGTAACACTTTACCAGGGTGTGGTAAATATCTTATTACTTATATCAAATGTTACAAGCCTGAATCTCAAAATAAAAAGATTTCATAATATTAACTAATTGCACATTTATCTTTTTACGAAGCAATCAAGCTTATTAACCTAGGTCGAAAATGCCCTGGATTAAATTTAGTCAGTGTTTTATGTAGCCGAAAATGCAAATCATCGTACTCGGTAAAATAAATTAAAGATACATTATGGGAGATTTTTTTTACAGAGAGTTGGTCATTCTTGCTATAACAGTTCAAAAGTAGATGATGAAAGAAGAATTACTTTATTCAATACAAAGTTATTAGCGGTGTAATATTTGACTAGAAATGGGGGCCAAATGTGTCTTCACCGTTTGATTGAAAAGGCGTTAACTCCACCCACATAATCTCGATTATCCAGTAAAGTTTCCATTGGCATGTGGAATATCGCTCAACAGCGGCCTCGCTAAGTACACTCTATCATTTAGCCTGGACCTAACTGATGACGTAAACATAACAGTTAATAATCTCATCACGATGCGCCATATTTGATTAAATCAATCAGTGAAATCCAATATTTAAATCCAAGCTGTAGCCGAGCCATCCGTGGGTCTACAGAGTTGATTTTGGGCTTGTTGTTTAAATAAAGATCTAATTTATAATTTCTATAACAACTGGAGCCTAAATTAAGACTTGTAGTAATCAGATTTACCTCTTGCATAATGTATCTTTAATAAACATACTATCTCAAATAGAAGCAGAGTTATGGTGTAACAAAACTCTTGACAAATCGTTAGCCTGAAATGACCTAGTTTGTGTCAAGCGGACGTTAAACCCATTTCTCTCTCTCTCTTGACAAATCGAATTGCTTATCGCTACTTAGCCTGCGCAGAAAATGCCCAGCATCGAACTTGGCCCTTGTAATTGGCGTAATAAAATCACACGTCAAATTTCATCAGCCTGACTCAATTATAAGCAGAGTTACATATATAGTCAAGGCATTTCAACTCAATTTCGCACTATTCCGAGCTGTTGCTGCAATAGAAATTCCGATCCCTGTTTATGTTCCGTATTGACGTATATCCCCTCCCTCCCTAAAAAATAGAAATTCCGATCAATGTTTAAGGTCCGTCTAGACGTATACCCCCCCCCCCCTCTCTCTCTTCTAGGGCCGAGTTCGAAATCCGTGTCCAAATAGGTCAACTTGGCCAAAACCCAAAATGGAGGCCAGTTTTGGCTGGTAAATGCCAATGTTTATCCAATTAACATAATATGATTGAGTTTGGTATCGAAATATACCCTTTCGGGGAAGCTGGGTCTATTCCCATACTTATTTCGGTAATTAGTTATACTGTGGAGTCAATACTGGTACATAATTCCAGATTGTGGTCAGCTTTGGAAATAGCTGATTCTATTTTCAACACATATTCTCATATTGGTAAATAATTTGTTCCCTTGTTCAAATGAGAGATTAGGGGATTAAGACGAACGAGGTCATTCTTAGCTCTCTGATGGCGCAGCGTTGTGAGCGTGTCCGATTTCGATCACCTTTTTTAAAATCTTTTATGAAGTATTAATCAGCATTCTAACCTCTAAAGATTAAAATAAATTATCGACATAGGTTAATATAATGGGGAAAAGTCTCGGCAAGTTTGATCAGATATAATGTAGCCGCTGACAAACCTGTTTTGATATAAAATGTCTAATGAAATAAGATTGTTGCAACACTCCAAGTTTTAATGATTCAAAAAACGACAAGGGATCATTGTATGTGTGATGTATACTTAAAATTTTAACACTAGCAATAATAGTTTTCACACCCATCAATCCCTTTCACACCATGTTATATCATGATTTTTTGCTACTTTCCAGGTGTTATCCTGTCTTAACATTATAGTTTTTATCTCCGGTATACATCAAGTCCAACAGTTTAAGGTCACACTTTTGACCATGACTACAGTTTTTACCACACCCATGTATGTACATACATAGTTAACACTATTAATTTTCTAGTGACAGTACCTGTTTCTTTTGTATTTCTTGCATGGTTTGAGATAATAATTTGACCATGTTTTCTTGTACAGATGCTAATCGGTCTATTCTCTCTAAACCTTGTTTGTAAATATTCTTCATATCATCCTGTACAGAACAAAACAATAAACAAAACACTGTGATAACAGCACATAAAAAACAGAATAAAGGACAACCCTCTATAGCCTCTCTTCCTAAAGAGGAAATCCCCATTGCTCCGTGTCATCATAAATGAAATATATCCAGTCGTTCATAACGAGCTAAGCACCGAAGCCTACCCTTGTGCACATTTTGACATATCAAAGAACAAGTGCCAGGTCGTTAAAATGGGGTTTAAGTCTCACTTCTATCCTCAGAGATAATCCAGGAGGACATATACCATACAGTGTACAGCGGTGGTTCCGCCTATTCTTCATTGAATCCTAAGTGATAATATCGAATTGACAATACATTAAACCTTATTCCATTATATTTTGTATTAGGAATATATCTGACTCACTAGTTTAGATTCCATGGTATTTCTAAGTTGTCTCATCTCGGCGGCTTGCATCTTGTAAAACTCCTCTTGGTTTTTTTCAAGTAAGCTATTACTGAAAGATGAAAATATCTGCACACTTAGTCAGTTGCATCTAATTCTTGCCTCATTTCCAAACGTAATTGACCCTATGATTATCCAAGAGACGAAAAGTATATAGGGCAGAAGTAATTTGGTAAATATTTTTGACTGCTCCCGGGTAGTATGCTGTGATATCATTCCACCTACATGCCCCTGACAATCAATTTGTGCTTGGATTTGTGTCATAATTATTGGCTTCATAAATTTACCGTGCACTAATTTACCCATGCTTATTTACACACACACCTAGAGCACGGGTCGAATGTACACACACCTAAAAAGTATTATCAGCTAGAATATTAATATAGAATGCTTTTTATGAAACTAGAAAATAATCATCAACGAATTATTCAAATTTTTCTAAGGTACCTGTTTGAGAAAGTAGACATTGCTTTCGAATCTTGGGTGAGTTTAATTGGTCTAAAATTCTCGGGTTTGACGGGAGGTGGTGGACTCGCACTAGATTCTCGGCTACTGTAAATAACAGAACAAACACACTGCACAATTTGTAATAATCCAACTGATTTGATAATATGTTTGTTCAAATGAGTTACATAGTACACTGTCGTCCAAAAAGATACTTAAGTTTATTTTTATAGATTATATAAACGTAAATATTTTACCTTAAAGCAGGAAGACCAACAGGTGATGCAGCATTTGAAAGTTTGGAGCAATTAAATGAAGGTTTGACAGATGGACCCGTCAATGATCGAACTAAAGACGGAGAGGAGGAAGGGCTAGCTGTAGGACTTCTTGAGGACTGACGCGAAGCACGTGCTGAAGAAGGACCCGAGGAATAATCATCCCCACTTTCTACAGTTTCCAACGGAGCATTTTCAACAGAATAACTTCTAAATCCCATATTTTGTCTTTTGGTTAAAATGTCCTTACGAATGAATATCAAATCATTTGGTTTTATCACTTTTGTAGAATCGGATTTTAATAAGAGTTTTGTCGATGGCGTATCGTGTTCTGGACCACAAGACGTACTGTCACTATCGTGGTCCTCAGTATTTACCGATTCATACCCTGAAGGTTTGTTTGAGAGTTTTTGGTGAATTGCATTAGCGATTGTATTACCCGATTCCCTTTTGCCGCACTGGTCAGCAGAACTAAAACGTATTGTTTTCGGACGACCTTCTTCCACTGAAGACCAAACAATGCGTCCTTCCGAATCATCGCCTGTCTTCTGTCGGCGAACCTTCCTGTGAAAAAGTCTGCGGATGCCACCGTAAACTCTATGCAAAACTCCTGCTTCCACTTGGACACACTTTATATCATCTTCTCCAGGATAAATGAATACGTTGTTGCTTTTCCCAGAATTAGCATCGTTAGGAGAATGGGGTCCAGCACGCCGGATTTTTGGTGACATATTTCGTAATGTGGATAATAAATTGTTCCTAACGATTGGAGTATTATGATGTTGTAATGGTTTCACTTTATTTCTATGGGCCTCAATTTCCCGTAGACGTCTCTGTCCGTAATCTCTGATGATGGACTGTAAGAGAATAATAGAAAAGTGTTATACTTAAGAAGACCCCGTTGTGAACGCAGCAATAAAGTAGAGCTGAAATCGGAGACGGTTAAATGATTGGCGATGGTTTACATAGTTACAGAAATCAAATAACTACTAATATGAGTTGGAATAAGCTGTAGTAAGAGTTTTCTCTATGTAGTGTCTGATCATGTACGCCCACTACTTTCAATTTTCAAATATAATAGATCAAATGGCTTACAATATAAAGAAAACATAAAAATTAAACTAATCTTCCTGAAACTAACGTCAATGTAATCTTATGCGATCGATTATCTGATCAATGTGGGGGTGTGTGTATTCTGTATATATGATATTGAGCATATCTCTCAAGTCTTGGCATTATACAAGTCACTGCTTTATTTTGCACAGTATTACATATTTTATAGTGAGAAAGATTCTAACGCCACTATAAATAATTCGGATACAGAAATAAAACCATAATTCGTTTGTTGCTATAAAACCGGCCACGTCATGAATATTTAAAGGCGATTTTTATTCAGCATTAGTAGGTGCAATGACAGATAATGCATGGATTTTACACCCAATTTATATTTAACTGAGCGATAACGTGATATATTCATGCAAACTAATTACCCAGTAGCAGCCCTAATGTAATAAACTGTTCGATAAAAGTCAATTAGCGATCAATATCGGTATCCGGAGTTGCAAAATCAACAAGTATAGCTCACTGAGTGCATAATTGATCTACTCCAAAATTGTTTCCAAAACCGCGATACGCTCGTAAATACATGTGTATATATTGTTATATACATGTTATAACATCTAAGAGAACATGTCTAATATTACATTACTGTGTAAAAATAACGGTACTTCCACGTTTTCATTGTTTACATTTACATGCACTCATTTGCAGTAATATATATGGACAAGGTTATGCGTGGGTTTCAATTGTAGCTTAAATCATTACTTGATTACCCCTGTGTCCCCCATTCTTCAAATCTTTAAGCACTGATTGGTTTTAGGTAATAAACACATTTTCAAGTTGCAGCCGATTATTCGAGATTTAATATCTTGCTGACAAGAGTCCGCGTACCTAATATTGCTGTCTATTTGCAAACAAAAACAAGACAGTATCAGTGACCTGGGTATCCTGAAATATTTCTTGAGAACAGGGACAGAGTTACTTAGTAGCTGAAAAAGCTAAATTAACACAATAAGCGGTCAAAAAAATAGGATACTGATATAGCTGTGTTTCAAAACTAGACAACAATACTTTAAACAAAGTAAAGAGAAATAAGAGATTTTTCTTTTTGGAGGTTTACAAAGCAGTCACATTCCATTTTTTTTGTTAAGATTTAATTATCTGTTAAATTGATATTCCAAACAGATAGACTGGATTTTTTCACTAATATTCGATGCAGATTGTAGAATAGAATCACTGCAATTCCACATTGTATAGATATCCGTAGATCGTTATATATATTTATAAAATCCTGACCGTTGATGTCACATGAGATAGTCAATAATTCTAAAACTTCATTTTAGAGGATAATCAATTAACATTTCCCATCCAAACATTAATATGATATCTGAAAGCACATTTCTCAAGAATGATCCAGACTTCCAGACAAAACGTATTATCATCTTATTAAGGATTCATTTAAGAATCAATAAACTGTTGACAGATTTTTACCTCGGCATCAGGGTGATCTTTCAAGGCGCCAAGTACATCTTCACGAGATAAAACAAATAATTCCGAATAACCTACAGATCTTACGTCTGCTGTTCGCCTGAAAAAAAGATAACAAAAATACACTATTAATTAAAACAGAAAGAGCTTGATAAACCAAAGCTTTAAAGGGATGTTATTGTCAGGATTACCAAAAAGAGCCTGGCTGAAACTGTTTAAGGAAAATGGGAAATTGGTATGTTCGGCATTTCACTTAAAAAAAACTTGCAGAGAATATTATTATGTTGGACTCCGTAGTAAAATAGAAAATAACACTGCAAATAGAACATATTATGAACTAGAGATAAAGATATCTACGTCTGGGATTCGCCTTCTCGAGATAAACGGGTAAACGTTGCCAGACTAACCTTTCTCATCACGTTTGGTTAGTTCTTGGGTTTTATCCCAGTTAATATGGAAACGTCAGCTGACATATTGACAAATTGCACATTTATTCGGTTGACTTCAATACATTTTCAATACGAGCTCTGTTATTATTTAACATTTTACCCTCGGTCTTTGTATTGCTGGCCTTCACCGGGTAGCACAACACCCTTGTATTTGTATTGTAGAATTTCACTGGATATCACAATACATGTACCCTTGTATTTGTATTGTATGCTTTAACTAAACAACACAATACCCTTCCATTTGTATTTTTGGCTTTCACAAAACAGCACAATATTGTCAATATCCCTGTATTTGTATTATAGAATTTCACTAGATATCACAATACCCTTGTATTTGTATGATGGGCGTTAACTTGACAGAAGAATAGCTTTGTATTCGATGATGGCACTATCACTAACATTCTCTCTTTTCACATGTTATGCTTGTTAACGGAATTAATAAATTATCATACCGAAAACGTAGCTGTATTTAATTGGGGCACTCTAATTAATTCATACAGAAATACAGCGGGGTTTCGTCATTTCGCTGATGCGACTGCTTTGTATGGTATAAACTTTGCAGTATTTCCTTCAAAACCTTAGATCACAGTATTCAATTGCTGTGGGCATATCATGTTTGTGTTTGTAATTTTCCTTTGTGCGTATACTAGTTGGTTGTGAATTAGGAATAAGTACATCTACTCAATTATTGTCGCAGTTTTTAAACGTTTATCATGTAAATTTAATCAACAAGGATCTAACAGTCCATAATATAACGGATACGGAACTAATTAACAACCCGCCTGCTAGGATCTACATAGAACACTTAAAACGTCACATAAAATGAGATTGTATTGAAATAATCGAATGATATAATAAATGTAGAGCCCACGCAGTCTAGTCTCTATCGTGCCGGATATTCAGCAATGAGAAATGATGAACACCTTTTAAAAATATAGCCCCTAAAAACCGAACATCTGATACTGCTTTTCATTATTTTGTATGACATTTAAAATTAAACTCGGACCAGAATACGGTATATGGGTTTGAATTTCTTTAATTTAAAACTTAAATAATGTCTTAACTTTCATATTCGTTCTCAAGTGAAGCAGTGAAGTTTGTAAACCATTATTTGCCGGTTACATTCATTTTGGTTCCTGTATCTTCTACTTTATATTTCCTATCGGTTATGACACCAATTCAGTAAGATGTATATTAAATATGTTTATTTCTGTATAGCTGTATTTAATGTGTAGATTTTTTTACATCTACTAGTTCGAAAGTTATTACTATTATTATTAGCGTGTTTTTACAATATATTGACCAGTCTGAAGGATATTGTAATACAACTAATCAGCAGACGATATTTTTTTCAGTTGCTGAAAGTGCTTCTTAGACCGTACCAGAAGAAGAAAGACAATGCAAAACCTAAAAGTTTATAAACAAAAATACATCTAAGATTTTCACTAGACCAAAAATATAGCGGTCTTGTTTAGCGGCTTATTTCGCAGAATCCTTTACAGATTTAGTAAGTTTGAATTAAATGTAATAAAAATAATTCTTGATAAATTCTCAATTTCGTACCAGACAAAATGGTTACAATTATATATCTTGAACAAGACTAAAAGTTGCCATTAAACTCAAAACTGTTGGCTAGAATATATTGGCAGGGTCAGATCAATGCCATGTCTTTGACTACTTTATACTATCTCTAAGACAGATGGGAATTGGAAACCAGATTCCTTGGAATAAAAACCAATACCTAACCAATCTGTGTTGATGACATAGAAAGAAAGAGAAACCGTTCAATATTCTTGGTCTCTGTTCGATGCAATTTGTATCACTTGATCCATTTAATTTAGTAAATAAATCTTTTCAACTTGGAATAGTGGAATAGGTCTTTATTCCCGTGAAAACCTGTTAAATATGGTAGACAAAGAGAAATAAACTAGAGATGAATGCGTATTCCGATCATCAACGTCAAGGGTTGGGTAATTTCACGTTTTCTTTAGAGCATGCAATAAATGAATACTACAAAGAAAATCTAATTTGCAAAAAATATACGGTTTATGACAGCGTCGCTGTTTATAATTTTAACAATGATATTTCAGGCTTGATACATTATATATACACATGCAGTCTTATCAAATATTTATTACACCATATTTTACGTTAGAGACTTTATAATTCATTAACTAACAAACAGTTTCTCAATTTTGATAAGACTTGCGTTTGGATTTTCTTTTACCTCATTCTAAGAAGGTTCAGATATCGTCACAATTGCTAGCGTAATCAACCCATGATTATTGAAGGCGTTTAGATTAATTAACTATTTCGACACTAATCTTGATATAAATCTCACAAGAAACGAGATACTGCCACGAAGACGGAACTGTTTTGACATGGAAATGTAGGGCCTTATCGACTAACTGTTAAACGAGGTGACGTCAATAACAACTAAGGTTATATGGATGTTGATTATTTTTATTTCACAGGCACTATTCCTGGAAGTGTTTAGCATATTTATTGTAACTTCTTAAATAAGTCAACCCAGTTCAACCTGCAGGAATTTCTTTATTTCGAGCGCGGAACCATTGCAATGCAGAGAAATGTTATTAATGGTGTCAGGTTCATTGGTCTGACAAGAGCCAGTAGCAGTTTCTCGAAGGTTAATCGATATATTACCATATTACCTAATATGCACAAATAAGAGCGTTGGTATTTATTAAGGTCAAAACATTCAACCTTTTATAGAGACCAAAAGAAGCTAACAAATAGGCTATTGTACGTTTGTATCTTTAAGGACAGCAAATTTTCTTGGATGATATAGTGAAATATAGATGAATATGATGTAATCATACTTGTATAGTTTAATGATATATTTTTGATTTAAAACATACATGCTCGGTTCGTGTTTTTTTTTATTTAGCCCTAGGTAAGAGAGGAAGGCGGGGACATTAATCTAAAACCCCCTAAAAGTTTAATATTACCTATTTATACCGCCATCTAAATTGAGAATACCAATTTCACCAAAGAAATCACCAGCTCCCATCTGTTTTAATACTGTACCACTTTCACTGTCAAAGAATAATTTAACTGTTAGATTATTTAGCACTCTTCTTATAGACTACAATCTACATGACAGTCTTAAAGCGAAAATTACATTTATTCTAAGAAAATTAAAACATGATTATTTGAATGTCTTTTACTAAATAGGTTGTCAACTCACTATTATACGATCATAGGCATTATTCTAACACTTAAAAACCATTCATATAAAAAAAATGAAATATTTTCTACACGGCCTGACCTGCTTGGTAATAATATCATTTCATTTCACTGGAAAACAACGTCTACATAAGGAAGTAGGTTAACACTATTTTGTAGCCAAAGTAAAGTGACAGGCGTCATACTAGCCACTAGCCCAGAATAATTGACAGCCTTTTTGTGTTTTAAATGGATGCAATATAGCATCAACCCACTAAGCAGGTGCTAATAATAGCTTATTTAACATTGGAAATAATAACACAATTACTTCCCTTGTGTCACTCATGCCTTATAGAGAGACCAGTGATCGTTTTTAAAACAGAGTTCTTCTCAACGTTGAGATTCGAAATTGAAAATGATATTTTTGCCAATTTCTCAACTGACAATAGTGAATTATAGGATTAATAGGATTATTCTTTAACAAGGTGGGACTGTTTATAGATACCATATATTTAAGGGATTTATTTTAATACATTTTAAAAATATAACTTGAATATTTTTTAGGGAAACTTTAAGGCGAACCAACATCTCGACTTGGTTTTTATCAAGGATTCATATTATATAAGTACACAGCTCCCATTTCAGAATAAGCCAAACGGATTTTGAAATCACCTTATCAATAATATTGTGCGAAGAAATGCTTTAATTTTAAAAAATGATATCAGTCCGATAGAAGATGAATTGCAAACAATCAATTAAAATTGATAAAATTGTGCTATAATATTCATAAATAATCACCCCAATAATCTTACCTTATTATTTCGACTAGACCATCAGCTACTATAAACATTTCTCTTGCTACCTCTCCCCGACGACAAATGAGATCCCCTGGGGTAAATATATAAGCTTTCATCTTAAGTACGAGGTCATGCAGAAATTCTGGCTGACATTCTTGGAATATTGTTACCTGTGGGCAAAAATGGATGAGTTAGAGCTAGCAATAAATGATAGGTTGGTAGGACAGACTTATGATTTACGATACTAATTGCGTACAGAACATGTATCTATTTCGTTTTTCGCTGTGAGGATGATCTTAATTAAAAGTGATTTAGTTCCTGGAAATGCAAACTCACATCTACCTACAGGCAATTCTTCCAAATTAAAAAAATATGTGTCAGATATTTAAGTCCAGAAATATTTCGCGCAAATACATCGATCAGAGTGAGTATTAAATAATACTACCGTATACATCCGGCATGAAATATCTTAGTGTGAGCACAAATTTCGGTTTTGTTTAGGCATATCTATAAACCCAAAGTCAAATTATTTTGTTCATTATCAGTTGCTACAGAGTTCAACAATTATATAATTTAAATCGTCATCGTTTTCTGTTAAAGATATAAAATATCTGATGGTGCCTGCCTTAATTATATCATTTGAGTTTATGTCGATTTTAATGACTAACGAAAACAACCTTGGATAGTGTGTATTTTTACAAACTTCACCACGTATTCTTTTATTACACTATTCTCAGCTGAACACTTTGCATGACCTTTTGTTCTTAAAATACAAGGACATGACCAAGGCGATAGAGGTTGAGCTAAAGTGTATCAATAATAAAATAAAGTGCATTTCGATCAGTTAGTAATAATATAACTAAACTGGAGATGAAGTAAAGTACGTATAGTCAGTAATAGTATTACAAAAAGGTGAACTATATAAATAGCACACGTGTTTTATTTAGTCAGTAATATTACAAGACAGGTGACCTAAATTGTGTTTTATTTAGTCAGTTGAAGGTGAACTAAATTGTGTTTTATTTATGTCAGTAATATTACAATAAAGGTGAATTAAATTGTGTTTTATTTAGTTCGTTATATTACAGTAAAGGTTAACTAAATGGGGGGGGGGGGTATGCCCGAATGGTTATCAATTTTAATCAATTATTTGGTCATATACGCGAACAGTCCAAATTGAACGTATTTTATTGTTATTTTGTCGTTTGTGAATCAACCATTGCTAATGATACCCACATTACGAATGGCACCCAAAACTATAGAGTACACGAAATGGATCAATGTTAAATTTTAATTCGTGTTTTTAATTTCGAATATTATGGAAAATATCGCGTTAAAGGTTTAGCTCCTTTAATATAAAAATTCGATATATAAACACAATTATGTTACAGAAAAAAGGTGACTTTTGGTTCACGGGACATAAAATTGACACATCAAACAAGAATTGTCTGTATCGGTAATGTCGATCCGTTCTTCTTTAATACTCCAGTTACAGGCATGTCTGTAGGCTATGACGATTGCATATGTTGCTAGACATCCTGCCTATTCATATATCCAAGGAGACCCTAATCAACTAGCAATTAGCCTACACCCTATTAGTGCGGCCTTTCTTGATCTTTATAATTTGTTATTCACATCCTAGTCTACTGGTATTCGTACTTAAAAGGGAACTTTATGTTCTCTAAGGAAATATTGAAAGACTCTAACATGAATGAAGTAATTATATCAAATTATAATTCTATGGCGGCCAATCATAGATTATTCCCGATCTCTTCAACGGAATACCCAGAGAAATTATGAAGCGTTAATCAAATAGGACGATCTACCACCATTTGGTTCTTTTTAGATTCCTTAAGCGGCAAGTTAGATGATTTGTTCACATACTTGTATTCGTGTATGCTATTTCATTTTTTGATACGTTTTTATTCAGTTTAGGTTCCCACTGACGGGCGATAAGCACGTACAGATGCGTTCGGGTAGGTTTCGTCGCGATCAACGCGATTGCTACGACTGACCTCAATGATACATGATAGGGTCACCACGATCATTCCACAATTCAAAACCCAGATTTTAATCGTGGCGCGAATCGTGATAGTGGGAACCTAGCATAACTATGAATAAAAACCGTGTTCAAGTGATGAGATACACACTGCATTTGTTTGCGAGTGACAACACTGTTTCGTATTCGACTCACCTCTCAAGCTTCAAGATTAATAAGCCTTTCTTCGAATACGACGTCTCTATATTCCATTATACTTTATTTCATTTTATGATACGCTTGTATACAATGATTGACAAATGCTAGAAGGCTTTTAACTAGGAATTAACCCGTTTCGGTGTTAATTTGCAAGTGATGAGATACATATTACATTGGTTTGCAAGTGACAACACGGTTTATTCGACACACCTCTCGGGCTTCGAATTTAATCAGCGTTTCCTCGAATACGACGTCTCTATATTCCAGATTTCCGACAACACGGCTGCATGTATAATAGAGACTATTGCATGTAAAACTATGATAAAACAGCATCAAATCTACTTTCAGAATGATTGACTAGCAATAACGATTAAAGTAAATATAAATAGAAAATGTATGTTCTATGAAGCTATTACCGAACTATTGATCTAATAGGAACGGAAAAAGTCCCCCTGTTTTCTACAAAATTCATTTAAATTAACCTCATTTATAATCTCGACAATTTTTTGCAATAATATTGTCCATACCTGGGTTTCTTAATACTCATATTCAACGAATATACGTAATATCCGACATTATTTCAAGCGAATTCATTTTTTCAGCTATAATTCATTGAAATAATATTAACAGGTATTTTCAAGACTGCAATAATAAAACCAGTTATTATACATTACCTTTTTAAGTGTCTCTAAATTTACATGTATGGCTAATTCTGTTTTCAGTTTGTCAGGTAAAAGTCCTAATGAATTGATATCCGCGCCGTTCAAACGTCCTCTGTAAATATAATTATATTAAGAAAACATTATTTCATTCAGTACCGTTAGATATAGTAAAATCCTAGTATTGGCTCGAACTGTGAATTGTTACAATCCAATAGTGCACAGTCTATCATAGCAATTACTAAAAGTGTTCAAAGCACTCTAAATGAGAGCCACGCAAAACGAGGAATTCTTAACTCAAAATCCTCCAAAATCGTCGACATCACAAACACGAATTATTGGTCAATTTAAATCAACATTGATGATGTAAACTTACAAGGAAAAGATGAGCTACTGATATCCGGTATTTAAGATAAAAAAATTTTTTTTTAACATAGTGCGCTTCAGACCCAGTTGTATTGAGAGACTTGAGCGACCAGGTTAGACACATTGCACCAAGTCAAACGGAGTTATGTAGACTGGAATAAGTAGACGCTCGACTTTTGCACATGATTGACATTGCTGGCTTATTTCGCCAAACATAACTGATTTGAATTTGGAGTAAAAACGGAAACCATTGAATGTAAATTAGTTTATATACATTCTTATTACAGTATTATATGCGTTGCGAACCACTTTTGTGCATTTCTAGGTCCCAAATGTTAGCGATTTAGCTCCTTTAAAATTGTTCCTAATCGGCAAATGTCACTCAAAGATTATAGCTTTATCATGTTAGAAAAACGGAATGGGTGTAACTCCGGAATGCTGAATTTTGATATGATTTGAACTCGGAGGGTTTTCGGAAGGAGGAGTCGAGTAACTTCTGAACTGAAGGTCGCGGAATACTGCTTTATAGGCTTCGTCGTCTAATGACCGCTATGCTTCATGTCAGATTTTAAACAAATTCATTAAAGACTGTAGCCTCTAACATTGTCACAGAATTTTCGGGAAAGGGGGTGTAACTCTGGAACCGAATACGCGGAATGATGAATATTGGAGTGTTAGTCCTCTTATGACCCCAATGCCTCAAACCAAACTTAATGTGAAAAGAATCTTTTAAAAACTATAGCCGCTATGGATTTCACAAGGTTTTGAACAAATGAGATATATAACTCTAGTATGGGAGTCTTTGGAACGTTGATAATCGATAGGGCTTGTCCAAATGACCACAATGTTTGAACATCTTTAAAAGCCCTAGCCTGTTAATGTCCATAACTTGTCTACGATATCACCCTAGGTGGAAGTGGACGTTAAACTCAAGTAACAAACGAACAAGCGTCCACAAGCTTTTCGAAAATGGGCGATATCCCCGCAGTGGAAAGTCGCAGAGTATTGATATAATTCGTTATCTCATGATATCTCTTCACGCCTATTTTGTTACAAAGTCTATACTGTATCACTCGACAAAAGAGGGGGGGGGGGCAAATCTGTAACAGAAGGTCACAAAACGCTGAATATCGATTAGTCTCTATCATTCAGACAAATATTCGTAATTGTTGAGAATAACCAGGTTATTAGCTAGATTATTCGGTCTTTTACATTATCGTGAAGGAAATTTAGCAGAGGTAACTAACCGTAATTCATGATGCAGATGTCTATGAAATTAATTTAAGAATTTGCTATATTTCAGAAAAATCAATCTGCACTGGCTGTTTAATAGCCAATATTATTACAATGTGTACAACCGATCACGAATAGACCTCCGTACGTTCTCTAATGAAACCAATGCTTTCTACGACATTAAAACAGAATCCGTTAAATACTATCGCACGTTCACGGGGTTGTTTTTGTTTTTAGAAAAACGACGGGTCATAGCTATGTCCTCGAATTCGAGGAACCCTGCACCCCAACATCGAAAAATATCCATCAAAGTATTTAACCTCCATTCAAAAGCAAATGGTTGACCGATCGACGGACAGAGTGAGGGCATGATACACACACGCTGAAATATGGATGTATAAAAAGAATCTACATCAAGGTTTACAATATATTACCACACTTTGTCTTTGATAAATTTTCATTAGGTTCATCATTAATAAATTATGTGCTTCAATAGATAAATATTGCGAAAATTAACGTTTATACAAGATTTCAACCACAACTAGAAACCTTTATATCGTAAATATGATGCACATCGACGTTTTATTTCTCAACTCATCTCAGTAATTAAATGACTTCTTTTGACTATCGATATATTGGCCGTTATTAAAAATTTGTATGTGAAATAAATTTTGACCGTAATCTTTTTGAAACTATTTTTTGATTCTTCAGACCCGTATACCTGAAACATACATCACCCAAACTTGTTCATCAATAACTAGTGACCTTCCCAGATAATGCATCCCTTTTACCCAGAACTCTTAATTTCCAGAGTTTTATGTAGTGACAGATTATAGTACTATTAAATCTGCGTGAAATGTCATTTGATCTATTATGAATGACACTGAATTTATTCTCTTATGACAAGGACAGAGCTGGTGACAAAACCTGGTCCTATGAGGATGGTTATGGGTATTATAATTTATAATTAAAACAATATATCCATTGGTATTGTTAGTACATTTCACCTGCATTGTCTATAATTCTTTATTAAAGACATAGAGAGTAATAGTATGCTGGCCAAGTAAAACAAGTTTAATGTTAAAGATATTTGAATATGTAAGCATTAGAGAACGGGAAACGTGTTTTCATTGTCTGCATACATTGCTGTTAATAAAATAGTCAACAGTTATAGAATAAGCATAATAATCTTTTATACAGAGACGTTTAAATAAAATTATAGATAGATGCGACCATGATATTTTAATGTGTTTGTTATTAACCGAATATTGCATTGCCTGCAGAACCTTCTGATAATATTATTACTGTTATATTAATAAAATAATCAAGGTTAAAACATAAGCATTATAATGTTTTTTTTTGTAGAGACGTTTAAATGATATTATGGATAGATGCGACCATGATATTTTTAATATTAAGCGAATAAGCATCATAAATTATGTAGAGACATTTAAATGATATTATGGATATAGATGCGACCATGTTATGCTAATGATTTTGTTATTTATAAAGCGAATATAATCCATAACAATAAATGACATCCACATTTGTTAGTTCTATATGTTATAGAGTACTTGCCTAAAATTGATGCTGTAACTACAATGAAGAATTAGTAATATGGACGATAACGTTAAGGTCTATTTTATCCAATGTTAAAGGATGGACACTATAGACCGGGAGCCCAGAGGGGGCGGGGGTCAACCTAGCTGAAAAGTATACCAATGTTCTCTTATATGGTATCAATGTATGCTTATCTGGTACATTGTATCATCAGAATGTGAGTCTGTAAGTCTGTCATAGTGTTCTTGTAATAAATGAAGATGTACGGTTCCCTGTTGTACGATTTTCATGTGATACACTTTTGAGCTAATCTAGTCTAGTTGGGTGGTATGGCATTTTGGGCGTGGAATTCCCCGCCAACCACCACATACCCGGGGGACTTACATTCTGATTATACCAGATATGCATGCATTAATACCATATAGGAGACAATTGGTACACCTTTCAGCTAGGTTAACCCCCTAGGCTCCCGCTCCATTACAGTTATCTATGATTAAGTGATTGGTATTGTTTTGAAGATTATTCTTAAAGGAACTGATCCATGGAAACAAAATATACATAATGACGACCGATACCCAGGCCAACTTTAGAATTTTTTCGAGGCACTCTCTTTCACGCGCTACCCAAATCTTTGAATATGCACACCACGCATTAAAACGGTGAATTTTGAGTAAATCGGGGTTATTTTGTGTATTGTATGGGTTGATTTAACTCACAATGGTGTCTTCTGCCATTTACAATTTCTAGTTTTGATTCGTTTAGCGACACCTCAAACACAATTCAACTTGTTTGAATGAAGGCGGCTATAAAGTTGTTCGGAGTAGCCTACATCTATATAGAAATAGATATATTGTCTCTAATAGAGGCGATACCCTATGAATATTAAAATATCCTAAAACCAAGTTTATCTTAACACCAACTTGGCAACTTCGTTGTTAATTCGAATAAAATACTGATCTAAATTTCTCTGCTTGTGTACTTTTGATGGCCTAATTTACTACAGCAAAATTTTAAACTAACAAGAATATACAAGACCCGGGATCTAGGTTTTTAACAATGTATTTGGTTGTTGTCCTTCACATTTCCTAGAAAACATGAACTATTAGAATCTCCGATCAGGCAGGTTTCCCCCGAGCTCTTCGGTTTCTTCCTGCAGTAATGATCGAAATCATTCGCACGATCTGTGTCAAGGGCCAAATTGGAAAAAGGAATCAGGCCTAATTTGCTACCCTTTTAAAATGACGCGATTATTATTATTATTATTATTATTTGATTACCATTTCTCTGGCGTAGACTAAACCGAGATAAACAATTGGGGAATTTTACTTCGGGTAAGCACAGATAAGCAATTTGATTTGTTGATGCTTTTGAACACAGCAACTCAAGGTGAAGAAACTTGGTGTTGTTACATCAACTCAATACCAGGACCAAGTTCGACCATACGCATTTACTTCTTATAATTTGGTGACTCATATACAGGTAATTAATTGGAGTCATCTATTTATACTCGGATTTGTATTGATAATATTGAAATCAATTATTCTAGTATTTTGTTGACCACCAAACCCACGTCGCCTTTCTATTTCGCATTTATAAATGTGTGTCAAATAAGAACCCTCAAGAAAAGCCAATGAGATATAAAGCAGTACAAGTACTTAGCTTACCTTGACCAAACATAATCATACCATCGTTGAACTCGTTTCTGTAGATCATGAGGAACATTATGTGTGGACATGTATAATTTGGCACCATCCTGGAAAACAATAGAAATGAGTCATAACCTTTCATTACAAATATATTGAATACTATCGCAAACCGTGTTGAGATGTCGCTTGAGATATTAAATATATTAGATGCCACTTTTCATTCGAGGCGATCACATAGCTAACACAGTTTTGTTTCACATGTTATTTACAATGTCATATCTTATGGGGTTTAAAGCCAACGACTGAATTCTCGGTTAATATACATCCGACGTCCTCTAAATGTATTATACAATGGCAAGGCACTGTACGTGACACAAACTATTTAATTACTTGCATGCACGATTAATAGTGAATACAAAATACAGCACTGTTAATGTATTTGTATGTGAAGTGTATATATCATACGTCTATTTTAGTATATTTATTACATAAGGAGACGCATAAATATAAGCCTTTGGCTTGTTTTTGAATCTTTAAATTTTGACAATTTATAATGTATAACTTGTATCTTATTTGAATAAAATATTGTTTAAATCAAAGCCAACGACTCACGACTTCATATTGTGGGCCTATATACGTTTCAGAGACATATTTTAATCGTTGAGAACGGGAAATAATGGATTTGGAACTAGAGTGACCAAAGCAAAATATACACACGTTTCAGCCTTGTGTTGATTGCTCTTTCAGCGGCCATTTGTGTTCTGTGTGTGATATAGACGTGCAAAGTAATATTTGTGACACACTCACTCGGTATTTAACTCAGTTAAGCTTTGATTTGATTAAGTTTCCAGATATATCATATTCAAAACTATAATGAGGAACAATGCTCCAATACCTTAATAATACTAATTAGGTCATGCACACACTGATGCAAAGAATACAAAGCCGACGCGCAAGCATGATGAATTGTCTCTAGACTGTATGGCATCATGCTAGTCCACATGAGAGCTTCTTAAATCCAATCTTCATTATACAAATAAACCTCACAGTATGGCGTGCTTATGGTTTACAGTTTTTGACATGTACCATTTCATCTTGTGGTTAAACATATTTCTTCTGGTTGCTAACATACACCGAGTAGATCTTCTAGATATTGAAAATGACCGACTTCTTTTAGTGCCACCCATCTCCAGCTCCAGTACAAAGAGTATGTTTGTCACGATCTAGGGCTTCTTCGGGATGACAATGGCTTTGCAAATATTTCCTTGACTCCCTGTAATTGTATTCAGAGGCCTGGTTCTTTAGAAACATGGCGTATATTTCGTTTAATACTTGCAAGGTGAAAAACTCTTGTAATACTGACAAATACAAAGTTGCTTTTTTTTGTTCTGTGCATTAAGAATTAGCTCTATTACATCGTGTCAATTTTAGGGTGTTTTTTTTCAAAATTTCAACAACACGTTTATCTACCCATTTAAACGTTAAACTCTTACATCTTCTTATTTGACACTTGCACTAAGTATTGTTTCATTTGTCTTTGCATCGCAACATTTTATATGGAACACTAAATCAGCCAGAATGCAAGTTAGTTCACACGGCACCCTTTTTTTAATGACGTGAAAAAATGTTTTCGAGTCAATGGCGTATACAATAAATATTAATACGCCTGATAACCCGATAACCCCCCCCACACACACACACACACACACACACACACACACACACCCACACACACACACGAATTTTATGCTTTGGAATCTAACATCCTGAGATGATTTACTAAGATCAGATTTTTTTTCATTGACTTTAGTCTTTTTTCGTCTTTTCATTATTGGCCGCTGCCCCCCCCCCCCATCAGCTGCACGGACAAGCGAATTATTGAAATAATGTTGTACCATATTATATTTGTCCCAGAATGACCTAGTTTGTGTCGAGTGGACGTTAAACCCAACTTCTCATTGTTTCTCGAGAAAAAAATAGGGGGTGGGGGGCATATGCAGGAAGCTAGGTTAATAAATACAACGAATTCTTATAGGATAGGCTTACTAAATCTTCTTAAATTGTATTTGAAAGACTTAGGACTTGGGCCAAGCATTCTTGGCCGTCGACAGTGGGATTTTCCAAAATGACTCGGGACGACTACGTGGAGACTAAAATGTAACTATTATTTAATTTTGTTTTAATTGCAACTCGCTCCGAGTTTTTTGCATTTTTTTTTAACAGTTTTAGGTTTTGACTCGATATTTTACATAGTGTTTTAACGACAACTCGGGATTTTCTCATGGTTTCTAGGTAATATATGTATTAACCAGTCTTTGAAATGTAGTTCTGTATACGCAATTATTCAACGGAATTTCATTAATGGTGCACGAATGTCCAAGGAGACTCCACTTTTCTGTATTCGGTTACATGCACACCACTACAAACCTGGACCCTGTTTTTCAAAGTCTTAACTAAAGATTAAATCCAGATTTTAGTAGATAGTTCAAATTTGACTTGCTAAACACTAAAATCAATCTAATATTATCCAATCAAATTACTAAAATTTGGATTTTATCTTAGCTAAAATTTTGTGAAACAGGCCCCTGAGCTATTTGACATTCGCACTATGTATTGTACCGTTCAACATTTTTCTTTTGCATCGTAACATTTTATATGGAACACGAAATCAGACAATATGCAAAATAGTTCACACGGCACCCTTTTTCGTAATCACGTGAGATCTCGCGAGAAAAAAAAAATTTTAAGCATGGAATCAATGACGTATAAATACTTATACTCCTGGGTCCGTATTCAATGGATATCTTAAGTCTGAAATGGTCACTTAACTACCAGCTTTCACTTAAATATACGTAACTTCCTGTAAGTATCAATTTTCCCCTTAAAGTTAAGCTGCCTTAACTTTTAAGTGTTAGTCTTTAAGTGGAATTCAAAGGCCAGTTTAAGTGAGAAATATCCTCTTAACTTTAAGTGACCTATGGGAGGTACCTTAAAGTTAAGTGAGATTATAGTAGCCCCGTAGTGGCGATTTTAAAAGTTAGGGGACTCAAATTGACATAGAGACAATGTCGCCGAGCATAGCTGGTCTCAAATTTCTTTTTTCGTCGGCAGCTTTGGTGCTGTGGTGCCATAATAGAGTAAAGGGTTATTATCACCGATAGTTAAGGATATCCTTTTTCGGTCATCTATCATGTTCGTATACATGCTTAATCATGTTTCCACGATTGTCATATAATAAAATTAAATTCATTTGTAATGACATGGCTTTATAGATTTTTAGAAATTATTAATACTACCGCTAGCAGCAAGGCATGGTTTATTTTCTACAACTCATTCCCATATATACACAGTCGTAGTATTTATTCAGGTAAGATATAATGCACCATGCATCAACCGTCAATGCCAGGCCTTTGAAAATCTAAAATGTAGGTAGTTACACAATGTCTATGAATTTCTCAAATGATAGATTTATAAACAAAACACTGTCTGATTTGCCGAGTCTAACTCAGAAGACAGAGGTCATTCTGTATGGCTAATATGCTGTTTTATATTCGTGATACATTGTTAAAAAATTAAAGTTTACAATATCCATCATTATACTACCACTATTTATTGTAATGTATTGAAGAGGAATTCGAAAAAAAAGTCTATGAAAACACCTATTCATGGAAAGGATGCACACTTTCATAATTTATCCCAATTTATAATCATACTTTTTTCATGTGTTACAATAGAATATTTCGACAAACATTTTCCTGGTAATGTAAACTAAGAATTTAATTAATTATTGTGATGCTCTCAGGGGGCATAACTTGCTTACAATTTTAGAAATTCTTGATTTTTGTCAGTGGAGGGCATTCCATAATTTGAAAATTCATGCTTTTTTTGCGAATGTGAGTTTTCCATAATTTTAAAGTAGAGTTAAGTTTTCACATAGCCAAGTATATGTTAAGTACATCCTTTGAATACCGATTTAAGGTAAGACACTTGGTTAAGCCATGGAAAAATTAAGTAATTTTACATAACTTTAGAAAACCTTTGAATACGGGCCCTGATATCCCACCCATCTGACCCCCACTGGCTATACAGTGTCTTATTGTTCCCACGGGTCTATAAAAAGGTCACCAAGAGTAATACGTAGGCTACGCGTATTTTATTAAACAGTGTGTTAGTTTCATGAATATCAGAAAACAGCCATATACAGAATATTTCTCTGGCATATAGTATAAGAAGATGTCAGAGTTCAAAGCTCAAAGTTTGGGTCAAGGGCGGTATGCGTGTTGTGAAAATTTTAAAAATCTATTGTGAAATGTTAAATGACAAAAATATGTCAAATGTAAGACCGGAGATCTAAAAGCACTAAAAACAACATAGCACTGACTTTTGAACTCGAATCCCCTGTCATACCAAGAACCGAACAGAAGAAAATATTTTACACCCTTCAGTACAATAAGCCCCATCTTTAGAAATGCGATAGTCGTTAAGTGATTTTATAGAGCACATATTGTGTGTTTAATCATAAATAGCTACCTACCCGTCTACATACAGTTTTAAAGACTACATTATAAAATCCATTAGGTAGAATCCTATTAGTGTAAAAGATTAACACCCACCGATCCCTTATGACCAGATTAATAATTAAAAGTAGTCTGAGTGAAAGTAACATTATATATGAGATTTGAAAGGTAGTATATGGGTTTTTCTGTCGATGAAATTTTGCTCACAGAACGCCCTGATTACTATAACGTTTATGACTTTGGGGTGTATACCTGAATTAGTACCTTATGACAACGAATATGTGCAGATTATTCCAAATTTATAATACCCAAATAAAACGAAGTTACGCCACACTATGGTCCAGATATTCTGCAGTCGAAACACTGTTTGAGTTATCCAGTATTTATGTGTTAAAAATGACCATATTATCATTAAACGTAATAATGTTGAATTCAAGAAATTCGTTGACATGAAAATATGAACCTAAATTATAGTCTCTACCGTAGTTGTTTTCTGAAAAGGACACGTGGCGTGACGTGGGCCAGTGTTTCTTTTATCGTGGTTTATTTCTTACTACAATCCGCCAAATAGCCTACAGAAATACACAACACAACACTGAGCAAAGAACATAGATATATCAAATAAACCCACGGATTTATACTTTAATAATATTTCATATTAAAACAAGCTTACCAATAAACGTTCAAATTCCTGCCGGCTGGCATTTTTATTGTTGATGACATTTCCCACTTGACCTAAGAAATATAATCAAAACATGTTTTTAGAAAGTATATACTGTTACAACACCTATTGAAATAACAACCCCTCCCCTATTGTAATAAATGTAACCAAATTGCCACTTAACCCCTATTGTAATATCGACCTCTATTGTGATTAATGTATTTTATCACCATTTCTGCATGATATATGAGTCCTGGGATGCGATTATACTGCATAGAATATTATGAATCAACAACACTGAAAACATGATAAAAAGACCTTAACGACTTTATTAAAAGCCCGTATTAAAATAGAATGTCATCCCCTATTGTAATAATTCATATTTAGATTAATGTGAAGTATGTTCTCTGAAAAAAATTGTCGATTTTGAACATCTTTTTCATGTACATATCAGATAAAATAATCCTACTGGTGGCATTTTTAAATACTCCAGTACACTTAGACACCTTTAATACAATAGGTCTTGATATTACAATAGGGTTACATTTTGATCACCATTTCCGTATGAATCTATGAGTACTGGTTTGCGTTTATACTGTATAGAGTTTTATCAAACAAGGCCACCGAAAATATCTTTAAAAGCCGTTTGGAGAAATTATAAAATTGGAATATCAACCCCTATTGTAATCAATGATATTTAAATAAACGTGAAGTATGTTCTCGGAAAAATGCTACCAGTAGGATTATTAATTTATCTGCTATACACTCGGAAAAAAGACCAAAATCTCAGACGACAGATTTTTCAGAGAACAAACTTGACGGTTTTTTTAAAGTAGCTAAGTCCCCAACTTAATGTCATTGATGTTGTTATGTTAGATTGGCTCCAGGCGCGGTATTTATAAACATTCTAAGAGTTGAAATCAAAAATTACTCCTAACTTAGTAGATTTCCCTTAGACCTATTTATAAAACATTTTACTTTAAGAATTACTCCTAACTATGACACATATTTAGGAGTCCTCCTGTAGCACTCCTAACTTGTTAAAAGTACTCTAATCTTGGTTAACATGGCCGTCCGTGTACGCCGCCTAAGAGAGTTTAAAACAAGCAGAGATTTCTTAGTGGAGTACAACAATGACGAGTTGATAAGGAGATATCGAATGGATATGGGTGGGATTCTTTTTGTGACAGATTTAGTTTGGTTAGTACCCAAGTCTTACATTTAGTTAAAAGTAACTCTAAGACCCTTATAAATATTTCTAGATAGTAACTTTTAACTAAATGTTGTTTTAGGAAGTCTTAGAGTAAAAGTTAAGAAAACTCTAAGAATTTTTATAAATACGGCCCCTGGTATCAAATATTTAAGACAAAATAAACACAGTTACCATTATTACACGAATCGTGTACCATGATGCGTTTCAGCGCCTTTTGTAACAAGGGCCTCGAAGAACGAGAAAAGAAATATTCCACAAGTCATTTCAAACTGAGACCTCATAGTTTATGCTAATCTACACCCTACATTACAATACTAAGCCATTGCGTTTGAGACTATAACGTGCAATCTACAGACCAATCTAGGAACCAACCTCATTTTACCGATTGTTTAATCATAAAAAAGGGCGCAATTTACTCGCAATCCTAACATCCATGTATAAACATAACAATATTTTGATTTTACTCGCTATTTGACTGATCACGGGAAGGCTTGACAGCCAATCTTAATTTCACAAGAATAGTCGATTGACGTTGTTTAGAAAGATTGGTCCTGCATTTGTCAGGAAGCTGAACAATCATAACCAGTTATAAATGTATCAATATATTATTTTTTATTAACCCATATATCATATAATTTAATATGTTTTCTTATAACAAATATGAATTGAACATTTTATTTTCAGATTAGTTTACATGATTAATATTCAACAGTCTACAAGTTTTAAATCTAGATTATAAAATTTAGATTTATAGGTACTTGTAAGTCGAACTTAATGTTAAATTACACACAGCAATAATTTATTATACTCATCAGATACAAACTTTAAAACAAATTTTAAAAAATTAGATTTATAGGTAATTCTATCTTCATTTTCTACTACACACAGGCACACTTTATATAGCATAATGAGAAGCACATATTTCGCTGAACTATTTTGATCTGGATTAATTTCTTTTTTTTTTAGCACGCATTGAATGGTGCAATAGGGATGAATGTGTATTTCTATTAAAGGTAGAACTATTATGTTTTTAATTGGTTATTTATTTTTTAAAAAGTAACAACATACAGACAATATTTTATTCATAATTGAATCTAACTAGGGATAAGGGAGCAGGCATATCATATAATACACTCGCCCCCTGTCTGGCATATTGGCACATAGAAACATCTATTACTTTTATAAATCTATGTAATAATGTACCACATATTTCCCAATTATCAACTGTTCTAAATGCCCCTAAAAAATTATGTACTATCATATGGTTGGACTCTAAACCTTCTGGCGAGTTCAAAATACAAATGGACAACTCGAGAAATATTTACAGTAATTTCAGTGTCTTAACTTTCCTCCAGTATGATAGCACTATTTGAAGTGTAAAAGGGGGGATTTTATTGTATTAATATGACATCTGAATATAAGTAGGAATTTAAGAGAAAGTGTTCAGCATTTTCAAATTGATGACTACAATTTGAAAGCATTTAAAGATAGGTTCCCAGAAAAGTATTTATCAGGTGGTTATTGCCTATAAAAGTATGATAAATTTGGTATATTAATATGGAAAGTAGAGATAACCAATCTTACTAGACAATTCTGGATACCCTGAAAACACTCATGGAGCGTATACGGGATAAAAATGTAAGGGTTCCCCTAAACGACAACCCGACTATTAGGAATATCTGCACGCGTGACGTCGAAGGCTGCACGCTAACATTGAGCGCTTTGTGTACATGTTGATAAACTTTATGAAGAGTTAGGGGTACAACACTTTCTGAGATAAAAATCACGGGAAATAACGCTGGCAGTTGATACTCCGGAATTTAAATAGGATTCGATATCTGTAATAAATAGTGAGTGATTACTTACAACAACGTCTTGTTTATGCAATGAATTCTCACGTGGCATAAACATGATCTCTTTTGATCAATTTTTATAGCAGGGTATTCCTTGGCAATTACAATGTTTTAAGAAGGATTTGAAATTGTTACCGATCATTTTTTTCTTTGTGTTAATGCGTTCTACATTTTCAAAGCGATATTTCTTATAATGTGCAAGCCACCATGGCACCGGCGGACATTATAATTTCGATAGACCATAGGCATGGCAGTTGGGTTTCATCAAATTATATAATTATGCGGTAAGGCTTCACCTTTATTTCAATAGGTATTGGTTTATTATATGTTACGCTATGCGCTGTACAGTTTTTGGGCAGTTTATGTGTATACTAAGGGAGCTATAGGCCAGTAACCTTTTTGTAGTCATTTGACAAGCCGCTACTGTGGCTGGAGTAAGGCGGACGACATCAGTAGTGGAACCATTTATATCGTTAATATTACATACAATATTAACAAGTTGTAATTAGAAGACAAGGAGGGCATTTAAAGCTGACATTGCAAATCTGAAGGTCTAATTCGGCAAGACTGAGCAGCTGTGTCCGGGCTCTCTTTCCCGTATGAAAGAAAGCGTTAGTTAGGAGTACTTGCAATTCTTGGCTCAAATGATTGATTTGTATTAGGAATATCACAAATTTTAGTTCACTAACTATGTTACTTACCCACAATAGTAGCAAATATAAATACACCTATTAAATAACTCACAATCACAAACAGGTATCTGAAACATGAAATATAATATATAATACAAATTAATACATTAAAATGTTTTGATTGTATACTTAAAATCTTAAAAACATAAAACTACATGTGATATTTCTGTATCTATATGCTAATATTTGTGACTGTCAATCTTCAGCTAGTTCAGGGTGGGCGGCTGCACACGGACTATCCCGAGGCTGAAATTTGGTAAATTGGGGTAACTTGGACCGGAGATAACATGGGTGATGTGGCGTTGGACTAGCCAGTAAATACATTTCTAAAGAATCCGAAAGATAAACTTTTAACACACCAACAATTCCATGTATAATTTCACTGTGTAAATGGATAATTATAATTTTTTTTACATCAACGACCGATTAACATTCCTAAAAGCTCTACGTGATATCTAATATAGGCGGACAACTATGGTCAACCAATCTTGAGATATCTCTTAAAGTCATTCTTATTTCCGGCAACAAACAGCCTCCAATTTAAGACGAGGTAAAAAAAAAAGTGAATACATGTATATTGAAAAACAAAAGAACATAAAAAGTATAAATTATTCAACAGCTAAATGTTTTGTGAAAAAAAAAACCACAACGTTCTTTATCTTTCATATGATTAGATAAAGGTACAATATATATAAGTAATTGTTGGTTAAAAAATAAATCAACACAAAAGAATAGTTACAGGTGTGCATGTCAAACAAATAAAAATGTTTAGTATGTAATGACAATAATCGAAACAAAGTTATTTTGCTAATAATAATAAAATCAATGGCTTTCCTAATAACTACAAATTACATCTATTCAAATGCATGTCTAACACTGATAACATAATTTGAAACGCATTGGTGAACAATTTTACAAAAGTTTTATCAACGTTATCGAGATTACACATTTTGAACTGCAAGAATATTCTTTTAGTTAAACACATGAAGAAATCTGACACAATCTTTCAAATATAAAGTGAAGTGTGATATAAATTATGCATTTATCGTCGAATAATTTTCAATCCCCAAAAAATTTGAACATAGCTATCAATGTTTGTTGCACTTTTGTGGTTAACAAAGATATTTGCAGTGAAAAACAACAGCAGAAGAAGAATTAGAAATTGCAATTAGTGCTTTGATAGTGGGTTTTCTAACTGTTAATTATGTATAAGTGTGCCATTTCAAGCCTTTGGCTATTCGTGTTAGACATTCATTTGATAACACACGCCACTTACTCCATATTAGACATTCGCCAGCTGTAAATAATACCAAAAAAAAGTTGTTACTTATAATTGCGATCATTATGAAATCACCCGAGGAAACTCAAGACAAGATTCTAACGATAAATGCACATTTCTTTTCACATTTTCTTCAATTTTCTCAACAAATTGCATATCAATTTTGAGGTTTTTATATATCATTTTTGTTATTATTTTTAAAATATTCTTACTATTTAATCGCCTACATACGTAACGCCTACCTGGTAAATTGTCATCGCGTGCGTCCGTAAATTATCGTCTGTCGTTCTATTGACATTTCTTGTGAACCCTCTTTAACTAGAATATTTTCAGTGTTCAACAGCTGAATAGTAAATTTATAGCCCTAATTTAGCTCCCAGTCAATAAAAATGATGAATTCTTAACATCCCAGATCAGAATTCCTGGTAGATGTTATAAGTTAAATGCGACGTGGTTTAGTCCCTCACTTGTTTCGAAACCATGCGTTATCTTAGAAATCTTCTGTTATCAACTTGTAAATATGAAAGAGCCTACAATTCATGTAATGTGTATGATCTGATTGGTAATTAGATAAATTTGTTTTGATCATTTCGGGTGTTTCAAAACTTGCTAATCGGGACGAGCTACGTGGATCAGACGAGCCCAAACTTGTGTAAGCTACTATTTAAACCTTTCCGTTAAACAGATATGTAAAATGTGGGTTTGTCAAATACCACTCGAAAGTACTAATAGATACATATTACAGTAGTATATGCGTTGCAATCCACTTTCGTGATTTTCTAGGTCCCAAATGTTAGCGATTTAGCTCCTTTAAAGGGACAATGACACTCTTGCTGGCTTGACATGTCCAGAAAAAAAAATAAGCCTTATTCTAACAACAAGATGTTTAAGTGTCCTACCTGTTGTGTAAATTATCCATTACAACCTATCTTACTTGACCAGAGGGTTCGAAAATATCTTTAAATCCAAATTGCATTTGAAAACGCTTACCTAAGGCCTTTCAAACCATGTTACGGCATGTAGTTGAATTTTTCCAATTTTTTAAAACTAGGTGTGTTAAGATGAAATTTGTATCATTTTTTAATTGAAATATTGTAAAATAGTACAAATTGTTGACCAGAATAAAGATTGGAACATATTATTCAGTTACAACAAAAGTGGTATTGGGGCTGTAACTTAAATACAAAATGTAGCTTATATTTTTGGCGTTTTATAAACTTTATATTAATTTTAAACACGTATTCATTTTTAAAAAAAAAAAGTATCGATATGTTGTTCCCTTTAATAGCTCCTGTGAAACCCAGTATTTCCTGAAATTTATATATAAGATAAGTGCAGTCGTCTTCGTCTGAACAACACTTTGCAAAATCTACACATAACCAAACAAGTAAACAGACGAGAGACATTTCCAAATCCCTTGCATTTGCCCAGAAGTTTGTTGTGTCTTAACAAATATAATGTATTAGGTTCCCCTAGAATGTTGACGGAACTAGTCATTACCTCTTTTAACCTGTTTATCCCGAAAAGACAAATAATTTCAGCCAAGGAAGGTGACAAGGTGCAAAATTACTATTTGATTCAGTACCCGGTTTCACTTTGTTCCTTAGTTACAAACTCATATTTTTGCAAAGAAACAGCGACATTGGGTTAACATATTGGTGTAAATCATTAGGACATCTATCCCATGTCTCTATATTCTTTGTTTAATTGTTGGGGGAGGGGGCTGGTAGATGTATGTAGTATTTGCTGTTTTTCAAAAGTTATGCTGTATTTTGTTTACTGCACATAGTGACAGGCCTTGGCAACGGTCCGATAAAGTAACAACCAATTATTGTCATGTTCTTAACTATGACCCAGTCTTTGTTATGATAATTCAATTGATGCAAGCACATAACATGTTTACGGCCAACGCGTATAAGTGGCCAAAAAGCCCATTACCGACTGCAAATCGAATGATGTTCATCCTATGTCAGACGCAGCTATGGTATTGCTAGTCGCTGTAAGTACAGATATAAAGAATATTACGGCTGGTTTAGGTGAATTATGTGTATCTACGTGTTTTTGCTTCTAAAATAATAATACTGATTGTTATTTACCTCATTTTTGTCTTTTCGACATTAACATCTTTGATACCATATAAAAATGTTATTGGCCCTATCATTGTGCTTAATTAAATTTGTACAACATCTGGGAAAGTTCTAGACTGTATTAAAACTATTACAGCTTCAAACCATTTGGGATTTACAATTAAGATCGCAAACAATTCGTGCCTTGTGTCACGTGTCCCTCAGGTTAAAAGCTAATTGTCTTGAATGACAGCTCACAACATTTTCCAAGACTCTATGAAATTATTATAAGGGTTGTAGCTGTCATTTGTCATTCTCACCCTATCAGCGTATCCACACATAGAGTGACTACATATACCCCCCCCCCATTTACGCAAAGTTACGTTCACTGTAAACATACCCTGTCCCATGCATCACAAGATAGTCCGTTATAACACCATCCCCGTGTCAAAATATCACCACTATAATCATAAACAATAGAAGAGAGTTTCTCTTTAACAAAATAAATGATAAAATTATGAAAGGGTAGCCCAAGCTTCAAATATGAACAAATCACTGATTTAAGCGAAATGATGCAACTAAAATCCAATGACACTAATAGATGGTTGGATATTTACATAAATCAGAATCGTGTGTCTATTTGCCGGTTTTAGTGTTATGACTAATGTTTATTCGCTTTCAAAATGGATTATGCTTGACTTGATTTATGGTAAAGAAAATCGCTTAATGCTTTTAGTTTCGTTGTCATAATTACATTGGATTCATTTATTGTGAACATAAAAACATTGCGCACTCTTTATTTTCTGTCCAGTTTATATCGCTGTTATTAGATATGAGCCATCCATTAATATATCAACGATTGTTACAAGATGGGATTCCTTAAATATATGTTTTACACAATGTAAACAAATTGAAATCAACATTTCAAATGAAATGATAAAAAACACTTCTATAACAATTTTATTGTAGAATTTTATTAACTTAAAATGAGGTTAACGTCCGATCAATACAAATTAGATCATTTCGGGACTAACATATGGTTCCATTTTATTTCAACAATGCGATTGAACGTATGTCAGGGGGAAACCCACGAGATTGGACAGGCTATCCTACTCTTGTCACGCGCAAGCTGAGAATCGAAAACATGCCAAATACCTTATAATCTAAATAAGTCCATGACCTAAATAAGTAAAGTCCATCGACTATTTAGGTTTATTTCATGGCATATTTGATATACTTCTATTGCTTTAACATAATTACCACCTTTTGATCTAACGCCACTCAACCCAACACCTATTTAGGTTTATCCTATATACGTCCATTGCTTTAACATAATTACCACATTTTGTTGTTTCCAGGAATAAATTTGTCTAAATTTTACTGGAAATGATAACAGGTAATATTTTAAAGAGCACATAAGATCATAATATCCTATTACATAATATAATAAACAATGATTACTAAATCCATATTACGGAGAGTTCAAATCAATCTGATTAAAATTAACTGAGCTATTTACGTTTTAGTATGGGACAGCCAAAAACGGTTTTCAAATTTTCATAAACGACCTTAATCCCGTTGATTGGCTGATGACGTCACATAACAGGCGCTACACATAGTATACACATTATCTATCCAATATATCACTGCCTGTATAATATATCACTGTATACACAACACCACCAGTTAAAAGTGTGTATTGTCGGTAATCATTAGCTCGTAATTATCACTATGAGGAACCGGGTATCGTCCAGATATTACGAAGAAAGCAAAGATACTACCTTTACGATCCAGAATCTAATACATTTGTCCAGTCAATAGATTGCCGTCTAGAGTGTGTTAAATGCCGTCAGCATTCATTGAAAACCGCCAAGTTTGTGTTACCGTGTAGATTAAGTTTTACCGATATCAGATATTGACAGCAACATATACCGGCCGGGTGCCAGTCAAGTCGTCCACAGCGAAGTCGTCCACAGCGAAGTCGTCCACAAGGCATTGGTGGTGTCGTCCAAAACAATAATACTTGAATAGAGTCGTACACAACAACTAATGGTTAAGTCGTCCACAACTAATACTTGAATCGTACACAGTTTAAAATTTAAATGGAATAAATAAGTTTTACTCGTTGATTAGTTCCTCGCTGTATAATCGTATTGTTATTTAATTGCCGATATGATTTTAGATATTAGATCAGTTCACCGATGTTTTTTGTAATAAAATATATTCGTATTGTTAGTTAATTGGCATTATGTTTTTATTCTTTAGACAATATTTAATTGACTTGATATGAAATCCGAATATAAATTATTCGATGGGTAAATGTTTGTGATAAGATTAGTTTATGATGTCAGACATGGTTTATTTTACAAGTAGGCTTCATATTGCCATCTAAATCACTCGCCAAAATACATCACGGACTGAACAATAATTAAATAATCAACTATAAATAGCGCCGGGGTCACTTTTAGATAAGACAAATTAGATTGATATTATTTCGGCACTATAATTAAAATAATATAGCGACAAGTGAATACATACTTTATTTACCCAGTAATTAGTTAAATTGCGCCGGAGCCCTTTTAGATAAGATAAATTAGATTGATATTATTTCGGCATCATAAATAATTTAAAAACTTTAATTTCCGTACACGAAATGGAACTAAGAGGTTCCAAATTTAAGAATTCCGTATAAGAATAAATTTAGAATACCAAAATGCGAATCGTAACACATTGTGGTCTACATTGTGTAATATATTATAAAATAAATCATAAATCAATGAAATATGTTGTAAGGTTGACGGACACTGCATGCTTTGCTTTAATACTGACCTAGTATTTGAGGCACCACAGTCTGAGGTTTTACGTGTCGAAAATGTGGCTGCGTGCAATTTTATTCTTTGATCTGTTAATATCATGGTCCCGACCTGTCAATCACCGTAAAGAGATTGACCAATCAGAGAGCCCGATAATGCTGGATATAAAAATATTACCACATTAAAATGTATCGAATTGCATGATGATCTACGTAGATATTTGTCTTTATTAGTCGTTAAACGCGTGGTACTATTTTACCTCGGAGAACGTCTTTTTGAAGTAATAAATTTTGGTCACGGTTCCTACGCAATCACAAATATACTCCATTTATTATGAACTTCGTGTAATGCCGAATCATTAATGAATGAAGTAGAGATTATAGTAATATTAATAAACTATGTTCTATATTATAAGTTTATAAGTTATTATTTGTTGATACGAATTATGTCGTAATTTTTAAAGTAGCCTAGCATAACAATGCAAATCACTAAATTATTTCTCTCAATTCTTATCGGAATCACGTGACATGAAAGGGAAATCCTCGCTTTCATCTTTCATTTCAGTCATACGTAACCCGCGTGATATTTCCCCGCCTTTCCTACATGCTATTAACCAATAGCTACTGTAAATTTTTCCGCGTTTAGATGGTCCTACTCAATGAAAAATTAATTATCGTTGTTGGTGCACGGGGCAATGGGATATGAATAAGAGAAAGAATAAAACGATGACCAAGTGGTAATTTGACGTAAAATCTTTTAAACACTGTTCATTTCTCTACAACGTCCGGGAAAATAAATGTCTTGTCTAAAAATAAACTCCTTCAAATCTAAACGGTAGTGTTCATTTTTAAAATCACCCCGAGAAACTGAACGGTCGTGAAGTGGACGACCGATATCAAAACGATGTTTTTTAATCTACACGGTAGCACACAAACTGGGCGGTTTTTGATAAATCTTGGCGGCATTTAACATATTCTAGACGACAATCTATTAACTGGATACGTGTATTAGATTCTGGGTGATAAGGTTAGTTTATTTCCTTTTTTCGTAAAATCTGGACGATAACCGGTCCCATGTAAGCTACATTTTTGGTTTACGATGTGCTTATTTTCTGATTAAAAAGACGTGGGGAATATGGCTACAGCAACCGGCTTTATAAAACAAATTCTAAATTACGAAACAAATTTATTCTTTATTCTTTGAATGGCATTTAGTAAAACAAATTATTTCGTAGTCAAGGATTAAGGAATCGGTCAAGCGTTAATGAATACACACACCGACTGTATATAGGTAATTACGGAATAAACATTCCGAATATGCATTCGTACACTGTGACGTCACTAGGGACTGAGGGGATTAAGAGTGTTTTCGATAATTGGCCAAGTCGTTTTTACGGGAGGTCTATATTTGCGACTTTGAGTGAAGATAGCTGATTTATTTTTAATCAGATTGATGTTAACTTTCCGTAATGTGCATATAATAAACACTGTCCATCACTACGCCGAGTTTCAGTTTGTCGTCTTATGTGCACTTTAAGTACGAAATATCCATTATTCTGTTCTTTTCTACTTATTGAAAATGTTATGTTTACACGTAATATATACCGAAAAATACGTGAAAAACTATGCAGTGATTTAAAATATGCGACATGAATGGATGATTAGACCTGGATCCCAGCAGGGTCAACCTAACTGAAAACTGTACAAGTTTTCGACAATACGGTATCAAGGCATGGATCTCTGGCATCAGAATGTAAATCTGCCGAGAATCTGGTTGTGGGTGTGGCTGCGAGGGCTGGAATTCTGGGCATGAATGCTTGGACTTGATTGGCTTAAAAATGTACCACATGAAAATGGCACATCAATGTACCTTATATCGTCAAGTATTACAAAATCACCCCGACAGACATTTCTAGTTGTTGGGTACCCTCGACAGAGTTATGTAATTGCCAAACAACGGCTAGGCTAGATTAGCTGATATCTGTACCACCTAAAGCTGCCTTTGAGTTGTTCATCATCATCACAAGAATCATGAATGATCACTGTCATACAGCTTGAGCGGTGAGTTACCCATAACTGTCTGATCACTCAATTATCTCTTTTGATGTCAATTTCACAACGCTTCCATCAAAGAGGACTGAAGTTATTTTTAGAAATTTTAAAAATATAAACATCGACGATTTCACATCTGATCTCTCAAACTCTGTTTTATTGTGTAATCCACCTGATGATGTAGATGACTTAGTTGACTTATTCGACACCACACTACTGGATATTTTGAATAAGCACGCCCCTATACACACTAAGAAACTTAGTCAGCACTTATCTACACCATGGTATAATGAAGACGTTGCAATCTCCAAGAGACATAGAAGAACTGCAGAGCGTAGATGGAAAAAATCTGGCTTAGAAATTCATAAACAAATGTTCAACAGTGCTCGTAATGATGCAAACCGCCGTATTAAAAAGGCCAAATCTACCTACCTGATTACAGAGATTTCCAAACACTCTAAAAATCCCAAAGCGCTTTACTCTACATTGGATGTTTTATTGGGTAAGAAATCTGAAGTCGTATTGCCTCAAGGCGATGATCTACATGTCGCCAACAGTTTCAGTTCATATTTTTCCGAAAAAATTTCAAAAATTCGAGAAAGTTTCGATTCTACCAGTGATGTATTGTCTGTCGCAGAATTCCCAGGTGCCAAATTGCAAGCCTTTGCTGATGTCACAGAAGCAGATGTTAAAAACATCATTCTACATTCTAAGCCAACCTCTTGCCAACTAGATGTTCTCCCTACAAAGTTCCTTCTCAAAATATTGGATGTGATTCTGCCTATCATTACTAAAATCATTAATCAAAGTCTAAACTCCGGAACTGTTCCTAAATGTTTCAAAAGGGCTGTTGTAAAACCCCTTCTTAAAAAACCATCATTGGATTCTGAGGTGTTTAACAACTATCGCCCTGTTTCAAATTTGCCATTCCTTTCCAAAGTTTTAGAAAAAGCAGTCAAAATACAACTTGCTGAGCATCTCACCTCGTTTGGACTACTTGACAAATATCAGTCAGCTTATAGAGAAGCCCACAGCACTGAAACCGCCCTAATTTGTGTTCTTGATAACATAAAGACGTCTGTCGATGCTGGAAATATCGGTTTGCTAGTGCTTCTAGATCTGTCTGCAGCATTCGATACCATAGATCACAGAATACTGCTTGATCGGCTGCAACTGGAATACGGTTTAGATAACAGTGTCTTGAAATGGTTCTCATCATATCTGACTGATAGGAAACAATGCGTTGAAATAAACAAGGTGAATTCTGGTAGTTTAGTCATTTCGTGTGGTGTCCCCCAGGGATCTGTTTTGGGACCCATTCTTTTCACCATGTACACACGATCACTAGGCAAGGTTATTCGCGAGAAGCATGTTGATTACCACGCTTATGCAGATGACACTCAACTTATCGATAGTTTCCATACCGATCTGCAATACCAAAAGTCTGTATGTCTGAACATGGAATCTTGTATTGATGCAGTAAAAACTTGGATGTCCTCAAACATGCTTAAGTTAAATGATTCAAAAACTGAAGCCTTATTAGTAGCTCCAACTCAAAGACTAAAAAAGAGCCATGCAGACGTTCTCAACATCGGCCAGTCCACCATATATTTTTCTGATACTGTAAAGAATCTTGGTGTCTTTCTGGATTCTGGACTAACTATGGAGAAACACATAAGTTATTTATGTTCAATCTGCAGTTTTCACTTGAGAAACATAGGTGCAATTCGTCATTTTCTGACAAATGAATCCGCAGCCATTTTAATCAGATCTTTGGTAATGTCACGATTAGATTACTGCAACAGCATACTAACTGGTGTGTCATTGGAGCAGTTATCCAAATTACAAAAATTACAGAACAGAGCAGCCAGAATTGTGACCAGAACTAAACCGCGAGAACACATTACTCCAGTATTGAAATCATTGCATTGGCTACAACTTCGCGAAAGGATTGATTACAAAATTTTGTCGCTCACCTACCAATCAGTCCACAAAACCTCTCCAGATTACATTCAAGATCTCACAGTACAATATGTGCCGAACAGAACACTAAGATCTTCAAAGCAATTACGCTTATATAAACCCGACATCAATTTAAAAACATTTGGTGCGCGATCGTTTGGTTACACATCAGCTGCTTTGTGGAACGAACTACCCGAAAATATCAAAAGTTCCTCATCACTAGATATATTCAAATCAAGAATAAAAACTTACTTATTTAGACGCTATATATAACTCGTAGTGAGATAACTTTTTAATGCGCTTCGAGCATACTGAGGTGTGGTGTTACAGCGCTATATAAATATTATTATTATTATTATTATTATTACATACACACCTAAAATGCCACCACCAGAACTAGGCTATTTTAGACGATTTCCGTACCGTCTAGAACTTCTTGGAAGTTGTTAAGCACCACAACATGAATCATGAATGGTGGCTACAAAGCTGAAGTGTGTGTGGTTGGGTACCTCTGACAGACACGCTAACACATGCCACGCCCCGCAACTAGCCTAGATTATCTGAAGTCGGTAAAATTGTCTGAATTTCCCCAACTTCTAGGTAGGCTTCCTTATCTCCATTCACCGCAGATAGCGTGAAAATAATGTTGTCCAATCGGAAGTCGTGATAAAAAAAACAAAAGGAAAAGACACGTTTACATTTGCAGAAAGTACATTCTAAAGGTTTTGACTAACATGTGACGTTGTTTATAATATAATCATAGCAGAAAATCTCACAGAAAAAGGGCTATATTAGTCTGAAATTGACGAACTTTTAGGTACCTCATCTTCATTTACCGCAGACACGTGAATAATAATGTTGTCCAACCAGGCCCCGGTTGTTCAACTTTGAGTTAAATTTAACTAATCGTTACTTAACCAGTGGTTAAATTTGTGTTGTTCAACTAAATTTAACGACATGGTTATGTAACCATATGGTTAAAATTTAACCATTCAATAACCATATGGTTAAAATTTAATCATGCAACAAGTATCCCGTAATTCTCCTTACTGGCAACCAATTCAAGATGGATGACACTGCTTGGGATGGGGGAGGGGGCAAAAGAAAACCAATTGATATCCTCAATCAAGTTCTTCTAACATTTAAAGTTGATTAGCTGTCTTCCAGTGGCGTGTTTAGCTAGTACTAATAGCACTGTCAATCTTCAATGACATGGTTGTGGCCTGCTAATCAAGACTGGAAAAGGGTAACTCTTGACAACAAAAATTGTAAAGTTTCCCTCGTCTTGTAAAATGTGGTAAGTTTGTTATTTTTTAGCTTTTCAAAGTCAGTTTTGCAGACCCTTGACACTATTTTTAGTTTCCGTTCAGACAAAAGTTGTTTGAGGCTTACATCCACCAAAAAGCCCTGTAAAATTATGCGATGCCTCAGTGGACAGTGGTTGCTACGAAGCTACGTCAGTACGTGTGATGTTTACTACAGTCTTATGTCTATGATTGAATGTAATTTGTAAACGACATAAAAGAATGAAAATGAAGTGTCAATTTTGGCATTCCCTATTACATGTATATGAGGCGTATTCAGCTACCATACTAATATTTTCATCTTATCAAGGCCTTTCTTGTCACTAATGATTTTATTAATTAGGTGGTAATGCTTAATGATGCTGCGAAAAAACAGAACAAAATTGTGTTGGCCTATATAATATTTATACTACTAAAATAAATGAAGTGTCAATTTTGGCATTCCCTATTACATGTATATGAGGCGTATTCAGCTACCATACTCATATTTTCATCTTATCAAGGCCTTTCTTGTCACTAATGATTTTATTAATTAGGTGGTAATGCTTAGTGATGCTGCGAAAAAACAGAACAAAATTGTGTTGGCCTATATAATATTTATACTACTAAAATAATTAGTATAGGCCTAGGCCTATATATAGACAGTGCTTAGTTAGGCCTCCAAATGGTTTTAAATAATTTGTGACTGATTTTTACTGTTTTATGTGTTTCAGGGAAGTGTTTGGGTGTAAGATGAAATTTAAAAAAAGTGTGATGGACATTTGCAGAATTTCTTGAAGATTTTTAATCACCGGAGCCTACTTTTGAGGTGGCAAAGATCCTTGACCTTGACAATGAAAACTTGTATGCCTAGAGTCTAGACACTTATATTTATAGGCGGTTATTTGCTAGCTGAAACGTTGTTGTTTTTGTCAAGTCGACCATACTCTTCTATCAATGAAAACCGTGGAAATTTCAGATTTGTGCTACGATACCCTGAGTTATATATTTAAAGGACATAGTCGTATCAGTTACAAGGTGACACCTAGGCCTATCTTCAAGTGAACCAATCTCTTCTTCCAAAGTTACACACTACATACAGATATAGCGTACATAAAGAAGTTACATGATTCTTACACAGGAGGTCTAACAGAAGGCCGAGGTTATATTGTACAAAGATCAAAAAGTTCTAAATATTCATGTACAATCAATATTGACAATAAATCCTAATGCATGTAAATTATTAATCTCTTATCTTTGTGAACTTTGAATTTGATTTATGCTGAAGAAATCTGTTTATTTTCTTTCTAAAAGCGACTACATATGTAGTCGTTTTGATGTCAATGGGTCACGATTACCACACAATGGGGAAACTAGGCTATTTGTGCACAACGTCACTGATTTAGAGAAAGGACCAACTTGCATAAAAGCACATGGCAATGAATACTTGCTGCTTACTTTCTTTGATTATAAGTTGCGTTTTTTATGTGAATGTCAAAACAATTATGTATATTGTTAAATTAATTTTTCTTAAAGCATGGTATGTATCAAGATGTTAACTCAGAAGGAATCTTTTGAACTTGAACTTATTAAAGTTCCCCACATTCTTTTCCGGAGCCACAGTGGCATAGTAAAATGCAGGCTTGCTAGCCTGGAAGTGTCATGGGTTCGCTCCCGGCGTTGGCTGAAAAAGTTCATCGTGATTTTCCGGCACGCAAGACGAATGACCAGGGAAGGTTCTGTGTACACATTGGCATGCAAGTAAAAGATCCCTTAGCAGTTGGAATTCGATATAAGAAGAGTAGGCCGTAGCGAAGCTGTCCGGGCACAATTTCCCCCATAGCACACTGCATGGCGTATGCCTGTCTTTATTAGCGCAGTCAGAGCAGAACAGAACGCAGGACGTTAACCGGTTTCATTTCCTTTTATTTCATGTTTAAAGTTGGAAACATGACCATGAGAACTTGTCTGGCAGTCACCTTGACTGATTTAACGACAGGTTAATCATTTAACGATGCCCTGATAGGTGGGTTAAATATGGACCATTTTAACGATGACATAACCATGCGTTAAATTTAACGACACGATGAACAACAGACTACTTCAGTCGTTAAATATAACGATGTCGTTAAATTATTTAACCGCATCGTTAAATTTAACGACAAGTTGAACAACTGGGCCCCAGAAGTCGTGATACAAAGACTTAAAGGAAATGATAGGTTTACAGTCGTTGGGGGTAAATTAGAAAGGTCTGGACTAACATGTAAAGTGGTTCATAACATTATTATTGCTGAAAAGCCGATTCTTGAGTGGAAAAGTTCCATAAACCTTGACAAAGAGGGAACCTTGAACTTAGTTATCGCGGGCAGACATTTCAGTTGGAATGCGTGAGACTTGGTATTTGCGATGATATTTTCGATCGAGGGTTCTGAGAGGTCTAGATATGGGTTCTAGACCAATCGAAATTATTGACGATAGATGTAGAGTATTACGAGAAGGCCTTGGTAAGATGTATGAAGTAAAGGTGAGATCAAACCTTCTATTGAAGATGGTACTACGCAAGCTACAACAACTGGTTAACATGGACCACTCTGTTCACCTAGAAAGACGTTGTCATTGGAAGTGTATTTGCCCAATCCGAGAGCGTTGGGAAAAAACCATTAAGGAATGAGTTGAGACTTCTGGCTAACCTGCCGTGTCCTCTATGGATTATCGGGTTTCCTACCACTGATAAAGTTTCATAGGCAAAAATGAATAAGGTTAGCCATGTAATGACCTATTTTGTGCTGAGTGGACGTTATCACTCCACCCCTCCGTCCCCCAACCCCATACACAGCCAATAGTTGTTTGTCGTGTATTTTGTACATGGGGAACAGTCCATATGCTGATTACACTATTTTGCTAGATTACACTATTTTTCCTATACCGTTTATTTAGGACTTCGAATTGTGTCTAATGGTTTGGATTGTTCGTACTTGGTTGTATTTTATTGGTAAAGTTATCCTTGCTACTCTCCATTTCATCAATTGATAAAATGTAATTCGTACATGAAAACATATACTGAAATTCATTTCCTTCCTTGATTTATATTCACTTACACAATTTCCTCTTCACCATCTTCAATTCCACAATTATCTCATGTTACTATGAGAAATATGTTCCTTTTTTATAATCACCATTCTTAGCATGCAAATAATGGAAATTGTTAACAAAATAAAGACAGAGCAGTCAATTTACAGTTGTCCAGACAAATCAAGAGCTAAATGACTGATAGTTTTAATATAGCCTAACACGACGAAGAAACATTTATTTAACACGAACAACGATTACTAATTTAGTGAACCTACACAAATTAGGTTTCAGATGTTATATAAATTATTAATACGAACTTTATTTACATGACAAGCTTAAATCAACTCTTTAGACCCTCGGATAGCTTGGTTACAGCTTGGATTTAAACAGTCGTCCATTTAAAATTAATCAATAAATGCCCGACCAAGATAACGTTTACCGTCAGTCACTGACGTCACTACCAGAGACCCACCGATCAAAAGCCTATCAGGCGAGGGATACCATAGCCATTGAGAATTTTACTCGAGAATATGCGGGTGGAGTTATCGTATGTCAATCAAACGTTCGGCAATTTTATAGACGGTTCAAACTTCCAACAGGACAGAATAAAGTAATTCGACTGAAATCTTCTATATATTCATTTTTTATAATCTATTTTTGAATTATTATAGCAAGAATGACCAACTATTTAATCTGTTCCCCGAGATTCATCAAAAGCAAATCAGTGAGTAAACCTAGCTATATTCCCATCTGCTCTAATTCGACAAGCTACCAAAATGCAAACGTACAGCTACATGAGACGAGGTATAAGACGTTTTAGACCAGCGGTTGCCAGGCAAGATACGCCCATATTTTGCAAGAGATGGGTAGTGAGCCATAATCCAGGAAGTGGTGGTCTAAAATGCAGGAATATCGAAATGGACTGAGACATTTCATCAAAATTGGATAGAAAGTCCGCAACTTTGGTACTACATACTTTTACACTATTTGCGAACTAGGGCGGAAATTTTGGCCCGATTTTCACGAATTTCGAACTCAATCATCATTAGGGTGTAACTGCGATATATTCAACCGGATTTTAAAGATTGGAACAATAGGCTAAAAATGTGATTTTTCGTACAATCGAGGGGCATAATTCAGAAAGTTACTATCCAATATGCGTGGATATCGAAAGGAACCAAGATCTTTGGGTTATAATAATAATAATAATAATCTCGTCATTTTACAAGGGTAGCAAATTAGGCCTGAGGCCTGTTTTCGATTTGGCCCTTGGCACAAATCGTGCGAATGATTTCAATCATTACTGCAGGAAGAAACCGAATAAAAATGCATTTCAAGTTTCATCGAAATTGTGTCCTCTAGAGGGCCCACAGCCTTGATATATCATATATTGACAATATTTGCGTACGAGGGGCGGCCATTTAGTCTGGCAGTTTCTGTCTGATTTTCAAGAAATTCGAACTTTTTTCAAATCGTTACTGAAACGCGATTTTTCGTACAATCAGGGGGCATAATTCAGTAAGCTACGATCGGATACGCGCAAATATCGCTAGGAACAAAGATCTTTGGATTATACAAATGCATAACAAGTTTCATCATAATCAGATAAAATTTGTGACATCTAGTTTGTCCACGAGCTAATAACAAGATTTTTTGTACAGTGGCCATAATCCATGAAGTTTTGATCCGATACTGCCACTATTGAAAGGAAATCAGATAAGAACCGTGACCTGTAGTGTCCACAAACAAATTGTGGTCGGACGGACAAGGGCGAGGATAATATACATGTACGTCCACATCAAATTGTGGGCGTATAAAAATAAAAGTTTAACCGCAGCTTGGTCTTGGATGTCAGAGGAATGAATCTGTTAAGCGGTAACCTCTGGGTAAGCTGATATTAATGTACAGATGTAAAGCTTAACGGATTAAGTGGATCATATCTTTTTCAGCTTTAAACAAGTTATTACAAAAAAGGCGTAGGCTTAAATCTTGAAAATCATTGTAGCATCCCTTTCGTATTATAATTTTAATTTTAAAAATGTTATTATAGAAAGGAATAGGTTTATGTTAGAATCTTGAATATTATTGAATACCGCAGCCTCAAAAGTTGGCATTATAATTGAAATATGGTCATATGAAGAACGTGAATGTTGATTGGTACAGAACAAACATGAAGAACTACAGACGGAACATGACACGGCCTGAAGTTAGTTAATAGAGGCGTGATTAGGAATTGCGATTGATTTCTTTGCCAGGATCATATCACACAATTCTGAAGAGGGTTACAAACACAGACTTTCCTTTTCATCAAATTAAAAGTTTTAGGTGGAGAAAAGAATGAATTTTTGCTGAAAGGCCTAGTCATTAGCCATGCATGTTGTTGAATATAATCATTAATCTGAAAGTCAAGAACGTGCCCTTAAACGCTATAAAACCCCAAGTGTAATAAATACTCTTATTTACGTCTAAGATTCTTAAATGTTACAACATTAAAATTTAGACGATTAAAGCCTAAAAGATGGCGCTTTAATACTCTTTAACATCTAGCGTCTGATTCGTCTAATGCCTTTTCTCAAGTTCCTTATCTCATATATACCCATTCTGAGACTTGTGAATAATTACGGATAATTGGAGATCGGTAAAACGTATCGTGACGAGTCTTATAACATTATTGGTAGAATTCTTTTGTTTCATTCTGATACCAACAATCCATCCATAATTAATCAAAAGTGTCTTAATTTGATATCGGTCAGGGAATCCAATCGAACTTTCAGCATGCAAGATAAAAAAAATTCGCCTTCTGAGTTTAACTGTTATTTGTTTTTTATGGAAGGGTATCGCTGCCAATATTAAATTCTGTGCATAAATGTCTTTTCCATTGATTACGTGTGAAAAAGTACAATGTACAAAGTCCTAATACCGGTAATGATAAAGTCAAAATACCTATAAGGCCAAAGTTAAATGTAAAACAGCAAATGTTATTGTCAAATGACAAATGTTTTATTGCAAAATGCTGTGGGTTTTTTAGATTTCTACATATTAACATTTCTCTCATTACTCTTTACATTTGCGCTCTGCCACATCTCATTTGTCCTTTACGCTTGCAACATATCATCTTGCGCAGAGCACTTTATCAATATGCAAATGTTGGATACCACGTGACTTATTAACATACGGAAACGACCGATCTTTCTACCGAACACAGTTTGGACAAATAAGATATGACAGAGCGCAAATGTAAAGAGTAATGAGAGAAATGTTAATATGTAGAAATCTAAATAAAACCACAGCATTTTGCAATAAAGCATTTGTTATTTGACACATTACATATGCTGTTTTACATTTAACTTTGACCTTAGAGGTATCTTGACTTTATCATTAACAGTATTAGGACTTTGTACATTGTACTTTTCACGCGTAATCAATGGAAAAGACATTTAAGCACAGCATTTAATATTGGCAGCGATACCCTTCCAAAGTTTTTATCATGTAATTTGTAACTTTCAATATGTATATAACTAAAATATTTACAGACACGGCAACTTAATCACATAAAGGTCATTTACCAAAAAAAAAAATTTATCATATTTTTGAAAAAAATAATAAATTTTTAATAATATTGTAGAAATTCGTTCGGTATTCACAAAGATGATACAATCGGCATCTTCTGTTCACGATACATATACTAAACCGCAAAACAAACGTCAGTACGATTTCAAAATCAGAGAAGCACTTTAATCAAATCATTTTAGAAAACTACTTACTAAATGCACCAAAGCAATTTTTGTGAACAGTAGTATCCGGGCACATTAGTGATTAATTCATCACAATTTAAAGACATTATATCAGCCTATACATCAGTGCCGATGACAGTAGCGCATCGTCTGCACATGGAGTGGACCAGACGATTGATGAACGCCATTGGCATCCGCGCAATCCATCAGCTGTGTTTGGTCTCGTTGTGAAGTTATTAAGTATCCTCTAAATTTAATTCCAAAGATGTTCAATTGGGTTTAAGTTCGGACTAGGGGCTGGTCACTCAGTGCATAACGTTGACACCATTCTGCTGTAGAAAGTCCCAAGTAACTCTGACGGTGTGGGCACGAGCGTTTCCGTGCTGGAAAACGTTGTTTCGATTAAGTGCGAAATGTGGGATGACGTGGGGTCCGTGAGCTTAATCGATGACATATTACGATCTCAGGTTGAGTCTTTGAGAACATTCCCTAGGTTCAATTCTGTGTTTCGGAAGTAGCCTTATTGCTCAGGTCAAGTTGGATTTAAAAAAAACAAGTACGAACAATCCAAACTATTATACAAAATGCGAAGTCCTAAAAAATATGCCAACCTGACGTTTCTTTTGCTACTTAGTATATGTTATCTTCGCCTCTTTTTTATCCGATTGGATCCCAGTCGAGAGATAATAGACCGTTAATATTTTTATTTAAAAGGGAACTAATCAATTTGAGTACATTTAAGCGTGGATTAAGTCGTTGAATATTAAATAATATTCTCTGAAAAATACAAATAACGGCGTGCATCTCAACCCCAAGAGGTTATCTGAGAACGTATCTGATTCAAACAGTGTACATGTATTTGGGTTTTTTTGTGTTTCAGTTTTGTCTTTCGGCCTTTATTATCAATTATTCCATATGAGTATTCGACTTCTATCCAGAAAGACCAATAATAATAAAGTTTATTCGTACACTAAGTACAATACAAAATAAATAAATAAATACATATAAATATATACATGTTCTCAATTAATACAGAGTTGATTAAACATGCATTATTCAAGAGCTAAATCTGCCTAGTGCAGGTCTTTATTTGGGCATGAAATGTTTTCTAAAGTATTAATTAGACATTAATTAACTGATCCAGGCCTTAATCAACCTTGGATGGTATCACATTGCTCCGATATTAAACAGATTAAAACGTTTAAGTGGTATATCAAATATGGCGGTTCTAGACGCTTCGAGTCATAGCTTTGATCAACCAGGACCGTGGTTGAAATTATTGCACACGTCGGCCATATTTTCAAATGCCAATGTCTTCGCTTACAATAGAGTAATTTGAATGAAATTTTCAAATTATTCATTTTACATCACCTACTTTCGACCTATTATAGCAAGAATGGCTAGTTCTTATCTATATCTTGAATAATGTAACTTTAATTATTTCATTTAAGTTTTTATATTCAGATGGTGAACAATCTCTTAAATCTATGTATTCTCGTATAGCATTTCCTGTTCTCTTATCATTTTCCTTCCAGGAACTTTTATCATGACATTCTATTTTATTTATAATATTAAATAATGAGTTACGTTCTAAATTGAATTTTGTTATGTTATAATGATATGATAAATGTTGGTGGCATATTCTTAAGCTTAACCGATATGCCAGAGCCATGTTCAGACTATACGTATGTACTAACGTAACTGACGTATATTAACTATAATATATTATGTAGATGGGTTCGGTTAAGTGTAATATCATAAAGTTACCATTAGCAATAAGCGTAGGCTCCCGAAATAACGATTTATCTATCAAATGCAACAAAACAGAATATAAAATAATGAATGACTGCAATTCTAAGTCATTTAATTGAATTTAGTGATTAGATTTGATGCATGGAATGTTTTATCTGGAAACGATATTATGCTGGAAATGAAATGCGATATATTCGTTTGGGTTTAATGGATTGATGAATGTATCAGGTTTTCCCAACTTGATCATTAATAAACATAATTGCCTCCAAAACAATTATTAAACTAATTAGTCTTCTCGTCGATGTGTGTATCAGTTATATTTGAATCTATATTTGTCGCACTGTAAATTATGTCAGTTGTACGAGAGTCCAGTAGTATGGAAGACCAAATGGGACAATATTCATGATTCTTGTTTCTACATTCCAGTTTGAACAATTTAGACACGAACGCAACATTCTAAACTAATGATTCTTGTTTCTACATTCTTATGTCAACACTTCATGCACAAAATCAACATTTTAAACAAAAAATTGACTTTATGTTTCATTTTCGCTGTTTTATCGGTAACTTTTATATATCATTAAATATTAAAAATTATAAAATGATTTCTTAATTTTACACGACAAAGAAATCAATTCATTGGTTTCTGAAAGCGTCTAATAATAAAAAATCAGAAATTTTAACTTTTTTGAAAATATCTTCTACGTTTCAAAAATTCTTGAAGTCAAAATCTTGAAATGAAAATGTCCAGAAAAATAATGAATTATCAACATTATTACACCAGAGGGCGCTAACAGTAAATATAGAAATACCAGTAAGCCCACCCATCATTATTATTATAAAAAAATATAACAATAGAGCAGAATCACTATCAAAGCTCAATGTAACTGTATACCTAGAAATACCAGCAATTACTCCCATCAATATTACTAGAAAAATAAGCCGAAACACTTAAAGCTCCAAGTAACTGTATTAGTATTTCTATAGCAATACCAGTAATTCCACACAGTTGACCATTTAAAAGCTGTTATATACCTTTAATTTAAGAGAGGAAAATGTAAAACACGAGGGCCTATTACGCCCCCTTTTCCAGTAACTTAAGATGGTTGATAAGCCTTAAAAAACGTTATATATTTGATTAACGGGCTGATATTTGGATATAACATAAACATTAATGTAATCTTAGATATTTTTTACAAAGATAACATTATGTAATATGAGGGTTGAGTTTGTGGTTACATTGATTATTTCCTGTGCAAATTGAACGTAATGTCTCGGTTTTGATATATGAAAGACTAAAATGTCACGAGCTTTGTTTTACTAGTTATCAGGCAATAATTTATCATGTAACAATGGATTCTAGTTTGTGATAATTTATATCCGACAGTTCGAGTCATTAGCCTTTGTCAGACCTGTTTATATAACGCGAATATATTATTAGTTAGTCTCAGTATTGTCGGTATAATATACACACGAGGTTACGGCAAACATGTATCCTTTTATATACAACCAAGCGTTTAGAAACTACATGTATTTGAATTCGTGTCCTCGGTTTTAACTCTCCAAAAAATGTCTAGTTGGGTTTGTACGCTAGAAATTCTTGCTGCAGACCTACAACAAAATGTCCTTGTTTGGTGAAAATAAATAAGACCCCCTGTTTAAATTTAAGACAAGCGATATAACTGACCATGGCACTTGACTCAACGGCTGACTTTACGTCCACCACTCACTCTTAAGAAATAAAATAATGGTGTTATTGTGTTTGATTGCTCAGTGATTATCGCAAACCAATTACGACCATGTTCAGTTGGATCTTGTTATGCTAGGCAATGGCATCGTTCTTCAAGACTATATCACCGAACCGTAGATAAGTTGTTGCCTATGCATGAACCTCTGCCAGAAAGATTACACCCGTTAAAACCATTTACGGCATATATTATTGGACAATTTACTACTATGGGAAATAATGGTCGACAATAACAGTTTAGTGACTGCGACTGGATACAAGAATTTCAATCTATCTTCGATCACAAACAATTTCTATAGAATATAAGTGTTGTGTAGAAAAACATCATGAGACAATAATGCCTCGAATGTGAAATTGAATCTAGATGTTCCATAAAACATGAGACATTTGTTGATTTCCGAAATGAAGAGATGGCAGCACACTTATTATCTAAAGTGATCGTGAAGGATGTGAGAAAACGAGCAATAAGAGCATTAAACGTACAATAGGTAATCCAATTAATCAGAGTGGTACAGACATCATTGATATTGACAATGGCGATGGTGTAAATAGGAGTTAACTTGTGGACACATTAACCACACAAGGGGTTTAGGGTTTAACTGTTCCCGAAATTGGATCTGCGTCTCGATTTTGACAATTGCCATAAACTAAGTGTTAAATTGTACGATAAACGTGATGACTTTGACCTTCCGATTGTTAACTTTCCATTTATTAGTAGTAACATTCCAATATCACCAGCTTATGGAGTGTTTGTGTCTCAGCTAATTCGTTACGCGAGAGCTTGTTCATTCTATTCTGATTTTTTGAGTAGATCGAGGCATTTGTCATCTAAGCTTAAATTACAGGGATACTTGCGAACTAGACTTATTAAAACCTTTAAAAAGTTTTATGGCCGTCATATTGAATTGATCGGTAAATATAACACGTCTCTCTCGACTATTATTCTAGACATATTTAATTGACGGGTATACTATCTCCCTGATAATATATGTGTACTACATCGTTAACACTGTTCATCACGTGCATTTTGCATACTGATAGTTCATTGGTCTATCACGCTATTTTACCGAGATTTCGCCTTATAGATTGGATGCAGCTTTGGCGGGCGTGGCGCGCCAGGCAGGGTAAGCTTACTCTTCTGGACACCTGTTACCACTGCTCGTCGTGTATTTTGTACACGATGAACAGCCCATATGCTGATTACACTGTTTTGCGATATTACACTATTTTGCCAATACCGTTTTTAGGACTTCGAATTTTGTCTAATGGTTTGGATTGTTCGTACATGGTTTTATTTTATTCAAAACTAAAACTAAAATTACTATTTTTAAAAATAAATTTTTCAGATGGTTCATTGGGTAAGGTGGTGCTCACTAACCAGGAACTTCAGAGATTAAAACCGATTTTTATCAGAGTGGTTGCCATTTATAGGTGGTGAAGAACACTAGGACTAGCAAAGGAACAGTGCTTGGTCCGAAGCTGAGGTCACGAGCCCCATGTACACTATACATGGTGTATGCAAGAAATTGGCCATCAAGATTTATCAGAGTGGTTGCCATTTATAGGTGGTGAAGAACACTAGGACTAGCAAAGGAACAGTGCTTGATCAGAAGCTAAGGTCACGAGCCCCATGTACACTATACATAGACTAACAGCTACCCTTTTTCGTACACCAATCATGTTCACCAACATCGTCAAGTATTCTCAATCAGGGTAAAGTTTATTGCACAAATCCGTTATGGTATTTTCAAAAGACAACATAGTATATAGGTCGACAGATTTTTTGAAATCCTAACAACCTAGTCTTTGGATGGGACACATAACCAAGGTACCGTCTACACATTGGCATGCACGTAAAAACAAGACCGTTCGAGTAGGCCAAAACCGGTGCACATTGGACTACACGCATGCGCACTCCTAACCGGTGGAATTCGAAATAAGAGTAGGTCAACGTAGGTGCAAAAAAGTAGGACGTTATCAGAAAGTGTGACCCCGCTACTGGTATATTTTAAGTTTTGAACTTCTTTCTGTGCATAATAATAATAATAATAATAATAATAATAATCGCGTCATTTTACAAGGGTATGACATGTATGTAGTTAGATTATTGAGGAGAATATTCACGTCAGGGCACCGAACATGCTATTTATCAACGCAAATAAAATAGAATTGATGTTATGGGGGTAAAATTGGCAGATAATCAATTAAATATGTATGAATGTTTGAACTAATTAGGAGACGCATTCAATATATAACGACCAACTCTCAACCATAATACCGTCTCTATATATGAACTGAACAAAGAGATTGTAGGACTGTTGCATTCAAATATGGAATCAGTTTGTTGAAAGCGGTTCAATTGATCGATTTCATAAATGTACATATTTTAACGCCGTCTCAATAAGTCAAGTTTATCAGACTGAAGTCAACGCTGGTAAATTGAATTAGAATATCTTGAAGTGAGTCGATTTAGTATCATTTGGAATTGACTCAAGCTAAAATTGAAACTAACAATACTTGTTAGCAGCAGTCAGTATGGACTCAGATAGATTTTGCTTCATATTATGTGCTGATATGTCATTGATTTGTTTGATTGACAATGACAGTGCACGAAAATAATACATAGTCCACTAAAATAAAAAAATATATAATTATAATAATACTATAAAACAAGGGGGTTTCTTTTCATCAGGAATATATATAAACACTACATTATCTTTATCAGTAATATAAATTATGTATGGATAGTTCCGGATATTAATTGTTGTAGTAGTGGTCATGTTTTTAATTTGTGGCTTTCAATCATTTTTCAATCGGCTGAGAGAAATACTGTGAGAAAAAACATAACTAACTTTTTCTCTGTTGTAACTTGTACAATTGCTTTGCTATTCATGCCATTCGGTTCATTTATTACAACTGAGCTAAATGATAGACGATACAGGGTTCTAATGAAATGAAATTTTGTTTAACGTCCTACTCCTACTGTTCGGTCCCCAACTGCAACATCGATGAAATTTTGTCGATGGACAAATAGGTTCTATTCTTAGTAATAACAGCCCGGCGGCGGAAATTTGACAGGCGGTATGTGTTAATAAGACTAGTAGTGAATACTTTAGAGCAATAATGGTTAGTTTAGACTCCCTTGTCTGTATTTGGAAATCTATCTAATTTAGATAATTCTAAATGAACGTGCTATTTGAACAGATAATTCGATATTGTTACAGTTAATTGGTGGGATATATAATTTGTTATGTTAGCTACTTGGATATTTTCCAGTACAGAAAGTCAACAAATTACTTATCTTTGTCGACATCGTCTGTAAAAAATGGACGAACACATTTATAAATAATCGTTTTATGAATGTCTATGCAAACACGTGTATTTTAGATAAAATCAACAGTGTTAAAACGTACAGGATCACCAAGTAATAAGAATAAGTGGGATTAGATGGTTAAGAACTATTACAATACTAGTCTGAGAAGGCATAATTTAAAAACTATATCACAATTCAGTCGACAAATATAACGTTTAATCTGAGGAATATGCAGAGTCCTCCACTTCAACTTTCTAAATTCGGGCCAAATATTATATAAAAACACTGACAAGAAACGATAAGAGCATTCTCTCGTCCCTCTATATCACCCACGGTATTCTAAAAATGGACCGTCAGGGAAAGATATCCATATTTTACTTACATACCATATCCAAAATTTAAATCATTTCATAAAAAAAAAATATTATGATAATTGATGAACTTTTGACAGAATTACCACTGATCAATGGGGGGGGGGGGGAATTAAACCTTACACTGGCTTAACTATTTACAAAATCCACAAGCAAGAGTAAATTGGTGATATAATTCCATTTTAGTTCAATTATATCGGTTCCATAAGCCCTTGCATGTCTCAACAATGGGCATCATACAATAATAATGAAGGAACTAGACACGAAATGGACTTACCAACATAAATCTATCTTATTATGTTTCTGTTATCAAAAAAAAGTTAATGGGGATGTTTCAAACTAAATACTGCCTACAGTTTAAAATATATGAACCCATATATGATCAATCAGTATTAAACCACTTTGTCAAAATTTATATTATCCATAATTTTGTAATTTTATATATGAAATTGATTAAATTTTGAATGTATGTATATATGTCCTAGTCGGCAACCTTTTTCTATTCCTTCGGTACTACTGGCAAAATGTTCTTATCGGAGATTTAATTATAAGACTGTCAAATTCAAAAACTCTAAACATAACTGTAAAGTTAAAACAGCAGCCTCTGCTATGACAACATGTAAGTTCGACAAATACACGAACATCAGTTATTCGAAAAACAGATCTGGGGTGACTGACAGATATTTTAAATACAAGAAATGGTTGATGACGACCTTCAAGGTATACTTCTTGATTGACATTTTCAAATTGGAACAAATGTACGGAATGTCTGGCAACTATCTCGAGCAATACTATTCATTCTTTAAAAGTAGATTTTGTAAATATAAGGAGCCGTTGAATATAAACTGTCATATAAGTGAAAACTGAGAAAAACCATTCAATGGATGAGAACAAATTTGCATCGATTCATAACCTCAAAGAGTGTTTATCCAAATCGCCGTTTCCTAAAACAAATCGATATATTGGAGAAAGTGGGGAGATAGATGAGCTTTGCTTCAAAGTAAATTTGACACCCTAGACACCGAATCAATAGAGTTTGCTTGAATCGAATTTAGTCATCCAAAATTCTTGCGTTGATCAATGACCGGCATTAAAAACACTTATAAAACATATAATATAATAAAGAAATACGACGAAGCTCTCCAATTGCGTGATATCGAAGCTAATGAGCGATGCTTTTGCTAATCTATGAACCCTAGGCTTAATCACACTAGAAATCGCGCGACCATCGTCATGTACGGACATATTGTAGTATGAAGAGCCGACCCGGAATCAAAATCAATGGAAATAGTACTTTTAAGTAACTCACGGGTCAAAATGGAGATTGAGAGAGACAGTAAACAATGATAATCATATCATAGTCTAGTGGATCCAGAGGTTTCTAGAATTTATAGGTCCATTTAATGAGATCAGCCAGTTGTATATATTATGTCTTTGTACCAAAGGAACGAGGAAGGACATCAAATTATACAGGAAGTGTCCATGGCTTGTGTCAATTTCTAAATGAACATGTCAATTAAAGCATCGATCTTGTTTAGTATTATCATTTCTATTATAAATTCAATCTGAATTTACTGTTAATGTATTGCTTTTAAATATTGCTAAGACACAATGCTAAAAGACTAGTCAGCTATCTTAACCCCGAAAATGTGAAATATTATTACGTTAGCTAGGCTAGCATAGCACATTCTATCACTCGCGTGGCATTCATATCTACGAGAGACCTATGCAATATTTACGTACGTCAAGCATTGTGCACTACACTCATATCTATAATAAATAAACTATGTATGTACGCGATGCATTGTGCATTACACTCATGCCTGATGGTTTGAAAGATGAGTTATGCATTGTGCACTACACTCATGCCTGATGGTTTGAACGATGAGTTATAGGGTAATTTCAGGTCAGTTTCAATCGATCCTGTGTTTTAAACACTGTTATTCTTGAAAGCATACCCAATGATACCTCGATCAATTCCCCAAGATGTATTTGCATGTAGACAAAGTACAATGAAGTATTTTAATGATAGGTTACCAGCAACGAAAGTCGTCTGGGGAGGCTTCTTCGTCTCATGGCCTGAAACACTGTAGTAAATACAAAGTCAACCGGATATCAACTCTAGCCTCTACAGCGCCCACAAGATTTTTTGAGTGTGATCAAGAGCCATAACTATGAAAGTTATTAGAAAATCGTTCAAAATCAACAGGTTTCTTTGTCTCATGACTCCAAACACTGTGTGTAATTTCAAGGCAATCCAATTTCAAGGCAATCCAATATTAACTTTAGCATCTAAAGCACCAATAAGATATTTCAAAGGAATCAAGGGCAATAACTACGGTAGTAATGCATAGAAATTAATAGACTTCTTCGTATCGTGAACTTAAACACTGTGTATGAATTTTAAGTCAATCTGATATTAACCTTTGCGCCCAGGGCGTCTACGTGACATTTTAAAGTGACCAAAGGCGATAACTCTAAAATGAATTTTAAGTCAATCTGATATTAAATTTTGCGCCCAGAGCGTCGACGAGACATTTAAGAGTGATCAATAAAGGCAATTACTCTAAAATCATTCTTCGTCTCATTAACTTAAACATTGTGTATACATTTAAGTCAATCGAATATTAACTTTAGCCCGTATAGTCAGATCGGCGGACTGACGGGGGCGACAATATACGATCACATCTTAATGTGGGCTTACAAAAAAGGTTCAAATATATCCGGTACATCCTAATTGCACGACAATTCACATATTTAGTTTGTGGACCCCTAGAGTTCTCAATATCTATCCTATTCACAAAACCGTTTACACATATTACCCTTTCACCATATCGACGGTTGCGTTTGAATTTTGTAAAAACCGGACCGAAACTGCCTGACAAAATGGCGGTTCCATGTCCGCAAATAGTGTAAAAGTGTAATTCCAAGATTTATACCCCCTAGGGGTCACAATGTTCATCCGATTTTGATGTGAACATAAAATGTATGTTTATATTCCGAAGATATCGGTTCCGTTCGATATTCGCACATATGGAGACAACCCACTATTAAATTAAATCATCTCGGTACCTACGAATTATAGTTTGACTATTTATACCAATTATCCTCTTTTACCCCCTTTGCATGCCCATATTTGTTGATTTTTTTGTTTAAAATGGACGAAGTGAGTTTGAATAATATTTTCTGACAGATTTTGGTGAATATTTTTTATGATTTGGGGGCGGAAGGAAAACAGGGCTACCAGGTTGGTTACGGTAATATATACAGCGAATAGTTACATGTTTTTGGTTTGCTTCTTCAAGTTTGTGTATGTTAAAATGTTGGTGGTCAACCTCAAACAAATTTTGGTGCAAAGACACGACCATTTGTTTCTCCGTCTGTAGTTAAAAGCATTCAGTCCAAAGAAAATTTGCGGCCCGAATTAACATTGATGTCAATAATGGTGGTCTGCCTCATTTATCGGGATGCAATTTCCTGGATTATACACCCTGATTGTTCAAAAAATAAAGTTTGAACTTGTGGTCACTCTGGAGGTCACGCAAAATCGTTTCAATATACATGTATGTCTGTTACATCATGAATAAGGTTATGACATTACACTACCATTGACATCTAAACCTATGCGTTTCGAGTTTTGTAAATGGAATGCCAAGTGATTAAATACGAAAATGTAAGTATATTTCCTCGTATTTTCTATGTATTTATTTATTAATTCGATAAATGGAAGATACTTGGATTCCCAGAATGTAGCGCGCTTTTCTTCGTATCGTCTTCATTCCACCTCTTTATATATTTTTATTTAGTTAATGGGTTTTAGACATTGAATTGTCTTTGATCTACTGAAGAAACAATTATTATATCTGTAAGATCAAACAAATTAATAAAGCATTAAAGTATATGAAGTTATTAATACCGAGATTCATTTCAACTGATCCATATATTTTTTTATATAACGACTGGACTCTTGCCAGCACTCTTGCTATCAAAATCGTCCCCAATAAAACATCCTTTTCTTTGTCAAAACATTTTAATCACAGATGTGATCTGAAATTTGCCATAGGAAATGGAATATAAAAACTTTAAAGTAAGCAGCGTTTTGCGTAGCCTTCTCGTAGAATTTCACCTTTTTCATAGTTGTTTTAATCTTGTCATATTAATCTTATTTTATTTGCTTGTTGTGGTAATTTCTTTTTAATGTAAGAAATGAAGCACTTAAAATTGTAATTAGTGGGACAGTTTCTAATACAAATGTAGCAAAGGAAGCCACAGCTAAGATTCGCCTTGTGGCTTCAGATACATTATACGAACGTATTTATCGGGTGGTTATTTCCAATGAAGGTATGGCAACACAAGGTACAATTTTATGGATAAACAATTACTGAGTTTGATACTAAGGGACGTTTCGAAGAGGATACTCTCGTCTTTATCAAGCAAACCATTTGCTTGATAAAGACGAGAGTATCCTCGTCGAAACGTCTTTAATATCAAACTCAGTAATTGTTTATCCATAAAATTGTACCTTGTGTTATTATGTTCAATTACTAAATGCTAATCAAAGAAAGTATGGCAAATTTGGTATATATGGACGGTGAAAACGCCCAATCTTACTAGAAAAGTACTGAAGTCCCTGCAAAACACCCATTGGGCAAGCAATGGGCGAAAAAGGCCGGGGTATCACTTACTGGCAATTCGTTATTCATTGATCGAATGCTTAGCTATTGTAGGAACAGTGTGGATTTTAAACGGCGGAAAAGAGGTTGGCAGAAGATTATCTAAGAATTTATTTAGGCTTCAATACCTATGGTAACGACAAATACAAACAGTAAATGGGCCCCTGCCTCCATCAAGTTACATGACTAACATGTCTGCTCAAAATACATTTCCACGGCATAATGTATTTTTGTCCAATTTAAAAATTATGAGAGTGATTTAAAGCAAATGTTTGATAAATAAATTAGTTTGAATATTTTTAGTTCAAATATATCATCAAATCACACAGTTTCCAATCAACATTTCATAGACTTGCGGGGATTCACCAGAGATTCTCTAGAAACGGTTAATCCTGGCCTTATTATCCTGCGCCGAACGAAGTTAGGGTGGGTTTATTGAAACGGGGTTCCAATCTCGAACCAGAAATTTTCTTGAGAAAGACATTTCTCTGGTGACACTTGGTAGCCATTTTCCCGTAAGGGACGAATCACACGACTGTCACGTGAAATGTATTTATTTTAAATGTCTGGATGACCGAATCACTTAAAAATATACACACGCGTAGAAAAATAGATCTTTACGAAAACTTAAATTTTTACATTTAGGATCCACTTTTGTTATGTCAGCGAGTTGACTTTGACTCAAGAATCATTTCACAACAAACAAAACGACGATTCGACATCTTGTTTTGGAGAAAAAGACCCAAAAAGGTTGTCCAATCAGAGGTCAGAATGGGCGGGGCTTACCTGTAAAAAAAATTGAAGATAATGGACGGTCTTTGGCCCCGCGGCTGACTCTGGGAACAAGATTGACGGGGTTCGTCCGATTTCGTTTCCGGAGCATATCTCATAAACCATTAAAGATATCTTTCTGAAACTTTGCACACACATCAACCTATTACAGTAGTTGTACCTTTTGCTATTTAGGAATTTCTGGGATTTATATTTTCTGTGTTTCCATGGAAACAAATTTGACTTAGTTTTTGGTGTACAATTTTGTTTTCGGAGCATATCTCATAAACCGTTCAAGATATCTTTCTGAAACTTTGCACACACATCAACCTATTACAATAGTTGTGCCTTTTGCTATTTAGGAATTTTTAGGATTTATATTTTTTGAGTTTCCATGGAAACGAATTCTTAGTTTTTGGTGTACAATTTTGTTTTCGGGCCATATCTCATAAATCTTTCAAGATATCTTCTTGGCACTTATTTTGAATTTTTCAGATTTGATCATTTTATATGTTTTATGGAAACACATTTGACTGTTCAAGATACCTTTAAAATAATTTTACTTTCAACAACCCATCATTTTATTTTCTGAAATTCAGCATACCGTCCTGATTTTGTTTCTGGGGCATATTTTACTATCTGTTCAAGAAATCTTTTTGAAACTTTGGACAAACATAATCCTATTATATAAAGTATCTTATTTTCTGATTTATAAGTTCATTGTTTAACATACAGCAGCTGATTGAGGAAGAAAAGGGTTGTTGTGCAAACTTTACAGGGATAAGCGACCCTGCCTTGCCGAATTACTATGATCAGAGTATGAAATTCTGTGAATAATATTCCATGTGTAGGAATATGAGATTTGTATAAATATTTAGACTCTGGTTACAACCCCGACATGCTCTGCTAAACAGGGCAAAAACTTTTAGGACCAGTAACACCGTTTGCGAAATCTGATACATTTTTATATTGATTACCAATAGCATAAACAAGTTATTTTTCCTTATTTTTTCCAAACATGTGCAAGGGCGCAGGATGTTGATGACTATAGTCATCTTGTTAATACTTAGAATATAGCTCAGAATATGACCATTCAAAAGCATACCAACGAATCTAACAGTGGCATCGAAACAATTTTGCGACTGAATATTTCAAAGAAGGAAGATACTCCTAACTTTAAATTGAAAGACGTGACAATGGGGCTAGGCAACACATAATATTTGAATTATCAAAATTAATTACACACAATATGCTGAAAAAACGACGTTTGACTGTTTATCTTTATTGGCTTTGGTGTTGGCGGATTCAGATCAAAATTATTTTAAATAATAAAACGTATATAATGAGTTGTGGAAAAAACGATACTTATACTGTACACATGCAATATTTAACAACTATAACTATTTTGTAAGAAGTTTACTTGGTGTATCTTTATGGCATTTAAAATAAATATCCAATAAATAAATGGCCTGGGAATGAATGACTAAATGTTTAAAATGAAATAAAATAAATGATTTTAAAATTGTTTAAAAGCCTATTGCCCCACGTTGACCTGTTTGACAGTACTTTGATACAATATTATAAACTAAGAGATCACTTGTTTAACTTGTATAAGCATGATATATTAAATACCTTTACAGATCTTAGAGATCATTTGCTTTTTTTTCAAAACTACATTATTTTAAATTCATTTACAGATTTTGAATAATAAACTTATTTATAGTCATGGATACTCTGGTGGTTATTAATAGACCTAATATAAAATATATTCGTTCACAATATTATTATTATTGTTACTAGAACGATGTATACACTTCGAGTAAACTAATAATAAAAAATGAAATATTTAATAGTACAAGATAGGCGTTTGTCTATATGCAACTTAATTATGTATTTATTTTACTCATGAAAACACAAGTACTTAGTCATTAACTCCCGGTACCTGGAAGGTACATGGTAGACAATCTAGGTTTTTATTGGTTATCAACAACTAAATAGTAGTGTACATACTGTCAGACATATAATAACTAATATCCCGCATCCCAATTATGCCAACTTGTTAAAGTTAACTTTTCCAAAACTATGGTAGGCTTTAAGCAATTAAATCTTGAAATGTCTGGACCTAAGTGATGAATAGGTAGATCTGTCAAAACTTTACATACAGTCGTATTTGATCATCCCAAATCAAAAGTATTTGTACAAATTAACAAATACCTCCAAGGAACTAATACTTCTTAATGTTGTTTGTTATTACTCTTGGTACTATTTATTAACATGAATAGCAATTTTTATAAAGATATAATTAATATACTTACTCCCAATTACTTTCCGGGGGTGGTAAGTCACCAATAGTTGTTAAGGTCAATGTTGACCAAAATAAAGATGCTAAATATTTCCTTGTGACAGAAGCATATTCACCAACGGGCTGTGGATACGACCACCCTCCTCTGAAGCCTTCTGCTTCAGATATCAAGTAATAAAAAGCAGCAAACCAATGTGCTCCCAAAAAAAGAATGTGGCTGAGATTTGCAACACGTATAAGATTTGGGTAGGCATTCCTCGATTCTAACATGTGTAAAAAGTTGAAAGATCTGTACACTTTGAGAAATCTCATAAAACGTAACATCGGATGAATACCAACTAAAAACTGAAAGAAATCCAGTGGAAGTAGACAAATTATGTCTACATAGAGATATTTGGAATTCACATACTTTCTGGCCAACTTTTTGCTATCGTACACCATTAATCCTTGGTCCAAATATCCCGTTCGAAATTGCACTAATATATCCAAAATATAAATCACATCACTTAATGCATCCAAACTAAACCAAGCTGCTGGGCAACTATCCTGAATTTCCCGGAATGCTTCCCTTGCGATACATGTCCACAAGTTATATAAAACAGCGATTGTCACCACTCCTAACCACCAGAACATAAAACTCCCATGGTGCTGCACCACAAACGTATGTCCGTGATGCAGCGAACGCCAGTGCATGGGGAAGTGCTGTTGATCCTCCTCATTGTCCGAATTTTCATTATTTCTCGAATTTCGTCGAGTGGAAAATTTCTTTAAAAAAGAGTCTTCTCTCTGTAAACCGGGTTTTCTACGCGGAGCTTGCATTTCTTGTGCTGCCCGTAATGTGTTCCGTAGTCGTCGCCATTTTGCACCTGGAAAAATCCCTCCGCGCCTTAGCATAGCACGGGGCTTTTTGTTGCCGTGAGAATCAACAGAGCCATCGGACCCCCTTGATGAGTGCTCACTGTTTTCATCCGGGTTTTCCGTGGCGTCAACCACGTGATCTGGGCCAATGCCTCTAAGTTTAGCAAGTGCGGTATCTTTTAATTCACAAAGTTCACTCATTTTAAATAAAATAATGAATGGCATGCGGAATGATAACGCTTGTTTATGGAAATTTGTGTCGATTCACTAGAAGTCAGACACAGTGAGAATTACATTTGGATCAATATTGGTTTATTTCTAAGCTAGCCATAGTACACATGAAACTTGGACTTCTTTACTACATTGACTCCATCGCTATATTATAGTCACTGATGTCTGCGGTCTCCGATGACTAATTTATGTAAGATCATTAGGAGGTCTTCAACTCTATTATATGAATCATAACAACATGTATGATGTATATATCTACTTGCTGGGTCCACACAAACAGAACAATTAACACATTTTCTTTTTATAAATATCCCTTGCGCTGACTGCCGTTAAAACCTGAAAAATAAATTAATAAAATAAGTTCAAGATAAATGCAATGACATTCCAGTGCATTTAAAAGTCAAGTAATTGGTAATAATATATTTTCTTCGATTGATAAAGACCAGTGTTCAAACTGTCCAATGCTCTAATTTGTTAAGAGCAATTGACTTAGTAAACACTCGCGCACTCTGTCATATTCACTACATATAATATCTCTTAAGGACCATGGCCTATCTTAGTTGGTGTTCTTGGCACGTCTCCATTAGCCCAATTGGTGCAGAAAAATGGGACGCTAAACCTCATTTCGTTTATACATTAATTAGATAAATCAATCTTTTGCTGTAAGAAACTTCATAATCCTAATATTGCCAATCTTATTTTCCATATCATATACTGGTAAACATTACTGAAAATAGCATACATAAAATCAATAATTCATTTGATGACATCTTTTGTATTTTGTATTTAAGAGTTTAATATCCGCAGGGGCCTCAAAACGAATTCTTATTTATACACATTTATATGATTAAGAAAGTCAGGAATTTTATTTCTGTATCAGATTTTTAACGCCAAACATAATGCTAATGCCTAAAACAATTGGAGATCGGATATAGAATACCAAATGAAGGATGTAATTGAGTGAATTGTTGTTTATTGCAATAGTTTTAGGGAGATTATGGCAATTTATTTAAATTGTGAACTTTCTGCCAAAGAAATTATTATTAATCTAAATTACAATAAACGGTTGTTGAAAATATTATCATGTATTACTATTAAAAAGAGAATATATGAAGACTTTAGACCCGGGTGTTTTTACAAAAAGGCAACAAGCAGTATAACATTTTCTATGACGTTTTGAATTATATGCGGGTTATACACATGTATTTCAAGTTACATCAAAATATTAAAATTGTTACCTCTACAGGTTCCACAGCCTTAATACCGGTATACCATATTTTTACACTTTTTTTAAATCGGGTAATAATTGTGACCTTCAGCGGGAGCACACGCTAATAGAGGCCGTACAATCAGGGGCTATTATTCAAGAAGTTCCGATCCGATATGCGCATATGTCGAAAGGAACCAAGAGCTATATGTTATAAACATGCATTCCAAGTTTCATTAAAATCAAATTAAAAGCGTGCCCTCTACAGGGTCCCCAACCTTGATATACCCTTGAACTCAGCCTTCATTATGGTGTAACGGTAATATAATCAAACGGTTTTGTAAATCGGATAACGTGAACTCCAGGGTGACTTTAAGCTAAAAATGGCGATTTTTCGTTTTATCAGGGGCCATAATTCAGGAAGTTACCCCGCCGATCTTTATGCGATAAACTTGTATTTAAACTTTCATCTAAATCGGATCAAAATTGTGACCTTTACAGGGTCAACAACCTTAGCCATTTTGTCCGTCAGTTTTGGTCGGATTTTCACGAAATTCGAACTAAACCTTTATTACGGTGTACCGGGATATAATCAAACGGTTTTTTAAATTGGAGAATAATTGTGATCTCTCTCGAGACCACAAGCTAAAAATGGCGATTTTTCGTATAATCAGGGACCATAATTAAGGCATTACGGTCCGATATGCGCAAATATTGAAAGGAACTAAGAGTAAGATCTTTGGGTTATAAACATGCATATCACGTTTCATCAAAATCGGTTCAAATTGTGACCTCTACAGTGTTCACAAGCTTTAAACGTGACTTTTCGTACACTCAGGGGCAATGACCCATGAAGTTACGGTCCGATATATGTCAATATCAAAAACAATGTTCTTATGGTGCTAAACCTATATTTCAAGTTTCATTGAAATCGGATAAAGATTGTGACCTGTAGTGTGTTCACAAACAGTTGTGGACGGACAGGGGCGACGACAATATATTAAAAACAGAAATTAAAATTGAATATTGGTCCATTATTACATATCTAAATTGCAAAGAACGTTTGTTGAAAATATTATCGTGTATCAATATTGAAAACAGAATAATATGAAGACTTTAGACCGGTTTTTTTTTTACAAAACGTCAACAAGCTGTATAACATTTTATATTAATGACGTTTTGAATTTTATTAAAGAATCTATGTCTTTAACTTAATATTTTCGATAATATTCAACATTAAAAACACAAATTAAAATCGTCTATTAGCCCATTTCATTATATATCGATGTTGTTATGTTGCCATGAAAATGTGGGATCCCAATATCCAATATTTTAGACACAATGGACGTTTAAAATATGGCACTACACTATCGTTTCTGGCGCAAAACCAACCAACAACGAAAAACAAATAGTACGGTAATTGTTGTTCCACAAATATTATTTAAAAAACGTAAAGAATTAGCATATTAGGCGTACTCGATTGTTGTTCAGTTTGGGCGGTTAGCGTATTTCACCGAACGTAACTGATTAGAAATTAAATTTAAAAAAAAGAATAATGCATATAAATAAAATAAAAACCAAGTACGAACAATCCAAACCATAAGACAGAATTCGAAGTCCTAAAAACATTATAGGCAAAATAGTGTAATCAGCAAATGGTCTGCTCCTCGTGTAAAAAAAAAATGCACGACAATCATTGGTAACAGGTGTCCGGAAGAGTAAGCTTACACCCATATTATATTAAATTGTGCTTGTACACCAATTGATGTTCCTAAAAATAGAGCCATACGCCCTTTAAGTACCATATTTATACGCCCACATTCTCATGTTGATGTATTATGCCGTTGCCCCTGTCCGTCCGTCCGGATGTCCACAATTGTTTGTGAACTCTCTACAGGTCACAATTCTTATCCGATTTTGACGAAACTTGAAATATAGGTTTATCCCCAAAAGATCTCGGCTGCTTTCGATTTTGGCATTTATCAAATAGAGACTCATGAATTATGGCCCCTGATTGTACGAAAAAGCACGTTTTTAGCTTGAGGAGCCTATAGAGGTCACAATTTTGAACCGATTTTGATGAAATTTGACATGCATATTTATAATTCAGAGATCTTGGTTTCTTTTGATATTTGCGGCTATCGGAACGTGATTTCCTGAATTATGGCCCCTGATTGTCCAAAAAAAATAACCCCTTTTAGCTTGTGGTCCCTCTGGAGGTCACAATTATTATCCGATTTAAAAAAAAAACGTTTAATTATATTACCGTTACACCCAAAGGAAGGGTGAGTTCGAATTTCGGGAAAATAGGACCAAAATGGACATACAAAATGGCCGCCATTTGTACGCGAATACTGTTAAAAAAATGGTATATCAAGTTTGTGGACCCTGTACAGGTCCCAATTTTGATTCGATTTTGATGAACTTGAAATTCATAGTGATAACCCAAAGATCTTACTTGGTTTCTTTCGATATTTGCGCTTATCGGATCGTAACTTCCTGATTTATGGCCCCCGATTGTCCGAAAAAAATCCCTACGGTCCCTCTGGAGGTCACGATTATTATCCGATTTAAAAAAAAAACGTTTGACTCTTATCACCGTTACATCCTACGGAACGTTGAGTTCGAATTTCGAGAAAATCCGACCATAATTGCCAGACAAAATGGCAGCCGTTTGTACGCGAATAGTGTAAAAATATAGTATATCAAAGTTGTGGACCCTGTAGAGGTCACGATTTTAATTGGATTTTGATGAAACTTGTAATGCATGTTTATAACCTAAAAGTCTTGATTCTTTTCGATATTTGCGCATATCATATTGTAACTTAATAAATTATGGCCTTTGATTGTAGGAAAAATCACTTTCGGTATTGCTTCTTCTCTATCCATCGTGTCCTGTCTGGCAGTGCCAGCACTATCTTTTTTCAAGCATTCACACATGATCCATTGCCCACCCACTTTACTACGGTGTCCTACTAATACTTCTTTAGTTATCCTTTTCTAGAATGAACAATAAAAGAATTCTGGAGCGTACAAACCTAATTCCATACATCACGATCAAAGATAGCCATGCAAAGCGTGGAAATACGCCAACGTAACAGCTATGCCTCGGAAGCTGCTTATCCAAAATGAAAACTTGGATTTTGACAAAATTTGATAAGAAAAAATCCCTCCAATAAATCAAAAAGTGATGCATCTCCCATGCATAGAGAAAATTATGGGGTAACTTCGGAACAGAAGGTAACGGAACGTTGGATGTTTATAGGGTCTGTCTTCTTATGACCTCAGTGCTTTACCAGTCTTTAACAAATAAATCCATAAAGTTTTTGGCAAGGAGCATAACTCTGGACCGTACATGTTCAGTAGTATATGAAGATCTGACTACTTGTACTGGAAGACCGTGTCATGGGTCGTAGGCTTGTATGAGCGGCTCTTGACCTATGACGTTAGACATTTTTTTACTAAATTAGCGTTGGCGTTTCTAGTGGTTCACCCACAGTTCCGTGCATGACACGCCACGAAGTCGCCGTAACAGACTGTTTCATTTGCTAATCCCACACATCATTCAGAAAAAACGTAAATCATAACCTTTCCAGATCCTAGTGTAGTGAAGACAAAACCCCCCCCCCCAATATTTAGAACTATAAAGAACAAAACGAAATATGTTCTGTGTTTTAATCAAATTGATGAAAAATATTGCCTCTACCGCATTAACAGGGTTTTCGGGAAAACTTCGTAACTGTGAAACTGGGGTAATTTCAGGTCAGAACGTCGAGGAACGCTGAATATCGCGTTGGTTCATCCTCTCATGACCACAGTGCTTTACACCAAATATGAAAAGAATTCATTACAATCTCTAGCCTCTTTTGCATTCATAATATTTTCGTGGTGGGGATGGGTAACTCTGGAACTAAAGGTCGCGCAACGCTTCATATCGATAGGGTATGTCCTCTCATGATCACCAAATGTGAAAAGAAGCCGCATAAACTGTACCTTCTACAGCATTCACAAGGTTTTCTTAAATGAGAAATAACTCTCACAATGTCTCGGGATGTTCAATTTCGATGTAATTCGTCACTTCATGACCACAAATCTCAACACCAAGTTTTAAACAAATCCGTCAAAACTTGCAACCTCGTTAACAAAGTTTTCGGTAAAGGGGGCATGGCTCCTGAACGGGTAGTCGGGTAATTCCGATGGTTTATCCACTTATGACCCCAATGCTTTCCACCAAATGTTAAAAACGATCCTTTAAAAATAGCTTTTATCGCGTTCACAAGGCTTTATGGGAAATAACTCTGACACGGAAGTGGCATATAAAATGAAATCATACTGCTTTGCATAAATAATTCAATAATCAAATATAAATATGCCAATGTATGATAAACCTATTCTCGATTTGGTTTAAACATACTAACTAACACAGCCTCGAGGCACTCGAAATTCTAACCTCCGCTTGTACCCTCTTCAGTTATACCGCCACTGACAAAGTATTACCGTATTGTTGTACTGATGTCAAAGAAGTAAGTACATTTGACAAATGTGATAATTTAGTGAAATATTTAATTGACTTTATAATTATGTTTACAGTACATACCACAATCACCAATGATTTCTCCACTGACTTTAATTTTAATCCTTGTCTAATGGCCGACTTTAATCTTTCCCAAGTTGTCGTTGGGTAGAACGCTTTCTACCACAGATGGTAGACCGACTTTAATCTTTCCCAAGTTGTCGTTGGGTAGAACGCTTTCTACCACAGATGGAGCAATATATGTGGCAACCTCTTGCTCAAAAGCAGGAATGGGGTTCATGGAATACTTGAGATACACAACCAGGAAGTAGAGACAACTAAACATGCAACTATCAACCTATGAATAACCTTGGCACTTGCTTCGTGACCTGGGTTTGTATAATCAGCAATTTCCTGCGTTGAATTGAGTTTCCTCGAACTCAAAGATATGTACATGTTAGGAAAACACTTAAAAACGGATATGACACTCTAGTAAATACTATAGATCCTACACACAAACCAGGCTTTAACAAAATCCAGTCTGAATAGGACTATCTAGTGTTTATTGTCGTTAATATTTACTCTATATAGCGTATAAAATGGGTATTTGAAACCATATTCCCTTCTGGTGTTCACAGAAATTCCAACTGTGTGACATCATAAACCCTGACTGGGTTTTTATTAAGTTAAATAAGTTATTTATATCTAGATTAAAATTGTATTTAATAAGGTAAACAATACATGGAGGAGAAAATAAAGTATATCTTCGAAAGAGTGTATTAACGCGGCATTTTGAAAGATCGATAAAGAGCTTACAGTCAAATTACTTCACCCTAAGAGCCGGGACAACCCATTTCAATAAGTCTGTAGCGTCGACTGCCATTGTTAAGACATCCCAAACTAAGCTGTCGACAAACTTAGCTGTTTACAGCTAGCTCCGCCTAGCTCTGCCCAAGAACATACCCTCATCTAATTAACCGACATTTTAATTCTTACATCAAGTTTAGACGAAAACACTGAGTATGCTTTTAAACATTTTTAGAAGTATTTATTGCTCTTCTATTGTCATATTGAATGAAATGAAATATGTTTATTTAGCCGTTGTGTGTGTGAAACTAGATCCGAATCACAAAATAGTCCTCTAATTATTCAATATGGCGGCGCCCATGAAGGATAATTTCACAGAAGGCGGTTATGTTTGCGAAGACAAATTTAAGAGTATCTAACCCATTTCGAAAAATAAACTAGAGTAAAGGCAGTTTACAATGGTAAAGAGTGTATTGCAATATTCCCAACAAGCACATATTATATATCGCTTTTACCGGAGTGGCAGAAATTGACATTTTGACGCGTGAGTTTACATTAAACACGTGCTTCGGGTTATTTTTACTCTGTTGTGTACACAAGTCGTAGTCCAGTGTCGATAGTTTCCACCCTAAAATGATCACGTGGGCGTTTTAAATGGACGTCATGTAATGGCAGTGATCATATTCTCGAAGTATGACGTAGATAGATCGCAGCGTGCAGTTTGTTGTTAAGATTGTTACGATAATAAAAACACCGCCAACACCAACGCTACTGCTGCAATATACGTCCACATTCCTGCTTTGGTTGATATGGTATTATTAAAAATGACAAAATATATCTTGCTTTTATTCGCCCTATTCTAGAATATGCTGATATTGTATGGGATAACTGCTCAATGAAAGATTCTGATCTACTAGAAAGTGTCCAGACTGAAGCGGGTAGAATAATAAGTGGCCTTAGAAGAAATTCATCTAAAACTAATTTATACAATGAACTGGGATGGGAATCGCTATCCAATCGCAGAAAAAAACACATATTAATTTATCTATACAAAAAAAAAAAAATCTTTGCCCCAGCTATCTGTCTGAAGTCTTTAACAAATTTAAACCATTAGTTTCCAATTATAACCTTCGTAGTGAATATCAGAACCTCAATCCACCATTTTGTAAAACTACTTCGTATTCTAATAGCTTATTTCCCTGTACAATTAAACTTTGGAACGATCTACCTGAACTTATTAAAAACTCACAAACGTTAAGTACATTTAAATCAGGCCTTTCACGTGTATATCCTTTAATTAGACCACCCTTATATTATAATACTGGAAATAGAAAAGAGAATACTATTCATTGTCAATTAAGAAATAAAGCTAGCAACTTAAATAATCACTTATTCCACCATTTTCTGAGTGACACAAAAGTGTGCCCTAACTGTAATTCTACAGACGAAGATAATTACCATTATTTTTTCATATGTCCAGCTTACTCTGCCACAAGAACAACTCTCCGAAATAATACAAAAGCTTAGACTAAATGTTACAATGGATCTAATTTTATATGGCAACACCGATATTCCAGATGATACCAATTTTAACATATTTGAAATAGTGCATAAATTTATAAAAGATAGCAAGCGGTTTTGAAACTTTAATTATTAAAACACTATGTCTACATTATGTAATATTTTTATATTCTAATAACCTTAAATGTAATTATAATATACATGTATATCAAAACATTACACTCCATGAAATGTATATATGTTTGTAATTCACTACCTATACATATGTTTACCATTGATTAATGTAAAAAAATTAAAACTATTTTATATGTTTGGAGAGAACTTATATAGGCATTTGCCTGTTCTTCAATCCATTTCAGTTTATTGAATAAAATATTGTTTAAACTATTAAAAATGAAGAGAATGAAATATGAAATGGCTACATCGACTGCACAAGAGACAAAGAAGGCTAAGTGTTTGGTTTTCTTTGCCAAAATATACAGACTAATTAATAATTAAACAAGCCAACAGTGAGGCTGATGTCCCCCGCCGAAATCCCAAAATAATAAGATGACACATATTAATTAATCGAACATTTATTTTTTTCAAAATATTAGCTTTAGTTCAAAATATTAATTATTGACTTAGTCAAGACATTCGCCTAATGATCATCTTCATCAAGTTCAAAATTCTACCTCAATTAAAAGCAGAGTTATGTTCCAAAGTCTTGACCAATTAAAGTGATTATCACTCCTAAGCCTAAGCAGAAAATTTGCACATTTAACTCAGTCAAGGTAATGATAAAATGAATCTATACTCTGAGTTACACTGCTATCACTTCATTACAACTAAAGTTATCGAACCCCAAAGCATCAACCAATCAGAGTGCTTATCGTTCTGCTTACCCTGAGCAAACTTGGTCAATATATCGGTGTAATAAAGCTAAAGCTATACACCAAGTGTCCTCACTCTCCCTTAATCAAAACTTAATAAGCATCAACCAATCAAATTGCTTATCTTTGCTTACCAAGAACAGAACATGCTCATTATCAAACTCAGTCAAGGTATTGATGTAATGAAACTACACACCACCAAGTTTCTTTATTTCACTTAATTAGAATTAAAGTTATCGGGCCCCAAAGCATCAACCAATCAAATTGCTTGCACCTGCTTTAACTAAGCAGAAAATGCTCATCTTCAAATTCCATCAAGACATTGACCTAATAAAACACTCACACTAAGTTTGAACATTCTAACTCAATTATTATTCAGTTCCAAAGTCTCGACCAATCAAATTGCTTATTCTCTGCTTACCCTGAGCAGAAAATGCTCATTATCGAACTTAGTCAAGGTATTGATGTAATGAGACTATACACCAAGTTTCGTCACTCTCACTTAATAACAACTAAAGTTATCGTGTCCCAAAGCAGCAACCAATCAAATTGCTTATCCCTGCTTACCCTAAGCGGAAAATGCTCATCTTCGAACTCCATCAAGGTATTGCCATAATAAACACCTACACTAAGTGTGAACATTCTAGCTCAATTAGAACGAGAGTTATTGTGTCCCAAAAAGTGTGACAGACAGACAGGCAGACGGCCGAACCCATTTTAATAGTCCCCTGCTTTCTTCGAAAGGCGGGGGACAAAAAAATAGGCTTGACACCGCCCAGGGGTTCGGGGCATACACCATAATACTAGTTGCTAGGAACAAATATGTCAAGATGATCCTTTCCCAATTGCAGTCTGTAGACGATAAATGCAAATATTTGGCGTGGGTCTGCCTCTGTTGGAGATGAAACATAATTAGGTACACAACTGGTATTGAATTGATTGATATGCTGAATAAAAGGCGGAGGGAACTATGATGTATTTAATTTGGTTACACTTATGACAGCCCACTGAGAAAAAACGAAAGAAGGATATTTTATCTATCAGCTATCTTTCAGGGATTCTTTTGTATTTAAAGAGGAGATGCAATTTGAAATGACGCGTTCGGTGACTAAAACAACTCATTGATAGATTTGTAGTTATAAAATCTCCATGATTAAACAACGAAGGGAGGCTTTTAAAATATCTTAGGGGTTGTAAGAGTAATGAACCCCGAGACCCCTTGCACTTTTATATAGAAGATGTGTAAAATTCGGTTGTTGAATTAAAAACTTGCATCTCATTAAAACAAACTTAATAACCCAAAATATGTTCCATAAATTGTAAGAATGCTCTGTTAGGCAAATAACGATCATCACTTGTATTGATAAGAATTCTATATTATACTGATCTGTTCTCCTCAATAAATATCTTCAATAAATGTATCGAATGGGTGAAGCGTTGGTTGCTTTCCCTCGTGTCATCCCCGGCAATACTATATACCGGAAAACAACCGGAAAACATCATTTTATACTGAATACCGGAAAACACCGGAAAACCACTAAATACCGGAAAACACACTTAATACCGGAAAACACCCTAAAAATATGTCGTGATGTCGAGTTATAATTATATACCCTGATCCTTGGGTTGGTCAAGAAACTTCCCTTAAATTTTGCAGTGTGGTTTCTCTCTGTCGGTAGTACAGGACAAAGGGTATGTCAAAATACAGTGTCTAGGGTTAGGCTACGGTTTAGGGTGGTGGGGACGGGTTAGGTTTAGGGTAAGGTTAAGGGTTAGGGTGGTGGAAACGGGTTAGGGTTAGGCTCTGGGTTACATATTTAGGGTGTTTTCCGGTATATAGGGTGTTTTCCGGTATTTAGTGTTTTTCCGGTGTTTTCCGGTATTCAGTATGAAATTGTGTTTTTCCGGTTGTTTTCCGGTGTTTTCCAGTATATAGTATGGCCCTGTCATCCCCGAGGAACAAACATTCTTTAGGATTTAGTTTATTGATTTTTGTTGACCTCAATAACTTTAAATACATGATAATATATTAGTTTAGTGCTGATTTATTGATATCTAAAAGGGTTAATAATTACGGGAAACGGAACATGCTTGGACATGTATTTTAATTACATAGCAATACCAGGGGATAATCCAGTTAGTATGACAAAGGCTAACCGCTTTAAGCCACCACAAAAAGACAAATATTGATTTTAGGCATATTTTTAAAAACCATTATGATTGGCCGGAAATTAAATATTTACTATACAACGATGCAGAAACCACCTTATTCGGATGGGACGAAGAACCGAGGTCCCGTGTACGCATCGGCGTGTACCTAAAAGTCCCTTAGCAGTTGTAATTCGATATAAGAGTAGGCCGTAGCGCCCCAGCCCAGTTTAGGAGCAGAACGATAGGCCGTTAAACTTCATTTCATTTTATTTCAGAAACCACCTTAAAAGGAACATACAAGGTATAATATTTTATTATAAAGTAGACGTTTTAAAGGGAATTGGAAATTGTGAGTATTTAGGGAAAGTCTCAAACATACAAACCCAAATTCTGGCTCCAATGGAGTTATAGAAAGATCTCTACTGATGCCTTGCTGTGCAGTGAGCCAGGAGGTGACATTATAAAAAGGTGTCGGGAACTGTTTAATTCAAGGAAGCCAAGAAATTAAGCAAAGCTGTTGTAAATACCCGCCCAGCAGACAATTAAATTAAGACATCAAAGGATAGATACAATTATTAACTAGCATCGGTCTGCTATTGACTGACAAAAAAGGGTTATGATTTCAAAAAAAAAATATGCTGGAGTCAAATTGAAGACGGAGGGGGTTACCGGATCCCAGTATCTATAATATGCCTAGAATGTAGTCGTTTGTCCAATTATTAAATGAAGGTCCGCTTTGGAGAGAGCGATCGGGTGTAAAGAAAAGTATTCGTTTACACCAGACAATTTCAAGGCCGATACAAGACGACAAAGGAAGAACACCCCTGATGTATTTCAAAGTGCAAATAATATCCTGAATCAACATGATTTTCAATGTGACGCAATCGCTGGTACTTATTATCAGCAACTATTCAGCATCAAATATCCATAAGTTAAAGCCAACCTCGTGGTTTTTACGCTGGTCCTCCGGCCTCCCCCCACTGCTAAAGAACCCTACACGCAATCGAATTATGGAATTAAAATTGAACCATTATGTTAGTCCCGAAATGAGCTTGTTAGTATCGAGTGGACGTTACCCCCCCCCCCCCCCATAAGTTAGAACTACCACGTGAAATAACAGTAGATATTGACGGCGAAATGTCAACTTTTTGCATTTATAGAGCAGCTTACAGTTGGAACCAGTATGCTATATACATTCGTTGCAAAAGTACCAATGACCAGACACCATGCCTGATAACCAACCTTAAAGATATTCACCGAAAGAAGGGAGAAGCAGAAATATTCTAGGTGGATGGGCTTATTGGGTGAAAAGACAAACTTAAGTCCGGGGATATGAAATTAATTAGTATTTTTCTGTGGTTTCATGTGAATTAACTTATTCTGTTTGTAGATGTACATGAAGAAAGGCATCTATTTTAAAATATAATAAATCCCGTATTACAGTAATCCAAAATCATTATTATTCAATTTAATCTTATTCCTCATAATATAGAAATACATATCTAGCATAAAAATGTACATAGCCTGCAACATTTTGGGGGCCTTTTTACATGCATATCTATTGTAAGTTGTAAACCCTTGTACTATTACTGTGGTAATATTCCAATAATATCAGTGTTTATCAATCAACTGGATGTTCATATTAAGATACTTAAACAGGCATTATGCGAGAGCTAAATCTGCCTATTGCAAGTCGTTCTTTACGTTTTTATTTAAACAGATTTGAACCCGATCTGCGGTTGAAAGGCTGTTGATTATTTTTATACGTCTAATTTCATAATATGTCTATATGTCGCCTATAGCCGCAAATCTTAAATGATAATCTTGAAACTGTACATGCTTATTCCTGATATCCCATTTTTGGGGATGCATGCCCGACCCACAGGGAAAGAGAAGCGCCCAATCTCGTCCCCAGATTCAGCCGCGGGGCCGGAGGCCTCTGGGGCCAAAGACCTACCATTATCTTCAAATTTTTTTACAGGTAAGCCCCGCCCATTCTGACCTCTGATTGGTCAATCTTTTTTGGGTCTTTTTCTCGAAATCAAGATGTCGGATCGTCGTTTTGTTTGTTGTGAAATGATTCTTGAGTCAAAGTCAACTCGCTGACATAACAAAAGTGGATCCTAAATGTAAAAATTTAAGCTTTCGTAAAGATCTATTTTTCTACGCGTGTGTATATTTTTAAGTGATTCAGTCATCCAGACACTTTAAATAAATACATGTCACGTGACAATCGTGTGATTCGTCCCCTACGGGAAAATGGCTACCCAGTGTCACCAGGGAAATTTCTTTCTCCCAAATTTTTCTGGTTCGAGATTGAGGAGCGCCCTTTATTTATCGTCTACAGACCGCATTTCTGAACAGATCCACTTAAAACTTTGGATACTTACTCCTTATACACTACGGATTATCACTAATGTTTCTGGTGCATGTCCTTCTCCAGGGGTAAATCAATGACCATCCTTTTTGTATTTATCGCCTATAGGCCACAATTCTTCATCGATCGTCTTAATGGTACATGCCCGTTCCCCAGGGGCAGAAAAAGCCCATTTTTGCTTTATGTGCCTATGGGTTGCCTACAGACAACAATATTTAATGCATCATCTTGTAACTTGGCATATTATGTGTCCCTTATAGCCTAAGGACGGCAACTAATGGTTTTGGGGCATGTCTCGATCCCAAGAGGCAGAGCCACGACCACTTATTGTGTTTATCGGAAAATCCCGACGAGATTGGACAGGCTACCCTACCCCTTGTCACGTTCAAGCTGTTAGTAAAAAGGTATTTCGTTCCAAAGTTCCAACCAATCAAATTGCGTTTTTCTGCTTAGCCTTAGTAGAAAATGCGCATGATTGAAGCGTAGAAATGGGACGGCTGCGTATGATGCGAGTTGGCAGTCTCTACTTCCGGTTACTGTCAAGATGCCGGAAAGCAATTGTTATCTTGTTGAATGATTCGCTTGCCACACGAGAAACCGTGGTCTCTCATTTCATTGATTCAACCTCTAACGATTCAATATGCGTATTCAGCGAACTACACAATTTATCAAGTTTGATTTGAATTTGGCGGAATTAACTTCATTAAGACTTTTACACACTGGGGCCTGTTTCACAAAATTTTAACTTAAGATACAATCCAAATTTTAGTACATACTTAAATCTGATTGGCTAAGCGCTAAAATCAATCTAATACTATCCAATCGAATTACTAAAATCGGATTTTATCTTAGTTAAAATTTCGTGAAACAGGCCCCAGATCATTTACAAATTATTTTATTTTTTGATTATTGATTAGTTTACTATACGCAATATTTATAAAAAAAAATAGTAATGTCTTTGGATTTTGTGGATCTCTTGTATATTGCAAATGTTAATCTACATAATTATAAGCGTTTAAATCCACAACTTTTTATATTTCAAATTTATGATTTCCATTAAGAATTATTTTGTTCCAATTCACAGACCGACAAATGTTCTTGGTAGTCTATGAGAACTGTACATGGTACCAATCTAAACTTAATCTGGAGATCTAATTCACTCTTTATTTTTTAAAGTCTTCTTTTGAAAGATCAGTTTGCTTGTAATTTCAACAATATTTACAATAAACCTTGAATGTAGAAATTTGAAATGAAACCAAATTCTAAATGTTTTCCCGGACAGCAATTAGAATGACTAAACATTGCTCCTGGCCAGGCCCTCCGCCCTGCACCGCACACAACATAGGAGACTAGGAAAATGTTCTCGACGAACACTGGGATGGAACTCGCGACCTCCAGATAAGCGAGACAGCGTCTTACTCACTGTGCCTCCCAATAGAAAAAAATACAATATCTTGTGCCCATTTCCCTGTTATATATCTAATTACAGTTCTTTTGAACTAGGCAGGCCTATATTATGAGGCCTAGTTTTATTTTAATTGTACAAATCCTCACAAAATGTTGTAAGATATCTTGCCTGATTATCTTTTAAGAACTGATCAACTATTTTTTTTTTTGAAATATGTAGACATGTATCACAAGGATTAGTATTTTTTTATAAATTTTACAAGTGTTTATAAAAATGCGCTGATAAAATTCGGCCTGCATATCATGGCCTTTTTTGACAGCTGGTCAGTTTTTAGATAAAAAGTTAGGAATATAACACAAAGGTAGGTAGGCCTATATTAATTTAACGTTACAAAAATGCAGTGCTTATCATGTAGGGCTGTATATCAATAGGCCTAGTATTAATTTTTATTTTTCACAAAAAACAGTGAGATATATTCTGCCTGCATATGACTCTTTTTTAAGCAATATGTAGACATATATTATATCATTATATTAGAGTTCAAAATTCTGCAGCACGGCTTGTGACTCACACACGTCTCCGTGAACATATCACCCCTGTTCTTCGAGATCTTCACTGGCTTCCCATTTAGCTAAGATGTCGCTTTAAAGTTGTATGTTTAACTTTTAAATTAATTTTCGATTCTTCCGCCCCTGTATATTTGAAAGAACTTATTTGCATACAAACACCCATGCGTTTAACAAGATCATCAGAAGCTACCAGACTCAACTTGCCAACTATGAAATCCAACAAAACATTATGGGGATAGAGCATTTATGCACAGTGCACCGAAGGCTTGGAATGAATTACCCGCTACAATTAGAAACATTAAAAAATATGACTCCCTTAAATCGTCCTTAAAATCATTTGTGTTTAAGGACTATTATAATCAATTCTAATTGTTTCAGTTATGTTTAAATAATTTACTTTTACTTTTATCCACAACATTGTACAGCGCGGTGAGATATCATTTGTATATTGTTATGCGCTTTATAAGAATAAATTATTAATATTATTAGGCCTAGTATTAATTATTTAATTTGTAGAAATTCTGAGAGATATTCTGCCTCCATATCCTGACTTTGTTTTTGACAGCTGATCATTCGTAGGTCTATCTAATAAAACCTATTAATATATTTTTTTAAATCTGTGGATAACCATAAAATAAAAAAAATAATTAAAAATTATATTCAACAATGCGTGAGTATTGGCTGAACAGCTCAATGGTTAGAATCAATTGGTCCATTTCTTTTTTGACAAATCACATAATACTACTTGTTCTCGAATCAAAACACGTGTGCTGCTACGAACATTTTTCTCTGATCTTCACTGCGATAAAACCTCGAATATAGTCCCAACATATTAATTATAAAAACCTGGAGTACAAACTCAACAAAATCTGATAAGAATTCCTATGACGATATAAAAACATGAGAGGTGTATATATATAGTGACACACATTCAAATGAGAAACACAAAACCCTAAGAGTTAGGCCTATTATTATTGAATGACGACACATAGTAAAATTACGAACGGCACAATATTTACATTTAAGTACATTAAAAAAATATTATGATATCTGAGAAGCCTTTATATAATCTAAATCGGGTATTTAGGTTTTAAGAGCAAATGAGTAGTCTTTTCATTCATAACTCGCCTCCTCTATTACTCCTTACAGGACTGGATTATACCGGAAGTCACTTGTGCCAAACCATCTTCGCGCAGGCGCTGCACAACATAATACAACGTCATAACGCTAACCTCGTCGGGTGGACATTCCGTATGTATATTTTTCTATGATTAAACAAATTAAATTTTCCTACAATATTTAGTCAAGACTACAACATATAATACAATGTCCGAAACTGAACAACTGCACGGAGTCAAATTTTGACGTTAATTAAAACAGCTGCCATCTAAACAAAATCCACAAGAGTAAATTTTTTTGTTAAAGACAGCTCAATTTTCGTCAAGGTCGCTCAGATGTAAATAAGGCTAGGGCAAACTTTAGAGCAATCAGACTTGGGGAAAGCCCCCAAACGTTTGGGTAGATTTTTGAAAATTATATTTTCCAAGTATGGATCTTTATTTCAGTTAAGTTTCAGCCATGTACCTGGTGACGATATCATTAGCCCCATGGGGAGATATCGGGCTTGGTCTGACTTGGGGAAAAGCCCCGGGAAATTTGGTAAGATTTGTGAAATATTTACTCAGCTATGGATACCTTTGCACCTAGAAAGTTTCAGCCATGTAACTTATCACCTAATTTTTGGCCCCTTGAACGGTATAATATAGTAGAACAGCGTTGTCAAGACTACACTAGGCACGATTCAGACACTGGGACAATAGTTCGAAGATTTCATAAACATTAAGGTTTAATATTTCTTTTAATTTTTTTATCTTTTATTCATTCATTCAACTTGTGTGACAAAGTATACTCTGGTATAAATCAAATGTGGATATTAAAAAATTCAAAAGAATTACTTGATGGTTTGCAATCTAGATCCCTTGCTTCAGTTTCATCTATTCAAACGTTTGACTTTTCTACTTTGTACACTAAAATTCCTCATAGTAAATTAAAAGCCCGGTTGAAAGACATTATTCACAGTTCTTTAAATGACATCTAGAAGCACGGTAATTATTCATAACAAAACACAACACAAGGTATATATGGATATAACTACTTCTCTATTATTGTTTAAATCCAAGTTGCATTTGAAAGCGCTTACGTAAGGCTTTTCAAACCATGTTACGGCATGTAGTTGAATTTTTCCAATTTTTAAAATTAGGTGTGTTAAGATGAAATTTATATCATTTTTTAATTGAAATATTGTAAAATAGTACAAATTGTTGACCAGAATAAAGATTGGAACATCTTAATCAATTACAACAAGAGTGTTATTGGGGCTTTAAATAATAGAGAAGTAGTTATATCCATATACCTTGTGTTGTGTTTTGTTATGAATTATTTTTTCGTCTAAATCGGGTACTGCTAGATATCAATATTTAGTTGTAAATTATAATTCTTTATATTTCGTTAAGTATCACAGTGATTCAAAAAACAAATACACGGTCATCAAGATAATTCAGATGTTGGATTTTTTAATTGATAACATCTTTGTTGAAATTTGAGGGGAAATATATCAGCAAGTGGCTGGCATCCCAATGGGCACCAACTGTGCACCTTTGCTTGCTGATCTGTTTCTCTATTCCTATGAAGCTGAGTACATTCAGATGCTCGTAAAAACAAATAAACGATCAGTCAGACTTTTTAATTTCACTTATCTATATATCGATGACGTTTTAGCCCTTAATAAGCCTAAATTAAGTGATTATGTAGATTTCATATATCCTGATGAGCTCGAAATTAAAAATACCACTGACAGTGACAATTACGCTTCCTACTTGGATCTGGGTCTCGATTTTGACAATTGCCATAAACTGAGTATTTAATTGTAGGATAAGCGTGATGACTTTGACTTTCCGATTGTTAACTTTCCATTTATTAGTAGTAACATTCCAATATCACCAGCTTATGGAGTGTTTGAGTCTCAGCTAAATCGTTACGCGAGAGCTTGTTTATTTCATTCTGATTTTTTAAGTAGATCGATGCATTTGTCATCTAAGCTTCAATTACAAGGATACTTGCGCACTAAACTTATTAAAACATTTAAAAAGTTTTATGGTCGACATATTGACTTAGTTGGTAAATATAATATGTCTCTCTCATTTATTATTCTGGATATATTTAATTAACACATATTATACTATCTCCCTGATAATGTCTGTCGACTTTATCGTTAACACTGTTCATCACGTGCATTTTTCATACCGATATTTCATTGGCTAATCACGCTATTTTACCTAGATTTCGCCTAATAGTTTGGATGCAGCTATGGCGGGTGTGGCTAGCCAGGCAGGGTAAGCCTACTCTTCCGGACACCTGTTACCACTGTTTGTCGTGTATTTTGTACACGGGGAGCAGTCCATGTGCTGATTAACTATTTTTCTTGAATATACTATTTTGCCTATAACGTTTTTTAGACTTCGAATTCCGTCTTACGGTTTGGATTGTTCGTACTTGGTTTTTATTTTATTAGTAGATTTGTAGTAAGTAGATTGACAAATTATTTTTGACTGACTGAAGGTGACGAGTGATAACAGATACACGGCCTAATTTCTGCTCACTAATAATTCATTCGAAGACCAAAAGTAATTAAATGTCATTAGATAAGAGAACATGAGAAAAAATAATATAAAGGGATGACTCGTGTTTCGTTTGGTGTTCGTCATTTCCAATTCAGGAAACCTGTATTACTCAACTATCGTAGCAATGATCTCTGCGTTGAAATTATATTTGGAACGTGTTTAATTAGTTCTATCACATATGTGATAATCACGGACACCAATATTGTCCTTCAAGGTGCTGCTTCGGCTATATAAATCAGCAGTGCCCGATCTTCATTATCCCAGTCGGAGAAGGACATAAAACCCTAACTTTTAAAACAGTGCGCATTTCGAGATTGGTCTAGCTGTGTAAATATAATAAATTTGAAGATTGTCCATACAATATATGTAGTAGTTTGGAATTCGCTGATACACTTGATAAGCACAATTAACAGGTCTTTGACCAAGCCATGCCCAAAATATTCTGAACACAAAAAAAACGTAACTATTCGATTTTCACCGTTATCCCCAAATCGAATGTGTATGTCAAGTTCTTTCTTTTGCATTTATGATTATCGTTTGGCATGCATCAAGTGAGTAGTAATATACCCAATGCCAAAACAAGCGATATAATATGCCGATTTGTTTTCACCACAAGTAAACTGCCTTGCTGTGCTACTGCCCGGGAATATACGTTTTTAATATACATCCCCATCGACAGTCAATACCGACGTGCCACTTGCAGAATAAATAAATTTGGTCGAGCCTTGCGATAGTCCGCACTTCTGATAAAAAATTCTGGAAACGTGCATGGTTTGACAATAGGAGTCTTACCAATATTAATTGACGGGACAAATGGAAGAGGAAACGTTGTAGGTGTTGGGAAGTGGCGTGTTTGTCCCACTTTTGTGAGATTTAAGAGCGGAAATGTGTGTTTTTGTATGCTAAAACTCTTCTTGCATGGGCTACATATTATGATTTCCCACTAAAGTGACGTCATTTCAAATAGATTCCTTTCAACATGCTTAGCAAAGAAACGAAATGGTCCAACTCCTTTCAATATTTTTATCAGGTGATTGTGACATATTGGGATTTTATGCTATTAAAGAATAAGATCATTAAATAAGTTGACGAAAATGAAAAAATACCAATATATCTTTTCATCAATATTGCTAAATGTCAATTTTGAGAAATGTTAACATTCAGTTTGTGGAAACCAGCCCAATGTGTCCGACATGTATTGTTAAATGAAATAAGAATTCTGGTGAAATGTTATCGTGTTCATCGCGTAAATATGTCTATAATGAATGAATGAAATGGGGTTTAACGTCCTACTGTTATGCACTTAACCTGAGCTAATTGAAGACGGGTATACGCCATACAGTGTGCTATGAGGGACATTTTGCCCGGGCAGCGGCACTACGGCCTACCCACCTACCCAATGTCATCCCTCCGCCACCCACCGCTCCATGTTAACAATGACATTTATATTACTGTCATATTTACCAGGTGTAACGTCGAGGAAACTCAATAGGTGCAGGGAGAAGCTCGTTGACAAAATCGAACTAGTTATTTGAAAACCCCCATGTTTCTTGTCCTTGTTACGAGGTCAATCTAAGAAGTATCTTTAGGAATTGCTATCGCCTTTCGTTATCTTTCGACCACCATCAATTAATTTACAATAACCCAAATTTAACATCTAGGTCTATGATACACAAATCACTAATTATATTTGATAAATTTCATCAATTATTGACCTTGATCAATTCTGATGGTTACTTTTGATAGCTTTCCCAATTAGAAGATCTACTTCTATTGACATATGAACACTATTATTCTCTTCACTGTTTATAGATGGCTCGAAATTACTACGTAGTACCACAATACTTTGTCAATCATTTTGGTAATTGTATATCTGTTCACCTAAACCTTATTGTGACGGCAACAAGTTAATGTATCGTCTTGAACACTCGTAGGTCCAGCCTGTAGGTATAATTGCGTCATTTTGCAAGGGTAGCAGACTGGGCCTGGGGCCTTTTTCCAATTTGGCCCTTGGCACAGATCGTGGGAATGATTTCTATCATTACTGCAGAAAGAAACCGAAGAACTCGGGGGAAACCTGCCTGATCGGACGGGAGACCGAATATCCCTCTCACTTACTACGATATGATGGATACAGTGACGTGATTTCTTGACAAACCCCCATATCCATCTCCTTTTGGTGCACGATATGCAATCCACGTAAGCATTAAGTCGATCTCTGAGAAAGACACGTGGTTAGTTCACATAACACCAACGGCACTACCTTTGTTTGACCTTAAAGATAACATGCTGCTAAACTCGAGGACCCTCCTTTAAAATGTGTCCTGCATTACGTTTTGTAAATATTATATTTGATTATATGTATTATATTATTTCTATATTTTTTTTTATGTTCTGTATTCCTGCACATTTGTATCACCAGTCTGTCATCAGTCACGAGGATCAGTTTTGTCATCTTTTTCCTAACCCAATAACAGCTGGCAGTTCGCTAAAACCTTGCGGTGTACAACTATATGTTACATTAAATCATATATTATTTCAATGATAGTATCTTTAAATCGTGATACACCGCAAAATAAGCAGTCAACTCTGGGCGTTTATTATAATGAATTCATATCTCTTGATTTATGTTTTAGCCATCCATATCTTCAGATTGCTTTAGTTTTACAAAGTAACGATGTTCATCCGAATCCAGGTCCACCAAACCTTTCCGTCCTTCACCTAAATACAAGAAGCATTAGAAACAAAATTGATGAAATTTCATTGGAATTAATAAAGTTCGACATTTTGACTTTTTCGGAAACCTGGCTAGATGACTCGGTTGATCTCACTAATATCACAATCGGTAGTTATCACCCACCGGTCCTACTAAACCGTGAGGATTGTAGGGGTGGTGGTATAGCAGTTTACGTCAAAGAATATTTGTACTTCAAGCCAAGACATGACCTAACAATTCAACATTTGGAAGCTCTGTGGATTGAGGTTCGGTACGAAAAAGATAAATTTCTGATAGGTACTTTTTACCGCCCGCCCTCTGTTAGTGTTTCCTATTGGAATTTAATCGAAGATAGTTTTAACTTCACTAAGGATTTCGCTGATTTTAACATAATCATTTTAGGCGATTTTAATGTCGACTTTTTGAAGAAAACTAGATATAAGATCCACGACTTTATCGATAATTTAGATTTTAAACAAGTGATTAATTCCCCCACTCGTATTCAACCCGACTCTAAAACTCTTCTTGATCTCGCTATTGTAAGCTGTCCTGACTTCGTAAAAGATATTGAAATTCTTGATTGTAGCTTAAGTGACCATAGCCCAATCGTCCTTTATCTTAATACCTCCAAATCCAAATTCCATAGTTTCCAACGAACTATCTGGAAATACCAAAATCTAGACGTAGATGGCCTAAATACATTTATCCTTAATTATAAGTGGGAAGCATTCTTCTCAAACAAACAGGATCTTGAATCTCTTGCTGCTAATTTCTCAGAGGTAATCATTAATGGAATAAAAACATTCGTACCCCATAAAACCGTAACTATCCGACCAAAAGACCCACAATGGTTTAACAGCCACTTGAGAAAACTACTAAGACAGAAAAACAGACTTCACAAGAAAGTAAAATTATCAAATACTCCTGAACAATGGCGTAAATTTCGAATTTTCAGAAATAAAGTTACACCGGAAATTAGAAAAAGTAAGAAGGCGTATATAGATAAAATTGATTCAGAAGTTAACTCAAATTGTTTCAACGAATCTAAATGGTGGTCTCTTATAAAGGATATTTCATTTAAACGTGGGAATTCATCTACAAAAATCCCTCCTTTATCTCATGGAGACAAAATATATTTTGATAATCATGACAAAGCGGAAGCTCTAAATGACTTTTTTGTTTCCCAGTGCTCAGTAAGCGACAATTGTGAAGCTCTGCCAACAATTACATTTCTTGAAAATTCGATTCCAAACCTAAATATAAATGTTATCCAAATTGAGAATATCTTACTATCCTTGAAAACAAAGAAAGCATGTGGTCCAGATAATATCAACAACTTAATATTAAAATCTATTGCAAAATCCCTAAGCTTTCCATTCAAATGTTTGATTGATATCTTAATCTCGTCCACAGTTTTCCCAAAATGCTGGAAGATAGCAAACGTTGTTCCCATCTACAAAAAGGGAGATGCACACCAGTGCTCAAATTATCGCCCAATCTCATTGTTGTCCTCTCTTGGCAAGGTCTTCGAGAAATTAATTTATAATCACATTTACAATTTTATTCTTTCAATAAACTTAATTAGTCCATTTCAATGTGGCTTTCAACCGGGAAATAGCGCTATATATCAACTAATCGATATGTATGACTTTATTGGACAGGTCTTAGATAGTGGTGGTGAAGTTAAAGCAATATTCTTTGACATAAGTAAGGCTTTTGATAGAGTATGGCACGATGGGCTAATTCATAAATTAAACGTTTCGGGTATTCGCAACGAAACTTTGGAACTTCTGAAAAGTTATCTGTCAAATCGCGTCCAAAGAGTAAATGTAGCTGGTAGCTCGTCAAGTCCTAGACAAATCTTGTCCGGTGTTCCACAAGGCTCAATAATTGGTCCCTTGCTCTTTTTAATCTTTATTAATGACATATCTGAAGATCTCGAATCAAATGTGAGATTATTTGCGGACGACACGTCTCTGTTTCTTGTTATCAACAATCCTGGTCAAACACGCGATATTCTAAATAGAGACATTGAACGCATTTATCAGTGGTCCGTAAAATGGAAAGTTAATTTTAATCCCTTAAAAACCATTAGCTTGACCTTCTCAAGAAAAATATCCCCTTCGGATTTTAGTCTTGACTTTAATAATGTAACCATAAGTGATAGTAGCGACCATAAGCACCTTGGTGTTATCTTCAACTCAAAGGGAAATTGGGAATCACATATTAACTACCTAACTTCAAAAACAAGTAAGCTGATAAGCTGTCTGAGATCCTTAAAATACCGATTAAATCGTAAAACTTTGGAAACTGTTTACAAATCGTTCATTCTACCTATTTTTGATTATGCTGATGTTTTGTGGGATAACTGTACAATTGAACAAGCAAATAAAGTAGAAAAACTACACCAAGATGCCCTGCGAACCATAACTGGTCTTCCAAGGGGGACCTCTCACGAAATTCTTTACTCTGAGACTGGATTTTGTCCTTTGAAATATCGCCGAACCCAGCACAAATTGATTACTTTTTATAAAATAATCCATAACGATGCTCCAGAATTTCTTTCAAACAAGATACCCCTACAGGGGTCAGCCAACAACTCGTACTACCTGCGAAACTTTAGACATTATAAAAACTTTAGGTGTAGAACTAACTATTATCAAAGATCTTTTTTTCCCTCTTCAGTCTCACTTTGGAACAACCTTGACACTGATATTTTAAATACGGAATCTATATCACATTTTAAATCAAAGATCAAGTCAAAATATTCATCTGCTTCTAATGACATATTTTACTTCGGTGACAGATTTTTCGAAATAATTCATTGCAAACTGAGGCATTGTAAAAGTGACCTAAACCACCACAAAGTTTTGATGCACATATCAAATAATCCAATGTGCGTCTGTGATAAATCAGTTGAAAACTGTGACCATTATTTATTTCATTGTCCACTATATAACGACCCACGATCTAAAACATTGGACACGCTTGATCCAAAATATCAAAACAGCAAAGTCTTGCTCTGTGGAATTGAAAATGTCCCCCCAGATATAAATCATTCAATATTCAACACCTTACGAACCTTCATAATTCAAACGAAACGATTTAAATCGTGAGTCCCGCCTTACGTAATTCTTGTCCAGAATTAAACGATATTAAATGCCTACTGCCTGCTTTCCTCGACACTGATGACTACACCGCACCATCTTTTTTTTATTTTTGTTTATTTGTTTATGTTTATCTTTGTATATTCTAAATATCTTTCATATCCGCTTCATCATTATTAATACATTTTTTTCCAGGAAGCGATATATATAAGCATCTTTGTGCTTGTTTTCGTATCCTATATACTGTAATTCAGCTATAATAATTGTAAACATTGCAAATAAATATTGTTTAAACAACTACGGCCTACTCTTATATCGAATTCCAACTGCCAAGGAATCTTTTACGTGCACTCCAATGTGTACACAAGACATCGGCTTTTCGTCCCATCCGAACGACTAGGCAGCTGTCCTTGTCAGACCCTCCTACATCACTGACAAGGGGAAATCACGTCGGAAAATCGAGATGAACTTTCTCGGCCAATGCAGGGATCGAACACCCGACCTCCAGACTAACGAACCAGCGCCTTATCCACTTGGCCACCGTGATCCCCAAATGTGTCTATAGTTAATCGGGATTACTTCTAAAACTTTGTTAATTCCCGCCTACACCCGATTAGAATGTTGAGAGGTATGCCCAACATTGTAACGAACACCAATAAAAATTATTTTCTGTTGACTAAACAAGATGAGAGGGACGTTTGAAGCCACTGTTAAGCCTAGCGCACACTATGCGACAACTTACGTAAGGGGGTGGGCATACTACACGACGACTTTGGCGACCAAGGAAAAAAAATCATGTGCTTCATCATGTGATACCTTTAATTGCAATTTGGGTCGTAATCGCCTTGAATATTGTTTTGTACATGATGATCAGGCGGCCGCCGGTAGAGAGCAGTACGTTTATATTATTCTAAGGACCGAGCTCAAATTGGGCGACTCTTGAATGTAAAGAAAAACAGGCTACGTTAGGATGAGTTCTAAAATATTCCAGAGTATCATAAATATAATTAGCCCTCTCACTACCAAACAACCAACAAAGACGAGACAACCTATATGCCCCGGAAAGCGATTTACTGTCACCCTCCGATTTCTCAGGGTACCGAAGAGAAAAAACGCTCATTCTTTGAATCCTATGGCTATATTATTATTGCGAATAACAATCCACTGGGCCTACCCTATTTATCGACGGTTTACACATTTAATAAGTGCCAGAATTGCAAACTTAAATTCAATTAAATTTTTAAAGGGACTATCCCGATTTGAGCAGAGTCTCAGAAATAGAAGTCCGAGTTCGTTTGAAATTTAAGCGCCAAAATAAAGAGGAATGGGGTATTTAACTTGTCTCAAAATTTCAGCTCAAAATATTGAGATGTTTGGACATAAACGTCAAAAATGCTTATCCGGACACGTAACCCTTTTAAGATTTCTGGTATTTTTTTTGTTGGGTGACCTGATAATTTATTGCCGTTCCTTTAGAGGTATATACAGTGCTCTACTGGATAACGAAAGGTAAATTTCACCTACACATTGTTTTTATAAAATAAAAGTCTTGTTTTATCCAGACACCGCATAATACAGCTTGGAACACCAGTATCCATTCCAGATGAAGACTGGCGGGTATAATTGCTTGAGAACATATCACAAATATTGAATTAGTTGCTTGGCCCTTAGTTACGGGATTTTAAGGGATTTAAGCACAAAATTAGGCAGTTTTATTCTCCAAATTGTTATCGGGATTGGCCCATTAAGTTATATTTTTAAAATGTAGGCTATTAAAATAAAGCCCTAAAATAGATGGTATCTATAAACAGTCCTACCTTGTTAAAGAATAGTCCTATTAATCCAATTATCTACTATTGCCAGTTGAGAAATTGTCAACAATATCATTTTCAACTTTAAATTCAAACGTTTGAAAATAGCTATTCAAGGGTGGGGAATAGGGAAGAAAAGAAAGGTAATTGTGTTATTGTTACCGGTGTAAATGAGTTTTAAGCGTGAGAATGACACCTATAATCGTATAATAGTGAGTTCACAACCTATTGAGCAAAAGACATAGAAATAATTATGTTTTGACTTACTTCGAAAATATGATATTTTCGCTTTCACTTGTCGCCGAGGTGTACCAATCCTCGCAGAAAGATGCATCAGCATTGAAACATTGTCAAAAAACGTCAATATTACTCAAATACAAATACAAATTTTATTATTGGTGATTGAAATACTTGCGAGAAAACATTTCCACTGTACGTGATGTCCTAATCTCTGTTAACCTATCAAATGTGAAACTGCAGCAGATAAAATAAAATAAAGTTCCATGTTGAAATGGCCGATGTGTGACTAGGATTAAGTTAGGTAGCAATTATAAAATGTGGTATGATCTTTGGAGATGTAAAACATTTGGAATCTTTGCTAGTTAAAAGGATGAATATGTTTCACCTGAACCGGTATGTTTAGAGGAGCCATTTCAATGTCAGCAAAATGAAACATCTATTCCAAAAGTAAAGAGTAAAATTTTGGTAAAGTGGTAAATTTTCTATTAGGCTAAAATTATTGTAATAGTAGAGAAATGTTTTTTTTTCAATTATGAACAGTTTAAAAACTGATATAAAAAAATGGTCAAAAATAAAAATTATACCATCATAACGTCGGTGAAGTTGCAAAAGGTCGTATCTTGGGTTTTTGATGAAAAATGTTTTTTTGCATTTCTGATTTCCTCATAAAAATCGTATCTCTAGTCCAATCGAATAATTTTGTATGATCATGTGTCTATTTGTCGTATGATCATTGGAGATCATTTTTAAGTGTAAAATGTCGTATCTGCAGAAAAATTCTCATAAAAGTCTGCTTAAAGAGAGATACTACATTTTGTTTTGAACGTCCGAATTGTATTTAATAATTGTAGTTTTTAGTCTCTCCTGTAAAGTTAGGAAAAAAGAAGATACAACCTTTTGCAACTTCACCGACGATAAGGGGGTATATGTCGAAAGTAAATAACCGCTCATTAGTTTTTTAACCTGCTAATAAATTTGGAAAAACTGGGCTTTTTATAGCAGCGATTCTAATCAACTGTGAACAACATTCGGCAGTAATTTGGTCGCCGGGGAGACATTCCTCACGGGGTCAATCAGTTTGAATTGCACATGACGTCAGAATAAACCATCTCTTTTATGAACGCAAGATTTCGTCAATTCACCATGGCCGGTGTTGTGAGGAATGTCTCGCTTTTGCTAAATTTATCGGCAGCAAGATTGATTTAGTTTAAATCACAGGTACACTATCTGTCTTTTGTCAACATTGGGTTTAACAGTTTATTACACATCCGAAATTCTAAGATTTTTTGTCGGTATACGAGAATTCGGATTCGGAAGTAGTTATGTCGTGTAACGAACGAGATGTGCCAGACCCTAGATTATAGTTTCCAGTTACTCGTGCGACTAGATTGTGGAAACGTTGATAGATGTTCGCCCACGTTTGAATATGACTTTTCCTTATTCAAGTTGTTAACTCTATTCCATTGGTTGGAACATTGCTACATCGCTGGCCTTCTGCGTGGGAATAGTCTTAGTTCAGAATCAAATCATGGTTTATAATTGGCAAGGTAATAGTTTTAGTCGATCGGCAGCCATGATCACTCACTAATATGTTGGTGAAAAATTGTATACAGTATGTATCAAAGGCCCCAACGATATTTACATAATGATTAAACATAACGTAGATCCCGTAAGTATATGGTCAGTAATAATATTGCCACTGAAATTTACAGTCCCCATAAACTCTTTATTAATCAAAATGTTCTTGATAGGAAAATGAACAATCTGGATATGCAAGATCACATCTATAAAGCGTGCTACTCTAGTGTGTTCATTGATAACAATGGTCACTGATTTCATGTCTGTAGAGTAGTGATTTTAGATGTTGTTTCTGTGACCAAGCGTATCTTTATTTAGGTCACCTGGTAATAACTCGAATATTCAAGGTAATCCCAGAAAAAGACCGATGTATTTAATAGTTGAAGGTACTAGGCTGGTAGGAGAACTTCAGATTTTGGTGAGCTGAGGAAAAAAATCCGAAACAAATGAATCTTGCTTTTTATGAAAGGTCTATATGAGTATAACTTCAGGAAAAAAATCCTCCAAAATCGGCCTTGGGCAAAAATGGTTACAGACGTCCTGGTGTTCGTGTCCATTCGACTTATAAAATCCACAATTTTCGGTATGCTGATAACAAATTCCATATACAATGTTACATATCACTGAAAAGCACGTTCATTGATCTTTTCAAATATGTAAATAATTTTCTGGCACATTCATATTTACTTAGCTTACTGAACGATCAATGTTGGCCTTGTGTGGTCATAAACTCTATTACCGTGATTACGGAGGAGGGTGGTTTTCAAGGTAAAATACGTGTCTTAAAAACAAATTCCAGATGTAATGTTACATCTCACTGAAAAGCACGTTTGTTGCTCTTTTCAAATATGTAAATTTTCTGGCACATTTATATTTACTTAGCTTACAAAACGATCAAAGTTGGGTGTTCTTAAACTCTTTTACCGTGATTACGGTGGTGGAGGGGGGGGGTATTCAAGGTAAAAATACGTATCTTAAAAACGAATTCCAGATATAATGTTACATGTCACTGAAAAGCATGTTTATTGCTTTTTTCAAATATGTAAATAATTGTCAGGAACATTCATATTTTCTTACCTTACAGAACGATCGAAGTTGGGAGGTACTAAACTCTATTACCGTGATTACGGGGAGGGTATTCAAGGTAAATATGCGTGTCTTTATAACAAATTCCTGATATAATGTTACATATCACTGAAAAGCACGTTCATTGCTTATTTTAAATATGTAAATAATTTTCAGATACATTCATATTTACTTAGCTTACAGAACGATCAAATTTCGATGGTCATGACTCTATTACCGTGATTACGGGGAGGGGAGTATTCAAGGTAAAAATACATGTCCTAATAACAAATTCAAGATATAATGTTAGATATCACTGAAAAGCCCGTTCATTGATCTTTTGAAATATGTAAATAATTTTCTGGCACATTCATATTTACTGAGCTTACAGAACGGTCGAAGTTGGGAGGTACTAAACTCTATGATTATGGAGTGGGTAGGTGTATTTAATGTCAAAATACGTGTCTTAATAACAAATTCCAGATATAATGTTACATTTCTCTGAAAAGCACGTTCATTGCTCATTTTAAATATGTAAATAATTTTCAGATACATTCATAAACTCTATTACCGTGATTACGGGGAGGGGAGTATTCAAGGTAAAAATACGTGTCACAATAACAAATTCCAGATATAATGTTACATATCACTGAAAAGCACGTTCATTGCTTTTTTCAAATATGTTAATAATTGTCTGGCACATTCATATTTACTTCTCTTACAGAACGATTAAAGTTGGGTGTTCCTAAACTTTATTACCGTGATGACGGGTGGGGGGGTATTCAAGGAGGGGGGGGGATGTTTCAAGGTCAAAATACGTGTCTTAATAACAAATTCCAGATATAATGTTACAGAGCGATCGACGTTGGGAGGTATTAAACTTTATTACTAAGATTATGGAGGGGGTAGGGGTATTCAATGTCAAAATACGTTTTTCAGATGTGAATTCTGGGATATTCTCATTTTGCATGTAAACATAGATGATGTATAAGTAAGATAAAGTCATCGACTTCGGTTATGCTTGGGAAGAAAAACTTCAGATAAAAACCTCGAAAGAAAAACCTTGGCCTGTCGGTCTCGGTGTTTCTTTCCCCAACATAACCCCAGTCTCGTGCTTTATCATACACATAATGCAATCTCAAACAAATGTTTTCGAAATTTAGCGAAAATCCTGCTACTCAGCACCACAAACTAAACAAAAACTGAGCCATCACCCATCCACGTCAGCACACAATTTAATGACAGTTCATCGAGTATGGTGGATATAGATAGTTGCGATAATAATATTTTTTAAAATAAAAATCACCGTGTTGAGTGTGTTTATGGTTACTTTCAATTCGATAACACATTTAGGGTGCATAAAGTTGGGGATAACCTAAATAATGTGTTTTTATAAGGACAATTCATTTTGAGGTCGGATACCAAAACTAAATCGTCCATAAAAAAAAGGTAGATTACGGAGGATTTTTTTCTGTGGGTACTAGATACATACCTCCTTACAAGAAAAGCAAAAATCATTTGTTTCGGATTTTTTTCTCCAGGTCGGAGTGTCTCCTACCAGCCTAGTACTTCTTTCAAGGGAAAATAACTTGACGAAGACGAAGAGTCAGGGCATGTCTACTGATATCAGATAATTTACTTCTACGGGTTGCTTTGATCATCAAAGTTTGATGAGATGCAGTATTTAGGAGATAAATACTTTGTAACATGCTATTTTAGGATTTTAAAAGAAATTACTAAAACGTAATCAAAACGTAAGATGTATCCTTAAGCATGTGGCAATGGCCCGCTAATAGACGGTTAATACCCTGTATCCATAGGTCGTTCCCATGGAACATGTGGTCTTGTGACCGGGAACACAGACAATGAACTTGTCAATTCTTTTGCAGCTGCACTAGAGGAAACTCGTCATTACGAGTGCGATATTGTATGGAAACTTGTGTAAAATTCACCCAGTTCATTGCGAGTTCCAAAAATGGCCGGACCCAGCACCGTGGGCGATGTCTGAAGACGTGTTATCGTCTGAGATGAGCACCAGCAAAGAAAATAAATGCAACCAGTACCTAATCAGGGAGGGGAGGGGACATAGTGGGACAAATTTCCGGGGCTCCCCACATATAAGGGTCCCCACAGTTCTGGGTCATACTAAGTCTGTTTAAAGTACTCAATTTGTCAACGAACTCTAAACGTCAATGAAATCGCTACCCAAATTGTCTCAGATACACTGAAATTAATCCTAATTTTAAAAAAGAAATCCTGAAGGAAAACACCCCATTCACTCAAGGGGGTCGAGTATATACTAGTACGATCCGCGGTCAGTACGAATAATTTGAACAAACGACAATGAGGCCCTACCCTCACAAGGTTAATCCGACACTGAATGCAATAGCGACATCCTCATCATCCTTCCGATTTTCAGTAGTTGAGGTCATCGTCGAGCTATCAATAAAAAAACGGTTCGCATAATGATAGTTATGTCTTGTGTTATTTTGCTTTCTCATCAACGTTTGTATGTAGACTTATCTTTTTCCTAGCTTTCCATCGTACATCGCACGTCACAAGGGAACAGCCTATGGATACGGGCGGGTTCAGGGTCGGGTCACAAGATCACAACGCCACAAGGGAACAGCCTTACAGGTCCGTTGTCGCAACGGCACCAGAAATTAAAGAATTAATTCGCAAAGAAATATTTGGGACCTAGAAATTGACACAAATGGGTCGCAACGCATATAATAATGTGATATGAATGTATATAAATTGATTACATTCAATAGATTCCTTTTCAACCCTGATTTGAATTCAGTTATGTTCGGTGAAACACGTCAGAAGTCTGAATCGAATTTCAATGTCTAGCGTCTGGTTTACACCGATTGTAATTATTGCGTATGCTTTCCAAATAAGAATATGCCGACACCGTTTGACATGACTTGTGGAATGTCTAGCATCGTTCTTCGAGTCCCTTGTTACAAATGGCGCTGAAACGCATTGTGGAGACGATTCGTGTACCTATGGTAAAATGTTTATTTTGTCATCAATATTGGATGTCAGAAGCCCATTTTATTACAGTTTACACCGACTGCAATTATTACGCATGCTTTCCAGATAAGAATATGCCGCCACCGTTTGACATGACTTGTGAAATGTCTAGCCTAGTTCTTCGAGTCCCTTGTTACAAATGGCGCTGAAACGCATTATGGAGACGATTCGTGTACCAATGGTAAAATGTTTATTTTGTCATCAATATTGGATGCCAGAAGCCCATTCGTTCCGGTAAGATCACAACATCAATGTTGATTGAAATTGACAAATAATTCGCGTTTTCAATGTCGAAGAACTTGGATGATATTGAGTTAGAGACTTAGCTACTTTATCAACAGTTCATAAAGAACCCGTAATACATAAAGTGAACCGCGGCTGAAATCTCGATGACCGCTAATCGAGATAATTTGGACATACGAGTTTATATATAGAGTGTCACGGGTAGGCTGTAGGGGCGTTTGTACCCCGGCTGTTTTCACAGCCATTTGTGAACTTTAAAAATGTCGGGGTCAAGCACTTCGGTCATGACTTCTGACCTTATTGACTCTACCATGCTAGTAAAAAATAATACTGTTAAAGTGTTTGTGAATGGCAGAAGTAATTGAAATAGTAGAAGATTCACTCGGATCTGATTGTGTCCTTGTGTGTGTCCCATGTAGGGACTCATATGATGTGACCCTTATTAATCATGATCTTGCAGAAACTTTGACTATAAATGTTTTAGAAACTCAAGCAGGGGGGTTGCATTGTAAATTCATAGACTCGAGAATAAAGGTGGTTTCCTTCCTGAACATTCCAGTCAATATATTAGACAGTGAAATATTGGCAAAACTTAAATTATGGGGAGTGAATCCAATGGGTCCTATTACTAGGAAAACCATTGATGTGAATGGTAAGAAGAAATATGACGGAACAAGGTTTCTAAAAATGAACTTTCCTTCGGAAGTTGCAAGTTTACCATATGCGACTGTTTATGGTGGTACGTCGTATTCTGTTCGCCACAAAAGCAAACCTTCTCTTGTCTACAGCCTGGTCACATGATTGCTGATTGCCCAGATTGTAGATGTTACAGGTGCAAGCCACATGGACATGGTAAGATATCTTGTACATCTGTGTTTTGCCAACGTTGTCATGAGTATGATTGGAAATGTGATTGTTTGACATTAGGAGATACTTCTATGTTTGAGAATCGTAGGAGCAATGATCAATCAGAAAATGTTGTTTTGGATGAATCGAAGGCCATTGTTGATACATCAACCATTACAGTAGCGCGTGCTTCAATCAATCAGTAGCGCGTGTTTAACCGTCTCTTGTTGTGATAGCGGTTTGAAGAAAGCCTCTGAAGTTAAGAGGCGGTTCTTTCAGATTCGGATAATATTGGTGACTATAATGCTGTAATATCTAATGACGCAAATGTAATTTCTGCTGGTGTTCATTGTGAGGTAGCAATGACGTATGATGTAAAATGTCATGGAGATGTTTTGACTGTGATTTTGAGGATTGTTCGAATGTGAATGAAGTATCAGATCAGCATTCGGGGTCAGCAACAGGGGAAAATTTAGTAATTGGTCTAAAGGGGAAACGTAAACCGAAAATAAACCGGAGCAAGATACAAAAAGTACAGAAAACTAAATCCAAAAGTGACTCTTTGAAACTAAGTCAAGCAAAATGTTGCTTTATATCAGAATCAGTGATGAAAGGTACACGTTCAAAATCGTCGCGTAAAAATGTTCCAATTTTCTAACTTACTATTATTGTTTTCAATGGTAAAGATAGCAACTATAAACATCAATGCACTCCGCGAAGTGTTTCGAAATATCAAAATTGTGTTGCGAAATGGCGGGACAAAAAATTAGACATTATTTGTGTACAAGAGACACATTGGGGTGGCGTGTTTGTTGATACTTATAAACAAATTTGGGATGGCGAAGATTTTTTGTCGATTTCTAATAACGGCTTTAAAGGGTGTGCAATATTTATTTCTAAACAATTTGTACCAAAATGTCAGTTTGTTTTCCAGTGATGATGACGGTCGTCTCGTTCGCTGTCAGATAAATGAAAATGATATTGTATTTGATTTATTGTGTGTTATTCACCAAATAATCTACAGGACAGGAAATTGTTTTATGACAAAGTTTCAACCATGATATTATCATCTGAAAATGTCTTAGTGTGTGGAGACTTCAATGATGTGATGGGACCGCATCTTGACCGGTCTAGTAACATGTCTGCTTTCAATCTGACAACCAAATTGCTGTCAACCTTTACTGATGATAATAATCTGTTTGATATTTGGAGGAGGAAGAATTCCAAGAAACAAGTATTTACTACTATTTACCCGACGTCAGTTTGTTCAAGGTGACCTCAAGCAATCGCTGATTGACTATGTATTTCTGAGTAAGTGTTTATTGTCTTATTGTACATATTCATTTATATCCCAAACTGGTCTAAGCAACCATAGCTAGGTAACTGTGATTTTGAATTTTGATGGGATGCTATGAAAAAGTTAGGTGGCAGGGTGCAGCCCTTCGTGCTTAATCTGATATTTCTTTAGAATCAGATTAGTGTTCTAAAATTTTCACCAGGAAGCAAATGTAATTAAAAGTGTATAATCGTCTGATGGCAGAATCGTTAGTGACACCATTAGTATTCTTCACGAAGCCGTTAAGTTCTATAAGACATTATACACCGACGAACCAGTTGACAATAATAACCAAACTGTGTTATTTGATCTTGTAGACAGCACATTATCTGATGGCCAAATTTATTTGTGTGACTCGGATATAAGTTTAAAGAAGATGCACCATTCGTTAAAGAGAATGAAGAGATCCAAATCTTCAGGACCTGATGGGCTAACAACAGTAAAGTTTTTCGTACATTTTTGGGATACACTGGGTAATATTTATCAATATGTTATCAAGGAAGTGCAAAAGCTAGGCGAACTTAGTCGATCAATGAAACCAGGTGTTATATCTTTATTTTACAAGAAACGTGGTGATAAATCGCAGCTTAAAAACTGGCGACCTGTTAGTCTGTTGAATGTTGACTATAAGATATATTCTAGAACTCTAGCACTACTTCTTAAAACTGTTATGTCTTCTATAATATCACCAGAGCAAACTTGTTGTATACCTGGTCGTAATATAGCTTGCAATATCTTAAATATTCGAGACCTTATCGAATTTATCGAGCTAGAGGATCTCCCCATTTACCTTTTTAAGTTGGACGCAGACAAAGCCTTCGACAGGGTAAACCACCAATATATGTTTGATTTGTTGACTAAATTCGGGTTTAGTGAAAGTTTTGTAAATAATATCAAGATTTTATATAATCAAATTAATAGCTTTAACAAGATAACGGACATGTATCCCTGTCTTTCCCAGTCTCAAGGTCTGCCAGACAAGGATGTCCAATCTCGGCTCTTGTGTATGTGCTTACGTCAGAACCTTTAAATTTGTTGGTGAAGTCAAACCTAAACATTAAGGGAGTTAGTATACCAGGATATGCTAACGATTCGCTTTTATTTCAACACGCAGATGATTCAACAGTGACTGTTTCAACCGTTGACTCTATACAAGAAGCTCTTGATACTGTTAATATCTATTGCCCCGCGTCTGGTGCAAAAATTAATGTTGACAAATCAGAATTACTGTTAGCTGGTAGCACGAAGATATCCAATAGTGGGTGTGTTCCGGTAAAACAGACTGTTGGTACAACTAAAATTATTGGGATACATCTAGGCCCTGATGAAAAAAAATTGTGTGAAAAGTTAAATTGGGAGTCTAAGGATCGTTAAAATTTCCTCTCCAGAATTTTAAATTTATGGAGAACAGGACAGCTTCATGTAAAAGGAAAGGTAGTGGTTATTAATACGTTATGTTTATCAACATTATGGTAAATTCTACGTGTTACAGACATTCCACTGTGGGCGCTTCAGAAAATTGGACGATTAATAAGGCAATTCCTGTGATCTGGCAAACCGTCTTTAATTAAAAAGAATACCATTTGTGGTGGACTGGGTCAAGGGGGACTTAATCTGAATGAAATGTCACTTAAACAGTTATCTTTTAGATTAGCGTGGTTATCAAAATATCTCAAATGTCGTAATGATAGCACCTGAAAATTGTTAATGACACACTTTCTACGGAGATACAGAGACTTACTTTGTTCTTATGAATTAATATTTATCAAATATAAACCGATTTATTTAAAGTCTTTACCATCATTTTACAGTTCAATGCTTTTAGCATGGGATCGGTTTAGTGATGGAAAACGTATAAATCAACCTCTCTTTGATAACCCAAATATAGTTCACAGTTCCGAATCCTTATACTTTAGAGATTTTGTAGTATCAGGTATTGTGAAAATTCATATATTTATTGTCAATTAACTCCTGGATTTTTATCTGCTGACGAAATTTATTTTTTAATTAATAGCCTAGATCCAGAGACTTCATGGATCGAGGTAAAAAAAAACAGTATTCTGTACTTTTAAAAGCATTGTCAAATAAGTGGACTTATATCATCAATGCACATGCCCAAGATTCACTTGATCTGAGTAACTCTGTTGATTTTACTCTGAATGTTCAGGATAAAGAGTTTGTCTTGACCGACATAAAATCTGGTTCAGCATATAAAATTCTTAGGAATGTATATTCTGTTAAACCTACAAGTCTGGATTATTGGGGGGGGGGGGTAGGCTATGATGTTGATTGACCGAATGTTTGGAAGTCGGTATTCCATCCATCCAAATGTTCTGAATTTGTAGATACGGATGATAAGATTGTACACAATTTTGTATGGACTAATTATACAAAATGTAAAGCCAAATTAGTTCCCGATCCATTCTGCCCCTTATGTGAAGATCAATGTGTTGAAACTTTGCGGCACATCTTACTAGACTGTAAATATGTCAAATCATTACACGTGCTCATATATGACATGATTCAGGTAAATTTTCAGAGCAAAGGGTTTAGCAGAGATGATTAAGTGGGTTGGTTCATGTTTGGATATCCTATCAGAAAGGAAGCTGATAATTTATTTTTAGTATTTTTATTCTCGACTGCTAGGTTGGCTGTTCTAAAAAATGGTTGTATTTTCTAAATCAAAATCACAGGTTAGAAATACGCGCCGTATTTAAATCAATTTAAACAGGTCATATGAATAATGTTTTTTTTTATAACGGATTATTACACAAGTTTCAACTATTATATCAATTAAATCCATATATATAAATTGTTGATGCTAAATTCCTTGTGAAATTTACTTAGTAGAATAAAAAAGTTATATATTTATTTTTATTATTATATGTAATATTTAATGTTTTAGTCGTTGATTTTAAGATTAACCATTGTTTTATATTTGCACTGTGATAATAAAATAAAAAAAACAAACAAAAAAAGTAACATCAATGTTGATTGAAATTGACAAACAACTCGCGTTTTCAATGTCGAAGACTTTGGATGATATTGAGTTAGAGACTTAGCCACTTTATCAACAGTTTATAAAAAAACCTAATACATGTACATAAAGTGAACCGCGGCTGAAATCTCAATGACCGCTAGACGGTCCACAACCTTGGTATTACACTATTTGGGTACAAGGAGCGGTCATTTTTATCATGCAGTTTCATTTTGATTTTCACGAAAATCGAACTCAGCCATTATTAGGATGTTTCGGTGATTTTTTGGATAAAAACTGTGACCTCTATTGGGTTCACAAGCTAAAAACGCGATTTTGGGCACAACCAGGGGCCATAATTTAGGAACTGTGATCTTTAGGTTATAAACAAACATTGCAAGTTTGATCAAAATCGGATACAAATTGTGATCTCTGGAGGGCCCGGAAGAAAAAAACATTATTTTCTATACTATCAGGGAACATAATCCATGAGGTTAGTATCCGATAAACGTCAATATGAAATAGAACAGAAATATTTGGGTTATTAACCAATATTCAAGTTTAAAATTGTGACCTGTTAATGCCCACAAACAAATGTGAACGGCATCCTGGCCGAAGGATAAAAAGACTTGGTGCAACCAGATGCTCGAGTTTCGAGCTGGCGATTAGCTCTGGCTTCCGGTCGTGTTTTTGATCCCTGGAGTGGACGTATGTGGCCTTCTCAATCTCGTGGGTTTACTCCGGGTACTCCGGTTTCTTCTCACATGAAAGACCCCTGCGCGTGCGCTAAGATAATAAAAATGAAAATAGCTACTTCAAAATATTATAGGCGGATTTTCCCAAGAAACAACCAATCTTGAAATGGATCTATTGGTGCGAGTGGCATGTTTTCAACTGATTGCGTGATTTTACTGTCAACATAAAAAAAAAAATGAAATTGTTTCAGAAACTGCCCATTTCAGCTATTGATAATTTCCACACAGGAAAACCGACTATGTTGTATTACAGAGTTGGTCATTTGAAGCTTTACATAACTAGTTTCCGTTCTACTATTCCCTTTAGTGCAGGCATCTTCAGCAGTAAGAGACGCCGCATAAAAGATACACTGGGCATGGCGGCTTGTTATGATAAAATGAGAAGTTAATAGAAAAGGGACATAAACGGGGTATTAATAATGTTTGTGCGGAATGTAATATAGTCTACACACCTCGTTTCAGGGTCATAATAATTACCAATCACTCTATAATCTACTCATGAATTATGTGGTTTTCGCTGTCGATAGAGTTTATTATGACCACTAATCCCTGGTGAGTACAATATGTTGTAAATGATGTCCTATTCGGTTCTAATGAAATAATGACGTAGACATACCATTACTTGTGTTTTTATATTCAAATGCATCCCGTTAAAGATACAATTCACGAATGCATTTATAAGGTAGTTATTTCCAATAAACGTATAAATTGTGCTGCTCCCATCGTCAGTACCGCAAAAAAATTTCGCCAAAATCCCTTTTATCGCAAATTGCGACTTTTGTGACCGACAGACTGAAATAAAGTGTAACTATGTTTATATAGCAACATGAACTCCTTAAATGAGAAGTGGCATCAAGTTTTCTAAAACCAATAGCATTATAATGAAAATAGTGTACTGTATTAGCGGTGTATAAACTGGTAGTGTGGTGTATATGTAGTACATGTACATTATAATAGTTGTGTATTTATATCGTGCAAAAGTATACCCATTTTTTTTCCGAAACAACCGATACTAATTTGCCCAGGGAACGCAAATTACTATGGCACATTTCCTTGGTGAAATCCGATACCATTACCTTATTTGCCATTATGTATTTGTTAACTTGATTTGGTTATGATTTAGGATTTTATTATTGCACTGTATTCATGGTCTAATTTTGCAGGATTACTATCGAATAACTTTACTTCATTAATGTATCCGTTAAACATTAAATCTGTAATGCAGTTCTTACCCTACACTGTATATCTAGATCTTCTTCTGACTTTGTGTGGTACTATTCGGATATACAATCAAATATTTCAGTAATAAAAGCATAAGATTTGTTTTATAGTTTAGTCCATTTAATTGGCTTTAAAGACCTCCACGACCACCAACGCCGGATTAACAATGCTGGGGCCCTGGGGCCTGGAACATGTGGGGGGCCCTGATCACCGATTGCGGAGCTGTGGTCGGCGAAGCGAGACTGGGGGTCTCCCCCCTGGAAATTTTCAGAAATTGGAGGTCGGAAACGTGATTTCCTAGCATTTCAGGCACTTGTGCGGATCCATATAGAACCTCCCCCAGAAAAAAAACTCTGCCACAAAATTAGCGCATTCTGGCGTTATTTCAACGGACCAATCCATGCGAGTGCTATGGTATGATGGCATTTCTAGAGGATGGGGCTGGACGCATTTTTGTGGGGGGCCCTCTAATGTGTGTGGGGGAGCTGTTCCCCATGGTTAATCCGGTCATATGTCCACCACCCATGACGTAACTGGCACTTCTGAATTTGTTCGTCCTACAAGGCATTTATCAAGACCAGAAGCAAATGACCCATTGATATAATGAAAGAATAAACATGACAATCCAAGCCACATTGATCCATTTCAATTTTATTTATTATCGCCAGCAGCTTCAATAAGACTTAGATTATTTAATACCGCACAGACAGGTCTTAATAAATCATAATTTCTATTGACATCAAAGTCAGACAAGAGATTAAACGATGCGAAAAACGAATCCCACGTGAGTTACTATCAACGGTTTTTCTACTTCCCGTTTTATAGACGTCAATATAAACTATTGTTAGTCGAATATTTGTGTTTCGTTCCAGAACTGTCCGCTAATTCACTAGTTTGATAAATTGTGGGCTGCGACTATTTAATAAAATTAATAAGACGGAAATAAGAGACATGCTGTCTCTCAGCTCTGTCATCACGTTCAAGCTATTGTGTATATTATAAAAGGAACCTAATATTCTAGTTGATAAAATTCCCTATAAAAGTGTACTGCATTATAAATGAAAATACAACCCTGTCCAACATACGTCGATCGGTATGCAATTACAAGAAAGTTTGCCAATAAAGGGCATCCATAGTATTAGCATATAAAATAGGGTCGACATTTGAATCAATGATTATATTTTATATGATTGTCTGGGATCATTTTCCATTTTTGTGTCTGATGTGGAATATACATTCAAGTCACTGTGAGAATTTCATACCCCAAGTCTGGTTTACATTAAATCCTTTAAATAAATCAGTTACCGTTATTATATAATAGAATAAAACCAAATGTAACACCTAATACGCCTGGTGTTTAGTTCTTACAAAAGTCTTTATTAATTTTCACGTAGATAAACCTGTATTTAGACTTTTCATGACGATAGTAATAATACTATGATTATTCATGTAGATGCACGTGACAATCAGGATATCCTTACCAATAAATATGACAAGATTTCATGTAGATATCATTAGTAATAAGATTGTTCATGAAGACACTTTAACACTAATACAAAAGGCAGGCCCGAAGCCAGAAACCAAAATGTCGGCATAGGGGGGCGAGGAAGATAAATTTCCGACAACAAAAAATCAATGAACGAAGGTCATCGCCGACTACCGTAAGCAGGAGTAGAGGAGAGCACGAAAATTAGAAGCTGTGAGAGTGAATTTAGGCCTGTATGACATGCAGGTGGCGAATGTGTCGGAAAATTCAGAGTTTCCAGCCGACATTAACTATCTCTCGGCCGAATTTGAGACGCTGTGAGAGTGAATTTAGGCCTCTATGACATGCAGGTGGCCAATGTGTCGGAAAATTATGAGTCTCCAGCCGACATTAACTATCTCTCGGCCAAATTTGAGACGCAGTGAGAGTGCATTTAGGCCTCTATGACATGCGGGTGGCGAATGTGTCGGAAAATTAAGAGTTTCCGGCCGACATTAACTATCACTCGGCCGAATTTGAGAGGATATGTCGTACTAAAACTCTCTCCCGACGAAAATGCGAGCATAGCTAACCAGCGATTTTTTTCCGACACAGACAGAAAAATTCCGACAGGAACGCCCCCCCCCCCCCCGCCTAGCTTCGGGCCTGACAAAAGGACTATGTATAATGCAAAAGATGAACACTGGAATAAAACTGTTTATGTACATAATATTGTTATGTATGCAACAGAAAGGATAAACTGTTCACGTGGACAGCGCTCGGATTTTAATAATACTTGTGTGGCAGTCCTATTCGATTTTAACACAAACCTCACAATAACAAACAGGCTTTAAGAATAGTGTTAGTTGGTGCATGGTTGTTTGTTTATTTTCAACGTTGTTTGATCAAGAAATTACGATTGTTCACGAGATTGGGTTTCATATTTTTCATGTAACGTCTTACTTTTCTGCACTGACTGGAATTACTTAAGCGGCCATGTAAGTAAACATGTTAGTGACATCCCAATCCAGATGGCAGAACTGGATCGGAACGTATGAGGGCCCGGGAATAGTTGTATATTGAAATTGAATTAATAGATAAGATATGCATGCAAAGGACATCCTCGGTATCCCAAGTGATATCATTCCGTTCTACTCCTGGACTAATCTGTATTGGGGGGGGGGACACTTTTTCAAGTTATCCGCCCTTGATAATTGTGATATTTTTATCAACCAATCCCATAAACCGTTAATTGAAAAGGAAGTTGCCAAAGGAAAGCAACTCTCATTGGGTTAAGTAAGCAAACTACAAATGCTCTCCTTCAAGAGACAAGGTTAGGGATTAGCCAGAAGGTATCCTAAATTATACTAAATGCATATTTATTAAGAACAAATTACATTTTTTTTTTAATGAAGACCGGACAGTATTTATATATAGGTGGGTTCAAGAGTTTTATCGAGTATTCGTTCGTTCGTTTTTGGAGTTTAACGTCCACTTTCACCAAGGGTGATATCGTAGATAAAGACCGGATAGTAATAATAATAACTAAAGTCAAACATAATATAGAAGTTAAACATATTTGAAATTAGAGAAACATATTTTGATAATACAATTAAATATAAAAGCATTAGAAATGTATACATTATTTACATAAATCATTCAATAAATGGGCATGATTATGGTTATCTACCCTTATAAACTGTTTTTGATTGGTTCGTAAACTTTGGCTAATATCAAGGTCAGGTCAGATAATTTGAAATCTTGGATACCCTATGGAGTAACCTAGGGTATAGTGGAGTAGAACGGAATAAGGACACCGAGTGTGTTCAAAGCCTGGAAATAAGCCGACTCAGCAGCTTTGTCCAAGTGTTATTAAGAATTTTTAATCTAAACACCATTAGGTTAGTCCGGTTTTATATGGAAAATACCCCCTCACCACCGCCCCACCCCCGCCCAATTGCTACATTAGGTTACTCAACTGATTCTGGTAGGGTTAAGTGTACTTTTTAACCTGGGAATAGACATCGAGATCACCAAATTTGAGTCAATAGTTATGGTTTTGCTGCCATTGGAAGGTGTTAGTTGGCATTTTTAACATAATAGGCCTCCATCATTCTTAATGAACTTAATGTGTTCTTTGCTCCCAAAAACCTAGGGAAAGACACCAAGATCATCAGTTGATAGTTACATAGTTATGATCATTTTAAGCCGTTTAAAACCTTGAAAAAAAATACACTTTTCCGGGGGTCCTTCTTTGGTAAACTTTTAGTTTGTTATAAAGTACACTAAAACCCTGTCAGTATTAGTTGGAAAACCTTTTGTATCACTTTATTTTGACCTGACTAAGTTATCGTATTAGTGTAATGAAACTAAACGCCGAGATTCATCACTCTATCAAACTGCTGTTTGACCTAAGAAGACATTGCTCATTTGAGGTATTTATGTAAATCAATCTATAACTCTTGCCCAATGTTATTGTTTTAGAAAGCATCGCAAAATTAAATTGCCAAAGCGGAAATTTATCACCGTCATGATATCTAGAAGCAGTAAAGGCGTTCATCTATAAGAAACACCTTCACAATGCTGGATGCCTGAAGTAGAAGAATTATCGTGACCCAAATTCTAGATCATCTCAATCACACTGATTATATTATGGTTAACCAACGCAGAAAATGAGCACTTCAACCCGAATTAGTGCCAGAGTTATTGTGCCCAAAAGGTGGGGACAATAAACAAAAACATGACTTACCTTAATTTTTCATAATAAAAGAATATGGACAGTTTATGATCTGGAGATATTATAACAATCACAAACGATATTATTCATTACACTGTACTGCGTTATATCTGCGTTTGTGTAAATGTGTTAATAATTTTATATATATCTATTATTTCTATTATTGGTATTTATCACTAATAGCGTTTATCATTAATGTCGAACACGTAACATAATAGAAACCGCGAGGGAAATTATATCCGCCAATTAGCATCGTATTTTGTATGTCCACGTTCTGCGATTGTTGCTAATCCTTTTGCTATAAGCCAAAGTAACACCAGCTCCTTGCTAGCCTTCAAATTAAGCCCTAAGCGATTAACTGACGTGATTGTGTATCATAATGGGAATAATTTGTTACTTGATTCACCAAATCTCACGCACAAAGATTAATAGCTACAAGATAAAATATAATATAGGTCTAGATACCATTAGTGAAAAGAAAGGAACAGCCTGGCGGAAAATAAATAAATATGTCAACACGGTACTGCATTGACATGATTTTTAAAAAAAAGGGAAAAGAGTTTTCCACGAATGGGTTTTATTCAAGAAAAATTTGAACAACCGCTGTATTCATACACAGAGAGGGAGAGAGATAAATGGGGTTTAACATCTACTCGATACAAACCAGGTCATCTAGGGACTAACATGTGTATCAATTAACAATGAGGGGAAACCGGAGGCTGGGCATGCGATCCTACTCCTTGTTACGTACAGCCGGGGAATCTAAAGTAAAGCAAAGTTGACTCAAGGACAGACCTTATATTGCAGCGCGCATACCCTTTATAGGATGTATAATATAGGGTGTATGTTGGAAGAATGTAAATCTTCAAATAAAATGGTGATTGTAGATTCAACATTTGAAGGAAATCTAGTGTTCTCTTTGAACTGCACTTAAATCGAGCAGTGCTCGGAGAACTATCATTTCACTTTGGTAAATAAAGCTGCTGTAGTTGAAGATCAAGTTAATCATAAGACTATTGATTGAACCACAAGGTTTAAACATCATAACTCATCACGTTAGTTTTGCATTGAAACCCATACGACAGATGAGGTACGCTTTTATTTTGTTTTTGGCCAAATCAATTTAAAGAAAAAAAAAGAAAACATGGTTGGCGTTACAGGCTTTCTATTTATAAACATTATATTTACTTCTGGGGGTTGGAACGGAAAATCGATATAGGGTTCATTCGCTCATGACCCTAATGCTTCACACCAATTTTGAATAGAATCCCTCAAATAATGCATCTTTATAAATATATTTATTTCAAATAAATTTATCCCTCAGATATTTTGTTGACATTTACTTGCATGCAAAGCCCTCAAAATAATAGATATATAAATGTTTTGTAATGATATATTATCGAGTTTATAAACAGTTGACGTAAAGCCATAAATAATGACATCCTGTTACCATAGATACCAAACAGTTAACGTGAAGGATTTCATTTATTATCAAAACGAAACATATCAATTAAAACTCAATATTTACAATAAAATTTACAGGTCTTCTCCTGATAGCTTTTTTAAATTGAAACTTGACAATAACAAATTCTTGACGCCACGGGTTTAAACTTTAAAAAAGAAATCGTGTCTGTATTTCAAATGTCAAGCCCCTATCTTCTTTATCGAACATTGTTTGATGATGGTTTATAATTCTTCCAGGGTAAGTAGAAATCAGTCTGGATACAACCAGATTATTTGTATGTAAAAGATATTATTAAAATATCTAATAATACAAAAAGAAGAAGAGTGTTAACCCCCATTGTTTATTTACATATTTATCAATATTGCAGCATATTATAATGCTTTTCGAAGTTGTCTCGGATTCGATCCCGGTGTTGGCCGCACGAATGCTCCTCGGATTTTTTCTCTTGTCAGAGATACAACCTTTGGCCTGCGCGTTATAGTTGAAATTTAATTAATGTCAGGGAAAATCCCCCTCATATCACACTGTATGCCCGGCTTCATTAGCTCCGTAGCTGCAGAAAAGTTGGACGTATTCATTTCTTCTTTATTAATATTGCAGCATATGCTTTCTACCAAATTATATATGAATACTGCCTTTCTACAAATATTATTACCAATCTTAATGTAGACGTCCACGATGCCTTTTTGCCTGAACATACTAATGACTATTTGTCACATAAGAAGTCATATTTGTCTTCATATTTAACGTCTCAAACAAAAATAGGAAATTTAAGGAAAGTCATTCCCCACAAATTATAGAGATATTGTCCTAAGCAAAAACATTTGAAAAATGTACATTTCAGTTCGATTCCTTAAGCACGCTATTTTACACGTTTTAAGTTCTGTAAACGATTTGACTAAGTCTACCGAAGTTATCAAATAATTTCCATTCTGATAAATTACGATTTAATTAACCATAATAATTAAGACCACGGAATTCTCTGAACGATATTGATCGATTGGTGCTTATTTGCAAAGACGAGGGATTAAAAACAAACAAATGATGAATATGTGCAAAATAATTAAATGGTTGGTCGTGTATTCCAGAATTCACGAAAATGTGAAAATTCAAACAAATAAAAACTCGTTTGGTCTTTTTTGTAATATTTTTTTATATTCCAAAAAATTAAAGTTTTGTCCATGAACCTTTTAAAATCTGTTCCCAGCGTCGAATTTTCCGTGGTCTTAAACGCGATTCGTAATGTACAAAGCAAAAACATTCCTACATGTCAATGCAGAAGTAACTAAAATAATTAATCCACAAACTAAAATAAAAAGGATAAGCACGTGGACTGGACTAACCAACCGCAGTGAATGTCATTCAATTTGGACTGTCCACGTACTTCACCGAACATTTAGAAATTACAATAAAAAAATAAAATATTCAATGCAAATCAGTTTATGTAGAACTATCTAGTGTTCGGCACGAATATTCGAATATTCGCTCGTCAAAAATAATATTCGAATATTCGAATAGCAATTACCATATTCGAATATTTTCGAATATCTACATGTTTGTTTTTATTTACCCTCAAATATTATTAAAGGCGTCTTTCCTTGTCACATTTACATTCAAAGCTTACTTAGACTTCCTAACTACAACTTGTAAGGGTACTACCCCTACATAACTCTAATTTGAATGTCTTCGGAGAACTTATCCGGTAAGTAGCTGGATACCTGCTTTGGTTAGTCAGTTAGTGCCGAGTTTGAGTTGGCTGTCTTGTCGAATATCGCACAAAGGCCCTAAATTATCTGGACCAAGTCTGGTCACCGTACCCCTTTAGTTACCATGGTATTATCACGGCGTCAATCCTTTTCATACCGGTTTTTCAAATACGCACAATGTCATGTTAAAGGAGCTAAATCCCTAACATGTGGGACCTAGAAATTGACAAAAATGGGTAGCAACGCATATATTACTGTAATATGAATGTATATAAACTGATCTACATTCAATGGTTTAACCGAATTGAAATTTCTAGAGTCTGGTTATTCCAGTCTACATACGCCATTTGATTTGGTGCAATGTGTATAGCCTCGTTCCCTGAGTCTGTTGCTAGAACTGGGGCCGAACCTCATTATGGTACACGATTCGTGTATCAAAGGTTAAATGTTTATTTTGTCTTAAATATTGGATATCAGAAGCCTATCCTTTCCGATAAGATGTTGATTTGAATTGACAAATAATTCGTGTTTTCAAAGTTGAAGATTTTGGATGATATTGAGTAAGAGACCTAGCTACTTTAAAGATAATACACTTTAATTTGTTAATGCGTATTTTAATATTACATTATTATGTGCGTTTAGACCCACTTCCTTCTATGTTTCCACAGAATGGGAAATATTGAGATAAAATTTCACCATATGTTTGTCCCGAAATGACCTAGTTGTGTCGAGCGGACGTTAAACCCCATCTCTCTCTTTCTCTCTCTCCCCGTGTCCACTTGTTGCGATGTCGTGGAAGGCCGAGGTCTTGTGTACAAATTGGCAGTTTACGTAAACGATCTACAGGCAATTGCTAACATATAATATTGTACACTGTTCGCATGTCAACAGACATTTCACGCACTTCACAGCTGATTAGAAATTATAATAAAGTGAAGATATACCACTTTAAATACATTCATATTAAAAAATTGAAAATATTCGAATACTATTCGAATAATATTCGAATACAAATTTCAAGGTCCGTCGAATATTCGAATAGTATTTTTATTCGAATATCCGAACACTACAACTATCTTACATTATTATGTGTTTTCGTCTATTTTAAGGATCTAAAGAACAGATCTATAATCTATACCTCCCATAACCTTGTTTTCCTTTTTAAATAACAGACTAACCGAACCTTCCTTTAAATTATATCACCCTAATCGTGTTCATGCATGCGATACTAGCAGTCACAATAATTATATCCATTTCAGTTAGCGGTGAAGAGTCGACAGAAATCCAATATACGCATGAATGTATTGTCGTTTAAAGGGGAAGAACCGTGCTTTTCCTTATAATGATTATACAATAAGTGAATGTATTTTATGGAAATCATTTTTAAATATCGAAGGAGTTTACAAAATCCGTATAAAATAATTGTATGGTTTGAATGATTTGTATAGTGAAATGAGATGAATTCACTCTTATGCGAAATGGACAAGTTCCGTTTGAAAGCTTCGGATTTTTAGGTATTTTTTTGTTTGTTCTTGTTTTTGTTTGAAAGAATAAGATCTCCCAGAGAATTACACGGGTTTTAGGGGTGTTCCTGGGATGTATGTATAGTCGTGTAGTATTTGCAATGGACTCGGTTTATGCCAGTCCCATTAAGTTTAGCGCGTGTTATTATTAAGTAGATACATCGAAATATTGTTCACGGTTGACCTTTGATGGGTATCGGAGAATTGAATTAAATACAAAATTCGTTATACTAGTATAAACTTTAGTATAAACTTTTCTATGCCAACAGGAATAAAAACCACCCTATTATTTCAAAACAAAAAAAAACCTCTTGCAATCCAATCAGTTGCTTTGAATAAACTATATGAACCAAAACTATGAAAAAAGTTGTCAAATTAAAATTAGACACAGTCGTTTCGAACTAGTTGCGAAATACAAATGTTATGTGGACGAAATTGGCAATGTTGAGTAAATGATATTAAAAAGTTATAAAAATAGCTTGAGCTTGATGTACAAGGAATCATCCTTTGTGGAAAAGGCATTACCAACATTTGCTTCATTCTGACTTACTTTGTATTTACACACCCATCCTGAAACTAATATATTTATTCAGATCTGCTGCCTTTATCGGCCCACCAACGGTGCAAAGGTCGAGAACACGACATTCGCTTTCATTTATCCTTCGACTTTAAAATACGAACAGGAAATATTATTCATATTGGAATCTATTTATACGTCTTGACTTTTAACAACCATCAACCACCTGCAGACAATATCTGTTTAAGTTTTTTTTAAAAAAATTGGAATGTCCACTTATTCACAAGAAAGCCAAAATCAAAACGAAATCGACTGCAGTTCGCAAAGTCGCTATCCCGGTTACTTCTGAAGTTCTTGAACACAATACGGGACAGGGATGGTTTTAAATTTGGGGTCATTACATTCCCGAAACAACGACCGCGATTTTAAACATCTAGACGTTGCTAGACTGGTTTGCTATTCCAGAATTTATAGATACGTTATATCCCTTTAACGCAGACACCTGAACGATAGTGTCCAATCAAAGGTTGTGACAAAATCACGCTCGAATCAAAGATGGCGACCTTTACGGAAACAATTACATTGAACAAACGTTGACCGTTCGAAATCGATTAGCACAGGGTATTACGTGAATGGTTTGATAAGATGTACGGAGTTAAAATAAGATCATGCCTTCTATTGAAGATGAACATGTACAAACTATGAAGGAACTGTTCTGTGATACGATGTTGCAGCGAAGAAACTGCTTTTACGCTTAACTTGATTAAACCTAATACATATTAACTACAGTCAGAGACAATACCTCGGAATCCATTTAAATCTTTTCTTGTCAACTTTCCTGAATTTATACATTCAATTAATGATGCCATACACACGCTGTGTAACAACATAATATAAGAGAAAAGAAGACAACAAACGTGCAGTAGCCCTATGTCTTCGTATGTCAATCTAGAAATTAGCTCTCGAAAACTAGATCAGAATATGTGTCCGCTGAAATCAATAACAGAGAGTACCTCCTGGTCTAATATTAGATTCCGGGGGGGGGGGGCTAAATGGTTAGCGTGCGCGGTCATTGGGTCAACTGGCGTGGTTTCGAATCCCCGGTTGTATGTGGCAAGGTGTTGGGTCGCCTGTCCAGCCTCGTGAGTTTTCTCCGGGTCCTCCGGTCTTCTTCCACCGCTAAAAACCCTTATGCGCAAGTGAATTATTGAAATTAAATTAACCCATATGTTCGTCCCTAAATGACATAGTTTGTGACGAGGGGACGTTAAACCCAATTTCTCTTTCTCTCAGATTCCTGAATTACTGAGTTTAATGACACATTTTGGGGCTCCAACGCATTACAAATTTCGGGTTTTGTTGACTAAACACTTCAAGGAGATGATCTGCCAATATTTCCATACTCTTAACACTAGATAGACAACGATGACTGCTACAAGAATCAACTTTTATTAGAAATTTGTAGATGAATTTAATGTGCTTTTGTACACAATTTGAGCGTATGGCGCATTATACCTCGCCAATTTGTAATTGTACTGTACTGCGTATACCAATGAAGGTAGTAACTTGTTAAAATGCTTAAACATATTTTGATACCAGGTAAAAGTTTTAAATTCAATCGTTCACTCTTATTACAATTTAATTGTCACCCACATTTAATGGTTAACATGCAAAAACAATTTTGTATATTGACGTCGATGTATAATGTATAATAGTTCAAGGTCACTAATGCATGAATGCTTATCAAATAGATCCTAGGGGTATTTTGTAATCTACGTTTCAAAATAAAGCTGTATGCTCTAAAACTTTAACAAAATATTATTATTTTGTAGTTTGCTTGGTTTCATAGATATTGAGTGTCATAATAATTGTCTTTCGTCATTGATATTGAGAAGTTTTATTGCGAAAATATTCGTAAACAACATCCACTCAATTACTTTTAACATTCTTTAAAATCAAGTAAAATGTTAAAAGATCTCAACGTTTGTTCTTTTGCATAAGCGGGGTTAACGTCCCACTTTTCTGCAAAGACTAGACTAATAAAGATGGGCCGGGTCATCGGCACTACCGTCTATTTTTTTTTCGATTTCCAACTATAAAGGGTGTTGTTAGGTGCACGGTTTATGGTCCATCCTAACGACTAGACACTGTTCCGTAATAAGGAGAAACAACATCACGGTCAACACCGGGAGCGAACAGCGCTTCTTCCACTGAGCCGCAGGGATCAAAAGTCACAAGTACGTAGTACTATTAGGAAAACATTTTTTTATGAATGTTTTGAGAGTAGATAGTGATTATAAATGTGTTATCAAATCTATAATACCTTCGTTCATGGATAATTTCACGCCCTCGTCCTTGAACAGATTACAACTATACGTTTGTATTGTATCTGCCTACAGCAAATAAACATTGTCTATCGTTAGTCATGTTGACATAGCGCTGAACCACATTAATCGTTAAAACAAAGTAGTCGAAACATATAGAGCGTAATTGTTAAATAATTAATCGCTTACGAACATACTAAAAAATCATTATCTTGAAAAGGTATACAAAGAGTTATAAATAAAGCATTCGATTTAAAACATGCATATCGGTATGTCATTACTGTCATCATTGTGGCAAACAATCTACCAAGTTTGCTTTCATTGCTCAGTACTGAATACTGTTCACGAATAGAAGCAACTGGCATTACAGTTTAAACAAACAACCTGACTGTAGTATCATAAATATGAAAACGATTTCATTCATTGATTCCTAAACTTTATTTCATTTGTCTATCTGGTTATAAACTAAATTTCCACATTAAATACAAAATCGATACAGTTGAATTGGATTAGAGTGCATTCCCAGATGTATTGGTGATATTTCGCTAATGTTGGATGTTCAGAGTTCCCTCTCTATAATAAAATCAGAATAATTGTCAACATATGTCTATTGCTTCAACAGTAAAGGTTTTACGATAATTCATACGCATATTCAATATATGTAAATGTCAGAGGTTATGGTGAGACAGATGTTACCTGTGGCTTAAGACTTTTAACAATTTACAATGAGAGTTTAGATTTAAGCAGGTTTTTATTGGTTATCCTGAAGATGCTGGCCATTCGTGGCATCATTACTTTTGCTCTCATCTTATCATCATGTAACTGTACATTATATGTTTGATATGCCTCTTGATAAAAAAAAATAAATAGAAAAAAAAATCCCAAAAAATATTTTACAACCCTTGTTAAATCGCATATTACGAAAATATTTTACCACCCATTGGAACATTCTTGGAATAGTAACAAAAACCCACATTCTGAAAAAAGATTATCCATGACCATTAACAAGTTTTTCCGACAAGTATCTTAACTTTTGGATTGTGTAGCTCATAGGAAATAAGCAAAATTATTCCAGTTAATCACAAATTATAACCTTAGCTCACAACAATATGATGATCGGCAACCTTTCAACGCCCAATCGATGAGCTGTAGCCTAATTAGAGAGAAATGGTAACCTAAGTGCACACAGAACAATAAAGAAGAAAATTATGTGATACTGTGGTCCCAATTGCGCTTCTGATGGTTCTGTGTTTTGAGAAAGCTTGTGTCTAAATTATCCAAGAATCGCATCAAACAGGGTTTGAATAAAGACAGACAAAACAACAAAAGGTCACTGTCTTCATCATTGGTCCGTGTTAGTGGACGTCTAACGAGCTTTTAATGACCAGGGGTTAACATAATTTTATAGTTTTTAACCGCCTAACAGTCTATAAATATTTTTCAAATCACGTTGTACTCCATTTTTTCATCTCCATATATTTGAAGATAAGATCTAAATTAGACAACAGCAGGCGTCGGCTTATTTGTCTGAATTGTTTTAATTTCTTTTTTTTCCGTTCAGAAATCCATTAATGCTTTAAAATTACACATGTATCTTTATTAATAGATTTTTTATGTGTATAAATAATAATAATATGAGATTAGTCTGGATTCTTAATTATTCATATCGATCAATGTTAATTGGGGCTAAGACCCTTCGTGTAGCTTACATGGAATATAGTTTCACTCCTCCGTCATTATTTTCTTAGCTTAATACAGCGAAAATAATTATGATTATCTATATTCAAGAGAAGGTGAGTACAAACAATTTGACATACACAATACATTAGTGTACAGGATCCAGTTTGATATGATGGTTTTATATTTAAACCTTGTCAGTTCTAGATACAGAACTTCATATTAAAGTAGCTAAGTCTCTAACTCAATATCATCCAAAGTCTTCGACAATGAAACACGAATTATTTTTCAGTTAAAATCAACACTGATGTTGTGATCTTACCGGAAAAAGAGAGGCTTCTGATATCAAATATTTACGACAAATGAATCATTTTACCACTGATACATACCATAACGCGGCGCTCTCTTTAGGTTAAGAAAAAATATTTGCTAGCTCTAAATAAGCAGAACTATTTGAGAGCGGAAAATAACCGAAACAAACTTTTTTTTGGTAACTCGGTGTAAATTATTTTCATAATCATAGTATATTATTATTTAATTATCCTGTAGCCATAGGCTTTGATCGACGGACTTCTTTTTTTCTAGATTTGAGACCGAGCCCTCCAAGATGGCGTCCACCGATGATTTGTTATCCAGCATTGGATTGGACAAGTACCCCTATTATTTGAGCACAGTAACCAAACTACCTATGGCAAAAATCACAAATAGGCCTATATTAGGCATTGTTAATGAATTCCTGACAACTACGGAGCATTAGTCTATCATAACTGCTTTACATTACGACTGTGTGACGTTTGGTGACAAATGCATTCAAAATAGACTGGTCAGACTGAAGACAGAGACTAGGAACCTGGGTAAAAGTAAAGCCCAATAAATGTATGAAATCATACGACGATTTTCTTGACCCTTCATTTTTTTCCGGGATAGTGAACGAGACTCCACCGGCAGACACTAATGAAATTAATTTAATAAATAGAGAGACTCAGACATCTGCCGATGCAACCTTGACTGATTTAAATAGAAAAAATAAGTATATGCGGCGATTGTCAAAGTGTAATAAAAGCACGATCGCCCAGTTAAATAATACGTCCACATGAAAAGGTGGGCGTATAAAAATCGACTTCGGAAGACTAAAAAAAGAGATTCGCACGAAGGCTAATAATGAAAGAAAATTGGCAGGTTAAAAATAAATGTCCAAACCTTTAAAATGAACGAAGACATTTGGTATGAATTCAAAAATCAAAGATACACAGCAGAATGCCATAATTTGGTCATTATTTAGGTGCTTTGAATGCCTGTATAAATGAGTACGAAATAGAACAGATAGCGGCATAAATATCCGTGTGTAAATGCAAGCATACCACACGAGAGAACGTGGTCCTAATTTTGAATTTATTGTAAATTTATTATCTATTATATTGTATTTCCCATCCCCACTATACCACTATCGAATTCAAATCTCTCTATAGCTCGATCTTTGTTTTATTTGTAATACCTATAGACTATCATCCCGATACTTATCCGGCAATGTGTTCTTTTTATACGCCCACACTTTCATGTGAACGTATTATGTCGCCCCTGTTTGTCGACTCTCTACGGGCCACAATTCTTATCCGATTTTGACGAAAGTTAAAACATAGGTTTATCCCTAAAATATCTCGGCCGCTTTTGATATTATGTATCGGATCGTAACTGCATGGATTATGGCCCCTGATGGTACGAAAAATCACGTTTTTAGCTTGTGAGCCATATAGAGGTCACAATTTCGAACCTATTTGGATGAAACTTGACATGGATGTTAATAACCCAAAGATCTTGGTTCCTTACGATAATTGCACCCATCGGATCGTAACTTCTTGAATTATGACCCCTGATTGTCCGATCGCATTATTTAGCTTATGGTCCTTCTGGAGGTCACAATTAAAAGAACCGTCTGATTATATCACCGTTACACCATAAGGGAGATTGAGCTCGAATTTCGTGAGAATCGGACCAAAATTGCCCGACAAAATGGCCGCCGCTGTACGCGAATAGTGTAAAAAATATGGTATTATCGTATACGTGATACGTTGCGTCAGTGTAGTTTTAGAGTTTTGGCAGATTTTTGCGTTGCGTACTAGCGCTCGTTGAGCTGAGCTTAGTTCTATTAAAGTAATGGCAGATATTACCAAGATCAAGTGCCTATTATAGTCGACCACTTCCGGGGGGGGGGGGGTGAAGTCGTTCGACAGTCGCTGAGCTATTAAAAAAAATAATTATCGAATCAAATTAAAAAATCTCCGACTTCGACTCGACAGTAATTTTACCACAGAACAAAATCCTTTTCAGATTTGCATGGTTCTGCCTCCCTAAATTTAGAATGTAGATCAACCATCACGGTTAAAATGACATCAAAAATATACCTTTGTGTTCTAGAGTAAACAAAGATTCATAAAATAAATGCCAAGATACAACATTTCACCATCTAAAAGTAGCAAAAAGACGGTAAAAAGACACGAAATTGTTATACGGACCTTTTCCGTATAAAAGCTGTTCGTTACGTGCTGCCGTATCCTTGTGTCGTATCACGTATGATAAATACCCACACATTGGTGACGTCAAACGCAAAAATCCATACAGATACGCGATACGGAGCAGACATTTTCGCTTGCCAAAAGTCTCTAATATTTTGAGTTGAAATTTTGAGACAAGGTAAATACACCATTCCCCTATATATTGGCATTGTATTTTCATACCTTCTCAGACTTTTATTTTTGAGCCTATGTTTAATTATGGATTGTCCCTTTAAACCAATAGATTTATAGAGGACTGTATCCCTCTCCGCATTACATGCCATTATATTTGCGTCGTACTTTACCCAGCAATTTATGTTTCATAACATTAAAGTGTAACATTATTAGATTTATAGACGTCTTTCTCTCTCGCTTACGCTGTATAACATGCCATTATAAACAGACCAGTATTTGTGGGTATACAAAAATAAACTCACTGTTTATTTTAATATATGTATTAGGCTAATCTTGAAACAATTCATGTCAAACGTCGATATTTTCATATCCAGCTAAACGTGTATTTTAATTTCCACTGTAGCATTGTAACAGTTAATGTTAAGACATGTGAAGGCGTTAAAACAACTTAAGAGTTTGCGCATGCGTGCAGCTATCAAATCCAATCGTCTCATAGTGTGTATTCCGTTACGTCGCAGCACGGAAATAAACTATTTTTTTCGACTGCGATAAAGATAGTTCGTTACAGGGACGTGCGTAGCTACGAGCATTTTTTTAGCACCACCAAGAGACATATCTCTTTTTCTTACCAAGAATTAACTCCGTTGATTATGTAAGCTGGATATATACTATTAAAAAAAGTAGGGGATATTTGACGAAGAAACAAATGACGATTTATTCCAAATGATCGTTAGACTGAGTAAGGCACAGACTGACCATTATAAGGGTAAAATGATACCCGAGGTCAAACAGCAAAGTTACCACAGCATCACAACAAAGTCAGTAACGGGTAAATCCTCCTCTGTTTGCCAAAAAAGGATTGATCCGACGTGACAAATCCTAATGAGACGTCTAAGGTCATTTTGGTCCAGATTGTCCCATTCCTGTTGCAACGCAGCAGCAAGTTCTTGGACATTGGCAGGATGTTGTTGACGTTGACGTAACCTCTGTCCAAGCATGTCCCAGACATGCTCGATCGGGGAAAGGTCGGGACTCAGTGCTGGCCAAGGTAATGTGGTGATGTTCTGGGCCCTGTTTCACGAAAACTTAAACTAAAATCCTTAAAATCGATTTTAACTAAAATCAAAATGAGATTTTAAATTTTATGCGTTTCACGAAGATCGGTTGTAACTTAAAATGCAATTTTAATAGATTTTAGTTAAAATCGCTTGCGCCCGCGCAGTGCAGATTTCCGCTGCGGGTACTTACGGTGAAAGCAAATACGCTTCGAAACTGAAAACTGTTCACATACTGAATTAACTGTTACATTATCAGTAGGGAGAGTTTCATACGTTGTAGAAATGTCTGCACATGGTCAGAAAGTCGTAGAGAGATGAAATAAATGAGTTTATTGCGTATTATTAGTTTCGAAATGTATTGGTGGGTTGACCTTGAACTTGGCATTTGATTTCCTCGCAGGCTTTAATAGAAATAATGTGTAGGCCTATCGATAAACTAAAGCGCTTGAATTTCGAATTTTTATAGTAAATGGACAAGAGAAACTATTAAGAATTTTCACAAACATATTTTGATATGTGTCACTCAAACAACTAATCTAGGCTTCAATTTTTTTGTCGTAGTTTAAAAGTATTTAGGCCTATCAACTTTGAAATTAATACGCCAAATAGGCAATGTTCCGATGCCTGGATTATAAATGTCATTCTAATAGACCCTTTCAATGGTACTTCAAAAATGCAAAAGAGTCAATCTATCTTACTCAATTAAACGGATTTTTTCCAAAAGATAAATTAGTTTTGGCGCCTATTTGTTTTATTTATGTTGTTTTATTAACGTAACTTCATTCAGAAATAATAATTAATTTATGATATTTGGGATTATTGATTTATCTTTTTACAAATCATCAAAACCCCCAAAACATGAGTAAATACTACATATGGCATGTCTAGTATAATAGGCCTTTAGGCCTTCTAATACCAAGAAATTGGCCATATTAAGCACGAAGATATTTTTTTTATATATAAAAGTGATCTTCTTTCCATGACATTAATGTTCTTTTAGTGTGTAGTTTACTGGCGTTTTGGGTGGTTTTTTTCGTGGAGTTCTATTATGGGGCGCCATCCAATGCTTAAATTGCCTTACAATGAAATAAACGGATGGACCGTTAGCTGTATATCCCGTGCTATGAAAAGAAATTGAAGGCAAATTGTTTTTGAGAATGTTTGTATGTTAAAATTATGTGCCAATTATAGCCGCGGTCACACTGCATCGAGTTAGCCCGTGCTAAACTAGCCCGGGCTAAATTAGCTCAGGCTAAAATCTCGGCGTCGCGTTCACACACGTTTCCACAAAACGAACCGAAGATGACCCTGTGAAGTGCAAACCGCCAGATGTCGCGTAACATCACTTTCTGTTTACTTCCGGGTTTTCCTAGCAACAGCCACATAAGGAAAAATGCTTCCTTTTTCTCCTTCAACCATGAGACAACGTCGATGCGTAAAACGATATTATGCGGCATTTTTTCAATTTGTTGGAAATCTGTATAAAGTTTCTTTCGTAGCCTAATTGCAAAAGCTCACTCGCCATTTTTTGGTACACAATTCTATTTCTACAAGTCCCTGTCAACTGCGCTTGGATGAAATCTTGTCTCCATATTCCCAACAGAGCAAGGCTTTCTTCATTGGTCCAATTGGACCCTCGATCTTTTTTATCGGACATTATAAGATTATTACTCGAATTAAGGTAAATAAATTAATTTAACAAACGCGCGACCACGGTAACTAAGTAAAGCGGAAGTAGTGTGCAAGTGGCGACGTCTACAATACTGATTTAACACGGACTAGAACCGAAGTAGCGTTCACACAGAGAAATTTAGCACGGGCTAAATTTTAGCCCGGGCCTGGTTCGATGTTTTTGGTCGTGCTAAATTAGCCCGTGTTAAACTAGCACGAGCTAATTTAACACGGACTTTTCGTCTGTGTGAACGCTTGGTCCGTGTTAAACTAGCACGGGCTAAATTTAGCTCGTGCTAAATAACGTAGTGTGACCGCGACTATCTCTATGTCGCAATAGATCAAACAATGTAACTCTAATCAATGTTTGTTAATGTCGTGATTGTAAGTTAGGAGAGGGTGACAGCTATCCTAAGTTAAAATTGATTTTAGTTAAAATTGTCCTTAAAATAGTTTTGTGAGACGCCACTATTTTAAATTAGGATACAATCCTAAGTTAGGATGCAATTTTAGTTTACAATGATTTTAAGGAGATTTAAGTTTTTGTGAAACGGGGCCCTGTTGTTGGAGGTAACCTGTAACGATCCTGGCCCTGTGACATCTTGCGTTGTCATCCTGGAAGATGAAACGGCGGCCATGACGCCGTGCGACCGGCACAACATGGACTGGTAGGATGTTGTCCCGGTAGTACTGGCCTGTAACACGCCCTGTAACAACATGTAAAGCCGTTTTTTCTAGCAACAGTGATGCCTCCCCACACCAAGTTAGGATGAAATTTTAGTTTACAATGATTTTAAGGAGATTTAAGTTTTTGTGAAACAGGGCCCTGTTGTTGGAGGTAACCTGTAACGATCCTGGCCCTGTGACATCTTGCGTTGTCATCCTGGAAGATGAAACGGCGGTCATGACGCCGTGCGACCGGCACAACATGGACTGCCAGGATGTTGTCCCGGTAGTACTGGCCTGTAACACGCCCTGTAACAACATGTAAAGCCGTTTTTTCTAGCAACAGTGATGCCTCCCCACACCATAACAGACCACCCCCAAATCGATCATGTCTGATGACGTTAACGTCTTGGAAACGCTCGTTTTGACGACGCCACACCCTCCTACGTCTGTCCAAAAAATCAACAGTGAACCTTGACTCATCTGAAAACATCACATTGCTCCAGCGTCGATTATCCCAGTGTTGACGATCCCTACACCAACGACGTCTTGCCTGAATGTGATGATCTCTCAAACAAGGGATCACGCGAGGAAGTCGGGCGCGAAGGTGACCCCTATGAAGTCGATTCCGAATGGTCTGGCCACTCACTCTCACACCAGTGTATGTTTGAAGACGAGCGCTGATCTGATTTGCTGTGATGACACCATTTCTAAAGGCCAAGGTACGGAAAAGTCGATCCTGGGCTTGAGTTGTCGACCTGAGCGTGGTCTCTCCTGTACAGATTGTGTATCACGGTATCTGGACCATAGCCTGCTTATGACAGACTGAGAAACATCCATCGTGCGCGCCACACCCGCCTGTGTTGTGCCGATCTGTAGCATGCCAAGGGCACATAACCTTTCATTTTGGGTAAGCCGACGCATATCAAAATTTGTTTTCTGGTCACTAAAACAATTAAACTGATGTTTCCACCCTGGAATTCAACGCCACAATGACTGTAACATTCAAAGTCAGAGTCGTGCAAATCTTGGGTTGGACCCCCATGATGATCCCAAGCATCACCTGCATTCCATGCGGTAGCTTTTGGTGCGTTTGGGCGTCACATGTAACTGGAAATGTTTCTTCTGTTGCGTTCTATAGTGACTTTTTTCGTAGTCATTTGCATATTTTAGTATTATGCCCCCAAAATCAAAAATCCCCTACTTTTTTTGAAAGTATATATTGGGCCATTCATAACATATTCCAAAATGGTTATTTATCACCATAAATCAAATATGGCCAGACTTCCATTGTTTATGAATGAAGTTTACATGTTAAGTCTTATCACATAATGTTAAAATAATCCCGAAATAGTGTCTGTTTGTTATAAAACATTAAATTTTTGAGTCTGAGCAACTCTACCTTTGTAACATCTTGGCACAGTCATGTCAAACGGTGACCTCGTATTCTTATCTGGAGAGCATGCACAATAAATGTTATCGGTGTAGACTGGAATAACCAGACGCTAGAGATTGCCATTCGATTGAGACTTTTAACGTTTTTCGCCGAATATAACTTATTTTGCCTATACCGTTTTTAGGACTTCGAATTTTGTCTAATGGTTTGGATTGTTCGTACTTGGTTTTATTTTATTATAAGAAACAGAAACGATTGAATGTAAAATATTGTAATTATGCGTTGCGACTTCAATTTCTAGGTCTCCATTATTGGCGATGCCTCTCCTTTGATTAAATATACATTATGGGAGATAAGATAACGAGTTAGTAGTTCTCACTATAATAGTTAACAACTAGATAATGTAAGAGCAATTTGCTGAAAATTTCATTCAAATTGATCCTCTAAGAACCGAGAATTATGCGATTGCATTTTCCGCCTAGCCCCGATCATCATTACTAAAGCCAGAACGATAAACAGCGTTGTCTCGAGTATCCATTTAATTATTAAATCGTGAAGAGTTATGCAGTAAATTGGCTCATAATCCACTAAAGCCCGCATGCTATCGATGTCATCGAGAGTTGATTATGGTTGGTCTGGAAAAGGTATTTAATGTCTAATTAAAAATTAAGATAACATTCCAGGCCCAAAGAAAGACCTGCACTAGACAGATTTAGCTCTTGCATAATGTATGTCTAACCGAGCTAATAACTGGATTTGTCTAAATATAGTTGTATACAAACTCTTCAAATACTGAATTATGATTGTTCCAAGGATGGTTTGTAATTCGGTTGCTTTTATTTATAAGAGTTTCAAAAAGAAACAGCGTATTGGACATCGGTGTAAATTTGCTCCGACATCACTGCACAACATTGGGATAAGATACAACCGAAAACGGATGAACTGTTCCTTTCAGAATTTCAATTTCCTCTGCCGTACATATTACATTAATAACATTTTAAAAGAGATTCTTAAATTGATTTTGACTTTAATAAATGAAAAATTATATTCTTGTATAGTTATGGTTTATAGAGAGGATTCTCAACAAGTGTATATCTATATAACATGACATAAAATGGCAGAACAACCAAGCGCCTCTTTGTCTTCCAAAAACTGAATATTAACCCACACTACTGACGCGGTTGGAATCTCTGAGGAAATGCCCCTTTAGTCTACGTGTGTTTTATTAATGTGACTTAGCTAAAACCATAAACAGAACGATATATTTTTGTTAAAAGACGCAGCACCAGGTGCACAGATGTAAAGTATACCATTTGGAATAAAAAGATGCGCGGTCATCGATAGCTATTATTCTTGTAGTCTTTAATTATAAAGCTCGTGTGTACATGGAGTATTGAGAATCGAAGTGATGTATTGCGGACTATTATTATGTGTTCATAAACCGTACATGTTTTGTATTCAGAACTAACTATTCTCTAACTACAGTGTATACCCATGATTGAGAATGGTAGGATGAGACTCAATTTATAATGTGTACTGGGACTCAACTTGTAATGTGTATTGAGACTTTTAAAAATATGACGAACTGAGACATCTCACATAACCAATACCGCCACAGATACATTCCATAAATACTGTCGTTTCTGTACTCGCCTACCTCAGTTGTCATCATAGAAGTGATGTGTGTAGCGTACTTGACAGTATGATTACTTTTTTAAACATCGGAAATTACTGTGCAATAGGGACGCCATTAAGTCCACATACTGTAACACTACTTTATGTATCGTGTCTTCCAATTTAAATGGTGCATTGCAATCCAACCTAACAATTGCTGCTAGATAGAGTCACTCACTCTTGGTTCTAATTCACAGAATGCGCGTTTCTATCAACAGTGTTTGTAATATATTTATAACTGTAAAGGAGAATACGTATTGATGCAAGCCAGTTTTAATCCCGAACTTCAGGGCTGTAAAACCATCAATAATAAACCCTCTTACAGCGTTGAATTGAGCAGTGCATTCTACGTATTTTATTACTATAATTTTCGATTAACAATATAGATTATCTAGTTCCTTAACGTCGGTCTTACTTCCCTCAATGATTGTTTGCGTACCTCCATTTGTCGAATCATTGACATTGACGCACGTAGTTTTCAAAACACTATTACATTATGATCAGCGAAATTTTTTAATTTGCTTCTCAGACATTACAGTGCTCTCTCTATAACTAATCTAACGCACATATTTTAGCTGAGAGATAGGGGGGGGGGGGTAGTTGTAACGCCCGCTCAACACAAACTAGATCAGTTCGAGATTAAAATATGCTGGGTCATTATAAAAAAATTTGCTTGCAGACAAATCCATTTTAGCACGTTGTTAGGCAAGCGTGGTCGCGTACGAGTCAGTTCCAAATCAACACACTTGACTCAGTATCGTTTTCCAGTGTGAACTTTTTTTGGTATTCGGACAATGGGTTTTAGTAGTTGATGTCATTGTGATCGAAAAGTGAGCCGCGGTGGTTTAATGTGTAAGACACTAGCTCGCCAACTAGGAGGTATTTGTTTCACTACAGGTGTTACCTAACAATATTTTTCGACAGTTTCGATGGGGTTGTTCTTGTCAGCGGCGCAGGGCAGAGAGACTGGTAATAAAGTGTCGAGTCGTTCGGATGGTACGAAAATCTAAGGTCCCATGTGCAGATTAGCGTACACGTAAGAAACCCCTTGACAACTGGAATACAAACAGTAGGCGTATGCCCGTATTCAATGGGTTAGGGCTGGGGTGGATGGCTGAATAGTTAGCGTGCGCGCGCTGTCTCATGAATACTGGCATTGTGTCAACTGGCGTTGTTTTGAATCCCCGGTTGTACATGGCAAGAAGCAGGGTCGCCTGTCCATCTTCGTGGGTTTTCTCCGGGTCCTCCGATTTCCTCCCTTGATGACAAAATCATAAGCTAAAATTCGAAATATCAATTGAGCTTTATCAGGCGAATTATAAACCCATTTTCAGTGACTAACGGTAAACGTTAGCTTGGTCCGACATTTGTTGATTTAATTTTAAATGGACTCACAGATTTTAAGTTTGTATGCGCGAGTAACATTGGGGAATACGTTTTCATATAACGTTTCCTCCCACTGTTAAAGAGGGCTACACATAATCGAATTATTGAAATAAAATTAAACTATATGCTAGTTGCGAAACGTGGGTGTTAAATCGTTCGCTCCTTCTCCCTAATATAACGAACCACAGACATACTTGTTGGACACCATTTCACAAGACCCTTCTGCCATTAAAGATACATAAAATTCTGTTCGAGCAGAAATTACAATGTTGTGACGGCATCAATGGGATTTAAGATGTCCTGATACCAGATAAGCTGTCATGATGCAGACACGTTACGTCACATTAGTATTATAATTTATATCATCACTAGACATGAAAGCCCGTGAGGTTTGGTTAACAGTATATTTTATTCATGAGTATTGTTTTAAGCAAACAGGGTGGGATTGGGTGTGTATGTGAGATCCCCTGCCTACATGACAGATCATATACTCAGGTTAAATAATAACATTATAGAGTACTGTCCATTCTACGCATTTTGAGACACATATGGTATACTAAATAGGTCATTTCGGGACTAAAAAACGGTACAATTTACACTTTTATTTCAGTATTTCGATTGTGTGAAGGGGTCTTTAGCAGTTTGGGGAAACCGGAGGACCGGAGAAAACACACGATGTTGGTTGTCACGTCAAATTTTTTGATCGAAACCACTCCACTTACCTCAATGGCAAAACAATATCATCTAAAGCGCACGCATTAAACCCTCCCTCCCAAATAACACTGTACATGGGTAACCATGTTGTAACAAGGGACAATTTAGGTGATAATTGTTGGTGTTTAAACAAAGGTGTTAATTGGGTCATTTAACTGCGGGTTAATATGGTGTGCCGGGTAAACATTATTTACACATAAAAAATTATATTACATTGCAGATTTAATATTTCCAGTATACCCAGCGCTCAAACTATATTTTGAACATGTAATATAATAACAATGTGTGATATTTGAAGGCTGAACTGTTGTGTGAACCTTTTCTTCCACTCATTTAACTTTTAAATGTTAATAAATAACCATTCCCTAAAATATTGTGATAAAATCTAATTGTTTCAGCAACGGTCCAAATGTGCTCGCATAACCTGTAACCATATCCGTAGATCACAAAGCCAATTACGATTAGAACGCAAAACGACCCACTTCAACTGTATCCTTGATTCTTAAAGACTAATTAACATTACTATGATGCTGTTACATATTAACATATGCGTATAATTTTTTTTTTTAATTCAATTGGTGTAATTGAAACATACAGTTTATAATATGCAGTTAATCGAAATTTAATTATTAAAGCTTATCAATAACTTACCTTAATTACTTATACCCAGGTAAGAACATTTTATCTCTTAAAACATCAATTGCACTATTTACAAAGCATACTTCTCCCAAGTAAGACTTCTGGAAACTTCAAACAACATATTAATATGCGGCGTCTTTCTTATCAGAGCGGCTCAACTTTTCATTTGTTAATTAATGTTTGTGTTCTTGACTATACTTCATTTTTCGACAACCGCTTATCACGTCAATAAGATGATCGCGAGGCAAGCAAGACAAGACAGTCTTCTATTTGGATTTTATACTCAACATTATGAGTTTTGTCGGCAAGCTTCCCTTCCTCATCGATTAATACAGAAGCAAGGCGTTCGATGGTCGTAACAGGTGTTAAAACTTAAAACGGTATTTACTTGAGTATCGATCCACTTTACCTATGTGCAGTTCCTAACATGAGCATACCAGACAATTAAATGGTCATTTTTAAATCAATAACATCAGAATTTCTTGTTAATTAAGTCACAGATATCAGACAGGACTTGCTGGTTAGTTTTTACTATTAAAATAAAAACGAGATTAATTGTTGTTACGGATATGATGAGATTAATCCAATCTATGTACACACACGCGTCTGATAGCTTGTCATTGTTGTTAACACTGGATTTCAGCAGATTTTATACTGTCAATTTTACTAAAACAACTATCTTGTAAATTCACAAAGCACAACACAGCATTGAATAGTGATATTTTTGTCAAAACCTTTAACAGCCTTTTTGTAACAAAAGAAAACAGACGATTCTTACAATCCAATCGGTTAGGAATTACTTTTAACTTGCTGTGTGATGAACACGTAAATGAAGTTTCATCCACGACGATGTGTCCTCACTGTGCCCACTTTTGATTAATCCAATTAAGGTCTAATTAGGATAAGTGTATTAAGCGGGTTAGGATTAGGTGTTATAGGTAATTAGATGGAAAAAATCCCCAAATAGTTTATGTATTTTTTTTTTATTTTTCAAATTTTTATATATATTTAATAAAAAATATAACATACATGGATATATCATACATCACATGAGCACTTTATAATTTAATGAAAATATAACAATTTTCGATGTTTTATATTATAAAATATGTAATAAAAATATAACATACATGGATATATCATACATCACATTAGCACTTTATAATTCAATGAAAATATAACTATTTTCGATGTTTTATATATAAAATATGTAATAAAAGTATAACATACATGGATATATCATACATCACACAAAATCAAGATAAACAAATATTGAAAGTGACTAAATATTTAGTCTTATAATTGGTGAGCAATTATAAGACTGAATATTTAGTCACTTTCAATATTTGTTTTTTCCAATCTAATTACCTATAACACCTTATCCTAATCCGCTTAATACACTAATCCTAATTAGACCTTAATTGGATTAATCAAAAGTGGGCACAGTGAGATGTAACCATGACCAACACCTTTCCTGCTATATCCTGGATTGTTTACGTATTTAACAGTTGTTAACAATTGACGACATGGCGGACAGACGACACAGGATACAAATCCACACCCTTATATCTCCACATAAAAAAATATTCTTCACGTAAGCCATTTCCCATCTGAATCATTTATCAAGATAAAGATACAACGATGCATTCACTGAGTCTACGACACAAGATTAGTGAAAGCTATCAGTAAGAGTTAGGAACCACCAAAGAAAATAGAAAGCGTACATGTAAACTCTTTGTAATCGTAAGAGCAACATGTATGAAGATTCTAGAAGGCTCATAAACTCGTATGTGAACATCTTAATCGCTTTCTTTAATGGCAACACATTAAAGTACCCAATATCGCTACATTTAATTTCTTGATTTCGTAAGCCTGGCCTTATATTCTATTATATGTACATGTTTTAGTATCTGTTTACAAATATAAAAAGAATATTATATCGATTGATAGCAAACTTTAATACCCGGTCATAAAAAAAAGATTGCAGGGCGGTCTACAATTAGGAGTGTAAAATATTTCTAATAAAATCATGTATTTGTATTACTTCGGTTACTGATAAAAAAAAATATAATCCGTTTTTCAGTGTTGTTATGTCGATTCAACGAATAAATTTCGCGACATTTGAGTGAAGATGAGTACATTAAAAACTTAAAGGAGCTAAATCGCTAACATTTGGAAGCTAGAAATTCACAAAAGTGGGTCGCAACGCATATAATACTGTAAAATTAATGTATATAAACTGATTTTTATTCAATGGTTTCCGTTTTTACTCCAATTTCAAATCAGTTATGTTCGGAAAAATAAGCCAGCAATCGCAATCAAGTGCACATTTCTAGCGTCTAGTTATTCCAGTCTACATAACTCCGTTTGGTTTGGTGCAATGTGTCTAGCCTCGTCCCTCGAGTCGCTCAATACAACTGCGACTGAAGCAATGTTAAAAAAATTATTTTATCTTAAATATCGAATACTAGAAGCTCATCTTTTCCCGGTAAGTTTACATCACCAATGTTGATTTAAATTGACCAATAATTCGTGTTTTCGATGTCGAAGATTTTGGAGGATTTTGAGTTACGGACTTAGGTCCTTTAATTTTACTCAAAGTGTCACAACAAATGTGAAGAAAAGTGTACTTGCTGAGCCGATAACTTGATGTTTATTTAATACCAAAATATGTCAAAGCTGATGAAGTAGGTGAATATGTAACCACATAATTATTAATTATCTTTCAATTGTTTTGGCAACTGATTCCTAGATAAGACAAAACGGTACTGTCGCTGTTAATAAAAACAGTTCTCTCTTTAATAACATATGTCTGGTGTAGGGTATAGAATGGTCTTTCTCTTTAGGTTACATATAAATGCAGCTACCTCGGGAACATACTCTAAATCGTGCACTTTCACTTTAAAATTTAATGATATATGGTGTTGTAGTGCAGAATCAAAATGCCGTTTTAAGCTTTGTATTCCTGATCACCAGGTGAGATAATGATCGAGGAAATCACTGGTATGCTGGGTCTCTACTAACATCTATTTGGTTTTGTCCTGTTTACTCCCAAAAGAGACCAGAAACCAATCCTTGAACGATCATTATAAATTATTTTTATTAATATGGTTCATAAGTTTTACAGATTAGGGGAGAGAGGGTGTCTTTGTCAGTCGGAGGAAACCGGGGAAAACCCATGAGGTTGGACACCAACTCCTTGTCACGTACAACCGGGGAATCGGAACCCCATCCGTTGACTCAATGACAGACCTATCCATTCGCCCCCTTTCCCTTACACATTAGTTTGGTATCAACGATAAAGTGTACTTGGAACTGTATAGCCTTAATGTTTGTTTTCACTGTGTTAATATAAATAACATTACTTATCATATGAAAGCAATGAAATGCATAAAGGGTTATTCAAAGGACATGGAATTTAACTATACGCTTTTAATTCTGAAATATTATAATGTGAATAATAGATACACGACCTGAATTGTGGGTAGTGTTTAGGTAAGTAGATCAATGGATTCTACATATAAACTCGAGAGTTAAAATTGAGGAATGAATAGATTTAATCGTACGTCATTTAAAACGGGATAACGTCTGCAAACATTCATTTATTGTGTCTATTATTACCGCGTTTTCAAGTTTTATTTAAAACGCATCTTGATTTACCTAAATGACAGTTGGATGACAATAGGAAAAAGTGTGCAATATATATAATTATATTAAATACATGTATAACAATGTTGGTTGAATATGTACAGTAAATGCGTATTCGTCATATTAATATATGACTATATACAGTTCACATGTTTCCAGCAAATTGTTCTGTGTGATGCGTGAAATGAATTTTCATAACAAGGATTCATTCATACGGATTTAGATGCAAAGCAACGTGTAAATAAATAAAAATCTCCTGGTTACGTCATATTGTGGGTATTTTCCGTACTTGGCGTACGCATGATGTTTATTCACCGACCTAGATGTCGTAGATCCGTCATGGAAACGTGTAAATGGAATCACTCCTACTTGTCCCAACTTTACAATTTCACTCACCGCTGACAGTCTTTGGATTAGAAAGGTCAAAGCTTAGTCAAATTAGACACAAACTAGGTCATTTCGGGACAAACACATTGTCAAATTTCAGGATAGGCGACGCCCCTATCACGTATAACCGGGGAATCGAAACCACGCCAGTTGACTCAATGGCAGACCTTATGATACAGCGCGCATGTGCTAACCATTCGGCCATCCAACCCCCACTATACTAGCTGTATTCTTAAATTGTCTTCAAAAGAAATACATTATTTGAAATCTGAAATCAATTAATGTTTATTATAAATCAAAAACTATATTTGGCGCTTGATTTTATTTTAGGCTCTTAATAAAAGTGTCTTGAAATTCCGAGTATAAACGACTTCATTAATCTAGCCGAATTAAATGTTAATGTGATTTTAGTAACAATACATACCACAATCTTTTACACATTATAACTATTTGTCATTTTGTAAGTAGAAAGATCGACATTTACAGGCGGGGTTTTTAACCTCTGTTTACTTGGTAACGGCCATAATACCGTTACCGACAGGCCCAGAATCAGACATATCGTATAGAAATATTATTCTTATTTTTTTTTTGTGCAGATCATTGATAGGCAGTCACAGCTTGAGCTTGATCCGGGAGTATGCTTTAAGAGTCTGTATTTTGATTCAAGGTTACATCAATTCCATTGAGAGATTATAATGTAAGGTCAAAGAAAATCCCGGTATAATGTAAATACTGTGTCGATGTGCACTTAATAAGGAAGGTGTACGGTTATTTAGGTGGAATACATTACCACAGTGCCACTCTGTTGTCAACATCAGCTATTTATTTGGATTCTGGCGAATATTCAGTTTCTTAATCAATAGACAAGCTTATCTAGACAATGCGAGGTTGAAAAAATAGACATTAAAATTATGAATATATTACCATCGCTTTCATCAAATTGTAAGTTTAACTCTTTTAAGAATATTGACTTGTGGGTTATGTGCATTTCGATACATTATTTCCTATATTCATAGAATTTATCAATCTCAGCGTTGACACACCAGGGTTAAAATACTAACTTTGAACACGAGACATTATTTCCAATAATCCCAAATAGTGAACCAATGCTTCAACTAACGCATCTCCTCGGGTAGCTTGGACTATGCAAGAGATGTGAATTTGGTATTAGCTTTAGGCGGCTTTATCTAACCACCAAGCGAATTGACAGATCAGTGTAATGGGAGTTCAATAACAGCCGTTCTAATCGATAAATCTATACCCCATAATATAGATACTCTGTTCATCTCCATAGCCTTTATTAGCCAATGTCTCGTGACCTTTATAGATTAACCTCGCATTAACCGATTTATAATCAAACACGTTACAATATGAAACAAGTAGGGAACAAGGGAAATGAAATGAAATGGGGTTTAACGTCCTGCTGTTCTGCTCAAAAACTGGGCTAATGAAAGTCTACTCTTGTATCGAATTCCAACTGCCAAGATATATTTTACGGACACGTCAATGTGTACACGGGACCTCGTTTTTCGTCCCATCCAAACAACTAGACAGCTGGTCTTGCTAGGCCCTTCATCCTGTATCACTGACAAGGGGAAACCACGTCGGAAAACCTGGATGAACTTTCTCGGCCAATGCGGGGATCGAACACCCGACCTCCAGTCTAGCGAACCAGCGCCTTTCACGCTTAGCCACGTGATCTCCAGGTAACAAGAGAAAGGCGAGTGCTAGATTTGTTCATGCATATTGGCTTAAAGCCGGTTTTCCACTAGGCGAACTTATTCGCGCGAAGCGAATTTATTCGAGTACAGGCATGCGCAGTATAATTTTAGGTGTCCTGAAATTATACTGCGCATGCCTGTACTCGAAAAACTTCGCTTCACGCGAACAAATTCGCCTAGTGGAAAATCGGCTTTAGTTTGTAATTTTGTAATGAAGGAAGGAAGAAATATCAGAGCATACGACCAGTTTTAACCACATGTATGAATCAAATGAAAGGTTTATTTTTGTTAACGGGGTATTAGGTAAGATAAGAATAAAAGCTGTTAGTTCACGCTATAATAGTTAAAATAGATAATTAAAAAGAAATATGTTGAACAAAATAATTAAAAAGGAATATGTTGAAAATAAACAATTGAAAATGATTATTTTGACAATGTCATTTAATTTACTTGCTCTTAGCCTAGCTCTTGGCGATACAATTATAGTCTAGCCTAGATTGTCATTGCTCCAGTTTTTACGATAATAAACAAAGTCTCGATTATGTTACGGTAATTCATCAATGGACGCTGAAACGCAGATCGGATATAAATCTGTTGAAAATCTAAACTATACTATGGCATCGAGATTATAGTCTAGCCTAGATTGTCATTGCTCCAGTTGTTACGATAATAAACAAAGTCTCGATTATGTTACGGTAATTTATCAATGGACGCTGAAACGCAGATCGGATATAAATCTGTTGAAAATCTAAACTATACTATGGCATCGAGATTATAGTCTAGCCTAGATTGTCATTGCTCCAGTTGTTACGATAATAAACAAAGTCTCGATTATGTTACGGTAATTCATCAATGGACGCTGAAACGCAGATCGGATATAAATCTGTTGAAAATCTAAACTATACTATGGCATCGAGATTATAGTCTAGCCTAGATTGTCATTGCTCCAGTTGTTACGATAATAAACAAAGTCTCGATTATGTTACGGTAATTCATCAATGGACGCTGAAACGCAGATCGGATATAAATCTGTTGAAAATCTAAACTATACTATGGCATCGAGATTATAGTCTAGCCTAGATTGTCATTGCTCCAGTTGTTACGATAATAAACAAAGTCTCGATTATGTTACGGTAATTCATCAATGGACGCTGAAACGCAGATCGGATATAAATCTGTTGAAAATCTAAACTATACTATGGCATCGAGATTATAGTCTAGCCTAGATTGTCATTGCTCCAGTTGTTACGATAATAAACAAAGTCTCGATTATGTTACGGTAATTCATCAATGGACGCTGAAACGCAGATCGGATATAAATCTGTTGAAAATCTAAACTATACTATGGCATCGAGATTATAGTCTTGCCTAGATTGTCATTGCTCCAGTTGTTACGATAATAAACAAAGTCTCGATTATGTTACGGTAATTCATCAATGGACGCTGAAACGCAGATCGGATATAAATCTGTTGAAAATCTAAACTAAACTATGGCATCGAGATTAAACTCTTGCATAATGCTTGTTAGCATGTATGTCTCCTACTTTTTGCACCAAACAAAAATAGCATAAAGACTGAATTAAAATTTCATAAATAAATACAGACGGGATCCCAGTTGCTCAAAACTCGTTATCCTGCTAACATGTCTGTTTGGTCATTGGCTGAATTTTAAATCTTTAAGTTTACTGTACATGTATGTTTACAACTTAATAGATGTCATGTATTAACAAGAAACTGAAGAAAGTGTGACAACTGTGTAGTTTGTTCACAAAACTTTAGAAAAGACAAAAAGATAAATAGAGTGTTCAACATAAACACTATAAAAAAATCTGTAGAATACTATAGTATATTCCTGTATAAAATTTAGGATTGGAACTACAAAAATTCCTACAGCCAAATTCTGTAAAATACTGTAGAATATCATCTTATGAAAAATGGGATAGCCCCCCGCCCCCTCCCTCAAATGTCCTATAATTCTATAAACAGAAAATACACTGGTAATCTATGACTTTTTACTAAACGAATACTTCTACTGATAGCTGTCTAATTCTAATGCCATCGTTAAATAGATAACGAAGTCCAGCACATTTGTTCAATAAAACGTCAAGTTAACACCATGTTGAAGTTAGCGGGATATACAGCAACAGATTTTCTCTCCGAGATAACGATCCGTTAACTCCATGTTAACTTTGAACAACCGGCTCCAGGGGATAAGCAAGTGAGGTTGCCTTAATACAAGTTTATCTTTGTAAGATTTTCATACAATTTTAAAAGATAGTAAACTGGCACTGCCAGGCAGGATACGCCCACATTTAAGAGAGATGGATAGAGAACAAGCAATACCGTAAATGATTTTTTCCTACAATCATAGTAAAGACCATAATTCATTAAGTTACAATTTGATATGCGCATTATGGAAAAGAATCAAGATCTTTAGGTTATAAACATGCATTTCAAGTTTCATCAAAATCGAATTAACATTGTGACCTTTACAGGGTCAACTTTGATATACCATATTTTTACACTATTCGCGTACAAATTCGCGTATTTTGTCTGCTAATTATGGTCCTATTTTCTAGAAATTCGAACTCAACCTTCCGTAGGGTGTAACGGTGATAGAGTCAAACGTTTTTTTTTAAATCGGATAATAATCGTGACCTCCAGAGGAACCATAGGCAGTAATTATTAGAAGTCGTTGAAAATCAATAGGATTCTTCGTCGTATCGCTTTAAACACTGTGTATAAATTTAGCCTAGGCCTCTTGACTGTTCACAAGCATTTGTGGCTGACGGACGGATGGACGGACGGGGGTGACAATATATGGGGGGCGTATAAAAATCATTTGTGGAATAATTTTTTTCCAATTTTCAATTTGTTATAGGAAGCGCTGTTTACCGCAAACCCAAATATCAATATTGAATAAGTAATGCGTAAGATTAAAACGTAGAAAAATGTAACTTTAATAAATACTGACTTCCAAACCGGAATCAAAACTTCAATTTTGTCTATAGTTCTACTATGAGCTTACAACATTGGCTTCAACAAGTGATGGTGATTGATAATTTAAAACAGATATCAACAACGATGATGACCCTACATGTTCACTTTAAGATAGTTATGTCAATCAAAAATAATTTAGGGATTGAAGCGTTGAAATCTTCTCTCTAGATGCGTGATTAAATGGGTCACTTTCCACATTCAACAGGTTTCTCTAACTGACAATCCCGTCAACATATTCCATTCTTCGCTTCATTTAAATGGTGCATTTTCACTATTTGGTTCACAATGCAGTCGTACTTGTATGGCGACAAATCATTCACTTTGGCGAAAAATAAAGAATCCCAGTAAAAAAATAGAAGGTGGTGATTCCAAGATAGCCTTACAACAGAGGTGGGGAAGAGTGGTATTTTCATATTGCAGCTATATAGAACCGGTCAGCGGAGAGCGTCCGATCAAAGACCGTTCCTAAAGGAACTAGTTTGTACCATTTTTGTAGCAATATAGTAACCACACGTCTGAATGATCCACTGCCGCTATGTCTTTTTAAGCTTACTAGGATTATTCGGCTGGTAAATTTAATAGCACTTTACTTGCTCTACTTGATAAGCGTGCCCCTTTTGTGACTAAAAAGGTATATCTCCGGCGGCCTGGCAGGTCTTGATACAATAAGGATGTTCTCATAGCAAAAGAAGAACGTCGTAAAGCGGAACCAAAATATCGTCATTCTCTGCTAGAAGTACATCGTCAAATCTACCAAAAAGCAAGAGGTGCATACTCAAAAACAATCAAAGATGCAAAATCCGCATACTGCGTCCAAAAGCTAACGGGTGAATTCAACTCGCCAAATCAGTGCCATAATTTTATGAAATCACTACTTGGTACTACAACCGAGACAATTCTTCCAAAATCTGACGATGATGACAATCTTGCAAACGCTTTCTGTCAATTCTTTTCATCCAAGATAAATCAAATACGTGACCAATTAGATAACTCTATTTAAAATGAAGAAGCTGAAGGCACTACACTTTTTTCAGCCACATGTGGAGATTATCTAACAGATTTTGAGTTATTCTCCAACGATGAAATTGAAAAACTGATCAAATCGTCCAAGAAGACAACTTGTCTACTCGATCCTTTTCCAACAAATATTCTTGTTGAATATCTTGATCTGCTTCTTCCAGTCATTACTCAGATTGTGAACACAAGTCTTAGTACAGGAGTATTCCTTTAATATATAAAGATGCAGTTGTAAGACCCCTTATTAAGAAAACTTCGCTTGACCGGAATGTGCTTAAGAATTACAGACCCGTCTCAAATTTGTCAATCCTCTCCAAAATCATTGAAAAGGCAATAAACAATCGACTACAGTCCTTCGTAGTTTCTCGAAATCTTTTATAACAATTTCAGTCTGCTTACAGACCACATCATAGCACTGAGACAACTATCCTTTGTGTGCTATATGATCTGCTGCGCTCCGTAGATAATGGTAAACTTGTGTCTTTGACCCTGTTAGATTTGTCTGCCGCATTCGATACTGTCGATCACGAAATTCCCTTAAGAAGACTTTATCAAACTTTCCACATAACTGGTACTGCCTTACAGTGGATTAAATCATATCTTACTGACAGAAGACAGAAGATCATTATAAACAAATCCCATTCCAAGTTTGTAAACCTTAATTGCGGAGTGCCTCAAGGATCTGTTCTTGGACCCGACTGTTTATTCTGTACACACGATGTTTAGGGAATGTTATAGACCAGTTTGATATAAATCATTTCTCATACGCTGATGATACACAGTTAATCAGTAAGTTTAAACAAGACAATGCTCATGATTCCTTTGAAAATACTACTCGCTGCTCCAAAGCTGTAAAATCCTGGATGAATAAAAATAAATTAAAGTTAAACGACGAAAAAACAGAAGCAATACTTGTTGGAACACCACAGCGTCTCGCATCAACTCCCGATTCTTGTCTAGTAATTTGTGACTCTAGTATTGAATTCGCCACAAGGGTTAAAAATCTAGGTGTTATTTTTGACCCGTCTTTAACAATGGAAAAACAGGTTAATCAGTTGTGCCGTGTTTGTAATTTTCATCTCCGTAGTATAGGAAACATTCGTCATCGATTGACTACAGCTGCTTGCCATCTTTTGGTGCGTTCTCTAATTTTCTCAAGATTGGACTATTGTAATAGTGCTCTGGCTGGAATATCTCAACATTTATTAAAGCGACTTCAAATAATTCAGAACAACTGTGCCAGATTCAACAGCAAAATGTCAACATATAACATCTGCCCTTAAATCGCTTCACTGGTTACCAATAGAGGCTCGTATAAAATTTAAAATCCTAACACAAGTCTCAGCATTATTCAGCTCCATCATATATCACAGATCTTATGCAGCCTTATGTACCAAAACGACCACTCCGTTCACAGAATAACCCAACACTTGTTGTACCTTCAACTAAATTTAAATCTTTTGGTGATAAGGCCTTCAGTGTATATGGTCCACGACTATGGAATTACTTACCTGACAATATAAAGTGTTCAAAAACAGTTGCTCAATTTCGATCTAGACTTAAGACACATATATTATGTTCACGATTTATTATGCACAGGAGCTATTAACTTACAGCGCTTATAGCATGCGCATGGATGGATTAAGCGCTATATAAATGTACATTATTATTATTTTTATTATTCGGAGCTGAACTATATTTCGAGTTTCGTCAGCAACAGGGACATTCGGTCCCTGGCAAGAGTAGCTCTGCGAAAGAGATCCCAGGGGTGGGGTATTGTTTCCCCTCGGAAAGGTCTCGTTTCAGTTTCGTTTTTTAATAATCAGCCTACCCAGAGCGATCATTGCAACGTTCTACAGGCCGATAGCTTCAAACGGAACGCGGGCGGACAAGTGCAAGTAGCTTAGTTATTTATCTATTATGTTTGCAAAAAAAGGGGAACTGATATAATCCGATATTTATCTTACCCATGCCACCAGGTACCCACATTCAGAAACGTCGCCGGATTCTTCTACTTACGATTTTCTAATATTTTTATCTTGATTTGGATAAACCATAGAACTAGAATACTAACGGGAATGCCAACCGTGTGACGTCACTACCTTATGTGACGGCGGACCTTATGTGATGGATATGCTTTTCTTCTTGATTACAAAGAAATAATATTCAAAATAAAAATCCCACTGAGTGATATTGATATTCTGATTAGTTGTACATTTTCTTTGAATTAGATCAAATAATTTAAATTTAAAGACAAAATACCAGTAGGCCTCTTCATTATTTTGTACTTTTATTTTATTAGTTCCCCAACATTGTAAAATTATAGTTGTGCTCACTGAAATATATACAACTTTTTGAAATTCATTTACATTCCTGACATATTTGGTGAAAAAATGGTTAATTGGATTAATATTCAGTTATATCTTTAAATTAGTTATCTTGAATAGTAAATGATGATACACTTATTTTACTAAAAAAATGCACAGGCAGATGCATGTACTGATGAACAGTTTTGATGTATAATATTCCATGTTGGGGTTAAACTGGATTGAGATATGGCAAATCCTTGAGATCATTTTTCATAAATATAATGGTACTTGAACTTTCTCTTTAATTTTATCTGGATTAGTTTGAACCTTAAAAAGAAAAAAAATAACAATGGAAAAAACTTGAAAATAAAAACCAAACAAAACCAATATTGGAAGCAATTTCATGTTTGAGAAGAAAAAAAAAATTACGGACACTAATTCGACAATAGACTAGATCTAAAAAAAAAGAATAAACTTACGGGTGCTACTGAAACAACGTCAATAATACAATAGGATACGTTTCGAAAAAATATTATATATGTAGTTTTATAAACAAAATAAGAGCACTAAGTATAAAGTCAAAACTGGCACGGGTATGCCAAAAGGCTGGCAACAATACAAAATAATAAATAAAAACAATACTCAATAAATAGATACGATAACGAATGATATTGATAGGCCTTTTTTTGTGAATGTCATGTGAAATAGAGAAAATGATGCAAACACACGCGTGTTAGGATAATTTAACGTCCAAAAATAAATGGTTTATAATCCCAATGGTATATTATATACCTTATTTAAATAAAATTCATTAAAATTATGAAATAACTTACATCTATTACACTGTCAAGTTCTTGAAATTCCAAGACGCCGTACGCCTCAGCCATGTTGACAGACAGCCGGAAGCTACTTGTGCCCTAATTGCTTCGCGCATGCGATGTACAACATAATTATGTCATCAACGTTAATACGTCACAAGGTTGGCATTCCCGTTAGTATTCTAGTTCTATGGATAAACCTATTTCAACGTGAAGTCAATAATTGATTATGAAAAACAAAGTTTTAAAATTTACGGTCTTACATTATTATACATTGTCGTTCAATTTTTAATTTTAAATTCAAATTTACATCGTAGTAATGTTCCCGTAAAATTTATTATAAACTATCTTAAATTATATTGTAAAGCCAAAGGTCGATCAAGATTATTATTTGTCAGGAAGTGAATCTTTTATTTAAGCCTTAACATATGTATATTATTTGTACATTACATGAATACCAATTTACACATAAATAGTTGGATTAGTTTTAATGCAGAATTTAATAGAGTGCAGGCATTTAATTTTTTTCTGGTCTTAAAACATTCAATTTCCTGCTCATTTGTCTTTGATCTTTGTCGACTTGATGTTTATTGTGTTTGGTTTCAATAGACAGACTATTCTACCAGTATGGTATTCTACCTGGCCCCATACCTTCATACGATAAGGGACAGAACAATAATGAAAATTGGAAACCGGCTACAAAAACTGAATGCTGGCACGTGGCTTCGGTTTAACAATAAACGAATTAGAAGTTACTCATTGTTACTCGCGTTATTAAAATATAAGTAATAGAAATACTGTAGAATCTGTATGGCCTACTACCAAACTAGAAACCCACAAGCAAGTGTATTGAAACGAAATAAGTCAACAGGAAGACTTCTAAGATGTTTTAAAACCTCTTCTAAAACAACATTCACTTGATGAAAATACCGTTAAAAAACTACCACCCTGTTGCCAATTTGTCATTTCTTTCCAAGATCCCTCAAAGAGTGAATACAGACCTAAACACACCACGGAAACTGCTCTGATTCATGTTCTTAGTGACACTCTATCGATAGTTGAAACGGCGACATATCTCTGTTAGACCTCTCCACTGCGTTTGACACAATTGATCACAAACTGGGTGATTTGATGATGTATTTGAACTAAAAACATATTCAAACTAATAAATTTATAACTATTTTGCTCCAAATCCTTCTCAAAAATCGCAATTGTTAGGAAAAAAACCTGCTACAAACTAATCGATCAAAAGAGGTCATATTTGTGTGACGTGAATTACCTCTCTCGGTATCTAACAACGGCTGTGAGGTCGAAAGAAAATTCATTGCATACACAAGACAATGTTGTCTTTAATCGCTGACTACATTGTATTTATTACAAATTTCGACTCGCGCCCTTTTCCGTGATTTTCATCGCAGAAAGTTATGTACATCTAACTTTTCATAAAGGCCCATTCTCACGGTGCGACTTGTAGTAACTACTTGCAGTATCGACCCGAGATGCAGCGTGAGAACACTCTAGTCGTAGCAACTTTTAAATGCTCCCAACCAGTTGAACGCGAGTTGAGCGAAATAGAAACTTCCCTATTTCAGTCAACAGATCGTATGAAATTGACCAATCAGAGACGTCGAAAATTAGTACAAACACGAGTTATCTCCCTTTGTTGTTGGTAAAAATAGGCGCGAAGGGTCTTCTTCTTCAAGTTCGCGTAAACGGGAACTGTACGCGCCGGGAGTGGGTCTACGCAGTATCCACTGTCTAAACAAGACGGATTTGGGTTTTATCTTTTTTTTTGTTCTTATTTATCAAATGTAGGGCAATAATAGCCAGCGTCTCTTGTCGCTTGATGACGCCATAATGCTAAAACAAGACGAGATTATCGTCAGATTCGAAGTTGCATCAACTCATTTATATACGATTTTGTAATCTACATGTAGATACTACAAGTCAATGACGTATATATATATACGTCATTGCTACAAGTAGTTACTACAAGTCGCACCGTGAGAACGGGCCTTAAGGTTTATCAACATGTACATCAAGTGCTCAGTCTCTGCGTGCAACCATTGGCGTCACGAAAACAGGCATCCCTAATCGTAAGGCTGTCGATAAGGAATACCCTTATATTATATTTTGTTCCTTGACTTTTCTCAGGGAATCCAGTATTTTTCAAGTAAGATTAGACATTTCTACTTTCCATATACATGTATACCGAAATTGCCATACTTCTATCGGAAATAACCACCGATATCAATACGTTGTAATCCGTGTATCACACTCCTCAGTAGCTGAACTAACATGTGGTGTGCCACAGGGTTCCGTCCTTGGTCCCATTCTGTTTACTAACCAGTTAGGCAATCTCTTAAACATGCATTATTCAAGAGCTAAATCTGCCTATAGCAGGCAATTAACTGATCCAGGCCTTAATCAACTATGTATGGCATCAGTTTTCTCCGATATTAAACAGATTTAAACGGTTCAGCGATACTTTGATTTAATCAATAAGGCGGAACCCAGACGGTTCGAGACTTAGCTTCGATCAACCAGGACCGTGGTTAAAATTATCATGCACGTCTGTCAAAGGCCAATATCTTCGCTTGCAATAGAGTTATTTGAATAAAATCTTCAAATTATTCATTTTACATCATCTACTTTCGAACTATTATAGCAAGAATGGTTAGTTCTTATCTATATCTTACATAATGCCCCTTTAAGTAATGAACACGCGAAATACCATCTGTACGCTGACGACACCCGGTTATTATATAGTTTTCCACCCAATAAATCGGCATACAATCTAACACTGTCTCAACTGGAAGAGTGTCCCACAAGATCAAGACTTGGATGAACTCAAAAGTGCTCAAACTAAATGAAAACATGACTGCCATAACATTTGGAACAACAAAAAATTACAATACCAGCCCCATTAAAATTGCGGGCTCCAACAACTGTATTTCATCCTCTGTGAAAAATCTGGGAGTGATTCTTGATCCAGCTTTGTTTATGAACAAACAGGTTGACGACGCTCGTTCAAATTGTATGTACCATCTCCGCAATATTGGTAACATTCGAAATCTAATTACTGAAATTACTCCTTTTGCCACTGCAACACTAGACCGTTTTCTTGTATTTTCCCTTTGGACTACTGCAATAGTTTACTTGCCGGAATTAATAAAATATTAATATATAAACTGCAGCGCATCTAAAACGATGAAGCGCGGATCGTAACACTAACTCCTTTGAGGGACCGTACCACCCCTGTACTTCGGGTACTTCACTGACCTCCAGTGCAAGCAAAAATCAACTTCAAATTGATGTTACTCACATATCAATGTGTATACTATGAAATACCATCTTATCTGAGAAAACAGTTGTTTGGTACATGTCATCCAAACATCTAAGATCAAGTACCAAGAACAACCGTGTTGTCCAAAATATAAATTAAGCTCCTTTTGAGCTCGATCATTTAGTGTTGTTCCTGCCTTCTTGTGGAACTCGCTACCTGAAAATCTTCGATCCAGTCCATCATTAGACTCCTTTATATCTGGATTTTGTAGTGCTATGAGCACGACTATATATGTGGAATAGCGAAATATTAATGGGCTTATTGTTATTTCAAATTTTAATATTTGTTGATGTTGGGTTTGGACCAGAGTGGAAATATATGGCAGAGTTGAATCGCGAAAAAAAGTTCAGATATGAAAAAGCCTACTCTACACTGTTTCACAACTCTTAGTTCCGTAAGCTGTGAAGGATTGACACTTGCGGAATGTCCCAGTTTAGGAGTACAAAGCTTTCTCTGAATAAGAAACGACAAAAAATAAAGACGATCAAGAATAGACTTTTAGGATAATAAATATAATTTGTTCAGAACAGCCTTATAAAAGAATGTATCTTATTGCATATCTATGACCCATAGTTCAAAATTGTTTACCGTGTCCTAAAATGCAATCAAATACTGTTTTAACAATAGTTTTTTTATCTTCTGTGTATTGGCAAGAATTTTCCCAGTGTGAGAAATTGTTTTCAATTCAAACTTTCGTAAAATACAAACTTAAATTTATCTATATTTTGAAAATATTCACCGAATCAATAGTTGAACTAATCCATAAATGATTTTAACACACCTCTCCATACAGCCACGCCCTTGTCAGTGGAAGGGGAATATACTTATGTAGTTGTGTTTGTAACGGGGGATAACACTGTTCCCAAATTTCGTTGACTACTTTTTTGTACGCAATAAAAATATGAAATAATTATAATAACTGCATGGGCTGTGTTATTACAATCAACAAGACCCTTCTGCTTAATGACGAGTGTTCTATTTTTTTCATAGCGGCCCATTTCGGCAAATGAGTCCATGCATATGCGAATTCGTGATACGAATAATATTTTATAGATTAGAGGTTATGATTTAACGTCCTTAATATGCATAATTTTTATGACCTCAATCTAAGTTGGACAATGGGTCAGTGATATTGTTCCTGAAAATCAATAAAGTTATGACAGATAACTCAATCTAACTGGAACTTATTCATAAAACTAATAACAAAAGACGTGACATAGGCCGCATATTATATACCGGAATTGCCGGGTCAGGCAATGTCAACATTTAAATTAAAAGATAATAAACTAGAACTAACAAAGCAATGAAAAATGACGGCATGAATAAATATATTGTATTTATTCAGAGTAATTGTTACAAAAGTCAATCATAGTCTATATTACGACGCCTTTTTGGATAAATATGTAAGTAAAATCATCCATTAACAACTACTTGTTATCTCGTTAAAATTGTATGCATTGTCTATTTAATAGACAGTTTCAGTAGTAATTTCCGACAACGCCGTCTGGAGATCTGATACAACTTACCGAACTAAAGAACGTAAAGATTGACGTCTAAATTCAGATCGAAACATCGCAGTATAATATCACATCTGACAACGTTGCCGTCTAAATTAACGACTACAATATTGTGACCACACCAGCAAGAAGTGGCTTTTAATAAATGTAAGCTGTATTGGTAATTTCACTAACTAAGGTTAATGGGGGCAGTTCTGACTACAGTTTAAAGACAAGTTGAAAATAACCTACTAGATCACAACAAACTTCATATTGTTGACGAAATGTTCTCCATCTTTCCAAATTGATGTGCTGTGTTAATGCAATTAATTTACCAGCGGAGATTGCATGCAACAATTCTGCAAAATGTCACTTTTTCAGGAGGAAAATTAGTGTTACGGTGGGTTTGATATGTTGTGATTACTGCAGTTCATTTTTTAAGAGTGTTGTTATAACATTACTTCTAACAGCCATAATGCACAACAGTACTTTTTAGTACTTGAAGCTGACACTCAACTACATGTCAAGCTATGGAATGACAGACCGGGTTTTAAACGATTCTAGAAGTTTAACAACGTGTATCATTGTTTGTTTTGTAGATTTTAACCACATGTGTAGGCTAAGCCATTGGCACACTTCAATAACTAAATGTCATAGCATTCTTCAAATAGATTACTACTTTATTTTACGTTTATACACCAGTGTGGGACCCAGCGTGTCATCATCTTGGCGGTTTATTAACAGTTTAAATGTGAACGCAAGGAATCTTTTGAAATTGGTGTAAACGTTGTGGTCATAAAAAGACGAACCATTCGATTCTCAGCGTTCCATGACCCTACGTATACGTACTAGAGGTATACCACATTTTTCACAATATCAGACTCTTTTCAAATTTGGATGGAAGTATTGGGGTCAAGAGAGTGTAGTCCGTAACGATATTTAGGGTTCTGCTACTTTCTGTTCCTCAGTTGCCCTCACGAAATTTGTATACGCCTACAAGCCCGTCAACCATTGCTCGTTAACGCGACGGAGATGAGAGTATTTGGTGGATATTTTCTAATTTTGTGTGATGATCTACGGTACTTTGTTCCAGAGCTATGCCCTCTCATTCCGACAGGAATATTATTGTTAACGCGACAGTGGCTCGAGTTCATGGAGAATTGTTTTTCAAACTTGGTATGAAGCATAGAATGAATGAATGAATGAAATGGGGTTTAACGTCCTACGCTTAAGCACCGTACCTGGGCTAATTGAAGACGGGCATACGCCACAGTGTGCAATGAGGGAAATTTTGCCCGGGCAGCGGCGCTACGGCCTACTCTTATATCGAATTCCAACTGCCAAGGGATCTTTTACGTGCACTCAAATTTGTACACGGGACCTCGGTTTTTCGTCCCATCCGAACGACTAGGCAGCTGTCCTTGTCAGGCCCTCCTTCTACATCACTGACAAGGGGAAATCACGCCGGAAAATCGAGATGAACTTTCTCGGCCAATGCAGGGATCGAACACTCAACCTCCAGGCTAGCGAACCAGCGCCTTATCCACTTAGCCACCGTGATCCCCGTATGAAGCATAGGCAATACGAGAAGATGACCCAATTCTAATTTCAGCCATCGTCGGTTTTCCTCGCCGAAAACTTGATAACACGATAGAGACTACGTTTTTTACGAATTTCATTTAAATTTTGTGTAAAGCATTGGGGTAATGGGGGATGACGAAACTTATTGATATTCAGCACACCCCTACTTTCGGTTTAAGCAATATTTTATTTCGAGTACATTTTATTTATAATACTGATATGATGGATTTGGGAACAAGCTGAAACTTAAATCATTTCCAGTCCATGTAAATTACTAAAATGTACAAATTTTACAAGTTTACATCAATGAATAAATAGCCACGACTTTCCGTGTGGAGTATTTGTGTCACGAGATGATGAACCCCATCGATATTCAGTGTTCTGCGACCTTGCATTCTGAAGTGAACACGATATACATTAGATTTCTTCCTTATCAAACATACAAGTTTACTTTCTGATATTCTTCACTTGAGTCATGGTTCATGTATGGGAAGTGGCGGCGCCACTACCCCCCCCCCCACACACACACACACACATCAGTGCCTGAAATACTGCCAGGTTGTATTAACGGCAGCCTGTTTTTCCAAAATTTCTGGGGGAGACCCCCCTACCCCTAGTTGAAGCTCGTCCCTTTGCCCCCTTAACCTTGGACTTTGCCCCAGCCTTGCCCCCCAAACCACTGGCGCCGCAACTGTGTATGGACGTAGCTAGTTTATTTACATATTATAAGGAGTATGGATTGTGAACTAGGAAACTGAAGGGTTATTTATTTAAAGTTGCACAATTTCATAATATTCAATCTGATCGAAACACAGATCGTATACTAAAAGCTGCACAATTTCATAACTATGTAATCAGATTACGACACAGGTCCTATTTCGTCATAGGGTCAAAGGTCGTTCGTACGACCCCTGACACGGCCTTCCAGCACAACTTGTCAGATTATGTGGTGTAGGCCATTGAAAGTATAAAAAACGAAACGAAATATAGATCTACATTGATAAATATCTTGAAAACGGCTCAATTAATCAATATTCAGTATCAAAAGATTCTTTAGCAGGGTCTGGATTTGAGAAATGATCAATGGTACTTGTTAGATGTTACAAGACATTCAGATAAAAAGATCGTACGGGAGAAAATAACAGTAATTATGGTATTTGATTGAGACAGAAATGGTCTAGTTTGGATACAGCTTCAGAACGGCGTGTTGATACACAATTAGCGAACGTAGTTACTGTTAAAGAAGCTCATTATTCGTGTACAGATTTAGTTTATGTAACTTGTAGAAACAATGAGATTACGCCATATAAGGCCAAGTGTAGTTATTTATAAAGAAATAGATTTCGAGGTTCGTTCTCTGTGCGATTCGAACTCTTACCTACAGAACAATAGCGTGCAAATTTAGCAATGTTACGTCTGGTTCTACTAACCATAGAAATCCCCAGCTGATAATAGATGTCTGCAGATATTAAAATATCATTGTAAATAAGTTTAACAAAAGTTGAATTAAGTATGACACAGTCTGTAGGGTTATCTAGGGACGCAATTCGTGGGCACCAAGCACCCCCGAAACATTGCCTTGGAACTCTCGAATACTGAATTCCAAAATTGCTTCTATATATATATCGTTAACAAATAGATCGTTTCAAATTTGAAAACTTTATCTGCCACATACGAGCCTCGCACATCCAAACGTCTCCTGATTATAGTTATTAATTTAATTCGCCGTTAGGTATAGCTAAGCAGTAAATCCTATTCAGTAGTTTGAATAAAATATTGTTTAAACAAAAAAAAAGCAGTAAATGTTCTCTAACGCGGCGGCTATATGAAACCAAAAATAAGATTTTCTTTTAGTTAGGATAACTTCTAACGTTTGATAAAGGGCCCTGTCAGTGGGTTCCTGCCCTGTGGCACCCTTGATATCGTAGGAGTTGGTTTAGAAATTGATATAATAGCCTCTATTCTGAGATGAACGCAGTCGACAGATCAGATATTTTGTTAGGATTTCCATTTTCGGACACAATGATTCATTTTTCAAGCCACGAGGAAGTAAATATACTGTGGGTTTATTTTTTATACAAAATATAAATGTTAAAAAACGTTGATAGAGTGAGAACTTTGAGAGAACTAAAATGCATAACAAATTTCTTCAGGACACTTTCTTAAACGACGCAATGTTGATAATGTACTAACAATCAATTCCCTAAGCCGAACTATGGTGGTGTTCGAGGCATGCTCGTAAGGTTGTAATTTAGAGATGTGTTTCTTTTTCAGCTGTAATTAGGAAATCAAACGAAATGTGACTTTAACGTCCTATTCTTATGCACCAACTGGGCTAACAAAGAAATTTCACTGCAGCGCATCAGAAGACCATGAACATTTATTAATCTGTCAGTGTCATCTCAAGTATTCATTTCAAGGGACGTTTTAACGCCAAACTGGTTTATAAATCTGACTGAGAATTTCGGGGCCGATTTAGTTTGTTATTGACTTGACTTTGTTCTTCATTTAAAGGGGCCATCCCGATAACATTTTGGGGGTTAAAACTGCTTTATTTTGTATGAAAAGCTTTTAATAGCCTCTTACTTAGATCCGAGCAATTTCTTCAAGCTATGTGATACGTTTTCAAACAACTTCCAATCGCCGGTATGGCTCGGTGGCCGAAGACTTGTGTTCTGTTTGCATTACACAGAAGTGTCTGGATAAAACGAGTCTATATCAACGTGTAGCTTTCAATCTAACCCTATTGACTCACTTTTAAAGCTCTCTATTGAGTAAGTTAAAATTGGTATCAAATATAGTCGCGCTTATCAAGTAAAACGACCATAACCATTTAATAGAAAAACTTAAAAGAGCTAGTGTCCAGTTAAGCTTTTTTTGCATTCACGTCCAAACTACTCAATATTTTGAACTGAAGTTTTCAGACAAGGCAAATACACTATTCCTCTATATTTTGGCGTTTAAATTTCATACGTTCATGAACGTGTAATTTTCAGATTCGTTGAAATTCGGGCTGGCCCCTTTAATGATACCCATTGTTATATGTGCATATAACCATCTTCACGCATGGTTGAAGATGCGTAACTAATCTAATACTTTCTGTTTCTCTATATTTTCTTTTTATAGTATATAGGGCATTTGACATTCAACCTATATAAAAGATCTACAAAACGTTGAGTTTAAATCGCTATAAGGGGGTCACGGTGGCTAAGTGGGTAAGACGCTGGCTCGCTAGCACGACGGAGGGCCTGTCAAGTAAAGATCCATGGGCAGTTGGAATTTGATATAAGAGTAGACCGTAGTGCCGCTGTCCGGTCAAAATTTATCTCCCTTAGCCCAGTTCATTTCATCTCAAATAGAACACTAGTGATGTGATTGTTGAATGCTTTAGTTCGGGGGGGGGGGGGGTACTGTTATTAATAATTGAATCAATATGGACTCTCTACACCTCCACATTATAATCAGACCTGTTACATAATTGTATACAATCACCACTTTAGCTTATTTCACAAGTATGAATAATGATCCTTAGTGTTAGATTTCGGATTGGTATTTTATTACGTGTCAAAATTTAAAAATGACGCCTAGTAATGAACAGGACGATTTACCAAATAATTACTAGTATACAGAATTGTTTTATCACTTCATATCAGAGAGAGAGAGAGATGGGGTTTAACGTCCACTCGACACAAAGAAGGTCATTTCAATAATTCGCTTGTGCGTAGGGGTCTTTAGCAGTGTAAGGAAACCGGAAGTTACACGAGGCCTGACAGGTGACCATAATTATTGCAACGTACAATTCGAAACTACACCAGTTGACTCAATGACAGGCTTTATCATACAGCGCGCGCACACCTCATGTTATATACATTTCTACATAATATTTACTCTACTTCCATTTTAAGTCTCAGAACACTCATCCAACCTGATCCAATCTCACTATTAAAATTTATTATGCCTCCTCAAACACTCATGTCTCCATTTCTGTTAAGTCAGATTACTGTCTAACTAAGCATACATGTTCTGGATTTGATTGTTAGAACATTGAGTATATTTTCCTATTGTCACATTTAATGTCTAAAAATAAAACAACTAAATGTGAAGATTTTTCATTTATCGTTACAAATAGATTAGTTAAGTGTTTTACGCTCTTGGCCTTAATTTGTAAGAAATATATATTCCATGGGTATTGCATATTCAGATTTATGTCAAAATATGGTTACTCCCTACAGCGTAAAAGTTGAACATTTTATTTAAATCTCTTGGTGGATTTCAACCAAATTTCGTAGCAATGCTGCTTTGGAATAAATAATGGGACAATATATAAGGAAAAAGACGAGATTTACATCGTCGAAACATCCGTCTAAAATATACAAGAAATTCTTACCTAACAGTAGAGTGCCATTTAAACGGAAACCGATTTGGGGATTATTATGTGATTTTTGAGAGCCAGTAAGATGAATTCCAGTGGCGATTATCCAGCGCAATTTTTAATGAAAAACAATATTAGTTTTTCCTCACGAACACCGATTCAAATATCCAGAAATAAAAAAAATATCGACGGACATAAGCCAGGATTTTCTGTAAAATAAAATAGTGTATTTAACATTGCACAGTCAATAATCATTATTTCGATTTTGTTACACAACGTTGATAAAGCTATTCTGCCCATATGTCTTCTGTGTGTATGTCGTTGTGTACATGAGATGTGGTTTTGTCGTCCCATCCGAACGAATAGACAACAGTCTTTGCCAATTCCTCCGTCCGACATCATTGGCATAGGTGGCAATACTTTAGCACTAGACAAAATTGACACGGTTTACATAATTGTTATATTTTGTTAATCACAGTCAGGGAGCAAAAAGGTTGACTTACCACCTCGTACGTGAGTATTAGTGATAATGGTCAATTTGTTCAGATCCCTAGCTTTTACTTCCAGTATCAGGCTTGATGTCTCATATATTTGTAGTGTGCTTCAGATAGTATGTACAGACCATAAGATTAAAAATCGAATATCATACAATAAATAAATGTGAGGAGACTTTTGATGCCTTGTCTCCATATGAACTATCATGCTCTCTCAATGTTGGTTAAGTACACTGGTCTAGAAAATGTGTATTATTACGGTTGACTTAAATGAGGCATTTTTGTAAAGAACAACCCGAAAGATTGAATGACATGTGAATGATATTGATTATGATCGATATACTTAGATTCTAAGGTTTTACTTCCGATATTACGATCTCAATTCAACCAATATCTTGACATGTACAAATTAAATACTTAGAGATTTGCAGCCCTGATTTCATACCCGACATGTTTTGTTAAAAGTATAATTTTCAATTTGTCGACTAGAAAATGAAAACCATTTAAATATTGACTGAATAAATCAAACCATTCCAAATATATTCTCAATATCACCAGCTGCTAGCGACACTAATTTGGCGAAGAGCAGAGTACTGACTTTGTTTATGGTCTATAAAGCAATAAGAAATATCTGATGTTTGTATCTACCGTTCGTTCGGGGCGATTATCTAGCGCAATTTTGAAACTGGGGATGTTTTGACCACTATTTTTAATTTTCGCCGTCTTGAATTATGGAAATTAACTTTCGAAGTTATGTCAAATTATTTTTTTTTTATACAATATTTTATTCAGGTTGTCTGAATTGGATTGGGGAACAGGCTAAGCCTATGAAACACCCCTCTCCCTAAATAATTTGTATGCTGTTAATGCAAAAGAGGGTGTATATACATAGTTATAATGGCAAACACATACATAATATTAATTAAAATGAATAATGGTTAAAAATGTACAGTATATAATAAGTTTACATACAAGTATATTTATAATTTTAATAATAATAGGCAACATTAAAGAGCTGGTCAAAATTATACATAATGTCGACGATAAAATTTTATTTGACTGAGATTAAAATCTGTTTGACATGTCTATAAACTTATGGACCCGATTAAAAAATATTATTGCGATGTTTCCGCCCATGCATTGATTGCTTCGACATCTTTTTTTAATGTAAGTGCGCATGCCTCTGGGTCGTCTATTTTTAGGTTCAGAGAGGTATCACAAATTCACAATGTTGTATATATAATAAAAATAATAATGGTCCCAATACGCTTCCCTGTGGGACACCAATGGGAATACCCCTGGGGTCCGAGGATATTCCGTTTATAACGACAGGCTGTTGTCGATTTTCAAGATAGTTCTTGAACCATAACAACAATCCTCCTCTGACCCCAGCAGCTTCCAAGTTATGACAGAGTCCGTGTCAAAGGCCTTGCTGATGTCACAAAAGACGATACTGGTATATTTGTTATGATCAATGGCTTGACAAAAAAAAAGTGATTTAGATCTATCAGTTGGAAGATGGTTGAATCACCCAGAGGAAAGCCACTTTGGAGTGCTGTTAGTATTGAATTTTCCTTGTAGAAGTTAAAGACATGTTATATATTATTTTCTCGAAATTTTTAATAATAATGCTTAGGAGTGAAATGGGTCTATAATTGCTGCAGTCAGTTCAGTGTCCTTTCTTGAAAATAGCCGTGACATTTGAAATGTCCATAAGTTTGGAATAGTATAAAGGTATCTAGTGAGAATTAAATGACCTAAGAAACCCTTTAAATGACATATTACCAGACATAAAAAAGCGAGAAATGATGATTATCAGAGAAATCGGCCCATTGGAAATAATTTTGCGACCATCTTTGAGTTTTAAAGTTATATGCCGTAATTGATTTCAGTGACAAACACTATTCAATTGATATACTGCAAGCTATATATTTGCAAGCTATATATTGCAAGCTTTTTTTTTCGACAAATGTTGGCAGTCATATTCAAAACATGACCGGCTTCAAGTGTAAAAATCCATTTTAGAAATTGGGAGGGGGGGGGCTAAATTTGTTTTCCTGCTCATTTCGCTTCAGAAACGAACGTTCGTCTATAATAGTTAAACACTAGATAATGCAAAGGGAATATGCTTTACTCCACTCTGAACTCATATATTAACCATTGAATTTAAGGCCGTTGCCTTGATTAACGCTACTTAAAAAGTCAGTATGATAAAAAAAAAGTCTCGATTATCCATTTATAGATGCAATCAATAATTAGCATTGATCAGAAGAGCGGATTCAAATCCAGAGAATATCCAACACATAAGATGGCATCGAGAGTTGATGTAGGTCGTTTCATGTTAATATGTCTAAATTATAGTTTATATAATAAGTCAGGTCTAAAGAAATGCCTGCAATAGGTAGATTTAGCTATTGCAAAATGTATGTTTATATTTTAAAAAAATACTGCTAAATTCATAGAAATGTCTGTATGAATTATTCTGCATGTATCGATGAGTATAATGATGCACTTTCTTTAAAATGTGGTAAAATATCGTCACTTCTAATTTCAAGCTAATGGGAGTAGTAGTTAAAAGATACATCAATTATATAACTGGATTTAGCTCATTAACCAGACGTTATAATTTATCAAAAGGAAATTATAATAGATCGTCTTACCTATATTATACATCAAGTAATAGGACACCAGGACGCCATTTCCTTCCTGAGAATTTACTGCTGAACTATGAAACAACCACGCAAAGATATTACTATGTAATTTTCATTGTAATTCATCAAACCAGAAAATTAAAATAGTGTTTGGACAAAGTATTTATGTTCATATGCCTTCAAGCAAAACTTAGACGTTTAAACTTTGCGTCGACCCACGGCTTTGTTATCCTCCATAAAAGGTCAGTGGCAACATTTAACCTATGTCGAGGTAGAGGTCCGAGTAAATAAAATCTCGCGGCTATATTTAAAAGTTTATAGTTTTATCAGTTTATTTAGTAATGTTTACTGTCTTGAAACATCATTTTTTGGTAGGTACCATTTTTAGTTCTCAAACGACTGAAACAACCCTATACAAGTTTCTCCTGATCATATTCAATATGTTTACCACTATCAATTTAAATATAGACTTTCACTGTCTTAATTTTTATTTGCAAATAATCATAAACGAAAAGCTGTATGTTTATTGGTCATAAACAATTTCCCTCGATCTGTAAATGACAAGATACAGCGATTGATTCTGACTTTCTTTTCTATGAAATATCCATGTACAAATAACAGCTTATTAGAGTGTGTCTTTGTCCACATATTTCAAAAGCATTGACTTGGAATGTCTCGTGCAGCAGCTTATTTAACTGATGTGGTGTTCACTTTGAAATCGGCTTTGAAAAATGAACCGACTGATCGATTGCAACAATATATTATCGTCGATAAGTAGTACCGATGATAATAAACAGGACCGTCATCGCGACTGTTGTATATTCATACAGAACAGCTTTATACAGACTTATAATCCTTGATGATATTCATATTGGGAGTGAGGGGGGGGGCGAAAGCTCATCCCTGAATCAATGCAATCATAACATGATGATTTATATAGTTTATATTTAAATTTATATTCACAATCAATTTAATTTTCATGAGACTTAAAATATTTGACTACTTTTCTTGTTTCTAAATACAATAATTTACATAGCAGATGTTGACAATAACAGATTTAAACCTGTTTCACACTTGTTCCTTTCTCGTTTATATCAATTTCGGCATTTAACTGGGAATGGTCAAAACGATTTGCATAACCAGAAATAAAATTAAATAGACGGACACAAGCCATGATTTTCTGTAAAATAAAATATTGTATTTAACATGACACGGTTATGTATTTCACATCACACGCCAACGTGTACATGGAACGTGGTTTAGTCGTGCCATCCGAACGACTAGAAGATAGTCCTTGCTACCTCCGTCCGGTACCAATGGCAGAGGTGGTAAAATTTTAGCACTAAACAAAATTGAAACGGTTGGCAGAATTGTTAAATTTTGCTAATCAAAGTCAGGAAGCAAAAAGATTGACTTACCACCTTGTACGTGAGTATTAGTGATAATGGTAAATTTGTTCAGATCCCTAGCTTTTACTTCCAGGATCAGGCTTGATGTCTCATATATTGGTATATGTGATTCAGACACAGGTCATACGATTAGAAATATCATACAATAAATAAATGCGAGAAGACTTTTGATGCCTTGTCTCAATACGAACCATCGTGCACCTCTGAATGTAAGTTAAGAATACTGTTCTAGAAAATGGGTATTACTACAAAATTGACTGAACACATCGATTGTATGAATGAAGTCTTTTACTCGCCCAGATTAGAACTTTTAAAAAAATTAAACTTCTAGTTAAATACACTTGTAGCGCTGAAATCCAGTTAGTACGGTTGACAGAATAGGGGCATTTTTTGTAAAAAAAACCCCGAAAGATTGAATGACATGTGAATGATATTGATTATGAACGATACACTAAGATTCTAAGGTTTTACTTCCAATATTACGATCTAACTTCAACCAATATCTTGACATGTACAAATTGAATATTTAGAGATTTGCAGCCTTGACTTCATACCCGAAATGTTTTGTTAAAAGTATAATTTTCAATTTGTCGACTAGAAAATGAAAAACATTTTAATATTGACTGAATAAATCAAACCATTCCAAATATATTCTCAATATCACCAGCTGCTAGCGACACTAATCTTACGAAGAGCAAAGTATGGTCTATAAGGCAATAAGACATATCTGTAACATCTTCAGATCTGTTTTAAATGTTTGTATCTACCGTTCGTTCGTTTTGATAAAGCCAATAACAACTCAAAGATTGCGATAAAAAGTAATATTCCATTATATATTATTATTATATTCTCTGTCTATCGGTTGTTGCAGAAATCATAAAATAATCTATTACTTGTTTTGAAATGGCGTTCATAAATTCAGTTTTAATAGATTTAAAATTTTAAATGTAGTTTAGATGTTAGGTATATGTTATGAGTAATACACTGCCAATATGCTGTCATTTTGTGACCCAATCGAGAGTCATTCTAATTATAAAAGACATGGCTTTAATATGAATTACCGCAAGATTAATTACAGATTTCTGTGGTAAAAAAAAGTGCTATAAATATGACTATTATCACATAATGATGCAAAGCAATTATCACATCTGATAAATGTAGTTTGGCATTTGTCTAATATCTCAGTATTATCTTTGACCAAAATATTAAATCTTACATAATATAGACTGATCAATTGAATGTCCAAGTTACACTCAATAATATGTCAAAATAACCGTAGCCCCGAATATGGGGTAGTTATAACACGATAACTAAAAGATAGGCAACTTAAAAATATCTGGCATCAGACATCTCTGAGAGAAGGACAGTGAAGAGTGTTCGGAAGTAGTAACCATATCTTGTCCGGTTGACGATATGTGTCACACTGTCCGGTGACTTAAAGCATAAATATCTATCATATATATATTATAGTATAAAATATAAAAATAACACCGATTTGCTTCTACATGTTTCAATATAATATCATCAGAAAGCCATTGATAATTTAACTTATAACGTTGCAAGGTATTAAGTACCTTATTGAAGGACCGTCAATCATGCACCTTTAAAGGTCACTGGACATTTTACGTTAATGCAAATTTAACATGTGCATCGCGTAATGTGATCTATGTCATAACTTGCCCGGGCTGTACGGAGCTTTATATCGGTCAAACAGAATATTTGAGATCACGAGTTGCTGTACACAAATCACAGATAAAAAATCCAGAAAATCGCATGATATCTCTGAGTGAGCATCTGGACATATGTGCACACAACTTTCAAACCAAATTTCAAATATTCCCGTTCTACCAGCTCTCAAATGATTGCACAAAACAGAGAACAGTTAAAGAGGGATATTTTATAAACAAATTTAGACCTCTGCTAAACAAATAAATAGCCTAATTGATCTCTTTTTTGACAAATAGCTAACTGAATAGTGTATGTGTATTTGTTTATTTAATCACCACTATCAATGTACCTCTATTGTGACGTCACAAGGGTAACCTTGCAACGTTATAAGTTAAATTATCAATGACTTTCTGATGATATTATATTGAAACATGTAGAAGCAAATCTGTGTTATTTTTTATATTTTATACTATAGTATTTAATGATGTAATTAGAACAACTACTTACTACTACTATATATATATATAATATATATATATATATATATATAGTATTATCTATATATATATATATAGTATTATCTATATATATATATATAGATAAAAAGGTATGCCGACACAAACTGATTTCAACACTGGTTTAATAACATTTTAAAGTACTTTTCGTATTTATACATATGTACATAGTAACACTGTTGTTTAATTGGCTATAGTTACCATTGTCTGTGGTTACATAGCATATCGTTAACTAATAGAAAATATGAACACACGTATGTTAATCTGTAGTATAAGGGTTCAATTTAGGAACAATGAGTGGAAGATATAGATTTAAGAAAAATTAATGAAACTTATCGCAAATTGTTACTTATTGGCTATTAAGTCGAGGAACGTATTTTTTAATAAAATGATTTTCCATTAAATTCCTTTTCGTGGTGTCATCGAATTTCATTTTATAAAAAGCGAAAATTTGAAATTTTATTTGTAGGTGTTTCGCACGTTTAAAGATATGTCTATTTACAAATAAGGGCGCATTTTCAATATTACAATCCCGTCGATGGTTGCGAACTCTATCCCGTAGTTGAGTAGATTTCTCCCCTATGTAAAACAATTCACAAGCCCGACACGTCAAGACATATTATATGAGATTTTTTGTGTCACAATTCATATTGTCGTTGACGCTAAACGTAAAGTTGTGAAAATTATATTGGTTATTTGGCGTTATATGGTCGCAACATTTACATCGAAGATCCGGGCATTTAGATACATAAAAACCGGTCCTTGTGATAGATGAATTGAATTTTGCTCTGGTTACGAGGTGTTTCAGATTAGGTGGCTGTCTTTGTGATTAAATGAATTGAACATTATTAAATTTCGTTCTTCTGAGGTTGTCGTTTGATGCCAATATATAGGACACAGCTCACTAAATATTTATATCAAGGGCGAAAGTTATATTTAGCCGTTCCTCCTTTTCCCCACCCCCACCTTTTGCATGGCGATTTTTGTTAACTTTTTGGTGTAGGGCCGAAAATTGCGGTTTTTTTTGTCTCTGCTTTCAGCTTGTGTATCTCAAGTTTTTCATGGTGATGCTTTTGGGCAAGAGCTTGCTACATGTTGCTCCGTGTGTGGCAAAAAGCGTTCTACCCAATGCAAATTTGGAGAAAAGTTAGAGACGAAAATTAACGTGAAAGTCAATGAGGAAATCTTTAGTGTTTTAGATATTGTATCAGCCAACCTGAATATTAGCCAACAAGAGCATAATGTAGGTGTTTCACATCAACCTGTCGATGAAGTACAGTCAAACCTCCCGATAAGGGCCAAGCTACCAAAATTGACTCTTGATAATTTTTCTAGAGACGCTAAGCAATGGCAAGCATTCTAGGATAGTTTTTCGTCTGCAATCGATTCAAGTCCTGATTTATCAAAAATTGACAAGTTTAGTTATCTTAAAAAATCTTTAAGGTGGGGCCGCTGTATCAGCTATTTCTGGACTTTCTCTATCAAGTGAGAATTATGATTCAGCCATAAGGCTTTTGACAGAAAGATTCGCCAAGTCACAAGTCATCATATCTAGTCATATGGACTCGTTGCTTAATCTGAAACCTGTCAAAGAGTCAAATGATATCAAGAAACTTCGTGTTTTCTATGACACTGTGGAAACTAGCATTTGAAATCTAAACGCTCTTGGAATTAAATCTGAATCTTATGAAAACCTTTTAATATGAATCATTCTACACAAAATTCCTGAAGATTTTAATTTTCTTATCACTCGCCAATTCAATTCTGATAAGAGGAATTTATATGAACTTTTATCTGCTATCAAACGAGAACTTGAAGCAAGGGAAAGGTGTTTTTACATAAAATCTAAATAATCGAGTGCTACTATAGTACTAGGCCAATCGATCAGAATACTTTCAAAGATTCAGACCTTAACCAACAAACGCATCAACGTTACTGACGAGTAATAATATTAAGCCTGATTTAAAAACAATAAAACTCCGTATTGTAGATTGCGTGGTAATCCGCATGCATCTATAAACTGTAAAACTGTTATTGATCCATCAACCCGGAAATCAATTCTAAGAAAGAAGGGGATCGGTTTTTTCGTTGTTTATGATCATGACATCTAATCAGAAACTGCCCAGCCAAATTCAAATGTTTTTTTTGTGAAGATGATCATAACGCTGCTATCTGTGATAGTAGTAAATCTAATTTAAGGGATGAGACAACTGTGGGGTTTAATGATCCTAAATGATCAAGTACTAATACTATGTATATTAACAGTGACACTGCTGTGTTATTGCAAACTGCTGCGACAAATGTAGGTTGCCCGGCAAATCAGACCAAAATGAGTGTCAGATTAGCTTTTAAAAGCTGCAGTCAAAGGACGTATGCGGTTAGCAGAGTCTGTAACAAACTTCAAGCGCCATCAGAGGATCAATTTACTTATAAAAACGTTTAGAGATGATTCCCCAAGACTGAAATCCTGTGAACTTATTCAGTTGTTAGTGACAACACGTGACGGAATGGAAATCTATATCAACGCCTATAAAGAGCCGAGTCATTAAAATCGCTCAACTGAAATACCCTCATTTGTCTGATCTGGAACTTGCAGATAACGCACAGCAATCTGACTTCAATGATTTAGAAGTTGACATTCGAATTGGGGCTGATTATTATTGGTCATTAATTTTTTCAATGGTGTTACCCGAAGGGGGGGGGGGTCCAGTTTTAGTATTCAAATTTAGGATGGGTTTTAATCAGGTCTGCCGCCATACTTGTAGAAATCAACAATAGTGTACTGTCAATATCTCGATACATTAATTCTAGTTCATTGAATTAGTCAAGAAAGGTACCAAGTAAAATTGCCTTTTAAAGAGGACCTCGCTCATTTACCTGACGATTATGATATCTGTCAAACAAGGCTTCAAAGGCTGTTAATAATGTTACAGTCGCAAATCGTTCTACAGGAGGCATTGTTTTAATATAAAGAAAGTATCGTTGGATTATTCTAAGTTTACAGTCCGACATAATATGTGGGAAAATTTTCTTAACATCATGTGTTTAAATTGTTGAATTTGATATCATCTTAGATCTGACAGCTAAATAATAGTATAATGTTTTGATTGACTTATTATCACAATTTGCCGATCTCATGATAGTGGACTGATCCATACCATTTCACAAAAGACGTGCATCCGACGTAACGTCTAATGCAAAGTAAACTGTGGTATTATTGATGATGCCCCTAACTAACAAAAAACAAATATCTTAGGTCTAGTTTTAGGTATTTTAAGGGACAATAACACTCTTGCTGGCTTGACAGGTTCAGAAAAAAAAATTTAGTCTTATTCCAACTACAAGATGTTTAAGTGTCTTGCATATTGTGTAAATTATCCATTACAACCTATCTTACTTGTCCAAAGGGTCCGAAAATATGTTTAAATCCAAGGCTTTTCAAACCATGTTACGGCATGTAGTTGAATTTTTCCAATTTTTAAAATAAGGTGTGTTGAGATAAAATTTGTATCATTTTTTAATTGAAATATTGTAAAGTATTACAAATTGTTGACCAGAATAAGATTGGAACATATTATTCAGTTACAACAAGAGTGTTATTGGGGCTTTAAGTTACTGACTTCGGGACTGTTTGTGGCATTAATCATAAATCTATGTTAAAACCATTGTTCTTGTTAGTTACAAGATGTGAACCGGAACCAATTGTTATTTGGAGAGTTTATACCAATTTTTGTAGTATGTTATTGTTACATCCGTTCTTGTAATTGTTAAATCTGAAACCAAAACAAAAGAAAACGCCAGGAACCCAATAATAAAATGAACTAACCTAAAGGATCAACTTATTTCCTTTTGATATTAATTTTAACCGTAGACTTTTTCCAACTATTATCGGTGTCAATGATTCTCCCTAAAACGACGATCAGTGGCGATCGCCAAAAAGATAGGAATAATACGACTTGATGATCGAGATTTCTTTATTTCCCGCGTACTTTTTATTCCGGGCTAATCGATACGAATAACTGTAAATGATAAGTATTATTTCATCAGCGAATTCTCTGACAATTCTATATTTTAGCGGTTAATAAAAAAAAAACGCGGGAAATAAAGTAATTTCGATGACCAAGTCCTATTGTTCCTATTTTTTGGCGTTCGCCATTCGCCGTTTATAGCAGAATCACAGACACCGCAACCATAAGCGATCTATCACTGAATATAATCTGCTGAAGTTAACCAATCTTTTCCATGATTCATAAAGCTTTTAAAATTTGAAAAAGTCTTTCCATTCAATCCCACATCGAAAGGAAATGTCTAATTGCTTTCCATTTTAAATACTATAGATCATAAAACACTATTTTAATTGTGTATAGATTAGTATTATACGTAGTGAATTGTTTTGTTCAGTCAGGGCTGACAGTTTGAAGATTTAGAGAGGCTGATGACTCATATTGAGACAACGTATCAAAATATCAAGCTACAAGTCTTCCCACATTATTTCTTCTATGATATCCAATTTCCAATACCATTTCAAAAAAGACTGGACACAAGTAATCATTCCAGTAAATTATAAATTTCTTACCACCAACTGACACCAATATGACACTAATCTGGCGAAGAGTTAAGTGCTAAATCAGGTTTTTTAATGTTCTATAGCATTTGAAATATAAATCAATTAAAAAAAGGTATCATTTCCTTATGATCTGGAATTTCGAATTCAAGCGTATTATTAAATAATTTCATCTATCGGTGCAAAACATTTGTCGATTCTTTGAATTTCAATGGTCAGAAAAAGAGAGTGATAAAAACTATAATATTATATTTTGCGGTCGGTTATTGAAGAAGTTATCGAATAAATAACAAATTTAAAGAAAACAACAAGCATTGGAGGTAATTCAATATTCCTTTTTATGAAATGAAAAAAATGAAATGGGGTTTAACGTCCTATCGTTCTGCTCCTATACTGGGCTTATGAAGACGGGCATGAGGGAAATTTTGCCCTGGTAGCGGCGCTACTCCCAACTGCCAAGGGATCTTCTACGTGCTCGCCAATTTATATCCGGACGACTAGACAGCTGTCGTTGTCAAGCTCTCCGTCCCGCACCACTGATAAGGGAAAACCACGTCCGAAAATCTCAATGAACTTCTCGGCCAATGCAGGTAAGAAACAACTTTGAAAGAGTTGTACTGACAGGTAAATTGCGTTTTTAATAATGTCTATAGTCACAAAAAGGAATCATTTTAGCAATTAAAATAATAATCATATCGGAAATAATATTAACAAGATAACTAGTCATCACCATCCCGCGCCCCTGAACTTGTTTGTTCGGAATATCAATGGGACTAGTCAGAAGATTCATACTCTGATCACAGTAGCTCTGCAGGCACAGTCGCTACTTCCTGTAAGGTTTGCACAACAACCTTTACCTGCATCAATCAGCTGCTGTATGTTAAACAGTAGGCTTATACACCAGAAAATAAAATACATGAATAGTTTGATGTTTGTATAAAGTTTTAAACAGATAATAAAATATGGTCTAGAAATGAAATCAGGACAGAAGGAAGGTCATCAAAAAATAAAATAAAAGGTTAATGAATGTTAAAGTGTTATACATGTATCTTAAACAGTTTCTGACATATGCTCTAGAATAATAATTATACACCAAACACATATTCAAATGTGTAGTAAAAATCATTCAACAGAGATTTTTTTTTTTCATGGAAACGCAAAAATTTATAATTAGCGAAAGGCACAACTACTGTAATAGGATGATGTGTGTTCAAAGTTTCAAAAATCTATTTTGAAAGATTTATAAGGAATGCTCCGGAAACAAAATTGTGTATAAAAACTAAGTCAAATTTGTTTCCATGGAAACACAAATGATTAAATCGAAGAAATTCCAAATTAGCAAAAGGAACAACTAATATAATAGGTTAATGTTTGTAGAAAGTTTCGAAGAGATATCTTTAACGGGTTCCATGGAATCCTAGAAATGTCTAAATATCAAATAGCAAAATACTGTAATGGTTCATGTCTTTACAAAGTTTCAGAAAGATATTTGCTCCGGAAACAAATTGTACACCAAAAACTGAGTTAAAATTATGTAAACACAAAAAGTATAAATCCCAGAAATTCCTAAATAGCAAAAGTCACAACTACTGTAATAGGTTGATGTGTGTACAACGTTTCAGAAAGATATCTTGAACGGTTTGTGAGATCTGCTCCGGACACAAAATTGTACACCAAAAACTATGTCAAAATTGTTTCCATGAAAACCCCCAAAATAGCAAAAAAAAAGCAACTACTGTAATAGGTCGATGTGTCTACAAAGTTTCATAAAAAATATCATGAACGGTTTATGAGAAACAAAATTGTACACCAAAAACGAAATCAAATTTGTTTCCATGGAAACACAAAAATATAAATCCTAGAAATTCCTAAATAGCAAAAGGCACAACTACTACAATAGGTTGGTGTGTGTACAAAGTTTCAGAAAATTGAATCGTCGCTTTGGTTCTGATTTCCTACACTGCTTAGGATTTTTGGGTTCACTCCCATTTCGACTACATCAAATTTTGACTACAAATTTAATCAAGATACATGAAAACCATAACTCTTAAAAATAGATTATTTACATCGAGAGTATTTCCTCGTGAATACAATGTTTTGACAGGGATTTGAAGAAACATTTTGATCAGATTAATTAGGTTGAATATTTTTGTATTCCCATAAAGCCGACTCACCAGAGTTTGGAAAGTCGACCGCGGCACTCTTTGATGGGTTAAGAACGGATTAAAGGCGTTAATGAGGTAGGGACCAGTCATTATTAATATAGTTCATTATATTTAGTATAAAGTTAATATAAATATATAATTAATATAAATATATAGTTAATATTTATTTATTTTATTTATAGTTAATATAGATATATTGTAAATATACATAATTTATATGTATCTTTCTTTTATTTGCAGATTGATGACGCATGGATCCAAATAATGGCCGAGCTACCAGCTAATGAGAAATTTGAACAACTGGCCGACTATATGGTTACCCAATGGTTAGACGGTCAATTTACTCAAGTTCAATGGAACCACAACCAAACAACGCGACGAACCAACAATTCTTTAGAGGGGCGTCTAAATAAATTAATTGGAAAAGCTCATCCGAATATTTTTGAAGTTATGGCATTTTTGAAAGAAGAGCAAAAGACAATCGAGATTCAGCTGTTGCAGTATTCGAGTGGCCAGCGACTACCACCTAAAAGGAAAAAATACACAGATATAAACAGAAAGATCGAAGATGCAAAACATAGATTTGAAGAAGGAGGGTTGAATTTATTAGAATTTTTGGACTATGTTGGACATTTTATCCGTGCAAAAAGTTAAAATTATTTGTAGTGTTATGTGCTAAAAGTTAAATGTTATTAATTAAGCTGGTGTAAGATGTATAAATAGGCTGACTAAATGAATATGTATCATTAACTTGAAAACGTGACCTGTATGTGTTATGAAAAGTCGTTATTAAATAATAGAGAAGTAGGTATATCCATATATACCTTGTGTTGTGTTTTGTTATGATTTTTTCAAAAAATAGATGCTCCCAAAATTATCGGCTTAATTAGTTTTATCCCCCAGCTTGGGTCTATTGTTCTTGGCCAGTCGACCCCTTAACACCGACCAAATTTTTCCCCCTAAAACTCGGTGAGTCGGCTTTATGGGAATAAACCTTTTTTAGTTCAAATATATTATCAAATCGCCTGGATTGTACGCGACGCGGGGGAGGGGGTCTTTAAAGGGGCATATTATTTATGATATTATGGACATATACATACATAACTTCAATTGGTATAAATAGATCAATGTATGATGTCGGGGTGTGATTCGGAGAATCAGGTTTCCATTAGGTGATTACTGTAAACAAGCCAGAAACACCACACAATGATAAAATATGTCAGTAATTCAGTCAAATTCCGTTCGATAAAAAATAAAATACAAAGAAGAAAACGAAAATATAATCAGTTATATTACAGCAACAACCAGCCCTTCTGTTCTTGGATATTTAAAAATCTTTATAAACCAAATAAGCCAAGCTTGTAATTCAAAAAATTTTATTTCGAAAAGCTGAAGCTGGATATATGGCTTTATATCTATGAGATGCAGGTAGATGAGTTATTCCATCGGTCTTCCTTGTGACCAATTCAGTCCCCGAATTTAATAGAGAAAAGTTTACTTATATTATTACATACATGTTAATAATTCTCTATTATATTGTATACAACGAGGAAGGAATAAAACATTATTAATGAAACTTGGTATGTGTCTTTATATCAACGAACCATCAAACGTGTTAGAATTTAAAAGCAACACCCTTTACGTAGTCCAAGTAGTTTGTTTGAGTATATGAAATTCCAACCTAAAGAATGGGCTTCGCATATAGAACGTCATCGGTTTTGTTTTAAATTCAAGAGTATCCCTGCCCCTTCGTACTGTCTTGGTATAGCTCAGTGGCGGATAGATTCGTTCATTCGATGATAATATTGTAGACAAAATCAAAAATATAACTTCGCTTCCCTTTTAAAGAAAACATTGATTAGTATGGATTACAATTGAAATAAGGTGTGCGTTGACATAGCTCCTTTTACCCTCCTTTAGTTGGTTTCAATGTATTTCGTTATTATTTTATTGTTGTTTTTCTGTAATTTCGATTCGTGTTGAAAATAATTGTTCTAATTTCGGTATAATTAGTTTTGTCAGATTTCTTTTCATATCAGCAAATTTTATATTTTGTTTTGTTTTCGTGGGTTTCGTTTTTCATTACGTTCCACTCTATAAAATTACATGTTGCCGCATCCCCTTGAATGCTACCGAATTCGGTGCTTAGATTCAACGATATTATTAAGAGATGGACATTTCAGGATACTCTGTATTACCCTATCTAGTACCTGAAACGTCAAATTACATCCCACTTCTACCTCGTTGCCATTGGCAACCTTTGATAAAACTGGCCTGTTTATTTCCAATACAGGCTTAAAAGTATCCGTGTATCAGAAATGAACAGTACACTTTTTAAAAAAAGGTACTGTTTATTCCCGACAAACGAACACTTCTACACTGTTTAAGATACCATTCAAGCAATAAGTAGCGGACGTTTAGTCCGGCCCAAATAGCAATGATAGCTATGGCTCTATATACAACTGGTGGTAGTTTTTTTCTTTGATGTGAATAGCAGTTATATCTCATAACAACCTGTCATGACGTGATAATAGGTTGATATATTCTTCATATCAACCGCTGATGACGTCACGACAGGTTGATATTTCATATCAACCGCTAATGACGTCATGTCAAGTCGATGTATTCGACTCATATCAACCGCTGATGATCAAAATAATACAAAAAACACAGAAATAAATTTTTATTATTTTGACAATTAAAAATTATTATGGAACAATTTGAAACATTCAAGACAGAAATAGACGACGTACTTATCAGCATATTTAAATCGGTTTTCCATATCTTTCAGAATCTTCTTTCCGTCCACACACTCCTAGACTTGAAAGTATTTATCGCCCAAGATTTCCATTATAAACTATTTTTGGGTACAGTCCATGCACTTAAATAAAACAGTCGGCCAAATCCTTCTGTCTATAAAACAAAGCAAAAGCCTTCAATCGTAGTTCACTGTCAGAATTATCGGGAAGGGATGTCTTTTGATCCAAATTGTCTTTAGGCTTTGGATAGATCCTCATCGATAGTTGCATTCACGCCAATTCCATCGTCAGTATGTTGGCTAAAAGGGGTTGATTATTCGTCTGACTCCGTATTACTTTCCATTTTGTTTTTGTATGAAATTCAATTCTTCAAAATGGCGCTGTGTTTACAAAAATACCATCTCGTAATTCCACGTGATTAAATCGGTAATCTTCGTTATTTGACGGAAACTACCGAGCCGTTATCCAATCATTGTTGAATATTAATGGAAAAGTCCATTTAAATTTAAGGGTGGGCGTTGTATATGTCAGATATTAACCAATCATACCTCAGTTGCTATATTTATATCACCCTTGGGCTGCGCCCGCGGGTTATATAATATAGCACCTTCGCTCAGGTTAATATCCTATACATACAATGCAGCCGGACAAATTACATGAAACAACTAGTCAAAATCACAGTAACAAAACAAACAGGGTGGAACAAACTGGCAGTTCAAAAATATATACAATGACATTAAATTAACTAAACATCATATTACACAAATCAATTATTATACATGTCAATTGGCACCTATTCCATAATTTGGTTTGATTTATATTAATATGCAAAACATATAAATGAGAACACTGAATAATTATTGTAATTGTGATGATAAAAGGCGCAGTTCTCTTGCTGGACACTTCACAGACATTTAAAATAAGCAGGATAAAAACAAAAACGCCTAGAAAGACATCTATTTTATTACAAATAATTCGTTGATGCATACTTTCACCAGGAATGACCCACGTTTCGCATTTCCTTCACACTACATTTAATAATAATATTAATAATATTGCGGTCTTCTACGATGTGGTCTAAACAAACACGTGATTGTTTTACGCCCAGGGTATAGCTAGACGCACGTGTAAATACTACTCAGCTCGTCTCTCGACTGCGAGATCATTCTACCGTGAAATGTAACGTGAGGCTCAGAAAGGGATAAATAAAATAACATTTGTCACTTTTCGGTTGAAACGACTCGATAATAAATACTATTTTTTACATATCACTTCAAAATACTCGATAGAAATGTGATGTAAGTGACTTATTAGCACCTTTCCTCGGTGTATCAGTGAATATCAGGACAGTTTTGGCCGGGGACCGCCTCGGCTTCGCCTCGGCTGATCCCCCGACCAAAACTGTCCTGATATTCACCGATACACCTCGGAAAGGGTGCTAATAACTACTATTTACCAACTTTATTTTGCTTATATTTTAAATCTGCAGTAAGGTATTTTAGACGAATGCTTGACGTTGGCCCGATAACTATAATACCACCTTTTATTGAATACCAAGATGTGCTTAATTACAAAAATAAATCATATTAGACTAAAATGTATTTTTTACTTTTGGGAATAAACAAAATATGTTTATAAATATTGTATTATTTTTTTATTCTTCTTTTATATTTTATTCAATTTTATTTATACTTTTCTAATTGTATTTCTTAATTTCCTTATTTTACTTAATCTATTTTTTGGCGCTTTTTTTTATTTCAGGTAGGTGTATTTCAGTATTTAGTGTGTACGGTACATACTTTTCAGAACGCTTTTATATTTTTCAGTAGTCTTCAGTATTTAGGTATAGCATCTCATTCCAGTCGAACAGTACATGAATAAGTTGCGGCTAATATGTATTGATTTCCCGCCACCATTTTATGCTTTTACCACATTATTATTATTATACTTGACAATACTGAGAATGTCATATTAAAAAACTTTTAATTCAATTTCCATACGTGTAAATAATTAATTTTGTTATTTGCCTATTGGCATGCATCCATTAAAATCTATAAGTACGATTTCCCCGCGTGCCGCTAATCTGCACAGGGGTCAATATATAGACGTCATTAGAATTATCGCTGAATCAATTGATACCAATGGGCAGAGACAGGCATGTTTCTGTCATCACATTTGATGATCAGTCATGAAATCGATCTAGTCAAGGACGAAAGTGGAATACACGACTGGCCACCCGACGTCTGTTGATCAGACACATTGGTAGATCAGGGGTTAAAATTTTATTAATCAATCACACATGTTTTGTGGTTAAGCAGAGGGGAACTGGTATACACTTTTGGAATAAGATTACAGTAGACTACAAATACGAATATCAAATACTTCCCTGAGAATTCTTGTTTGATGGCGAAAGTCGTTGTTAAATAATTTCACACACAATATGACAATCTTAGTTAGCTGACCGTTAACAATGTCAGATCTTTCTCTACAAATCTTTCCAGGCGCATACTAACCCAAATCCAATTGGGTTGTCTTGGCTGGTGACGACGATAGGAAAGGATTCGTGATTTATCTCAATGCATATTCTTTCGCATATAACTAAAGATTCAAACGCATAACACCCGAAAGCCGTTCGGTAAGTCTTGGTCGTGTTCATAGTTAAGAAGAGAATTCGACTCTCAACTGTTTTTCTCTTTTTTTTTTGATTCATAGTGGAAATGGAATCAAACTCCTGCGGCATAATAAGCCGGACAAACAGGCATTAGTGTGTCCAGACAACAGTAATCAAGGTTTTATTTTAAGTGCAGGCCAGCATGTACACTGGAACTCGCCCTCCCCCTCCAAACGATCATACGCTGTTCCTGGCTGGCCACGCCCTATGCCCTGTACCACTGACACGGGGACACAACGATCCCACCATCGTGTACAAGTAAACCATGGTTTTATATTCTGTTGCGCAACATTTTCCATGTCATTTGCTATTTTGACAAAGAAACTTGAAAAATCCGTTCTTCTCTGACATAAAATAGAACATTCAGTACTTCACCTTTTGCGAATCAGTATGTAAAATAATTTGAAATAATATGTGTGCTTCATACGTATGTAAACAATGTAATTAATGTTTTTTTAACTCTGTTATATGTAAAAATGGTTGAATGACATAGTAAACACGAAAGTATTTCGAAAGAATGTCTCTTTAATTAAGCTAACATCCATTGCTTATATTTGAAAGGACGGTTCTGGAATGTACCAATTTACTTATTTATACATTCCAATTTATTATAAACGAAAATAATAATTTAAATTATAACATATTTACAGGATATTTAACTCAAGCATCCTACGTATTATGAGACCAATTGTCTATTGAGTCGATCCGTCGTAAATAGTTGGACGTTTATTTACATAGCATTGATTAACCGATGGTTATATTATGAAATATGAATGAGGACGTCCTTATCAACACCAAAATTATCTTGTTAGCTATACATATAAATATTCATAAATATTATTACTATCAATAAAATTCCAAATTTTGTTAGTGTGCCATTTAGGGCGATCAGCTTAGTACAAATATTTGACCCGCAAACTTCATATTCACTTAGATAAAGATTACATATGCCAATATAACAAATACTATAGAACGGGATGTCAGTACAGAGAGGTAATGAAATTTGCGCGACATGAAAATAGGACATTCCAAAGTTCACATATTATTCGCATAATAAACAACATCAATGACACATAACATTACATAGAACTGTCCCTAACTCAGTAAGTAATAAAAGGCGGAAATATATTAAAATGGCCATAGACTTAAATTTCGATACTGAGCATAGAGACTGGTTGTGGAAAATCCTATTTTTAGAGGGATGTAATTAAATCCTCCAACTCATGAGCAATAATATACAAATCACGTTTCTAGTGAAGGGTGGTAAGGAGAGTTGACTATCAGTTAGGTTCCGACTTGACAAGTTTACGCTAACCTTTTTTGTACCAAAACGTTTTCGACAAATTAAGTCCAAATTCAGATTGTAAACAAAAAAAATCAAAAGAAAACTTTATATTTAGTCATTGAATGTGTTGATCAATTTAACGTACACACACGTGTGCCGATAATAAAATTTTATGATAAGAATTTGATAAAATTACATTACATGTATTTATAAATTCATTATGTGAAGAGAAAATTTAATGTGTTGACCAATTTAAATCATATCAAGAATGCAAAATTTGTAGCATGCCTTTTATTACGTCAGCAATAGTGCAAGCATTTAAACTGAAAATACGTGACAAGCTAAAAATATACACCGGTATATAAAAAGAAAACAAAAATGAAGCAAAATATAAATAATCTATACTTAGTAAAGGTAACACTTACTTGACAAATGATTTCATAATGAGCCATCCTAATAAATTCATTCAGCTGAAATCACAAATACACCAGTTTCCATCAGATATCTTATATCGCATGCGAAAATATATTAGTCTTTTAGTGCCAAATAAAGTAAATCGACCAAATAAACGGTGGCGTGTGTTCTGCTAATGCGCTATAGGCCATTGATTCCCTGAACTAATCAATGAATCTTATACCCAAACCACTAGTGTTGATAGTTTTTATCGGGGACGAAAGGCCCTCATTTAAGAAAGAACTCACCCATGGTCCTTAATTTATATCTTGCTTAAGTTCGAGTCTTAACCAAATACAAAGACTCTCTATTAAATGGAATCTCGTCGATTCATTGAAACGATTTGATCTAATGTGGTATTCTACCTCGCATACCCATTAAGAAGGACAGTTTTCATGTAAGAAAACAAATTCAGAGAAGACAGCCATTTATGAAAATATAATGATGATTTTGGTTTAAAAGGAAGAATCAGGGAAATACAATAACATTGCTTCCCAATAGACCATTGAGATTTCTAATTAAGTCGCCTTGAGATATTATTTCATTCTGAGTCTGAGCGATGAAATATTAGACGCGAATGAATAGCAAGACTAAAGCCAGTTATCCTAGCTGAAAATTAGTTCTAAGGAGTTTTAATCAAAATTAATTCTCCCATGTCTGAAGACTAAAAATTTCAATACATTTTAAATTGGAATTATAATAATAATAATAATTTATTGTTTACAGTCATTCACATGTACATATCAACGGACTTTACAGAAGTAACACATAATATCAAAACAAAACTAAAAACTAAAAAAAAAGTTATAATAACAAAAATTAAAAACTAAAAAAGCGATAAAAATACTTCACGGTTAAAAATTTGAAGTATAGTATTCTTTAAAAAGTAAAGTTTTTAGGGTACTTTGTAAGGATGTTAAAGTGTCTATTTTGCGAATGCTAGGCTGTAAATCGTTCCATAGAGTGGGTGCAGGGATAGAGAAAGGTCTGGAAACATAGAAGTCACATCCGTAATACTCCGGTATATTTAGCCTAAGCCCTTCTCCTTCGATCGTAGCCTGACGAGTGGACCTCTGTGAGAACCAAGTGATGATTAAATCTGAAAGATAAGAGTGGTGCTTGGTTATAAAGACATTTATAAGTTAATATCATAATTTTGAATTTTATACGTTGACAGACAGGAATCCAATGGAGTTCATGCAAAATAGGCGTGATGTGTTCGTGTAATCTTGTGCGGGTGACTAAACGGGCGGCAGAGTTTTGCTGTAGTTGTAAGCGATCAAGAGTGCTGTGCTAAGAGGGGGGGGGGGCTAGTGGTCCAGAGTGCCGCGCTTCGACCTCTAGCTGGCCGGTCACCTCTGGCTTGCGGCTGTGGTTTCGAGCCCTGGTGTGAGCGTATGTGGCGTGGTGATTGGGGCGCCGTGCAAGATTTAAATGGTGTGTCACCACATTAAAAGTGTCGAAAATATTTATTTTTTCTTTTCTTTGAAATTTAGAGTAAAAGTGTAGTACCTCTGTCTTTTTATCGTTTAAAATCAACTTGTTATCAATCATCCATGACCTAATTTTAGAATTAAAACATTTTACTACACTATGTATGTTATTTGTTACATTTTTACATCTGAGGTAAAGTTGAGTATCATCTTCATAAAGCATTAAATCGAGGCCACTGCGTACAATAATATCTTTTAGAGGGGCGCAGTACAAAGTGAATAAAATCGGGCCTAAAACACTACCCTTGGGTACACCATATTTCAGTTCTATTGACTTAGAATAAGAACCATTTACACAAACGTTTTGGGTCCTGCGTCTCATATACGATTCTAACCAATTTAAAACAGTAATTGAAACATTAAAACTAGATTTAAGACATGAAAATAAAATATCATGATCGATCGTGTCAAATGCGGCTGATAAATCTAAAAGAACGAGAACTACCCCCTCTCCCTTACCAATGGATATTAAAATGTCATTATAAACTCTTACTAAAGCCGTTTCAACACTGTGAAATTCTCTGACTGACATTTTTAATACAAGTTAAAAGACAATAAATGGCCATGCAACTTTCTCAATAACTTTAATCATAAAATGAATATTTGATACCGGTCTGTAATTGGAGAGATCGTTTGGATCCAGTCCTGTCTTCTTTAGAAGAGGTCAAATTATTGCCTCCTTATACATGTCTGGAAAAACTCCGGACTGGAGAGACGAGTTAACAACGGAAGTAACTTGAGGAATAAGGTCGTTAATACACATTTAGGATTCAAATTGCGTTCGAAATTGTGGAGTTCTCAACGCTTCTGGTGGTGGTCGTCTTCATACCATGGAGCACGAGGTCTATCTATAAATGTTTCTGACTTGCAGGGGCCAAGGTATCGATCATCTTTTTAAGCTGGTGGCAGTACACACTGGATTGTTCGTTAGCATCTTTGTCCATGGATGATGGGAAGGGATTTTCTGTGAAGTAATTGGTCAGATTTTCACCCGATTGTGCAGTTGTGCTGTCAGGTCCATGGAAAACTTGATAAGGCTGTGGTCAGATGGTAGCGTATTATCCCCAGACATGTCGATAGGGCTTGCATCTGAGGCACGGGTTATCACTAGATCCAATGTATGGCCGTTTTGATGGGTTACAAATTTAATATGCTGTGTTAGCCCCATACAGTGAATCAGGTCAAGCAATTTCTGGGCATCTCTATCATTACTGTCTTCAATATGATAATAATGACGCTTGAATTCTTTTATTACAGAAATAAATACGTTTTCGTAAATGGGAAATTCAAATGTTAATGCGAACTTCAAAGGGGGTGAATGATGGTGAGCAATAGACATTGTCTGATCAACAGAAAATCAAACTGAAACATTATTCTCAGTATTAATATGAGACAATGCAATCCATATTAACAAGAACAAATTAAACTGTATACTGTTTTTTATTTACATATCGAATACACTTATATATTAGGAAAATAAAATTTAATAAAAATATAAAAGGGGAGTGGGGTTGTAGGAGAATGTGGCTGGTCAACAGAATTACAAATAATGTTCACATAATTACATTGACTTAAAAGGACAATATTGGTGTCAGTCATTATTACGCATGTGATAGAACTGGTTAAATACATTCCAAATATAATTTTAACACATAGATCATTGCTACGGGAGATGTGTAACACACATTTGAATATACGGGAAGTGACGACACACATGACAAATACGAGTTATCCTTCTATATAGCTGACTGAAGTAACGAGCGATAACATACACCCAGGCGAATTGCATTTCAATGATTCTTCCATGGAAGATGGAAATTTGTGGTATAAGACGATGAGAGGATATCTCACAATTCAAAATTAGACTTGGCTGCCGCTAGATAAGAGAAAAAAAGAAAAATCACGTCCATTCCCCTGGTTTTTTTTCATTCCGCTCTTTAAAAACATGGAAATGCACAGACCTTTTCTTATTTGTTCGTTCTCATTTATCTACTGACAGCCAATTCTGTTTTTGAATTGTCAGATATCTTATAACCGTCTTATATAATAATTTGTCATCGTCAACGGAATTCGAAATGAAATTCGATCGCGTGTCTGTTATCGCTCGTTATTTCAGTCGGTTATTTAGAAGGATAACTCGTGTTTGTCGTCACTTCCCGTATATTACAATATATGTTACACATCCCCCGTAGCAATGATGTTTGTGTTAAAATTATGTTTGAAATGTATTTAACCAGTTCTATCACATGTGTAATAAAGACTGACACCAATTTTGTCTTGACCGCAGGTTTATCTTGTAGATTTTTGTTTTAAGTGTAGTTACGGTCTTCCTGCACTTACTATTACAATATTTATTGATATCTATAGCACTGTTTATAGAGGAGGCGTTGCGTTCTAGACATGTATAGTTATTATCCGTTATAAACTCCAATGGCATCCATCTTGTTATTATCTATTGATATATACATGTATATATTCAATAAAAGAATAATAATATTTATTATAGACATATATATGTATGTTATATTCTATGTACTATGGGTCTATGACCCTATATCACATAATAAAGTATTATTATTATTATTATTATTTATAGGTAGAACAGTAAAGAAAGTACGCTGTTCTCTGAATACACATTAAATACGATCTATTACAGCAACTTCTTTAAAATGAAACTGCACCACATTTTAGCCTTCAAACAAAGCTATGACAAAAGGTGATATGTATGATATAGATGTATAAACTATATGTCTTATCTAAAACAATTTAATAACAGATTTATATATAAGTGAACTGTTGGCAAGGCGGCATAATACCGATTGATTCAATATGATCACACAGTATATTACATTATGCAAGCAGTTAGAATTTAAATATGATATTACATAGATTATATTGCTTCATGACGCTTAACATGCATTATGCAAGAGGTAAATCTGCCTATTGCAGGTCTGTCTCTTAAAGCCTGAAAAGTTATAATATTAACTATTAATTAGACATGTATTAACAATTCATGAAAACACCATAATCTACCCTCTGATCGATTTTTATAATTAATTTGAATCCAATCTGCTGCTCAACGTCCGTTGATGATTAAAGGCGAAAATTGTTAACTGAGACATTGTTACTTATTGTGAGAACACTTACAATGACAATCGAGGCTACAAAGATTTTTAAAAAAAGTTTTCTCGGCTTAGAGTAAAGCAATTTAACTGAAATATTCAACATATTCCCTTTGCATTATCCCACTGTCAGCTCTTTATCAGGGACCATAATTTAGGAAGTTACGATCTGATATGCGCAAATATTGAAAGGAATCAAGACTTTTGGGTTAAAACCTTGCATTTCAAGTTTCATCAAAATCAAATTAAAATTGTGACCTCTACAGGGTCCACAACCTCGATATACCATTTTTAACAGTATTGGCTTACAAACGGCGGACATTTTGTATGGCAATTTTGGGCATATTTTCCCGAAATTCGAACTCAACCTTCCTTAGGGGGTGTAACGATGATATAATCAAACGTTTTGTTTTTTTTAAACCGGATAATAATTGTGACCTCCAGAGGGACCACAAGCTAAAATAGGTGATTTTTCGGACAATCAGGGACCATAATCCAGGAAATTATGTTCCGATAGGGGCAAATATCGAAAGGAACAACGATCTTTGGGTTATAAAAATGCATGTCAAGTTTCATCAAAATCGGTTCAAAATTGTGATCTCTATAGGGTCCACAAGCTATAAACGCGATTTTTCGTTCAATCAGGGGCCATAATCCATGAAGTTTTGATTTGATACATGCCAATATCGAAAGCATCCGAGAAATTTTGGGGGTAAACCTATATTTCAAGTTTTGTCAAAATCGGGTAAGAATTGTGACCTGTAGAGAGTTCACAAACAATTGTTGACGTCCGGACGGACAGGGACGACGCCATAATACGTCCACATGAAAATGTAGGCGTATAATAAAAGGCAAAGAAATAACTAATTAGGCGTAAGCGACTGTCGTTCAATTTGGACTGTTCACCTTTATCACCGAACATAATTTATCAGAAATTAAAATATTTAATTTAAAAAATTGAATATAAATCATATTTATATTACATTAAGCTATGCTTTTAGACCCATTGTCATCTGTTTTAAGGTTCCAAAGAATTATTATAATTGTTAGATGGATTGTTTGATATTGAATCAGACTATTACTCCTATCTTAATTAGCAAGAACACACGGGAGTTAATATTATTGATAAATGGACCGAATTTAGCACCTTAGTACATTTCCTACAAATTTCTATCAATCATTTCTACATAAATGTCAAAACACAATTTCTTCTGGGGAACTGCAGCTATTAGAATAATGGTACAAATAACTGGCATTTAAAAAAAATACATCAATAAACATTGATATTCAACTCAAAGGGCAAATAACAAAAAGTGAAAAGAGATAATATTATATGAATTCAAAAATAATGTGTTTTGAAATAAAAAAAAGTCTATTGGATTGTGTTTTTCTTATCAAAATATTGGAGCTTCTCTTCGAGTTTTTGGTTTACGTCATTTGTTATTGCCGATATTTCTTTACAAAAAATAGATTTATCTTTCAACTAATTTGGGATTTGTTACATTGTCATAATATAAGAAGGGTATACAAGAATCGATGTGGATTTAATGCATCTTTCGTTTTTTGATTAATCGCTTGCACTAAAAACAAAGAAACACGCGGTTACCATGCACAATTCGCCGACTTTTCAAAGTGATTGACGGAGAACAGCTAAAATCAATAGGGTTCATTCTGCCATGGTCCCAATGTTTCACGTCGAGTTTGACAAAATTCGTTCAAGAACTCATCCCAGATTTTTTGGTCCTAAATATATTATTTTAAGCAATGGCCCTAATGCTTCATATCAAAAACACATCCGCCATCTTTTGATCTGTAACATGTATTTTTCACTAAATCAGACAAATATTGTGGCCTCCAGAAATGCCACAGCCTTGGTATATATGTATTACTTGTTTTGCCAATATAAATGCGACGACGTTGGCGTAAAACTGGCAGATTTAACGCAAAGTTATGGTACGCGGCGATCTTTGGGATAGTTTATTTGTGATAAATTTTAAGTTTCATCAAAATCGAGTACATGTTGTGACCACAAGAGGGCCCACAGACAATGTTGGTAAATTTCGAACAAGATCTTTGGGATATAAATACATGTTTTAAGTTTCATTAAAAGTGTAACCTCTAGAGTTCACTACACAAAAAACGTAAAACAGCCATATGGAAATGCTGACATATAAAAGATGGTGAGCATGACCTTATGATTTAAAAATCAGAAGGTAATCGACGCAAATGTTGTGGTTTCGTTCCCACGAATGTACACGATGACCGGTGGAGTCTAAACTAAACGATCTTCTCTGTATTCTTAGGTTTGGCCCAATGTAATAACATAAATAAGATCAAACGAATTAGTCATATGTCAGATTATTCCATCTTTATTAACCAATTTTTAGCCATTTAATAGGCATATTAATATATAAGTTCTAAGAGCTTCTGACCTATGATATCACCCTCAGTGAAGCAGGCGTAACACGTATGTATTATATTGTAAATAGTGTACATGATTCCTTTGTTTTATTACTTTAGATGTTAAAATTTTTGGGAGAGCGATTATATAGACTTTGCCCGTTTCCTAATCCTAATAATCGATAAAATATTGTTTAGAAAAAAAAAGACGTAACACCTAAGAAGACGAAGAATAACAATCTGATTTTTTAAAAACTCTTTCTACGTTTTCGTACGGTTATATATTACCTATTCATATGTGTACTGTACTGTAAACAGTAAATGAAAATGGAGATATTACAATGACTGATTGGTCTATAAACTGAGACGTCTGATCCTATGGGGTAGAAAATCAGAACCACAGATACCATTTAAATAAAATGCCCACTTTCTATAAATACACGCCATGTTTTGATTAACTAAAGCCCCGTTTACATGACGAAATTTGCACACATGCAAATCTTTTGCATATATGCAAAATTACTCATGTATGCAAATTTCGTCATGTAAACGCATTTGCATACATGTGTAAAAATACTGCAGGTGCAAATTTGCACCTAGTCTTGACCAGATGCAAAAGTATATTTGCATATATGCAAAAGTATTTATGGTAAGTATATGTGCAGATTGTGTCATATATACGCTCAGCAATATTTGCATATGTGTGTATATCTCATTATCAGATATATACACATATGCAAATATTTCTGAGCATTTATATGACACAATCTGCATAAATACTAACCCTAAATACTTTTGCATATATGCAAATATACTGGAATTGGCATCTCAACACTGTATTCAAGATATTACTGTGAATACTTATATAACATGTGAACGCTTAGCAAATATACTTTTGCATACGTGAGTAATTAATACATATATGCAAAAATGCACATATGTGTTATATTTGGTAATGTAAACGGGGCTTTAGTTGTGTGACTTATGAACATGAATTTTTAGAAGCTGTACCGTAGATGGCTATACTATAATATGCTTTTACAATTGTCAAAGATAGCACATGATACGTTTTATGAATTAATAACAGCATTAATTTGTTACTTTAACATGTAATAAAAATTTTGCATTTATGCGGACTATCTTATCGTAGATCATGTAAACTTTACTCTTATAGTTCAGTTGCCATAAGAAACAACAAATATCGCCGTGTCCTTTAAATCCCCTTTCTATTAATTTTACGAGTATAGGATACTTTCAGTAATGGGTTCATAACATTTTACAACTATAAATGTTTGTATCTCATTTACACATTTGAAATCCAGTAATGGTTTCACAGCATTTAATTTACACGTCTCTTATTTTATTAGCCTATAATTACAATGTATTAACCAATCAAATGTTATGTTGTCACCATTCGCGTGTTAGAAAAACATTGCATCATTATTTCCAAGAGGAGCAGTGATGGGGTTTCACATCCACTCTACACAAACTAGGTCATTTCGGAATGTTTGTTTAGAACCAGTCACAGCCATTGGCGAGATAGATCTTTGGCGACAAGCTCATATGTTTGATTCGCACCAACGAGATTACCGCCCTTGTCTCAAGTGACTAAAATAATTAGCCAATTGGGTAGCCAATTGGGTGTCAGGCGAGAAAATATGCAAATGAATAAACTGAAGTATTACATTAATTCATAAAAAAATCCATGCACCCATTGAATGGTTTTAGTCTGATCAAGGTTACAATAGCAGGCCTATCCCATATCATATTATATCGATATACATATTAGTTAACATAAACTAAGTTGATTAACTGCATATTCCTGAAGCAATGGCCCGGGAAATCCCTCTCTGGCCATTACTGGATTGGCTTCTGATACTTGAACTTTTGAGGAAGTGTGTCTATTCTTCTCGTTCAATCAAATCTATCACTTAAGTACAGTAACATGGCAGTCCTTCGTTTAATCTTGGGTCTTCCCTTAAACGTTCGACAGAGACTTAAGTTAATAAAACGGTGAAAGTCTGTTCGTTGCCATACAGTAGTGTTTACTTTATGTTAATGCCGATAGCCTCGTTTGTCACGCAATTAGTTTTACTGCAATATACTGCTATGCACTGGTTAATTGAGCAAAAAAAACGTGAGCTATGGCGTAACGTTATATAAACTCAGTTGGCCTAATTTGACGCCCTGTTTTAAAGGTGATGCCTTTGTAACGCAGTCAGCGATTGGTTGTTAATGGGTCTACTGATCAATCACAATTAAGGACAAGAATGTTCCCCGAATCTAGCAGTGAGTAGTGGGATTAGCTCTAATCAAACGGATCACTGCGAGCAGTATGATTAACAGGTGTCTTTACCGTGTTCAGGTAGTTGAGTATCAGAGTCAGTTGTGCCTTGGGTTGACAGTTTACAATGGTAAAGCATGTATATTGCAATATTACCCATAGTACATATTATATATCGCTTTTAATATAAGCGAGTGTCAGCGACATGGCGTGTTTACATAAAACACACGTGTTGGGCTAATTTTAGTCTGTTGTCTAAGCAAAGCGGTGTCTTGTTGATAAGTCCCGCCCCAAAATGATCACGCAAGCGTTATAATCGGTGGATAATCGGGACAGTGTTGCTATCTTGGAAGTATGACGTAGTGGGTCAGTGTGTGCAGTGTGCCATCCCCGGGTGCGATGTAACTTTCTTGACACGTTGGACAAATCACTCCCAGTAGGCACACGCATACCTGCTGATAAGCAGTTTATCGCATTTATGTATGCATGTATATGTCATCCGGCTGGTCTCGGGTTAGTCCCAGTCATTTATTAATACATTTGAATTTCGTTTGCCCCCCTTCCCCTTTTCTCTCTGTCACTATGATATGAAAAATAAAGAATCAAACTGATACCGTTTTATAATGTTTAGTGACTTTTTGTTACGTCAAGCCAAGGGTTAATTGTCAGATCAGTCGAAATGAAAATTCGTGTGTTAATTAAAGATGGACATGAGGTTAGGAGTCTTGCTAACTCTGTTCATTTCCAGATACATGTAATTCAGCTGAGAGTGGTCTTTTAGATGCTTTAATAGAACCTAAAATACAGGAGATTTTACTAGTTTTCAATACAAAATAATAATTTCAATGAATGTTACGCCTGTTGAATTCCTGACAATTTTGTTTTGATTCTTTGACATGTTTTCTGACTCTTCTTTTCCTTTTTTGATTAATTCTAGCCGAAGTCTCAGGGGTTACACTCGCAGACAATTTTTTCTAATAAAATAAGAATAAATCAAACTAAAAAAGTAATCAATAGATGTTCTAGAAGAGAAAATGTTATTTGAAAATACTCCCACACGAAGCATTAGTTGTTTTTGTTTAACTCATTCGACTTTTAGGTTTTCATTTTTTTTTAAAAAAAAACAGGACGTGGCAAAGAAATATCCACCGTCGAACAACCTTCATGTGATCTATTCAGATGCAAATCGTTTTTATTCACTAATACATGCTCTAAATCTAAATTCCTTTCTCGGATAGAAACCATGGTTGCTCAGTGAATATAACGTTCTCTCGCTAAACTCAAAGACTCGTGTTCTATTACTGGCGTCGTTCCCTATTGCCAGTGATGCTGGACATAGGGTCTGGCAAGGGACAACGTATAGTCGTTTAGATTGGACAAAGAACCGATGTCCCATGTACACATGGTGTAAACGTAAAAGATCCCTTGACAGTTAGAATTCGATACCAAATTCCGTAGGGCGGCTGTCCGGACCATTCCCTTACAGCAAACTGTATGGCGCAGGTCCGTCATCATTATTCCAGTACCAACAGTACAGTAGGACGTTAAACCCTATTTCCGTTCCTTTTTTTTCATATCTTAGATTCTACGTTATCGAGTAAAGTGTGGGCAGGGGGATTGTCGAATATTTTTATGCCATATTTGTAAACAATGTACTGTTTTACAGCAAGTATACATTACAAATTATTCCGATTTATTTTCCTAATGCCCCCGTCGAGTGGCTTTCTTACTGCGCTGCTGCGACTAGAAAATTTACAAGGTCGCCGGTAAACGTAAACACAAAGAGTGAAAATGTCCCCAAAATTTACAAAATTGAAAGAAGTCGCGTTCTTTACCCCGTCAGACCGGGGCGGCGTCTTCTAGAGCGCTGCTACAACGACGGAATATGGCCCCAGAGCCCGTGAAAATGTCCCAAAAATTTACAAAATTGAAAGAAGTCGCGTTCTTTACCCTGTCAGACCGGGGCGGCGTCTTCTAGAGCGCTGCTACAATGACGGAATATGGCCCCAGAGCCCGTGAAAATGTCCCAAAAATTGACATACCTGAAAAAAGTCGCGTTTTTTACCCCGTCAGACAGGGGTGGCGTCTTTACTGCGCTACTACAACGACGGAATATGGCCCCAGAGCCCGTCAAGATCGCCATAAGCGTGGTAAAGCGTGGTGGAAACGCCAGATATCGCGCTGTGGTCTGATGCTCGCAAATGATCGCCTAGTCACGGCGTTTGTTTTGAGAATGATCAATACAAACGCCAAGGTTCAACGATCTGCCCTTGAAAGATGTGAAAACACTATTCGTTTTTTTTTTCAAGTTTGTGATATTTTGGGACATTTTCGTACGTTGTGTTCACGTTTGTGCATTTTCTGATCGCCGTACGGTCTCTGCAGCGCAGTAAGGGCGCCACCCGATCTGACGGTGACTAGGGGGCCATTCACAACTGTGGAGACCACAGCACGGTATCTGGCGTTTCCACCACGATTTCACCGCGCTTATGGCGAACTTGACGGGCTCTGTGGCCGTTCCCAGTCGCCGAAGTAAGGACGCCTCTAAAGTCTGACAAGGGTATTAGATCGCAGAACCTTGGCGTTTGTTTTGAACATGATCAAAATATACGCCGTGACTCGCTGATCATTACGCTAATGGCGATCTTAATGCGCTCTAAACTCATTGTCCATCGCCGTAGCGTCGTAGTAAGGACGCCACTCCGGTCTGACGGGGGTATAAAGCACTTGATAGGTTTTATCATTTATTCTGCCAGTTAGTTAACATATGGCTGACCCGCAATCTACAGTAGGGATAGGGCAAGATTGATTAAACATTATGTCAAGGGGCATTGTAAGTGTACACCGGGTGTCGGTTTATTTGTGCCATCCGAATCAGTATACATATACTTCTTTGCCTTTGGAAGGCTAACTGACAAGCAAAAACGGCGCCGCTGGAAAATCCCGGGGAACTTCCTCGGCCAACACCTGGATCGAACCCTAGAGTGCTGGTTAGGGAGTCATTTCTTTGTAAATTTAAATATAACAATACCACGATAGTTTTAAGAATACCTTTTTTGCTTTGATGACAGTGTAAGTCAGTTTTTTTACATCACATTTTGTCTTTTACTTTTTACACTTTAACGGACCCAATGTTAAAATGAACTAATTATACACGCGGGCAGTAAAACAAATATCTCGAGAACGCTCTCTTGTGTCGTCTTTAAGCGTTTATAATAGCTAACAGCAATCAGCTGAACATCTAGGTCGTTTCGGCACTGTTTTATAAAGGAAGGGAGAAGATAACCCTCACGTCCCTCTCGCGACCTCGAATTTAACGCCTTGTTTTAAAGTCACATATTTGTATACAAGAACTTTTTAAAAGACACTTTCATATGTAAATATTGTTAATTAAATCAACCTGTTCATAATTTTATATAATGTATATTGTATTGGGCGTTAAATTTGTAATTAACACAAACCGTTAAGAGTGAAACTATAAAATTCAAATAAATACACCTCGTCACCAAACATGTTTATACCTATTTCAACTTCCACAGTCATTCATTTAATTAATGACTGTGCTGATGTCTAGTCGAGACTTGATTAAGATTAAGATTTGAATCTATGGTGACAGGCCTCGTCAAATTCTGCCAAGAAATTCTATTAGTAAGATTTCATTAGCTTGGGTCAACCACCTCTTATCGCAAATCCTGTGTCATCATCTTATTATTGATGATCATCAACTGTCGAATGAATGTTTGTTAAGTAATAGAAAATGATTAGCCCGATTCTACATGTATATTCGTGTGTACGCGCGATTAAGGATCTAATGATAAATATATAAGCTTATCGACTGGACCCATATATCTTCTATCGGGTCACCACTACTGGAAGTATACTATCCACCTTACTGAAAATGTCAAGCAACTGCCGGAGATTATAAGAAGAATTTTACCTTGGGAGTTCATCTATTTTCAGATAATTACCACAGGCTTACTAATTCACTAAAAGAGCGACTGCTGGGAACTGATATCGTTAAATAAAGGGAGTGATTGGCGGTGTTCGGATCACTCAAACTTATTCACCAATCAAGGTGTCTGTTCCAAAGTCTCAAATTGTTTATCTCAATGTACAAAGATATACATATTATAATTACATTTAAGGTTATGGAAATATCAAAATATTACATAATGTAAACATGTTGTTTTAATAAATAAAGTTTCAAAACCGCTTGCTATCTTTTATAAATGTTTGCACTATTTCAAATATGTCATAACTGGTATCATCTGGGAGATCGGTGTTGCCATATAAAATTAGATCCTAGTAACATTTAGTTTAAGCTGGTTTATATTATTTCGGAGAAATGTTCTTGTGGCAGAGTAAGCTGGACATATGAAAAAATAATGGTAATTATCTTTGTCTGTAGAATTACAGTTAGGGCACACTTTTGTTTCACTCAGAAAATGGTGGAATAAGTGATTTTTTAAGTTACTAGCTTTATTAATTGACAATGAATAATATTCTCTTTTCTATTTTCAGTATTAAATTTTTAGGGTGGTCTAATTAAAGGATATACACGTGAAAGGCCCGATTTAAATGTACTTAATGTTTGTGAGTTTTTAATAAGTTCAGGTAGATTGTTCCAAAGTCTAATTGTACAGGCAATTAATTAGGAAAACATAAAAATACCAACTTTCAGATTATGTGCCCGGCGTGGATTCAATCGGATTTGAAATTGTCCTATCATTAATAAGCCTTGACAAGAAAATAGTGATGGGCTTATTGTACAGAGGGGGGGGGGGGGGTCATAGATTGATGAAATTTCAAATCCGCATATCTTTTTAAATTTTGAACGATACTGAACTATTTTCTGACTGAAAATTTATTTAAATACACTATTGTAGTTTGCAAGTGATTCCGCACTGCTTAAAATGACGCATAGGGACTTTCATCAAGGTATTGCTGTAATGAACCTATACAATGTAAAGACCAATCTCTGGTTAACATCAGCAGAAAATGGTCATTATTAGGGTACTGATGTGATGAAACTAACACCAAGTTTCAGCATTCTTGTTGCATTTAAATCAATTATAATTATTATGTCCCAACGCATCGACCAAACAAATTAAAAGTAGAATTATTGTGTCCCAGAAGGGTTGGTAAAAAAAATATGGACAGACAGACCGATGAACCCATTTTAATAGCCCCCAGCTGTTCTAGAAAGGTGGGAGACAATAAGGAATGAAATTGAAATCTATCTAGTTACAATTTGATTTGTATCTAAGTGCAAGTTTTTACTTGTAAAATGAAGCTTGGCTTAATTTCACCTAACGAAAGAGTACACGCACAAACCCATTACCATGAGGGCTTTGTCAACAGGCTGACATTTCATTTGTCAATATTGAATTATACCATCAGATGCAATGAAATAAAAACGTGCTGTATGTTAACAGTGGCCTAACCAAGGAACGTATTCTCGATCTAGAAAATTTGTAATCAAATAAAGTGCTATCGCGATTGATCAGTTATTCGTTGACAACTTTCAATAATCAACAACACTTTTATCACGTCACGTTATTTGCATACTCCCAAATTTCAGTGTGAGAGTACTATCCCACAGAAAAACCTAGTAAAAATTTGGTAGGGCCCACAATGACCCATATTTGGTCATAGTTTATAGGCTTCTAATTATCTTCATAAAATTTGTTTATATTCACTAGCTTAATCCTGAAACGAAACAGTTTTTCCTTTGTTTTCTCAAATTTAAATTGAACAGACTACTAGTCCTTTCCAGATTACAAGAGCGCACCCTTGAAAATGTTTTTGTAAAAAAAATAGTCACGAATCCCCCCCCCCCCCCCCCATAATATTGCTTGTTAACCCGATATTAGCTATTAATGCACAGTTTGTTACGGATTCATTTCACATGATATGAAATTGAAATGATAACGAAGATGGGCATGAACCATACAGGGCAACGTGAAGTTGGCACGTTATTCGGGATACACTAATAACGAATAACGAGCCAGCACGTTTTTCGGGATTCGAGATTGGCCACTAAAACAAAACGACCTACGTTGCATGCAACCATTTCCTCTCTACCCCCGACCGTAGGGGTAAGTGAACGTCGGGTGACCGACTAACAAGGAGACGACCGTTTGTCATTTCAAGACTAACATATACTGTAGTTTTAATTTTATTTCAATAATTCGCTTGTGCGTGAGGGTCATTAGCAGTTGGAGGAAACCGGAGGACTCGGAGAAACCCCACGAGCTTCGACAGTCGACCCAACTCCTTGCCACGTAAACCGGGGATTCGAAACCATGCCAGTTGACTCAATGACAGGCTTAATGATACAGCGCGCACGTGCTTAACCATTCGGCCATCAACCCCCCCACCCCCATCCCCGGGTTAGAGAGGAAATGGTCGGATACAACGTAGGTTTTAGTGGCGATTAACGTGCTGGCTCGTGCACGCCAGCAAACCAGCCAACACCCTATTCGCTCGACTAACGGTCACCCGACGTTCACTTACCCCTACGGTCGGGGTTAGAGGGGAAATGGTCGGATGCAGCGAATCCCGAATAACGAGCCAGCACGGGATTCGCGAATCCCGAAAAACGTGCCAACTTCACATTGCCACCATACATTGTGGCCGAGCAGAAGCTAGATAAAGGTTATAGCTTTAAGCTGATTTCATTCAAATTTGGTCGGATTGAGGCCATGATATTCCGTTCAATATGTTTATTTACCACCCATTTGCCGACACATGTGAATTAAAAAGAGGCTGTATATTGCTTTTTGAAATACTTTTTTCGAAATTTGTGGGAAGCATTGTGTGTAGATATTACAGGGCGACCATTATCAATATTCAGCATTCTGCTATTTCCCGTTACAGGATTATCCCCGCTTTTGCTCAAAATTTTGTGAATAAATTTTACTGGGCTCCTTTCAAATTTGGTTGAAGCCACTGGGGTCCCGAGGATGCATCCTATTGATATTATGTTCCAGGGTTACCCCAATCTTTGACAAAAGTCGGGTTAGTACATTAAAGGCTATTTGTTCGGAATTGGGTTTCTGGGGTCTCCTAACCCAGCCATACACCACTAGCATCCAAACCCTCCCGCACCTTCCATGTTGAACAAAACCCAATCAACTCCTAGACTATTTGGAATTTAACGGATTGTTTTCATCAGAAAACGAAACCTATCGACATTCAGAGTTATCCCCCGTTTGCCAAAATAGGAAATTTGATTAACATCTCTAAGTTTTTGCTTTCGGATGAGCTGCTGCAAAGACATTGCTGCCGTGTTTCCACACTTTGCATGACTATCCTTTTTACTGTTTTACTGTAGGCTCCATAAACATGCCTGACGTTCGTGTTAAAAGTGAATGCTAATATTATTAGGTAGAGAGTAGTAAGCCATAATTGGAAATTATGGAATGTGTTACATGAGCCAATGGCGGACATTTTATTATTTGTATGCAATACTGGGTGTAAAGTAATCCAAGACTAAATATTGAAAATATGAGCACAAGATAACAGAGAAAAATGTTTTGATTAACTAATCAAACTAATATATGATGTAATGTGTACGAGTCGTAAGAAATTTGATAAACGTGTATCGCAGCGATGGTTTCGCAGACGTTTCTCAAATTGTTCAATGGATTTAATTCGACCTCCCCTGTTGTTACTGTATAGTCCAAATATTTTGTCTCACTTTTATGTTGATAACTTTTGGTTACTTTTAAGGCAAAATATTTTACGAAGTCTCCGAATATCAAACAGATCATTGGTGCGTTATGTAGAGTGTTTTGGTTCGAAAATTATGTTACTTTTGTTCGATCTCCAATGCATACTAGTAGCTAACTTCGGGCCATTTGGTTTACATTGTCAATACACACTCCTTTACTCCGAAGATTTTGATTTTGATATTACAAACCACAAAATGAAAGATACAAGAAGATTTTGAAACAGCAACAATCATACTTAGACAGAAACACCGTCGAGTTTTGTATTATGCTGCTATTTTTACAGATACATGTAGTTCAAAAGATGATGATGGTATACTAGTTTTTTTATAACTATTATCGTTATAAACCTAGTATACCGTTGCTTCAGGAACATGCGGTGTTGGGGTCTAGTTGATACAAACAAACTTCATCGCATCAAGACTCCTCTTGGAGACAGACCAAACAGGAGGGGTGAAATTGTCTTGAGCAGCTCTTGAATTGGTCCTACTTGAAAACAAATTATTTTCACTATAAAGCGATAGTCTAAACCAACATGTGACAATTGTGACATCTCTTTGACAGGTTAGCACGTTTGATTGAATGCAAGGTCAAAGTATGGCATTCTTTATACCATGTATGTGATAAAGTGTCTACAGAGAGATGGGGTCTTATTATTAATCTCACTTGTATATGTATCCTTTTCACTTTAACATTTCTATGCATTCAAGACTGTAATATTTTACTAAAACAAGCGGTTGCCATGCCAGATATGCCCATATTTTGCAAGAGGTGGACACAGAACAGACTAAAAAAATACGCGAATTGTCGTACAATCACGGGCCATAATTCAAGAAAGTTACGATCCGATATGCGTTATTGGCATGTATTTCAAGTTTATCAAAATCGGATCAAAATTGTGGCTCCCACAGGTTCCACGACCTTGATATACCATATATTTACACTATTTGCGTGCGAGAGGCGGCCATTTTGTCCGACAGTTTTGATCCGATTTGCACGACATTCGAACCCAACCATAATTAGGGTGTGACGGTGATATACTCCAACGTTGTTTTAAATCGGATAACAATTGTGACCTCTAAAGGAACCACGGGCTAAAAACGCGACTTTTTGGAGAATCAAGGGCGATAATTCAGAAAGTTACGACCTGATATGCGCGGATATCGACAGAAACCAAGATCTTTAGGTTATAAACATGCATTTCAAGTTCCGACCAAATCAGAAAAAATGTATAACCTCTAGAGTGTCCACAAGCTTAAAACGTGATTTTTATACGCCCACATTTTCATGTGGACGTATAAATTATTGTCGTCGCCCCTGTCCGGACGTCCGTCCGTCCACACTTTTGACGAAACTTTAAAAAAAGGTTTATCCCCAAAAGATCTCGACTGCTTTGGATATTGGCATGTATCGGATCGCAATTTTTAGCTTGCAGTCACAATTATTATCCGATTTAAAAAAAACAGTCTGATTATATCACCGTTAAACAGTAATGAACGTTGAGATTGAATGTCGTGAAAGTAGGACATGATTGCCGGACAAAATGGCAGCCGTCTGTACGCGAATAGTGTTAAAATATGATATATCAAGTCTACGGAATCTCTACAGGTCACAATTCATATCCAATATTCCGCTTTAAAACAAACGTTTGATTATATCACCGTTACTCCCTAAGGAAGGTTGAGTTCAAATTTCGTGAAAATCGGACCATAATTGCCAGACAAAATGGCCGCCGTTTGTACGCGAAAAGTGTATATCAAGGATTTAGCCTGTGGTCCATCTAGAGGTCACAATTATTATCTGATTTTAAAAAAAACGTTTGACAACATCACCGTTACAACCTACGTAAGGTTGAGATCGAATTTCGAGTAAATCGGACCACAATTTCTAGATAAAATGGCCGCCGTTTATAGGCGAATAGTGTACAAAAAAGTTGTGAACCCTGTAGGGGTCACAGTTTTAATTCGATTTTGATAAAACTTGAAATGCCTGTTCATAACCCAAAGATCTTGATTCCTTTCGTTATTCATTGTAGGAAAAATCGTTTTCAGTTGAGCTTGTTCTCTATCCATTTCTCGAAAATGCGGACGTATCCTGACGGGCAGTGCCAGCCTATCTTTCGCACAATCAGAGGCCATAATCCATGAAGTTTCGATCCAATACATGCAAATATATTGGAGATAAACCCATATTTCAAGTTTTGTCAAAATCGGATAAGAATTGTGACCTGTAAAGTGTCCATAAAAACAACAACATACGTCTACATGAAAATATGGGCGTAACAAAATTAAATACTTGGAACTTTGATATTTGTTTTTATTCGTAAATTATTATGTTATGTCTCGTATATTTCACCATATGTTTGGCGCTAAATGAAATGGGGGGGGGGGGGTACTCTTTTACCGAAATCCAACTGTCGAAGATTATTTTATGTGCACACTAGTGTGTGTACGCGTAGCCTCGGTGTTTCGTACCATTCAAACGACTATACGTTGTCCCTTGCCCCCCCCCCCTGTCCTGCATAATTCACAAGAGGGAACCCCGCAAAAAAATCAAGTTCAACGTTCTAGGTCACCAACGGGATTGAACTCGAAACCTACAAGTTAGCGAGCCAATTTCTTACTCAACCTGATACGCGGTTCTCTGTTTTGCACAATATGTCCCGTTTGGTGCTGACGTGTCATTCACTTTAGATCTTACTTAGCGACCATTATAAACAGACAAGTAAAACTACATCTCAGGCAATGTAACCTATACGCAATACTTTTTAACTTGGAATATAATTAACATTTTGTATTTTTCTTTTGGCTGACAGTTATTGATCGAGATTTTATTCAACTTATATAATTTTAAAGAATTGACAGCAATTTCTCATAAAATTGAATTAGGGACTTACAGTAGCATATAGTATGTGTGCTGCCTATCCGTATAGGCTATGGTACTGCCGGGTATTAGTAGGTATCAATACGTTTGCTAACAAGGCTGTCATAACAATCTTAAATAATGGCTCCGGCCCTATAAATAATACAATCCTTGACAAATATAGCTATCATTTAGCCATCTTTCAGACTAATAATCAAACTCATGCTCACGTGTAATTTGATTTATGTAAACATAAATCAGCCCAAATCAACGAGTGTGGCTATTCGTCGCATATTGATTCGGGTGATACATGCTTATAAGTACCATTCAGTTATTAATGGAATTGTTCTTATTGGTTGAAAACAAGAAATTAGATGAAAGCATCACCCAAATTAGCTATCGTTATGCATCTTATTTTAAACCAAATTACTTGACAAGCTGATAACGCATCGATTTACAGAGCTCATAATCTGCATGGTGACAGAAATGAAACGAGGGTCAGCGTCCTACTTTTTTTCACCAACCGCGATAATGAAGATGAATAAGATGACAGAATTTCAATATTTATCAGTCAATTTGCAGCACAGAGTAGTAATTGTCAATAATATTCGCGTTAGGAATATACTTTTTATACACCAATGCAAAGAAAAAGTTGTGTGTTGGGGTGGGGCGTTGTTTCGTTAACGCAGTCAATTATTTCTAGACATCGGTGATTTGGGTGAACTGGGACCTGGATTTTCTGTAAACTAAGAACATTACGGCAAAGTTCAACACCAAGATGATAGACAAACACAATGACATCAAACAACAGTGACCGCGGTGTTTGATTAATATGTATTGGGGTTAAAAGAATACTGTGGAAAACATTAATAGCAGATGATATTCGGATGATTTCTTTTTAAGAAATTATCATAAGTTTATCAAATTCGCACACTGCTGAACACTTTTAAAGAAATGTTTCTTCTTTCTCCAAAGAAAGCTGAATGAAAGCAGCCAATAAACGTTTTAAAGCCCGAGCTCTTACTGAACCCGGGCAATCGAACACACCAATAAAGATAAGATGTTTGATCAGTCGAGAGTTAAGATTTCCTTTGAAGGGGAACATATCAAAATTACTCTGTGGGTTCATTTCAATTGACAATTGATTTCTTGAGTTCTTAAAGTATAGCACGCACTATGTTATTTCCAATACCATTTAAGGGCACTATAAATAATACCTCCATTATACTGAAAGGATTGCATAATTCTGAGATTAAACGACGTTGGTTCTTCGACTTTTCACATCTCTGGCGCGCCTAGTGTACGGATGATTAGGTACAGAAAAACAACACACATGATTATTTTTAGTCGTGCAGAAATTATGAGATAACTGAAACTGGAGTTCCGGCAAATACGGTAACTAAATTCATACCAATGTAAATTATACATTTCAATACAATTACTAACATGTACAAATTTCAAACGTATACCTTACATATTTTACATTGACAAGTAAATAATAAATAAATCGTCATTAACATTATTCACTATCACCTGACCATATACAAAGCGTTTAGTTATTTTAAAATGATTGTAAACTTGACTTAAATTGACTTCGTTATACGAATTACTTTCACTGGGGTCTATATAAAGAAACAGTTTGGTATGTTTGGATTCAAGCGGGGGGATGTAATGTTGTGATACACGGCGTTGCAGTGCACAACTCGGAGAGTGCAGAAAATAATGATCGCTGTCTGCGTGGAAATGACCACAACTGCACCTCGGATTATCAGAAATATGCATTAACAATTTATGGGCGTTCAAAGTTGCGAAGTCTAGAATAGATAATCTTAATTGTATGTAATAATTGGATATTTTATAACCATTCACAGTGCAGATCGCTGTCTGGAATAGATAATCGAAATTTTATGTAACGTTTGGATATTTTATAACCATTCACATTTAAATTTTGTATAGTTGGGGCGTTCTTGGAAGCATTAGGAAGACTGTTCCAAAATTCAACTGTTGGCGGCAAAATAGAGTTATTATACGCACACATTTTCACTTGAACGTATGATTGTCATCGTCCCGTCCGTCAACAATTGTTTGTGAACACTCTACAGGTCCCAATTTTCATCCGATTTCAATGAAACCTGAAATAAAGGTATATCACCCTACGAGATCGGTTCTTTTCGATATCGGCATGTACCGGACTGTAACCTCGTGGGTTATGGCCCCTGGTAGTACATAAACTCGTGTTTTTAGTTTGTGAACACTGTAGAGATAATAGTTTTCATCCGAAGGCTGTGAACCATCTCCACTTTTATTCGACTTTGATGAAAATTAAAACGTATCTCAGTCCTTTTTAATATTTGCACATTTATTTTCAGGTCATAGCTTTCTTAATTATTGCCCCTGACTGTACAAAAATAGCGTTTGCTTTTAGCTTGTTCTCTATCCCTCTCTTGCAAAATGTGGGCGTATCCTGCCTGGCAGCCGCTGGTTATAATAATAAGTGTTTTAGCTGGTTCTCTACCAATCGCTTGCATAATGGGGGCGTATCCTGCCTGGCAGCCGCTGGTTATAAAATTAATGTTAGCAGCAATATGTTTGTATTCATTGTTATTACGAACAGGGTAAGGATTTATATAAGAAATGTAGTGTTATTATTGTCTTCGTACCAGACCATCTTGTGAACTCACCCATTGAAATCACCAGAAAAGAACAAAACTGGCTAAAAAGGCAGTCATCAACTACCTGCAATTGAAAGGACTAACCCAGACACACAGTGCTGGATTAACCATAAGGCAAAATAGGCATGTGCCTTAAGGCCAGCCAAAAATCCAGGCCACAAAATAATGAAGTACATTTTTTTTTTGATAATCATCAGGTGATGACAAAAATGCTTGCCTTTATTTTTATGTAAACAAATTGCATCCTTCTTCATCTACACGTTTGCCCTGAAAAGCTTTCCATGCTCTGACAAAGGGTTGACATGATGTTTCGTCCCTTTACACATGTGAGGTTTCTGTACATTTGTTGTGGGAAAATTTCATATTTTTTTTTTTAATTTTCATTGATTTCGCAATAGATGTATTTCACATAATACGATGAGTCAAAAATGTCTTGGTATACTGGCACTTCTATGCATTGAAAGTGACTTTAAAAAACTAACTGAAGAACTTGCAGTCACAAAAGCATGCAAAGTCGTAATCTAGCTAGGCAGTGAATGGGAATATGTAGGCTACATTTAGTAAATTCAGTACTGCCAATCAGGGCCGTATGCAGGATTTTAAAAGTGGGGGTGCAGCAGATTGTCGGGGGGCGGGGGGGTAATATAATGTCAGAGTTACTGATCGCGGAGCGATGATTGGCAAAGCTAAGGTGGCAGCGGTTAGGCGAGGGGATGTCTGGGAATTTGAAAATAAGACTGCCGCAAACGCGTTTTCAATGCACTTGGCGCCGCAATCAACGTGATCCCGTGTGTCAATTTCGGCGGCGCTATTTCTCGTTTTGGTGTTAAATCCGCCAAAATGAAAAGTTTCTTGTCCTCTAACTTAGAACTATGTGGATAGTGCGACCAGAACGAGAACCTCTAATAGTGTCATTTGGCCCAGCACCCCCAAAGACCGACAAGGCCCTATAGTGTGGATATGGCGACTAAAATGAACCATCTTATATTATCATGTGGTGGGGCAGGCGCTGAACGGGAAGAGTGATAGGGGGACACTGCTGGAAACACGTTTTTCTGCCACTCTGGTGGTATCCAAGAGTCTATTTTGTATTTTATATGGCGCCATATTTAGGTTAGGCATTCCCTCCTGGTTCCCCCGCCCCTTAGATCCGCCCCATTGCCTCCACGTAAGTGATATTAGAAAGTTTGCACCAGTGCAAACGAATCAGGTACCCATTGGCGTGTGGGCACCCTTAAAACTGCCCGACTTACTGGTCAGTAGACTACCTTAAGAGTATCACTGTGTGATAAAATCTTTTGAAGGGGCGCCTTATATTTCTAGAGGTGCGATGTACCCCTTGCACCCCCGCTAGATACGGCCCAGTTCGCAATCTTCTGAATTTGTTTGTAATAAATTTTCTGTTGCTAAATTTAAATTAATTCCTTTTGTCAATGAGTTCAACATATCTGAATTTTCAGGCCACCTATCAAATTGTGCCTTATGGCTGCTGGCCTTAATCCGGCACTGCAGACACAGATACATGCCGGCATGGTCTCCAACTTAGGGGATGATAGACCTCACTTTTCCACAATTTACAGTATTGTTCAACTAAATTCGTTTGTGGATATGGGTCTTTAGCAGTAGTGAGGGGGGGGGAGAAAACAAAAGACGACCCTACTACTTATCACGTACAACCGGGAAATCAAAACTACGCCAATGGACTCAATGACAGACCTGATGATACAACGCACACGAGCTAAGGATATCGTCATTTGATAACATAACAGGGTATGTGACTTTTCACATGTTTTATTCAATAAGTTATCTAAAGCCTTATAGATTAACATAAATACACCATAAATGTCATCCAGTATAATGGTATTGTTTTTTGTAGTATTTAGGGGAGACAACTGCTATAAAAAGTGCTATTTTAATACACGTTGCATGCAATAAATCAGCCTATTTTCTTTGTCAATTAATTTATCAATACTCTTGCTGATTATTGTGCTTTATTCAGTTATACATGAAATATAAGGACTACCAAAACCATTAAAGGACCAGAATAGAATCTCTGTCAAGCCAATCACTAACATGCATTTGTTGTAACTATTTATACGTTAAAATTCATTGTCTGAAGGGGTTTTCGGGACTATTGTTTTCTAAAACAAAAGATAGCAACGCAATACACCCCACATCAACTAGCTTATCCGACAGAAAACTTTAATATTAACCAAATTTAACACAAGGTACAATTTTATGGATATACAATTACTGAGTTTGATATCCATAAAGTTGTACCTTGTGTTATAATGTTCAATTACTAATGCCAATCAAAGAAGTTAACTAAATTTGATAAGGAAATGGTTCTTCGTGAAATCTGATCTCTATCTTGTTCCCAAACTTGCTAAAAAAAACTGTTGAGAACTGTTATCTCTATCTAGTTCACCGTAAATGGGTGTGGATGGGTCGCGGAATGAGGAATATTAATTAGAGTTTGTTATCTCATGACCATAATGACACATCCCCAAAAAGTTGTAGCCAATTGTTCAACGACGGACTAATCGACATGTGGGTGTATAAATCAACCTAAATGGAAATTCATGGAATGCTGATCGACAGAAATGCTTCACACAATTTTTTTTAAAAAATATCTTAAAATATGTAGCCTCTATGGCGTTCACAAGGAGGGATAACTATGCCTAGCGGTGTCTGTATTCATGGTTTGAGGCGGATTGTTGAATTTTTAGTCCCTTATTTAAATACAATGGTATTTATACATGCAATTGATAATGTTCCCGCAAACCATGCTGCATTTGACAGACCGGGTAGGTACATAAGAGTCGACAAACCGGTTTATAATAATAATAATAATAATAATAATCACGTCATTTTACAAGGGTAGCAAATTAGGCCTTTTTCAAATTGAAGGGGAGTTTGTTTTCAATTCATTTCTGTTTAACCTCCGGTTCACTCTAAATGCATCCTGTTTTTCTAGGGTAATGGGTGTAAATTCGTCGGTAGGCAAACGAAGGGACTTCTCTCCATACCGTATCCTATTGACGATAAGTCACTTCGTCTGCCTACCGACGAATTCTCATGTGTCTGTTGTTATGTACAAGTCATTACTGCATGGAGGGGGAGGGGTCACGTGCGCGTTGTACATGTAATATCATAAGGTCTGTCATGGATTCAACTGGCGTGGTATCGATTCCCCAGTTGTACACGACAGGGAGTAGCGCCGCCTGTGCAACCTCGTTGGTTTTCTCCGGGTCCACCGGTTTCCTCCCACTGCTAAAGAGCCTTACGCTCAGGCGAACTTTTTAATCCAAGTCCCGAAATGTCCTAGTTTGTGACGTTATGAAGTTACCCCCCTTCTCTCTCTGTCTCTTCATTCCTTCACTGCCTGGAATTATTAGGCTAATATTCTTATGTACATGCTGACATTTTAAATACACATTGGTTGATTAAAAACAAAACAAGATAGGTTGCTAGGCAACGAAACCTACGCCCAGAACGGCTAAGTCGCCCGGGCAGTCAACAAGGGTCGTCGCATATTTTGTCAGTAAGGAGAACGTTTAAAACACAGATGAAAATCTTATTCCGCAAGAAATTTCAAAGTGACCAAGGGCCATAACTCTGGCAGTAAGTATCAGAAATTGTCTAGGACCCGTCACTGTGTATAAATTTAAACACTGTGTATAAATTTAAACACTGTGTATAAATTTAAACACTGTGTATAAATTTAAAGTCAATCGGATCAAGAGCCATACCTGTGGCAGTAATTATTGGAAATTGTTGAAAATAAGTAGGGTCCTTCGTCTTATGACCTTAAACAATGTGTAAAATGAAGACGGGCATATCCCATAAAGTGGGACCTTCGTTTTCGACATATCCGGACGATTAAACAACTGTCCTTGTCAGCCCCTCTGTCCTGCACCACTGACAAGAGGAAACCACGCCGGAATACCACGATAAACTTTCTCTGCCAACGTTGAATTCAATGTAGTACTAGTATACTGTGATCGGAATCCATATTAGGTGATAAACCACCATTAATTTCACCATCTGAAGTTCGTTAAAACTCTGTACTGGTCTTGATATATTCTGTCAATTTTTTTAATGGATTCGTTAAAAAGATTCGTTTAAAGATTCATTATGGTATGTACTGCTGATAATTTCAAGATTATATAGTATGCTATTTCAAGTTTGTGTATCTCAATGGGGAAAGTAATGGTTGTCTGCTGCCATTCGGAGGCAGACCACCATTACATTTCACCATAGAAATATATATTTCTATGATTTCACCATCTGGGTACCCACAAATTGTAGTTCGTCTATTTATAGCAATTATCTCCCTGTCTCTTTTCTCCCCTTTTGCATGCCCATTTTGGTTGATTTTTTGTCTAGAATGGACGAAGAGGTTTTGAATTATCATTTTATATCAGGTTTTGGTAAATATTCATGATTTTGAGGCGGAAGGGTAACGGGGTTGCCAGATTGACTACGGAGTACGGTGATATGTACAGCAATTAGTTACATGTTTTTAGTATGCTTCTTCAAGTTTGGGTATATCAAAATATTGGTGGTCATCCTCATACAAAGTTTAGTGCAAAGACATGACCATTTGTTCGTCTGTCTGTAGTGAAAAGCATTCAGCCCAACGAAAATTTTGGGAAAAGTTAGAGATGGATCAAGAGGCCAGAATTAACATTGTAGTCAATGGGGAAATTAATGGTGGTCTGCATCCATTCGCTAATATGGAGTTGTGTCCCTTTGATTGTATATTTGTGTTCTGCATTTAATAGTAGAGACATTTCGCACCTGAACGTAAACAAGTACGGTTACACATAGCTATCCGTTAACGGTTAGACGGCTATTGCAGGTTTAGCATTTTTAGCGTATAGCGAATATCTGTCGCTCGTGTATGTCTAGTCAAAGGGGGGGGGGGGCTTTAATGAAACATTTTGATTATGGCGATCGAGAATGACGACGAAAATATGATTCTTCATCAATTGGAAAATGCTGATGCATGACGCAATGGCCTTGTAACATACGATCCAGATGTTGATTTTAATCTGGATAATATCAGCGATGATCAGTCCGTGGATTTATTTAGATTTTATAACGATTCATTAAAGAGGATTGGCATTGCAAACTTCTCGAGAGATTCGTCTGCGAAAATTGGTGGACAGTTGGTGGTGGCTTGAATGCGCTACACTTAAAATCAGATATACAAAATATGTAAATAAATAAGGATTCCGTAAAATAGTTACTTCTATGGCGGGACTGCTCGCTCTTGCTAAGAGAACGGTTTTACACAAAATGGTAAGTGACACACAGGCCGCTTTCTTAACAGCAGAAAAAAGCACGTGCAACAACAACTATAGGAAGAAGTTTGGAATCAGATCACTGATGATTTATAACAGTAAACAGAACAATTTGCACGTTCAAAACCGCTAGTTTAATTTGGACAGGGGACCACTGTGCTAATACTTCTTTTAACAGGTTAATATCCATTGCAGGATAAAAGCGTGTCGGCTTTTTGCTGCTGTTGCCATCGCCATTTCTATAAAAAAAAATAAAAAAATTAATAATCGAAGAAACAAAACAAAATTTTTGTCCTAGTATAGGGGTCTCTTCAGAGCGACTTTTGGGCAGGTGTTTGATGTTCAAAACACAAATAATCACTAATTCTGTGGACTACATGGTATTGACATAGATTTGTAATTCATGAAATAGTTTGTTTATATCCAAAATTATGAAAAAATTGAAGATTACTTACTCGTTTTTCGACCACATGTAGTAAGCTGACTAGCCGTCCTTCTGTACGATTAGCAGATATGAAAACTTGCTTCGACGTCACAAGAAAACACAAACTGATGACAAATCCGTTCCATTAAGATCACAAATTAGTTTCTACCACCTGCAGTGACCCGACTAACCGTCCTTTAGTACGCATTACGGATAAGGAAAGTTGCTGTGACGTCACAAGAACACACAGATTGATGACGTATCCGTCCCACTAACTGTATACGTACTGGTGCGAAACCTCTCTATCAATACAATACCTAGACATCCAATGAGCTGTTCTTTATTTCCTTTATCACAGGAACTTTTATCTGGTCGTCTGCTGCAATAGAGCTACAAAGACTTGTAGAAAGTTCAGTAGAGGAAACACGTTATGTCAACAACTTGTAACATCGAGAGAAATTGGGTCTCGACTCACCGTTCTGGGGTTACATGAGAGGACGAGCCCTATGAATATTCAGCGTTCCGCGACCTTCCGTTCTGAAGTGATCACCAATAGGTTAATCGCATTTTAGGCTTGTGACATAATGATTTGTTCAACGGAAATTCGCATTACCACAATGGTTCATATCAAATGTGAAATGAATCCGTTAAAGCCCCTATTGCGTTATAGGTTATCAAGGTTTTCGGCTAGGACGGGACGCTGAATATCGATAGATTTCGTCCACTCTAAGCTCATGATGATTTTGGGCGTTCTTCAAGCTGCTTTTTAAGCATTACAGCTTCGTGTTTTTTCTGTTCTCTCTTCTCCCATCCACACCTTTGCCTTTGCGCCATATCAACGGTGGGCCGGCCTTAGTTAAAATGACGCGGCGTTCGCGTAATGAAAGCAAGACAAATTTCAGGAGAAAGTCGTGATAACTTTATTAAAATGAAAGCGAAACCGGATACCACGCTAACTCAAGGCGAGCGAGTGAAGAGTCTCCCAGTCGGAGTGATCGATCACACTAAAGCTCAACTCGACCGTGTTGGCCTTCTCCCTCAGCCGACACAACCGAGTGAGGTTTATCGGAAGCGTAGTCCTGTTTATAAAATAATGTTTAACATTAATTTAAAAATATTAAGATATTTATGACCCCTATCTTTTCTGGAGCCCTAAGCAGTTGCATACGCTGCCTATAGGTAATCCGCCTCTGAAAAGGGAGCATAACTCTGGTGCGTGGAAGGTCGTGGGGCTTCGAATGACAACTACAGATGTCTTCAGTTGATGGGGGATGTTGTTTGGTTATTTTGCAGATCAATCCTTAAAAATAGGGAAACCATGGTCCAAATCGAATACTGGCGCAAACATGACGTGCCTAGTAACAGATATAGAAAATTTTGGCAAGTAAAACCTTTCACAACACTACATGGGTTGGGTTTTCGATGGACCTTCGTTAATCTGTTCTTCGGACCACTTTATTCTAAAATTATTTATGTCACATGTGACAACAGTATTATTTGACCAAAGAATCAATACGCAAAATATTACCCAATTAAAGTAAGTCCTTCACCGTATCAATATTGAACACAGAAATATATAATATTAATACAGTAAACATTCAATATATTCGGAACATTTTCAAAATCAATACGACGAGGTTTAAAAGTATGTGAAACAAAAATTTAAATGACTTGAGCAATATATTAATTATTTAACAAATTGTAATTGAAATATGTTTTCGTGTTTAAAAAAACTCATATTATTTAATGTCGTTCTTGTTTCTTTTAAATAGTTGACCTTACAGCCCCCCTACTATTGTGAGTATATCCTTTGATAGTAAATTCTAGAACAGCGTCAATATAGTCCAAGCACAATTTATCAGCCCATGAGCGAGGTGGCAATCCTTCTAAAAATCCACAATGGCCGCCACGCTCGGTTGCAACCAATAGAAAATTAGGATAATATTTAAACAGGTCATAGGGAATGTCACTTTCAGAGTTAAACGGGTCATCTAAACTATTTATGCACAAAACAGGTACGGAGATATCGTCTACGTCACGAATAGGGTTGTTTCTATCCCAATATTCTTCCATATTGTCATAGCCATATAACTTGCAATACACAGAAGCGTCATATTCCTGAAAGGACGAGGATTGCATTGCTATTTTCATGTCAATCACACTTGATAATGCCTTGGTGTGGTTACACAAAATTGCTTTTAATCTAAATAAGAAAACGTAATCATAAATACTATACATTGAGTTGGCGAAACGTTCAGAAACATCGTAACACGGCGAAATACATACACCAACAGCCACTAAAGAGGAAGAACCGAACTCTCCCAGATATGATATCAATAATCCACAACCAGTGCCGTAGGCTACGGCGGCTATTTTTGCCTTGGGATATTTCAGTTTGATATATTTCACAACTTGTCTTAAGTCAGCAGGATCGCCAGGGCTTTGTAATTTTGGAGTCGTTAATACACTACCCCCGTGGCCTCGTCTGTTGAACACGACGGTTTTTAATCCTTTTTGATTAGCACAATGACAAAGAGCACCAACGCTTAGAGCGTCTGCGGTAATTCCTGGTATAATTAACAAGATGGTACTTTTCTTCTTAATCTTGGGCTGCACACTAACAACCCAATCTAATGCCACAATTCCTTTATCTCGCATTTGCAAGTACTCGCGATCAAAGTTCACTTCCGTTTTAGGCATAATAGCGGCGAGAATCGTCTGAATGTGAGCATTTCGCAACCAAAATGGTGGCGCAAATGGTCGATCTCGTAAATTACACTTTTTCAAAAGATGACCAGTCAACGTTGATTCTCGAAAGTGTAGTTTAGGGAGGTAGTTGCGTGTTTTGAAAAAATCATGTATGCACATTACAAGGCTTAGGATGATGGATCCAACCACAGCCATTACGAAAGGCACTGCTAAAATTGAATAAAGAGACAACATCCCGCTACTAATACTTTCTGTTAGAAACAGGATTGCCTGCGTCTTTAAACCATCTTTCTTTAGTTCCAAAATGCTTTCTCTCCCACCTGAAAGTAAATAAGTGTAATTTTATTAAACCACGTACAATGAATCACAAATGGTAAAACAGATTAGAGAAAGCAAATACATGTACTTTTTTTAGTGGTTTTTTTTTTACGTGCACGCCAATGTGTACACGGGGCCTCGGTTTTTTGTTCCATCCAAACGACTAGACAGCTGTCCTTGCCAGGCCATTCGTCCTGCATTTCTGGCAAGGGGAACTTTCTCGGCCAATATACGGATCGAACACTCGACCCCCAGTATAGCGAGCCAGCGTCTAAGCCACCGTGACCCTCGTATTAATAATGGGAAGGGTATACCAGACATCTTTTAATTTTAATCGATGACTTGAAAAAAAAAACAATATCTATACAATTTCAGAATAATCTATCTAGTTGGTGAAACTTCAGACATTGTTGTGTAATAAATAGTTCTTTTCAATTAAAATACTCCAGGGTGCAAAATGTTAGTTTCAATTATCGTCATTTACATCATAAACACTTGTAGAAGATAAAACCCAAACTCTATTCTAATATAGTTTATGGTACCAAGCACATCATAATACACAATTATTCTTGTCTATCATTCCATTAGCTTGATGCATGACAATACCCAAGACGTTATATATTAAGTGCAAAAGCTGCTGTTTTATCATAATTTAATACAGGAAATGCTTGTCTGCGATATCACTTATGTGGAAGCAGACGTTAAACACCAGGATACTACTACTACAGGAAATGGAACACCGACAAAATTGGAGGATAATAGAAAGCGATAACACAAACAAATCTTCTTTTACGCCGAAAGCTGAATTATTTTAGAAGTGCTTCCGTTCCATAGAATGTAAATATTGCCATAACCGTCCAGTCCATTTCCTTTGGTTAAGATATCAACTCGCGGTTTTGAATTAATTGTTTTCTATAGATTTAAGGATGTAATAATTCAACAACTGACATGTGAAATGTGTAGATGTCCCAAGTTCTGTACACGGATCTTTATAATAATCAATAACAATCTAACAATAGTAATGTATTCCCTTTAGGCAAATATATATGAGCCTGCTTCCGTCACAGTATCTCATTATCATAAAATGCATTTCTAATTCTCTCCTTGAAATTTAAATGCTAAAACCAGTTTCGCTTATAAACATTAAATCCATTTTCCTGTATCAATACTGACAGCGAAATTTTAAAGCAGCTAAATCTTTAACCTATTATCAACCACAATCTACGACATTACAAACACGACTTATTAGTCAATTAAAATCCACATTGATGTTGTTATCTTACCGTGAAAAGATTGGCTTCTGATATCCAGTTTTTAAGACTGAACATTTTTATATCGGCACACGAATCGTGTGTCAGAATGTTCTGAGCGCCATTTGTAATGACGTAACTTGACGAACAAGGCTAAATATATTCCATGGGAAAATACTGCCGGTGTAGACTGATGCTACTCCGTAACATAACTGATCAGAAATTACACCAAAAACCGAAGTGCTTGTCTAAATCAGTTTATATACATACATATTACATTATTGTATGAGTTGTGACCCATTTGTCTCAATTTCTAGGTGCCAACGATTTAAGAATTAGCTCTTTAAGTATCCCCGTAGCAGGTCTTCTATGCTGGTAAAATTCAACAATTTAATAACAGTTATGCGTGAGTCCGAATCATGGCTGTACAAAAATGATTGAAAAGCAATTTTCTAGTAAAGCATTCAATGTTGGGTTAGAATCCAAGGTTAATTTCCACAAGGGATTTTATCGTTATAGGAGGTATTTGTCTTGTGTTATCATTGTTGAATCTAATGAATGTAGCTCCCTGAAGAAATAGAATACAGATCTATTATTAGGGTTGGGCATTCTGGTATCGAATATGAAAGCATATGTTTTTCTATGGCCATTTAGTGTGTTATAACCGAATCTAATGAGATCAGTTGTCAAAATTGGGTATTTCGATCAGATCATGCCATTGTTCCAAAATGGCGGCCAAAAATACATATTTTTTGGAATTCTGCCTCTATAACATATAAATAATGGCTTCTAATCTCTTGTTCTATGTTTTTGGACAAACTGAACATAATAAAGACATTCTGCACCGATTCGACAATGTTTTATGGAATTTCCGTTAAAAAAATCCTGAAAAATTTGTGTTTTTGGTAATTTTGTTACAATAAATGGTATTTTGCATGGCTTCCTTTTAGCTTTGGCGATGTTAAAAAGCTGTGGAATCAATTTAAATGTTTTATTTGCATCTAACTATTCAATTTTAACATGTATTTTCATATTTGATCGTATATATTATGTAACAGCAGACCATAGCCTCGAGTGAGATCGACAGAAAGAGGAGAAGTGATGCGAGGAAAGATTTTTTGGTGAAATTTACAAATATAAAAATAATCTCATCATTTTACAAGGGTAGCAAATTAGGCCTGAGGCCTGTTTTCAATTTGGCCCTTGGCACAGATCGTGCGAATGATTTCAATCATTACTGCAGGAAGAAACCGAAGAACTCGGGGGAAACCTGCCTGATCGGACGGGAGATCGAATATCCCTCTCACTTACAACGGTAAAGTTCTTGCCCTGAGCTGGGATTGAACCCTCGTTGCATTGGTGAGAAGCCGCCTCTCTATCGCCACGACTATCCTACAAAGAGGAGCCGAGTTTCTTATGATGAGAAATTACAGACTGGTATATTCGTGATTGGTAGGATACTTCATTTGTGCAGAGACGTTGCTAGCAAAATCGTAGTACAAGAAATGCAAAATGACTGTTTACACAAAAAATATCTATCCTATAAAAAGATTAGAAAAGAGTATAAAATGTTTTTGTGGTTTGAGAAAGAGTGGGGGGATGAATCGCGAACCAGAAGTGGAAGGTGGTACGAAAATGCGAAATATTTCAATGAGAAAATGGCACAGCGCACGTATGATATAAGAACCCATAATGCGGAATATCAGTAACAACTAGAGATAGAATTCGATGTAAAAATGAATACAGAAGACGAAAAGTTATATAAGTATAACTGCTGTGGCGCTTACCAAGCAATCTGCACTCCTATGGCTATAGTGCCTATAGTCTGGACCAAGAAATGGAAGAGAGACTGTGAGCAGACAACCAGTTCAGAAAGAATCAAATTGAAGAAATGTTGAAGAATCAAAGAGAAAAACAAATAACAGAAGAATTTCTGAAAGAACCAATCGATATAGACTATTCTGAAACAACTCCAGATCCTACATTTGAACCTTAATTGTCAATGTCCGCACCACACATGACCACCACACCTAATTCAGTTTACTTTGGTTGTTTTACTTCAAAGTCGAAAACTCTTTCATCAATACTGCATTGGACTTGACAAATGTTCAAATGTAGGATCTGGAGTTGTTTCAGAATAGTCTATATCGATTGGTTCTTTCAGAAATTCTTCTGTTATTTGTTTTTCTCTTTGATTCTTCAACATTTCTTCAATTTGATTCTTTCTGAACTGGTTGTTTGCTCACAGTCTCTCTCTTCCGGTCATTTCTTGGTCCAGACTTTAGGCACTATAGGAGTGCAGATTGCTTGGTAAGCACCACAGCAGTTCTTATATAACTTTTCGTCTTCTGTATTCATCTTGACATTGAATTCTATCTCTAGTTGTTACTAATATTCCGCATTACGGGTTCTTATATCATACGTGCGCTGTGCCATTTTCTCATTGAAATATTTCGCATTTTCGTACCACCTTCCACTTCTGGTTCGCGATTCATCCCCTCACTCTTTCTCAAACTCAAAAACATTTTATACTCTTTTTTTAATCTTTTTAGATATGGATCTTTCTATTATAGGGTAGACATTGTTTTTGTAAAAAGTCGTTTTGCATTTCTTGTACTTCAATTTTGCTAGCATCGTCTCTAATGATCGTTTTTCCGTTCTCTTTTTCTCACAATTGAAGTATCCTAGCAATCACGAATATACCATTCTGTAATTTCTCTTCGTACGAAACATGTGCTCCTCTTTGTAAATTTCACCCAAAAATCTATCCTCGCATCACTTCTCCTCTTTATGTCGATCTCACTCGAGGCTATGGTCTGCTGTTACATAATATATACGATCAAATATGAAAATACATGTTGAAATTGAATAGTTATATGCAAATAAAACATTTAAATTGATTACACAGCTTTTTAACACCGCCAAAGAAGAAAACCATGCAAAATACCATTTATTGTAACAAAATTACCAAAAAACAAGAATTTTTGCAGGTTTTTGAGGGTGTTTTTTAACGGAAATTCGATAAAACATTGTCCAATCGCTGCAGGAATGTCTTTATCATGTTCAGTGTGTCCGAAAAAATAGAACAAGAGATAAGAAGCCATTACTTATATGTTTTATAGGTAGAATTCCGAAAATATGTATTTTTGGCCGCCATTTTGGAACAATGGCATGATCTGATAGAAATACTCAATTTTGACAATTGATCTCATTAGATTCGGTTATAACACACTAAATGGCCATAGAAAATCATATGTTTATTTGTCTCATTCCAAAAAGTCAAATTAGTGCCCACCCCTAATATTATATAATACTTTAGGTTTTACTTACAATCCCACACACAATGCAGTTGCCGCAGTTCTGCGATTGTATCATTCAAGGCGAGTTTTTGTTCTTCACAAATATGCTTCGAAATTATTGAGGGACTTCAAGGATATTTAAATATACGTTTATAGAAATTAGGAATGAGTTATCCGTGACACGAGTATACAACACCGAAAAAATGTCATAAGCCTACCTTTTCTTTCTATCATTATTTCATTATAAAAGTGTGAAAAATAATCCATGACGTTGATCAAGACGTGTAACTAATTAGATTAAAATCCACGACCAGTTCAATAGCTGACAATGTTCAAATGTCATTTTGTTAGAAACAACAGATATCTGATTTGTTTAAACGTGTTTTCGAATATCTACTAACATACGCTGCTAATTATAAGCTATACAGACTAATTAACACGTTATTTTGCGTGGGACAAAACTATACCAACGAAATCTTTCTTTTGCTGACTTAAATCTGTAACCAATTTATTTGTATTTCTTGCGAATAAATTTAAATTGTAATTCACAATATAACATGTTGCCTGTAAGACAACAGATAACAAATGGATACACGGATTTCATTTCCCGGTTGGTTTAAACAGTTTAAAAAAAAAAAAAGATACACTACATAATAAATTATATGAGTTCGGAGACTAAGTTATAAAGCTTATATTTATCTGTCTCCAAATGGCAATTTAACAAAATAAAATAAAGAATGGTATGTCTTACATGCAAAAAAAACGTAAAATAATTTACATAACAATAGAAATAACATCGTGTCGTTCGATTTTGTGTCAAGAATTGCTGAAATATTGTGGAAACTTTAAGGGGTGGGGGAGATTATCGATTGTACGGATTCATTTTTCCCTGTACAATGAACAAAAGGAGAAACGGTGTTCTGTATCTTCCATGTAGTTATAGATACAATATTGGTGAGCCTTTACGATGTATAAGTTTGGTATGAACGACATTTCCGGAGCAATTCTCAGAGTAAAATATAAAGTTTATCATGTTCGGATAGATGTTTTTTAAGTGAAAAGGAATCTTTAACGTCGGAAAGGAGTTCATTCCAGTGATGAACTGTAAGTTGGACAAAGGAGGATTTGTAAAATTTGGCAGATCTTAGGGGATTAGGGGCTGGGAGTTCTGAATTCGTGTCAGATAATTTTAGGTGAGACAAAAAGACATACGTTTTGGGAGCTAGTTTTTTACTAGTTTGTAAAATATTGTTAATCTGCCTATATCTTCGTTGTTTCATGGAACTGAGTCCGAGTTGAGTGCTAAGGGCACCAAAGCGAATATTTTCATGTTTTTCACTGTCAGTTTCACTAAATCACATCAGTGTAACCAAATGATCTCCTTGACATTTTATATTTAAAACTTCTAAGAACACCCACAAGTTTACCTAATATAGTGATTGTGGAGTTAATATGAACGGAATGGAATATTAGCCTTAGGTATTTGTGGTCAGGGGTATCTACTATGTTGGTATTGTTAAAATTAACATCAAACGCAGAGATAATTTTTTCTGATATTTTATTTGGGTTAAAATTAACTTTGCAATCAACTGACCGGCTAGATATACAATGTATTAAAAAGGTCATCATTAAGACTGGCATAAAACAGGGTTCTCAATTATGACATACAAAGCCGTATCGCCCGTCCACAGTCTGATATGGGAGTTAATGCTTTTGATGACATCATAAATGTAAATGAGAAACAATGTCGGGCCTAAGACGGGTCCCTGAGGACCCCTGCCTCCACCTTTTATAAGTTTCCTTCTTAAAAACTACAACTTCTCTTCCTGAAAGATAATGCTCTATTAAGAGTATAAATTGGTCTCTAATTCCCACAAACCTTTGTTTTAAACGAGCTATTTAATTTTGAGACAAACTAATCAGCTAAATAAATCAACATTGTTCTCTCTGGTTCTATTGGGATTTTGTTCTATTTTAAGTAGAATTCTAGTTCTATGAATCACTGTAATTCATCACTAGACATAACTAAACATCAGAGTTTTATATATTTTAGAATAGACAAACCCGTGTTCTTATATATATTTCATACGGGGGGGGGGGTCAACGCGTGCGCGTTGTATCACCAGGTCTGTCGGAGTCAACTGGCGTGGTTCCGATTCCCCGGTTTTACGTGTCAAGGAGTAGACTAGTCTGACAAACCTCGTGGGCTTTCTCCCGGTCCTCCGGTTTTATCCCATTGGTAAAGCCCCCCCCCCCCCCTAAGCGCAAGCAAATTATGGAAATAAAATCGAACCATATTATGTTAGACCCGAAATTTCTCTCCATGTATAAATTATTCCATACACAACCAGTAAATAATATTTTAGTGTTGGTGCACATCATTTTAGTAGATATTGTAAATTATTTGTAGTAGATATTTTATCAGCAATTCATTTTAGATATTTACAATACGTGTACATGTATATCATTTTGAAACTAGTTCAAACCCCGTAGAGGAATGTTACGACGGGTCTTATTGCGTGAACATATTCTGTTATTTCGAATACCAAATAGATCAAATAGACCAAATGTTCAACAAAATACCGAACACATAGTAAATTAATACAACATAATTCGATCTAAATTCCTACGTGTATCAGTTTGTTGGTAACTAGACCGAATCAATGGCAAACATCAATCTCAACATCTAACAAACGAACTCATGAAATATAAAGATGTCTTGTCTCGATAGCCGTCAAAATTAGCCCAATTTTATGATTCCTAATAACCATAGAGGACTTGATAATTGAACTATGGTACATAACAGTAACTTTACTTGCTAAAAGTATTGTAGAGAGTAAAATAAGTTGTGCTTCTTTGTAGCACTAGACATTACTTTATAGTTACTTCAATATCTGCGAATTATTATTTCTAAAATGCACCATATCTAACATGTGTTAAGTGGATGATGATTTAATAATATAACTCTACTCGAACAAATCTACATAACATTATGTAAGTGGTTGAACAGACAAAAAAACACTTTGAATAGAAAGGTAAAAAAAACAACTTACCAGATATGGAGCCACTCTATGTATACTCTATGATTGCATACTATTTGTTTCATAACTCCATCGATTTGTTCTAGAAAACACACATACGCATACATCAAACCTTGTAAGTTTGCTTTGACATTTACACAGTAATCAATAAATTAAAATGTTAAACAATGGACACAAACTTGCCAATTCAGACATAAATCAAACAACTTGAACGAAAAAGAAGAAATGAAAAGCTGTATATTACCGGTATATGTCACTTAATTTTCCGTAAGAAGACGTGCATTTGTATGATTTGTGTCAAATAAAATGAAATGGAGTCATCGAGATTAGTGGAGGACTAGCATCAAAATCCGATTAACTAATTAAGATAATAATGCTCCATTCAGAACAAACTACCCCATAATAGCACAGGGTGTTTTTCATGTGGGCGTATTATGTCGTCGCCCCTGTCCTTTCGTCCGTCAGTCCGTCCACAATTGTGTGTGGACTCTCTACAGGTCACAATTATTATCCTATTTTGACGAAACTTGAAATATAGGTTTATCCTCAAACGATCTCGACTGCCTTTGATATTGGCATGTATCGTATTGAAACTTCATGGATTATTGTCCCTGACTGTACGAAAAATCACGTTTTTAGCTTGTGGACCCTAAAGAGGTCACAATTTTGGAACGATTTTGATGAAACTCAACACGTTGTTTATAACCCAAAGATCTTGCTTTCTTTCGATAATTGCGCCCATCGGAACGTTACTTTCTGAATTATGGCCCCTGATTGTCCGAAAAATCGCCTTTTTTTAGCTTGTGGTCCCTCTGGAGACGACAATTATTATCCGATTTAAAAAAAACGTTCGACTATAATATTACTGTTACAGCCTACGGAAGGTTGAGTACGAATTTCGAGAAAATCGGACCTTAATTGTCAGACAAAATGGTCGCTGTTTGTACGCGAATACTGTAAAAAATATGGTATATCAAAGTTGTGGACCCTGTAGAAGTCACAATTTTAATTCGATTTTGATGAAAGTTTATAACCCAAAGATCTTGATTCCTTTCGATATTTGCGCATATCAAATTGTAACTTAATGAATTATGACCTCTGATTGTAGGAAAAATCACTTTCGGTATTGTTTGTTCTCTATCCATCTCTCGAAAATATGGGCGTATCCTGCCTTACTATCTTTTAAATCAGATAATAATTGTCACCTTCAGAGATACCAAAATTACCATACAAAATTGGTCGCCGTTTGTACACAAATAGTGTAAAAATATGGTATATCAAAGTTGTGGACCCTGTAGAGGTCACAATTTTAAATTATTCAAATAAAATTAAACCATATGTTAGTCCCGAAATAACCTAGTTGTGTTAAACCCCATTTCTCTCTCTCTCTCTCTATCCATCTCTCGAAAATGTGGGCGTAACCTGCCTGGCAGTGCCAGCTTACTATCTTTTTGGTAATAATATATGTCTAGACCGACCATAAACTGTGGTCGGCTTTCTATTGCAGCAACTGTCCGGAAAGGTGCGACGTGCGAAATTGAGTTAAAATGCCTTGACTAATAATAGCGCTAAGAATATTGAATGCATTATATTACATTACATACAGATGCATACATTACAAATATATCATGAAAACATTTTTAGGACAGCTGCTTAGAAAAAAACAAAACAATCATTAGAAAACAAACACTCACTTCCACAAAAGAACAAATCTTCAATACCAAAATATTATATTTATGTTGTTCACACGCATTTAACGGGACATCTTCGTCTTCGTAAAACAAAGCTCGGTAATAACCAATTTAGGATGTCTAAATAATCAACAGTATTAAACAAGTGCATTTCTTGTATAATGCCCATTCAAAGAACTTGTTTATTGCACAAATCAATCTATCACAACTGAACAATGACACCAATAAACACTATAAATAAATCCAATTACCATTTGATTCCATGAAACGAGCAATATGAATAATAAACGCCTAATGAAAACACACAGCACTAATAATTGTATCAAGAGGTAATGCTGGGAATCCGTGACTAATTTTTACAAAAACATGGCCAAGGGCGGGTCCCTGTAATCTGAAAAACCTAATAGTCTGTTGTGTTGAATGCAAATTTGAGAAAACAAAGGAAAATCTGTTTTGTTTCAGGATTAAGCTAGTGAATATAAACAAATTTTATCTTGGCTTTTTAGATGGAGATAATAAGAAGCCTTTCAGTGAAGGAGAAACCCCTATATATACCAAGTCCAAATTTGGTTGAACATTGATATCCGTATCCCGGTCTCAAAGCTTCCACTGAAAAGCAGAGTAAAATGCTCGCTTACAAATATTGCTGTGTTCTTGAAAGCCCACATAATTATTCCTTTTAATTTTTACTCTTAGAGAAACTAAATATAAATCATCAAAACAAATTCTCGAGTAGTACTACTTTCAGATTTCAATTTTGTTTATTTCGTGGTGAACCAAGAGTTGAGATAAATACGGAAACAAATTAGTAACATGACATATTAAAAATAAAATACTATTTATCTGGATCCCCCATCTCTTTGTAATTTTTCAAAAAAATGTAAATATATAATGTTTTGAGTGTATACAATATCGTTTTATGGTGATATCTTGTATATTAATAATCAATAAAATCCTTATGAAATATAGTTAAGATTGTGGTTTTTGTGAGGGCAGTTACCATCAACATGGATTAAACTTTTAATCTTGGATTAATTCTAAATTAACAAAAGGTATAACTATAACAGATTTAAGGGCAGAATGACGGGTGGGCGGGGCCCATTTCAACAAGTCTCCCTAAAAGCCCAAAATGCAATGAAACTCCGACATTTCTTTAACACGGTGGCGTCACTAGGGCTGGCACAGGGGGCACGTGCCCCGGATCTTTTCTTGTGTGCCCCGGACTATTTTGAGCAGACAAAATCGATAATTTGCAATAATTCCACTACTTTTCCCTATCATTATTTCGAATGTCCCGGGTAGAAGCTTTCCAGTGCGAAGCATTTTCTGGATTGTCCTTTCTGGCCCACCATAGATTTCCTCAATTGCCTGCACGTGCACAGTTTAATACAGTATTATATAACTAAATAAATATTTGACTGAAAATAGTGTAGAAACGATCGTGCATGACCTAGTTTACCCGCCGTGTATGTTTAGCGGGACAACAATATCACATTAAATTTTAGTTCGTGATAATTAAGCTCACAACTCCACAAGAACGCGTACATATTTTCAAGTATTCGTTTTTGTTGGACCATTGTATTAGTTGGGCCTGTGCCCCGGATATAATTCGGTCCTAGTGACGCCTCTGCTTTAACGCCATGTTCAAATAACATTTCAGATACATGTATGACAAAACGAAACCTATTTCACACGTACGATAATAAAGAAAGTCTCGATTATCCATTTTTACGGTTATTTCACCCATAACAAAAAGTACACAAAGCCACTAAATATTGCACCGAGAGCTGATTATGTGCTTGACAAGTTAATTAAAGAAAAACTTGCAATAAGTTCTTGCATAATGCATGTTTAATAATTATATAGCCAGAATTTGACATTTGAATCTGATACAATCTGAAAATTTTTGCATATTATGCTATTAGTATTAATGTATGCAATTAGGAAAACACATCTGTCAGAATTTATGTAGGTTCAATTTACCGACACCAGATTTGCAGTTTTATGCATTTTAATCACTTTTGGCATGTGGATAAAAGAGTTTATAGAGTGGTTCATGATCACCATATCGAACAACGTTTGGTTTCTTGCTTTTAGATCGAACTCTATGTGTTAATGTTTCTAGGTTCTGTAATCCCTGGTTTGTATGATTAAATATAATATAGGTAAACAGCTTTTTAAACTTATTTACTTCCGGTTGAGGTATTAGCTCTGGTGGTGTACCGAGTTTTGTTTAGCCTTGTCGGAACCGTGTTTAACAATCTCAGAGATAAATTTACCCTTCGCCGGCTATAAAAGGGACAATAACACTCTTGCTGGCTTGACAGGTTCAGAAAAAAAAATTAGCCTTATTCTAAATACAAGATGTTTAAGTGTCCTACCTGTTGTGTAAATTATCCATTACAACCTATCTTACTTGCCCAGAGGGTTCGAAATATGTTTAAATCCAAGTTGCATTTGAAAGTGCTTACGTAAGGCTTTTCAAACCATGTTACTACATGAAGTTGAATTTTTTTAAATTTTTAAATTTAGGTGTGTTAAGATGAAATTTGTATCATTTTTTAATTGAGATATTGGAAAATAGTACAAATTGTTGACCAGAATAAAGATTGGAACATATTATTCAGTTACAACAAGAGTGGTATTGGGGCTTTAATTAGCGTGAATTTTGTTCCTAAGCTCCGCCCCCATAGTGGCTACTGATTGTTTTTCACACCTTGTCATTAAGAATTCATTCGAAAACAGCCGTTTGATAATTTACCAGCAAATTTTTTTAGCGCACAATATGAATGATTCGGCAAAATCAGTGGAATTTCTAAAGGAGCGCGAGTTTGAGCCGCCATCTCGGATCTTTGTGAATTAATTGACGGAAGGGTGTATTACGTGACATTCAAAATGACCGACGAGTTTAACAATGGCGGTGTGGCTGTGTGTCATTTGACGATTCGTTGGAAAACGAAAGAACAATATTTTCGACAGACATCTATATACATGTTTTCATCGATCATTTCACAGAAAGTCTCCTCGTATTGCCGTTTGCGAAGTTCAAGTTTTAGAATTGCCTGCTCATTATGTAATTCTATAAATTTAGCTATTTCCCATGCACGGGAAATACAATTTGAATATTGTGACCCTTCTCTGTGTGCCTTGACTTGTTCGTAACACCCTATAATATATCATTTGTTGGCATAAAATTGTAACTGTGTGGCAACGAGTTGAATCATATGTTATATCATTTTTTGCGACCAAGTTACACTAAATTCTCATATTTTATTGATCAAAAGCATATATTTTAAGTTTCTTTTTAATCGGACCTATAATTTCGGGCTTTCGAGTGCCCTCAGACTTCGTTCATAATTCACATTTTAGGTATAAGTCAAGGGTCATAATTTAAGTAATTTCGGTCCAAGATAAATGAAATTGTGGCCCCAAGAGTGTCCACAGCATTCGTACATATTTCACAATGCTACGTAAAAGGTGGGAAGTCAATATCCAATAGGAACTGTCCGATGCGCACCAACTTATACGAGATACAGCATGATATATTTAAGTTTCATCAAAATCGGATAAAAATTATGACCTCTAGAGCGTCTACAATCTAATACGTCCACTGGAAAATGTTGGAGTATAAAATCCTCTCAGTCGGTCCTATGGGTAAAACTCTTTGAAATAAATAGCCTACACAGAAAACAAATGACTCTTAACGAACACCCATACAAATAAGTTTTAGTGCTTTCAGTCCAAAAAATGATTCAATTCCACTCAGTATTCACAGAGATATAATCTGAAAATATAGGATATTGTCAACACAAACCAGTGTCAACTGGGTTTTTTTTACTTTTTTTAAACATGGATTGTCCTAAGCTGGGTGATAATCTGCCGTTGATATTTTGAGTTTAAGTCTTGAAAGATTAGACATTTTCCTAAAAATGCAATAACGATCACCTTAACTACTATGATTTATTTAAAACCAAGAGATAGTGAGTTCCTCTGCTACTTACTATACATGTAATTGTATTATAAACTTCCAAAATTCAATTCAATTGTGTAGCGTTAAGCCGAGTATTACAGTAGACCGTTAAATGCCCATTACATTTCAACCAAGTATTCCCTTAAACCATGCTCAATTTACTACTAGGATAATGATCTATTCCATGACGATTGTGAAGGACAAATCCAGCCATGTCTGGGACTGTGTTACATACATGTATATACAAATTCATTTTACACATCAATAGGACGTTGTCTGACTCATTTTTGTCACCAGAAAGACTTGCATTGATTTTGTTAACACGAGAATCGGGGTTAAATGCCTGCGGTCACACCATCGTCTGCAAATCAGATTGGATTCTTAACGTATCTACGTTGATTTAAAATTTATATACTTCACCAGTGTGTTTCCATTTGGCGGTTAAGATGTGTTAATCCTGTCTAATACTACACCTCAAATGGAAATCAATCTCAAGGATTAAAGTCATTACCTTGTCCGACGGCAGAAATAGGATTTTGTCGGCCAAGCATCATCTACAATGGTTACTTTTACAAGAAAATTAAAGCTGTAAATCTCATCTGTCTTAGATGTTGAACAAATATCTGGGTCTGTAGGTAATTTGCTCTATTTTTAGTAGAATTCTAGTTGGATAAATCTCTGTAATCCAACACTAGACACAACCAAACATATGAGTTAAACTATTTTCTCTTTTTAATCAAAGGAGTTAAACAAAGATCTGAAAATAGAGATCTCTTTTATTTCATATTTAGTCTTTTAAGTACTTATCAGTAAATCATATAGAGATATATCATTAAATTGCCAGTTGGAGCAGAAACGTAGGACGTTAAACCCCATTTTATTTCATAAAATTGCCAGGAAACACGTCATAGCTACAAAATTAAAACTAGCAAGAATTTATGAATGCATTAAGCTGTTGTTATTTTTTCGCAGTATCATCTAATCTTAACTTTAAGCTATTTCAATAAATGTAAAATTACTATAACAGTGTAGAACATTAAGAATTTAAAAAAAAATGAAACTAACCTTATTCTAACCCTTGAAAAACAACACATTCTCCATGATGATAGCTTGAAAGGGCAATGGCACTCTGATTTTATATCATTGGTTTCATAACCCCATCGATTTGTTGTAGAAAAAATACACACACGCATAATTTTCATCTACACACTACATACATCAACCCTTGTAAGTTTGCTTTGACAGTTACACAGTAATCAATAAATTAAAAGGGTAAACTATGGGCTCAAACTTGCCAATGTAGACATAAATCAAACAACCTGATGGAAAAGGAAGAAATGAAAAGCGGTATATTACCGGTATATGTCACTTTATTTTCCGTAAGAAGACGTGCATTTGTATGATTTGTGTCAAATAAATGAAATGGAGTCATCTAGACTGGCGGGGTAGTAGCATCAAAATACTCTTAGTGTCAATTACGAACCACTGAGAGAATAATGCTCCAATCAAAACAAGGTACCCAATAGTGATAACGGTTCTTTTTTGTCTTTTATGTTGTTCTTTTTTCGTTTGACTCATGGCCTAAATAAAATAAAAACCAAGTACGAACAATCCTAACCGTAAGACGGAATTCGAAGTCCTAAAAAACGTTATAGGCAATATCGTGTGGCAAAATAGCCATGAATAGCGAGAATTCTGTGTGTCTGCCAGAAATTGACGCTTTAACATGCTGTCATTCGGCAACACCCAGGAAATTGAGGACGAGTAAACGCTATGTAGTGTGTTATGAGGGACATTGTGCTCGGGCGGAACTGTTACTGTCTATTTTCACCGAATTTCAGCAATCACGGGTTCTTTTCTGTGCACCTCAGCGTGCACATTGGACTACACACCCGAACGAATAGACGACGCCCCCCCCCCCCCGTCCGTGTGTGAAATAGTTTTATTTCACGTCCGCTTCCACGGAAGTGATATCGCAGACAAGCTCTCCGTTATGCACTAAAAGAACAATGGCAGACCACAAACATCTAAATGCTCCGAACTAAAGTGCCGCTATTTCTTGCAGTTAACTGGTTAATTTGGGTCAAAAGACCCTTTCAAACCATTTGTCTTGGTCCTATGAAACCATCTGAACACTTTTGATGCCATTTCGAAGAAATACTAATTAAGCGATGCATACGTGCGTGGATAACTATGCATGTCTAGTTGGGAAAATGGTATGTGATCGCAGCGATTATCAAGTTACGAAACTCTTTTGAGCAAGCGTTTCCAAATGGCACAATATTTTGATTTGAAATTTTTAGGCGAGATAAATGGGTCACATACTCAAACCAGTTTTATGTACGATGTACGTATGATTTAAACATTTTTTTATTTCTTAATGAGTCAATATTTTATTTCTTAATGATATATTTACATACTATATATGGATACAATAACAAATATTGCTGCTTATGAACAATCGCTTCCATAAATAATGATCATTGGTAAGTTAGACGAATGGATATATTCTATTATACATATTTTACAGGGTGCGAAAGATAAAGATCCCTTGGGAAGAACGTACAATAAATGATAACGGTAGATATCCACAAGAAGACGTCGACGCCAATGCCGTAATATGTACCCCCCCCCCCAAAAAAAATGAATAATGTAATATATAATATAATTAAAGATAACGAAACATACGCCAGAACGAGCTTAATCGTCCGAGCAGTCAATAAGAGTTGTCGTATATTTGTACTTTTGTTGGTAATAAAACAAAATCGGATTAAGAGTAACAACTCAATAAACATACACTATGCAAGAGCTAAATCTGCCTATTGTTGTTTTTTTAGGCCTGAAATGTTATTTAAATTAGTAATTATACATGAATTAACTTATCCGGACCATAAATTTAAATCCGATTAGCTGCCCTACGCTCATTGACGAGTTAATTCAAAAATAGATAATCGAGACTAGAGCGTCCACATGATTTTTCAAAGTGATCAATTAACTTTAGCCTGTAGAGCGTCAACAAGTTTTTTCGAAGTCATAAAGGATCGTTACAATAAGCTTTCAAATGTCAATAATATTATGAAGACACCGCCAACCTCGATGAAAGACAAACAATAGCTAGCCCACATTGTTCGAGTCTAAGTGGTGGACATTGTGTTCAAAATGTCTGTCAATCACATATATTTATTCCAAGTCATTAAAGAACAATCATGTATAAAACTCGAATTATTGATTGTTCAAGTACTCTATTATTGTGTTGTTACATGTTATAATAATTTTATTTCTAACAATTAAGTAATTGTGGTCTGTAACCTTTGTTTTGTTTCTTTAAATTAAGTATGTCCCCTTAGTAGCTCTTATATATTAGAGGTTGAGTTGGTCATTATGGGGTTTTTTCTGTTCAGCTAAAGGAATGTGGATCATCCACAGATTTTTTACCCAACTCACATTGTGGGTTTGTAATTAAGGGTGAAAAGGCTTGTAGACCCTAGACATTACAGTAAAAAAAACCTATGATACAGATCCAATTAGGATGGCTGGAGAAGAGACAGAATCACGTAAAAGGACATTAACAGGAACAGGACAAGTAGTGTATGATCAATTCACAGAAGATCATATCACTAGATTAGGCATATTTAGGCATAAATTTGAAGAACTGTACAACAAATAAACTTAAAAGATGAAGATTCCCTAACATCTTTGAGAAAAAACATTGTAGTCTATTTCCAGTTGTATAATCACAATGCCGTAAATTTTATGGACTATTTAAAGAGAATATTCTTCTCAAAAATTTATATTGGAATCCCTGAACACTAAAGTAGAACTGGCATTAGAACAAATACAAAACGTAAAAATCCAACCTCGTAAATAGCAAAAGCGTCTCCAGGCCTGCATCAAGGCACTCACATTCCACAAATTTTTCAAAAGTCAGTTCAAAAGTAACGAGACAAAAGTCAAAGGCAGCAAAGGTCCGCTTAAAATTTGCAGAGGCTGAGGTTCAAAATAATGAAAAAAAACAAGCTGAAATGACTGTGGAATTAAAGTTGTTAGAAATAAAAAAGAGATGTAGAGGCTGAATTAAAGGTTATGAATGAAATGTTAAAAGAACAATTCGATAGGCAGTCAAAGATTTCAGATATTTTATATGACATTATAAAGATAAGAACAGAACCGTATGTTAAAGATCTTGCCACAGAGATTCACACACCGTGTGAGTTTGTGAAGACCCCTATCTTAGTTAGACCTTAGCACTTTTATGATGTTCCAAGCATCAGTGATGAACAATCTTACAAAACCACAACTGGTTTAAGGCCAGAGGCATTAGAATTCAATACAAATACACATAATCCACAGTATACGGAAAAATTGTGGCATTTATGAACTCTCAAAATATCTTGTAAAGAAAGATCTTCTGCTATTACGAATAACACAATTCACCGACAAATCAGAGACTTATTTGGTATGGAAAACCAGTTTCAAGTCCATCATGAAAGAACTTGAGGTAACCCCGTCTAAAGAACTAGATTTATTATCAAAGTGGCTAGGCTCGGAATCAAAAAGGCATGCCGTTAGTTTACCTGCTGAAAACATTCATGACCCCTTCAAAGGCACAAGACTCATATGGCAATGGCTAGATGATAGATATGGCGCACCCGAATTGGTAGAAGCCTCTTTAAAGGAAAGATTAAACAAAATCCCCAAACTATTAAGTAGAGACACCAAAAAACTATATGAGCTATCAGATCTATTATCTGAAATAGAAAATGTGAAAGAAAATGAACATTATATGATTTCTTTGTCATATTTTGACTCTTCGTCAGGAATAAACCCGATAGTAAGTAAATTACCCGAATTTCTTCAGGCTAAGTGGACTGATCGTGCTAAAAAGTATAGAGCAGGATACTCTATTATATTTTCCCCCTTTAAAGTGTTTGCAGAATGTATTAGAGATATGGCTATTCGTATGAACGACCATAGTTTCCTGTATGATTATTACACAAACCCTAAACCTAGTCATTCAGATAGTACAAAAACATTTACTAACAGTTATCAGTCACAACAGTATGGAAACAGACCACAGTTGTCAAATAAGAAAACTGATTTGCAATCTTCAGAAACTGAAAATATTATCATGTGTCCATTACATGATCAACCCGTTAAACATACACTGAAATATTGTCGCGATTTTCTGTCAAAATTACAGGAAGAAAAAAAAGATGTGGTCCTGAAAAACGGGCTCTGTTTTAAGTGTAATAGGGAAACATTTGTCCCCAGACTATCAAGAAAATATTAGGTGTAAACATTGTAATAGTAGTAGTCACTGCGCAATATACCATAGAGACAGAACCGAAGTTTCAAGAAACTATTGCGGGGAACAGACAGCACAGAACTTAAATCTATTAATAGGTTTGCGGCGACTCCTTCAAATTAAAGTCATGTGCGAAGATTGTGTTGTCAAAACTTTATCGCAAAACTCAACCCGAACAGACACTTAATGCATATGTCATTTTGGATGACCAAAGTATCAGGTCTCTCACAGCAACAGAATTCTTTGATTTTTACGGTGTAAACTCACCTGAGATGGAAAACGTTCTGTCTTCATGCGCAGGTCGTGTGACGTCAGCAGGTAGACGTGCTGGTGGTTATATTATTGAGTCACTGGACGGCGAATACAAGGCTGAATTACCAACTCTCATCGAGTGTAATCAGATACCAACAAATAAGCATGAAATACCCACATCAGAGGTCGCCACACAATATAGACATTTAGAAGATATATCGTCATTCATTCCAGACAATGACATCAAAGCACCAATTGTGTTATTATTAGGACGGGACGTGATTTCCGCACATCATGTTTTAGATCAAAAAATAGGACTAGGCAATGAGCCATACGCCCAGAAGATACGATTAGGTCTCATTCATCAACGGGATACAGTGAATGTGAACAAAACTTATGTACTATGTAACGTTAGAACTTCGGTATAAAAACCATGTCCAAATAATTTCGACTTGCAGAAAAAACAGGAATCGGACCTGAATCGGACGACGACACACAAGGCTACTCACAAGACTTAATAAATAGTTTGATAAATGTATTGATAAACTTTCGTAAGAAAAAATGTTTTTCAACTTTTATGTTCGTGAACCCGACAGACACTTTTTACGTTTTATCTGGTTTAAAGACAATGATCCGAACAAAGAATTGGTAATATATGTGTGTACATGTATTTGGCAATTCGCAATCCCCTGCAGTCGTAACTTAAGGAAATCTGTGTGTGGTCATGGCGGATCTGAAAATTGTGATGACATTTGCGATTTTGTCAAAAACAACTTTTACGTTGAAGACAATTTGGTTCCATTAGCAGATATAGATTCGGCTGTTAGATTGAAGAGAAGGACACAGGATAGATTAAAACATTAATGGGAATTTAAACAACAAAGAGGTCCTTGCTAGTTTTCCCAAAGAAGATCCAGCAAGTGATATGAGTGCTTTAGACTTCAATACAGAAAGCTCGATTATTCACAGAAGTTTAGGTCTGCGCTGGAATTTTACCTCAGATACTTTCAGTTATCAGGTTTCTAAGGAACACAAATCATATACCAAAAGGCGCTTGTTAGCAACAAAAAACAGTATTTTTAACCAACTTGGATAGGTGTCACCAGTGAAATTAGGCGGAAAACTTATTCTCAAGAAGGCTGGGATATTAAATACGTCAGATTGGGATGAACTATTACCAGACAGTCTGAGATGTGAATGGGAGAACTCGAGAGATTCTCTAGACGAACTTTAAACCCTTAAGATCCCCAGGGCATACACAAATATATCCTTATTAGAAAGTGCTCGTCGTGAACTACATGTATTCGCAGACGCGTTCAAGGAGACAGTAAGTTCAGTTGCTTGCATAAAACTTTTTGATGTAAATGGATTTTCACAACTTGGATTTGTGTTAGGAAAATCAAAGGTAACTCCATCACACGCACACACAATCCCAAGATTAGAATTGGGTGCAGCAGTGTTAGCCGTAGAAATATATATTGGTAGATAAAATACAATTTTATATAGATAGTCAGGTTGTTCTAGGATATATAAATAATGAGACCAGAAGATTGTATGTGTACGTAGGCAATGGAGTAGACAGCAAAAACTCAGTGGAGTTATGTGCCCACTAATTTAAATCCAGCAGACGTTTCTACAAGACCAATTAAGGCCAATCAACCTATTGACAGTGTGTGGTTAAAGGGGCCTTCTTTTCTTGTAGAATCTGACCATGTAGAGACACCGACGTTTAAACTCGTAGATCCACATCAAGACGGAGAAATTCGCCCTACTGTAGAGGTTTATAAAACCAACATTAAACCAAAAACATTAGGCACAGACAGGTTTAAAAACATTTCGTCATGGTCAAGATTAATAGCAGCGGTAACAATACTTAAAAGTTTTGTCGCCAGGCATACAAACAAGGAAGGACATTCTATATTTGATCTTAACAAATCTTAAGAACAATTGATTCTCAAGGAAATTCAGTTAGAACATTATTCAAAGGAGATAGATTGCTTAAAAACAACAGACAAGTCCCACGGGAGAGTACTATACTAAAACTTTCGCCTATACTTAACAACGATGGCTTGTTACAAGTTCAAGGTCGAATTAACAATTTTATATTGATTTGACACAGAAAGCATTACCGTTACCGGTGATAGACACGTAACATTAGTGTATTTGGTTAGGTAGGTTTACATATTTAATGGCCATTTCATGATGGTCACGTATAATGAATTTCTCGACTTCATTTCCGCTTTGTTAGAATGTTAGGTTTACAGCCCGAAAATTTCCAAATTATATATATAGTGTTGGAGTTTGTATTCTAGGCCGACAGGACGCTTTACCCAATACTACCAATGCCACAATATACTACCTCTTTATTATGAGAAACTTTCACAGTTGTTGAATTATACACACAAAAGAATGAGTTAATTTGCGGAATTAGCAATTTTTTTAAGGATGCATTAGAAAAGTCTATAGTATCAGTAACCGGTAGCTCAAGATTCTGAAAGGCTGGTCAAAATTTAGCCAATCCGATTCTAGCCCAGTTTTACAAAATACAACTACATACTACCATACTGTTATCCACATAACTGTTCTTATATCTCATTTGTTTGTAATATTGACCCAATTAATTTACAAAATTAGATTGAATTTTGATAGCAAGATAATTGGAAGCGAGACATTGGCAATCACATTTGTCGTGCATGTTTTCCCTCTTCTTTTTTTTATCTAATTGAAGTATTATCCTAGTCGTTCACAATAATAGTGTAGATTTGGTAGTATTTAATAAGTAGCCTGTTTTGCAAGTCATTCTTCCAATTTCAGGCTACTAAATCTACAGATTTTAACGAAGCCGCCATTACGTATTATACTCGCAATATAATATGAAAGCTTAATAATAATGCATTTATATTGCGTCGACAATTTAACTCAGTGAGCTGTTTTCGGGCGTTTTACATACGTACGACAAGTATAAAATTCAACAATCACATCACAATAATCCATACAATGACATAAACAGAGAACATTATTTAGTAGGCTACACATGGTAAACGTCGGACGTCGGACAATAAGAACCGTATTCAATCAGTTAAATATTTGATTCTAGTAAATGCATTGATCACCTCAAAATTAGATTATTGTAACTCACTTCTCATCAATCTTCCGGCAAAATCCCTTCGACCATTAAAACTTATTCAGCACAAAGCAGCAAGAATTGTTTCCCGATCAAAACCGTTCACCAGCATTACACCTGTACTTAAAGAACTGCACTGGTTGCCCTTAGAGTATCGCATTAATTTCAAAATCTTATGTTTCACATACTGTTCCCTCTACTCTACTGAATTCCCTGAATACATATCCACACTTCTCCATCAATACCAACCAACTAGAAGCCTTCGCTCAGAGAACCAGAACCTATTAGTTGTACCAAAAGTAAAAAGTAATCTTGGTCTCCGAAGTTTCAAAGTGGCTGCTCCGAAACTATGGAATGAGCTTCCACTTGAATTGAAAAGTGCAGATAACATAAACATTTTCAAAAAGAAACTAAAAACTCACTTTTTTAATGAAGCCTTCGTGATGCCCCGTTGCGATTTTTAAACTTTTTTCCCACTCCATTATGAATATTGTAACAGCGCACCAGAGCAGCTAATCTAGCTGGATGTTGGCGCTCTATAAATGTCCATTATTATTATTATTATTATTATTATTCAAACGTTCGGGTTCTTAGTGTCGTTTCATATTGAACTCCACAACTTCGGGGCACCGACTGTGAAAGCTTTATCGCCGAAGTTGCTTATTGAAAAAGCCTAATTTAGAGATTGTCTGATAGCGATCAGGTATTGATATGAGGTGCAGAATCGTCATTTAGAGCAGGATACGAAATAGACAGTATTTCAAAATACATTCAGAATCAGTGTCATATGTTCATTTAGTTTATTCTTAGTTATGATTCGAACTGCTTTATTTTTGAGTTTCTGAAGTCATTTAATTTTATTTCTATTCGATTCAGCGTACAAGGGAATAACAGTAGTCTGAGTCTTGATATAGCCATAGTGTTTACCAGCATTTTATACGTGTCACCTCGCCAGATTACACTATTTTGCCTACACCGTTTTTTAGGACTTTCAATTTTATCTGATGGTTTGGATTGTTCGTACTTGGTTTTATTTCATTTCAATGAAAGATCTAATTTCTCCAATATAATAAATCTAAAATTTAAAATTTACATATTGCCTAAATTTGTTTATTCATGTCCAGATTTAATATTATAAACATCAAAATGTTTTACAAAATCAGTTGGTGTAATAGAGATATTGCCAATTTGATTTTAATAGTTGCTGTCTGTTGCCGACTTTCTTTATTTCTACTCTATCATCATTGAGTTTTAATTAATTTGAGTCCATACATTTACGAATATTTGATAAACAGGCCTCAAGTTGGCATATCTCAGATGGTACAGAAAAAAGGCTCAAAAGCTATTTGATAGTTAACACCTTGTTAACGTTGACATTTCCCAAATATGTTGTGTATGTAGTAAATAGTAAAGAACCGGGAACGGAACCTTGTAGCACACCATACTTATAAACTGATGGTAGTTAAGACCGTGTTTGCTAATGACATTTCCTGAAGATATTGTGTATGTAGTAATAAATGACCTAGAACGGAACTCTGAGGCACGCCATTCTTAAAAACTGTGGAGTCAGATGGGGAACCTTTGATAACAAATGTATGTGTGCGGTGTTCAAGGTAGGACTCGAACAATGTATGGGCTAGTCCACATATACCAAAGTTGTTCAGCAATCTTTTACAAATAAGTTGGTGGTCTATCGTCTCAAACGCAGCGTTTAGATCAATCAGGAATAGTACTGATGTTTGGTTCGTATCCGTTGCGTTTAGTAAGTCATTTTGAACTCGTAATAAGGCGGTTTCAGTGTTGTTTGTTCTCTATATGCAGATTGGAATACTTCGTTGAGGTTATTATTATGCACATTTTTAAAAGAAAAGAAAGATTAGAAACCGGTCTGTAATTCTTTAGTAATTCTTTATCAAGGTTGGGATTTTGTTAGTAGCGGAAACACTATCCGGGATAGCTGAGGCTATTAATTTAAGACACTGTTTCAGTAGCCAAGTAGAAATGGGATCTAGAGAACACGATGCTAATAATGATGCTTTGATGATCTTATTTATATCTAGATTAAATACGGTTCTAAATGTTGAGAGTTGCTTCCCAGAGTAAGTATTAGTGTCCCGATAGTCAGTGAGTGGAATTGTTCCAACACCTTATTGTATAGTATCAACTTAGTTTTATTGATAACGTTGTGAATTGCACGAGTATAACCACGATTCTCAAAAACACTGTTCATAACAAGGCGACGTTTTGCATTTCTTTTTGTAGCGTTCGTCTCATTTTTTACAATTTATATATATGTGCCTTTTATTTCTAGATGTAATTTTCGCCACTGTTTTTCCGCTTATCTTTTCTTGTTTACATTTCTGAATTTCATCACTAAACCAGTTTCTATTTGATCTGATAGTTAAACTTTTAGTTTTAACCGGTGAGTCTTTATCTTATAATTTAATAAGAATTTTATTATATTGTTCAACATTGTGATGAATATTAGCATGCCTTTTCGTCTGTTCATATTATTGTTCTTAGGGTATGAGGGCTTTTTAGTCAAATTCAGTTTAATGTTTGATTTTATTTTGGGGTTGTTGGGGGTATAGAGGGTCGAATAGGTGGCCAAATTAACTCGGGTGGCTAAATATTTAAGTTAATAAAACACCGATAGCTTAGTTGTCGCCCGCGTTGGTAAATTTTGAAATTAGCAAATATATTACGAAATGCATGTTTGTTCTCTTTGGTCCTTAGAACATGTTCAGTTGTCAGATATATTTTCTCCTTTGGTCAAATTAGGTTCTTAAAGGGACAATAACACTCTTGCTGGCTTGACAGGCCCAGAAAAAAATTAACCTTATTTTAACTGCTAGATGTTTAAGTGTCCTACCTGTTGTATAAATTATTCATTACAACCTATCTTACTTGTCCAGAGGGTTCGAAAATATGTTTAAATCCAAGTTGCATTTGAAAGAGTTTACGTAAAGCTTTTCAAACCATGTTACGGCATCTAGTTGAACGTTTCCAATTTTTAAAATTAGGTGTGTTAAGATGAAATTTGTATCATTTATTAATTGGAATATTGTAAAATAGTACAATTTGTCGACCTGAATAAAGATTGAGACATATTATTCAGTTACATTAAGAGTGGTATTGGGGCTTTAAGTATATCCTATTATGCATGTTCATTTAAAATTAGGTACCGGGTACATTACGGAAGACCATTAAGGTCAATCAAATAAAAAAAAATAATTTGACAAAATAGCCTATCTTGTAATTACAAGAATTACAAGATAATCTAATATAGCCTATCTTGCAATTACAAGATAGGCTGGCCATATTAGGCTATCTTATAACTATATTGTAATTGAAAGATACAGAGAACCCTATTAAGGGCAATCACATGGAAAAGGGTGTTTTAAACAGTTTATTTTAAAGGTCGCCCTACACCGATTTATTGGATAGCTAGGCAAACGAAGAACTTTTGTATGCTACGTGATCGGCACATTCAGTTCATGCTGTCATTATTACCATTGGTTATTTCGTGCCCTCATTAAAAACCATTCATTAAGTTCATGCTCGCATTTACTTCATACTTTCATTAACTTCATAGTCCCAACAGCTTCATACCTTCATGGATATCATTTATTTATGATTCATTGAGTCCATGCTCTCCTTAAAGATACTTTCCTGTGTACAAACTATGTGATATGATGATATATTTGGACTAAAAATAATTCCAACTAATTAATCTATCAAAAATTTGTTTCAAATCCATCTCAAAAATTTGTATTCTTCGAGAGATACCACAAGCTATAAATAAACTGTTGTTAGACGTCATGTCAGTCAACCCATTTCATTGAGGGAGGGCCCATTTTTCAAAATGTATTTTCGTTACTTAGTGTCTATTTGTCGTAAAAATTGAGACATAAGTAAATTCTTAATTATTTTTCCGTTGACACCCCTCAATGTTACCAAAACTGCCTGACCATTTGATCAAGAAATAACAATCGTTCCCCCAGTCAAGCTAGCACACAAAAAGCTGGCAGACAACAGTCGGGTTGCCAGTTATTGCCCATTTTTCGGGTAATCCAGTATTTTTCCAGTAAGATTGGGTGTCTATACTTTCCTATATACCAAATTTGCTACACTTTTTTCGAAAAAAAAACAACCGATAAATACTTTCGGCACAATGTATGTTTAAAGCCACGGAATGCCATTTACAATTTTCAGAAAATTTTGGAAAATCCAAGCCTAAAGGTATACCAATTAATTGTTAAAGAAATCAAAATCAAGATCGCAACGATAGATAATTTGTAGGCTTGGATTCAATCGAATTAAATAGAGGCGCACTAAAGAGGTTCAGCGAAACGTAAAGATGGCAACGGCTTAGCTATAGCTTCATTAGTGAAAAAATATGCTACAATAACGAATCAGTCGACGCACAGACAACACCAAAAAATTTCGTTCTTTTTTGGTTACAGTGGTTAAGAAAAGCAGATAGAAAGTTGACTTTAAACACAGCCGGAGAAGGGGTGTTTCTAATTCTAAATGAAAAGTTAATTAGCCGTTTCTAATGGGGTTTTTTTACTTGGAAATCTGTTACTTTGAAATAGGTTAATCAAATGAAGCGAATACATGAATGCGACAAATCTTCTCCCCTTTTCAATACAAAGAGAAGCGTCTATTCTAATTTCATGTTTATCAGAAGGTATAGCTAGCTCTTATTTTTTCGCATTCAAAATACAGACATTTATTTGGTTGCCTTGGTTAAAAATGATAATGGAACTTGTGTCTTTTTCCCATCCTGAGTACTTTTAGCCTTAGGCGACTTAATGGAATATTAGTTATCTCAAACTTATTAACTTTCAAGATGAAGCAATACAAACACCCGTGAACTAATGAAACCCGGGGCTGTTTGACTCGATAATCAGACTTTAAAATTAACCACTATTCGATGAAAGATGTTATTGAAGGATTGAAAACAAAATGTCCAAAATGAAATTTGTAGGGTGCCTTTCGGGAATCGGAAGTCAACTTGAATAAATGTTGTTGATGGGGGTAACGTCGTGTTTGAAACAGGCAAAACATACCTTTTAGTTGAGTTGAAAGTAGTTTTCATCATTGTCAAACCACGACAATTGGAAAATTATCCTTGACGAAGAATCCCAGGGCCCTAATGCCTAATTAACTGTGCAATTGTGTACTTTTTTAAATATATAAATTTGTTCTTTGGGATGTTTTACCTGTCTATTTCCTTATCAGCTCTACGATTTACTGGCTTTACTCAGTCCTTTGTTTTGTTTTGCACTTATAAATCCTACATGGTATAATATTTGGATTTATTTGAGCCTCAATTTTCGGTGACGAAATAGAATAAATACAATGAAAGCTACATATACACATACAATATTGGGTAAAGAAAGGGTTTAACTTTAACTTGCACACAATATAGAAAGTTACCCTACCCACCCATTTCTTTACGAAATGTAGTCGAAATAATCCATTAACGGACTAGCCTTTGTATCCCAAACTTTGGCTTCCTATTTACTGCTAGCTCCGGCTGAGAATAGGCCCTAACCTAATAACAGACATTTTAATTCCTACATCGACGATTTTAGTCGATAACACTGAGCATGCTTTTAAAAGAATTTTAGAAGTATTTATTTCTCTTCTTTTATCATATTTTTTCAAATTTATTAAAATAAAGCCTTAAAATAGATGTTATTCATAAACAGTCCTACCTTATTAAAAAATACTCCTATTAATTCTATAATTCACTATTGCCAGCTGAGAAATTGGCAAAAGGAAGCTTATGTGTGTGGAGGCAGTTTGAGGTAATTGAGTTATTATTTCCTTTGTCAATGATTTTAAGCAAAAGAGATAGCACTTCATGTAACACTTCATGTAATATTTCGACACTAAGTTTGCTTGGGTATAGGCCCTGCCTATGACCAATCAGATTCCTTGGTCGTCTTGAATACCAAGTCTACATGTGATAATCGAGTTTCAGGGTTCAAAGTTCGTCCAATGTCAAAGTTTCCATGGAGGTCGCAACTAAAACAACCCCTGATTAGATGCTACTGTTGACGTGTCTGCAGATAATGTAGCTATAATGTCGGGAATGGCACATTATTGAAGCAGCGGTTATATGTTGTAAAACAAAGTGAGCCCTCATATATGCCTTTCCCATTAAAGTAAACATGTGCAAATATTTTAGATGATTAAAGTTAGAAGAATTGTTTAATCAATAGGCCTATCAAGTTACTGGAAGTACTTGGGGCTCGTTTTAATTTATAACTATCTCCATTGTGTACGATAACCACGGTAACGCTCTCGCTTCGGGAAACAAATATATGTCAGAAAATGGATTCATTTGAAACAAATATGTTCAGTTATGGTGGGAATTCAACGATCATTCTAACGGTATGTTCAACTGTGAGAACAGAAACAGCCGGGACGAAATATACCGTACTCTAAATTGTGCAGAATATTAATATATATAGAGATTCGGTCTCTGTACATGAGTTGCAAACCGTAGCTAGTACTGAAACAATTAAGAAATCGAAGCTTGATAATAAAACAAGTTATAATAACCCAGAGGAAATAAAACGGCCACCAACACAGATGCCATTATTAAATATATATTATATCTTACAAAAGGATGTTAATGATGTATGATCTTTTTTTCAGGATATCATCATCAATGAATCAAGAAAAAGACAGGCCCAAGGCAAGCCATGGCTACATAAGCATGTCGCAATATATGTAACAGACGGTGTTCTGGTAACGATGTCAAAACAACCGATACAGGATCGTCTCAAAATACTAAAATAGGTTTATACCATGCAGTGTACTAAAGGGAATGTGATATTCTCGCTGTCAAAGGGTCCCTTTAGTGCACTCAAATGGGTTTTACGTCCCATCCGAACAACTATACAGTGTTTCTTGTCAGCAACGCCGTTCTGCACCATTTACAGGGGTAAACACACTGCAAAATGTTTTGATCGGATATTGAGCCCCTTGTCGCAATCATTTCTTTATGATTGACTGAATACTCCCCGAGACGGTTTTCATACATCATAGCATAAACCCATGCACTCTATTCCTGGTCATCAAAAACGCAACCCATATAATAGAACAACAAAGAAAGACGTACACGTAAATTTACAATTATTGGTCAATTATTGTAGTATCAGTAAAAATATAAGATGAAAATTTGATTTGTTGTCGATGGCAATATTCATGAAGACAGCGACAGGGTATCTGACACCGGAGATGGTTTCAGTGACAATGCTTAAAGCTATGATCAGGTTTGGGTTGGCCCCGGGGAAGTGTTGTTGGTAGATAACTTCACTAGGATGCAAATGCGTCAAATGGCAGTCAAGGTGATGGATCTAAAAGCATTAAATCAATCGTATTATTGTGTTTGCATGCCAAATCAATGTGCGTTGCAGTCAACTTAAGAGAAAAAAAGTTTTATCCATGAACAATTGTTCTTACTGACATTTCTGTTCGCACACAAATACAGTTAGGCGGTAACTAACGATGGAAAAATGCTTTATGTTGCTAGTCGGTCTCATTTGGCTACACCTATTAAGTGTCAAATTGAAGTCTTTATGACTAATTTCAACATCATATTTCATACGTTTCTTTGAAGTGAAGTAGCAGAGAAGTAGTTTCGCCTAAGGGTATTTTTCAGGTGTTAAGACATTCTTAGCCTTAATTAAATCATCATAACACACCCCATGAACTAACTACAGAAATAAATGAAACGCTTAAAACACAGCAACGTTAACAATCAAAAATACAGCTACTTTATTTCGTTGTACCGGTGACTTACTATTTATATAGTTTATACACAACCGAGTTCCGCATGCGGAATATTTGCAAACACCGGCATGGCTACGACCTGCTTTAATCGCAATTTCAATCACCACCCTGCGTATATCTTTAAGGTACCTTACAGGCCATTTTTGTTCCATCAGAGCCCCGGTGGCTCAATGAGTAAGGTGCTGACACGCTTACCTAAAGTTCCGTGTTGGACCCCAGTGTTTGTCTGAGAAAGTTCGTGTGGATTTCTTGGCCGGATTTCCCATGTTTATGCTGTATGACGGAGTGTCTGGCAAAGCATGTCGACGTGAACGTAATATAACTCCGGGTAGTTGGAATATCAGTGGGCTGTAGCGCCACTGTCCGTCTTCATTAGGGTGAGGCAGACAAGTAGGACCTTAAACCCCATTTCATTACTACTACCAACGAACTGTTCTCGGTAATAGAACCACTATTTAAAAATTTGTAGCATAATCTATGCATCAGAAATACCAAAGGTGCATTAACGAACTAATTTAGAATTGTTTCCATGCTTATTATCTTTTAAATTATCTTATTTACCATATTATTAGTCCTGAACACATTTCAAAATAAGTTATAACCATTAAATATACCTACCAGTTGACGAATCCGTGGTAATAATTTTAAAACACCAACATCTGAAACAGACGAGCATAACATTTAGAGTTATTTCCATTTAGAGTAAAATATAATTTGAAATATGCATGTACGCAGTACACAGATCTAGATAATAGGTTGTACGGGTTTGGATGTGGATGGTATCTATGACAACACTAATAAACAAATAATAATTCATAGATAGATTAAAGTGAAGGTTATAGGAATTACTTTATTACTAATACAATATTAATGAATTCTGATTAATAATCGAAGTAAGTACTGCTGTAGAAATGGGCATTGTGTACCACTTATTTAATGGGACAATGTTGAATGAAATTCCATGGCCCTTTACTAATCAATTAATCCAATATATGGACTCGTCACAGACAGTAAATTGTAGTAGTATTTTTATGTGTCTTGGACCGTCTCTTGATTGTTCAAATATCAAGCATGAAGAAATAATGATTAAAATTAAGTACAGAACACACTACAAGCTAATGAAAACTAAGTTTGAGCGTTGGCCTGACCCAAAGGAATTACGAATCCTTGCATGTTAAACTAATGGCTGGAAATTTAATGGAACGAATCCTATGGTATCAGCCGATGTGTATGTTAGTTAGCTTTATGAGGCACAATACATATTTTGTAACAGCTATATATACATGTAGGCGATAGACTGTCAGATTTCACCAAGCATAAAATCTAATTTGCACATTACTGATAGGCCAATTTTAAAGTCAAATCGCGTCAAAATAAATATTTTCTTTACCGAACGGCGAAGTTCTTCGAAGCGCCAAAGCCTTATTAACACGCACCGCTTTCTGCCATTCAATAACTTCTTATCGATTCTCGGCCGACAAAGGAAATGCTTACATAAAGGGATTAACGTTTTAGTTTTTCATGTTTTGACCATAGAATTAAATGTTTACGTTCATTTTGAAAACTGTTTCCAGTGATTTAACTTATTAATGCAGATAAATAATATTGCCATATATTAACACAATCTAACATATATTGATCGTGACTTGTGAGAAAAAGATACTACCTGTTATTTCTTTTATACATTGAGACTGTATGTAAGAAAATCATATTGTTAAACTGTGTGTCGATTTTTTGTTAATTATTTTTCAATTATTAAACAATATGTCATTGTGTGTTGAAATTGTAAAAATACGTGATAATTTGCTATTAAGTTGATTGGGTAAAAGCTTTATATTAAAGGACCTAAGTCCGTAACTCAAAACCCTCCAAAATTTTCCACATCGAAATCACGAATTATTGGTCAATTTAAATCAACATTAATGATGTAAACTTACCGTGAAAAGATGAGCTTCTAAAATCCGATATTTAAGATAAAATAATTTTATGAACATTGGTACACGAGTCTTGTACCATAATGCGCTTCAGTCTCAGTTGTGTTGAGAGACTTGGGCGACGAGGTTAAACACACTGAATCAAACCAAACGTATGTAGACTGAAATAACTAGACGCTATAAATGTGCACTTGATTGAGACTGCTGGCGTATTTCGTCGAACATTACTGATTTGAAACTGGAGTAAAAACGGACACCATAGAATGTTAATCAGTTTATATTTATTCATATTACAGTATAATATGCGTTGCGACCCACTTTTGTGAATTTCTAGGTCCCAGATGTTAGCGATTTAGCTCCTTTAAGGTAATGAGTTTTAAATTTTATTCAAGAAATCGTTCACTATTTAAAGACAGTGGCGTTTTATCATTGAAGCGCTAGAGGCGCCAGCCTCCTCGCGAAAAAAAATCAAAGAAGTTTAAAAAAACGGGAGAAAAATGCTTAAACCGACGAGAAAAATGAAATGTACCCTAGTTAGGGAGGGACCTAAAGGCAGACAAAAGGGCCCCACGTTGAAAAAAGGGGCCCCACGTCTGACAAATGGGCCCCCTGACCATGGGAAAGGACCCTGAGTCCGAGTCAATCGTTTTATACACTGTTACTGTTGAATCCAGTACTGAATGAGAATGCAGTCATTGCATTGGCATGCAAGTCATCAAGCAAAAAGGTATTCAGGAAAGAGATGGCTAGGTCGCCCAGTGTGGCCTGGCCTTTTAAGTAAAACATATTTTAATTCAAAAATATTCTTTACAAAGGGATAATAACAGATTATGAATCTTCTCCGAACATATCAATAAAATTTGTATACAAAAATAGTATGGCGAACTTATTTTTTATTCAACAAACATAAATATACGTACATCTATTTACAAAACTTCCTTGTAAATTATATTAGCTAATGAATACTAATACGTGTACTTATTGTAACATTATTATAGTATTTGTTTATAATTTTATGTAAAACGTTTCGAGTCTTTGATATACCTTTGAATAAGTAAAACTAATATTGTATTTAATGTTTTTGGTAGTAGCGACGAACCATGTAGAAATATTTCGTGTAATTCAGTGAAAGGAATATTATTTCCCAGCCATGTCAATTTACTGAAAAGGGCATTCAAAAAAATAGTGATACGAATTTTCGACAGATATAGCATTACAACTACAGTATCGATTTTCAATTACATGTATATTTGAACGAAATAGATCAAAATTTAAACTACTGCACCCATGTCGAATACGATTGTGGAATATAGAGAATGGCCTAGAACCAATACTTCTGAATTTTGGTGGCTTTATTTTAGGTTTTAGAGATTGTTTAAATTCTTTACCGTTTGCAATGCCTTTCAAATCTTTTGATAAATTATTATTTTCAGGAATAGTTTTCGGAAAGAATGATTTTGTCTGATACTAACACGACAACGGGATTCCCGAATATTGGAGTTTCGTAAATTGTAAGGTGCTTGGGATTCGTTTACAAAATGTATAGTATTAGTAAAATACACGGGCCAGATGCCCAGATGCCCAGATTCCATGGATTATTTTATGTAACTGATTCAAACGTCTAATCTTTCTTCTTTCACGCAATTTTGACCATGCAGTTTCAAAATATAAAGATTGTCTGGAGGTGTTAATTGTATTTCCTGTAACAACGCGAGCTGTTTTCATCTGAAAAATTTATAATTTATCTGAATTATAACTACTAAAGTTATCTGACAAAACGGCAAAATGCTTATTCAGTTCTAAGCCAAATGTTTGGATTTCTCGGTAAACTCGAGAATCTAAACCGTGATGAACTGACGGAACCAGCATCTTCATTGTAACATTGTTGGTCATCTACACAGACGATCGAGACGAACATTTCGAGAACCAACTGCAGCAATTCGTAAACGTCATCAAGGATAACATTTTCATTAAGGATAGAATTTACGAGCTCCAGATTCTAGAAATGTTCGATTCAGAGACAAATGCTGGAACATAATTGCGTCATTTTACAAGGGTAGCAAATTAGGTCTGAGGCCTTTTTCCAATTTGGTACAGATCGTGCGAATGATTTCTATCATTACTGCAGGAAGAAACCGAAGAACTGGGGGGAAACCTGCCTGATCGGACGGGAGACCGAATATCCCTCTCACTTACAACGATAAAGTTCTTTCCCTGGGCTGGGATTGAACCCTCGTTGCATTAGTTAGAAGCCGCCTCTCTATCGCCACGGCTATCCGACCGGCTAAGACATTTCTGAACATATATACGACATTGCGTATTTATTTTTCGACCATGGTCACCAATTGCTCGGGTAAGCGTTCATTTTCCGCCTTAGCGCGGATAAAAAATCTCTTGCGTTCAACTATGGTGCACTAGCTTTATTGTGCATTGAAGCTAATCTTCTGGATTCTATTAATTTTGATGAGATCATCAAACCTTTCGCGAGCCGCAAGGCTAGAAAGGAGGATGTCGTGTAACTGGAAGATGTAACGTCCTTGAACTTTGGTCAAATATTATTTTGAAATCCACCAATTCCATTAATTATTATTTGATTGAGCTCCCGGTACGGTACGAACAGGGGATTTGTTTCGCATCCAGGCTTCAGACAAGTATCGGATTAGGCACCGGACCTCAGAATAAACAGGCCTCGGGGGTATGTAAGAATGCACCAAAATGTTCCTCGACCTCCGGTTGCTGGGGGCAGATACGCCCCCCCCCCCCCGCGAAAGAGGGCCCTCAAAAAAGTATAGCCTCCGCCATGATAAACCTTAAAACGCCCCTGTTTAAAGAGATATTCATCAGTTAGTTTCGATTTACAAAACTCCCTAATATAATTAACCTGCATGTTCCTTAAAATGTATCTGGGAATTTGAATGGTGGTTTTGAGAATTGTGCAGACTAAAGTAATAGTTTAGTGAAGTCAAAGAAGGTCACCGAGGTAAAATGGGGTCAAGTAAAGAATTATTATATCATCAACGAAATCCTAGGAGGTAAAGGGGTTAACTAGGTCAAGTCAGGAAATGTTTCCAAAATTAAGTCAGCGAGGTCAAATATAGGTACAGTGAGGAAATGTTGCATAAATGAAATCCTGGAAGCCAAAAGGGTCACTATGGCCAACTAGAACCCAATGGGATCAACTTAGGAAATGTAGAAAAAAATAGGTGAGGTCAAAAAGGTCAACAGTGGTAAATTAAGGAAATGATGGCATCAATTAAATCCAGAAGGTCAAGACAGGTCACTGTAGTAAACTAAGGAGCCATGTTTTCAAATACTGGAAAATCGAGTCAGAGCTATCAAAAATGATCTTTGAGGAAAGTGAAGGAGATCATCGTGGTCAAGTACATTACGAGTCGATGCTGTCAATAGGACAAGTTAAGAAAATTATTTCAGGATGGTTTTTGGGGTCAAATAAGAACATGTTGGACAAGGTCATGAACGACAAAAAAGACCTGGGGCTTAACTAGATTTAGTTATGCAATGTTAGACAAATGAAGTCAATAACTGTTTAGGATTCTCAAACTGGTTTCAAAGTGATTGCCATTATGCGATGTCATATGAAGTGAGTGCTGTCAAAAGCTCCGTGAACTGAAATTAATTTCTCGGGGAAAGAGAATGGCAAATTGTGTGATTTATTCTGGACACACTGATAGATGCAATGAAGATCTGACCTGGTGTAGTGGGAGGTCGCGCCTGGGGTCATATGAGCGACTTTAATCGACCAATCAGAGTTGATGTTTCTAGTAGAATACCCACACTCTGTGTTCAGACGCCAAGAACCCGTTGAAACAGACCTTCGATTGGTTTATCTTTCATATCAATTATAACGAGAATTATATTACAACTCTGCAAGATCCTATTGTAGTAAAGACAAGTAAAACGACATTTTGAAATATAAAAAAACGAAACGAAATAGGATCTGGTTTTTAATCAGATTGAGACAGGTGTGTTCACAGATCTACTTATTATTTTCGTTTTATTATTGAACATTTATAATGCACCCCCCTCCCTCTTTCTAGAGGGAGAGTGAGATAGAGAGAGAGTTCAGGGGCACTGGACAAGTTACGATGGGATAACACATCAGTACAATCAAATATATAAATATTCCTAGAACTCAAAACAAATAAAAACTGAGACATTTGTAATATAATTGTCTACATTACTAGTATATATATTGGGGTGGACACATTAAATACGACATTGCATGACCAGTGAGTTATACCGACACCTGAACCCGGTCTACTGTCTTGGCCATTTATTATATATTCTGTACCTTATTAATCTCGTCTTGTGTGTGCGCGTGCTTGCATTCAGGTAGTGTGGCAAAACTGATTATGGCGTAAATTCTATACTGGCTTTGGCGAGGCCTGCGATATGATAAGAACATAACTTCCCATCTTATAATCTTGACGTGCTCATTGAGTGCAGATTAGGAGAACGTGCGAGGGAAAATATGCGTAGCTTTCGTCTTATTCGTTTTCGATGCGTAACGGTTGTTTTCAGTCAGCATAGAATAACACATTTAGCAATAAACAATTTATCAGGAGCTTTCCCTGTAGCTAGTTGGCAGAGATTATACCTGTCTGCTATCACTTTTCAAACTACCCTCTCCATCCCCAACATGGTTGATTTCAGGGGGAAGGGCTGTAAAAAAAAAATCCGTTTGAAGGGGGCTCTGTCACCGCATTGAAGATTAAATTTGTTGGACCCCTATAGAGAGTACGCATTGAGTAACCTATTTATGATTGGCTCGCTAACCAAAAGGTCCCGGGTTCGCTCCCGGTGTATGACACAAGGTCTGCCAAGGAACATGTCTAGTCATTCTGGTGGGGCACGTAAAGATCCCTTGACCGTCTGAATTTGAAATAAGCGTAACTAGGCCGTGGCCCGGCAACATGCCCTCACATGACACTGTATGTCTATTTTCATGAGCCCAATCGGTGTAGAAAGGTGTGACATTAAACCTCATTTCAGATATGTTGATCAGATATGTGTTTTACTCTTTTTCCGTGCTCGAGGTGGTTTCTTATAAACTAATCAAAATAATAATATCAACATTTGCGTCCTCGTTAAAATTCGCGTGTGATTTATTCGTTTCTGTAATAACCTTTGGACGTCGGGCAATAAATAAACAAGTAACTGTCTTCCTAACAATGTTACATTTATTGTGTAGCGTTCAATTGGCCCTGATTATGTTTGCACGCAATGAAAAAAAGAAACATACTCGATATCTGATAATATATTGATATATTTCTCAATAGAAGTAATAACAATATCCATGCCCACAGAGACTTCCCATCGAGCTACCAGTAAAATTTGTTTCTATTGGTCACATGTCTTTCTTCTCAGTTTCTCATTTATTTACAGTTAGATGGGTCCTTTAAAGCCTCGGTATTGCATTTCCTTAACAATTTTAACATAAGAGGATAAGAAGCTGTTCTCTCGATAATAATCTAAACGATTAAATAAAGAAATGAACTTTGTTAGAAAGAATGATTGAATGAAAATACATGCGTCGATCCAGAAAGCTGGTGAACCGCGCATGGGAAAATTCACCAGTGACAAAAAGGTGATAACACTAGTCAAAACAGGAGTCTTTCACAGTAGGCTTCACGTAAAAGGTTGTTACAAAACGTTATGACCTCGACGTTGATGATAAAGAGAAACTGACGTTCTACATTGTACCAAAATATCCTCGAAACAAACGTTAAAAGTTCCGGAGAAAGAAAAATACAAGGAAACTGTTATCCCTTTCGCCCGGAAGTGACCTGGGCCTGGTATTGTTTCGTCCATTTCCGAATTGGGATTCAGGGTTCTACCCGTACAATGGCAGTTACACAAGTGGTGGATACATAGCCTGTGGTAGAGCGCGAAGTAAAGGGTGACAACTCTGCAAGGGCCAGTGTGTAAAACTAAAATTATTATTATGTATTACTACATCCGATGTAAATACTTTAATAGATAGTTTGTTTGCCTTTGTAGGGCATGATATATTTATCAATGGTACTGTTGTATTCTGTTTTACAACTATTTGGGTAACAATCTGTGTTTTTAGTAAACAATTGGATATGACCTTAAATGTCACGTCATCATTAAAATAAGGTTTTCGCATTACTCAATGGAACATTTGTAAACAATGCAGACTGATTTTAACTGTTAATAATGGCCCGACCGAAAAAGTGAATGTCTTTTTCTTTGGTAATTCTACACTAATAACGTATGTGATCGCGATTATAATATAACCATGTAAACATTCCCAAAATAAATCTATTTACTTTATATAATATGTTTAATGATATAAACAAAAGTTTTTAACGCACATCTTCTGTTCCGTTTATATACAATTCGACAAACCCTGCCGAATCATTGAATCCCATTATTTTCATTTCATTTTGGCTTAATACAACTTCACAATGATCAATAAACGCATAATGATAAAAGTTCCAATCGATAATAACAATCATAGTTCAATACCCAAATTATTGTACGTGACTTAAATAACATGAAAGCCATTTCTACTTAAAGTCAAGTGTGCGTAACGAAAATGATACATAACACAGTTATATTATAATGCATGCTCATACGTTATAAATCAAAATATGTGTATTTTGTCAGCAATAGACCACAATGAACAGAGCAATTAACAACACAAAATCAATCACAAATGAATGCACCACAATGATCAGGCAATAGCATCTGGCAGTAACCAAGTTAATGTATCATAGAGAGTGAGTTGAAATTAAATCTAAGTGCAGGACCAAATGATCATACAATTAAAGAAACATCATCCCAAGTGGATAACTAAATATGCATTGAATTTGACGTGATTTGATTATAAAGTTACACCGAGAATGTTAAAATTAAATTGTACGAATAATTTGAGAGAAATCTGCCAAGACACTCCGTAATATGGACGTTCTTTTCTCGATTCTATAGCAGTTTCCAAGTATATTAAAGAGAAATTAAAACGTTGGAGTTCTTCTCCGGTTGGAAGGTGTAAAATTAATTTTCGATTTGCATTGATTTGTATATACTTTTTAGGCTTTCTATGGGCAATGCTTATAAACGATTATTTTATATATAAGGTACATATATATATCATATGAAATTGTTTATATTCATTCTTTGGGGTGGAAGGTTGAATGGTTAGCGTGCGCGCGCTGTATCATAAAAAGCCTGTCATTGGGTCAACTGGCGTGGATTCGAATCCCCGACTAGGGTCGCCTGTCTAACCTCGTGGGTTTTCTCCGGGTCATCCCACTGCTAAAGACCCCTACGCGTAAGCGAATTATTGAAATAGCATTGAACCATATTATAGGTTAATCCCGAAATTACCTAGTTTAGGTCGAATGGACGTTAAACCTCATCTCTCTCTCTCTCTCTCCCTCTCTCTCTCTCTTATATTCATCCTTGTTAATTCAAAACTGATCGATAAACCCGTGCACGATGCAATCAATTCCACTACCCCGAGGACATCGAATTTTCAAAAAAAGATATTGACTTTTTTTTTACAAATAAATGTATATTCTTTATCTGTAAGAAGCAGCCATGCGTAAAACAACACATGGTATGTATTCTTGTTGTTTTGTAAATTTTATACGATACTGTATTAATGCTATTACCTTGTAAAAATAATATTTATATTATAGATTAGCGAACATGTCGACCATTAAGGCCCATTAGCACTATTTTTGTATTCACTTTTTTTGGCTATAAAATCATTTGCGATTTAACGGGATTTGACGACCCTGCAAATTATGTGTTGAATGCAGAGGCGCGCGAGGGTTTGTCCTCTTTTTTTTATTTTTAATAAACGTGTGAATTTCATTACAATTGATTATATTGAACTGTTCTAGGAAGCCATAACAGATACAATCTTCCCTATTCAGCATTTATTTCTACCTGGGGGAACTTTCCACATTCTTCATTGTCGAATATGAAAACCTATTGTATTTGATGGCTCAATAAGCATTGGTGATATTCAAATTAAATCAGTATAATCCATTATAATAACAAATCATCTATGGATTGGAACATTTAATATATTTGAACAAAATACACTTACAGATGTTGCCTACAAGTGCACGAAACTTACATGTTCGCAGGGGGTGTTTGATAAATTTATTATTTATTGCCATTACATGAAAAACTGATATAACTGTATGATATAACACGTCACGTTAAAATTGTAGCTCTCTATACCTTATTACCTTCGACTACTAACAATTGGAAATTGGCTGATTACTATTTATTATGGGATTAGTCACTGACCTTAATCACTTCAACACGATTACAAATTTATGATTCTCTCGAGATATTATTCCAGAATGTATTGTATTTCTATTCACATGTAGTGACATATTTTTTTGGATTTTCTGCCTAAATCCTGAACGGCTTCTGTCTCATAGTCACAAGTTATAGAAGGGCAAAATTGGACAATGTATGCTTTCTATTTCTGGAACATCTGATGCCACTTATAACTATTCGTTCATTAGTAATACCGATTCTGTCATGGGGTGGGGTCACATACCTAACAGCTTGCTTGATTTATCTTTCGTTTTGGTTGTACCGTATTCGTTTACTGTTTATTGGCAAGTAATGATCTATTGTTCATTATATATTCATCCACTTAAAGTATCAGGTTTTATTCTCTTGGAAATGACGATAGGTTGCCAGGCAACTAAACATACGCCAACAGCAGCTAAATCGTCCGGGGAGTAACAACCCATTGAGTAATTATCAGAAAATCATTAGAATTTGTTATGGTTCGGTAAAGTTCTCCTCCATGCTAACGTTTAGTATATAAAACATTTAATATCATGGATTTAGCTGTTCAGGTTATCAAAATTTATAAAAATCAATATAATTGCTCGTCTCAAGACCTTACTCTGTGTATCAATCTAAAGTGAATCGGATGTAAACTTTAGCTTGCCTATATAGTGTTCACAAGATTTTTTGAAGTGATAAAAGGCGATAACTCTTGCAGTAACAATTGTAAATATCTGAAAATCAATACGATTCTTCGTCTCATGACCTTAAACACTGTGTTTAAGTTTAAAGTCAATCGGATATTAACTTTAGCCTCTAGAGCGTTTGAAAGATTTTTCAAAGTCAGTCAGGGCCAGTAAATACCGGCAGTAAAAAACGGTTACGCGGAGTGTAAAAATGAAATGAAATAAAATGTTAAATAACCAATTTGGGTATAATTTAGGGTTGATTGAAGTAGGCAAGTATTTAACTCAATATCATCCAGGCTTCGGCATTACAAACACGACTTATTGTTCAATTTAAATGAACATTGATGTTGCTATTTCACCATGAAAAGATTGGCGTTTAGGAAGCAGTGAAAAATTGTAAAACTGGCACAGGAATCGCATGCCAGAAAAGCTTTTGAACCCCATTTGTAATGAACTGATTCGATAAATAAGACTAAACATATCCAATAGGGGATTACTACCCGTGAAGACTAGAATAACCAGACACCAAACACTGCCATTGTACGACTTTTGCTAGAATTTTTGCTCTTGAAATTAATGATGGCATTATATTGTATTAATTGATGTTTTTGGCAAGTTGTGGGATTCAAACATATTGTCATGTGTATACTTTAAATCAAATTAGCGAATGAGTAGCAGTCATAATGTGGTAATCATTCAATTCAGCAGGCTCGCCAAGCGAGTCTGGCTGGATGAGGTTTGAGGGAATGACTTTATACTATTATGTATTGTACCATATGTAAGCAGCTATATATAAAATGTAAAAAACGGTGGTTGCATTGTTATTCCTGGTGAGACAAACGTCTTAACTAACCGAGAAAGATAAGAAGAAAGTAAATACACAACGTGAATGGGGAAGCAAAGACGATCAGAGACAAATTCTAGACGATCAAGGGCTGTTCTAAATGATGAAGCAGAAAAGAGAGAGGGTTTGGGGGTGTCCTCGCATATTTCCCACATCCAACCACCGACTGCATAGATAGTGTTACACCATTTAATTTGCAAAGTTCGCGTATTTAGCCGAACATAACTTGCAGTAAAAACAGAAATGATTAAAGGTAAATCAGTCTAAATACATTCATATTCCAGGTCCATCGCTAAAAGTTTGAAAGACTGTTTAAAGGTACTATACATGACTTCTTTACGTCCAGTTAAATGCGAATTTGACTTTCTGTTATTTGGATTATTTGTTTTGTTGGTGTGGGGGGGGGTTGCATGGGGGATTCCCTTTGAGAGGATTGGGAGTTTTGTATCATAATAATGCCGTTTGTCAACACCAATTTTGTATTATTACGAGGAATATAAATCACACACTGTCTAGACTTGTTAAAAGCCCACTTCTACTTCTACACAACAGCTCACCAATCTCATATAATCCCAAAACAGAACGAATAAATCATCATAATCATTAGACACGAGTTTCGGTCTTCAAAATCTTTTTTTTTTAATTTCTTACGGGATGTAACTGGACAATGCCTTAAATACTTCGCTTGACATGGCCTACATAAAACTGTATGTGTAGAATCTTTATGAATGATATGTTTATACCACGATATAAGTGATTTTCAACTAAACATCTTGGTTGGTTTAACTGTTTTCCTCAATATGTTGCTGTAAAGTACCACAGTCAAAATCTGCAGAGCTGGAAAGTGCTACTGATGAGAAAAAGCCTCTCAAATTTTTAATTCCGAAAAATAGAAAATTACCATGTCCGAATATATCCAGTTTTAAAATGATAAGATTACAGTCATCACAGTACATCTGTAATGTAATTTCCTTACCTGAAAATTGCTGGCTGTTTGCTTATTCCCTTTAGAAGTTATGGCACTCGATTATGTGAGAAAGTATAATGTTATATTTGTACGTAAAATGAGCCCAGTCAAGATAATACGAAGCCGTCTAACACGATGGTTAAACCATAACTAATAACAGTATGGGTATATTATTAATCTATACTCTCAGCTACATCCTTGACTTACCACAGTCTGGTACTAGCCAGTAGTATTTTAGTACGCTTTCTCTACTACACAAGCAATACTGTTATATATAATATTAACTGATAGATAGAAAATGTGTGCCGTATGTAAATGCATTACATAATAAATCAATATGTATAATAAACTCGATATTTTTTAAGACTATCGCTGTCTGAACAAAATACTTAGAAATAGCATTCGATGTTTTTAAGCTCATAATTTTTCATTCAGAAATGGCATGAAATGCTCACACAGATGCATCGGTTGGTGTGTACACATGTAAAATATTTGTATATTAAGCCCGTTTTCAATGCATGCGTTTTCGAACGCATTTTCGTCGGTTACATGGAAATGGTCCTTTGCAATAGGCGAAAACGCAGAGAAATCGCATACATGGAAAACGGGCCTTAGGGATTAGCTGGAAGATGCAAAGGGTACTTATATTTCGAGTAACGATGCGTCATTGGCATTTGTCGCTAAAATATAAAATTGATAACGGTTTAATCCACCATAATAATGTACTTAAAATGATTATATAAAATCATGGATCCTCTAACTCAATATTATCCATAATATTCGAAGCTAAAAACACGAAGTAAAATATGGCAGTGTGAAGTTAGCTCGATTTTCGTTTTTCGTTTTTCGATATTGGCGAATAACGAAAAACAACTAGCTCGTTTTTCGATATTGGCGAATGTCGAAAAACAAGCTACTCGTTTTTCGTTATTCAATCTTGAATATCAAAAAAGCAGATTTGATGGATGTATATCTACATATTGTCTCCAAAACACATTTGAATAAATCAGTTATCTAAAATTAACTAAATATATCAGAAATGAGGATGCCTGAGCAGTGGATTCACATAACAGCTGTTCTTTCTCGTTGTTTTTTTATATTGGCGAATCTCGAAAAACGAGCTACTCGTTTTTCGTTATTCAAACTTGAATATCAAAAAAGGAGATTTGATGGATGTATATCTACATAATGTCTCCAAAACACATTTGATTAAATCAGTTTTGTAAAACGAACTAAAGATATCATAAATGACGATGCCTGAGCAGTGGGTTCAAATAAAAACTGCTATTTCTCGTTGTTTTTTGATATTGGCGAATCTCGAAAAACGAGCTACTCGTTTTTCGTTATTCAAACTTGAATATCAAAAAAGAAGATTTGATGGATTTATATCTGCAGAATGTTTCCAAAACACATTTTATTAAATCAGTTTTGTAAACCGAACTAAATATATCATAAATGATGATGCCTGAGCAGTGGGTTCAAATAAAAAATGCTATTTCTCGTTGTTTTTTGATATTGGCGAATGTCGAAAAACAAGCTACTCGTTTTTCGTTATTCAAACTTGAATATCAAAAAAGCAGATTTGATGGATGTATATCTACATATTGTCTCCAAAACACATTTGAATAAATCAGTTATCTGAAAATAAACTAAATATATCATAAATCAGGATGCCTGAGCAGTGGACTAACATAAAAACTGTTCATTCTCGTTGTTTTTTGATATTGGCGAATCTCGAAAAACGAGCTACTCGTTTTTCGTTATTCAAACTTGAACATCAAAAAAGGAGATTTGATGGATGTATATCTACATAATGTCTCCAAAACACATTTGATTAAATCAGTTTTGTAAAACGAACTAAATATATCAGAAATGAGGATGCCTGAGCAGTGAATTCACACAAAAACTGTTCTTTCTCGTTGTTTTTTGATATTGGCGAATCTCGAAAAACGAGCTACTCGTTTTTCGTTATTCAAACTTGAATATCAAAAAAGCAGATTTGATGGATTTATATCTGCAGAATGTTACCAAAACACATTTTATTAAATCAGTTTTGTAAAACGAACTAAAGATATCATAAATGATGATGCCTGAGCAGTGGGTTCAAATAAAAAATGCTATTTCTCGTTGTTTTTTTATATTGGCGAATAACGAAAAACAACTAGCTCGTTTTTCGATATTGGCGAATGTCGAAAAACAAGCTACTCGTTTTTCGTTATTCAATCTTGAATATCAAAAAAGCAGATTTGATGGATGTTTATCTACATATTGTCTCCAAAACACATTTGAATAAATCAGTTATCTAAAATTAACTAAATATATCAGAAATGAGGATGCCTGAGCAGTGGATTCACATAACAGCTGTTCTTTCTCGTTGTTTTTTGATATTGGCGAATCTCGAAAAACGAGCTACTCGTTTTTCGTTATTCAAACTTGAATATCAAAAAAGAAGATTTGATGGAATTATATCTGCAGAATGTTTCCAAAACACATTTTATTAAATCAGTTTTGTAAAACGAACTAAATATATCATAAATGATGATGCCTGAGCAGTGGGTTCAAATAAAAAATGCTATTTCTCGTTGTTTTTTTGATATTGGCGAATGTCGAAAAACAAGCTACTCGTTTTTCGTTATTCAAACTTGAATATCAAAAAAGCAGATTTGATGGATGTATATCTACATATTGTCTCCAAAACACATTTGAATAAATCAGTTATCTAAAATTAACTAAATATATCATAAATCAGGATGCCTGAGCAGTGGACTAACATAAAAACTGTTTATTCTCGTTGTTTTTTGATATTGGCGAATCTCGAAAAACGAGCTACTCGTTTTTCGTTATTCAAACTTGAATATCAAAAAAGGAGATTTGATGGATGTATATCTACATAATGTCTCCAAAACACATTTGATTAAATCAGTTTTGTAAAACGAACTAAAGATATCATAAATGATGATGCCTGAGCAGTGGGTTCAAATAAAAACTGCTATTTCTCGTTGTTTTTTGATATTGGCGAATCTCGAAAAACGAGCTACTCGTTTTTCGTTATTCAAACTTGAATATCAAAAAAGAAGATTTGATGGATTTATATCTGCAGAATGTTTCCAAAACACATTTTATTAAATCAGTTTTGTAAAACGAACTAAATATATCATAAATGATGATGCCTGAGCAGTGGGTTCAAATAAAAAATGCTATTTCTCGTTGTTTTTTGATATTGGCGAATCTCGAAAAACAAGCTACTCGTTTTTCGTTATTCAAACTTGAATATCAAAAAAGGAGATTTGATTGATGTATATCTGCAGAAAGTCCCCAAAACACATTTTATTAAATCAGTTTTGTAAAACAAACTAAAGATATCATAAATGATGATGCCTGAGCAGTGGATTCAAATAAAAACTGCTATTTCTCGTTGTTTTTTGATATTGGCGAATGTCGAAAAACAAGCTACTCGTTTTTCGTTATTCAAACTTGAATATCAAAAAAGGAGATTTGATGGATGTATATCTACATAATGTCTCCAAAACACATTTGATTAAATCAGTTTTGTAAAACGAACTAAATATATCAGAAATGAGGATGCCTGAGCAGTGAATTCACACAAAAACTGTTCTTTCTCGTTGTGTTTTGATATTGGCGAATCTCGAAAAACGAGCTACTCGTTTTTCGTTATTCAAACTTGAATATCAAAAAAGCAGATTTGATGGATTTATATCTGCAGAATGTTACCAAAACACATTTTATTAAATCAGTTTTGTAAAACGAACTAAAGATATCACAAATGATGATGCCTGAGCAGTGGGTTCAAATAAAAAATGCTATTTCTCGTTGTTTTTTGATATTAACGAATAACGAAAAACAACTAGCTCGTTTTTCGATATTGGCGAATGTCGAAAAACAAGCTACTCGTTTTTCGTTATTCAAACTTGAATATCAAAAAAGCAGATTTGATGGATGTATATCTACATATTGTCTCCAAAACACATTTGAATAAATCAGTTATCTAAAATTAACTAAATATATCATAAATCAGGATGCCTGATCAGTGGACTAACATAAAAACTGTTCATTCTCGTTGTTTTTTGATATTGGCGAATCTCGAAAAACGAGCTACTCGTTTTTCGTTATTCAAACTTGAATATCAAAAAAGGAGATTTGATGGATGTATATCTACATAATGTCTCCAAAACACATTTGATTAAATCAGTTTTGTAAAACGAACTAAAGATATCATAAATGATGATGCCTGAGCAGTGGGTACAAATAAAAACTGCTATTTCTAGTTGTTTTTTGATATTGGCGAATCTCGAAAAACGAGCTACTCGTTTTTCGTTATTCAAACTTGAATATCAAAAAAGAAGATTTGATGGATTTATATCTGCAGAATGTTTCCAAAACACATTTTATTAAATCAGTTTTGTAAAACGAACTAAATATATCATAAATGATGATGCCTGAGCAGTGGGTTCAAATAAAAAATGCTATTTCTCGTTGTTTTTTGATATTGGCGAATCTCGAAAAACGAGCTACTCGTTTTTCGTTATTCAAACTTGAATATCAAAAAAGCAGATTTGATTGATTTATATCTGCAGAATGTCCCCAAAACACATTTTATTACATCAGTTTTGTAAAACAAACTAAAGATATCATAATGATGATGCCTGAGCAGTGGATTCACATAAAAACTGTTCTTTCTCGTTGTTTTTTGATATTGGCGAATCTCTAAAAACGAGCTACTGGTTTTTCGTTATTCAAACTTGAATATCAAAAAAGCAGATTTTATGTTAATCCACTGCTCAGGCATACTAATTAATGACATATTTAGTTCGTTTTACAAAACTGATTGTATACAATGTGTTTTGGAGACATTCTGCAGATATACATCCATCAAATCTGCTTTTTTGATATTCAAGTTTGAATAACGAAAAACGAGTAGCTCGTTTTTCGAGATTCGCCAATATCAAAAAACAACGAGAAATAGCAGTTTTTATTTGAACCCACTGCTCAGGCATCATCATTTATGATATCTTTAGTTCGTTTTACAAAACTGATTTAATCAAATGTGTTTTGGAGACATTATGTAGATATACATCCATCAAATCTCCTTTTTTGATATTCAAGTTTGAATAACGAAAAACGAGTAGCTCGTTTTTCGAGATTCGCCAATATCAAAAAACAACGAGAATGAACAGTTTTTATGTTAGTCCACTGCTCAGGCATCCTGATTTATGATATATTTAGTTAATTTTAGATAACTGATTTATTCAAATATGTTTTGGAGACAATATGTAGATATACATCCATCAAATCTGCTTTTTTGATATTCAAGTTTGAATAACGAAAAACGAGTAGCTTGTTTTTCGACATTCGCCAATATCAAAAAACAACGAGAAAGAACAGTTTTTGTGTGAATTCACTGCTCAGGCATCCTCATTTCTGATATATTTAGTTCGTTTTACAAAACTGATTGCATAAAATGTGTTTTGGAGACATTATGTAGATATACATCCATCAAATCTCATTTTTTGATATTCAAGTTTGAATAACGAAAAACGAGTAGCTCGTTTTTCGAGATTCGCCAATATCAAAAAACAACGAGAAATAGCATTTTTTATTTGAACCCACTGCTCAGGCATCATCATTTATGATATATTTAGTTCGTTTTACAAAACTGATTTAATAAAATGTGTTTTGGAAACATTCTGCAGATATAAATCCATCAAATCTGCTTTTTTGATATTCAAGTTTGAATAACGAAAAACAAGTAGCTCGTTTTTCGGGATTCGCCAATATCAAAAAAAAACGAGAAATAGCAGTTTTTATTTGAACCTACTGCTCAGGCATCATCATTTATGATATCTTTAGTTCGTTTTACAAAACTGATTTAATCAAATGTGTTTTGGAGACATTATGTAGATATACATCCATCAAATCTCCTTTTTTGATATTCAAGTTTGAATAACGAAAAACGAGTAGCGCGTTTTTCGAGATTCGCCAATATCAAAAAACAACGAGAATGAACAGTTTTTATGTTAGTCCACTGCTCAGGCATCCTGATTTATGATATATTTAGTTAATTTTAGATAACTGATTTATTCAAATGTGTTTTGGAGACAATATGTAGATATACATCCATCAAATCTGCTTTTTTGATATTCAAGTTTGAATAACGAAAAACGAGTAGCTTGTTTTTCGACATTCGCCAATATCAAAAAACAACGAGAAATAGCATTTTTTATTTGAACCCACTGCTCAGGCATCATCATTTATGATATATTTAGTTCGTTTTACAAAACTGATTTAATAAAATGTGTTTTGGAAACATTCTGCAAATATAAATCCATCAAATCTTCTTTTTTGATATTCAAGTTTGAATAACGAAAAACGAGTAGCTCGTTTTTCGAGATTCGCCAATATCAAAAAACAACGAGAAATAGCAGTTTTTATTTGAACCCACTGCTCAGGCATCATCATTTATGATATCTTTAGTTCGTTTTACAAAACTGATTTAATCAAATGTGTTTTGGAGACATTATGTAGATATACATCCATCAAATCTCCTTTTTTGATATTCAAGTTTGAATAACGAAAAACGAGTAGCTCGTTTTTCGAGATTCGCCAATATCAAAAAACAACGAGAATGAACAGTTTTTATGTTAGTCCACTGCTCAGGCATCCTGATTTATGATATATTTAGTTAATTTTAGATAACTGATTTATTCAAATGTGTTTTGGAGACAATATGTAGATATACATCCATCAAATCTGCTTTTTTGATATTCAAGTTTGAATAACGAAAAACGAGTACCCGGTAGCTTGTTTTTCGACATTCGCCAATATCAAAAAACAACGAGAAATAGCAGTTTTTATTTGAACCCACTGCTCAGGCATCATCATTTATGATATATTTAGTTCGTTTTACAAAACTGATTTAATAAAATGTGTTTTGGAAACATTCTGCAGATATAAATCCATCAAATCTTCTTTTTTGATATTCAAGTTTGAATAACGAAAAACGAGTAGCTCGTTTTTCGAGATTCGACAATATCAAAAAACAACGAGAAATAGCAGTTTTTATTTGAACCCACTGCTCAGGCATCATCATTTATGATATCTTTAGTTCGTTTTACAAAACTGATTTAATCAAATGTGTTTTGGAGACATTATGTAGATATACATCCATCAAATCTCCTTTTTTGATATTCAAGTTTGAATAACGAAAAACGAGTAGCTCGTTTTTCGAGATTCGCCAATATCATAAACAACGAGAATGAACAGTTTTTATGTTAGTCCACTGCTCAGGCATCCTGATTTATGATATATTTAGTTAATTTTAGATAACTGATTTATTCAAATGTGTTTTGGAGACAATATGTAGATATACATCCATCAAATCTGCTTTTTTGATATTCAAGTTTGAATAACGAAAAACGAGTAGCTTGTTTTTCGACATTCGCCAATATCAAAAAACAACGAGAAATAGCATTTTTTATTTGAACCCACTGCTCAGGCATCATCATTTATGATATATTTAGTTCGTTTTACAAAACTGATTTAATAAAATGTGTTTTGGAAACATTCTGCAGATATAAATCCATCAAATCTTCTTTTTTGATATTCAAGTTTGAATAACGAAAAACGAGTAGCTCGTTTTTCGAGATTCGCCAATATACAAAAACAACGAGAAAGAACAGCTGTTATGTTAATCCACTGCTCAGGCATCCTCATTTCTGATATATTTAGTTAATTTTAGATAACTAATTTATTCAAATGTGTTTTGGAGACAATATGTAGATATACATCCATCAAATCTGCTTTTTTGATATTCAAGATTCGATCGCCAATATCGAAAAACGAGCTAGTTGTTTTTCGTTATTCGCCAATATCAAAAAACAACGAGAAATAGCTTTTTTTTTTGGTAACATTCTGCAGATATAAATCCATCAAATCTGCTTTTTTGATATTCAAGTTTGAATAACGAAAAACGAGTAGCTCGTTTTTCGAGATTCGCCAATATCAAAAAACAACGAGAAAGAACAGTTTTTGTGTGAATTCACTGCTCATGCATCCTCATTTCTGATATATTTAGTTCGTTTTACAAAACTGATTTAATCAAATGTGTTTTGGAGACATTATGTAGATATACATCCATCAAATCTCCTTTTTTGATATTCAAGTTTGAATAACGAAAAACGAGTAGCTCGTTTTTCGAGATTCGCCAATATCAAAAAACAACGAATTAGCATTTTTTATTTGAACCCACTGCTCAGGCATCATCATTTATGATATATTTAGTTCGTTTTACAAAACTGATTTAATAAAATGTGTTTTGGAAACATTCTGCAGATATAAATCCATCAAATCTGCTTTTTTGATATTCAAGTTTGAATAACGAAAAACAAGTAGCTCGTTTTTCGGGATTCGCCAATATCAAAAAACAACGAGAAATAGCAGTTTTTATTTGAATCCACTGCTCAGGCATCATCATTTATGATATCTTTAGTTTGTTTTACAAAACTGATTTAATAAAATGTGTTTTGAGGACATTCTGCAGATATACATCAATCAAATCTCCTTTTTTGATATTCAAGTTTGAATAACGAAAAACAAGTAGCTCGTTTTTCGGGATTCGCCAATATCAAAAAACAACGAGAAATAGCAGTTTTTATTTGAATCCACTGCTCAGGCATCATCATTTATGATATCTTTAGTTTGTTTTACAAAACTGATTTAATAAAATGTGTTTTGGGGACATTCTGCAGATATACATCAATCAAATCTCCTTTTTTGATATTCAAGTTTGAATAACGAAAAACGAGTAGCTTGTTTTTCGAGATTCGCCAATATCAAAAAACAACGAGAAATAGCATTTTTTATTTGAACCCACTGCTCAGGCATCATCATTTATGATATATTTAGTTCGTTTTACAAAACTGATTTAATAAAATGTGTTTTGGAAACATTCTGCAGATATAAATCCATCAAATCTTCTTTTTTGATATTCAAGTTTGAATAACGAAAAACGAGTAGCTCGTTTTTCGAGATTCGCCAATATCAAAAAACAACGAGAAATAGCAGTTTTTATTTGAACCTACTGCTCAGGCATCATCATTTATGATATCTTTAGTTCGTTTTACAAAACTGATTAAATAAAATGTGTTTTGGAGACATTATGTAGATATACATCCATCAAATCTCCTTTTTTGATATTCAAGTTTGAATAACGAAAAACGAGTAGCGCGTTTTTCGAGATTCGCCAATATCAAAAAACAACGAGAATGAACAGTTTTTATGTTAGTCCACTGCTCAGGCATCCTGATTTATGATATATTTAGTTAATTTTAGATAACTGATTTATTCAAATGTGTTTTGGAGACAATATGTAGATATACATCCATCAAATCTGCTTTTTTGATATTCAAGTTTGAATAACGAAAAACGAGTAGCTTGTTTTTCGACATTCGCCAATATCAAAAAACAACGAGAAATAGCAGTTTTTATTTGAACCCACTGCTCAGGCATCATCATTTATGATATATTTAGTTCGTTTTACAAAACTGATTTAATAAAATGTGTTTTGGAAACATTCTGCAGATATAAATCCATCAAATCTGCTTTTTTGATATTCAAGTTTGAATAACGAAAAACGAGTAGCTCGTTTTTCGAGATTCGCCAATATCAAAAAACAACGAGAAATAGCAGTTTTTATTTGAACCCACTGCTCAGGCATCATCATTTATGATATCTTTAGTTCGTTTTACAAAACTGATTTAATCAAATGTGTTTTGGAGACATTATGTAGATATACATCCATCAAATCTCCTTTTTTGATATTCAAGTTTGAATAACGAAAAACGAGTAGCTCGTTTTTCGAGATTCGCCAATATCAAAAAATAACGAGAAAGAACAGCTGTTATGTGAATCCACTGCTCAGGCATCCTCATTTCTGATATATTTAGTTAATTTTAGATAACTGATTTATTCAAATGTTTTTTGGAGACAATATGTAGATATACATCCATCAAATCTGCTTTTTTGATGTTCAAGATTGAATAACGAAAAACGAGTAGCTTGTTTTTCGACATTCACCAATATCGAAAAACGAGCTAGTTGTTTTTCGTTATTCGCCAATATCGAAAAACGAAAAACGAAAATCGAGCTAACTTCACACTGCCGTAAAATATATGAGATCCAAATGTCAGTAAAAACATTTTGCCCCCATAGCTGGTTTCGGTGCGGTTTAATGCAGCGTGGACGTGCCACTTTTCTGTGTGTTCAGTTAGCCTAGTGTGCGATATATGAGCATGTTTATGGTAATAGTATATATATTTTTTTCGTGGGGGGTGAGGAGGCGGGGGTCTATTACATAATATACTATTCAAAAAAAGTAGGGGATATTTGATTTTGGGGGCATAATACTAAAATATGAAAATGACTAAGAAAAAAGTCACTATAGTACCTAACAGAAGACACATCTAGTTACATGTGACGCCCAAACGCACCAATAGCTACCGCATGGAATGCAGGTGATGCTTGGGATCATCAGGGGGGTCCAACCCAAGATTTGCACGACTCTGACTTTGAATGTTACAGTCATTGTGGCATTGAATTCCAGGATGGAAACATCAGTTTAATTGTTTTAGTGACCAGAAAACAAATTTTGATATGCATCGGCTTACCCAAAATGAAAGGTTACGTGCCCTTGGCATGCTACAGATCGGCACAACATAGGCGGTTGTGGCGCGGACGATGAATGTTTCTCAGTCAATCATAAGCAGGCTATGGTCCAGATACCGTGATACACAATCTGTACAGGACAGACCACGCTCAGGTCGACCAAGGGCGACAACTCAAGCCCAGGATCGATTTATTCGTACCTTGGCCTTGAGAAATCGTGTCATCACAGTAAATCAGATCAGCGCTCGTCTTCAAACAGACACTGCTGTGAGAGTGAGTGGCCAGACCATTCGGAATAGACTGCATAGGGGTCACCTTCGCGCCCGACGTCCTCGCGTGATCCCTTGTTTGAGAGATCATCACATTCAGGCAAGACGTCGTTGGTGTAGGGATCGTCAACACTGGGATAATCAACGCTGGAGCAATGTGATGTTTTCAGATGAGTCAAGGTTCCCTGTTGATTTTTTGGACAGACGTGGGAGGGTGTGGCGTCGTCGAAGCGAGCGCTTCCTAGACGTTAACGTAATCAGACATGATCGATTTGGGGTTTGGTTCTGTTATGGTGTGGGGAGGCATCACTGTTGCTGGAAGAACGGCTTTACATGTTGTTGCAGGGCGTGTTACAGGCCAGTACTACCGGGACAACATCTTGGCAGTCCATGTTGTGCCGTTCGCACGACGTCATGGCCGCCGTTTCATCTTCCAGGATGACAACGCAAGATGTCACAGGGCCAGGGTCGTTACAGGTTACCTCCAACAACAGAACATCACCACATTACCTTGGCCAGCACTGAGCCCCGACCTCTCCCCAATCGAGCATATCTGGGACATGCTTGGACAGAGGTTACGTCAACGTCAACAACGTCCTGCCAATGTCCAAGAACATCCTGCTGCATTGCAACAGGAATGGGACAATCTGGACCAAAATGACCTTAGACGTCTCATTATGAGTATGCCACGTCGGATCAATGCTTGTTTGGCAAACAGAGGAGGATTTACCCATTACTGACTTTGTTGTGATGCTGTGGTAACTTTGCTGTTTGACCCCGATGTAAACTTAATTTCATTTTGTCATTTGTTTCTTCGTCAGTTTTATTATGTGACTTTAATAACACTTAAAAATCAAATATCCCCTACTTTTTTTTAATAGTATAATATACTTTGTATTAATATGTCTTGAAATGTTGTTTTCTAATATATAGTTAACATTTATTTTCGTGATAATTATATCTAGATTTTTATTTGCGCTAGGAATATGTGTGCTAACATCATTAGTTTCGGTCAGAGTCCGAACTTTTTTCCCGTATGCAAATGATGTCCGACGTAGATCCCATATAAGGTATATGTTCTACTATGCAGGGTTCTATTATGCATTTGTCTACGATTGCAAAATGCAGAGTGCAGAAGTGTATTTTGCAAAATAAGTATTATACTATATTTTGTTTTATTGAAAAGTGTATTCTGTATTTTAACAATTGGTATTGTTGAGCAATGGCAATTGCAAGTTTTAAATCAAAAATACGTATTTTGAACTACTGACATTTGCCATTTGCACCGTGAACAATGCAATAATATTGGCAACGTTATCCTTTCATAGAACACATTCTTGATTTGGTGATAACTAATCCATGTGATATTAAATATCTGATCAATGTGCTTGTAAACAATTTCACAATACCGAAACCAATTTAACCCGGGTTTCAAATGATATTTTAATGGAAATTATTTTTTATTAGATTTATCTGCTGCAGCTTTCGACACGGTGGATCCTTCTATTCTTTTACGTAGATTCCATTTGTTCAATTCGTTTCAGTTTATAGAATAAAATATTCGGTATTTGTGGCACTGCATTAAATCTTTTGTGGGAAGAAAACAGTGTATTTAAGTTAACTGTAAATCGTCGCCTGAATCTGTTTTGTCATCTGGGTCTCTACAAGTTTCTGTTCTTGGTCCGAATATTTTTACCCTTTATACGTCACCATTAGATGGTATTGTCAGAAAATATGGCCACAGCTACCATTTGTATGCCGCTGATACTCAGTTATATATTTCATTTATACACAATTGTCAATATTCTTCCAATGTATCAATATTGCAACTTGAGAACTGTATTGGTGAAAAAAGAAAATGGATGTCAAAGAACTTTCTAAATTTGAATGATGATCAAACCGATTATATTTGTTATTATAATCCTCAAGAAATCAATTAAGTAAATTTCACATGATAACCCCCCTGTTGTAAGTGGTAATTGTGATATATTTTCATCTTATTCTGTTCGTAATCTTTGATAGTTTTATGCTTATGGGAGCTCAAATAAATAATATTTGTGAATCGTACTATTTTAATATCAGAAACATATGCAAAATACGTAAATTTGTAACTGTAGAGGACACTAAGTCACTTGTTAAATCGCTGGTCACTTTTCGATTAGATAACTTTAATTCAATTCAAAAAGTACAGATTACTGCAGCTAGACTTGGTTACTTTAACTAAGAAATACGACCACATAACACATGTTGCTTATTAAATATCGAATTGATTTTAAGATTTTATTAAAGTCCAAAACTGCTTAACTAGTCTCTTATAGTCAGCGCACCTGTTTATGGAATAATCTACCATTTAGTTTATTTGTACATATCTATATTCTTTATTTAAAAAAAACCAACTTGAAACACATTTATTTAATCAGGTTTTTAACTGACTCTTTATACAATATTGTTAACATGTTCATAATCTTGTTGTTTATTTATGAATACATTGCCACTTTGTAAGGTACCCATGTGCAGGTAATATGTATATAAAAGGGTGCACTATACATGCTGTAAGAGGGTCCAAAACCTTGATATACTATATTTTTTTACACTATTTGCATTCGTGCGCCGGTCATTTTGTTCGACAGCTTTCGTCGGATTTTACACGAAATTCAAACTCAACTATTATTATGGTGTAACGGTGATATAAAGAGAGAGAGAGAGAGAGAGAAATGAGGTTTAACGTCCACTCAACACCACTAGGTCAGTTTGATATAATAATTGAGAATGTGTTTTTTAATCGGATACAAATTATGTTCTCTAGGGGGTCAACAAGCTAAAAATAAAAAAAGGGGTTTTTCTTACTCTCAGGGGGCATAATCTAAGCAGTTACGGTCTCTGGGGGCATAATCTAAGCAGTTACGGTCTCAGGGGGCATAATCTAAGCAGTTACGGTCCAATATAAGAGCGAATATCGGGATAAGAAACATACACTTTAAGTGTAATCAAAATCGGGTAAAAAATTGTGACCTCTAGTTTATCCACCAGCTAATAATGTGATTGTTCGTACAATTAGGGGCTATGTTCAATGAAGTCCCGGTTCTATACATGCGAATATCGAAAGGTGCCTAGATGTTTGGGATATAAACTAATATTTCAAGTTTCGTCCAAACTAGTGACCCGTGTAGTGTCCATAAACAAATTATGGACATAAGGACGTCCTGACAGACAGGGGCGACGACAATATACATCTATATCAAACTGTGAGCGTATAAAACAGAACTGTTAACTAATCTGTTACCTGATCACAACTGAGACGATAGTTGGCCCAACTTTGTTTGAGGAACCCTATATACAAGTACAGAAGATCGTGACCTAATATTCGATTCGACATTCTTGTGGAAGTTAGTGCATGAATACAAGTACCAACAGATTGTTCCATGATCACTATTCCAAAGCTGGCATCTCACGACAGTCGAACTACCTGCCATCATATTCAAAGACGAACAGAACCATATGTCGACTTTTTAAATACGATTAGCCAAGTGTCAATGTTTATAATGAGGATAACGGCTGTGTCAACGTTCACCGGACAGATGTTCCCAGCAAACCTACGTTATATGGCTATGAAAAGTCACATAGATATTAATTAAATATTGTTCATTTCACCGAATTTTATAGGTTGATTAGTTTTCTGTGATAACAATTATCTGTGTTACATCTAGAAAGCCACTTTTCAAAAGTGGTCGTGTAGGCCTATCAGTTGAAAAGTGGCCGTGTTTTAGTTGAAAGGGACAAAAATAACAAATCATGATTTACATATTTATATGAAGATCACCAACCCGTTTTGGACATGTTATGGTAAAAGAGTCGTCATTTTCAACTGTCCCAGCACTTTTCGATTATGCGTTACTCTCAGTCAAATTCTTACATTTTGTCTCACATTTCTTTACATTTTGATACCTAGTCCGCTTTCACATTTTGTCGTACATTCACATTTTGTCTCGGCTTATGCTCATCCGCAGAACATAATCCAAATATTTTACTATTATAAATTAATCTCTTGGCATTTTCGACACTAAATACTTACACATTTTGTCGCGGTTTATGCTCATCCGCAGCACATAATCCAAATATAGTATTACTAGTAGTCTATTAATTAATCCCTTAGCATTTTCTACACTACAAACTTGAGAACTCTACAATTCCAACTCGTCTTCATTTAATGGCTGTTGTTGGGTTTTTTGTGGATGTCAATTGATATGTGCGGAAATTAGCAAATGTACCATCAAAAAAGTTAAAATTCAATCTCTTGTTCTGATCTCGGAAGTGTCACCATATTCCTATGCAATTGGTATTTTTCCTCATGTTTGGCGGAATTCGACTCATCTGAATGTTTTATTTTTTTGTTCTGTGATGGATCGGGCTTCTAAATCATCGCGATCATCGACATCTCTTTCAGAACTAGTATTACCGGTCTTAGAAAAATATATATGTGACATTATACAGACCTGAGTAGAAATCATCGTTTACGATGAGATAATTGGGGGCTCTGAATGGGAAACTTTGATAATATTGTGATATGAAAAATGCCTTTGAAATTGGGAAAAATGGAAAATAATCTCTTTTTCTCGCAAAACTATTTAGTATAAGTCAGATATACCTTGTTTTCGCGGTGTATGTGTTGAAGAGACAGTGTATCGCCTCGGAAAATCACTCAAAAAAGAGACGGTGCATCAACCCATACAACCTGAAAACAAGGTATATAACTATTACTTGTCAAACAGCACACCAGTCTATTGACTATACTATCGACAGACAATCTGGATTATCTTTGTCGTAAAAACATGTTTTGTGTGTTTAACCAGTTACTTTAATATGTTTATTTCGCTATAGCCGCTAACCGTCTTTACGACACCCAGGACATTAACACAGTACGTGAGAATAAACTAGAAGATCAGGGATAATTATTTAGCTCGGTAAATGTCATTTCCCAATGGCAAGGTTGTTGATTAATATTAATAAAATGAAACTAGCAATGTTTAGAATACAGTTGGGTCATTTAAAGAGAAAAATAATGTACGCAATTGCTTTAGATGTCATAACCTAGAAGTAGAAAAGAGGCCGTTACAGACAAATCCAACTCCATCAACGTAAGCTTATATTATCAATGTTATAGCCCGTTCAGACGCGCAAGTTAAACTAGTTTAACTTTATCCGGCGATAGTTAATTCAGCAATTTTCGTCGTCTGAACGCATATGTGGAGATTTTTAACTAGTTTAAAATATCCACCTCCGTAGGTGAATTGAATTCAGCTTTTTTTTTATCTGGTTTAACTTTCGGCGTTTGAACGGGTAGGATTAAAATATCCGGATATTTTCCCTCTGGACATGCGCAGTGCGTAGTAAATAACAATCTTAGACAAATGGCGGCTATCAGTGCTCATGCGCGTTTACCTCTGACGCTTGACCGACGAGGTCAGGAACATAGTTAGGAATGTTAATCCAGTATAGTGCCAGTATCTTAAAACACGTATGAACGCAAAAATTGCAGGATAAATATCGCCGGATATTTGTCAATGAAGCCATGAAAAAAATTGTCTTCTTTGCGCGTTACACTTTTAAAAATACGTAGTTACGAACTTAATTATAACTTTGGCTTAAACTCGGCGGTTTCATTTCATTTCTAATTTAGTTGAGTGTAAACAATGACGTATATATTCTAACGGGTTTCGGTTCAGAGTCACCTCGTGTAGTTTCGTAGTTTTTCTGTCTTTAGCCTTAGGGTGGTGTGGACTCCGCGACATTGCAAGACTGTGAAATTTCTCTTTTTAAACCGTAAAACCCTAGTATGCACAAAAATTGAGACCGGAAATTAACCGAACGAAATGTAATTCCGTAGTCTTGATTAACCGGACTTGTCTGATTAAAATAAAATTACAGTGCCGATCAGAGCACTCGAATTCTAATCTTTTAGGGCATGTGACGTGTGCTCTGTTTTGTAGGCTTATTTTTTTATATTTGTCTGTGATAATTATTGGAATCATAATAGCGTTATTAAAAAGAATAGTTAACGTCTACAATATGAGTACGGTAAGTACTTTATGTAAATTATTAAAATGTTTTGGCTATGGTCTAGTGCATTTATAAAAATCAGAGGAAAATGTAACTGCTAGTTTGAGTTATTTCGTTACATTTCTCTCTTTCTGTCTCTTGTGTTCAAAAAACTAAGGTTTGTGCGTAGAAGTGTTAAATTCAATCGTTATTTGAACGTATTCTAAAAACCGAAGAATTCCGAATTATTTTTCGTTCCAGAGTAAAGTTTCAAAAAATTATTTTACCAAGAACCATAACTCGTTTTGTCTCTAAGAATTATCTCTCTTGTTGATGAATGAAGTTTTTGTGGTAAGCTTTATCATATTATGTTAAAATAAACCCCAAATATTGTCTGTACGATGAAATCTAAAGTGACCCAGAACCACCCTATCAATGTTCAAGTAATGAAAAAAAAAATTTTTTTTTTAAATGTACTAATTATGATAAACAGGCTGACCCTGACATTATATTTTATCTAGTATCTATGCCTGGTCCACCTCATGTTATTACCACGGCACTATCAGATATACTTTAACATATTGTTCTTGTATATTGCATCATAATCAGGTACTTGTTGATTTTAATACATGTTTTGATACAATAAAATCTTTTCTGCATACGGCACCAGCAGCAAAGTCTTCCGTACAATCTCTAAAAGCATTATCAACAAAACCCCACTCTTTACTCTATTCCAAAAGTAAACTCTTTGAACTGGATAGATTTCTAACATCTGGTCCAATGAACAATCTCTATGATTTGGTTCCTCCTTAATTTCAAATGAAGATCCCCTAGTTTTAATAACGCCTGTCAAACATGTTGATCTGTATCGGGCGTCTTCTAGTGTATTCTCACGTACTGTGTTATTGGAATAAAATTGAACCTCTCTCTCGGATATTCTGTTACAATTTAATACTCAGTTGGTGTGCAACCATTTTTGCTTAATTCAATATGTACGCATTCTTCTTTTTGCGGTTTGAAACAGCGTGCATTCCACATGTTACAACAAACTATAGCTATATATATTCCAGCATTCCCAAAGTCAATCGTGATTAAACATTATCATATTATATCGTAACATTATCACAATATTCGCGGCCATGTAAGAATTAAAAGTAGCTTATTAAACAACAATATATTTATGATAATCTGCGAATCATTCACGAATTATATATATTACGAAAATATATATAATTCATATAAATACAACATAGAAACCCATAATATTTTATCAACAAATCGTGTCTGACTCACCCGTAGTCGTCTAAATTATGATTATTATTAATCAAATATCAGGATCTATTTATGAATTTTATACACAGATCAAACTTAAATAGTAATTGCTAATTAGATATTTCTTGGATTTAATCATTTGTACGCGTCCACGATTCCAAACAAATTTGGCTAAGTTTTTAAGCACGGGTGTTGCTGATTAAGTTTACTTGTTAATATATGTGGGATGAGTGCATGTAATAATATTAGAAATTGGCATTTTATAATCCTAAAGATGTATATACTAGTATACCTTTCTATTGAATGTTTAGTCACATTTAGTTAATTCAATATACTGCTGATGCAATTGTTCTGTCCATCCATATAGTGGTTTCCGGGCAAACTTGCTCTAAATTATAACACTTGTTACAACACATGTTACAGCATTGTATGGATATATAATGCTATATTTATTACTTATGACGTCCATATTAATATTGGTGTCAACGTATATTAAACACATTACACGGACATTAATCATTCTTGTCGTTTATTGAATACCAGACAGCTGTCATTATAATCGTTGATCACCATTATTGAGTAATTTGAATAGTGTTGAACAAGAAAGGTCAATTCAATATTCAAAAGATCACATTTCCGTGGTTTCTGGGTTGATTATCATAAAATAACAAATGTATTTCAGTGAATAAATATACATGGTTTATTGTGTATAAAGTTTCTTAGAACTCATTATTTTATTTTAGCACCAGGTACCTTATTGCGTTGGTCTATCTAAGAAATACCAGATGGAATTGGAGACGAGCTTCTTGACTGACAATCATCTTTTGCTTTAAAACGCCTTCCTATGAAAGCTTCCCGCTATGCGTAATTCCAGTCCCATGATGGTAATTGCTACCAAACGGTGTTAAATAGTCATATTTATCAGCCCAGTAAAAGAATTACGTAACACGTATAAGCTATTCTGGCGATCATTGCCAAATGGTTAGGCATTCTGAGATGAAAATGCAGTTTATTCCGACTATGCTAAGATTCATTTTGGTGGATCTCAAATTAAGTTTATTGTAGTAAGTTTTACATCGTCTGTTTTGTTAATATACGTATAGGACAAAACTGTCATACTAAAATACATCGAATTTGTTCACCATTTCTTTGCACACACATAACAAAAAACTTGGAAAATATGTTCAATGTTATAGTTTGGAAGAGATTAATAATTTTACCAAGTTTGTGAACACTCTCGGTGTCGAATATTTTTTACGATTTTGATGAAACTGACAATTATGTCTTTTACCGAAAGGGAGGCTAAGTGGGTAAGACGCTGGCTCGCTAGTCTGGGGGTCGCGTGTTTGATTCCTGCTTTCGCCGAAATTTTCCGACGTGGTGTCCTCTTGTCAATGGGACCTGACACGGATAACTGTGTAGTCGTTCGGATAAACAACTGACAGTTGGAATTCGATATAAGAATATGCCATAGTGCCACAGCCCGGGCAAAATTTGCCTCATAGCACACTGTATGGCGCATGTCCCTCTTCATTAGCCCAGACGGAGCGGGGCGTTAAGGGGGGCTTGTCGATCTTGCAACTGAAAGCAACTGGCGTTTTGGCAACTGGTAGCAACTGAATACAACTGCAAAAAGTCGACCTTACAACTCAAATAGTAAGTGCAGGGGGACTGCACCACATATGATTTACACAAAAGACAAACATAGCGACAAGACACCATACTCAAAAAACAACAACAAACAAACAAACAATTCAAAAAAAGCGAATGGATCCGGGGGCTAGCCGTAAGCGTCCACTGCGCTGTACAGTCCCGGGCCTGTGGTGACACAGACTTCACTCATATTTGAAAACAACTGGGGATGCAACCCAAAGAAATAATTATATAGTGTAAGCATGAGTCATGATCTATTATATGTTGTAAGAATTACGAATGTAAGTATATTGTTGTATAAATTCCGCTACACAAGTAACCACATAGTTAAATGTATCAGAAGTAGGCCTAGTTCAAACTAAATCAAATCAATAAAAGGATTGAAGTATATTAAATGCATTTAGGACACACATTACAACCGTCACAGAAACAAAAACAAAACTGATTACAAGAAGCAAAGGAATGTAGACTATCTAGGGAGACAGCCGAGCCGTCTGCTGACTGAGTGGCGTGACGTGAATCTGCCGTAATAGTTGTTATGACGTCGTGGTTTAGAAGGTGCAATTCCCCGATAAAAGGGCGATAATCTAGATAAAATAACGTTGAAATATAAAAACTATTAGTTTTTAAGACCATGCAATTGTACAAACCATAGTATAATTATTATATAATGTCCCACGTAAGAAATGCAAAACAGGAATGCTAAAGAAATCGTAAGTTATTAGTGTAATCCTAAAGGCATAAAAATAAGGGCAATAATCCAGATAGGACTAGACATCTAGAAGCAATTTATATAGAATCATTATCCAATATGTAGTCAGTAATATCGTTATAAGATATGTCAAACTTATTATGTTGAAGAAATGGAAGTTTTGAAATTTCTTTTAAAATGCGTAATTGTGTACCACCTTTGGCCGTGCACTTAAAATTAAGAGTTTTTAATCGGGAAAGAAATAGTTCTTTATTGTTGCATATTTTTAAAAATCGTATTGCCTGTGAATAGAACACATTGTATAGTGTCGTATCTGGTATGTTACTATGAGCTGACGGGTATTTTACTACTTCAAAACCAAATTTGTCCGTTTTATCGAATATACCGACATTAAATTTGTTATTAATTATATTGATGTCCAAGTCAAGGACAGATGCATTTATAGTGCCCGAATTTTCTTTATTTAATATAAGTTCAGGAGGATATATTTCATCTTTGTATTTATTGAAATTACCATTATCATTGATTGGTGTTATGTCATCAATGTAACGGAAGGTATAATTTAGACTTTTTGCTACCTTGTAATCTGTTTTTCTTTTATGGTCTTGAAAGTCGAATTCGTATTTATATAAATGTGCATTTGCCATAAATGGGGCGGGGTCAGTTCCCATTGGTAAACCAATAGTTTGTTGTATTATCTGATCCCCAACCTCAAATATGGCATTGTCAATGAGAAAATGTATAATATTTTGAAATTTTTCTTTATCGAAAACTACAGTATTGGCATTGCGCCGTTTTATGATCCATCTTGCATCTTGTTAGCAACTAGTTGCAGTCAACATTAGCGTTCTTGCAACTGGAGTCAACAGGAAATAACATCAGGTGATTAGATAATTTTGACTTTATAAATAACCAAATGTAAGCGAACGAAAACACCAATAGACCGGCCATGCCTTTGGGTTGCTACTTCTAAAGCCAGGCTGACACTTGCACGACTTTTGGCCACGATTTTGTCGTGGCACGTCGTGCCATTTTTGGTCACGAACTGGGAGGCTCCCGCACTGTTCACGACTAGTTCACGCATAGTTCACGACTAGTTCACGCATAGTTTACGACGAGTTCACGAATGCGTGCCCACCAGTGTCAACATTGACACGAACTGGCCCGACGAATTCACGCATAGTTTGCGCATTGTTTACACACTTCCCGCATTGGCCCGACGAGTTTGCGCAATTTCGACGGTGTCGTGCCGACTTGGACACGCACTATCCGTGAACTAGTCGTGAACTATTCGTGGCAGTTCGTGACAGTCGTGGCATGGCGTGCACTGCTACGCACTGGCACGCATCCTCCCGCATCGCCCCGACGAGTTCACGACGAGTTCCCGAACAGTTTGCGCATAGTTCACGACCCGTTTGATGATTTTGTCGTGACAAAAATTTTGAACATTTCAAAATTCTCGTCCAGGCATGGCACGCAGTCACGACGGGTTAACGCACACTTCACGCCAGTTTACGACTAGTTTGCTCACTGGCACGACTCGAGTCGTGCCAATGCGTGCCTCGGAATCGTGCAAGTGTCAGCCTTGCTTATGTTATTCGCTTTTTTGTTGATCACGACATAAGCACTCTTGCAACTGACAACTGACTGCAACTAGTTGCAAAGTCAACATAAGCGCCGCTTAAAAACCCATGTCAAATCATTCATTTTTATAAAAGAAAGATCTCTGTTTCTTTCGATATTGGATCATATAGAACCATCACTTTCCATGCATACAATTTTAGCTTGTGGACCGTCACAGATTTAATTTGATTGTAAAAACCCTTCAAATAATATCAAAGTTTCACCATATTTACGTTTGCGTGCAAAGTTCGTGAAAATCAGAACCCCGACAATAGGAATTACTATGGTTGGGAATAGGTTTGAGTCCAAACCAGAGCGCACTCAAGACACGCTAACTAAGAAGTCATTTACTAAGCAATTATTAACTAAGGAGTCCTGCTACATTATATGCTAGTCACCAAAAACCCGATTCAAAGAACCAATTGTATAACAATCGAGTGTGGAAGACTCTTTCTTACATCATTGTGCAAATTTGTTATTTACCCCGTATTGCCAGACCGTATAGTTTTGTACTCCTCCTTTAAACGCATCTCGACTAGACGTGCCTTTACGAATCCCATTTTTCAAACCTGGTATACACTCGTCAGGGCTGACAAGGTGGACATTCATATTCGTACGTGGCACGATATTCCATTTAGGAGATAAACACCTGCTTAGAATTTAGAGGACTTTACATTTGAGTATTTGACTGTTCATCAGAAATGCAATAGGAAGGCATATTAAATACAGAAATAATAATGATCAAAAGCATATACCATTAAGAAGATTATCATGAAAATCCATGATAAACACGTACCAAAACGCACATGTAGAACGGCAGATGCAAAAATGGGGAATATCAACCTAGATTCCCAAACCCAATGAAAAACCTTACATGTTATTTTTGTGAAAAATCATTGCAAAAAGAAAGAACATGTTGGGACTGTACAAATTATATAGTCTTTATGGGTGCTAAGGAAACAATGCTGAAGATAAACCTATTGTTTAAAATGTAACGCGCTGTTGACCTCATGACCAATTGAAGTCAATGTCATGACCTGCGATGTGTAGATGACATGCTTTGTCATGGCTATTGACTGTGACTGAGATCACTTCTCCGCAGGTAGTGTGTCTCAGATGTTCAAAATGGTCAGACCGGGGTGGCGTCCCTGCTGCCACCGAACCTTGTGTATTTTCTGGTCGCCGGCAAACCTGAACACAATACGAGAAAATGTCCCCAAGAATTACAAACTTGAAAAAAGTCGTCTTCTCATAACTTTCCAAGACAGGTCGCACAACCTTCGCGTTTGTTTTGAACATGTTCAAAACAAACGCCGTGACTCGGCAACCATTGGTGACCAGGAATAGGGTGCCCAACCATAAATAAATAGCTCGACAATTTACAACACATTATTAAAAATATATGTATCAATCCTTAAATCGGTTTTGCACATTAATAGTCACTAAATAGAGAGAGAAGTTTGGTTTAACGTCCACTCGACACAAACTAGGTCCTTTCGGGACGAACAAATAGTTTCATTTTATTTCAATAATTCGCTTGGAAAGGCGACCCTACTTCTTGTCCAGGACAACCGGGGATTTGAAACCACGCTAGTTTAGTCAATGCAAGGCTTTGTGATACAGCACGCACGTGCTAACCATTCAGCCATCCACCCACATCCCGACCTAGTCACTAAATACACGGCCATGTTGTATTTATTAAGCTGTGGCCATTTAACCATCGATAAATAGTGGCGTCACTAGGGGGTGGCACAGGGGGCACGTGCCCCGGATCTTTTCATGTGTGCCCCGGATCTATTTTGAGCAGACAAAATCGATAATTTGCAATAATTTCACTACTTTTCCCTATCATTATTTCGAATGTCCCGAGTACGGAAGAGAAGCTTTCCAGTGCGAAGCTTTTCTGTATTGTCCTTTCTGGCCCACAATAGATTACCTCAATTGCCTGCACGTGCACAGTTTAATACAGTATTATATAACTAAAAAAATATTTGACTGAAAATAGTGTAGAAACGATCGTTCATTATGGCGGGGTATCGGGTTCAAAATGCTATCTAGAGTAAAAAGGAGAAAATCAAAAGTCAAAAGAGAAAATTCTTATCCAAAATTGACATTTTCGTGTGGGAAACATATACCGCTCGTGCTTTTCAACCTAATACGTCCACCGTTTCAACTTTAAGTCGTAAATATTCTACTTTCAACAATCAATTTTTGACATTCGACTTTTACTTCAGATTTTCTACTCGAGATTTTCTGCTCAAGATTTTCTCCATGCGTATTACGGAAATAAATTTGATCAAGTGACTATTTCTGCATGTGATGAAAGTACGGTATTTTCCCGGAAAAATAAACGATTGGGCTGGAGTCAGCGGACGATACTCTAAGCGGAGGTTTTATGACTTAGACCCTCATCTTCGAAAGCTTCGGTTAACAAAACACAATGTTTATTTTAAAGTTGAAAAGGTGTACGTATTAGGTTGAAAACCACGAGCGGTATATGTTTCCCACACGAAAATGTCCATTTCGGATAAGAATTTTCTCTATTTACTTTTGATTTTCTACTTTTTACTCTAGATCGCATTTTGAACCCGATACCCCGCCATAGTGCATGACCTAGTTTACCCACCGTGTATGTTTAGCGGCGGGACAACAATATCACATTAAGTTTTAGTTCGTGATAATTGAGCTCACCACTTCACAAGAACTCGTAGGCTACCTATTTACCAGTATTCGTTACAATAACTATATTATTATATTGACAAAAATAATCCTCGGTTTGAAACATCAATAGAATACCCACGGCAACGTCATGTCGTTATTAAAACGAATACTGGAAAATATGTACGAGTTGGGCCTGTGCCCCGGATCTAATTGGGTCCTAGTTACGCCTCTGGATAAATAATACACTGAAAAATGGTTCCGAGTGTTGTCCATAACATCAACTTAAGCAGCAGTTTCGAGATGTTGGTATTTCATTAAATGGTCAGATTGCCCTCTCATTTGATCAAAATCAGTTCATTTTTAACACTTCATAACTTTTTATAATTGTCAAAACGTTTCTAACGCCAAAATCATCCCGTCCGTTATTGATTTATTTACTTTCTGCATAATATACCAAACAATACTTTACGTTTAGGTAGGTTTTTATATGGAGGGAATTGGGTACCCTTTTAATATACAGTCACGGAACGGCAGTTGTATATATGTATAAATGTTTAGTTTATATTTAAATCTGAAATAATTTTGGATGTGTTGGATACGGTTTAAATATTTCATGAAAAATAACATTCTAAACACGGCGTGTTTATCAATATTGCATCCTAATATTTTAACGATTTTCTTGGAATTCTTTCTTTCGCACTTATTGACGTCGTTTGTCGGTTATATTACATACAAATCAAAGAAAATAACTTTGACATATGGAAAAATTCCGATGGTATATGAGCGAAAATATGTTTGAAAAGGCAGGCCATTCCGCGTTAATTTCTGAACAGAAAACGAAAGTGTTTTTGGTGAACACACCGATTTATTTTTCAAAATTCAGCAATGGTTGATTTTGAAATACATTTTCCAATAATGTCGTTTCTCGCTTCAAATACTGTAATGTCATATCTATTATTCGCTCTTATAGCATTTGAAAAGTTCACATTAATTTACCCATATCTCAAACTAAATTCTTTCATTTTGTTTTTTTTTTATAATAAAAAGGGGTTTCTCGATTCATCTATCTAAAATATAATCTTATTTTATTCGCTTAAGCTTTATAAAAGGTCTTCATATATAAGAAACAAAGTTGCCTTACTTCTTTATACATAGTAGTAGTAATTGTACTAATTTACTTTTTAGTGCTAGTGCTGTATTGTTAACGGCCTTTGGCAGACCCAATACCACGTCGTTTTAGTCTAAACTTAAAGGAGACAAGTCTCTAATTCAATATCATCCAAAATCTTCGACAATGAAAGCACGAATTTTTTATCAATTTAAATCAACATTAGTGTTGTGATCTTATCGGGAAAGATGGTACACGAATCGTTGAAAAAAAATGCGTTTCGGGCTCATTTTTAGCAAGGGACTTAAAGTACGAGGCTAGACGAGGACGCATATTTTTATCTGGAGACATAGAACATGTAGATTGTGCCGGACGCTCGAGATTTACTTTCGATTGAGACAACAGTCGTATTTCGCCGAACATAACTGGTTTGAAATGAGAGTAAATACGGTAATGATTGAATGTATATCAGTTTATATTCACTCACATTACATTTAGACGGAGAGATATAATTTCTGTTTGTCAAGTACCGAGAACAAATTGCAAAAGAATTTAATTCACTGAAATCTAGTAAAGGGATGTCTTAAGGACTCCCAACTCAAAATTGTCCGCTTAAACCCTGTAGCGATTTTCATAATTAGCATAAATCCAAGATGGCCGCCAATTGGACCTTTTTGGCCTCCATATCTTGGAAACGGCTGGTTTTAGAGCAAATAAATGTGTATCATTAGACACAAAAGTGATACAAACAAATCGGAAACAAAGGTTATCACGACGCCAGCAGGTCATTGTGTCACGTCATGACGGCATTGTGACGTAATGACGTCACATTGACGTTATTTTGACGTTAAAACACTTAAAAGTCCGGTAGAACTTTGGCTGAACCTGGAATTGTTTACAATTTTTTATGATTGATTTTAGTAGCCTGTGGTGTCTTGTTTAGGTATCTGCCGGTTGAACCTGGGTCACCTTTGAATGTTTTGAGAAATTCAAGATGGCGTCCAAGACGGCCGTCATTTCAAATAATCCCACCATCTTGAATTTCTGAAACGCTCAAGGATGACCGAAGTTAACCCGGCCGATTCCGAAAGAGGCACCACAGCAAACGTAACTAACGTGACGAAATTTATGACGTAAACAGTGACTGGCCATTTGCTCAGTAATCCCAGCCAGAATTTGGCAATTTTGTTAAAATTGCCATAAAGATTTAAATTTTTGTTTAGAACTGAAATAAATCAACTATTAGTCAATCCCCATGATAAAAAACATTAAAATAATTGATTGTGTATATCTGAAATAGACCCGACCGAAGCACAAAAAAAATCCAAGATGTCAGCGCCCATGAGCGAAAAGTTTCGGGACGCTATACATTTTCAAAGTCGAAGTTAGGAGTTACAAACTTAAATTTGAAGGAAAAACAAGTGGATGGATTACATGCTTGTTATGAAGGTCACGACTGTGAAGCTGTGTTACCGACATGTTATGGAAAGAGTCTGATTTTTCAAATTCTCTCATGCATATTACATAAGAAATACAAGGAAGAGTGAAGCCATGATTGTCATTGTTAGTGCGTTGACCTCAAACTTGCGACGTATAGACCACGTGATATGAAAACATGTCGATTGACTGCCTCGGGGATCACTTCTCCGCAGGTAGCGTGTCTCAGATGTTCAGAATGGCAACACAGACTTCTAAAATCAATCCTAAAAAAAACTCTGTAGACCATTTCCAGGTGCACTCGAAATATTGGGTTTGACGACCGTACTGACTGTTTTGGTACCGAATAAGTGGATTTGACCGGAGAGTTCTGATGTCTTAAATAACTCAGAATAAGCGGACTGAGAACTAGTTTGTTTTTGTGACTGACTCGACCAGAATCCAATCTAAAGAGTAAAAAAATGTCTGCACTGTACATGCACATGAGCATTAGGGATGACCGAAATGCCCAACTCGTGAAGCTGAGCAGCCTGATTGATTACATTCGACCCCTTGGTGGTGAGGTTGACAATGTCCCCACCATTATTTAGGTTACTGCCGCAAATTATGCACGTATCCATGGCGAAAAACAGCTATTTTCACAAAATTAACAAAAAAAGTGTCAAATAAAATAAAACCAAGTACGAACAATCCAATCCATTACACAAAATTCGAAGTCCTAAAAAAAACGGTACAGGCAAAATAGTGTGATCAGCATATGGACTGTTCATCGTGTACAGAATACACGACAAACCGTGGTAACAGGTGTCCGGAAGAGTACGTCTACCCTGCCCGGCGCCATACATGCCCAGCTCTTTGGTAAATGAAGGACGACGTAGAGCAAGAACAGGGTAGAGGGATATCATATAATTATTATGCATTGTTGTTAGATAATGCGTTTCTGTAATTAAATATTTTGGATGGAATGGGTTTAGTATAAGTCTAAGATATCTAGAAACAGTAAGAGTTTTGAAGTAAAGAGAGATGTGTGCTGTGATGTAATATTTGACCTAACCCGATAGCATCGCTGCCTTTATTACCAAATTTCAGTTATATAAAAGAACTGTTGGTGGCGTTATACGCATCAGACTCAATCACAATGTCCCAACGACGGTGGGCAATGTCAAGCACAATAGATACAGCCCTGTATTCAGTGGATGCAGGATCAGTACAATTTGAATCCAAACATTCAGATTTGAGCAATTTCAAAATAGTATGTGGAATCGAATATAATTTAGTGCGGATATGGTGTGGCCCTAGTGGTTCTTGGATAATTTCCAAAAGGGCATCAGGTGAAATAGTGCTTCACGCTTGGGTGGTGTGTAGCGACGATGTCCATGACTGTGTTTTCGACGAAGAAATTTTGGGAATAAAATCATGACATTAACATTGCTACTCGCAGGGCTAGAAAAATTTCCAATACTAGCTTGGGGAAACAAGACTGGATTGCAAGCCAATCTCAAGACCTTAACAACATCCCCACCATTATTTAAATTATTGCTGCCAATTATGCATGTATCCATTGCAAAATACAGCTCTATTCACAAAATTAGCAACAATAAGTTTCAACTATCTGTGGGAAACCCAGATTGAATTCCAAGCCAATCTCAAGAGCTTGACAACATCCCCACCATTATTTAGGTTATTGTCGCAAATTATGCATGTATATCCATGGCGAATTACGACTCTTTTCACAAAATTGGCAAAAGAAAGTTTCAAATATCTGGATAAAACCAAGACTAAATTCCAAGCCAATCACCAAATTGGATTCCAGTCCAATCAGTCAGTGTCACAAAAACAAAGTAGATCACAAACCCGCTTATTAGAACTCAAGTCAACCCCGCGTATTCGGTATAAAAGCAGTGTTTTGACGTCAAATAACCGCAGTGCGACGTCATGACGTCACTGGGACGTCAGGAAGTAGCACCATGACTTGCTGACGTTGAGATAATTTTCTTTTCCGATTCGTTGATATTACCTATGTATCTAATGATAATACATCTATTGCTCTAATACGAGCCGTTTCCAAGATATGGAGGCCAGAAAGTCCAATTGGCGGCCATCTTGGATTTATGCTAATTATGAAAAACGCTACGATAATAACACCACAACCTAATGAATGATTTCAGTGTATTCCCCCCCCCCCCCCCAAAAAAAAAACAACAACATACGGTTAGCCACCAAAATTATCATCGTAGTCAAAATATAATGGGGGGGGGGGGGTATAGGGGATTATTTGAAATGACGGCCGTCTTGGACGCCATCTTGAATTTCTCAAACACTCAAGGGTGACCCAGGTTCAACCGGCACCACAGGCTATTAAAAGACACCACAGGCTACAAAAATCAATCATAAAAAAAAATTGTATACAATTTCAGGTTCAGCCAAAGTTCTGCCGGACTTTTAAGTGTTTTAATGTCAAAATAACGTCACAATGCCGTCATGACGTGACACCATGACCTGCGGGTGTGGTGATTACCTTTGTTTCCGATTTGTTTGTATCACTTTTGTATCTAATAATATACATTTATTTGCTCCAAAACTAGCTGTTTCCAAGATATGGAGGCCAAAAAGGTCCAATTGGCGGCCATCTTGGATTTTGAGTTGTGAGTCCTTTAGACATCCCTTTACTAGATTCCAGTGAAATAAATTCTTTTGCAATTTGTTCTCGGTAGTTTATTATTTCTCTCCGTCTAATTATTATATGTCAAATTCTAGGTCCCAAATATTAGCGATTTAACTCCCTTAAAATAATGTGTAACGAGTCCATGTGTATTGTTTCGAAATTTTTAAAAAATCTATTTAAACTGAACATACTCACACCAAGTGAAATACCAGGTATATTTATTTCTAAATGAAACATCGGTATACCAGGAGCAGTATAGGAATTATTATAGACCATAAACGAGTGAGAAACGTCGTCTGCTACATACATCTCACGAATTATATCGTTTATCTTACCCCGCTAAATTACAAAATAGTGTACATTTCCTCTCACTTTCAAATATTTAACCAATGATAAAACAAAAAATAACAACTGTCATTTTATGAGTCGTACATGTGGTTAAGTGTTTTTCCAGAAATCTATCTGTATCTGTGCTTGAATCTTTATTAATAAATGAAATGGAATGGGGTTTAAAGTCCTACTGTTCTGCACCGACTGTGATAATGAAGACAAGTATACGCCGTACAATGTGCTATGAGAAAAAGTTTGCCCTGACATGTTGACCAGTAAACAAGGAGCCCGGGGGAAGGGGGTCGACGCCCACGTGGAGGGTAGTGTATAATCCGAAGATCGAAAATCGCAGACCTGTATAATCCGAAGATCGCAGACCTCAACTATATTCCGCAGACCCCCTATACTATATTCCGCAGACCCCAACTATAATCCGCAGACCCCCTATACTATATTCCGCAGACCCCAACTATAATCCGCAGACCCCCTATACTATATTCCGCAGACCCCAACTATAATCCGCAGACCCCCTATACTATATTCCGCAGACCCCAACTATAATCCGCAGACCCCCTATACTATATTCCGCAGACCCCAACTATAATCCGCAGACCCCCTATACTATATTCCGCAGACCCCCTTTAAAGCTTCAATTTTTTTAATTTTTCACACTTTCAGAATTCCTAATACAATGTTGCAAGGTCACAGTAATTTGACTTTATGTCCAAAGCTTTGAATTTGATTGATCTTTAACTTCAAAGGACTGACTCGGCATTACTATAACGAAAATTTCATCAGATGGTTCATATATTGCCCTTATTCACTGGGCTATATAGAATATTAGCCCCTTTCACACACTCTGTCCATGTATTACATAAATTAAATGATATATTCTTCAGTTGTAAATTTGATTCTCTTGAGAGAGGGTTTACAATATTTCTTCTTATGTTTAGAATACCTGCCCGAATTTCTGTAAAGGAGGATAAGAATCTTAGTAAATTTTCAAATTTTAAATGGAAAGACATTTCAAATTTAGAAGAAATTGGGAGTGGTGCCTTTGGCACAGTGTTTAAAGCATGGCATGACGAGAACGTTGTTGTTGTAAAAAAAGTTATCGGGGAAGGCGAATTCTACAAAAGTCGAGTTTTAAAAGAGTGTTCTTTGTTGGATTCCTTCAAACATCAGGTAGTGTATAATCCGAAGATCGAAGATCGCAGACCTGATGTTTGAACCTGATAACCGAAATTATTATAATATAAAAACTAGAAATAACCGAACATATTATAATATAAAAAAAACTAGAAAGCAATTAAATATCAAGGGAGATAATAGGCATGTGCTTCCTTTAGGACTCTTTTTTTCAGAGATTATTAAGTTATATATAAATTATTGTAAACAAGACAGAAAGTGTAGCAGAATGATAATGCATCACTTCCTGTTTTTAAAAGCATGAAAAACAAATGAGCAAACAAATTTTGCAACTGGAGAGAGTGGGTCAAACTTGACAGCGAAGAAGAATGGTAGACTGTTGGCGAATAAGGCAGGGTACAAAATATTATTTCGAATGGTTTCATGTTTTGTACATTCCATTAGAAAATGAAACTCATCCTCCACAATATTGCTAGTGCGGTGTCTACAAATTATGTCTTTTTCGTCAATGTTATGGTAACGACCTCTCTCTATTTGAAGTTGGTGAGAGCTAAGGCGGAGGAATGTCATTAAACATTTATACTGTTTATTAGATACCGACAGGGGATATGCTGGCGGCTTAGAAAAGTTTTTTCATAAAAGTGCTGTATGTTCTAAGTTTTGGCTTATGGTTGGAATTGGTATCAGTCGTATTACAGGTATTTGAATAAAATGAGTTGAATTTGGATTCCAGCAAGGATTTTATATTATATTTTGAAAGATTATTGATATTAATGTCATACTTATTTATTATTTTAAGGATCGCGACGGACCAGAAAAGTTTGGGTAATTTCAGAGCAATTTTAACATCTTCGTGAAATGCTGCAGTCAAGATAGTGTGGGAATGAGAAGGATAAGATTTAGATCATTCAGTCGTTTATAATATAACAGCATTTTTTGGTACACAGTGAAGTGAGGAGGAAAATGTCCAAGTTCAGACAGGCAGCCAATATTTGACGTTTTAGGGGGCTGCATTAGGATTGATTTAGCGGTTTTCTTTGTCATTGAATTTGATCCGATTCTGTTCCAGGTTTTTGTTCTTGCTATGAGCAATTTGAGATCCCCAGAGTTCCGAGGCATATGTAGCTATTGGTTTAACAATTGCTTTATATACTTTTGGTAAAACTTCAGTAGATTAATCATCACTGCCACAAATTTTATTGCGTAAACTGAACCAGGCCCTTCTTGCTTAAGTCAGCCATAGCTGTTTTATATGAGCCATTTTATGTAAAATTAACTCCTAAATATTGGTATGAAGAGACATGATCTATTTTGTTATTGCCAATACAAAAAAAATGACAGTTTTACTTTTATTACATTTTTTTGTTAAAGAAGAACATAGCTTTAAATTTTTGAAGGTTAACATTTAACTTCCAATGCTTACAGAATTGGTTAAGTTTATTTAAACTGTTCTGCAACCCATTGGGGGAAGTTGACATAATTACAAGGTCATCCGCAAATAATAGATGGGATACGTTACAGCTTTCCAGAGTCGGAGCGTCATTATTTTCGTTATGTAGGTAGGACATTTATATATGCATTGAAGAGAGTTTGACCCAGGACACATCCTTGTTTTACTCCTGCATTTGAACTAATAGGGAGAGACATACTATTGGTTTTTATTAGATATTTAGTATTTTCATACATGGACTTAATAAGTTGTAATACATTGCCATTGATATTATGTCGTAACAGTTTTAATAGTAGTCCCTTCCGCCAAATAGTGTCGAAAGCCTCGGTAAAATCATTAAAACTGAGGTAAATATTTCTGTTAAGACATTTGTATTTATTTTATATGGTTTTAAGAATAAACATATTGTCAGACGTTTTAAAATATTTCCGAAATCCACTCTGAGCATTGTCTAACAATTTATTATCCTCAAGATGATCCTGGCATTTATTATTGATAAAAAAAAACACTTACTGAGACAACTGGCCAGCGCAATGACTCTATAATTATTTGGGTCTTTTTTATCACCTTTTTTTGTGAATTGGGACAATAAATGACTTACCCATTCATTGGGAAATACACCTGAGAAAAGAAAAAGGTTAAAATATTTTAAATAGTTGTCAATCATAATGTTGAGCGATGCAATTAGAATTTCATTAATAATTAGGTCGGGACCACTGGATTTGTTTCTTTTAAGGTTTCTAAATGCGGAACGAACTTCAGAGGCAGTGATTTCTTTATTTAAATCTGTATTTAATTTTAAATTTTTTAGTTCATTTTCGAACTGTATATTTAATTTATTATCATCTCATAATGTGGTATCCTCCCTAACATTAAATAAAGAAGTGAAATGTTCTTCCCAATTTTTGAGAGAGATGTCTTCATTATTTTTAATATTGTCTTTAATAAGGGAATTTACAAGTGACCAATATCCTTTAGGATGATTAGTTTGCAGATCATTTATTTGTTGAGAATTTGATATTTAGTTTCACGACTCTTGAATTTGTACTTATTTTCTCCTATAAGGTATCAATGCATGCATATCTGGTATCATCATAATGTATAAGTCAGTCGGTTATCTGCCAGGTGGGTGTGGTATTCCTTGCCTTCAACTAGGCTAGATTGGTTCAAAAGTGTGCCACAAGAAAATCGTACAGCAGTGCATCGTACAACTTAAGGTATTACAGAACAATCTGACAGATATTTCTAGTGATGGGGTACCCAAGACAAAGCTGTCATCTGTAATGGAACTAAATCGCTAATGTTTGGGACCTAGGAATTGACCCCAATGTGTCGCAACGCATATAATAATGGAATATGAATGTATATTATAGTTTAGGTTTTTTTTAAATATGTATCTAAACGTAAGCATGCAGCATATATGCTTCATAACAGTAAGCTTATTTCGTGTCTTGGTCCTTGTTTGTGATTGGTGAAAAATGATACAACCCACATACGAGTTACATTGAATATCTATCTATCACCAGTGTATTCTTGATTATGGGTTTTATGCATCATTTTTCGAGTGTAATTGTTCCTCCTTGAACTATTCTCCCCACCCCCATCAATTACTCTCTGTTGTCACCTATGTGGTATACTACAGTATTCCACTTGCATCGGTTCTTTATGTCACGTCAGTTTAGAGATATATTAGCGAGAGAGAGAGAAATGGGGTTAAACGTCCACTCAACACAACTAGGTCATTTCGGGACTAACATATGGTTTTCAATTTTATTTCAATAATTCGCTTGTGCGTAGGGGTCTTTAGCAGTGGGAGGAAACCGGAGTGTCCGGAGGAAAACCACGAGGTTGAGAAGGCGCCCCTTTCTCCATGCCACATACGCTCACACCAGGGCTCGAAACCACAGCCGCAAGCATGTGGCCACTAGGCCATCCCAACCCCCATGATATATTAGTAAACAAAATTGTAAGGAACATGTTTTATGCAGAAAATTTCGAACATTAAATTGATGTCATGATTGAAATATCGAAAGTTCAAATTCGTTAAATAAGAGATCCGGGTTGTTCGTACATGGTGTCAGTTATCGTCGAACCCAAAAATAACCTCGACTAGTATTTTAGATATGAGACTATTTGACGAATAAAAAAACAATATACTCTCCAAAACAAGAACCGCAATGTGGCATTTGGTCGTCGGTATACCATCGCCTCGTTGCAACAGAAACCGCGACACGTCGCTAAACCAAACTGTTCTTTGGTGTTGCTGTGGCCACAACCCACAGTGTATTATAAGCTATTATTAGCGGACAGAGTATTTCATTGAAGTTGAAGTTTGAAGGAGGACCGAGCCACACAAACCTCCTGCGGACAAGACACATCATACACTACAGTCACAGAGACATTTATAAAAAAAACCTATAGGCATATATTAAGAGAGTGGGTCCTGGGACAAGCCGTAGGGTGTCCATTGTGCTGTAAAGTCCCTGGACTGTAATGATACAGGCTTCTCTAAAAATGACACAAACTCACAACAAACAAAAGCTGACCGCCAGACGATTAATGATTGATTATGGCTTTCAGTCCGACTTTGATTTTCTTCTCCCTCTTTTTTTTTGTACCAGCAATAATCGAAAATCCTCCATTGTTAGTATAAATGACTCATTTAACGAGCTGTCCTTCGCATTTTTTAATCAAAAAAAAAATGAAACAGTAAAGAATTGATGATCTTGACAGCTGTCAGAATTGAAGGTGAAATTATTTTTTTATTTTTTAATTGTCAGGTTTCCAAGTGCTGAAAAAAACCCAAATCTTCTGCGTGTGTGAATTCGCAACTGTAAGAGAATGGAACAACCGTCTAAGTACAGCCTTGTGTGCAGTAAGCATTTTAAAGATGCTTGTTTTGACCGAACTGGCCAAATAACACGCCTGAGACAAGGAGTAGCCCCCACTATTTTCAATCTGCCTCCTCATTTACAGGTATAACCACAGGAATCTGACCTTCTATCCATATATTATATGCATACACAATGTCGTACCAGACAATATATAATGCCTTTGAAGACTCGATTTTACATGCTATCGCTTCGGCTCGGTTTTCTTTAACAATTCGTAATGTCAGGCAATCAAACCTCAGTCGATTCACTCGGGTATGTTTTTTCTTTAATCCAGTCGTTTTATTTTGCAACAATACTCCCACAAAACGATATCATAGCCACTTGTTTCCAGGTGTCATCCTGTTCGTTGGCAGTCCATTCAGAACAAAGAAAACAGTAGCCCAAACTCATCTATTTATATCAACTAAAAAAATCCAACGAAGTCCAATGAAAGAAGAATATTTTTTTTAAGCCATCCCTTCCTTTGTTCTAAATAGGTTGTCAGTTGGGTCGGTCGAATAGGTCGCTTGCCGAATAGGTGCCAATTTGTGTTCGGTGTCTTGTGTGACTTCAGCGCATGGAGTCGAGGACAAACGTCAACGGGCGAATAGAAATAAGTGCCAGAAAAAAATTACATAATTGCCAGAGACGAGAACAAAGATCAAAACAAACTTGTCAAGTTCTGGTGCATGATCTATTATATGAAAAAATACGATCAATATGGAATTACGCTCTAAGATAGATTCGTATAGAGGTATTTATTTTTGCAATATTGATTTACGCTCTAAACTAGATTCATATGGAGGTATTTGTCTGTTTACGCAGTCTCAAAGTTTTAATATCGCTGTTGTCTTGAGGTCTGGAGCCTGTTTCAGAAATTTTAACTAATATAAAAAAAAATCCACATTTTAGTCAATTGTTTAGATAATATTAGATCGAGTTTAGTGCTTAGCTACTGGTTGCCGTACATATCACCGTAGCCAACCTGATAACTCAGTTTTGACATAATTCTTAGCCTAAAAGGAGTATGAAAAGGCTATTAATTAATATTTTATTGTTCTGTAAGTGCCACATTTTAAAAGATCCCCACAAATAATAGATTTACACCCAAAATGTAAAACATTAAGCTGCAAAAGACAAATCTACAGCACATCAATTTTGGGGTGTGGACTCATTTGGAAAAACAGTCATAGGATTACATGTTTGGTCAAAAACAAAAAGTCTTAGAAATCCTTGAAATCTTATATGTAACTATTTGTTTGTGGAAAATAAAATGCCCGGTTACAATTCAAGCACAAAATCCAATTACTGTAAATTTGGAGTCAATATATGTTCAATTGGGTATCCAAATATCTTGTTCAAGAAAAGTGGTGGGGTGGGGAGGGTGAGTCTGTCTGAATGAAATGAAGACAGCGAAATTTCCTTGGAAAAACATAGATTTTATTTTCTCGAGAAGGGAAATGCAACAATTTCAAGTTTTAAAAGATTAAAATTGTGTTAAGTCAGAGAAACACAGCAGCAAAATGCAGTTCACTCATGGTTTGAAAATTCTAACATACCTCAGCAGTACATAATTAGTCTAAATTTCTTAATTTTTAAATTTCTGACAAACACATGGATACTTTTTCAATATCTGACAAACACGTGGATCTTTTCCAAGTTATATAACAAAAGAAATAAAAACATGCAACACAATTTGTTGCATTTTACAACAGATGAAGAATAAAAAATTTGACAGCAGTATTGGGGGTAATCTGTAGATTTTCAAGCAAGTTTTTATGATTTTTAGGCAAAATTGAGTGAATTTTTAGTACTTTCTTCCCGTGTAACATTTATGATGCATAAAAAAGAAAAAATTATACATTAAAATATTTTTCACTAATTTTGAAAAGTAAATAAACACTGAAAATCACAAAATTTGGACTAAAATCAATGTTAATTCTGGCCTCTAGTTAGAGGGAGAGCATCGGCGCATAAAATAATTGGAAAAGCTCTTCCTAATATATGTGAAGTAATGGCAATTTTGCCAGAACAAAAGACGATTAAAATTCAGTTATTGCAGTATTCAAGTGGCCAGCGACAGCCACCTAAACAGAAATAAATACACCGATATCAACAGGAAGATTGAAGATTCGAAACATAGATATGATCAAGGAAGAAATAATATGTTAGATATTTTGACTATGTGAGACACTTTATGCGTGCAAAAACGTTAAAAATATGTGTTATGTTATATGTTAAAGTTTGTTATAAATCATTAAAAAATAAATACTCCCAAAATTATCTGTTTAATAAGTTTCATCAGCTTGGGTCTGTTGTTCTTGGCCACTCACCCCTACCAAAATATGCCACCTAGAACTTGGTGAGTCGGCGATATGGGAATGAACCTTGATCAGGTTTTCTATTTCTATATTGCTTGTATCGGGTTGGCTGTGAAGTTTTATTCTCCAATTCAACTGTGTTAAAAACAGTTACCAATATGTTTATCCATGATCATCATTGGGACATTTAACAGAATTTTAGAATAGGCTGTGTAATTTACACGCCTATAAGGTTACACAAGCGACAGTCTGTTACTATGATTTTGATTACTAATCACAAAGCAGAATTATTTCATATGATCAAGAAAAGGTATAAAAATGATAAAAACAAATTCCAGTGTCATATTTCACCGCTGGTAACAGCCTATACTAAAACACAAATATTATGAATCATCAACAGTGCCACGGCCACTAACGTTACAACCAACTAACGTAGAAACTTCCAATATGGTACTCTATTCTACCGGAAGTCAGTAGCTAATAGTCTATAGATGATATCTATGTGGGGTCACTCTTGTTTTGCCTGAGCTTGGGCGGTAACGTGTTGAACTTTGCTGTCGGTACCTATCCAAAAGGCAATATTTGGAACTCGGGGATAAAAATTCAGCAGCCTGGCTACATTCGTCTGGGATTCACCGGCTTGTAATCGACCGATAGCGTTGTTGCGTTGGTCTTCGTTCAGATGTGGTTTCACTTGGTTCGTTGAGTGTTTACATTTGCAACTGATTTGGAAACCGAGAACCCCGGGATTTTAAAGGCCCTCGATTTAGGTTCCATGCGAAGATCTTAACTTCATGTGCCTTGGCGCAATAAAGCGAAAAGAAAGTTCGGAAAAAAGGATGACCAATCACAATTTTAAAACCAATAATGAATTCATTTTGTCTTTCGTTCAAATAAAAAAAATGATTAAAAAATGGGCTTTGCGTTTCTGTTTTTGAAGAGTATATTAAGGCAGATTACTTAAAACCATATATTTTCTATATTTGTTTTTATAAAATCGATAAACCAGTAATGATTACCCGTGTAATGTACTTATAATGCATCATTAGCTTTAGTAAATGAAACCCATTTCAAAGTTTATGTCAATATGCATGAGATTCCATGTTTAAATTCCGTTGCATATGTTTTATCAAAATGAATTCATGCTGCTGATCTTATCAAGAATAACAATTTTTTTAAAAATAATAAAGAACGTTCTCCAACCGTATTCTCAGCCACGGATTAAGGTCAATCAGTGTTTAGTTATTCTTTACGCCTTCACAGTTATTTAACCGTAATAAACGTTCGACAATTCAAGAGTAGATAAGGGTTGAACCGCGCATGACAAAACGTAACCATTTTTCAAAGGACCATTTCCAGTAAAAGTTAAATTGCGATTTAATTCAGAATATATCCCCACAGAATATATTATGTAACGATCGAAGATTGTCTGGCTCATCGTTAGTCTCTAATGATACCGAAATTCTAATTTGTTTTGGCAATAGCGCACATAATGGTTAATTTTCAGAATATCAGGCCATAAAAGGCATATATATATACAGTAGAAAATGTTAGCCATTCGAATGGATCAGGAGGGGTATCTCGCCATTGAAGACGGTGTGTTGTTAAAGAGACACTACTCTTACACATAACTAATGTTTAGACAAAACATAATCAGATAAGGACTACTTGTCGTTAATTGTTAACTGCCAGCATGTGAGACATCCATATGACTACGGCATGTGATACAATTTCCTTTACCAGGGCCTCCTGGTTAGTGAGCCAATGCACTACCCATTGAGCTACCGTTGATTCACAGAAGCAGTAACAATGACCAGTATAGAGAACACGTAGTATATAAAGACATTTTACAAAGAATAGCTATATGTACTAGTTTAGTATAAATAGGATATTAACCTACCCGAGGTTGATATGTTATAGAACCCGCGGGCAAAGCCCAGGGGTTCTCTAACATATCAAACCGAGGGAGAGAAGGTTTATATCTGACATATACAACGGCCACCCTTAAATTAAATGGACTTTTTCATTAGAAGGCAGTAACGATTGGATAACTGCTCAGTAGTTTCTGTCAAATAACCAACATTACCGAATTAATCACGTACAATTAAGGGAAGGTGTTTTTGTTTACACATCGCCACTTTGAAGTACACGTATTAAATTACAAGCAAAAACAAAATGGTTAGTCCGACGAATAATCAATCCCTTTTAGCCAACATATTGACGATGGAATTAATGTGAATGCAACTATCGAAGAGGATCTATCTATCCAAGGCCTAAAGAAAATTTGGATCAAAAGACATTCTTTTCCAATAATTCTGACAGTGAAACATGATTGAAGGTTTCGCTATGTTTAGACAGAAAGATTTGACCCACTGTTTTAAGTTTGTTTTTTTTAAAAACAATGTTTTAAGTAGACTGTACCCAAAAACACTTTTTAAAGTAACTCTTGGGCGATAAATACTTTCAAGTCGAGGAATGTGTGAAAGATATCTTAGACATGGGTGAATATGGATAACCGATTTAAATAAGCCGATAAAAACGCCGTCTATTTTGGTCTTGAATGTTACAAACTGTGTCATAATAATTTTTTAATTGTCAAAAGAATAAAAATATATTTCTGTGTTTTTTGTATTATTTTGATCATCAGCGGTTGACATGAGCCGAATATTTCGATCTGAGATGACGTCATTGGCGGTTGATATAAAATATCAATCTGTCCTGACGTCACAAGCGGTTGATATGAACAAATATATCAACTCCTGATGACGTCATGACAGGTTGTTATGAGATATAACTGCTATGGACATCAAAGAAAAAACTATATACCGCCAGCTGTATATGTAATAGTTATATACCTTGTTTTCAAGGGGTATGGGTTAATACAGTCTCTTTTTTGAGTGAGGCTCCGAGATTGACTGTTTCTTTTTTGAGTTCGCCTCGGAGATCTCCACTCTAAAAAGAGACGGTGTATCAACCCATACATCGAGAATACAAGGTATATAACTGACTTATACAAAATACTTTTTCATTTCACAAATTTATCAAGGTTTTCCATTAAGGGTCCCTCAATTATCTCATCGCAAACGCCTTTTTCTACTCAGGTAAATGATTTCAGTACAATTCACGTACATTTCACGGTTTAAACCCGGTCAGACAAATGTTCATAACAAGGATATTGATTGGTTGAGAAAAGCAAACGTCATCTAATCATTTTGCACAATAGCCATTTCGTGTTGTTTTGTCAACATCAGGGCCGCCTTCGGGTCGTCCAAATGTTAAACCACTGCTCGACTAGGTCTCGACCATGCGCACTCATTCATTAAGTTACAATTTGATATGCGCAAATACGGAAAGGAATAAAGATCTTTAGGTTATAAACGTGCATGTCAAATTTCATCAAAACCGTATTATGCCGTCGCCTCTGTCCGTCTGGACGTCCACAATTGGTTGTGGACTCTCTACAGGTCACAATTCTTATCCGATTTTTACGAAACTTGAAATATAGGTTAATCCCCAACAGAGCTCGACTGCTTTCGATATTGGCATGTATCGGATCACAACTTCATGGATTATGGCCTCTGGTTGTACGAAAAATCGCGTTTTTAGGCTTGTGGACCCTATAGAGATCACAATTATGAACCGATTTTGATATTTATAACTCAAAGATCTTGGTTCCTCTCGATATTGGCGCCCATCGTAACGTAACTTCCTGAATTATCGCCCCTGATTGTCCAAAAATCGCCTATGGTACCTCTGGAGGTCACAATTATTATCCGATTTAATAAAACGTTCGATTATATCACCGTTACACCCTAAGGAAGGTTGAGTTCAAATCGGACATAATTGCCAGACAAAATGGCCGTCGTGTGTACGTGAATAGTGTAAAAATATGGTATATCAATGTTGTGGACCCTGTAGAGGTCACAATTTGAATCCGATTTTAATGAAACTTGAAGTGCATGTTTATAACCTTAAGATCTTTTTTTTTAAAAAAACGTTTGATTTTATCACCGTTACACACTAAGGAAGGTTGGGTTCGAATTTTATGAAAATCGTACCAAAATTGACGGACATAATGGCTGCCGTTTGTACGCAAATATTGAAAAAAATATGGTATATCAAGGTTGTGGACCCTATAGAGGTCACAATTTTGAACCAATTTTGATGCAACTAGACGTGCATATTTATAACCCAGAAGATCTTGGTTCCATTCCATATTTTCGCCCATAGGAACTAACTTCCTGAAAAATCGCCCCCGATTGTCCGAAAAATCGCCTATTTTAGCTTGTGGTCCCTCTGGAGGTCACAATTAGTATCCGATTTAAAATAAAACGTCTGACTATATCACCGTTACACCCTACGGAAGGTTGAGTTCGAATTTAATGAATTGTGGCCTTTGATTGTGGGGAAAAATTACTTTCGGTATTGCTTGTTCTCTATCCATCTCTCGAAAATGTGTGCGTATCCTGTCTGGCTTTGCCAGCCTATCTTTGTTTTATTCACATTCTAATTAACCAGTGAACACCATTTATTTTCATGTTTAACTTTATTTCATAGAAATAAAAATAATTGAAAAAATGCCAAAACGTCACATTTTGTTCAAACTTTGATAGAAGGTAGCACCCTCGAAAAAAATTTGTATTCTTTTATTTATTTATTTTAATTTTGTTCTCACCAATTTCATCATAAATTAAATGGTAGCCCCTTAACTTTTCAAAATTTTGCAAAATAAGGACCACCCTAGGCCACGTGATTGTCAAAATTTGTCAACCTTTACCCCCTTCAACATATTATGATGGTTTAGCTCATGGCGTGACATGTGGAATGTTGTGAATATTGTTTTCAAATTAAATGAAATGCACTTTCACTATTGATGAGATCTGTGTTTAAAAGATTCCATTAATTTATTAATCCACTAATATCTCAATGTACATTGTATTTATGCGACATATACAGAATTTACACTTACACGAGAACATACTAGATCATAGTACCCTGGTAGTCTGGAGGCTCAGTGCGGTGGGGGTGTCCACCAAATGGGCAAAAAACCAGACCCAACTTTTCTAGAGTAAAATTTTTCGTAGAATACGATGCCGATTGGTAATCAGTCCGCCGTTGGGGCGTTTTCGAGATATTCGGGGTCAAAGGTCAAATGAGGTCATTTGCACTGAAAGTGAATGCGCAACCATTCTTGTATCATGAAAATATGCTGAAAATGATCGAAAGTTATCACTCTTTCAATAAAAACTGAAACTTGCTACATTCGCCTTTAGACTTTTTGACGCCAGAGGTCAAAAGGTGAAATGTTCCGATTTTGCCCCTGGAAGATTTAAAGCAATGAATTGTCAGCATAAAATATAAAAACTTTTTAATAATAGGGACATTAAAAATGTATCTTTAGGTGGTCTTGGCACATAACTTTTACTTTGAAACGTCGAAAAAGATCTTGCATAACCAGCATAACAGAACCAAAACGCTTCAAAACCTGTTTAAAAAATACGTAAAAACTGTCAAATCAAAATCTCTCCGAATTAGTTTTACAACGAATGCTATACATAATGATACTAGTTGTCAAAAAAACATATGGAAAAGTTTCATAGTTGGATTCCAGCCTGCAGGCCGCGTCACAAAGGCAGTCAAACATTTCCCCAGTCAAATTTACCAATACGACGTTTATATACCGTGAGCTATTATGTACAATGCGTCCGTTGGTTTTATCTGTGTCTATAATCCGGCGAAATTCGTGAAAACTCAAAAAAAAATTGCAAACATTTAATCTCGTGGTCAGATACGTGTTTTTCAGTCACAGATTAACGTCGGTTTTCTCAGATTGGGATACCTAGAAATCCACGCGGCCTGCAGGCTGGAGCCTAGCCATGAAACTATTCAATTACTTTTCGGACAACTAGCTTCATTATATATAACGATCAGTGTTATATTTAATCGGGGAAGTTTTGTTTTGACAGTTTTTGAGTATTTTTGAAACAGGTTTCGAAATCTGTTGGTTCTGTTATGTAAGATCCTTTTCGACGTTCCAAAGTAAATGTACGGTGCTAAGACCACATAAAGATAAGTTTTGAATGCTCCTACTATTAACTAGAACAGGTTTCGCTTTAGTAGTTTTTAAATTTTACGCTGACTTTGTATTGCTTAAAGGCGTCCTAGTGATTATTCAGAAAATTTCACCTTTGACCCCCGGCGTCACAAATACTAAAGGTGAATTTAGCAAGTTGACATTTTTATTGAAAGAGTGATAACTTTCGATCATTTTCACATATTTTCATGATATAAGAATGGTTGCGCATTAACTTTCAGTGCAAATGACCTCATTAGACCTTCGACCTTGAATATCTCGAAAACGCCCCAACGACGGACTGATCACCACTCGGCATCGTATTCTACGCAAAATTTTACTCTAGAAAAGTTGGGTCGGGTTTTGTGCCCATTTGGTGGACACCCCCCCCCCTCACTGAGCCTCCGGTCTATAGGTACTTCCCATCGATTTTTCTTTTGCGTGAGATAAAATAAAACAAAGTACGAACAATCTAAACCATTACTTAGACAAAGTCCTAAAAAACGGTATAGGCAAAATAGTGTAATCAGCAAACGGACTGTTCACCATGTACAAAATACACAACATTACTAAAGATAACTGAAACTTACCTTATCTGCGTCTGTTATGTTATAAAGAAAGTGCTTTATCTCACCAATTGTTATCTTCTAATATGCATAGGAAACCTGACCTCCAATGCACACCAACGAAAAGTATGTAGCCGATTCACTTAATGTAAGAAAACCCGTTTTTATACAGGGCTAATATTTTCTTGCACTCGAATTTCTATTCAGTTATATTGTAATATCCATTGCTACACCGCTTAATATTAGTTGACATAAGATATGCGCTGTCTCATTCAACACACACACGATTATCGTATCGAATGGGGTAACAATGAGTGACGTTTAGTGTAAGCATGTTCGTCAGTAAGAGTACATGCTTACATCAGAATACATTCACCTATGCGTCTATTAACAATGATGGTTTACAGTAGCTGTGAAGTTGCTTCTATTCAACCATCAATATTGGTTAAAGGAATCAATAGAGTTTGACATTGCGTCAACACAATAATTCGGTCATTTTGAGGCTAACATGTAGTAATATCTATGTTTATAGTTGAGGAGACGCTTGTCCGAATAGTGACTTTTCCACCGTCCCATCGGAACGACTAGGCACAATATCCTTGTCAGTGCCACTAATTACACCATCACCGCGATCTCCACATTTATCTGTAATTAAAGTTTGTAACAAAATCAACCAATGATAGAAGAGCACATTAGTACGTCTTCCCTTTTTACAGAGGCGTATCCAAGCAACTTAGGGTGTGCTCTTTCCACTTGGCTGAAAGTTGTCCTGATATTCAGAGAGACTTTATGTGACACTTTGTGAGCTAAGTTTGATTGTTCGATACTTTTGAAAAACGTAAATAGGCGATTAATGTGTCATCTATTTCAATTGGGGTTTCGGCGGGGGACATCGACCCCATTGTTGGCTTCATAAAGTCTAGTATTATCGTTCCAAAATATATCCAAAGCAGAAATAGAACTGTTGTTCTCTTCATCAAATAAGTAAGTTTTTAGATAAAAATATTCACCATCTTGTGTTGTTATTTATGACGATCAAGGGATATAAGAAGTTATGTCCCCTAATCTTATGTCAACAATATAGAATTTGTCTTCGTCCATTTGTTATTGTTTAGGGCAAGGCAGTTTCTCTGTTATTTTTAGAGCAAACGTACACCGTGGTTGACTTATTTCGTCTAATTACCTGATCAGAAATAATAATAGTGAAGCAATATTATTTTCTGGGAGGTGATTGTGGAAATACTACAATCGGTCAGGACGTAGAGAGTTGACTATATCTTACGGATATGGACACATCGGTTGACACGGCTAATAGTGGAAGTAGGCGTGGCTTGCCTATGTGTTTGTCCGCCCAAAGCCAATCGCCATATTAGTTCAAGAAATTGAAAAAAAATATGGCCGTTGTTTTTGGCGTTACTTTTTTTTATTTAATTATTTCTTTAGTTTTATAATCGGAGTTTAGCTTTAACCTTATATCATCCACTTCTTTATAACCAACCAACTGACGAAGTGGGGTTAATTATCTGAATTCCTTTTTTTAAATGTGATTAATACTCCTTATATAATTGATCAATAGACTTGCTTTGTACGTAAACATGGGACATGAATCAGAACGTGTCGTAAAAAAAACACTTGAGAAGAAATGAGCTAAACTTGAAATGATTTATCTTAAAGGACCTAAGTCCGTAACTCAAAATCCTCTAAAATCTTTAACATCGAACACACGAATTTTTGGCAATTTAAATCAACATCGATGATGTAAACTTACCGGGAAAAGATAAGCTTCTGATATCCGATGTTTTAGATAAAATATTTTTTTTAACATTGGTACACGATTCGTGTACCATAGTGTGCTTCAGCCCCAGTTTTATTAAGAGACTTAAGGAGCGAGGCTAGACATATTGCAACATACCATACGGCGTATGTTGACTGGAATAACCAGACGCTATAAAAAAATTGCACTAATTGAGACTGCATGGCTTATTTCGCCGAACGTAACTGATTTGAAATTGGGGAAAACGGAAACCATTGAATGTAAATCAGTTTATATACATTCATATTACAGTTTTATATGCGTTGCGACCCACTTTTGACAATTTCTTGGTCCCAAATGTTAGCGATTTAGCCCCTTTAAACCAAATATAGCCCATTGCTTGAAATCACAAAACTTTAAGGGTTTCTTTGAATGGTTTATCGGCTATGTTTCTTTGGCTAACACATTTCCTTAGGTGTACCAGATTTCTTTCTTGGCAGAGTTTAAAATTAGAACATGGCTGACTAAAAAATATCCAAAATATAGAGAATCCCCTACCAGTCTTTTTTTATATCAAAAAATATCAACGAGTGATGATATTTTTTTATATCAAAAAAAGACGAGTAGGAGATTTTATTTATCAGCCAATCCCTTCTTACATGCAGAAATAAATAAATATAATTCTTTGCTATAGATTTCACTTTTACTAAACCCAAATTCATTATGGCGTAGTGATACATGATACATCAATTTTTGACAGCAATTTCAACCATTTCAAAGTTCTTTTTATTGACCCAGTGTTTCCATCCAGGTCAATTAAATAAAAATAGTTCGTTTTTAATAAGAAAGAAGTTGCTTTCAATAAAAGATGAACTGTTCTTTGAAAGTAAATACGAATAGTTTCTTTTTGATTGACCAATCATGTTCATGTATAGCGATATCCCCTAAGGAGATATCGCAGTAGATTATGAAATTTATCACACAGGCGATATCTACTGTAGAATGTATGATTGGGTGATAAATCATTATAAACCCAGGTGTCGCACATTTGCGGATTAAGGAATTGTGAGGGCCCGGCATTGATAACATGAATCTATGCCCTATCAAACATCCAATACTTGGGGGCAATAGCAGGGCCGGCGAAAGCAATTCTTGCTTGGGGGGGGGGGGCTACCATCGTAGGTCCTTAGGCGAGGGTCCAGGGGCCGTCTAGGTTCCGTAAGCTCTTGGAGATCTAGATATCGTCGGTGACGTATTCTGAGCGATTTCTGGCTGATAAAATTACTTAGCAACGAAGTGAAATTTTATTTCTTTTTTAACTCCCTTAACATAAAATGGTGGTTTCATCCTGTGATTTTGAACTTGACAAAATAAATGCATAATAATACCAAGGTTGTGGACGCTCTAGATTTGTATCCGGTTTTGATGAAACTTACAATGTAAGTTTTTTACCAAAAGATCTCGGTTCCTTTCGATATTGGCACAAAATTTTGAACTATAAAAACGAAATGAAATAGGCTTTGTGTTTAAATCAGATTGAAAGGAACAGTTTTTATTTGATTTAAAAACCTGTTCAATTATATCAGGTCACAATTTTTATCCGATATTAACGAAACTAGAAATCTTCCAAAGATTTCGGCTTTGTTACTTTCGAAATTGGCATGTATCGAGCCATAGCTTCATGGATTATGACCTCCGATTGTACGAAAACTCATGGGAGTTTTTTTTAGCTTACAGACACTTTAGAGGTCACAATTGCATCCAATTTTGATGGAGTTCGGAATTATGTATCGTTCCTTTTCATATTCATATTTTTAGCTTGTGCAGGTTACAATGTTTATCCGATTTAAAAAGCGTTCGAATACATCACCGTTATACCATAATTCGGATGGCCGATGGCGCTGTATCATTAAAGCTGCGTTCGGATTGCTTTTTCCCGGATTAAAAGCAGTGCGTCACATTACAGTTTATTAGGATTGAATTCAGAATAAAAAGCGCCACACTGAAGGCGCAATGAAGGTCATCCATATCCAAGATGGATGCGCCAGACATTCGTATTAGTGGTTTTATGTTGCTTATGTTTAATTTCCTAAAGCAAGCATCAGCGACGCCGGGCCTTACATCTTCGACACCGTGTCATGCAGCGCCTGGCACGATTTCGTTGACACCAAAAACCAAATGTTAATGTGGATAATTACTCTTTTAATAGCGTTTGCTATGTACATAAACACGTATGTACATGTATTTCACTCTTTTGACTATGTTACATAGTATGTACTAGCGAAGAGACATTTCATTATTGAAATGTAATGAAATGGGGTTAAACTTCCTAATGTTCTGGTCTGACTGGGCTTATAAAGACAGGTATAGACCATTTCACAGGACAGCGTGGCTAAGGCCTACGCTTTTATCGAATTCCAACTATCAAGGGTTTGATTACGTCCACGACAATGTGTACACTATAGACTCCACTACCTGTATGCCCTGTCCCCAAAGTCTAGACCGTGAATGGTCAGCTATGACCTGAACACACCAATCTTTTTATTTGGATTTGTGTATTCCCCCGTCTTTAAATTAATGCAGAGTATTTAAGGTCATGGATGAAGATGTCAATTGATTTTGAACGATTTTTATAATAAAATGTTAGTATAGGGCAGAACTCGTAATCAGAATTAAGTGTGTTGTAAAGTACTAACAAAAGAAAAAGTATGCCACAACCCTTGTTGACTGCCGAGAGGACTCAGATGCCGAGGGCTTATGTTTCGTTGCCTGACAACTTATCTTTTAGCTGGTTATGTTACCGCAGTATTAGGGCCTGTTTATATCAGGCCCGTAGCCAGGAAGTTGTTTTTTTTTTTTGGGGGGGGGGGGCAAAGATGTTTTCGGGAGGGCCAATTAGCATGGGCATCTGCGGTAAAGGCCAATTTTCTTGTGATATTGGGGGGGGGGGCGAGACTCAGTATTGGGAGGGCAGTTGCCCCCCCCCCCCCCCGTGCCACCCCCTGGCTACGGGCCTGATATGAAAAGGGCTAACCCTTGTTAACGAGCCAGCTCGCATAAACGGGCCCCAATAGTGACGTCATTTTATTAAAATACAGTTTGATTTACATAAAGTATTTATAAAGAAAGCGGGCTGGCCCTTTTAACCGGGTTTCCCGTTCTTCAGACCGAGAAGCTCGGTTAGTAGCGCCAGCCCGCCGTTCATATAAATAAATTTCCGGGCTTAAAAGAAGGGCGTTGCGTGCGCAGAGTTCATTTAAAGAAAGCATGGCGGTGTCAAGTAAACAAACCAAGCGAAAGTTGTCGTGTACAGAAAACAGTAACACACAAGCTGCAAATAAAATGAAGAGGTTCGTTTGGGGTTATAACTTGATAGAATCAATAATTGATTGTCTTTTAACCTACCAGTCCCAAATGGAATATGAGGGTAAAGATTTTAATGCAGATAAGCCTAAACAATGTGAGCACTTAAGACAGGACATAACACAATTGATTCCGGGTGATAATTACGATGCATTTTGCATAAAAGAGTTACCGGAATCAAAAAATATGAGAGATTTAAATGATCACGAGAGAGCCGAAATCCATATTTCATTGAAACAGGTCAAAGCAAAATAAAAACTGGTTACAGCAGAGTACTTGAAAGGGTAAAAGAGATGCGCCAAGGATTTAATCCAGCTGTTGAAAGAGGTACAAGGTCAGGGAGTTGTCGTATGGTCATAGAATTAAATAACGACATAGCATAGAGGTTCTCCTTCCATAGAGCCTTAACCTTGTGGTGTTGACACAGATAGAGCACACCAAGAAGAAATGGGCGACACTGGATTAGGGGACGACACTAGATTAGAGGAGGACACTAGATTAGGGGTCGATACTGTATTAGGGGAAGATATGTTTCAAATGTACAGTAGGCCTACGTCCCAGGAAAAAGACGATTTTTAAAGTGTAACAGCTGGAAATACCGTGCCTAAATTAATTGACGATAAGCGTCGACATATGGAACATCGTTTATCTGCTGCTCAACGCGACACCATTTTTTACATCATAACAAAGATGTGGTTTTTACCAGACGAGAGTTGTTGCAAGTAATAAAGGAATCGTCCGCTACTTCGGCGAGGGCTTTTGAAAAATTAACTGAGGGTTATTTTAAGTTTAACCCAGGCAGCTCGATTACTGGCTCAATCACAAGCTAACCATATTAACCGCTGGAATGCTTCGCCTCAAACTTTTGAACCAACTAACCAAAAGCGTGAAAATAGAAATTCTAATACTACATGTACATCTTTTCCTTCTACTTCTTATTTCGAACTCAGAAACTCAAGACCAAACCGTCGATGTTCCACGCCTTTGAACGATAACAGTCCAAACGTCCATCATGTATAACACTCAACAGGAGACAAATTAGAAGCTTACACACAAGTACATAATGTTCTGGTTGTGCTTATTGACTTATTTACAGTGTTAAAATTTTGTTTTTGTATTTCCCTTTATTCAAGATTACTGAATGATATTTTAAAGCTATATATAATGGTGTCATTTTTATTGTAAAAGAACGTCTTAACATTATTGTGTATGTTGAAACCTCTTTTTTTGTATTTCCCTTTATTCAGGATTACTGAATGATATTTTAAAGCTAGATTACTGTCACTGTGTACCATTTTTAATGTAAAAGAACGTTTAAAACAACGTCAAATGTTTATTTGGTAATAAATTTTCAGCATTACAAATTGTAGGTCTTAAAATTTATTGTGTATGTTAAAGTTTAAATGCATTTGAATCGTACACGCAATGGAATTAGAAGCTGTAAAATTAAATCACATATACCAGTTCTGATATTAGACCGGACCCCCCCCCCCGCACACACACACCCACACACACACACACACACACCATCACACACACACACACACACCCATACCAACTTCGCCTGTGAAGTTGTAAGTAAACACTGAAGCTGTAAATCCATTTTGAAAGATGGGGCTATGCTCTGTAAGAGCGTCCGACTGACAGGGGCTAGGTTAACATTCCCTTTGGTTTGAGTCTCCCTTAAACCGAAAAGGTTGCGTTTGAAACCACGGTCCAATTTTGTATCGGTAAGCACTGACTGCGACAATGGACCCTACCCCACCGCCATAAGTTTAGAATAATATACAATAATAAAATGTTACGTTTAATGACACTCTTTTTAAATTTTACGAAGGGCTACAGCGATGTAGACTACATCCCAACTGATTTCTGTTTGTAATGATATTCATTTTTATTTATTTCCAGATTATTGGCCCGGACCGTAATCCCTGTCGCCTTTGGCTGAAATATCGTCTTCGGAAATATTAGCACGAAATTTATCTTGGCAAACTATGGGGAAAAAGCGATTAGCGAGAGAATCTTGGCATGTCACGGGCTACGTTCGAGATAATTTGCAATTTGTTGAGACGAGCCATTGAAAAACAAGATACAAGACTCCGGGGGCCAGTGCCTCACCACGAGCGACTGGTTTTAACACCTTTGAAACTGGCAACAGTAACAAAACTCTGGGACATAAATTTGGACTTGGACGGTCAACAGTTTAATAGAATCAAGCGTGTCACACTCAAATCTCAACTGCGTATAACCCGGTTCGGAATATTGTTCCGGGTTGAATTCGGAAAAAATATACAGATTCGTTGATTCAGATTCAGTTCGTTTTTTGGGGGGGATTGAGTGTGACGCAAAAGGCCTGAATAAGACTTTATTCTGAATCTAATTCAGATTAAACCCCTCGTGTGAACGCAGCTAAAGTCTGTCATTGAGTCAATGGCGTGGTTTCGAATTAGCACGTGTGCGCTGTATCATAAAGCCTGTCATTGAGCCAGCTTGTGTGGTTTCGAATTAGCACGTGCGCGCTGTATCATAAACTCTGTCATTGGGTCAACTGGTGGGGCTTCAAATCCCCGGTTGTACGTGGCAAAGAGTAGGGTCGTCTATCCAACCTCGTGGGTTTTCTCGGGGAGCTAAAGGCCCCTACACGCAAGCGAATTATTGAATTAAATTAAACTGTATGTTAGACCTGAAATGATGACCAAGTTTTTCGTCGAGTGGAAGTTAAACCCCATTTCTCTCTCTCCATCTACAAGGCGCAACAATAATATTATGCTAAACTCCAAAAACTACACAAGGACAGACATCTTGGTAAGCGTAAAGGATATCTTAATACTTACATACTATATATTGACTAATAATAATTCATTCATATAAAATCAATATTGGCATATTTCTGTTTTATATCCATTTAAATCTGGCATTGACTAGACTTACTTAATATAATATTTATAAGAAGACCGTTACACTATTATCCAATTATACCGTTAACATACATTACTAAAAGAAAAAAATCACACGAAATTCTTAACCCAGTGATTCGAAAATAAAAATTCGATAATACGCTTATTTAAAGTAGCATCCCATTTGAATTTACTGTACATTTACTTGGGGGCTGGATGGTTAGCATGTGCACACTGTCGTAGTTTCGATTTCCCGGCTGTATGTGACAAGGAGTAGGGTCGCCTTATAGACATAATAATAATTAGTATGTGTATGGGTTGAATTTGAATACGCTGTTAACACGAATTGTACTACTTTAATATGTATGAATAAATTGTTTCATTGGTATACACAGAGAAAACTAGTCGAAACGTCGCTTAGTTGCAAGCAGTAATTGTATTCCATAGAATTGTGACCTGTATAATCATATAATGCAAGAGGATTTGTACCAGTGAAAAGTAGTTACAACATGTACTTCTTAACAAAGCACAACCTCTTAACAGTAGATATGGTGGATCTTAGCGGCCAACAAAATATAATCTAAATCATCGCATTTTCAGGTCAATTATGTCGTATTGTCGAGCTTGCGCAGCAATGCGCACTGATAAACTTCCGAGGGGAAAACTTCTGCAGGAGAAGAAAGTATGTTTTCTGTCGGATTTAGTAGACATTTTGAATTGTCACTAACAGCTACCATAGTTTTTTGTGTAACTGTTGATAATTAGGTGACCCAAGGTGCTTCTCTGGTGTAAACCTTCAGTTTAATTCTAGAAATCTAGTAGGATATGATAAATTGCCATATGCCTAACCACACGAAACTGCTACTAGGCCTGGGTAGTACTAGTAGGGGAGCTAGCTAACCGTTGTTTCTAAACTCGCGGACAAAATTGATACTATGCCTAACGGAGGCACTATCATGGCCAATGATGAGAATGGGAATTCTTAAGTTGCACATCCCCTGGTGTTAGGGGCTGTACGCCCCCGAAATCGCGGGAAAAGTTGATTTAATTCAATTTTTGGCGGACAAGGTTAATATTTTCTACATTTGTTTACGATGCTAAATCAAACTTGAAAATTGCCCTTCGAAACAAAAAAAACCCTGGCTTCTGGCTTCAGAACGCCCCCTAGTGACCCGAGAGCGTAGGTTTATTTCAAAATATGACGGACAACTTTGATCCCTTTTTCAGCTGATAGGGTATGGTCCCAAAGTAAATACAACTTAAGAACAAATAATCCCCTGTTTCCTCATTCAGAACGGATTCTTTATAAGAAATATTTTATTCACTATAAATGAATGGGAAAATTGGGGAACAGGCAAAATGCCTATGTCAGACCCCTATCCCTATTTACAATACAAATTATATACTAATAATGAAAAGCAGTATATACAATATATACAACCCCTACTTGGTTGAATACACCTAAAGTAGTACACGTACATGTATATTATGTAATAATGATAATCGTAATAATAATAACATTAATAATAATAACAACAATAACAACAGCAAAACTCATTTAGAATCGTTTAGTCAAATTGAAATATGATTGAATTGTTGTAAATATATGGTTATTAATTTCGTTGTTTGAGTCCTGCAGGCCGTGGAGTAGAGTTTTGCTGTTCTTATACTCATCAGGTAATGTAGAAATGGTTTGTTGTCGGAAAGTATTGAAATTTGGACAGTGTAAAATATAGTGATCACTATCCTCGAAAGGGTGGCCACAATTGCAAGCTGGATTTTCAGAGATGTGTCTAAAAAACATGTGACCATTTAAATCGCTACATGAAAGTCGGAGTTTGCTATGGATAATTTGAATTTTCCTAGAACCAATGTAGAAATGCTTTGGGGGTTTAGAGTCATGTTCGGAGAGCTTTTGTTTGAATAAAGAGAGACTTGTTGTATGTTTAGTTGACTGGTCTAACCGGTTCCATTCCTTTATTGCGGATGGTACAAATGAGTTTGAAAATAATTTTGTTCTACACCGATATTCAGTGAAATCATTTATATTTCTAAAATTGTACGAAGATTTTCTAGAGGGTGGAAAAAGTGAAGATAGGTAATTGGGTGTAGAACGGATTCCAAGCTGAACACATCACAGAATCCCCGTAGAACTAGTAAAAGACTGGTTTGTTTCAAAATATGGCGGACTAAATCCTCCTTTCGTGAGAATGGTGCCACAATTGACCTATAAATATAAAGTGCCCTTCAGAAGAGAATATTATCTGGTTTCTGTACTCCAGATCGCCCTTAGTGACCCCAATAGACAGGTTTATTCCTGTTTCAGCTGGTAGGGTATGGCCCCAAAGTAAATGAAACACCACTTCAGAACAAAGTAAACGAAACACCACTTCAGAACCAAAAAAATCCCCTGGGTTCCTACTCCAAAACCGGTTCCAAGCAGAACACATTACTAAATCCCGGTAGAAGACTGAAGTGTTTCAAGTATGGCGGACAAAAATCTGCATTCGTGAGCATTGTGCCACGATTGACCTATAAAATAGTAACCCTCTGAAGAGAATATAACCTGGTTTCTGCAGTTCACAACACCCCCAGCGACCCCTATAGGCATATTTATTTCAAATATGACCGACGACTTTGATTCCGTTATTATCTGATAGGTTATGGCCCCAAAGTAATTTTAGCACAGAGATCATTGCAACTGTAGATGCGTAACAAAGATTTCAGTTTTATAGAAGGATATCTCGTGTCCTCTAGCTTTTTTTCACTTCCATTTCTTGTAATCTTCGTTACGCATCAAGGGGAAGGGGGTGGCCGAATGGTTATCACGTGCGTCATCTGGCGTGGTTTCGAATCCCCGGTTGTATGTGACAAGGAGTGGGGTCGCCTATCCAACCTCGTGGGTTTTCTGTTTTCTCCTCCCACTGCTAAAGACCCAGACGCGCAAGCGAATTATTGAAATAAAATTAAACCATACGTTAGTCCCGAAATGACCTAGTTTGTGTCGAGTGGACGTTAAACCCCATTTCTCTCTCTCTCTCTCTCTCTCTCTCTCTCTCTCTCTCTCTCTCTCTCTCTCTCTCTCTCTCTCTCTTAGCCTACTATTGAAACCATACTCAATTGGAACAATGACTTATTTTATGTCGGACATATAATATTATAAACATTTTGATATTCCCTTACTATCATCTCACCTAGAAAATAATCGTGATTAGTCCCATTCAAAAATAACTTTGACACGCCAAATTATCGAAAAATGGACTTCCGTTTGATAAATTCTTTTTAAACTCTTTGAAAAATATGCCATTCTTTGTAGGACTAATAATAAATTAAAAACTATAACCAACGCCTGTCAGTGACGGCTTTAAAGCTGTGTCTTTGTCTGTGATGTCACTTTTAAGCAGACGTTAAAGAACTAAGGTACTACTACAGATTTGTCTCACAGTTTGCAGACAATCTAATCTGAACCTCGCCGTGTAAATTTTGTCAAGTAAATCTAAATTGTTTCTATCAAGCTCTAGTGCCTCTTTCGCGTTACTTTATGCCTCTAGTCTCGTTTATGTGGCTCTAATGAACCACTCACTGGTCAACGAGTTAAAGAGACGGTTAACTGTGACTATTTTGATTACAAGGGGCCAAATATAATTCACACCAACAACGTCATCCATTTAGCTATGGTTATAATACTTGACTGTGTTAACAGGGAATTACAAGGACCTCCCACGCTAATTATTAAGGTAATCATGGACTACAAGAACCTTAACGTTAAAAGCAGGGACATCATTACCGCTACACACAAAGAACTAAATTTATTAGCTGTCTTCTAGAAATGATACGCTTATCCTGCCTTGCGCACACGTACCCCACCCGTCAGCAGCCCGGGCGATATATTTTATACATCATTTAATTTTTTATTATTTTATTATTTTTTTTATTTTTTTCAATGTGACATATTTTTAAAAAAATTGTACTTGCGAATACCAAACATTTCTTTCGACAACTAAAAGTGGTGATTGGCATCTTGTAATTGTCTGCTTGTCCATTCCCTAGAAATAAATGAAATGAAATGCAATGAATTTTTTTTATCTTTCTGCCTTTCTTCACCTTTCGGGCTAATGAAGATGATCTAAAACGATAATGATTGGCAGCATTCTCTAGACACTGTTGAAGCTAACTGGTTTTATCAGCTAATATTCTATATACATAACATCAGTCGCTGACCTGTGCAGTTTTTACATTTTATCTCCTGCCATGTATCTTCAGAAATGGAGTGTTGTTTGTTAAAAATGGTTGTATTCTTAAGAGATTATCAACATCGGTTTGAGATATAAAAAAAATAATTATTTAATGAATAGTAGCATCTTCCTTGTCAAAAAGCAATTTCTGTGCTGAAGATAAATGACTTATCTGAATAGATGCCCAGATGCGTTTAAAGAGTTCTATATCCCACTAATAAGTCAGTTATATATAACTGGGAACAAGTAAACAATGTCAGTGAATCTATAGAATCATAAAAAGCGTATGCCTGTCTTCATTAGTCCGGCTGGCGCAAGAAAGGGTAGCCGTTATACGTCATTCAATTTCATTCACATAAGCTTAAAGCTGAACTCCGATTACAAAACTATAGAAAAAAATAAATACAAAACTTTTACGCCCTCGGCAACCGCCATATTTGTTTTCAATTTGTAGAACAGACATGGCGATCGCTTAGTGGAAACAAATTCACAGACAGGCCACACCCGCATCCAGTATATGCCGTGTCAAGCAAAGTGTCTACATCCGGTTAGCTAGTCAAGTATTATCTTTCAAAGATATATCTAAAGCAGCAATAAAACTGGTGTTCCCTCCATCAAATAGGTATGTTTTCAGTTCAACAGGGTATAAACTTCGATGTTGTTGATAAAAACTCGAGGGACATGGGGTCCACGAAAAAATATCGCCATCCAGGATTATGTCCCTTGAATGGATCATAATAAATAACAATAAGATGGTGACCTTTATTGACTATTTTGATGTGAAAATATACCTATTTGATGGAAAGAAGAACAGTTTTATTACTGGTTTGGATACATTTTGAATACTCGGCTTTATGATGCAGCAAATTATTTGGTGTGTCAACGTCGCGAACAATTCAAACCATTAGGCAAAATTCGAAATTCTAAAAAACGGTATAGCCAAATAGTGTAATCAGGCAAAATAGTGTAATTAGCATATGGACTGTTCGCCGTGTACAAAATACACGACAAACAGTGGTAACAGGTGCCCGGAAGAGTAAGCTTGCCCCGCCTGGCGCGCCCCACTCACCATAGCTGCATCCAAACTATTAGGCGAGAGATAAAAGGGTTAAAGATGGGGTATAAATATTTAAAAATTGTCTTTGTATAACCCTTTAAGAAATTTAAATCAATTGTTCTTGTTTTCAACTAGTAACCAGATTACAGTGATAGCATATTACAGAATGGTGGTGCTGTGGATACCGTAACCTGAGGAACTCTAGAAGATCAAATCAATACTTTAATCAAAAATGGCCAGATATATTCTATCGTAGTAATTGAAAAATATGGAGATTTCACGCATGGATATACAAGCCTTGGGGAAATCCTGATGAATTGCAAGACGACATCGAAATAGTTGAACAGATATATATTGATAATGCAGTGATATTATATTATTTATATTATTGCTTTAGACTTACACTTAGATAATAAATGTCTTAATATATCTCAAAACTCTTTCTTTGCTGGTCAGAATGTCTGAAACCACTTATCACTAGAATATATTTTAGAGGAAGGGTCTTATACATTTTAAGTATATCTGTCATGATGCATTCAATACATTTTGTAACTGGGGATATTGTGCGACTAAAATTATAATAAATGCATAAAATTTTAAATACATACACTATATTATATAACTAATTTGAATAAAGTTAAATCAGCCATTTTTAAGCACTGATTAAAGGAGATTTAATTCGGGTGTTATCAATAATTTCAGGTCAGAACGAAAACTGAAAGACAACGCCGAATCCGGAGAGAAAACTTAATATGGGCCCCGATGACAAGGCCAATGAGGTGGGGGAGGGGGTACAAGTAAAGGACACTTTGACTCCAGTGTAAGGACTCTAATATATATACAGTCGAAAGCCACACAAATCTTAAGTCCTGCGCCGCCCCATCATTCAGTACCAAATTATTATTGTTTTCTCATTTTGTCCGCAAGTACATGTCTTATGGGTATTTTTTATGTGTGGTGCGATCCTTCTGTACTTACTAACACGGTGCCTTTCTCTACCACTGTCAAATTAAGTTAAAATATTGTCAGTGCCCTTGTCCCACTCCCCATAAAAAGGAAACTTTGGTTAGCGGACAAATTTCAAAGAAATTTCGCCAGAAATACTTTCATTTGGCATTTAAAATTGAACAAACTCTTCACTCATTCTCTCGAGGCCCTCTACGCTCAAGTTGGCGAGGGTTATTTTTACAAATGCAGAATTCATTGTCCAATTAGAATCCTCCATCTATATCGAAAACAATACCCAATACTTGGTAACACTGATGAGTTAAGCCTTGTCAAAGGAATATGTAGTTTGAATAAACTATCCCCTATATATTCTTATTGTCATTCTTATTACATACTTTTGCAATGGCGAAAATTTCAGATGCTTTGCGTACAAATATTTCGCCCTTATTTTCCCCCTACTTTTCTGTAACAACCGTGATAGTTAAGACGGGCATACTCCCATACAATGCGAATGGAGGAAATTTCGATTTCCAACAGTATACGGGATCTAAACGAACAGCTTCTGGCGGTCGATCCCTTAATCTACCCTGGTTCAAATATAATGGAATAATTATCCCTTGTTCCTTTACTATAAAGTTCTGGAATGCCGCCATAAATAATCTTTAGGACTTTAAGGACCTAAATCGCTCATATTTGGGTTTTAGAAAGTAACAAAAATGGGACGCAACGCATATAATACTGTAATCTTAATGTATATAAACAAATGTACATTCAATCATATCTGTTTTTACTGTAATTTCTAATCAGTTATGTTCGGAAAAATACGCCATAAGTATCAGTCGATTGCCAAACTTTAGCGTCTGGTAATTCCAGTCTATTCCAATAATATTTATTGCACATGCTCTCCAGATAAGAATATGCTGTCACCGTTTGACATCATTTGTGGAATATGTCTAGCCTTGTTCTTCGAGTCCCTTGTTACAAATGGTACTGAAACGCAGTATGGTACACAATTCGTTTACCAATGGTAAAATGTTTATTTTCTCTTTAATATTGGATATCAGAAGACCATCTTTTCCCGGGAAGATCACAAAATCAAGGTTGATTTAAATTAACAAATAATTCGTGTTCTCAATGTCCACAACTTTTAGTGATATTGACTTAGCTTCTTTAAAGGGGCCAGCCCAAATTTCAAAGAATCTGAAAATTACACGTTCATGAACGTGTGAAATTTAAACGCCGAAATATAGAGGAATGGTGTATGTACTTTGTCTGAAAATTTCAGTTCAAAATATTGAGTAGTTTGGACGTGAATGCAAAAAAAGCTTAACTGGACACTTGCTCTTTTAAGTTTTCTTTTAAATTGTTATGGTCGTTTTACTTGATAAGCGCGACTATATTTGATACCAATATTAACTTAATCAATAGAGACCTTTGAAAGTGAGTCAATATGGTTAGATTGAAAGCTGCATATATATATATAGACTCGTTTAATCCAGACACTTCTGTGTAATGCAAACAGAACACAAGTCTTCGGCCACCGAGCCATACCGGCGATTGGAAGTTGTTTGAAAACGTATCACATAGCTTGAAGAAGTTGCTCGGATCTAAGTTAGAGGCTATTAAGGGCTACTCATACAAAATTAAGCAGTTTTAACCCCCAAAATGTTATCGGGATGGCCCCTTTAATTCTAGTACTTAGCAATTTTGTAATTATTAGTATAATTTTTCAAGTGCAATATCAAAATGTATGAAATAAAAATGCCAAAATATATACAATTGTGGGCTGTAAATAAACATATATAATCAATTATGTGTTGTGTAATAGCAAAATTTACCATAAATAGCTTTGTGAGAGATGTCTAAAATCTTAACTATACATTGTTGTAAAATAAATATTATCGATTATAATAAAATCTGACTTTTCTGTTTACTAATACATACATTATTACAAAATTAATTCAATACATTATTGAATCATAGAAATGTAAATATAAACTTTTATTGGTTCGTAATAAAGAAAGGCACTTTCCGTTTATATAAATCATGATATACATAATTTGATATTTGACATAAACTGGCGAGTATTTTAACTCATGTTTATTTTACTAAACAAGTATTTACTTTACGGCTTAGTAAAATCGTGATATAAATCAGTGAAATGAAAGAGGTTATTTTACTTAACCCCTTTAACTCCGCTGGCCCCATTCAAACCGCACCCCCACCCCGGGTTCCTGGTCGCGATTCTCTGAAAATGGTGTTCAAGTGGTGTACTCTCAAAATTTATTCTGTCTGGAATATTCGTAGGCCCTACTGCTTAGTTAGGGCTGAAAGCACGTTCATTGAGTCTTTAGTCCACCACATGGGAGAAGGGGGTCTGACATAAGAAGCCCCCCCCCCTCCCCCTGTCACGTGTTCCCTGTCCTTTGGCATTCTCTGTGGAATTGCCACCCCCACAGGGAATAGCTACAGGAATATCATTTTTATCTGTAACATACTGTCTGCGCTAGTGCTGTAGTATAGTCAGTAAGATCACGGTCAGATTCGCTCTCAAATTCACTTTCAGAGTCGTGACCATCGCTAGTAAACTCTCGACACACTCCAAATCTCAACAATTACGTCACCAAGAGTTTTGGTCCATTTTGACGCGACAATTCCGGCAAAATAACTGTCCACAAGTCAAAGAAAGCCGAAAAGATGGCAGTAGATCGTCTGGCGAACGTTAAGATGTAAACACGGCCGCTGATTGGTCTAAAAGCAGGGCGAATTATAACGTGTTAAAAGGGGGAATCCCCAGGCCGGAAAACCGGCCTGCGGAGTTGTGTGTCAAATACGTCCAGGACGGAAAACCGGCCTGCAGAGTTCTGAGAGTTAAAGGAGCTACATGTAAATCGTCAATATTTCGGACCTAGAAATTGACACAAATGGGTCGCAATGCATATAATAATGTAATATGAACGTATATAAACTGATTTACAATCGATCGTTTCCGTTTCACTCTGATTTCAAATCAATTATCTTCGGCGAAATATGTCAGAAGCCTAAATCGAATCGCAATCTCTAGCGTCTGGATATTCTAGTCTACATCGATAGTATTTGGGAGATGCTAATTGTAGGCCGGTTGGGGTGGTTCGCGGGTTTCCGGAGTCCAAAATGGCTGCTTTATATAAATGAGTATTTTGGGGAATACTAACCCGAACCCTAGCCCTAACCCTTTTAAGAGGTGTAAAGGGTAAATAAGATCCAAGTTCAGTCTACTAAAAAGGGTTAGGGTTAGGATTTGGGTTAGTATTCCCCAAAAATCTCATTAATATAAAGCGGCCATTTTGAGCTCCGGAAACACGCGAACCTCCCCAACCGGCCTACAATTAGCATCTCCCATAGTTTTTATTGCGAATGCTCTCCAGATAAGGAAATGACGTCACCGTATGACTTGTGGAAAATATATTTCCTAGTTCTTCAAGTTCCTTGTTAGAAATGACACTGAAATGCATTTTGGTAGGCCTACACGATTCGTGTACCAATGGTAAACTGTTAATTTTGTTTAAAATATTGGATATCAGAAGCCCATCTTTTCCCGATAAGATCACAACATCAATGTTGATTTAAATTGACAAATAATTCGTGTTTTCAATGTTGAAGATATTGAGTTAGAGGCTTGACTACTTTAAATTAGCTGATATAATTTTCAACTAGAAGTATAAAATATAAAATAACGCATGGAATCAATATTATAGCTATACAATTTATATGACATAAAAACATAGAAATAAACTTAAAACATTTTACAGAGACTAACCTTCAAATAAAAAGAGAGATCTAATGATGTGGTTATTGGTTTATTTAATCAAGTGACGATAGACTGTTATTTTTGTTGTTGTTTATTACAGATTTAACGTCCAGTACACTAAATATGATAGTATAGACAAGACGATTTAATTAAGTTATTTACACTTAATGGGTTGAAAATTAGCAAAAACACAAGTCAGTGTATATCAAAAGTCACCTTCTCCCTTTGTCATAGTGTGAAAAAGCGGTGACGGAATAAATGTCCACTTTCACCAGGAGTGATAGAACGTTAGACATTTCTGGAGTTCAACGTCCACTTCCAATAGGGGTTATATCGTAGACAAAAAAACGATAGACGATGTCCGCGAATTTAAAGGCTTGAATTTCCAAAAAACGCCTAACCCAATCATTCAAGTGTTTCTTTACAACACCAATATTCTTATATAATAGACTATAGAAATAAGCTGTTATCTATCAACGTCACCGTTAATTTATCGTCAATACACCGTATTTGAAATTTTAATTTATTTGTTTAAGAAATTTTACTTTAATTTTAAATTAAATAATTCAATTTCAATCCTATTACATTAAATACGTATGCAAATTATATATAGAATTACACACTACTACAATTTGTCGAACAATTAATAACATCAAATATGGTGATAATTTACATACATGATACTGTGCTAATTATTGCTATAGAAAATATAAAGGAAATAAACTAAAATGACAATGTGCTGGTGTCAATAAAGATGTATAAGAATATTCAAATAATAAATAGGTGGTAAATAAATGGCTAAGGATAATTCTATTAATTCTAAGCTCATACGCCTGTAACTAAGTCCGTTTTATGTTGTTTTGAACAATAAGACTGTCGGTAATTATATTTGTGATAGTAAATTTTGGCACATCTAAAGTGAGGTATGGAAATAAAAATATTTTATCTGAAAATTGCCAATGTATACTGGGTAGATATAACTCGGGTAAATGTACACACGAGTAGCCGGGAGTTACTTCTTAACTGATAGTTGCCTGCGTTTATCTGGCTTGCAAAAATTAGTACATGATAAAAAAAGTTGTTCATATACAAAAGCTAGAATGCTAATATATTGTTTTCTGTCGTAGTGGCATAAAACTCCTCTACTGTAAATTTTTCAATAACCACATTGTAACAAAGCAGGACTGATTGGATGCAACTTAAAAATAGTATCCGACTATTGACACAAACTTTCATTAATTATTATTTCTTCGGTTGATATACTACATCTACAACGGATGGACATGATACAAATATTACACCACTAAACCGTCTTCTGCCTATCGTTTAGGAGATAAACACTTCATGTTTATCGACATTGTAACATGCTATTTACGATTTTAAAAGAAAATACTAAAACAGAGGGGTGTTATTGTCCAATAGATGGTGTCTAATTGACCAATCAAAATGCGAGGTTCACTCTGAGCATGTTACAAATGTAACTTACATTGTAACATGCTCAGAGTGAACCTCGCATTTTGATTGGTCAATCAGACACCATCTATTGGACAATAACACCCCTCTGTTTTAGTATTTTCTTTTAAAATCGTAAATAGCATGTTACAATGTCGATAAACACTTCATGTTTTGCATTTAGAGGGGTGTTATTGTCCAATAGACATGTCCTGAGATTTTACATTAGAACCCGCGACGCTACGCGTCTTGGGTCCTAATGATCTCAGGACATGTCTATTGGACAATAACACCCCTCTAAATGCAAAACATGAAGTGTTTATCTCCTAAATAAAAGCTAGGGCATGGATATTATACGTTAAAATTGACGTAGGGGGGAATTGCTTAATAGTGTTTAGGTGAGTATTTGTTCAAATCTAAAGTCACATTGAAATTTAATATTTTGCTTGTTGTCAAGAAACAGTGCGTATAAATTAATTTTAAAGAAACGTGTAAGATGATCTTTACCTATATTGTATTATGCCGTCGCTCCTGTCCATCCACAATTGTTTGTGGACTCTCTAAAGGTCACAATTCTTTGAAGAATCTTAAAATATGGGTTTATCCTCAAAAGATCTCGGCTGCTTTCGATATTGGCATGTTTATCGGATTAAAACTTCATGGATTATGGCCACTGATTGTACGAAAAATCACGTTTTTAGCTTGTGGACCGTATAGAGGTCACAATCTCGAACCGATTTTGGGGAAACTTGATATGCATATTTATAACCCAAAGATCGTGGTTCCTTTCGATATTTGCGCCCATCGGAAAGCAACTTCCCAAATTATCGCCCCTGATTGTCCGAAAAATCGCATTTTTTTTAGCTTGTGGTCTCTTTGGATGTCACAATTTTTATCCGATTTAAAAAACGGTTGAGCTAGAATTTCGGGAAAATCGGACGAAAATTGCCAAAATTCTAAGCATGGAAATTCATGCCGTCTTTCATGTTGAGTTGTTTCATCTACTATTAACGTTTAGCTGCATTTGGGCTAAAGTTAGTAAAAGTATTAAAATTTGGTCGTATCAATTTACATTTAAGATTTAGAAGACAGGTCAGAGTTTTATATGATCTTATTATCAACACTGATGATAATCAAGAGAAAATGTGATAAATTGTTATCGGAAAAATAACATCAACAAGAAATGCTTAAATGACAATATTATTATCTGCATTGACCTTCCTTTACCAACCAGCTGGACATGTGGTCATTGGTGATTTGAACAAAGTCCAGAAAATTAAGCTCTGGTTCACTCAAAGGTCAAGGTCTGGTTGGCGCGACTTCATCCTAGGGCTCGCTAGGGTGCGAAATTAAAAAAAAAGAACGGGGCTCACAGCGCCCACATGTCTTTGTGGGTCTTGTCCCATTCCGTCAGCCCGGACTTGTACCGGAGGTCAAGGTCAATCGGGTTTTGGACGTCAATTGGACCCACTTCCGGTCGCCGGAATTCTATTTTGATGTGACTGGGAGACTTTTAGGGGTCGATATACATAACGAATACCCAAACCTAGGAACTCGCCGACGAGCCCTACGGGACCTTTACAGACGAGGTGTTGTGTCTGGGGATGGAATGTGCCTTTTTACCTGTTGTCGCCAAGGAATGGTGTGTCAGCCATTGATATGGACCTTGGCATTTCATGCGGATGTCTGAATGGTACATGAAGGGGAATTTTTCGATCCCAATGTCAGATCAAAGGTCAAGGTCTCATACAAAAGGTCATTGATGTGTCCACCCGAGTCGGGAGATATTTTGGTAACCTTGACCCTTTCAGATAACCTTGAATCACCAGGGTCAAGCGGGTCCCGATGCCATGTCGAAAGGTCAAAGTCCAGTGGTCCTAACTTAATTAGTTTGGCACCTAGAAGGCAAAACCCGAAATATTTCTTGGGTCTCTAGCCGGTCAAGGTCACGACTTTCGGTTGGCGATTTAAAAAAATGAAGAACAAATGTTAGGTCCGTCTATCGGGTCACCAACTCTCGAGCCGATTGGAAGACATATTTAGGTCAAATTTGTCGGAGCAAGTCAAATAACTGGCCGTTTAATGCTGTGGTCAAAGGGGAAGTAACTTGCCCCTCCCGAATCGCATCCGACGACCTTCAGGTCGCGACAGCTTATACAATATCGACCCCTGGGAGTCGGGTAGTGACCTGGGTTTGACACAATGACACACTTCCACAGAAAAATTTAAAGGGCACCAGGAAACGCGCAAGGGTTTTAGGGGTGAGGGGGGTAGCCGCGAGAACTAATTCCGAGGAAGATCTGAAAAAATTAGAAAAAATAATGATTAAAAAAGGACCCGTCTGATTTAATAACTATGTCATGTGATTAATCTTGCTCAAGTGTTGCCACTTTTGTCGGGACTTAGTATGCTTACAAAATGTATTTAGTCCATATTTTCTCCATTTTGAGCGAATCTAGCAAGCTAAAACTTGCACAGCCATCTTGTAATATATTTCGGATGATTATCTCACAATTCCAGCTTCCCTAGCTTCACAATTAACGTGGCTCATGTGCCTAATCTTGCTCAAGTATTGCAACTTCTGTGGGGACTTGGTATGCTACGAAGTTGTTGATTTGTCAATATTTAAAAACAGTGTAAGGCTCACTCACACCCGGTCAATTATAAGGTGGAGTGTAATGTGCTTTGTAAATTGTGTGAAGGAGTGTCTACATATTATACCGATGTTTGCTCACATGTGGGGACATGCCAAAATTTGCACATAAACTACAATTGACAACAATGTGAGCACTTGACAAGTCCGCTATGTGTTTTTGCCCAGGTGCTCACAATGTTGTCAATCCCCACAACATTAAGGTCCCAACATGGTTGGTGTGCTGTCAAGTTAGGGTCCTGAGGTAATATATGCAGACATACACACACACCTAATTGCAATGCTCAAGTTTTGGAGTTGATTTCACTTGTATATTCGGGTGACTTTAAAATTTTGGCGATTTCAAGATACATTATTGGATATTAGATAACAAGTTGACAGTTCTCACCATATAAGTTAAAAACTAGATGATGTAAAGGCAATTTGCTGAAGATTTCATTCAAATTGATCCACTATGGATCAAGATTTAAGCGATTGAAATTGCCGCCTAACCTCAATCAACATTACTAATTTTAGTACGATATCAGCATAGTTTCGATTATCCATTAAATCGTGAAGGAAAGTTATGCAGTAAATCGGCTAATAATCCACTAGAAATCGCAGGCTAGAGATGCCATCTAGAGTTGAGTATGGTCTGGATAGGTTTATTAATGGCTAATTAATAATTTAGATAACATTTCAGGCCTTAAAAAAGACCTGCAATAAACAGATTTAGCGCTAGCATAATGTATGTTTAAATATTGATCTTTTAATAAGATTAAACATGTATTCACACGTCGATTGGCTCCTCTTGAATTTAAGCTAACATGGTAATATCGCAGTAATAAATCTTTAATTGATACATTCATCACTAATATCTCTTTTTTAATTGAATATCTTTGAAAGGTTTCACTTGCTTTTCGACATCAGCAGAATAAAACATCATCAGTCCCAAACAAAATGCGTAGCCTTTGTGTAAATCTGTACATTTGCTTATTATTCACATATTTTTTATATATAATATCCATAATATTCGTCTTTAACAGAGGAGCCAAATAGGCTATGGCTGTTACCAATTTTGAATAAAATGTCATTAAAAATTCAGATTGATGCCGGCGTTAATGTTCCATTTAGCACTGTGCAAATAGCATTGGAAAAATAGAAAAAAAATATATTACACTTAAAAATGTCGTCTAATCGTCACGCAATATTTTTATTTAAACGCTATCTTTAGATTGACCTTCCGTTGTACAGTAATATTGAAATTGAACTGGGCATAAGATCTATACATTTCTGGCTCGACAGATTCCAATCCGAAATACCCACACGTTTCTCCAATACTTTTATCATAAATTCCGTCACGATAGTCATTTCCAATAACATATTCTACTTTGATAAACACTATTATGAACAAATTAAAGGCGTGGCAATGGGAACAAAAATAGGTCCAACATACGCGACTTTAACCCTAGGCTACCTTGAAGAAATTTGGTACGCCAATATTGGAGAACGTTTCGGTTTGGAATTACAGTTACAGATTGAACATTCATGGAAACGTTTCTTAGATGATTGCTTTATCATATTTGATAAGGATAGTGTTTTATTAAATGAATTATATCTCATGCTAAACTCACTAAATGAAAGTTTAAATTTTATAATAGAAAAACACTTGCAATCAATTAATTTTTTAGATGTAACGATAACATTATCTGAAAATGGTGACATTACAACGGATCTATATTATAAAACTACTGACACGCATCAGTATTTAGATTTCAATTCATGTCACCCTTCACATACAAAAAGAAACATTCCGTTTAATCTTGCGAGGGGAATTTGTACAATCGTATCCTGTGATGAGAAAAAACTCATAAGATTACACGAATTGAAACAATTCCTTCAAAAACAAAACTATCCTTGTGGTTTAATAGAAAATGGCATTAAACAAGCCTTAAAAATAGATCAGAAAATTTTAAGAAGACCTAAAGTTTTAGATAAACAAAGTGAGATTTTGACTTTAGTTACTACACACAATCCTTCCCAAGAACGGGGCATGGATATAATTAGATCACATTTACCACAGTTATTTAAAAGTGAAAAACTTAAATATATTATGAACAAAACAAATGTGATCAACAGTCTAAAACAACCCCCGAACTTGAGACGAATTCTCACTTCCTCACAATTTGATTCGGAAATTAAAAAACCTATAGTTTCTAAATGTGGGGATGAAAGATGTTTAACTTGTAAAGTGATAGTCGAAGGGAGCTCCATTAAAATGAATGAATCACATGATTTTCATGTAAAACAAAGCATGACATGCAAATCAAAAAATGTAATCTATCTCATTGTATGCTGTGGTTGTGAAGGGAAATACATTGGGAAAACAGAAGGTCAACTAAACCTTCGAATGAACCTTCATAGATCGCAAATTAAGATTCCAAGTAATCGAACAATACCTTTAAGTGCACACATCGACACGTGTGGAGGTGGAAAGTTCAACGTATTTCCCTTGTACAAATTGAACTTTTTAAACAATGATTTACTTGAATGTAAAGAAAATTATTTCATCAAAAAGTACAAACCAGTATTAAATAAACGTATATTATAGTAAGAGATGAAATAATTATCTTTTTATTGTTAAATTACTAAATGTAGATATATGTAAATATTATTATGTTGTATTTGATATATTTAAAGTAACGTCATGACGTTGCGTCTATTGTTCTACGTAATTCTTCGTGAATAAAATCGGTCTGATGATGTTCAGTACGAACAGAAAGCGCTAGCCGTTAAATTAATATTTTGGTGTCTTTCTTTAATTTAGTTTATATAAATAAAATTAAAATATTAGAGAAAAAACACTAAAAATTAAAATTTTGGCTAGTACTTTCATCGTTATCAAACGAATCATCAGGCCATTTTTAATGCGTTACTATGCTGTTACAATAACGTTACGTCATAACGTTATGATAACGATGAAAGTACTAGCCAAAATTTTAATTTTTAGTGTTTTTTCTCTAATATTTTAATTTTATTTATATGATGAACTGAGAGTTAGATCGTTTTATGTATTTTTTTCTTATATATATATATATATATTGCGCGGGCAGGACAAAAAAGTAAGGGTATCTTAAACTGACAGGGTTCGGCTTGGCTGCTCTAGTTGTTGTGTCACGTGCGCACGGAACGTTTGGTACCGGTTTGGTTGACGAAATAGCTAGCTATTGTGAGAATAGTCGGAGACCTAAAAAGATGGCTACCTAAAGGTTGCAGTGTGTCTTGCTGTACCTTGTTTTTTTAATCTGAACTGGTATAGAACTGTTATATTTTGGATAATGTTTTGATATCACCCCTATAAAGGTATACAGATTTGTTTGACAAAACAAATTTAAATAGAAATGTTTTATTTTGGATGTATCTTTCCATTTCGCCTATATTGTATATGTTTCAATACAAAAAGTGAACTTTTACTCATGATGATCTCCTACACCAGAGATTAACTTCTGCACTTCACTTCACCAACAACAACAGATTATGTCAGTGGTTTGTTAGACTTTGATTCGTATCCTGAGCTAAGGGCGAATTCTGAAAAGAAGTTACCTAGGATAAAAGCTATTGGGGTGTTGATTTCAAGCAAACCAAGAAAGGTTCGTAAGAACAGGGGGGGGGGGGTAATCTAAATACGTTTTGCTTTATGGAACGCTCGCTCAATTTGCAGCAGTTTTAGATGATAACAGGGACATTTCCATTATGTCGGAAACATGGTTGTCGGTTGTATCTCCAGTGAATTCCAGTCTTCATTATCTGGATATAATTTTCACAGCTGTGGCAATGCTACAGCTCTCACTCTGGATACGAAAGTAAATCCAACTAAACGTCGCAGATCGTTTGAATGTCTGGATTTGACCATAAAAATTGGAAATGTCTCTCAAAGACTTATAATCGTCTACAGACCGCCATATTCAAATAAGAACAAATGTACATCAAAGGAATTATCTGAGCTGTTAAGGAACCTAATCACCGCAGAAGGTCGTCTATGCATTTGTGGTGACCTAAATTTCCATATTGAAGATAGTAATGATAGAGATGCCCAGAAATTGCTTGACCTGATTCACTCTATGGGACTGACACAGCATATACAATTTGCAACCCATCAAAAAGGCCATAGGACGTAGTGATAACCCATGCCTCAGATCCAAGCCCTATTGATATGTATGTGGATAATACGCTACCATCTGACCACAGCCTTATCAAGTTTTCCATGGACCCGGGTGACGAGATCGTCCAGAAACATAAAGACCCTTGGCTGTGAAAATCTGACCAATTACTTCACAGAAAATCCCTTCCTATCATTCATGGACAAAGATGCTAACGAACTTGCCAGTGTGTACTGCCATCAGCTTAAAAAGATGATCGATACCTTGGCCCCTGCAAGTCAGAAAACATTTATAGATATACCTCGTGCTCCATGGTACGAAGACGACCACCGCCTGAAGCGTCGAGAACTCCGCAATTTCGAACGCAAGTAGAATAGATCAAAACTTGAAGTAAACAGACAGATTTACCTTCACAAACGTACCGAATACAACAAAATGTTAGACAACGCCCGCACAATGTACCGAATATTGGAAGCAAATAACAGCAAGAAGCTCTTGAGAAAAAGCAGATGATGCCATTCTACCAAATCATACAAATCCTACTGAACTGGCTGATAGTTTTGTTTGCTTTTTCGAAAACAGAGTCTCAAATATTCGAGAACGTTTCACTTGCTCAAATGAAGATGTCATCAACTCGACATATACCCTACACAACTCATTTACGCATTTTGAACTGGTAAATAAGGAATCGGTGTTAAAACTTATTCGGACTATGAGATCAAAATCATGTGAACTGGATCCCATACCCACATCTCTCCTCAAAATGTGTATTAACGACCTTATTCCTCAAGTAACTTCCGTTAACTCGTCTCTCCAGAGTTTTTCCAGGCATGTTTTAGGAGGCAATAATTCACCCTCTTCTTCAGAAGACAGCACATCATCATAACGATCTCTCCAATTACAGACCGGTATCAAACATTCATGTTATGATTAAACTTACTGAGAAAGTTGTTTTAACCAGTTGCATAATCATTCTTTCAACTTGTATTCAAAATTTCAGTCAGTATATAGAAAATTTCACAGTGTTGAAACGAGAGAGAGAAATGGGGTTTAACGTCCACTCAACACAACTAGGTCATTTCCGGGCTAACATAATATGGTGTAATTTTGTTTCAATAATTCGCTTGCGCGTAGGGGTCTTTGGCAGTGGGAGGAAACCGGAGTGCCCGGAGGAAACCAACGAGGTTGAGAATGCACTCCTATCTCCATGCCACATACGCTCACACCGGGGCTCGAAACCTCAGCCGTAAGCCAGGGGTGGCCGGCCAACTAGAGGTCGAAGCGCGGCACTCTAGACCACTAGGCCATCCCAACCCCCTAGTGAGGAAACAGCTTTATTAAGAGTTTATAATGACATTTTAATATCCATTGGTAAGGGAGCGGGGGTAGTTCTGGTTCTTTTAGATTTATCCGCCGCGTTTGACACGATCGATCATGATATTTACCATCACGTCTTAAATCTCGTTTAAATGTTTCAAATACTGTTTTAAATTGGTTAGAATCGTATATGAGAGGTATGACCCAAAAAGTTTGTGTAAATGGTTCTTATTCTAAGTCAATAGAACTGAAATATGGTGTACCCCAGGGTTGTGTTTTAGGCCCGATTTTATTCACTTTGTACTGCGCCCCTCTAGAGTCTAGAAGATATTGTTGTACGCAGTGGCCTCGATTTAATGCTTTATGCAGATGGTAACCAACTTTACCTCAGATGTAAAAATGAATAACAAATAACATACATGGTGTAGAAAAATGTTTTAATAAAATTAGGTCATGGATGATTGATAACAAGTTGACTTTAAATGATAAAAAGACAGAGGTACAACACTTTTACTCTAAATTTCAAAGAAAAGAAAAAATAAATATTTTAGACACTTTAAATAACGGTGACACACCAGTTAAATCTTGCACGGCTGTCCGTAATTTAGGTTTTAATCTTGAAAATGTTTTATCCTTACATGACCATATTTCAAAAGTTTGTAAATCAGTATTCTATTCATTATTTCGTATTTGGCGTATACAAAAGTATTTAGATCGTAAATGCACCGAAACACTAGTTCACGCTTAAATCACCTCCCGTCTTGAATTCTGTAGCAACTTTCTCTATAACCTGAAGCCTCAGAACAGCACTCTTGGTCGCTTACAACTACTGCAAAACTCTATCGCCCGTTTAGTCAACCGCACATCATTACACGAACACATCCCCCCTATTTTGCATGAACCCCATTGGCTTCCTGTCTGTCAACGTATAAAATTCAAAATTATGATATTAACTTATAAATGTCTTCATAACCAAGCGCCACTCTTATTTTTCAGATTTAATCATCACTTGGTTTCCACAGAGGTCCACTCGTCAGGCTACGATCGAAGGGTGAGGGCTTAGGCTAAATATACCGGAGTATGACGGGTGTGACTTCTATGGATCCCGATCTTTCTCTATCGCTGCACATACTCTATATGGAACGATTTACCGCCTAGTATCCGCACAATAGACACTTTTAAGTTTTATATTATAATAGCTTTTTTTTAGTTTTGTATTTTTATAGCTTTTGTAGTTTTTAGTTTTGTTTCGATATTACGTGTCAGTTCTGTAAAGTCCGTTGATATGTACATGTGACTGGCTGTAAACAATAAAAAAAAAATTATTATTATTTAAACGTACAACAGAGTGCAATTAAGCCTAGAAAATATTAGTGGACAGAGGATACTGCCAGAATTGATTAGGGTTTCGATATTTATGGTAAAATCGACAGCGAATAAAGATAACTACAGACTGGATAGTTTCCATGGCAGTCTAGTCATGTGACAAAGAAATGTACTTAGAATAGATTTTTACGGCTTGCGGTAGTTCCTTGCGTTTAATATATTTGCGGAGAGATTTGAAGCACACTTTTGATAGATAAATTCGGGTTATGAAAGGGCAAATGTCAGCCTTCTGTACACTGTAAGAAAACAACTGGTAAATTTAACGTAAATTTCCTGGCAGCAAAAGTTGCCAGTAAATTTACCGTAAATTAACATTCAGCTGTAATATAACATAGTTTCTGTAATTTGACATTGTTTGTAACTTTACCTGAAAACATTAAACAGAAACTTTTAACTTCCAAATGTAATTTTACCTAACAGCAGTAAAGGAAATATTACAGACAGATGTTACCCCCTCCCCCCTTTTTGTTTTTAGGTAACCAACAATTTCCTCGTAAGAGAATAAATCTCAACTGAACAGGAGGCTTAAATTTAAAACTCCGCTTGTTGCTTGGTACCGAAAAGTAAGACTAATCCTGTTTGGTAGATTAATCATGTAAGCCAGCACGGGTTGTAGCCGCCGCTCGGTTAATAAATTAGAATGAGTACTATTAGAAGATAGTTATTAGGAATTGTTCGTTGCTATGAAATACTAAAATAAAATAAAACACAGTAAATTTACCAATAAGTAAATTTACAAAATAATGTGAATAAACGTAAAATTACATTCTGACTTTGCTATTTTCAGTTCAATATCGAAAGTTTATATATAAAAGTATGTATTTTTACGGGGTTTACATTAAAGTTTAATGTAAAAAAGAATGAAACTGGGTAAAAATACATCATTTTGGTCAATATTCCGAACATTTTATGGTAAAAACAAATAGTTTAATTGCTGTAATTTTACTTGTTTCTAGCCCAATAGTTTACAAAATAATGTGAGTAAACGTAAAATCTGTAAAATTGCATGTCATGAGACAATAAATTTACCGAATACTATAACTACCAATAAGTTAAACATACATTATGCAAAAGATAAAGCTGCCTATTGCGGGTCTTGCTTTAGACCTGATATTTTATATAAACTATGAAGTAGACATTTATTAACATGAACATACCATAAACAACTCTGGATGCCGTCTTATGTGTCTGATTTTCACTGGATGTGTGTCCGATCTAAGGGCTCATCACTCATTGATGATTAAATTCAAAAATGTTTGGGGTTTTTTTTTTATCGTTACGACTTTAGTAATGATGACCCATGCTAAGCTTAAATTCTCTAGATCATTTAACTTTCAGTTGGGTAGTTGTTTCCCCCTCCCCTCCCACCCCTTGCAACACACACCTTGCTTTGGGTGGGGGGACTTCGAAATAGAGGCGACAAGTTTTATTTGGTTTTCGAAAACCTTGTGAACGCGATATAGGCTGCAGTTTTTTTCACTTTTTTAAGATTAGTTGTGAAGCATTGAGGTCCTGAGAAAACAAACTGGGATGAATTTCAGCTATAGAATACAATACTGCTTATAACTGAGCGACGTTTTGACTAAACTTACGTAATCATTATCTAGCGATAATAAAATATGAAATATAATGCTTGCAACAATGAAGACAAATCTTCCCATTCATTTTGAAGTTAAATTCAAAAATGTTTGGGGGGTTTTTTTTATCGTTACGACTTTAGTAATGATGACCCATGCTAAGCTTAAATTCTCTAGATCATTTAACTTTCAGTTGGGTAGTTGTTTCCCCCTCCCCCCCCCACCCCTTGCAACACACACCTTGCTTTGGGTGGGGGGACTTCGAAATAGAGGCGACAAGTTTTATTTGGTTTTCGAAAACCTTGTGAACGCGATATAGGCTGCAGTTTTTTTCACTTTTTTAAGATTAGTTGTGAAGCATTGAGGTCCTGAGAAAACAAACTGGGATGAATTTCAGCTATAGAATACAATACTGCTTATAACTGAGCGACGTTTTGACTAAACTTACGTAATCATTATCTAGCGATAATAAAATATGAAATATAATGCTTGCAACAATGAAGACAAATCTTCCCATTCATTTTGAAGTTAAATGAGTTTTAAGTGAAAAAAGACGAATCGAAACTCTCATTATTTTCAGCAAATGTCATTTCAATTGTCTGTTGTTTTTAAAGATTCAATTACCAAGATTGTACACAAATAATTGTCATTAAGACGCGCATTTAATCCCCTGGGAAATAAATTGAAAAGACACGAACATGTTCTTATAATCAGGCTTGTGATAATGGAAACTCCTTTGTGAATTGTTAAATAGCAATCCGATGTACGATAACCCATTCGCTTTTCGGAGCTTAATAATTTTTCCATTAGTCCTAATATGATTCGCCTTGATTATTGGAACAAACTGTATAATTTGTGTAAATGCTCTCGTTTAGCCGCAACAAGTAAAGTGTACTTCTATGTTCGTGACGCTAAATATTGATGGTAACAATCTTCAAAATTAGGGCTAGCAGTAGCCGAAAAGCTTTATTGTTAAGAAATCATTTTTTTAAAGCTTGTATAGTTGTGTGTGTAATGTCTGCCATTGAATATATAAATCACGGAGAAAGGTACAACAAAATAAAACATATTAAAAGAATCATCTCCTAGGATGGTTATATTTGACAACCAATCAATTCTCTTACATCTGTGTTTATACTGTTGGATGATGTTTATGCTGTCAAATTAAATATTTAAACACATTTTATAAACTGTATTACACACGATGTGTTATATTGTCAACGAATCGACATGTCCTAAAAGTATAAAAAATAATAGCTACTGTTGAAAATGAAAATTTGGTAAACATTTGGGATTTTATAAAATATACTAAATAAACGCAAAAATGAATAAAAACATTTTCTTGCAAATTGTTGGGGGTAAAATCATAAATTGACTGGACTACCCTAATGTAAAAATAAGAAAACAGGCGCTACATATAAACCTTTTATAACAATGTCTACGGGGTAAGCTGTATATTAATAGAGTTTAAAAATCTTCTTTGATGAGCTTTGTCTTTGGGTTTTGAATCTATGTATTTGCCCCCGGTAACTAAATTACAATGATGACATATTTATTAAGATAAAAGAATGATGACGTTGCTGATACCTTGAGGTCTCTGAAGGATCAAATCAACACGAGGATTACGCGTAAACAATGTTGATGAAATTTTAATCACAAATGGCCAGAAATATACACAAGAGATGGACAAGGGATTTATATGCACAGGTTCCCCAAAAATGCAAAAAGAAAGGGTCGATTATGGGAAATCTTGTAAAAATTGTTCCGTCCGGAATTAAGTAAAAGTACTTAATGATCTCAAGCGACCCTAGATTCTTATTGTAGTTTCAAGAAATTCCGAACCTAATGACATATTCACGTCATTGGTTATTTTTTTTTGTTTTTTGTTTTTTGGGGTGATTGAATATATAAGGCTCTGGGCTACACGTTTTGTTGTGCGTTTCCCACAATTGATTTTCTGTACATGTATATGATTTTATGTGTTTCCCATTATTTCATAAAATTGTACATAGCATACGTGTTTATAACATATGTTTCATATTCGTTGTATGGGATGAGGTGTGGGCGGTGTGGGTTTTGCCTGTTCCCTGGTCCCTCTTCGTCCATTTGAAATAAAATATTATTTAAAGAAAAAAAACCAAGACGATGGTTGTATTATTGCTGACTGGTTAGAATTTAACTTGTATTTAGATACTTTTTTCAACATCACCACGTGTAATCAAATACAATTATGCCAATACAGTAATTTTCTTTTTAGTGAACGGTTCAAGCTATTTGTATCAGATCCGGTACAGAAAAGTGTGAGACCTGTGTTAAGTTTCAGATGTACAATTATAATTCTATAGCCTGCTAATTATTTTGAAGGCCAAAATCGAGTTAAACGTTATCTGCCACCTGCTTTGCCTGTAAGAAAAAAACACCATTAATCGTAGAGAAGAAGTGGTATTCTAATGTTTGGGCAATTCTGACTTGACAATATCGCGTAACCATACGTATGTCTATATTTTTATTCGCCCACATTTTGATGTTGACGTTTTATGCCGGCGCTGTTCGTCCACAATTTGTTTGTGGACACTCTACAGGTCACAATTTAAATCCGAGTTTGACGAAACTTAAAATATAGCTCTATCTCCCAAAGATCTCGGACGCTTTCGATATTGGCATGTTTCGGACCATAACTTCATGTATTATGGCCGCTGTCTGTACGAAATATCATGTTTTTAGCTTTCTGGACATGCTCGAGGTAACAATTTTCACCCGATTTTGATGAAACTTGAAATGCATGTTGATAAACCAAAAGATCTTGGTTCCTTTCGATATTCGCGCATACCGGATCCTAAATTATGTCCCTGAATATACGGAACATCGCGTTTTTAGCTGGTTGCTCCTTTAGAGGTCACAATTATTATCCGATTTTTAAAAAAAAACAACGTTTGACTATTATCACCGTTACACCATAGTGTTGGTCAAGTTCAATTTCGTGAATATCGGACCAAAACTGACGGAGAAAATTGGCCGCCCTTCTTACGCAAATGGTGTGAACAGCTAGTATATCGGGGCTGTGGATCCTTGAATGTTTACAGTTTTGATTCGATTTTGATAAAACTTGAAATGCATGTTTATAGCCCAAAGATCACACGCACATCGGATCGTAACTTCCTGAATCATCGCCCTGATTGTACGAGAAACGCGTTTTGGGTTGTGGTCCGTCTGAGGTCACAAATATTATCCGATATAAAAAAAAACGTTGCATTTATTACGGTTACACAGTCATGTTTGTTGAGTTCGAATTTCGTAAAAATCGGACCAAAACTGCCGGACAAAATTGCCGCCTCTCGTATGCAAATAGTGTAAACATCTGGAATATCAAGGTTGTGGGTCCTCTAGAGGTCACAATTTTTATCCGATTTTGATTAAACTTGAACTGAAATGCATGTTTATAACCCGAAGATCTTGGTTCCTGTCGATATTCGCGCACATCGGATAATAACTTTCTGAATTGTGGCCCCTTGTTGTACGAAAGGAAACGCATTTTAGCTTGTGATCCCTTTAACAGTCACAATTTTTATCTGATTTAAAACAAAGCGTGTGAATATATCACCGTTACACACTAAGATCTTGGTTCCTTTTGAAAATCGCGTATGTATCCGAATGTAACTTCCTGGCTTATTGCCCCTAATGTTCGAACATCGCAGTTTTAGCTTGAGTATTCTCTCAAATTTGCGATTTATTTCCGATTTTAAAAAAACTGTTTAAAAATATCACCATTCTACTATAATGAAGGTTGAATTCGAATTTCGAGAAAATTGAAATAAAACTGTCGAACAAAATGAGCGCTCTTTGTACGCAAATTGTGTAAAACTATGTAATACGAAGGTTGTGGGGCCTCTGGAGGTCAGAATATTTATGCGATTTTGATGAAACTTAAAACATATCTTTATCTCCTCAAGATCTCAGTCACTCTTGATATTTGCGCATCTCAGACTATAACTTTCTGGATTATTGCTCCTGATGGTACAACAAATCGCCTTTTTTAAAATTTATTCTCTATCCATCTCTTACAAAAAGTGGGCGTATCCTGTTTAGCAGTAGCCGAATTTTTTCCGTTACACAGGTACGTAAAATCAGTATTTCTTGTTTACTATATCCGATGTGTTTTGTTCTTTTGTACTATTTTCGCTTGGAGGTAATAATTCTGAAACTTTATATTAATCATCAATCTTATCAGTTAAGGTCAATGACCCGTTCAAAGTCGATAGACACCATCTTGAATGAAAACTATTGATAAAAACTTCTGAATAATATAATACTATTGAGAAGGCATAGTATTGTGCGTTACAGTCGTGTCCGTCAGCATATTCCTGGGAATTCCCTCTCTGGCCATTGCTGGATTAGCTTCTGATACATGCGCTTTTGAGGGAGTGTGTCTATTCTTCCCATTCAATAAAATCTATCCAAATTACAGCAATATGACAGCCCTTCGTTTAGTCTGTGTCTTCCCTAAAACTTTGGACAGTGATTTATGTTTAAGGTATTAAAAACGATGAAAGTGTTTTTCGCCCCAAAACAGTATTGTTTACGTTAAATACGTGATGATAGCCTCGTTTGTCAGACAATTAGTTTGTCTGCAATATTCTGCTATGCACTAGTTATGACGTAAGTAAACATATTTTGGTCCAATGTGGAGCTCTGTTACGCCGTTAGCGATTGGTTGTTAATCGGACCATTGACCAGTCATAATTTGAAACAAGAATTTTCTTTCTTTACAGCAGTGAGTAGTGGGATTAGCTCTATAATCAGGGGCCATACCTACATCTTTGGTACTCGGTAGGGACGATCCCTACCCTGATGTAATGAACACCAGAAAAGCTCATCTCCTAGCTCACTTAGAAATTTTTAGTGCATCTCATAAACTTAGTCTACAAAACCCCTAGTTTTTTGCAGTGAAAACAATTTGTTTTAATAGTAGAGTGGGTAAACTCGGTTTAAAGAACCAAATGCCCGTGGAAATGAATTTCATGCGCCTTAAACTCAACCTACGCATGAAACGCCGCACTAACATAAATTATTTAAGATAAGTAAAGCTGTTTATCACTTCTACCTGATTAATACTGACAGCCATGATAATTTAACCAAATTATCTTAGTATAAAGATATATACTGTCATTTAAAATAAATCATTTAGCTATAAGGACAAATGGTAAATAGATGCACATGTATAATTAAACAGGACTGAATCAACTTTGGGTCTGTAATTTCATTAACAAGAGGAATTGCTGTCGTTCCGTTATCAGCATTCTATTCATTTAAATGGCTCCCCGAAAGAGGGTGTGACTGCAAACAACATATAAAAAGGCCTTATTTTGTCCATACCATTGAAATGAAATAACATACAATCTAGAACTGATTTACCGTTTTCATTTCCCAGTGATTATAATAGCAGTTCATGGTCTGAATAAACAGCGCTCATTCAGGACGCGGAGTTCAACCTCTCCACAGACAATTGGTGAATGACTACATAATGATTAAACAGTCCCAATGTGACATTCCAGCATGTTTATTTCGGTAAAGGTTAAGTCAGTGACAGGAAATGAGTGCATTTTATGGTAATTCTATGTAGTCTCAAGGGGTAACGTGTTATGGTATTTGGTTCCAAATGAGTGATATGCTATAAGAATAATAAATTCCAGACATAAAAGTGAGAACTTGTGTGTCACAACCACTCCTGGTTAAATTGATTTTATTGATTGCCGGTTATATTCTAGTGCTGTGTACAGAACAACTTTAATATGACATTTTTAAATTTTGTATAAGCAAGCACATTATAGTTTTAGAGGCAATATTGCAACATAAATACTTTATACACAGTAACATTTTTTAAATTAAGCCCATTAATAATACGCATTGGCTATTCTGTTCAGTATCTAGTGATGCCAAAAGTACTAGTTTAGCTTTACATATAATATAATATAATATAGTTGTTGTTTTTTTTTTTGTCAGGGGCGTAAATATGGGAGGGGGGTAGTCGGTCGCAAAATCAGTGAAGTCGGTCGCAAAATAAGAGCAGTCAGTATCAAAATAAATGCTCATTGCATACGTCACGCTACTCACGCAAAACTTTAGTATAAAATAACCTTGTCAACTTATCATGTTTGAAAATATGCTGTGTTTCACTCTTATTCTGTTGTGAGTATGTTGGTCTAGGAACAAAATTTCCCCCAGGGAGAAAAATAGCCTGTCTCAAAATAATTGTAGTCACTGCAGTCGGTCTCAAAATTATGTAACGGCGACTTTATGAATTAATGAGTTTAACAAACAATGCCAGAATAGATCCCAAATACTATGTACATGTATTTGCGTGAACCCCTGAGCCTAAACACAACTAGAGTAAAGAATAACCTTCTTGTCATCTTTGAAAAAAATGTTTGTCACTCTTATTCTGTTGTGACTATGTTGTTCTAAGAAACGTGTTTCCCTCTTGGCAGCAGAAATTGCCCGACCAAAAAAAAAGTACTCATCGAAGTCGGTCTCAGACTAATGAATTAATGCGGTAATCAAACAATGTCAAAATAGAAAAGAATAATTTTGTGTGAAACAGTATAGTATAAAAAAACCTAGTCGCTTCTCATGTTTTTAAAAAAAAACCTGTTAGGGAAATGCTGATTTAGGAAATTGAGAGAGCTTATAACGAACATTTGAAGGGGGCCATTAAAATGGGTTCGTCCGTCTGTCTGTCTGTCTCACACTTTTTGGGACACAATAACTATGCTTCTCATTGAGCTAGGATATTCAAACTTGGTGTAGGTGTTTATTAGGCGAATTACGTCATGGAGTTCCAAGATGAACATTTTCTGCTTAGGGTAAGCAGAGATAAGCAATTTGATTGGTTGATGCTTTGGGACACGAAAACTTTAGTTTTAATCAAGTGATAGTGATGAAACTTGGTGTATAGTTTCATTACATCAATACCTTGACTAAGGACAGCGATAAACAGTTTGATTGGTTGAGACTTTGGAACACAATAACTGTCCTTCTAATTGAGCTAGAATGTTCAAACTTGGTATAGGTGTTTATGAGGCCAATGTTTTGATGGAGTGCGAAGATGTGTATTTTCTGCTTAGGATAAGCGGATATAATCAATTTGATTGGTTGGTGCTTTGGGACACGATAACTTTAGTTCTAATTTCTAATTAAGTGAGCGTGACGAAACTTGGTGTATAGATCCATTACATCAGTACTTTGAGTAAGTTCGAAGAGGAGAGATTTTTTTTTGCTTAGGCTAAAGAGCGATAAGCATTTTGATTGGTCAAGACTTTGGAACATAACAAAGCTGCTTTTAATTGGGGTAGAATTTATAAACTTGAGGTAGATGTTCATTAAAATGTCTATTGGGCGAATGTCTTGACTAGAGTTCAATGATTAACATTTCGAGCTGAAGCTAAGAAGAGGTAAACAATTTCATTGGTCGATGCTTTGGGACAAGATAACGTTTATTCTATCTGATACAGAGTGATAGTTGTTAATCAGTTTGATTGCTCGATACTTTAGAAAAAAATAAATGTGCGATATATTAATATGTGTCATCTATTATTTTGGAATCACTGCTGGCTTGGTTTGATTGTCATACGCATAATATTAGTCTAACAGTTAGTAAGAAGTTATCGGAAGCATAGTTTGTGTCAGAAATACGTAAAAAAACCCATTAAATTATGAAATTTTAAGGCGATCTATTGCACTTAAGAAATTTACTTTTTGGATATTCAATCTCAGGAAGAATTGAAACGTATTTTACTCATGTTGTAAGTGCTTTCTGATCACCAGAATTCTTCAAAATCTTTCCCAAAACTCCAGGGTATTTCAGAAACTAAGTGAGCCCCCTATTGAGATAAAGTTCCCTCAGGCCCAGTCCTCAAAACTTAAAAGCTCGGATACATATCGGTGCTCAATTTAATTCCATTATGGCATCATTCTTCAACCCCTCTGTCTTATCTCATCACTATCATATTCAGTTCCAGTTTATTAGTACCACTAGTGAGTGGTTTGTGGGTCGATATACTGTAGAATTGTTATTCTACTCTCACAAAACAGGCGAAATTGACAGATAGGCCTCAAGATTCTGTCCCATTTCTAATCCTCTCGTTAACGAGAATTTGGTTCTATTTGCCGTGACATCGACTAAAGTTTTAAGGCCAAGTACCAAAAAATCAAAAGCTCGGTTACATATCTGAAACTTTTTCGCGACTGCGGCGTTCGATTCCTTTATCTCAGTCCTCTGTTGTAATTTATATTGTCTCAATACTATCATGTTCGCGGTTATATTAGTAGCACCACTGGGTATAGTGGGGCATCAGACTATACAAGAGAGAGAGAAATGGGGTTTAACGTCCAGTCAACACAACTAGGTCATTTCGGGACTTAACATATGGTTTAATTTTGATTTCAATAATTCGCTCGCGCGTAGGGGGCTTTAGCAGTGAGAGGAAACCGGAGTGCCCGGAGGAAACCCATGAGGTTGAGAAGGCGTCAGACTATACAAAACAGGTGGAATTGGCAGGGACAGATCTCGAGATTCTGTCCCATTAACTCCTATTGCTGGTCGTCTCGTCCACAAGAATTTCTCCCAGCAATGACCACAAATGTCAGGTTATTGACTCATATTTTTCAAACTTTTCTCAGGTTGATCAGTGTTATAGGCACAATCATATTTTTATGACATAAACTTTATGTCAACTTAAATAAAACTGCTTTCCGGCGAGAAAACGATCGGCGAAAACTTATTATTATAGCCCGTATGAATAACAAGCCCATTAAATTATTGTCATACTTGTTTGGCTTCTAATTCTGCCCTATACCGGCGTTAAGTACTTAAAACATTAAATATCAAGGACCGTAAACCTGGAAGTCATTATCGGTGTGGTTTCGATTCCCCGCTTAAACATGACAAGGGAGTAGGGTTGCTTGTCCAACATTGTGAGTTGATTTTAGCTTGTATACCGTCTTGGCGCCTCACATTTTGTCGTAACTTCTAACTTTTCGACTTTCGTGTTTTGAAGGGGCGAAAAGTTGAAATAACGAATGGTAGTTATAGGCATCGTAAATAAACAGGTATACGCTGGCTATATTCAGGTTATGGACCCCTCCCTCAATATGCTGAGTAACAAAAATATATGACAGTCAAATTAATGTATTGATACCTGTTATAGACAAATTGGTAAAACTATTGTGTGATAAAGGGTCTGTGCTAAACTTGCGTCTCCTTCGTATCGGTCCATTTTCATTAACTTTTTCAACAAAGGGCACAGTGTGTAAGCTAGTTATCGACGTTGCACGAGCTCGGGTGTTCATCGAACTTGAACCCCTCTGTCTCAATCGATAATCCTTATATATTAATGGGATCATGACCTGAATGTGCCGACCCCGTTTGCCTAGTTATCCGATAAATCAGTGTAGGGCGACCTTGAAATAAACTTTATTTTATGTGATTGACCCTAATGGGCCACTCCGTATCGTGTTATTACAAGATAGTTTCAAGAAAACTATCGTGTAATTACAGACAGACGAACCCATTTAGTCTTAAACAATATAATGGACAAGAAAACAATACAAATTGTAGCTAAAAGTAAGGGTAAAAGATTTTTTTTTTTTTTTGATTTTTTTTGCCGTCGGTGCTGACGTTGGCAATGTAGTCTCGAACGAGGGGAGTGGCATAGAAAGAACACAGGAAGCTGTCTGAAAAAGTATCCCAAAGTATTGACGAATCAAGCAGAAAATTCTCATCATCGAACTCGTTGAAGGCATTCGCCTGATAAAAGCCTACATCGAGTTTAAACGTTCTAGCTCAATTAGAACGAGTTACTGTTTCGTAAGTATGTGACGGACACCTAGGGTAATTTCGTGGTCAAGAGCGTCTCCTAGGACACTACGCGGGAACAGTCGTGAATCAGATATCAGTCGGGCATGTAGAGAACATAGAATGAATGAATGAAATGGGGTTTAACGTCCTACGCTTAAGCACCGTACCTGGGCCAATAGAAGACGGGCATACGCCATACAGTGTGCTATGAGGGAAATTTTTGCCCGGGCAGCGGCGCTACGGCCTACTCTTATATCGAATTCCAACTGCCAAGGGATCTTTTACGTGCACTCCAATTTGTAAACGGGACCTCGGTTTTTCGTCCCATCCGAACGACTAGGCAGCTGTCCTTGTCAGGCCCTCCTTCTGCATCACTGACAAGGGGAAATCACGCCGGAAAATCGAGATGAACTTTCTCGGCCAATGCAGGGATCGAACACTCAACCTCCAGGCTAGCGAACCAGCGCCTTATCCACTTAGCCACCGTGATCCCCCAGAGAACATAGAACCGCGATTAAGACATTATAATATTCATCGGACGGACAGACGAATCCCAATTTCTTCCACAATATTCAAAATACGAGTTATATAAATGAATATTCACCTGGGAATAAAATACTGAGATATCCAATCCACCTGACTACTGCGATGACTAAAATGAATCCAACTGCGACCTTATTTCCAATTTGCATGTCTTATTTCAAGATGTACGAAATTCCATGATGGTTAATTGTTTTTTTAATTTAAACGAAAAGACACACAGCATGTAGAGTTGTAATGACAAAAGCTGGAACTGAAAATTGTATTTTATTGGAAAGAAGCACAGCTTATCACGAACATCGTTAAAAGAAAATAATTGTAATTGACATTTGAATCGATTTTCACGCGAAATGAAACCAGTAACTACTTCTTAACTGTATTTTGCTTTTATAAACAACGACAGTGTTGTTTTATTGTGTGACCAGGTTTTTATTCAGTCGCGTATTATCGTCACCTAGCCCGTTCACACCCTAAGATTCATGGTTCCAGCATAGTAAACAGTCGTATTAGAGGTCTGTATCGCCGCATTCGAGATAGCAATATTGTCATGGGGGGGATCTAAAGAGAAATCTCTATCGCACTGAACTAATGTACACGACATTATTAAAGCTATGGCAGAAAGTTTCATTGTTGTATGTGTGCTTCTGATAAAAGTCTTGCACGTCAGTTGTATTTTTCAAAATATAGCTAACAATTGGAAATCCCGCTTGGAGCTGAACAGTAGCAATCCCTTATCTTTCCTGGAATATCTGAAGTGATCAATCAATTTATAAAGTAATGGAAACGCATATGGGGTTGTATAAGGAAAGGGATGTGGTAGTGGATTTCTGTCATATAGGGACCACCAATATCTGTCAAAGCTTGAATAGAGACTATTGCCCCTTTAATAGGTGCCTTTTGTATAAGAATATACTAAAACATTTTTTGCATCCTTTTTCAAAGGATAGTCAACACTCCAACAACATCTGTACGTAAATGGGTGGCGGATGCAGTTACACCATGAGATTTGTCAGAAGATGTGGCATGATAAATTGATTGAACACATTCACTAAAGGACAGTCATCTTGTGAAGAACACCTGTTATTACTCTTTAATTTCCTGCAAATTCCTGGCCATTTTGTCTCTTTAAGCATTGTGCAATATTTGGGGGGGGGGGGGGATTTGCAAAGCTTACCAAGCCTGTTTATATTTTATAAAGTAAGAAATTTGGCTTGCTGGTTAACCTGTGTGCTAAACAATGTGTAGTAATCAGAAAAGGATTAAGATATTTAATAAGTGATAACCCCACTCTTAACACCAGTCATGACTGTGGCACCGTCGGATGCCATATCATTCAACTTAAAAATTTCTCGTCACTTGCTATCTAGTGCAGCTTTTAAAAAATGATTTATGCAGTAGATATCTCAATTTGAATTCCTTGAAAAATGTTGACTGAACTTGACCAACAGTATCCAGATATCTAACCTATGACATTATAGATTTGTGCAACCATCAAGCCTCGTCAATTTGCACTGAAATAAAGTGACGATTTTACTTCATCTAAAATAGCATTAGATATAACTGACTCAACTGTCTCTTAAACTCCTCCGTGGAATCATGGTGAGTATAACGTGTGTGTCCAACATCTTCCTCTTCTGTTTTGTACCTAAAATATTTCAAGGTATCACAACCTGGTCAAAAGTTCAAGAGAAAAAGCAATGTATGACACGAGAAAGAGGTAGGTAGACATTAGTTGATTTAGGGATAGTCCGGGAGCTAGGTGGGTTTTTGTCAACATGGAAGGTGAAGAAGGTTTGAGATGCTAGTGATGTATGGCTGGGTTATGAGACTCCGGAAACCCCATTCTTAAGTTGCGGCAGTGGTGGGTGTGATAGGAGGAGCCACCCATAGTATCAACTAAAATCGGTGTATTCAACATTGAAGGTACAAGTTCCACTTCAGTGGAATATGATATAGCAATGTGCCCTGGATTAAGAAATATAACTTAAGAATGTGATTTGTGGTGGAAAGGCCACTTAAGAAGAGGTTAAAGGTCGTCAATTAGCAATTTTCGGTTTTATTCAGAACTATTTTCCCGTGACCTATCCCAGGTATGTTAAACCGAACTACATTGGCATTATTATACTGCTAGGAGGAGAAATATGAGATATAAAATTAAGGACATTATCTCCAAATAAACGAGAATGTCACTTACCCCACCTCCATCAATAATTGAATTTCAAATCAACATGAAAGGTGCGAGTATGAAACTAAGCCTAAATTGTGCGGAATAATATCAGAAATCATAATCATCAACTTAAGAATGAAATTTCTAGTGGTCAGCCTAATTAAGAAGAGAATAATGCAGGTTTGCAGCAAGTGACCCCTTAGAAATGTAATTAACAGGTGCGACATTGGAACAGGGTGTAACATGTAGTGAATGATCATATGATTCACGACCACAAACTTATGAATGAATACGTTGGTGGTAAATGAACTTAAGAATAGCAGATGTGACCAATGCCCATAAATTCATTGAGAATTTGTATAATAGGCTTGAATGTTAAGTTTCCTCTTCATCTCTGATGATAATAGTGATACATTAATTTCAACCCACTTCCTTATATCCATTGACCATTTAAAACATTGATCTATGTCATGTTGTTGCAGACATCAATCAAGACCCAATCAAACAGAACGTAACTTCGCAGAGGCAACTGTTTTCATTAGAAGAAGCAATGTCGAGGTCATCATCAGAGGTATCCTGGTCGACTCCTTATTCCTCATTGTCCTCCTCAACCAATGACTCCCGAATTCAGGACCATTAAACCACATGATTTCATTCTGCCTTTCCTTTAACTCCCAACCATCATATTTTGGCGATGGTAGGTGGTTAATTTCTGATTTCTCAGCGCTTCCTCACATCTTTGCGATCAATAATACCCCTTTGATCTGTAGTGGTAAACCCGATTCTCGAATGGGAATCATACTACCGCCGATGCCCTCCAGCTTCTCCAGAAAATTTATATAGCTTTTCTTTGACACATTACGTGGTGAGATGTTCTTCCATCCGCAATGTCATTTACAGGCTCTATATATGACTGAACCTTTCTTTTTCACAAAAAATTAAAGGTTCGTCTATATGCACAGCTTGTAAAGGTGGCTCAGGAAGCATTGCTAGATGGCAGCAAGCAGATGAGGGTCAAATCAAGAAGCGCCGATATCATTGACCGCGCAGAAGTATGATTATAAGGTACAATCAATGTTTTCAATCAACGGGCATCGTCACATTGTCTTTGAGAAGACGTAATTGGTCAAAAGCCAGATATATAAATCTTCTGGAGGCACTACAGGGAATAGATGATATCATGATTCCTCTGTGCGAATCCGAAATATCACTACCAATTAAAAGGAGCATCTAATGTCGGAAAGATGTCGGGAAGCTAATCTTAAAGTGACATTTAGCGATCGGAAACACATTAACAGAACACAGTTTTTATGGGGTACAACCAATAGTTTATTTTAACAGCACGACGTTTCGACAAGTTCTTCTTCTCTTTGGTGTTTAACGTCTGCTTCAACATAAGTGATATCGCAGACAAGACATAGGAGAGCCGAAGCTGCTTCCTGATTTTAGAATATTATTTTGCAATCTTATCTTACTCTATTATCCCGCTCTGCCGTTTTTGGTGTCATTTTTGGCTGAATAGAGTTTAGATGCCGAGACCGTCTAATCGTGACTCACCCTCACTCCACTATCCCGCCAGTTTGGTATATATCCACTATGTAGTTTAGTGTTTAAATGCCGAGTCCGTCTAACCGTGGCACCCTCTTACTTCACTATTCTACCTAGTCCAACTGTGTACATTAGGTCGTGGATTTGTTCGAAGATTTTCAATTTCAGATCTTGATCCCTTTATCTAGAGGCCTCTGGTACAGCTGCCTGATTTCCAAAATGACTTCTGGTCTTGATTCCGAGTTGTCATTTTGGATTGAAATCAGACTGCCCTGAGAATCGCTTGGAATGACGAACTTGCCGGTCTTTTGATGGGAGATCCATGATATAGTGTCGCGAATTGCTACAAGCTCTGCAGTATACACCGAACAGTTGTTGTTCAGTTTCCTGCTTATTCCCTGTTCCACGTTTGGCAGGTATATCCCAAACGAGCTGGTGCCCCTTTCAGAATTGCGTGAGCCATCTGTGTACACATGGTCCCAGTCATCAGACGACCAGTTGTCTTCCAGGTGTTCTAGAGAGAAAGCACGTGCAGCACTGTGGTTGTTTTTCTTGTCGGTTTTCTTTAGTAGATCTAGATTGACCAGAGGACTTGAGGTGAATATATATGAAAGCGTTAAAGGAACAATACCACTCTGACTGTAAATGAGTAATATGTCGAAATCTTCATTCTGGTCATCAAATTGTACGATTATACAATATCCTCATTCATAAGTGGAATATACATGATCTTATCAACGGTTCTTTTTAAAAAATGGAAAAATTCCGTTGGGTGGATTGTGTTCTAACGAATTTAACTATGAGACACTGGTAAAACAAGGCAATCAAATCTGGAGCTAATTATCTCCCTTGATAGAAATTACTCCCAGTCTCAGATAATTTGAAATTCTTTTCGTAAAGGCTTATAAATGTGACTTGGATTTTAAAATATTTTCGAACCCTCTGGACAAGTAAAATAGGTTGTAATGGATAATTTACACAACAGGTAGGACACTTTAACATCTAGTACCTCGAATAAGGCTATTATTTATTTTCTGGAGCTTTCAAGACAGCAAGAATGGTATTGACAATATCACTCTGACTGTAAATGAGTAATTTGTCCAAATTGTACTATTATAAAATATCCCCATTCATTAGTGGTATAAACCTGATCTTATCAGCGGTATTTTTTAAAAAATGGGAAAATGCAGTTGGGTGGATTGTGTTCTAACCAATTTCACTGTGAGAGACTGGTAAAACCAGTCAATCAAATCTGGAGCTAATTATCTCCATTGATTAAGAAATTGCTCTCAGATAATTTGAAATTCTTTACGTAAAGACTTATAATTGTAAACTTGGATTGATTATTCGTCTGACTTCGTATTACTATCCATTTTGTTTTTGCTTGCAATTCAATACTCTAAATTGGCGACGTGTAAACAACAGCATCCACGTAATTGGACGTGATTAATTCGGTTCGTTTTTTGACGGAAACTACCGAGCAGGTATCCAATCACTGTTCACTTGTAATGGAAGAAAACATTTAATTTAAGGGTGGGCGTTGTATATGTCAGATATAAACCTAATGTCCCTCGGAATGATATGTTAGAGAAACCATTGGCTTCGCCCACGGTATCCCTAACATATAAACGTCGAGTAGGTTAATTTCCTATACGTAATATGAATGTATATAAACTGATTTACATTCTTTTTTACCCAATTCCAAACCAGTTATGTTCGGCGAAATAAGCCATGCAGTCTCAACCGAGTGCAAATGTCTAGCGTCTGGTTATTCCAGTCTACATAGAGCCGTTTGATTTGATGCAATGTGTCTAGCCTCGTCCCTCGAGTCTCTTATTACAACTGGGGCTGAAGCGCATTATGGTACACGACTTATGTCTTTTTAAGTTGTATTCCTTAATTCAGACACATTCCTCTATCACATGCAACTACAGTGGAACTTGCGCCTTCCATGGTGAATAAACCAATTTTTTTTTTTGGGGGGGGGGGGGTACTATGGGTGAAACCCACCACTGCTGCAACTCCTAACCAAGCCTACATCACTAGCACCCTAAACCTTCCACGCCTTCCATGTTCCTGAAGCAACGACTGCGAGTTTTACAACATCTGGCCGTTGCTGGTTTACTTCATAATTACCGAACCTTTGGCTACGTTATCTCTAGACACGTAAACAGTAGCGTACAATCAGAGGTTGTGACATATCGACCTCCACGGAAACCTTGTCTTTGAACGAACCTTGAGCCTTGCAACGCGATTATCACAGGTGGACATTTTAGTATAAACGCGAGACTTGGTATTTGCGACGACCAAGGAATCTGAATGATTCACAAGCTGGGCTTATACCCAATCAAACTAAGTGTCGAAATATGCAGGATGCTACGTGAAGGGCTATATAAGATGTACGTAGTTCAAGCGAGATCAAGCCTTCTATTGAAGATTCCTACTTGTACGCGAATAGAATGAATGAAATAGGGTTAAACGTCCTACTATTATGCACCTGACCTGGGCTAATGGAAGACGGGCATACGCCATACAGTGTGCTGTGAAGGAAATTTTGCCCGGGAGGCGGCGCTACGGCCTACTCTTATATCGAATTCCAACCGCCAAGGGATCTTTTACGTGCACTCCAATGTGTACACGGGACCTCGGTTTTTCGTGCCATCCGAACGACTAGGCAGCTGTCCTTGTCAGGCCCTCCTTCTGCATCACTGCCAAGGGGAAATCGCACCGGAAAATCGAGATGAACTTTTTCGGCCAATGCAGGGATCGAACACCCGAGCTCCAGGCTAGCGAACCAGCGCCTTATCCACTTAGCCACCGACAAAAGTAAAAAAGGTATATTAAAGTTGTGGACCCTGTAGAGGTCACAATTTTAATTCGATTTTGATGAAACTTGAAATGCATGTTTATAACCTAAAGATATTGATTCTTTTCGATATGTGCGCATATCAAATTGTAACTAAATGAATTATGGCCTTTGATTGTAGGAAAAATCACTTTCGGTATTACTTTTTCTCTATCCATCCCTCTAAAATATGGGCGTGTCCTGTCTGGCAGTGCCAGCTTACTATCTTTTTCTTTTTAAATTTTATTACAATCATTCCCTTGCGCATAGGGGTCTTTAGCAGTGGGGGGGACCGGAGAAAACCCACGAGGTTGGACAGGTGACCCTACTAATTGTCACGTAGGCCCTCTTAGACTAAATGACGGGCTTTATGATACAGCACGAACGTGCTAACCATTCGGCCATCTCAACAAGATTTTCAAACAAATCTCAAAAATTACGACCTGTATAGGTTTTAAAAAGTATTTACATTTAATATCCTTGGTGAGAGTGACACGGTTTCTCTAAGCTAGATCAAACCTGTTCTCGCTAATATTGTCGAATTTATGTCCAAACACAGGGTAGTAGTACCGCGACAGCCTATGAGATTTAGATACGATAATAAAATCACTCCGTTTAAATAATACGCCAGAACATATTACTCATCCGAGCGAGAAATATTACCCCCATTAGGAATACAAATTAAATTTCTGTTCTCAAGAATAAAATGGTTGTTTAACAAGATTCAAATCTGTAGTAGAGTAGTAATGATGTTATGGTTTAGTTGCGTATTTTGTATAAGAGAATACGGCTTTGTATGAGTAATATACGATCAGTAGATTTAATTATGATTTTTACACGACACCTAACTTATTTTCTCTTACATTTTCTCGTCCTGTGAAATCTATATACAACGTGTATAAACATCTGAAGACGCACGAGGAAATGCAGACAGCTAGCTTATGATTTGATGTCTATCAGAAATGGGTAAACGTGGTTTATTTTTTGTTTAACTGGGCATTATTTTACTTATTTATGTATCTGTACTTTATCTACTTTAGTATATATCCCATCTCATACAAGCATGTCTTTGTCGGTGACAAAATTTGTACTTTGACCATAGAAGGTATTAAGAGAAATGAAAGACATACATGGAGTGGTTTTACTTAAAAGGGCATCAGGTAAGATTAGATAACCAGCGGGCAGTTCCCGCTATAATAGTTACAAAGTAGATAATGAATGCAAAATATGCTGAAAATTTCAGTCAAATTTCTTCACTCGGAACCAAGATATTAGAGATTCAATTTTAGGCTAGCCTCAATCTTCATTACCAACGTTGGTATGATAATAAACAAAGTGTATTCAATCCATTAAATATTGTATGTTTAAAAGGTTATATTATAATTATTAATGGAGAATATGTATTTAAGGTCTGAAGATGTTCCAGTGGAACTGAAAGCGCTAGTCACATATATTTGCTCACAAACCCAAATTTACAGTGATGTGAATGTAACACATATTACCTCACATCAAGTTTTATAATGTACAATTGGTTCCGTAGAAATTGCAATAATGTCATCAAGTAAAGTCACCAATTTGCGAAATAATTATACATTTTCCCGAAAAAATATAAAGTCACACCAACACGATGCTTGCCGTCACTGCCAATACAATTAAATGCCTTGAAATTTGGGAACAAATTTTAAAAATCTATATCACCAATTTAGCCTTCTTACAGGCAAATAATATTGAATTTGCAAAGATAATTTATGAAATCTGGATATATCAGCCTTCTTTTCAAGCCGTTAACGTTCCAAGTAACAAAATTGATACTGTTTGAATTGTTGATTTTATCCGTCCGCCATCTTGGCTGCTAATCAGGCCCGGATTAACCATGGGGCACAGGCCCTAGGGCCCTCAACATTTGAGCCCCCCCCCCCCAGAAATCTCAGTTGCGTCCAGAAATGCCACCATTTCATAGCACTCGCATGGATTGGTCCACTAAAATAACCCCAGAATGCACTAATTTTGTGGCAGAATTCTATTTTTTCTGGGGAAGATACTTCTAAATGGCACAACACATATGCCTGAAATGCCAGGAAATTACTTTTCCGGTCTCCAATTCTGAAAATGTGCAGAAAGGGAGACCCCCCCCCCCAAAGACCGCCCTTGCGAGGCTTCGCGCCTTCAGCACTCGCGGTCGGTGATCAGGGGCCCCCACATGTTCCAGGGCCCCCAAATGGTGAATCCGGCGTTGCTGCTAATCATGGAATCAAACTTTTGATAATTCTTGCGTGTATTGTGTATGCTCTGCCAGCGAGTCTTATCTCAAAAAGCTCGACACCATACACAATCAAGGACTTAGAATCAGTTTAGGAGCATTCCGTACATCTCCAGTGCAGAGTTTATACGTCGAGGCACACGAGCCTTCGTTGCACGACATACGTGATAAGCTTGCACAGCAGTATGCTACAAAAATTGCATCTCTGCCTCATCATATTTCATTCAACACCATATTTAGACCCTATCATATTATTATTATTATTATTATTATTATTATTATTATTATCTATACTTAGTGAAAACTAATGTTATACCATCATTCGGTATTCGCATTCAACCCCTTTCAACCCCAAGAGGGTATTACGAATACCCCTTTCTTTGAGACACCACCGTGGGCTATATATTCCCCAAAGATAGATTTCGGTCTTTCTTAGCATAAAAAGAGCGATACTAGCTCAACGGTGTTCAAATCTCTCTTTAGGGAGTTACGGTCTAAGTATGGTGATTATGCTTCTATTTATACAGATGGATCAAAAGATAGTGATCTGGTAGCTACAATGACACCATCCGAGACCATTTCTGTTCGACTTCCATCCGCTGCTTCTATTTTTACAGCTGAGCTCCAGGCTATTCTCCAAGCTTTGGAGTTACTTCAGTCCTCATCAAATTGAAAACACATCATCTTTCTGATTCTTTGTCCTGTCTTCAAGCAATTAGTAACAAACAGCTTGATCACCCATTAGTGGCAGATTTTTATCGTCTGCTACTATCTTACGAGCTCAACAGTAAAGACGTCGTCTTTTGTTGGCTCCCCAGTCACGTCAATTTAAGGGGGAATGATCTAGCAGATTTTGCTGCCAAAGCTGCTTTAGATCTCCCCCAATCACATTTATACCATTCACCGATTTTAAATCATCTATCACACAATTTATTTTCGATCGCTGGCAACGGTCTTGGGATCTTGCAGACACAAATAAACTTCATCACATCAAGCCTCTCTTTGGAGACTGTCCAAGCAGGAGAGGTGAAGTTGTCTTGTCTCGCTCTCACATAGGTCATATTTTTTAAACACATGTTTTCATGTTTAAGCCAGAGCCTTAACCAGAATGTCAACACTGTCATGTTCCTTTGACAGTGAAGCACATTTTGATTGAGTGCAAACATCTCAAGAATATTAGATCTAAATATTATCGTTGCCAATCAGCACGTCAGTTATTCGCTCAACCGTAGTTTTATGTAATTGATACATTTAATTTTTGTTATATTTTCTGTGATATTTGATTTTATCGCTGTGATATGTTTTTAATTTGTCTCGTTAATTTCATAATGTTTGGCGCAATATGGCCCAGTTGGAGCTGAGGTGCAATTAAACAATATTTTATTTCATTTCACTTAAGAAATGCCCGCTTCCTTAGCTACTATTAAATGAAGTATCAAAGCTTTTTGTATTTCACGAACACGTTTTGGTGAATCTTTAAATTGTTTTCTAGCTGAGTGTCTCTCAGTTTGTTAAACACAACTAATATCGGTTGTACCCTTTCTTTGTTTGTTTGCCAAGTCTCAATAAACGCCCAATATTAATCTCTGAATTAGCGCTCACACCTTGTAGATCGGACCAAACATCCGCTCACATTCACGTTATTTTTCTTTATTCCATAAAAAATTCATCGCTGATGCAATGCAATACATGTAGAGTTGTCAATTTATTGTTTTGGGTTTGGTTCTGGTCTCAGGTGGGGTATATCATTTCCACAGCTCTGGAAATCTTGCCTTGTCTAGTTCTGGGGCCAGGGTTTTATTCAATTTCTCCATATAACACTAATAATATTGAAAATATCACAAAAACCGACAGAGCCAAGTTTGAACTTTTAATTATTGGTGACTTACATTTTACAGCAGTAGTTTTATAATGATAGAATCCTTTAAAAATTCTGCATGCTGTATAATCGATAAACATAATTAAAGAGATTGTGGAATACTCCGGTAGATATTTAAGGGAGTCATGTGAATGTATAGTGATCGGTCAAGCGAGAAGATGAACACACACTCGTCTTATCTCTCTGCTATAGTTGTATCCAGTCTTCGAGACAACCCGTCACATGGCCACCATTGTTGACACTTAAAGTTGCAATTTCAAATTTACAAGTTATATTTTTAAAATTATTAAAATAAAGCCGTAAAATAAATGGTATCCATAAACAGGCCTACCTTGTTAAAGAATAATCCTATAGTGCACTTTTGCCAACTGAGAAATTAGCAAAAATATCATTTTCAAATTCAAATTCCAGCGTTGGAAAATGCCTGCCCCATGCTGTCAATAGCAAAACAGGGGAGGTAATTGTGTTTTTATTTCCTGTGTCATAGATTTTTAAGGGTGGGAAATAATGCCAATGATCGTATAATAGTGTGTTGGGGCAAAATACAGAGAGAAACATGTGATCAAACGACTACGTGTTATTGGAAGTCACAAGTGTCAAGGCCTGACAGATTTCACAACCTCCCGGTGCTGACTAGGGAGATAAGTTTGTGGGCAGCCATTTTCGAAGGCGTGATAATTACTGAATTGGTCAATTACACCGACATGCGCGACAAGTCGAACGTGATCAGATCCCCGAACCTTCCTGCCATTGAATAAACTGTCCGGCAGTTGGAAATAGGCATGTATGAAATAAAACCAAGTACGAATAATCCAAACCATTAGACAAAATTCGAAGTCCTAAAAATGTTCATGTTCAGAATCTTACCCTGTCTGACTATCATGCTTTAACTGAAGTAACAGAAAGTGATTGTACAACAGGATGCGTGGGGCGGTGCACTTTCCGGAATAATGGTCGACCTTGCTATGCAAGGGTTTTAACAGGGAGTGTGCCAATATGACAAAGGGTGTGCAAGGGGACGAGGGTGATGCATCGCTGATGTTGTGGACTGCGTATTAATTTCCAAGATAGGAATTTCGTTGTTCTCGTTTCTGGCGATCTCTGGCTTTATAGCATTTGTTGGATTTTTTTGTTTTTAATATTAAACTTGTTTTATTGTCACAAACGTCAAATTTGTCTTGAATCTGATGACATAACATTCCAATGACCCAAATGAAACATTTACCATGCTTCAGAAGTCGCAAAAAGTGGTACTGCGTGATAGATTTCTTTGAAAGTGACTGCATGAAACATTTACCACGCTTCAGAAGCCACAAAAAGTAGTACTGCTTGATAGATTTTTCTAAACTGAAATCGATCCGAGTTTGACACCGGAATTAGTATTTTTAACCGGAAGTCAATAAAAAATAAGTCCATTCGCTTGAAGTGTATGATAGATGGGGTTGGCCTGTAAAAAAACCCAGAATGAACTTAAGATCATGAAAATCCAAAGACTATTTGCTAAAATCGATCCGAGTTTGACACCGCAAATTGGTATTTCCAACCGGGGGTCAATAAAAGTACTTTCAGTGTATCATAGATAGGGTTGGATGAAAAAAACACCGAGAATGTACTTCAGATCATAAAAATCCAAAGATTATTGGCTGAAATAAATCCAAGTTCGACACCAAAAATTAGTATTTCCCACTGGAAGGCAATGTACACTACTTCCATTCGCTTTAAGTGTATCATAGATTTGATTTTTATACTTCCTTCCATGCATTATTAATTGAAATCAGATAAACCCCTCAAATGAACTATAAATACCATAGAGTGATAATTTAACTTTTGCTAAAAAAAATTAAACATATTAAGACGGTTCAGTGATACTTTGATTTAATCAATATGGCGGAATCCAGACGGGCCGAGACTTGGCTTCAATCAACCAGGACACGTCTGCCAAACCGTCAAAGGCCAATATCGTCGCTTGCAATATAGTAATTTGAATGAAATTTTCAAATTATTCATTTTACATCATCTACTTTCGAACTATTATGGCAAGAATGGCTAGTTCTTTATCTATATCTTACATAATGCCCCTTTAAGCTGTTGTCTTTATTCTCTGCTTTATTGTGAAATGATTTAAACAATATGTAATCGAATAAGATTGATGTTAAATACACACATTGTCAAAAAGTAAGGATTGTGAGTTTGGTTTGGTTTTAAGTAAAGCCTGTAACATTAAAGGCCCGGGACTGTACAATGGAGTGGACTCCTACCGCCCCCCATCCTTCACTTGATTTCATATACGGTTGGGGAGTTTTGCTTGCAGTGTCTATGTAGTTTGTGTGTCTTGTCCGAAGGTTTATCTGGGTTTGTCTCTGTGTGACGCGGCCCTCTTGTACTAAATAAAAGAGAGGTTGGCCAGACCGATGAAAATTGAAACATTAGAAGGAAAAAAATAAAATTATGGAGCACAAAAAGATTTGAGACTTTTAGTAGTATGGAACATTTGGGTATTAAATGATTTATGACCATCAAGGATGTGGCAACGTATTTTTGTAAGAACCAGATAACAATATTGATGATTCTCGACCTTTTGGCCTTGTAGAATGAGTAAATAAATGACAACACCCTGAATTGATCTCTGCATGAAATAGTAAATTGCTAATTTCCGACAGCATTAATTGTTATTGGGAATGTAAATTGATCAAAATGCTGTATCATTTAGTTATTTACGTAAATACCTCCACTTTAACTCGAATTGATGAACCTAGAAATTCAATACAGATTAAAAGTGGTTGATAATTGAAGAAAATGGAAATGTGTTTTTTGGGGTAGGATTGATTTGGGTAGCATCCGAGATGTCAACAAATTCTAATAGGGCGATAGCGTTGTTAATATTATAGTATCGGTTTCTTTGAATCCATAGAGATCGCACACATGGAGCTGACTACCGGAGAATTTATGTTGTACCTTTCTTTGGGAAGTAAACCCTGTCCCTTTTGTGCCTTATTGTACATAATGAAACCAAAATCCCAATTTTTATTTGTTTGTATTTCGATCACTGAGAGAGGTGGTCGAGTGATCTGGCATCGAGTCAGTTGGTATGTGGTTACGATTCCAGGCTTGTACGCGATCAGGAGTAATGGGTTTTCTCTGTGCCTTCCCACTGCTAACGACGTCACATTGAACAAATACGATTTTACTAAGAGATCCAAACTGTCCAATATTTGTTTAAAATATTATAGTACTTACTTCTTTTTTTCTTTTTTGCAAAACTGAGAAATCCATATCATATTATGAATAGAGTATCACCATAGACCGGAAATATTCAGGAGAATAGAACACCTGCATTGGATTTACATGTATTTTTCTAATAAAGATTAAGAGAGGTTTAGCGGGTGTGAAAAGGTTATTTTTGATGATCAATACAACAGTAATATAATGGTACTTAATATAAGCCTTTTCATTACATCTGGAATTGGATTAATATTGTTAGTAATAATACTACTTATACCTAATATATCAACTGAAATACAAGGGCGTGGTTTTGTATATCAAAAGCTGTAAATTTAATACTAACATATAGTATCTTCCCAAAACAGAAAAATATAATGACTGTAGAGATAGACAAGAGTTTTAATACTTGCAGAAAAAGAAAACTTTTTATTTAAAAATAGATCGGCAAACTCCAAATAATCCAAATTTCCTGTGTATGATCCGGCACCAAACAAAAGATTTAGACAATAATATATTAAAACGATAAACCATGCCATGGAATAATATCAACAACACGCTTTATTATCCTAATTATCTACTCGCGAATAAGGAAAGTATTTTATTTTGTTTGTTTTTTTCTCTAGCTTTGATTTTCCCTTTCGATGTACGATGCCTGCAATGAAAGGGCATTCTGGCTAAAGTTAATCTCAAAAAGGAATTGTACCAATTATTAATGATATGACGTCTCGTATATTATATAATATCAATTGCATTGTACAGATATTAAAGAACCCGTTTTTTAATACGTTTTCTCCTACTAGTGTGTTTTGTGACGAAATGGTGGCACACGATACTTTAAATGCAACAGCTATGGCTCAAAAGAAATATAGCCATAGACAGTAGCTTATCAGAAAGGAAAACTTGGATGTTGGCCAAATTTGATACGTATCCTTTATGCCTTTAAGTACACTATCGTATTCTCATGCTTGAGCAAAAAAACTCTAGTCTCTGTCGTATTCACGGCGCTTCAAAAAAGGATGGGTAACCCCGGAACGAGAGGTCCCGGAATGATTAATATCCAAGGAAATCTGTCAAAAACTAGATTACTTGGCGTTCACAAGTCGTTGATGGGCAGAGTGAAGTGTGGCCGTTATAAAAATTCGTTTAAAGCTCTGTAGTCTATTGCAGTCACGGGCCCATTGTTGACGGACAAGTAATTTAATAAGTTTGATCATTGCATGTTTTGCCAAGGCTGAAAGTATAATTTTTAAGATTAAAGGATGACACTCCAATGATTAGTGTTAACGGGAATAACGTAGTACGCGCCCTCCGACTCATTAGCATCGGAACGCAAACCAATTATATTTTTAATTTTGAAATTTCTTCGATTAGAAATCTTTTTTTATAAACAATATTTATTCAGAAACTAAGGGGATTGGGTAACAGGCAAAGCCTATATAAACCCCTCTCTCGGTTACAAAAATTACATTATATTACAATGAATTACATTATATTACAATGAATTACATTATATTACAATGAATTACATTATATTACAAGCAATCACATTATATTACAATATTTTGATAAACAAAGAGGGAAAAAAAGAATAGATAAAAAGGAAATTATATATATATGTACACATACATTTACAATCAATTAAATTATATTACAATCAATTACATTATATTACAATACTTTGAAAAACAAAGAAGAACAAGCCAACAGTGAGGCTGATGTCCCCCGCCGAAATCCCAAAATAATAAGATGACACATATTAATTAATCGAACATTTATTTTTTTTCAAAATATTAGCTTAAGCTCAAAATGTTTATTATTGAACTAAGTCAAGACATTCGCCTAATGATCCACTACTTTAAGTTTAAAATATTCTACCTCCATTAAAAGCAGAGTTATGTTCCAAAGTCTTGACCAATAAAATTGCTAATCGCTCCTTAGCCTAAGCAGAAAATTTGCACCATCGAACTTAGTCAACAAAGTAATGATAAAATGAATCTATATTCATCACTTTCATCACTTCATTACAACTAAAGTTATCGTGCCCCAAAGCATCAACCAATCAGATTGCTTATCGTTCTGCTTACCCTCAGCAGAAAATGTTGATTATCGAACTTGGTCAATGTATCGGTGTAATAAAGCTAAAGCTATACACCACGTGTCCTCACTCTCACTTAATTAGAACTTCATAAGCATCAACCAATCAAATTGCTTATCTCTGCTTACCCTAAGCAGAAAATGCTCATCTTAAATTCCATCAAGACATTGACCTAATAAACACTCACACTAAGTTTGAACATTCTAACTCAATTAGAATGAGCTGTATTCAGTTCCAAAGTCTTGACCATTCAAATTGCTTATCGCTCTGCTTACCCTGAGCAGAAAATGCTCATTATCAAACTTAGTCAAGGTATTGATGTAATGAAACTATACACCAAGTTTCATCACTCTCACTGAATTAGAACTAAAGTTATCGTGTCACAAAGCATCAACCAATCAAATTGCTTATCTCTGCTACCCTAAACAGAAAGTGCTCATCTTCGAACTCCATCTAGGCACTGACCTAATAAACACCTACACCCAGTTTGAACATTCTAGCTCAATTAGAAGCAGAGTTATTGTGTGCCAAAAAGTGAGACAGACGGACAGACAGACGGACGGACGGACGAACCCATTTTAATAGTCCCCTGCTTTCTTCGAAAGGCGGGGGACAAAAAAAAAGAATAGATAAAAAAGAAATTATATTATGTACACATAACCCAATAAAAATTTAAGTTTTAAATAATTAAAATCCGCTATTTTTAAAACTTAAAATCTTTTGGATTGTTCAATAAAATTATGTTCTTTGTTAAACACTGAAACGTTTTCATTGTATGATAGTGTTTCCGATCCATATAGCGCTTTAATATTTGGTGTGTATGTATGGAGGGGGATCCTCGCCAAAACTCTCAATTTGTGAAAATACATTTGTCGATTTGTGAAAGTACATTAAAATTTGTTAATTTGTCAAAATACAAAGTACATTAATTGTCGATTTGTGAAAGTACATTTGTTAATTTGTCAAAATGCAAAATACATTTGTCGAACCTACAAAGTACAAATTTTGAAATAACTTTATAGTTTCAAGATATGTAATTTCAACATTTGTATTTTCAAGAGATGTAATTTCAACATTTGCAGTTTCAACATTTGTTGTTTCAACAATTGTATTAACGACACTTGCATTAACGAGCCTTGCATTAGCAAGCCATGCATTAGCGAACTATGACCACATTTGGGTTAGTGTATGGTATGGAAGCCTATTGCGGCCATTTCAGAATCTCGACAATTAAATAGTCCAAAATAATTTTAATCTCTTCTGGCAAAGATAGTATTAATTGTATTATGTAATCGATTTTAAGTCTTCAATCAAATCTTTCTTTGCTCTCCAACTTCAACAACGTTCATCGGATATTTTGATGCGTGATCTTGTCAGTACTTTCGTTTGGGGAGTCTGACAAGGGACAACGTATAGTCGATCAAATAAGATTAAAAATAACGATGTCAACTGCTTGTCAGTGGTATAGGGCGGAAGGCCTGACAAGGGACAACGGAATCGAAATGAAGTGGAGGCTACGGTGGCTCAGTGAGTAGGACGTTTGCTCTAGCTTCATCGAACTGCATCGGAATTTATCTTGAGATATCTTCCCTTTTCCGTTGTGTAAATGGAGGACGGAGGGTCTGGCAACGGATAACGTGTAGTCGTGCGGATGGGACAAAATAACGGGGCCCCGTGTAAACATTGGTTTCGATTCGCCGTTTGAACGTTACAATGATTAGGGTCGTCTGTCCAACCGAGGGGGTGAACCACTCTCTCTCTCTCTCTCTTTCTCTCTCTGTCTTTCTCCTTTTCGCATACATTGACGTCCACGTACAAGAACCCTTTACCGTGGGAATTCGAAATAAGAGTAGGCCCTCGTAGCACACTGCATGACGTACATTATTAGCTTTTGTTAGCTCAATTGGAAAAGAATGGTTAACGCGTTCGCAATCGATCATAAGGCCTGTCATTGAATCAACTGGCGCGGTATCGATTCGCCGCCTTTACGCGACAAGGGATAGATCGACTGTCCTTTCCGTGGGTCACTTGGTCCTTCAGTTTCCTCCTATTGTTAAAGACCCTTTACCTTTAGGTGTGTTTTTGTATGTAGCCTATGTATCATGTATGTATGTATGTTCGCCCATCACGCTGATATCTATAAAGGAAATTGCTGAAATTTAATAGGACTCTTTGTTTTACTAATTTAAATGATGCATATACATTTCATACGAGAGAGAGAGAAATGGGGTTTAACGTCCACTCAACACAACTAGGTCATTTCGGGACTAACATATTGTTTAATTTTATTTCAATAATTCGCTTGCGCGTATGGGTCTTTAGCAGTCACATACGCTCACACTAGGGTTCGAAACCACAGCCGCAAGCCAGGGGTGACCGGTCAGCTAGAGGTCGATGCAAGGCACTCTAGACCACTAGGTCATCCCAACCCCCCACATTTCATACGGAGCGTCCACAAGACGCAACAATGTGAAACAATGGCCATAACTCCAGAAGAAATTAACGGAAGTTATTGAAATTAAAAAGGCTTTTTCACCTCACTAATATAGGCATCATATTTCAATTTAAAAACAATCAAATGATAAATGTAGTCTGTAGAGTGTTCACAAGAAATTGCGGACGACGAATGGACTGATTGACAGACGGGCGGACGGACGGGGTCGAGGGCAATATACGACCACATTGCCATGTTGGCGTATACAAAACACGACCACGTGAATGTTTTAGACTGTCAAATCTGGGCCACATGCGAATTTATGCCCGCGGCGAGAAGTCGAGATTCTGAAATGGCCGCAATAGGCTTCCATACCATACATCAACCCAAATATTCATACTGCACACAGCGTTCCACCTACGTCATATTCTCAGCCGAAGCTAGCAGTAGATAGGCAGCCTAAGTTTGGGATGCCCAAATATTGTCATAGTTCGCTAATGCATGGCTTGCTAATGCAAGGCTCGTTAAAGCAAGTGTCGATAATACAACTGTTGAAACTACAAATGTTGAAACTGCAAATGTTGAAATTACATCTCTTGAAACTTTAAATTTAAGCTGTGTTATTTCAAAATTTGTACTTTGTAGGTTCGACAAATGTATTTTGCATTTTGACAAATTAACAAATGTACTTTCACAAATCGACAAATGTACTTTGTATTTTGACAAATTAACAAATAAATGTACTTTCACAAATCGACAAATGTATTTTCACAAATTGAGAGTTTTGGCGAGGATCCCCCTCCATATGTACGAGGTAAAGTGTCGATTGTTCTGTGAATACAAGGAACATATAAGGAGATGGTGATAAGGATCTTCTATTGTATTACCACATAAACATTCGGGAGTATCTGAATATTTCTTCTAAATTTATGAAAATTAAGATTACTGCGGCCTCGTCTTAATTTAGTATGTAAAATTTGATTTTTCCGTTTGTCAATATAATAAAAGAGAGGTATTTTCGTATCAGGTTTAGAGAGTTCTTGTTTAAATTTTGAATGTGATAAGACACTTGTTATGGACGGATTTAGGCTGTGCCAGAGTCGGATAGCAGAGATGTTCTGCAGAATATTTCATCTAATTCTGGTTTATTTTTAAGATAAAATGGTGATTGGATAAATAATTTGGAACTGTTCCATTAATAATTTTATATATGTCTGTAATTTGTGTCTTTTTCGTCTTTCATTCAAAGGAAAAATACCAGTTTACAGGTAGAGTAAACGATGGCTAGTTCTTTTTACAGCCCCCAAATAGTGTGTAAGGCATCAAGTTTAAGGTGTTCTAGTTGGTTCGCTAGGTGGTCAGAAATAATGTCCGCGTAGTCAATATGCGGTAGTATATAAGAATTGTAAATTATGCAAAGAGATTTTCTATTTAACCTGTACTTTAGGGATCTTAAACAATTGATTATTTTTCATACTTTATTACAAATATTATTTATGTGGATATCCCATTTAAGTTTGTGTTGGAAGAAAAGACCCAAGTGCTTCTGGTTTTGCACATCATTTATTTTAACAGTATTCATGAAAAGTAGTGGTGTGTCATTGTGTGGTTTGATAGATATTGTTAGTGATTCTGATTTTGTGGGGTTGAAGGAAACTAGCCATTTTTTGGACCAAATGTTGATTCTCTCGATATCCGAATTCATTATTTTCGCACTTTTCGACGGATCTTTTATCAGTAGGGAGGGAGACGTGACATCAGCAAATATTTGATTGAATATTTTTAATGATGACATTAATGTAGATTAAAAACAGAAGCGGTCCGAGAACGGAGCCCTGTGGAACACCGGAAGTGACGATTGATGACTCCTAGGCGACATTGTCCAGAACAACGCACTGTGATCGACCAGTAATATAACTGTTAAACCAACTGTACAATGTGCCTCGGACCCCAACAGCATCAAGCTTAAGACAGAGTGCAGCATGCCAAACTCCATCGAATGATTTGCTGATGTCACAGAACACTGTTCTCGTATAATAACCCTTAACGATTGCATTACAATAAAAATCATTTAAGTCTAGAAGTTGATAGATAGTCTAGTCTCCTGTCATAAAACCACTTTGAAATTTTGAAGTGTATTGTTGTCCAGAAGAAAGTTAAAGACATGCTTATAAATACAATGTTCAAGGATTTTACTTATTATCGAAAGTAATGATATCGGGCATAATCAAGGGGAAAGTATAACAGCCAAGGGAATTATTAAACAGAGTACACAATGGGTCAGAAATATCAATAGATATCGATTTTAATAATTTTCCGCTAATATGATCAGGGCCAGGGGATTTAGAAGTATCGATAGGGTCAAGTATGTCTTTAACTGCATTCTGCTGTAGAAAAATATTAGTGTTTATATTTCGGTTAATTAATGGGAGTGAGTGATGTAGGTCATTAAGTTTGGATTGCTCAGCAAAATAAGTGTTGAGTGCATTTGCCTTTTCTATAGGTGTGAATGCTGTGCCAATATTTGTTGTTATAGGAGGTATGTCATGGTTCGATAAACCCATATTTTTTACAAATAAGTTGACTACCTGCCACAAGGACTTTGATCCAAGGTCATTGACATCGGTTAAATGTAAGCATGAGCTTCCTTTTAAAATTCTGGCGCATAAAATCTTGTAGGACATCCTAATTAGGTTGGAAAATACGTACCATGAATAGGAAATTTTTTATCTCACTCATCAACTGCCTAGCAATCAAGGAACAATTGGTCAAATGTCGACTACACTATAAAATTACATGTATTGGTAATAATTCTTTGACATTAACAGATCTTTTTTACAAGCCCACATTTTCATGTGGACGTATATTGCGCGTCTAAAATTTGTTTGTGGACACACAACTGGTCACATTTTTTATTCGAAATTGACTAAACTTGAAATAATGGTGGATATCCCCAAGATCTCGGTATCCGGGCCCTGGATTATGGCCCCTGATTGTACACAATCATGTTTTTTGCTTATTCTCTGTCCATCTCTTCCAAAATGTGGGCGTATCTTGCATGGCAGCCGCCTGTTTTATCTCTCTGAAGGATTGATGAAACTATGTATGTCTTAAAATTGGAGATAAATGTGCAAAACACACACTTCTGCGAGAAACAAACTATCTGTTTTACAAGCTTATTAAAGTCAGTAGACAATAAATCATTCTGCATCTGGTAATGGTTAACCTATCAGTTAAACTTTTCACTAAACTATTTTCTATTAACCTATTAATCCTTAATGGTGGTGAAGGTCTTATTTTAACAGAATATATTTCTATACCATACTGATTGATAATGATGATGATTTCGAACGGCATTGCTTCTTCGATGGCTTGCTTGTAATTATTTATATATAGTTTCGAAATGCAAGGATAATCATTTTCATTGAAGCTCAAGAATATTGACAATCATATTTCAAAATACCTTTTATCACGACAACTGAAATACCTTAATGAACAGATCTGGAACAATGTTAGATTTTTGATAATAAGTATTTGATCACATGCTCATGTTAAGTTTATTTTATATTTCAACTAGAAGTAGGTAAACACGTCGCTGGTAAAGAATATTAAAACACAGATTCTCCACCTTTACACAGGGAGATAATACTATTGTTCATTTGTTATCTTGTTCATTTACATATCAGATAGTCGACAATCTTCACATTTGTTTACAGTCCAATCAATTTAACCACCGCAAACGTCCGTGTAAGCAACTTCAAAAGTATCAAATGATTTTATAACCGAAATAAAATAAAAACAAGTACGAACGAAGTCCTAAAAAAACTGTAAAGGCCAAATAGTGTTATCAGGAAAATAAGTGAACCCGTCGGCCCGAAAATTAGGGGGGGGGGGCTCGTACGCCTATGGTTCTAGTTAGAGAAGATGTAACCCTTTTGAGACTCGTGTGGCGTCATCCTTTGGCGTCAATCACTGTGTTAAAAAGGAAAACACTGAATAAACGATAGTCTTGCATATATTTTGAAGCCTAGCCCACAGAATATTCCTATATATTGTTATTGGTCACCGTAACCAGGGTATTGTTACATATTCTTTATGACGCCCTGTCGAAAGATTTCGACCGTGGTGCAAACTGCAAACCCGTGGAAATGTGAATGGGTAAATAAATAGGTTTTGGAACAACAAAGTTTTAGTATTAACAGAACACAGTGTAAAATATATATTTAAGTCCAAAGAATATTACTACAAGGAATGCTTATAAACTAGACAGCGGTAATTCCTTAATATGTGTATGTGCAGTTTATAATTTGCGTAATATAAAGCAGGCGTTTTATCTACAACAACTCTATATCGTATTCCCCGAGGAAATTACTAAGAACCAAATATAATGAGCTTTTAAAAATGTTTTTGGTCATAAGGTAATCTCCGTGGGCCTCATGATTTGAATCTATAAGTTTTAGTGGTTGAGCAAATCGTTAATAATTATGTTTTCACGTCGTGATGGAAATGCGCATTACACCATGTTCCGTGTAGCAGAGCCAGAGAGAGAGGGAGAGAGAGAGAGATGAGGTTTAACGTCATTTCAGGACCGACATGTGGCTTATATGTATTTCTCTAAATCGCTAGCGCATAGAGATTTTAGCAGTCGGGGGACCCAGAGAAAACCCACGAGGTTGAACAGGCGACCCTACTCCTTGTCACATACAACCTGAAAGTCGAAACCACGCCAGTTCAGTTGACAAAATGACATACCTTATGATGCAGCGCGCAAGAATGTGGATCCCTGGTATAGTTGGAATCCGAGGAAGAGTAGGTGGAAATACCGCTGTTCTTGAAGTAGACTTTGAATTTAAGTAAACTTACCTTAATTTGTGTTCCCAGAAAATTCTTAAGAGCATTCTTGTTCTTATACTTTATGTAGGTTTCACAGGCCCGATTCCAAGAAAAGTAGACTTCATTGTAAGCACAAGTACGTTATTGTGCGTTCCAAGAAAAAGCTTAAGCACAGCTTCGTTCTTAAAGGAGCTAAATCGCTAACATTTGGAGCCTAGAAATTCATAAAAGTGGTTCGCAACGCATATAATACTGTAATATGAATGTATATAAACTGATTTACATTCAATGGTTTCTGTGTTTACTCCAATTTCAAATCAGTTATGTTTGGCGAAATAAGCCAGCAACGTCAATCATGTGCAAAAGTCGAGCGTCTAGTTATTCCAGTCTACTAACTCCGTCTGACTTTTTGCAATGTGTCTAGCCTCGTCCCTCGAGTCTCTCAATACAACTGGAGCTGAAACGCATTATGGTACACGATTCGTGTACCAATGCTAAAAAAATATTTTTTCTGAAATATCGGATATCAGAAGCTCATCTTTTCCCGGTAAGTTTACATCAGCAATGTTGATTTAAATTGACCAATAATTCGTGTTTTCGATGTCGACGATTTTGGAGGATTTTGAGTTACGGACTTAGGCCCTTTAAACATAGTCAATCTAAGTACAAGCCCCAAGCAAGGTACACGGCTATGTAATTTTGTTGCGGGGTATGTCGGGGGAAGCCGCTTAGAAATGACAGATGCTTCAGCAGTTGCCTCTTTCTTGGTGGATATTATACAGCACATTAGTGATAGCGTATCATCGGATTTTCCGCCAAATACATCAAGGGTGAATGCGCTAGCACAGGACTACATAAAAGGACCAGATTTTACTAATTTCCGGTAGACATGTACAAAGAGCAACTAGTTGCACACGTCGTCTCCTTATGTTTCTTTCAACAGATTAATGTTATACACTTTATGTTCTTTTGACCGCTTGTTTGAACGGAAGTAGATGATCTAATTGTCTGTTCTGGAGTAATGAAGAAGCAGTATCAGCAAATTTGTGATAATTCAAACATCACTCTAGAGGTCGATACTGAGATGGAGAATCACACTCAAAACTGAACGCCCTGAAACTTATTCTTTGATAGTGGACATCTGAATGTCATGAATTCAATTTCATAATGATTCAACAGCACAGTGATATCCAAAGTTCTCTTAATGTGTTCCTTGTCCCCAAAAACCTGGGGATATACATCAAGATCGTCAAATATGGACCAATAATCATGGACTAGCGGTCATTTGGAGGTGTTGGTGGCCATTTTTGACATAACAGGCTAACATCCTTTTTAATTATCTTTTAATTATTTCGGTGGCAATCGTGACGCCATCTTGAAAAAAAAACACTTTTCCGAGGATCCTAATTTGGTAAACTATTATTAGGTTATAAAGTATACTAAAAAAATCAGTTGAAAAACCTTGTGTTGCAATTTTTTATTTATTTTTTTTTTTGGGGGGGGGGGGGTCCATTTATAGACCTGACTATCACGCATGCAGAATTCCTAATCGCCGGGCTGTTGGTTAGGGGAACCCTTATATTTTTGTCCTGGCCCTGATTTCACAAAACATTCTCAGAATATACTCAAACTTTTTGTCCCCCGCCTTTCGAAGAAAGCAGGGGACTATTTAAATGGGTTCGTCCGTCCGTCTGTCACACTTTATGGGACACAATAACTCTCTTTCTAATTGAGCTAGAATATTCATACTTGGTGTAGGTGTTTATTAGGTCATTACCTTGGTCGAGTTCGAAGATTAGCATTTTCCGCTTAGGGTAAGCAGAGATAAGCAATTTGATTGGTTGATGCTTTGGGACACGATAACTTAAGTTGTAATTAAGTGAGAGTGATAAAACTTGGTATATAGTTTTATTTTATCAATACCTTGACTAAGTTCGAGTGATAAGCAATTTGATTGGCCGAGACTTTGGAACATAATAACTATCCTTCTAATTAAGCTAGGATATTCAAACTTGGTGTAGGTGTTAATTAGGTCAATACCTTGATGAAATTCGAAGATGAGCATTTTCCACTTAGGGTATGCAGAGATAAGCAATTTGATTGGTTGATGCTTTGGGTCGCGATAACTTCAGTTGTAATTAAGTTAGAGTAATGAAATTTGGAATATAGTTTCATTTTATCAATACGTTGACTAAGTTCAATAATGCGCATTTTCTGCTCAGGATAAGCAGAGCGATAAGCAATTTGATTGGCCGAGACTTTGTAACATAATAACTTTCCTTCTTATTGAGCTAGGATATTCAAACTTGATGAAGAAGTTCATTAGGTCAATACCTTGATGGAGTTCAAAGATGAACATTTTCTATTTAGGGTAAGCAGATATAAGCAATTTGATTGGTTGATGCTTTGGGACGCAATAACTTTAGTTGTAATTAAGTGAGAGTGATGAAACTTGGTATATAGTTTCATTTCATCAATACCTTGACTAAGTTCAACATTTTCTGCTGAGGGTAAGCAGAGCGATAAGCAATTTGTTAGGTCTAGACTTTGGAACACAATAATTCTCCTTCTAATTAAAGTAGAATGTTAGAACTAGGTGTAGGCGTTCATTAGGTGAATGCCTTGATGGAGTTCGATGATGAACATTGTCCGATTCTATCTGATAGAGAGTGATAAAACTTAGTGTATAGTTTGATTTCTCAATACTTTTGAAAAAAATAGATATGCGATTAATTAATATGTGTCATCTATATATTTTGGGATTTCGGCGGGGGACATCAGCCTCACTGTTGGCTTGTTTATTTTATTTTAACTAAAATATGGCCCTTTATAATAGTTTTGGTGTTTTAATGTAACGAATACATCAATCAGAAACTGTGTGCACAGTTTTTCTGTCTTTATCAAAGATATTTCTCATAAACAGTGATTGAGAGTTGAGCAAATTCTCAACTAAATTTTGAGAATGCTTTGTGAACTCGGGGCCTGTATACGCTCCGTGAGTGTTTTTCGGGGAATCCAGTATTTTTCTAGTAAGATTGGATATCTCTACTTTTCATATATACCAAAATTGCCATACTTTTATTGGAAATAACCAGAAATAACCACCATATAACAAAATAAGCCTTATTCTAATTAATACCAGGTATGTATATTATCCATTACATTCTATTTTACTTGTCCAGAGGGTTCGAAAATATTTTTAAATTCGGTGTGTTAAGATGAATTTGTATCATCAATTAATTGGAATATTGTAAAATAGTACAATTTGTTGACCAGAATAATGATTGGGACATATTATTCAGTTACAACAAGTGTGTTATTGGGCCTTTAAAGAGTAAGGGGTAAGCTATAAAATAGACTTACTGTCGGTAACGTGGATTCATATCTTTGTGATAGTTTGTCTCTACTTATGAAAATGGTAGGGTGATTGATTGTCCCTCTCGACTATTATTCTAGACATCTTTAATTGACGGGTATACTATCTCCCTGATAATATATGTGTACTACATCGTTAACACTGTTCATCACGTGCATTTTGCATACCGATAGTTTATTGGTCTATCACGCTATTTTACCGATATTTCGCCTAATAGATTGGATGCAGATATGGCGGGTGTGGCGCGCCAGGCAGGGTAAGCTTACTCTTCAGGACACCTGTTACCACTGTTCGTCGTGTATTTTGTACACGGTGAACAGTCCATATGCTGATTACACTGTTTTGCGATATTACACTATTTTGGCTATACCGTTTTTAGGACTTCGAATTTTGTCTAATGGATTGGATTGTTCGTACTTGGTTTTATTTTATATGAGGAGTACAATTTCCAAGTCAGAAATTGTCTGTATGTTCGTTGTCCTGTAATTAGTGGTTTCGGGGAATCTATGGGTCATTTTGAGGTCATTTTCGTCTTGTCAGCTCTGTTTTCAAAGAAAGAGTGAATTTATCCAATGTAGACCCACATTCTCCAATTTGTTCTGGTAATTCACGAAGCCTTACCAAATAATTCTTGTTTGGCTTGAATACGTTTCCCGTGGTGTTTTTATTATGTAAGTTTCATTTCTACATACATTTTTGCCGAGCCGAAAAATTGCAGATGCTTTAAGTACAATCAAGGTGGCGGCCTTGTTTTTCGATTAGGAACTGATCCCCAAGCGCTACTCATCTTCTTATTTTTTGGTCAACGATCATCGGAGCCTAATCCGACAGGGAAGGGCGCTAAATTTCATCATTTTCAAATCCACATGATGAGTCCTTTCCGACATGGTCGCCTACCGAATCACTGTTCGGAGATTGGTTGCGAGAGCAATCAACTTATCCCTACAAATCAGAGGACTAATGGGCTACGACTCGACGATTTTTAAACCTTCAACGGCAATTCTGAAAGATAACCTAGTTTACGCTCCTGCCCAGAACAGTCGCAGGTCTCGTGTTCGCAACTTAGTTTTCACGATTATCGTTGATACTACATAACCGCTGAAACTTGGTCGGCTTTATTTTTAATCTGTATATTTTCGGTTCATGGCTATATATGTTTCATGGTAGTATGTTTAACGTACTAACTTCATTACACAGGTGCCTTTCAAACAAAAAATAAACACTGTTTTACTTATTACACTTGCGGGACTTCTATTTTTGAAATTTTGGGAAAGCTTTTATGGTTAGGAATAAGTCGTAAATTCCAGGACTTACAACACTTATCATTCATGAGGCATAGATTAGATTGATCACTACTGTGCCCAGGCCCGTATTTAGCCCCTAATGGGCGCCCTTTTCATTGGAAACAATACGAGGCCATCGATTTACATGCCATATCAGTATGGGCGCCCCATAAAGCCGAGTGACAGGGCGCCCAACCAATGTCACCTGGTTTTATGGGAGAGTCATCAATCATGTCGTTATGAGGCACCCCTCAAATGGTGGGGCGCCTCACAATGAGTCACACGATGAACATCACAACTTGATGGGGCGTCAAAACGGTGTGATCTGTGTGCACCTTATCCCAGAGGACCTTCCATAATGACATGATTGGTGGGGCGCCTTATTATGACAATATATGATTGTTTGGCCGCACATAATGCATAATGACTTTATCCGTTGCGAGAAAAATGTAAGCGAGAATGGTTGGGCGCTCACGACTTGGTAAATGGGGCGCCCAATACAGCATGATTGGGCACCCCTTGAAGGGCTTGTGCTATATGCGCCCGTTATACAGCGCACCTCATGGGGAAACAATTCATTTTATCTTGTGTTTATAGACTTGAAGTCGCTTCGTATTGCTCAGCTAGTATCATAGGTCAGCAGGGGCTGTTATGGTCTGCCACTCGAATTGTTAGCGAATCTCACAAGTTATTAATATTTCACTGGCATCCTTCGTATATTACAAAAAGTATTCTAGATATTGAACTCGTTGAGGGTACACACCGCACTTGTTGCCGTTTATAGCGCATTAGACAATAGATCTGGCAGGGTTGCGCTCGATCTTTTTCAAAGGTGTCAAATACTGCCGCAAACCTGGGCGCATTGTTTCAAGTATAGATTCAGCGCGCCCCCTTTTCCAGATTTGAAGCGTCCCTTTCGTAATAGTATTTCAGATATTATAAAACTTACTTTAGACTAGAACCCAAGGAGTCCTTGTCAGTTCTCCGCAGTATTTTAGGGAATTTTTAGAATTCGCGTTTATTGTTCTGCCCAGAATCTGTCGTTAAGTGTAAAGTAGCAGGAATTAAAATTTTTATTACTGTCAAGTATATAACGGTTCCCGATACATACAGCATCGATATTGTTTAACGTGCGATACTAAACAGTGTGAAGACATGCCCCCGAAAAAGAAGTCGGGCAGTGTGGCGTCAGATATCTACAATGACGGAAACGCGACTAAACGACACAACAACGCCCGAAGAAATCCACTATAAGAAAGCCAACAAATGATTGTAGGAAATGTTCAGGTTAAATTCCCGATGGTGATGAGATTGATTCAAGCCCGCGCCAGGAGTGATAATCTTCAAAATTCAAACAAGTCGCACTCTAACCCTATTTAAAACTGTTACTTTTTCTCATTAATTAATATAGGTACGCTGAAGTCGTATTCCTTCCTTCAAATTTTTATAATGTTCATAATACGCCAATATCGCAAATTAAAATTTCTGACATTTTCATAGTTCCTCAGGTGCAAACCATATTTTCTAAACTTTTCGGGCGCCTGGGTGGGGGGGGGCTAGACCCTTCTCCGTGGACCGTCAACTGTAGGTACACCGGCGCCCCAAGAAGCCCCATCGGCGCCCCCAGCAGCCCTTGCCCCCCTAACATTTTTGGGCTAGATACGGGCTTGGTGCCAGGATGAAAATTACGTAACTCATAGTTTTGAAAGGACCGTCTCTCAATCTTTCTTGTAAGATGTCTATTTGCTAATGGTTAGTATGCTGATGTGATATACCATAATAGAAAAGAAAACAACATTGCCGGTCTTAGTTAATGTGGTTCCAATGTGTACAGGTTAACTAGAGCTGAAGTGTATTAATGCATCGGTAATTGTTTGATTAGTAACATGTTGGAACAGCTTCCTAGTTATGGTCAGTGTTATATAAACCACCCAGGGAAAATTACGTTATCCGTTAAAACATATACTGTATGCGTTACCCGGCAACGAAATACAATCCATTACTGCTTCGTAATGCGAATGCGGTTGTTAGGGGGCTTAGAGTGCAGGTGGACCGGCTATATTACAAAAGTTTAAAATATTTATTATTAAACTTTTAAAAATATAAACAGTAAATCACAGATGATATTGATTGATTAATCAAAGAAGTCCTCGCAATATATGTAATTAAAATACAGATGTGACGTAATCCTTTGATGTTGGCGTACCAATTTCAAATAATGTACGGGCAACTTGCCAATCGTACATTATCAAAATATTAGACCGGCTTAACGTATTTCACGGTGAACGAACGTCGTTTAATGCTCCCGAGCTTAAAGCCCAGCTTAAGGCGGGCCCAGATCGACCTTGCGACGCGACTCAACTGTCGGCGACTATCGTAGATTGCACTCAGGTCGAATTCAGCAATGATCGCCGACCAATAGCTATCGACACCGATACACCGACTTGTGGCGTCTTCACGAATAGATCATGTGACTCGTTCAAAATGGCGCCACACAGAATACCATTCTCCACGCAAGTGTTTCGACTCTGCCGTCGGCTCGCGTACTATAAAGGTTTGAACGGAGGTCATTGATCACGCCTGTCAGCGAAAACTTTGGCATTATAAACATTTTATAATTTTATGTTTTTTTAGTGAATTCGAAATGTTTATCCCGCAAAGTAATTTTCCTATCATATTTCAAACATATATCGAGAATTCTTTGATTTGGATTACCTAGACATTTCTAAATTAATTGTTGGGCCTATCGATCGCGAGGTACTGATAAACAAACCCACGTGTAAGTAATGGATAATGGCCGAAGACTGTCCATTATGTAAATAGAAAGAACAACTGAGGGGCGTTAGCCCCGAAGTTTTTCTTTTCTATTTACATAATGGACAGTCTGAGGCTATTATCTAACTTAAACCATGACCACCCTTTGTCTAAAATAATAGACACCTAACTTCATACATAGCTTGCTGTTAAAACAAAATCAGTGGTCAAATAATGTCACCATCACTCACACCCCCAAAACCACTCACTATGTTAAAAACACACACAATAATGGATAGTTTCATAAAACAGCATCCATTTGTAAATTATACACTTCATAGAAGTAGTTCAGTTTAATTATGTCTTCTAGTGAGGGGATATTTTTATAACTCAATCTAAATCTGAAATGATAGCACTGATATAGATAGAGACAATATGTTGAGTGACGTTTTATACATACATGGAAATCAAGTAATGCGTTTTCCTTAGTTTGACTTGGAGCATAACCTATATTTGAATCTATATTTCTGATGGGTATGCAAAACCGGATGAAAAACCCAGTACAAGTAGGTTTGCTGAACCTCTTCATCAATCGGACCAAAAAAACTTGTAAGCACTGGATTATGCCAGCAAACTGAATAGAAGGCGAAATGGGCGGTAAATTTATTTGTGAAATGGTCAAACCAACGACAGAATTTACCATGTAAAGATTTACTTCAGATGACCCTCAAAAAATGAACGAATATCTGAGTTATTTTATTGCTGAGATTAGGAACGTATCTGGCAATGAGTACAGACCATATACCCTATATGAATGATTGTGTCTATACAACTTTTCATGAGCCAAAATGGACTATTTGTGAGACATCGAATTTCAGGAACTGCGGAATTTGCTAGATGCCAAAAAGTAAGATCTTTCAAGGAAATGTATTGGATTAGAATAAAAACAAGCAGACATTATAACTGAACAAGAAGAAGATATCTTATGGAATAAATAAGGGGTTGCTTGAAAAGTAACCCACAAATTCTTTTGGTCTTCATTTTGAATTGAGAGCTGGTAAAGAACATCGAAATTTGCGTGTTGGGAGATTTTCCCAGCTATCGCTTGGTACTGACAGTGATAATAGGCGTTATATTCAGTATACTGAAGATGTGTCTAAAACAAATCTTGGAGGATTAAACCATCGTCGAGTAGAGCCAAAGGTTACAAGAGCCTACGAAAACAAAAAATGTCTAAAAAGATGCCCAGTACATAAATCAACCGTAAATTAGAAGTACCCTCAAGGCAACAAAACTCGGAATTTAGTATATCATCCAATAGTGAAATTACAATTGAAGCCAAAGACCTATCCATTCATGTCAAATTTCTGTTACATTTTTTTCGGAAATTAAAAGCCATAGCTGTGGCTTCTTTTCGTTTTCTGTTTAATGTATTTTTTCGTTAATAATGGACAGTTTTAAAAATATTGGACCTTTTCTGTTAATAATGGACTCTTTTCATTAATATTGGACTGTTCTTTTTAGATAACAATCCATTCTTCATTAGAATGGATTAAAAGAACAAAGGATGACATCATAGCTATGGTTTAATAAATATTATTATATTCTAAAATTAGCACGGCGACATGCGCAGTTCGTATTTCCGACCATTTCACCTGTAATCTTACGCAAAAGTGTTCACTGTAATATCTGTATATACATTGTTATTTGTTATTTTGAAATTGTGACCCCATTTCTATTTCAATATGGTAATAGTATTAAATATATTATCATTTATTTGTTTTAAATCGTATTGTTTACCATTGTCCATCTGCACCAAGAATCTTGGTGGCGTAGTCAATTGAGCCGTTAGCAGAGATTAGTGTAGACTGCAAGGGAAGACAACTCTGTTTGGGAGATAGACAGAATACATAGCGCAGTCGGCAACCGATCGTAGAAACGCACGAATCGACGATGACGAGTTGGCGACTGGTTCCGTCGCGTCGTAGAAGTAGAACATGTTCAACTCCTGCGACTCAGTCGCCGATCGTGAAAAACTTTCGCACGACGGTCGTAGCTAGACTCAGATCGACTAGAATCGGTGACGGAAATCATGCGACGATCGGCGGCAATCGCCGGAAAACCAGTCGGCGACCAGTTGAGTCGCGCCGTAAGGTCGATCTGTGGCCGCCTGTAGAGCGATTTAAGCTGGACGGACAGCTTATGTCGCTACGACTGAATTTATCCACGACTGGCAGCAACCACGAGAAACGAGTTGATCGCATTCGTAAGGTGGTAGCTAGAATCAGGTCGACTAGAATCGGCAACGGAAATCGTGCGACGATCGGCGGCAGTCGCCGGAAAACCAATCGGCGACCAGTTGAGTCGCGTCGTAAGGTCGATCTGTGGCCGCCTGTAGAGCGACATAAGCTGGACGGACAGCTTATGTCGCTACGACTGAATTTATCCACGACTGGCAGCAACCACGAGAAACCAGTTGATCGCAGGGAAACTGGAGACAACTGGACGGCGACTGGCTTGCGTCCGACTCATACCAGTCGTAAGAGCGCTTATGTCGCCCAAGTAGTTACGACTGATTAGTTCAACTTGATCGTAGACCAATCGCCGATTTCCAGTCGCCGATTTCCAATCGCCGATAGTTTTATCGCGTCGTAAGGCGGCCACAGATCGACCTTGCGACGCGACTCAACTGTCGGCGACTATCGTAGATTGCACTCAGATCGAATTCAGCAATAATCGCCGACCAGTTGCTATCGGTCGTACGATTGAACGCGAGCGCGCTAACATCGATACCGATACACCGACTTGTGGCGTCTTCAGAATAGATCAGGTGACTCGTTCAAAATGGCGCCACACAGAATACAGGTGCGCGCACACAAATTTCCCGAATAAAAATACAAAATGTGCCTAATCATTCCATAATCTCTCCATCTATAGTGAGAAAGCAATTTAAATTACCTCGAGGGATTCAAATTTTTGTTTATGATTCTATTTGATATGATTTAGATTCCTAAATTTTAGATTTATCAACAAAGACCTTATATCAATATGATACAAAAACGTAGACAGGCAGCTACGGCCGTCGCGTTGGCCGTTTCTCTAGGCTTAGAAGAGAAGCAAAAAAACAACCGAATTTAGAACATGAGTTCGCCACGTTGATTTTTCATTTGCCGCTCTGATTGGCTAATAGCGGCGCCCCCCAAGACCAACAAGGTCCTGTCAAATGTCAATAAGGGCGACCACAACGAACCCTTTAATGTCATATGGTGGGTCAGACGCCGACCAAGAAAGAGGTGATAGGAGAGGCTCTTCGCCTATGGGGGCGGCACCCTTGTCTGGGGTCCTACGTCAGAAAATTTTGAAAAATTACGATACAGGAAACACGTTTTTCTGCCATTGGGGTGATATCTGAGTGGCAATTTTGTATTTTATATGGCGGCAGATTTTTTGAGAGAGGCATTTGCTTCTGGTGTCCGCACCTTGGGTCCGCGCCCGATAGCCTCCACATAAAAGATATAAGAAAGTTTGGATCAGGTGAAGGCGCCATTAAAACCGACCGACTAGTCAGTGACTTAGGCGCATGATTATGTGATCATAAGTATTATTTTATTATTGAAAGGTTGTCAATTTTTTTGAAAGGAGCACCTTATTCTGGAAATTTTCAGAAATTGGAGGCCGGAAACATGATTTCCTGGTATTTCAGGCGTTATTTCAGTGGACCAATCCATGCGAGTGCTATGAAATGATGGCATTTCTAGAGGAGGGGGCTGGACGCAAATGATATTTTTTCAGGGGGGGGGGGGGCGGGCTGGGGCCTGTGCCCCATGGTTAATCCGGCACTGGTGATAAATGCGAGTGCTTTGAAATGATGGCATTTCTAGAGGAGGTGGCTGGACGCAACTAAGATTTTTTGTGGGGGGCCCCCTAATGTGGGGGGCCCTGGGGCCTGTGCCCCATGGTTAATCCGGCCCTGAAGAGATCATTCTCAGATATGTACATCAAAGACCGGGCACTTTTAAACAAAGAGGAAATATCCTAAGCCTGAAAATAGGACTCAAGTTTTGGGAGTTGCTGACCATTTTGGCGGGCAAAGGCATACGCCACGTGTGCTACAGGCACGCATTTAGCGGGGGTCTTGGTGCCTCCCCCGGAAGTTTTTTAAAATTAGGATGACTTAAAATGCTATCTGAGACCATTTCTGGGCATTTGTACATCGGCATTTTCGGAAATATAGGCTACATTTCCCGGGCTGAAAATAAGACTTTTGACATTTTATCGATGCATTTTTTCGGGGGGGGGGGGGGGCATAAATACTGGGATTCGCTCCGTGACACCCCATTAATAAAACCAGTTCGTAACATATAGATGCCATGCAAATTCTTAACTGCATTAGATTTACCTTACTATTTTACCGGTGGAGTTTATATTGAATGCTAGATGGGTTGTAGCACCTTATTCTATAATTACTGATAAGTTTTAGGCAAGTGCCGGTGTTGGACTTTTTTAGAGGGGCATTAGGTAAGATTTGACAAAGAACTGATAGTTTTCGCTATAAAATATATATTAAAAAAAAGGTATTGAAAACAGAATATTCTGAAAATTCAGTCAAATTGCTTCACAATAATAAACAAAGGCACGATTATCCATTTCAGGTTAAATTATGAATCACAAAATGTATTCAAATCCACGAAATAGTTAAAAATGTTTTTACTTGTTTTGACCTAGAAATGGTTCCACTACTGATGTTTTCCGCCCACTTCAGACGACAGTAGTGGTTTGTTGTACAGAGTTGCTTGGCGCAAGTTTTTTAGTCAAATGACTACAAAAAAGTTTCTGACCTATAGCTCCCTTAATTTACACATTATCTGAACCAAAACAGTACTGCACATAGCATAACATATAATAAATCAATTCCATTTGGAATAAAGGTGAAGCCTTACCGCATAATTATATGATTTGATGAAACCCAACTGCTACGAGAAAATTTATCTCGTGAAGTGTCATGGGGAATCATGGCCGCTTGTGTAATTACGTCATACAAAATACATCGCTATGCATATGTAGAACGCATTACTACAACGAAAAACTGTTCAGTAACTATTTTTGTGGTCCAGTCTTCACTATTTGTCATATAATTACCAAACTATAATGGTATGTGTTGACAATTGCGTTTGAGCCCATTTGAACTTGCGTAAAGGGTCTTAGACTGTACCAAGTTTAACATTAAAAGTATTTTAACTAGTTTTGACCCAACCAAATTTGTAACATTTTAATTACTCAAGTAAAGCGAATTCGAATCTCAGCGCTCGTGGAAGTTTTCCTATTTCCTATAACATTGGCTATAGGACCAAGAAGCTTCTTGCATAGGGCACTACCAATTTGTTTTACAAAGTTAAAGACATTGTTGAAATAGCTTTATTTTACGTCCGCTTCCACCGAGGTGATATCGCAGACAATGTTAAAGACAGCCGACTTTTATCTTTTATACTAGCGGCCAAGCGAATATTCACTGCGGGATCAGTGTGGGGCACTACCTCTATCCCCTAGGCAGTCAGTTATTTTGAATCAGATGAAACCTATCGATATTCATCGTTCTCTATGTTGGTTTGACATCTATGTTTGTCGAAATATTGTGAAAGCGACAAATATATATAGGCTATACCTACAGGGCCGGTGGTAGTAATTCTTGATTGGTTGGGGGGGGGGGGCTTCCATTATAGGTCCTTTTAGGCGAGGGGCCAGGGGCCGCAATAGCTTGGAGAAAAGAGTACATGGGGCCAAATTATTTGGGGACTTTAGCTCCCCTACTCCGCCGGGCCTGAAGATATAGAGGCTACAGTTTTTAAGATTTTGTTTCAAAATGCGATGCGAAGCATTGTGATAATAAATGGAGGAGCGCTTCTCTGTCCATGACGTCCGCTTGTTGTGACAGAATTTAGCATGTCTCGCATATATTTCACGGTTATGTTTGGCGAAAATAAGGCCTATACGTGCGATTTAAAACCATTTTATTTTATGAATTTCATTCCCTCTATATTTGATATTACGCACTGAATTTACTTTACACAGAGAGAATTATGGTGAGCATATATAATATAATAACAAATAAAACAGGTCTTCAGCAGTGGGAGGAAACCGGAGGACCCGTTGAAACGTTAAGCCTACATGTTTGTGATCAGAGACGTACGTGCTTGATAGCAACACTATTTAGAGTATGAGCAACTAAAGGAGTAATATGTTTTGTTGTCGATGTTTCGGACAACGGCTGGCTACCAGACACTAATGTCCAGTTCGCTGTAAAGAATACTGGCGCATTGGGTAAGGTTTTAAATTTTCAGATAAAGGGAAGTATCATCAGACAAGAAAGAAAAGTGGATTGAGGGGATAGAACCCTGTGAGGAAGAGGGGACTCTGCTTGATTCTCTCTTGTTTAGTTAATAGTTGCCACAACGAAAGATCTGTTATAGATATGCATACAATTTATACAAATCATATCCATCATTAATGATTTCATAAAAAAAATGACAAATTATGGATTTAGGTTAAAATTGCTTTTAAAATAAAACAACAAAATAGACACAAATAAATAATTTATTGCATAATTAAAATCAATACATCAATAAATATAGGTTGGCAGTCAACCAAACAAACACCCAGGGCAGCTAAGTCATCTGTGCAGAACTAAAGATAAAGAGTTGTCCCCAATTTATTCTTTTCTAGGTGATGGAAGCATTTACAGGACAGAAATAATTAACTTTGTTTAGCTTTTTAATTCTTCCTGATGCTAACATTTATAATACAAGTTCAATTCAACAGGAAATAACTGGAGTGTCCACAAGGTTCTTAAAAATGATCAATGGCAATAACTATGAAAGTAATAATTCTAGCTCATGAACATAAACCCTGTAAAGGCAATCAAAAGATAGCTTTATGTTCACAAGTATTTTCAAAAAGATCAAAGGTCCTAATTCTTGCAGTAATTATCAAATGGGCTTCTTTGTGTGATGAACATAAAGTCTGTGACTAAATTCAATCGGATGATACATTTCTGGAAGGGTGTCAACAAGATTTTTTAAATTGATCAAGGGAAATAACTCTGCCAGTAGTTATCAGAAATGAACATAAACACTGTGTCTCATGACCGTTTACACTGTGTATAAAATTTCAGTTCATTACTTCAGACTCTAGTGAACAATAACCGATGGACAGGAGAAACGATAACATATAGCCACATTTCGATATGGGAATATAAAATTTCATGATTATTACATATGCAAATTTACATAATAATAGTAATAATTATACTTTACTTATAATTTGATGTAAGACTGTAATTACTCTTACATGTATGTAATATCTACAGCTAAAAACAGTTTCCTTCTATATTATACACATGCTATTATATATATATATATAAAATATCAATCACCTACATACACAACATTTAAACATTGCAATGGTAGATGATTTAAAAAAACTAGAAGATCATTAAGATGGGGTATGAAAGAAGAGTATTGAATTACTAACAAATATGTAATCATTTTGGGTAATGGATAACCCTTACAATGGTCAGTGCCGACCTTGTAATCGCTAAACCAATGATGTCTGTTCATATTATTTAGCTTCACAAGAGCCAAACCTCTTCGATGTATTGAAAATAAACCATTTAATTGGGTGGATCTGATGTGTAACTTAAGTGGTGTGACAAGCTCTCTACGATTAAATATTTCATTAAGCAGCAGTCACTCTGTTTATTATTTTTATTTTAATTTTTGTTTACTGTGTCAAAACAAGAACAGTGTAGGCTACACAGATTGTCATACCACAAAGCAAATCAACACATAAAATCCAATGAAATCAACAACAGGTGAAACAGAGTTGTCAATCATAAGGAAACCATGCGTTACTTGTAACACATCATGCCTAAACTTTCTGTCATTTCCTAACTGTATAAATATAAAGCATAAATACATGGCACATCCAAGAAACATATAATTACAGTTACAACTAATAAACAAACATTGAATCATGCCTAGTAGACATTCTATATACAATGATTTACATTCATTATAATGTATAGTAATATGATACCATAGGCATACATTCTCCATAATTTTTAGTAAGGAAAGCAACCCCTGCCAGAATAATGCAGCTTTTGTCTGAATATTATATTTATCTTCATAATTGAACGTGAACTATTGGGCACTTATATCAGAATATCATACTGATTGCTAAAAACTTTGAGCAGCCCCCACCCCACCCCCTCTTTGTCTAGATCTGGTAGAAATATACCATAAACATGTACCATTAACTGGGTTAGGGTTCATAAGAAAACTATCTGACAGAGAACATTATGACGTCGAGTGGTCAGGCTAAATAAAGGCCAGAGTGAGATATTTTCTATGCCTATTTCAATCGACTACTGTCGGATAATTATTAGTGGAAGACTCTTGACACCAATAAAAAAGCTGAAGGGAATAATTTGATCTATAATTTGCAAATCATTATAAATCATTTTCATCAGAAATATCTTCTTCAGAATCGGTGTCGTCGATATAATCCTAGTCGTGGTCATTCACATGCATTTCAATCATTTTGAGAGTCTTTAACCTTCCCGACATCATTAAATTACGTTTTTTTGTTAAAAAATGTTGAACAAAGATATGTTTTTCTTGATGTTTTTGGCAAGACAAGTTCCTGTCTAACACGCATGCGTGGCCACATCAATTAAATACGAAACTAAATACAGCTTATAAAAGGCTCTTGCTGTGGTTGACTTCAGTCGACCGTGACCACGTAGCTGTATAGCGCCGTGGTGACTATAGTTGACAATGACCGGTTAAGGGTTAATGAAAAAAAATAATGTTTTTGTTAGAAACTGTCCATATTTTCTTCGAAGAAACATTCATATCATTTGAATGTTTGCCATTTGATTGGTACAGTACAATCACACTCTATATGCCCCATGTTCTGTGCATATGATTGTCCAGACCTCTGTAGGTGATCAGTCTATGCTCGAGATTGGCACAATGTGTACAGAGTCTGAGCCTTGCAGACTAAAAAAAATCTAGGAGCATTGCTCCAAACCCACATAAATACGAAGGGAGAGGAAGAAATGGGTTTCAACGTCCACTCAACACAAACTAGGTCATTTCGGGACTAACATGGTTTAATTTTATTTCAATAATTCGCTTGGGAGAAAACAGGACTCAGAAAAAACCTACAAGGTTGGACAGGCGACCCTACTCCTTGTCATGTACAACCAAGGATTCGAAATCGCGCCAGTTGTCTCAATGACAGGCTTTATGTTACAGCACGCATTGCTAACTATTCAGTCCTCGACCCCCCCCCCCCCCAAAACAGAAAGGGATAGCAATATGACATGATTACAACAATGACATGATGAGCACTAATAGAGTACTGGATGTCAATACAATATATGCTCGCTGACAGCAAATCATCCAGCTCAAAAGAAAAGGGTTTTAAGGCAAGGATGATGACTATGCCAAAAATGTAAAGACATGCTTTAACAGCTTTTTCATTGGTTTCATCCCTGTAATGAAGATAATGAAACATACAACATACTATGACCTAACTGTAATATGGCCATATAAATATGTTAACGGAACATGGACAATTGGACATTTCAATAAATACAACCTAATTAAAGTAAAGGACCTTACCAACTTTAAATAAAGGTAAAAAATAAAGCATTCCATTGGATTATCTGATGTGTTATTACATTAATGATGGGACAAGCTCTGTGCCGTTACATTTTGATTCAAAGGATTAAGTGGAAGTCAGCTTACTGATTTTAGTTTAATTTTGGGATTACTGTGTCAACAGTGGAACACAATAACATGGCATGTTGATATCCCATCATTGACTTTTATATTGAGCTAACATCTTAACAAAGACATACTGCCAATCCTCAGAATAAATTAACATCAAACATCCAATGAAATTGACAACTTAATTTTTGACAGTAATCAAAAAGGAATCGCCATGTATAAATATAGGTTGCAAGACAATATAACATGCCCCCAAATCAGCTAAATCATCGGCGCATTTGATAAGGGTTATAACATATTTATTATTTTGTAGATAATGGGAACATTTACAAGAAACCAAAATTGTTTCATACAGATCAGATGATAACTTTTGTCAAAATAGCATTCACAAGGTTCTACAATGTGAAACAAGGGCCACAATTCTAGAAGTAATTAACAGAAAGGGCAAAACTTCAATAGGATTCTTCAATCTTCACCTGACATTAACTTATATAAAGTGAAATTAGGGCCATAGCTCTAGAAGCAATAAATGGAAATTGTTGCATTTTAATAGGATTCTACGTTTCTCTAATTTAAACGATCAGATACAGATCAGATAATAATCTTTGTTGTTAGAGTGTTCACAAGGTTCAACAAAGTGAAAAAAAGACTATAACTCTACAAATTTCTGAAATTCAATAGTTTTTTTCGTTTCACTAATTTGAATAATGCATATAAATTTAATACAGATCAGATGATAACTTTTGTCATTAGAGTGTTAATACGGTTTTACAAAGTGAAGCAAGGGCCATAACTCCAGAAGTACTTAACTGAAATTGTTGAAAATAAAAAGGCTTAAACATAAACATATATAAATTTCAAAAAGATTGGATAATAATTGTTGCCTGTAGCATGTTCACAACAAATTGTGGACGGTGGGCAGACGGACATGGGCAATTGCAATATATGACCACATTTCCATGGTGATTTACCTAAGTAATATTCATTGTATAAATAGTATACAGGAAAATGACAGTTCAACACTTTCTTTCTCTTCAGTGAAAAGTATGAGAGAGTATTATATTATACCAATCACCAAGCATCTCCAAGGTCTCAATAAAACTTGTTAAAATTGTCTCTAAAAATGGAATTATCTATCATCACAAGGCTAGCGTATCTTTTAGAAATTTCCTCATTGAAATACCAACAGAAGTGGAACTAGGTTCAGTTGTTGAATGGGAAATCTGAAGAAAAAAACAATATTACATTAAAATCAATCTGTGCAAATTTAGACTGGCAAAAGGGACACACTACTATGTGTATGAAACACATCATCCTAAACATAATCAGTGACACGATCCTAAGCTGGAAGTAGATATAAACACCTTGTAATTGTAGTGCTAAAGATTGCCACGCAATGTGTGGAATACGCCCACATGACATCTTTGTCTCAACTGCAGGATCTGCGAAAGGAAAACTTGGTTATTGACCAGACTGAAAAAACATCGATTAAAATTTAAAACCTATATTCTCTAATGTGGTCACACGGTTTTTAGCAAAGGGGGGTAATTCAGGAGTGGAAGGTTGAAGATTATGAATATTAATAGGGATCAATGACCCTAATGCTTCAAGCAAGATATGAAAAAGATCAAGTAAAGAAGGCAAAACTCAAACTCAATATTATCCCTAGTCGTCGACATTGCATATACCACTTATTGGTCAATTTAAATAAACATTGATGTTGTTATCTTACCGTGAAAAGATGAGCTTCTGATATCCAAATAAGACAAAATGAAAATTTTAAAATTGGCAAACGAGTCGCGCGCCAGAATGCTTTTGAGCGACATTTGTAATGAAGCAACTTTATGAACACTCTAAACATATCCCACATGAGAATACTACTGGTGTAGACTGGAATACCATGACGCCAAACACTGCCATTTAATGTGGATTCTTCACTTATTTCGACGAACATAACTGATTAGAAATTACAGTAAATCTGTTTATATTATCTATAGCCTGAATCGGGTTGACAAGGTTTATGGGAAAAGGGGCATTACTATGGAACTAAAAGTTGCAAAATGCTGAAAATCAACAGGATTCGTCCTCTCATGATGAAAAGAATCTGACAAAAACTCTAGCCTTAATCGCATTCACAATTTTTATACGCCCAAAATTGTCAGTGGACATTTTCTTAGCAAAGAAGGACTTTGGTTATCAGTGCACTGAATATGTAATTTGCCAGGGTAGTAGCACTTGATTTTTTTTATTCATTGATACCACATAATTATGCAGTAATCATAGACTATATAAAACCTATTGCTCCCAAATTATATTTCTTATCTTTTAAAACTTGTAATGTTTAATAATAATAAACACTGTTTACACTTACACGATATAAATAAGGCTGTACATCAAGGAAGCTAGTATCAAAAATCAGATCCAATTCTGACTGATTAGGAGTCTTGGGAACATACTCATGTCGGTTCATAATCTCTGCTACAAATAAAACTTTCTCTGATAAAAGTTCACCAATTTTCTCTCTACATACCTGTCTTTCTGTGAACATAAAAATGTGTTTATCATTCATACAATTTGTACCTGTACTACAAATTTATAGTAGTCATACACCATGTGGATAGTGTTAGCTTTTCATTAAAATTGGGGGGTCAGATGGCATGTGCATGCACGCTGTGTCATACGTGACAAGGAGTAGGGTCGCCTACTATGAAAACCAATTAACTACTGATGTGCTGGGGAGACATAATGCTGGTGAAATATGATTTCTAACATGATTTTAGACTGGACATTTACACCCACACAGGCCTAACAACTTTACTTTAAAGTGAAACATTGACACAAGGGGTAAATACCACGAGTGTACACCTCTTGCAGCCACACAGCCATACAGATTGGCTGCATGTGGTTTTGGTACTCACTCATGCTCTCTTACATTAAAAAAATGACACATTCTCAAGAACTCAGGTCTAAACATTTGCATATTGTTGCATCTCGGACATTTGTACTGACTGACCCTAACATTTATATCTCATGTCTGCAACATCATTCCCATTCTGTCAAATTCAATTTTATGTGTTTGAGAGAATTCATCTGTGGTATGTTTATGCAACCCTGAAAACATCATTCTCACGATCTTATGTTGCACATTTCCATGAAAATATTTATCGAGGAAGATATTTCCCATAAAAGAATGTCAACATTTTTTCAAAACTGCATCTCAGTATACCATGCACACACCGAGAAAAGCAAACAGCCTAGCTAACTTTGTTATATGACTTAAATTTCAATCCTCAATCTGACTGGGTGTCAAATCTTTACTTAAGACTCTTTATCCCAGTCTTTCAGTACTGGAAGGAGAATGAAAATTTTTGAAGCATGTATTACAAGGGAGGTAAGAACAAGAGATGTTCTATATCCTAACACTCCCAGGAATCTGATCAAAAAAGCTTCAGTTTTTAAAAGAATATACTTCTAAAAGACACTGCGAGCCAGAAAACCTAGGACCAACCTTGCCAATAAATAATTAACTGAATTAAAACAATTACCATGTTCATTAGCTAAATTAATGACATCTAGTTTAACTGTCCATACTTCCCATGGTATACATTCAGCCTGAAATGGCCAACGAGCTCTTTTCTTCTGATAAAATTCTAATGAAATCTGAAAAATGAATTGATGTAGTATACAAGCTTTAATTTTAAAATAAATCTTTTACAAGCAACAATCTCTTTTAAATTTAAATCTTTTATAAGCAACAATCTGTTTTAAAATTAAATCTTTAGAAATTAAAATCATCCAATTTTCCTGCTTTTATGATAGAATTTCAGAGTTTTAAACAAATGTTACAGAAATCAACAAAAAGGCAACTGAAATTGTCTGCATAGTCTAAAGTAAAACTCCAGCTGATGCAGAAACTTTTAAATTCCATTCATTATCTATAAAACAAAATAGTTTCAATGAAATACAGAGCATTTTGCCTTTCAATAACTTTTTCAATGACAGACTAGATTACTCTATCCATAGCCATATGATTTGATAATGCTGTTAATTTTGTATTATATCATCCTGATCTGAATTACTGTCCTCCAGCTACTAACTGCTAAAATTATTTAATTAGCAAATACTTCCCTCAAAACATTGTCTGTTGACCAGTAATTATTTGGTAATAAAGCTAAACAATGATATTTTTACTAATCATTTTTTTACATACCTGGCCTGATCTTGGACCATCATTAAAGCGCAGTGAATCCCTAAATGAAGCTATTTCTCTTCTTATTGCGAGATCTAAATTATCAGATCCTACTCGAACCTAGAAAATTCAGTAAATAAACTTTTAAATAGTTTAAACATGTGATCCAACCAAATGATTCATTTCTTTTTAATGTACACTGAGAATTTCATTGAAAAATAACAGGTTTATGTATAACTATACAATATTGCATGTCTGTGAGTTAAATCGGTAGAATATTGAAAAGTTTATCCTTTATCCAATTGGTCATTCCTCTGGATCCAATATATTACTCTGAAATTCTGAACATTATCAACCAGCAATAAAAATTTCAGCCGAATCCATTTAGTCCTACATCGATTTTTGTTTAGTTTAAAAAATAGCTTCAAAATATGATATTTGATCTCGGATTTGAGACCAGATTTGCAATCAGCGTACAGGTTTACATATACCTTCCTAATTTCAACTTGATACTTTAAGTAATTTGGAAATTATTGACATTTTTTCCTTCTTCTGGGTGCACTGGTTTAGAAACACCCCACTTCAGACAACACTTCCATGAAAAATTATGTTTGAAATCAATGATGGTGAGTTCCCCCCTGGTCTAATTGACGCGGAATGGCCACAATAACCAATATTTACAGTACAAATTTAATTATAAAATTTATGAGCCAAAAAATTCCAGTTGCCCTTATAATCCATTACACTCATGATGTGTGAGACATTTAGACAGCATTAATTACTAACAATTTTCAAACCAAACTCAAATTTATGATATAATTTGGTAAATTTAACAAGTATAAAATTTGTGTTTCTCACTTTTCAATATTAATACTGATAGAGAATCGGGTTTCAGACAAGTTATTTCCCCTAAGAATTTTGTAATACGAATAAAGTCAAGTCATAATACTTAGCCTAAGCTGAACTTCATTGTTGAAAGAAATTCCCAATGTTACAAGCATAAAGCACCTTTATTGATCATACCCTGAACATCTTGAAAGTAGATTGTTGCTGTACAGTATGCTTTTAAACTCTATACACCTTAATAATAAACATATTGTACAGAATTGAATGTAACTTACATAAGTTAAATCTATAAAATCACAGTCTTCATCAACTATACCAACTGTCCCTATAGAATAACTACCTTCTTGTTTATAGTGAAACTGTAATTAAACAATAATTATTAATTAGTAAGTTATACAGTGGTAAGATTATTTGCCCCGATAGAACCATTTTGTTGAAACTTCAAATGAGAATAATATTGTATCCCACTCTAATATACCAAATTAATTACCAACCTTTCCCAATGTTCTATGAAGAAGAAGTGTGTGGAATAAACCTGCAATACAAATATCAATATTAATAAACTACAATAATTAAACAAAATATACACAATATATCCAAATGTTTTTTAAAAAAAATAATGCATTAACCCAAAGTTGCAGAATGAGTCCTATTTTATAATAATTATCAAAATCTTGTTTATAATGAATTGTTACTACAGTTTTATAGGTCAGGTTAGTACTGACATGGATCCTATAAGGTCAATGGTACTGGTCTGCCTTTTAAATTTCCTTTTCTGCCAGTTCACTATTTCAATACTTGAAAAATTCTACACCTAGTACTTACTTTGAACAACTTCTTCTATTTGTCTGCCCTCTACTGACTGAAATCATAAATTATAATTACCATTAAAGTTACATTTTTGGATATTTTTCTAAAGAGTTGGCCATTCTTGCTATGACAGTTCAAAAATAAATGATGAAAGATGAATACATGTTTATTAAAAATTTCAGTCAAATTACTATATTCTGAACCGAGTTATCAGCATTAAAATATTTGACTAGAAATGGGGGCAAAATGCATCTTCACCCTCTCCGACAATTCCCGATCGTTTAAGTGACAGGCGTTAACTTCACCCACATAATCTCAATTATCAAGCGCTGTCTGCCATGTTAAAATGGTATCTAATGACGCGGAAATAGCCTTGATCAGCACTGCTTTTTATGGACAGTTTCCGGATAATGACGTCAACATAACGGTGAACTTAGGGAGCTTGGGACGCCATATTTGATTAAATTAGTCAGTGAATTCCTATTAAAATCCAGGGATCACGGTTGCTAAGTGGAAAAGGCACTGGTTAGCTAGCCTGGAGGTCGGGTGTTCGATCCCTGCATTGGCCGAGAAAGTTAATTTCGATTTTCCGACAGGATTTCCCCTTGTCAGTGATGCAGAAGGAGGGCCTGACAAGGACAGCTGCCTAGTCGTTCGGATGAGACGAAAACCAAGGTCCCGTGTACGCATTGGAGTGGAATTCGATATAAGAGTAGGCTGAAGCGCCGCTGCCCGGGCAAAATTACCCTCATTGCACACTGTATGGCGTATGCCCGTCTTCAATTAGCTCAGGTTGAGTGCATAACAGTAGGACGTTAAACCCAATTTCATTAATTCTATTAAAATCCAAGCTGTAGCCTCGCCATCTGTGGGTCTACAGAGTTGATCTTGGGCTTGTTGTCTAAATGAAGATCTAATTTATAATTTCTATAACATCTGGGGCCTGTTTCACGAAATTTTAACTAAGATAAAATCCGATTTTAGTAATTCGATTGGATAGTATTAGATTGATTTTAGCGCTTAGCCAATCAGATTTAAGTATGTAGTAAAATTTGGATTGTATCTTAAGTTAAAATTTCGTGAAACAGGCCCCTGAAGCCTAAACTAAGACCTGCGATAGGCAGATTTAGCTCTTGAGTAATGTAACTTTAAGAGCAGGTACAGTATATATTTTCCAACAATTGGTTGTAATGCAAGATATGCCCACATTTTGCAAGAGATGGACAGAGAACAAGCTAAAAAAAAGTGATATTTCGTACAGGGGCTAACACGCAAATATCAAAATAACCCGGTTTCATCAAAATCGGATAACAACTGTGACCTCTAGAGACTCAACAGCATTGGAATTAAATACTCTTACATTATTTGTATACAGGGAGCGGCCATTTTGTTGGGCAGTTTTGGTCCGCTTTTCACAAAATTTAAACTGTTTTTTAAAAGGATAATCATCGGCTGCCAAGCAGGATACGCACACATTTTGGAAGAGATAGATAGAGAACAAGCTAATCGCATTTTTAGCTTATGGTTCCTCTAGAAGTCACAACTTTTTACCGATTTGAGAAAGCATTTGAGTATATCACCACGATAATGATGGTTGAATTTGAATTTTGTGAAAAATCAGACCAAAACTGTCGGACCTGTAAAGTGTCCACAAACAAATTGTGATCAGACAGACAGGGGCAACAACAATATACTTCCACATTAAAAGGATTCACAAGGATATCGCACAACGGTTAAAGCATAGGATTTGTGACCTAACGGTTGCAGGTTCGAAATTGGAATTGTGCGTCGAGTTCTTGTGTCTTTATTATTATTATTCAATTTAAAATCCAGGAAGATAGGGGCCAATTGGTACAAATATCAACAGGGACCCAATCACAAATATCAAAAGGAATACACGGACAAATATCAAAAGGGTCCTAGAACTTTGGGGAATAACAGTAAACACAAATTATCTTTAAGACCTGCAAGTTGAAGCATAGTGTACAAAGAAGAAAAATCAAACGCTTCTATTGTTTTTGCATTAACTTTTTTATTTATTATCTAAAGTATCTACTATAGGTTTATTTTTATCAATTATGAAACAACTATTAATTGCAGTATAGCTACAAAGTGTTTTGCACCAAATGGCATGTTGAGTTTAGCATAGGGTTACCATACGTCCCGATTTTACCGAGACAGTCCCGGTTTTTTTGGTCTTTTTTGTCGTCCCGTCTCGATGCCTCTCACGTGCCTAAATGTCCCGGTTTTTAAATCAGGTGTTTTTCAACTGAAAATAATAACACAAAACACATAAACTAGTGATTAAAATGTATAAAACAATGTTTGCTACAAACAATCTTACTTCAGCACACCACTTCTGATCTAAATTGTACTGCGTCACAATACATTTGGCAAACCCAAGCAGACTCCTGTACCGTGCATCAAGATTCTCAGAATTACCGAGTTGTGCCGAATGTGCATAATACAGCCCTTCTGGACAGTTGTTTTTTAACAAAAATGACCGATTCAGCAACATATATCTTTAGTGTAACTACCATCACAAAGTGGCTGAAAACGCATCTCACGGCTTTCTACAAATGGAAAAAATTCTGGAGGAGCATTCCCCCAAACCCCCGTAGTAAGTTCGCGCCTCATGCGATCAATGTTTCGCGCCCTGTGGGCACTCATTATGTCGCGTCCTCCGTGATAAATTTAAATTTAAATGTAGTCTACTCATAATAATTAATGTCCCGGTTTCTTCAATGATTAATCTGGTAACCCTACTACCTAGTTTAGCATAATTTGAAATGTAAGGTAGTGCATCTATTTTGACATTGTCTTTAATATCATTACTCTTGTTAATAGTATATTGGTTGTGTAAAATATCTGGTTTACTTATATCTGTAATGCACTCATAAGTGTCATCAGAATGCCAATATGTCACATCTTTCAAAACCTTCAGTATTTTGGTTGAAACTCTTCGCTTAGACCTGCCAGCTTACCGTATTTCCTCTAATAAGCGCCCGGGCGCTTATTTTTTCAGCACCCCTTGACCCCCCGGCGCTTATTAGAGGCCCGGCGCTCTTTGGAGGCCCGGCGCTTATTTCTTTAATAGCAAATTGAATTTAGGGTAAAGCCGTCATTTACCATGGACATTGGGCCGGATAATCTTTTGAATTACGGCATTTGATCAAGAGACCCGGCGCTTATTAGAGACCCGGCGCTTATTGGAGGCCCGGCGCTTATTTTTTCAGCACCCCTTGACCCCCCGGCGCTTATTAGAGGCCCGGCGCTTATTGGAGACCCGGCGCTTATTAGAGGAAATACGGTATGCAACTTTAGCCTGCCATACCATACCATTTTTTGTTTGGTTTTTTTTCTGGGAGACAACAGGTGATGATGCTAGGTTTATAAACAAAGTAAACCAACTTGGTATAATCTATGTTGTTTTAGATCTATTAACATACGGTACACATGCCTACTACTTACCAGTTCAAATACCTGTGACCTTGCGTTCATTCTCTATTTAAAGTACAACTCTCTTCTTTATTAGTTTATACATGTATTAACATAGACATGTCTTACACTATTGCTATGATGATTTTCCTGTGAACAAAAAAATTGTTCTTATATAGATTACAGATAAACCGACTGATCCTGTATGTATGAATTTAAAAAAAATGCATAAGAAACATATCAAATCATTAATCATATAATAAATTACATCAATGTTTTTAAAGGTGTATATAGCTCATTTTGTAGGAACTTTAGACAGATGAAACTGGGTAGAAAAGCAGAATTTAGGGGGATAGTCATTAATACTGATTTTATTGCATCTTTCAGTCTTCCTAGCATGTCTGTTATACTCAAAACCTTAAATAAGTTATTTGGTTTCTGAAGTAGTATCTACACAGAATTAAAGAAATACATACAATGTTCATTCCTCTTCCAAAAGAAAGATAGCATCAATATTTCCTGATGCAACAACACTAACACAGGCCTCGCCATCCTTAACGCTTTTCGAATATTCGATAAGCCAATTCATTTGCGCCATTTCAGCTTGACCTTTTAGTGGTTGATGTTTGTTAAACTGTCAATTGAAACCATGCAAGCCAGGTTAATCAGCATATGATCAGTGTAGAAAATCCACACTAGTGCTGCAACTGGATATATGTGGCATGCCCCAAAAGTTTCCAACCTCAACCATGAACAGATCACCCAAACTCAACCAATCTGCTAATGTTCAGTGTGTGCTTGACATGCAAAACACGAATTCTATTTTCTATAATTTTCCATATAGCTGACAAACAAAATAACCCTCTCATTTTCAATCTAAAGGGAGAAGAGAGAAAGAAATGACGTTTAACCTCCCCCCGACACAAACTAGGTCATTTCGGGACTAACATGGTTTACTTTTTTTTCAATAAATCACTTGTGTGTAGAGGTCTTTGCTGTTATCCCCCTCCCCCCTCTTTTTGTCTTGTAGTTAAAGTGCATGTGAAATGGGCATGGGAATTTTTCTATCTATGTAGCCAATGGTTACTTTATCAACTTTATCGCAAGTTCACAGCAATCCGATTGAAATTAATTCAGTTATCTTAACCCAAATTCATAAAAATAGACCTCCCGTAAAAACGACTTTACCAATTATCAAAAACACTTTTAATCCCCTCAGACGCCAGTGACTGAATGCATATTCGGAATATTTATTCCTTCATTATCTATATACAGCCTGCAGCCGGCGTATGTATTCATTAATTTTGTAATTCATTTTAATTTAAAGGGCTTATCCCGATATTTGTTTTGAAAATAAAACTGCTTTATTTTGAGTTAAAATTCCTTAAAATATTCGGGTCAAGGGTCGAGCAACTACTTCAGTATTTATGATACATTTTCAAACAACTTAAATCCGTCAGCCTTCATCTGGAATTTGAGACCGGTGCCCAAAGGTGTATTTTGTGGTATCTGGATAAAACCAAACATTTTTATTTAAAAAATAATGTGAAGTTGAAATTTGCCTTTCTTTATCAAGTACGGCACATGGGTTATTCACTCCATAACCCTCTCAAGTAACCGCAATCGGTTATAAGGTCACCCAACAAAACAATTGACCCGAAATCTTAAAAGGGTTACATGTCCGGATAAGCAGTTTTGGCGTTCACGTCCAAACGACTCAATATTTTGAGTTGAAATTTTGAGACAAGGTAAATACACCATTCCCCTACATTTTGGTGTTTTATTTTCATACATTCTCAGACTTTTATGTTAGAGCCTCTGTTTAATTCGGGATTGTCCCTTTAAGATCCAATTTAAAATTAATTTCATAATGTTTAGTCGCTCTTGTTTCTCACGATAGCGATTTTAATACCTAAACAATTTGAGATACATTTTCGTCAAAAGAGTATTGTGGTTCTAATTTCCCCGAGTAAAAGAGTACATGAATAAAAAAGATGTGGTCATGCAAAATGTATCATAAAAGTCAAACATGACTGAAATGCAATTTGTAAATGACGATCAGTTATCATGGTACAACGCCTTTTTTTTGGCATGCAGATTTGACTTTATTACTCTAAAATAGACTGTAAAAATGGAATACGAAAAAATATCTCAATAATAATAATAATAATAGTGAGTTTTTATATAGCGCACATATCCATTAAAATTAATGCTCAAGGCGCATTTAGCTCTCCACTTATCACAAGATATAAAAAAAAATGTTAACAACTAATAAGCAGCCGAAAAAAGATGAGTCTTTAATTGCTTCTTAAAACAGCTAAGCGATTGATACTGAGTTAAATATCATTATTTGCTTGATAACAATATCTCTTTGTCTATTAAAACGTAGCATGTTAATAAATTCAAAAGTATCAGTATACTTATGTATAAGTATGTTTTTTTTTAGTTAAATCTATTTCCATATGACTTATAAGGATTAAGCCATATTGATTTAAGGGGATTACACGCTTGAAAAAAACATGCTCAAAGGCATCCTTAGGATGCTCCACGACTGTGGCTGGAGCAAGATTGAAGACATGAGAAGTGGAACCATTTCCAGGCAATAGTCTGTCAACTGACTCAAAGAAAATTGAGAACATTAAACTCATATCAAACACTTATAATTTATACTGACTAAATACTTTCTGCATACCTAACATTACACAATGTCGTTTGGACGACTTAACCGTTTTTCAACATCTTGAAATTAAACTAAGTCATTCGGACGAGTCAACCAATGCTGTGTCGACAAGTCCATCCACGTGTTAGATGACATAACCAGATTTTTCGTGTAGCTGACTTTGCTTGTGGAAAACTTGAATGGAATTCTTTTTGTATAAGCTTATACATGTATGTTCTTTATTTATATTTAGATGTACTTATTATTAATATATAATATAGAACTAATATAGATCTAATACAGAGCTCTAAAGTATCACACATGGTGTGGTGCTTGACCAAAGCTCTTTTCTGGTAACACGGGAGTGTATCGAAAACTGTCATCCACAGACTGTTGATTAAAACAAAAATCATACCGGAACCGGATACACTGGGCAATACTGGCAATGCGTAAGCCAACTTACGAGATTATGTGTCTCGTAGAACTATATATTGACGTCTCCAATCCATGGCGTCACTGATTTTGGTGGAGTCGTCCACACTCGTTGGTGGAGTCGTCCACACGACTTAGTATAAATTCTGGATATAAAAATACGTTGGTGGAGTCGTCCACACGACAAAGTTTTACTTCAAAACACATAATGTATTAGTATAGTTTTTCTGCGTTGTCACTCTTTCTCTCGGCAAATAAACAACGAAGAAAATCATTTTATTCATTAACACAAATTCATAAACAAATTTAACAAACACATGACATTATGTAATCATATAATTCCCATTTTAAATTATTTTTCTTTATCATGAATAGTGTCCAACTTCTTCTATGTGCTTTTTATGCAGGTTGGTTTCACTAACAGCATTGCCCTGAATTTAATGGTTCCGAGATTTGGAGATAAGCTCCGCCCCCTTAGATACTGTATCTATATCCCACAAATTTGATCAGATAATTTTTAATGCCAGTTCTCCCTGTCTATTGTCTAAAAGTTCAGAGAAAATCCTGATGGAACAAACAATTATTCTTGCAACTCTGTTTTCTGTATCCACGTGAATTCCACCAAATAAGTTGAGGTGTTGAATTCCGATTCTAAAATATTTGTAATACCGTAAATTGATTATCAAAATACAACTTGACACCTGCGCACGATGTACCTCGTGCGGCGGACATGTAACGCCCCCTGAAATTCCATTCTCACATCCCGTCCATTACGCTAAATATTATACGTATGAAGTATTTTCCCCACCTAATTACTCGATTGGGACACCTACCATCAGGCCTGGAAATAACGGTTTTAGATGTACCTGACACAATGTCAGGCACTCATGAAATAGTATGACATTTTCAACTTAGTGTCAAACATGTATTAATAATATCATTAAAAAAGACAAATCAGTGCCTGACAAAATGACAGGGACCAGAGGTTTTGTGCCTGACAAAGCCTGAATCTGTGCCTGACATTGTCAGTGACAGGTGCCTTATTTCCAGGCTTGCCTACCATATAATCGGGCTCTCTGATTGGTCAATCTCTTTACGGTGATTGACAGGTTGGAACCATGATATTAACAGATTAAAGAATAAAATTGCACGTAGCTACATTTTTGACACGCGTTATGCCTCAGACTCTGGCGCCTCAAATACTAGGCCAGTGTTCAAGAAAAGCATGCAGTGTCTATGTTTCATATGTTTTATTTTATAATGTATTACACAGTTTAGACCACATTGTGTTACGATTCGCATTTTGGTATTCTAAATTGATTCTTATACGGAATTCTTAAATTTTGAGCTTTTTAGTTCCATTTCGTTTTGAAATTAATTACGACGCTGAAATTATATCAATCTAATTTGTCTTATCTAAAGAGGCTCCGGCGAAATAATATCAATCTAATTTGTCTTATTAAAAGGGGCTTCGGCGCAATTTAGTTAATTACTGGGTAAAAAAGTATGTATTCACTAATCACTTGTCGCTATATTATTTTAATTATAGTGCCGAAATAATATCAATCTAATTTGTCTTATCTAAAATCAATCTGATTTTTTTTAATTATTGGGTGTTGAGTCCGTGATTTAGATGGCAATATTATGTACTTGTAAAATAAACGATGTCTGACATCATAAACTAATTTGACTACACGTATATAATATACAGAGTAAATTGTGTACGAGTCTTATTCTCCATTAGTTGTGGACGACATCACCAATTAGTTGTGTATGACTCTATTCAAGTATTCATTGTGAACGATTAACTTTATTTTAAAAAAAACATAGGTGGTTCGATCTGAAATCAAATAACATCGGCGATTCGACTACACGTATATATACAGTAAATTGTGTACGAGTCTTATTCTCCAATAGTTGTGGACGACATCACCAATAGTTGTGGACGACATCACCAATGCCTTGTTGACAACTCCACAAACGGGTGTGGACGACTTTGCTTGTGGACGATTTGACTGGCACCCGATTGGAATAACCAGACTATAGATATTTGAATTTGATTGAGATTGATGGCTTATTTTGCAGAACATAACTCAACAAATAACTGGTAATTTGAAATTAGACGTAGTTCTAACTTAGTAAAAACGGAAACAATTAAATGTAAATCAGTTCATATACAATCAGATTACATTTTTTTTATGTATTGTGACCCCTTTGGTCAATTTCTAGGTCGCAAATATTAGCGATTTAGCTCCTTTAACTTTAAATATAAATTATAAAAAAAGATTAATCTGATTCTGAAGTGAATGACTGAATGGTATGGTTAAAAACGTCCAATATTCGTTGTCGTTTTCTACTTCACTTTTTATCATTGGCACGTTGCATTTAAGATACGAACACTTACCTAGGAAACCATAACTCTTTTGGACATGTTATCATGAATATAAATAAATTATTATTGTCTGTCAGCTGAGTGCAAAGTTTGTTATTATTTACAAGTATAAAGTGTAGTCTTCCGTTTCCGAGAGGGGAGATTATCCACGGTCTAAATTTAACTCTTCGTCATCAAGTCTTTTATTACTATTTACAAATGTGTAAGTATTTTGAAATCCTTTATGGTGCTATTTACTTCCGCACCTCTACCATTCCCATTGGCTTAGCGCAAAAGTTAAAATATACGAAAATTATTTTTTTTTTTTTATATAAACTAGCGCAGTGTGTCGGAATCCGCCTTAGTGTCTTTTTATTCGAGTCTCAATCGTCAACAAAGAAAATGGCGACAAACGAATGAACTTCTCTCTCGTCTAAATTAAAAGCTCGGTAAAATAAAAAGTTATTGATTGATTCGGTTGACATTTGGTTTGCGGTCATTGTTAGCCATCCTGACCATCCCCTGCAAATTCAATTCTTTACGACATCGACAAGGGGGACTGGTAGAGGTGCGAAAGTCATGTATTAATGGCAAAATTTTGTTATAATCATGATACTATTTTTAGACACCTACTAGTAGTACTACGAATTCTGATTCATCACATCCAAGTCCACGCAAGTGAAGTAGGGTGTTCCATCATAGATCGTAAATAATAGTACAGTTATTTGGTTCCATCATCTCTATTTTTATTCAGATATAATCTATGCCTAGTCAAACCAAAGATCTATAAATGTTGTAATCCAAACTTTATCGTTTTATTTCTACAAAATTACAGGTAGGATATATATATAGCCTAACAATTATTGAATTAATACTGGAAGATATTTTATCTAGTCTCAGACCCGGATCCAGTATTTGTTCGAGGGGGGGGGGGGCATACATTGTAACACATGGTAATCATAAGAGTGCTGCATGTAGCCTATAGTGGTTTGGTGTAATTCCCAGTGCCTTTGTTTGTCGCATTGCCTGGGGCCGGGCAGAGAAACAATGCCAAAATCAGTTTATATCATCAATTAAAAAGCAGATACACCAGTCTCGTTGGGGCTGAGGGGGACAACACCTTCCCTCCCCCCCCCCCCCCCCTGGATCCGCACCTGAGTCTAAAGGTATTAACTTATTAAGGACGCTTCTTATGTGGATTCAATAGACATGAAAATTGCAGCTGCCAGGGACAAAACAAATTGTGTGGTGACTGTGAGTGATAAAGGAATTTGTGAATGTTTTGACAAATGGCAAAGGACTGACTGATAATTCCTGTCCCAATTATGGCTTGTTCAGTCAAATTTAACAAACAATTTCGGCTAGGCCTACTTACACAGCGGCACAGCCACTAGGGGGCAAGGGGATACGGTAGTATTAGTAGTAGGCCTACTGCATATCGGGTAATAATGGCTCCACTAATATAGGCCTACTGTCTGATGTAACGCAGCTAGATTTGTAACTACTCAAGACCCTAGTAGTGTCACACTGAACTGGCCATCCCTTAACAACGTAGACGTCATTCGGACTTAGTTCTCATGTATAAAGTCACTCATAAGCTGATAGCAGTAGGCTACACAGGCGCGGATCCAGAGGGGGGGTTTGGGGGGTTGAAACCCCCCCCCTGCTCAGCCACAAAAAATTTTTAAAAATTGAACACTTTTTATGAGAAAAAATTCACGTCCGCCCAGGCTTGACAATATGAAGGGACCGAGAAACTTAAATTTAAAAGCCTGAATCTGACCCTAAAATTGCAAGTCTGTATACATTGAGTTGAGTCATGACTTTCATTCCATTGTGGACAAAAACAAATAGTCACTGGAACATGCCCTTACCGCGAAACAGTGGAAGGTAGGCCTACACTGCAGCAATCAAGTGCAGGTAAAATACTTTCGACAGGTCGTCATTCGTAAGACTTTTTTTATACGCGCATTTAAAACAATTGCTGCGTGAGACGTAACACCTGGTGTGTTTAAAATCGGGTAATAAGAGATTAACAATAACCTCAATTCATCATCAATCGATTTATTTAACTAGCCTAATTGTCGAATTCCCTTCCTTTCGTTTCTCCTTTTTCTTGCACATTAAGTAAGGCACCAAGTTTGGAATAATACACATAATGTCGCCAGGAGGGTAAGTTCGATTATTGGTTTTTGCTCTTCATATTGTAAAATGTTAAGAACATAATATGGTATGTGAAGGGAGCATTCCCCATCAAGATTTTATAGACATATTTTATGCGATTTTATTGGCGATTTTTAGACCTATAGTCTTGAAATTTAGCTTCCGGAAATACGTCAGAATGCACCAAATTGAATATAAATTACCAAATTTTTCTGGGGGAGGGCCCCCATACCCCCATTACAATGTTTAACGCCTACGGCAATTAGTTAAGCAGTTATCCAACCTAGACCCCCCCCTGCAAAAAATCCTGGATCCGCCCCTGCTACATACAGAGGATTTTGTGAAGTATTTCTTGATCAGAAATGAATACAGATTTTTCGAATGGATTTTCAACACTTATTTCAGCAGCAAATAATTTAACAGAAACAATTTAAATGCTTATAATTTCTTATTGAGTTATTTCCGAACTCCAAAGGCAAGTAGTATGTTCCCTATAAGCTGGTCTCTCCAACTAATGACACCTTCTTACATACATTGGTCTATTTATAAAAATCAGTTACTTAGAAAGTGTTGACATAAACATATAATTATCGAAGGATTAAGACTTAAGGCATTTAAAACAATAGTAAGAAGAGACTTTAAAAGATCAACCACTTAGTTGCCAGCACATAATAATTTGACTGACAGGTTAATTGCTGTATGACTATCCAAGCATTAATGAAAATTAAAATATATACTTTAAACAGAAAAACTGTTCGGTAAGATTAAGATTTGTAACATAATTACTTATTTTCATGCAAACTATAATATGTGTTGAAAATTTTGCAATTGAACCTAATTTTACTCTCTCAAAGGCTCGAATAGTGTCTCAATTGTAGCCGTGAATAAGTATTATCATGGCTACAAATTGTAGCTAGCAAGGTAGTGTCGCAAGATGGTGTAGGAGAAATGCCCTGATCTATTCTTATTTTTTCCCATTATGACACCAAGCTCAGGCCATTGTTTCAGGAATTTGAAGAAAGGTTGACACTTGGAAATTGGGATAATTGTTTAACAAAAAAAATATACAAATCTTGTAATGAGTTGAAATACTTGGTTTATTCTAAAATAGCACAATAAAGAAGTAATTTATTATCTTGTGAAGCTCTCCTCAGGGGACGGTTATTTTGACACTTGCCCCATTGCGTATGCTACCCCCTGACCAAAAACGCTCAATTTGTTTAGACAATACCCCAAGCATATTAACATCACCACATTGTTTTGATATAGAAAACATCCTGAAAACAAGTCCTACTGAAATTAGTCAAAGATTCTGTCTCTCATAATGTTCTATGAAAGTGATATTGTCTCACTCCTAATACCGTACACATATAATTTCTTTTGTTTTAAATTTTCACAGAAGACTGTATAAATGGAGGACCATATAAAATTAAATGGAAATGGAACAAACTGTAAAGAAAACAGAGCAAAAACTGAATTAGAAGAATTTGATGCACTATTTCCTGAATTGGTTAAAGATCTCACTAATATTGGATTAAAAGATGCAGAGATTTCAGATGCAATTGATTGGTTTAAGGAGGTACTTGTAGATTACTAAACAATTGTACTGGTACCAAATAATTCATTTAATTTCATTGTATAATGATACTTACATGTACAATAAGATTACAGTTTTAGTATATGGAGCCTGCTTTTGAATCGCCTCATTTTATCATCAACAACCTGATGGATTTGAAATCTGTATGTTTTCATACCGGTATGTCATAAAGAAAGTAGCTGAAAATTTTATCACAATTTATACAATAACAAGCCGAATTTAGATCTGATAATTTGATATATTTTATATTTATGACAATGTGGTTGGATGGCCGCATTGTATCCCAAGGTCTGTCATAGAGTTAACTGGTGTGGTTTTGATTCCCCAGTTGTACGCAACAAGGAGTAGGGTTGCCTGTCCAATCTAGTGGGTTTCTCTGGCTTTCCTCCTCCCACTGATAAAAGACCCCTACTCGCAATTATTGAAATAAAATTGAACGAAGTTACTCCCAAAATGGCTTAGTTTGTATCAAGTGGAAATTAAACTCCATTTCTCTCTCTTTCCTGCTACTGCTAAAGGTCCCTAAACACAAGAAATTTTTAAAAATAAAACTGAACATTATGTTAGTCCCGGAATGACCTAGTTTGTGTCAAGTGGATGTTAAACCCCATTTCTTTCTCTCTCTCTATATTTATGACAAAATGATGCATGTTTCAACCACTGTCCATGAGTTTGGCTTACAGTATTAATTTGAACTAACTATATCTACAGTGTACCGGTACATGTATTTGTCTTTTTAAATTTTTTAAAAGGTTATAGAATATAATGTACCATTTGGTAAAAAGAATCGAGGTATAGCTGTTGTTACATCATATTGTCAACTTGTTACAAATCCTACTGATGATGATATCAAACGAGCTAGAATATTAGGATGGTGTATAGAAATAGTAAGTTATGAAAACGGTGAAAATTTGTACAATAAAAAAAATATATCTTATTTAAAGCAATTATTTGAGAACTAGTAATTCAACTTAATGATAGTATTAATAGTGAATCTGGAAGTAGACCAGGTACAATACTTTTATGCGCTAACATTTTCATTGTGGATGCATTATGCCATCGCTGCTGTCCGTCCGTGTGTTCATTCACATTTTGTCTGGCACAATTTTTATCTGATTTTGAAAAAACTTGAAAATAGGTGGGTCATTTCATATGAACTGGACCAATGTTGAGAACATGACCCCTAAAAAAATTTTAAAATATATGTTAAACTAATAAATCGGAAATTTTACCTTTCTAGATTAAAAAGTTGCTGAGATATGGCCATTTTAAATTAGGGTTCTGAAATAGTCCTTTAATTCAGTAATTTATTTAAGGTTTTTAAGCATTTTAAAGTAGCTAAGTCTCTATCTCAATATCATCAAAAATCTTCGACATTGAAAACACAAATATTTGTCAATTTTAATCAACATAATGGGCTTCTGATATCCAATATTTAAGACAAAATAAACATTTTACTATCGGTTCAAAAATCGTGTACCATAATGCGTTTAAGTGCCGTTTGTAATAACTGACTCAACAAATAAGGCTAGACATATTCCACAAGTCATGTCAAACGGTGATGCCATATTCTTATCTCATGAGCATGCGAAAAAAACACCATAGATGTAGACTGGAATAACCAGACGCTAGAGATTGCCATTCGATTGATACTTCGGGTGTATTTTCCCCAAACATAATTGATTTAAAATTAGAGTAAAACTGAAACGATTGAATGTAAATGAGTTTATATACATTCATATTGCATATGCATTATGACCCATTTGTGTCAATTTCTTGGTCCCGAATATTAGAAATCCAGATCCTTTAAACCCACTTTTTTTAATAGGAGTGGAACTCTCTGACTTTGAAATCTAAGATAGCTTTTGGCTGCACACTCAATGCAAAAGTTATCTTAGATCACAAAGCTAAGGTAAGCATTTGTTTTCATCCACCGGAGCCTGGTGTTATGATGTCATATGTGTATTGCGGGTTCGGATAAGGGTTAGGCTTGGCCCGGGTTAGGTATCACAATCCACATATGATGTCATAACACCAGGCTCCGGTGGTTGGAAACAAATGCTCACCCATTAAAAATGTGAGTTTAAATCATCTGAAAACCTGAAAAAAATGATTGAATTTATGATCCAAGTTGGCAGGTTTTTGACCTAGAGAGGTATAATTTAGCATTCGTTAGCTTAAAGATACATTATGGGAGATTTTTTATAGAGAGTTGGCCATTCTTGCTATAACAGTTCAAAAGTAGATGATGAAAGAAGAATATTTTGAAAATTTCAGTCAAATTACTTGATTCTGTACAAAGTTATTAGCGTTGTAATATTTGACTAAACATGGGGGCCAAATGTGTCTTGACCTTGGCCAATATTTTGATTGACAGGCATTAACTCAATCTACATACTCTCAATTATCAAGTAACGTTTTCAATGACATGTTGAATATCGCTCAACAGCGGCTAAGCCTCGTCTAACTGATGACGTAAACATAACAGTTTAATCTCATCAAGGAGCGCCATATTTGATAAAATCAATCAGTGAAATTCTATTTATATCCAAGGTGTAGCCGAGCCATTCGTGGGTCTACATAGTTGATTTGGGGCTAATTTATAATTTCTATAACATCTGAAGCCTAAATGTATTTTTTAGGTCATATACTATAACATACAGCTATGTTTACCAAAGTATAACTCTTTTTAAATGTAAATCCGTCACTCATTATTTGAATGCATTAGATATGACTTCTTCTATTCAATGTGTGCATGTGAACCATAATAATCACTTGGCAAACCTCAGCAAATTCCGGTACTTTACATCTAGCCTCGGTTGTATGACAGCATGGCCCAGTATGTGATATGTACCTACGCCTACATATATACAATTGCGATGCAGCACCGGTTTACTTATGAGGGAAACCTGCCATTTTTAGACAGAAGTTCTCAAAATTGCGTTGTTTGAAGAGTGTGTAGAATTTTCAGTGCAAACTTGCCCTTGTCTAAAGAAAATCGGATAAACTTGAAAGAAAAACAGCCTCAAACTTGAAAAATTTTGTAAACATTTTTCAATGCGTCGTCATGGTAATTCGGGAACTTAAAGTAGTTCTAATGGCGGACTTTGTCATATAGCTGAGGCTAGATGTAGGATACTGGAATCTGCTGAGGTTTGCCGAGTGCCTAATATTTAGTTAAAAGATACAATATGGTCGCAAAGGCCATATCACTGTTACACCATAATTACAGTTGAGTTAGAATTTCGGAAAAAAATTGGACCAAGACTGTTTGACAAAATGGCCGCTGCCCTTTACGCCAATAGTATAATAAACATGTAATACCATGGTTATGGACCCTCAAGAAGTCATAACTTTTATGGGACTTTGATTAAACTAAAAAATATTTTTATATACCAAAGATCCATTCAATATATATTGACGCATGTTGGACCATAACATCCTGGATTATGGCCCATGATTGTCTGAAAAATCGCTTTATTAGCTTGTTCTCCGCCGTCTCTTGCAAAATGTGAACATATCTTATATGGCAACTGCTGGTTTTTATACACCTATGTTCCTACATTAATCATACGTATTTAGCATTTTATAAAAGTGAGAAAATAACAGGATGTTTGGATTCTATTGAAATATGTTTTTTGTCTGAGAGGCTGTAAGCTACATAAATCCATAGAACTAAATAGTTCTATGATAAATTGAACAGATTGTCTACTACAGATTTGGGTAACTTGAAGACATTTTGTTTGAACAATATTTTTAAAATTTAAAGAGTTTTTAAGTACCAGTACTCTTATATGTAGTTTCAGGCATTTTCCTTAATAGTTGATGATATGATGGATTCTTCTATAACAAGACGAGGTAAATCTTGTTGGTATAAAAAAGTAAGTACTACTTTGAAGCTAGAGAGGTCTCTGAGTGAATTGATAGTGATTTATCTATCTTAATATGACTAGCTATAGATCTCTATGATTTAGTTAGCAAATATATTACAAATGTATTACAACCGCTTCCAATGTGGGCGTATATTGCCATTACTCCTGGCCATTCATTATCCACAATTGTTATTATGTATTTAAATTTTCACTCGGTGTTTAATGTTATGAGATAAAGTTTATTGATATGCGATAATTGCTGCCAGAGTCATGGCCCCTCCCAAAGCTAAAGTTATTATCCAATTAAAATTTATATACATTTAATAATTTCGCCATGGCTATTCTTACGACAAGGCGTAAGAATTATTGATGGACTATTCTTACGACATGGTGGAAATTCCGGCAGTGCTTGCGCAAGTTATACAATGTTGGACTTTCATTTATTTTGCAGTTTGCAAGAGGGGAGGTTGTAAGAATAGGCAATGCTTTATTTTTACAAAGAGATCATCGTAAAAACAGCCTGTCTCCTATTCTTACAATATTAAACGAAGTTGTCTAGGCTGTAAATTATTGTCGATTTTACAAGTAATTCCCATAAACTTTAAAATGGGCCACTTTTAAATGTCAAAGTGCCAGATCGCCCCTTATTCTTTTATAAGACCCATTTTACTCCATTAAAATTATTGATTTTTTCCAAAAGAAAAATGCTTTTATCTTGCTTGAGCTTCTCACTGTGTGCTTCTCTTTTTTAGGCTATGTTATGCGAGTTTTCTTTAAAATATAAAATAATTAGAAAAAACTAACGCCAGTTGTATATAGGTTAAAGGCCCAATAACACTCTTGTTGTAACTGAATAATATGTCCCAATCACTATTCTGGTCAACAAATTGTACTATTTTACAATATTCCAATTAATTGGTGATACAAATTTCATCTTAACACACCTAAGTTAAAAAATTGGAAAAATTCAACTGTATGATTTGAAAGGCCTTACGTAAACACTTTCAAATGTAATTTGGATTTAAACATATTTTCGAACCCTCTGGACAAGTAAAATAGGATGTAATGGATAATTTACACAACAGGTAGGACACTTAAACATCTAGTAGTTTGAATAAGGCTAAAAAAAATGCTGGACCTGTCAAGCCAGCAAGAGTGTTATTGTCCTTTTAATTTCACTGGCTTTAAACAAACTGTTTCATGTGCCCTGAAAATATCTAGGTCTTCTATTATCATTTGTTGTCTATCTTTGTAATACATGTATTATTTTTTTTATCTTTACAGCAAAATGTAGGTATGAGAGCAATAAATGATTCCAATTTTTTAGAGTCAGCATTATATTTTCTACTGAAAAAGTATTTCCGTGACCAACCATGTTATAAAGATTTATTAGAACTATTTCATGATGTAAGTAGCTACCATATTTTAACTTCAATTTTAAAGCTAAGAATAGAGGGCTCATTTGAATTGATATATTTTTTGTATGTACAGTACTTATAGTTTGTAGAGTATATTTTATTGCCTAATTACTGTTTCTTTCATCAACAACATTTGCATTTCAGTGATTATAGAAAATAATTTTGGATATCGGTAGACTATGTAATGGTCGTGTTGTAAATATTCAGCAAGATTATAACAGGATTATCAAAGTTATTGTTAAATTAAGATATGCTAATTACTCGGCTGGCTAACAGAATGTGGATTCTCAGAAAGATGTGACTGTTATAAATTATGTGGATGATATTAGGTTTCTAATTGTGTCTAGATGTAAGATGTAAGAGTCTACTCTATTGAATAAGGAGTTTTATCACCCAATAATACATTTGACAGTAGATATCGCTTGTGTGATAAATTACATAATTTACTGTGATATATACACAGTGGAGATATCGCTTTACATAAATTTGATTGGTCAATCAAAAAGGAACTACTTTCTTTTATTTTAAAGAAACCTCTTACTTTAAGTAAGGATAGACTTTTTTTTAAAAAAAAGAAACTGCTTTTATTTAATTGACCTTGAAGGAAAAAACTGGGTCAGTATATAGGACTATACACTACGCTGTAATGTAATTAGGTGAAATCTATACCAAAGAATTATATTTATTTATTTGTGCAAGTAAGATAGGATTGGGTGATAAATAAAATCTCCAACTCGTGTTTTTCGAAACCAAAAAATATCAACACTGGTTGATAAAGTAAAAGAAAACTCGGCAGAGCCTCGTTTATTTTACTTTAGCAACTTGTGTTGATATATTTTGATATCAAAAAACACTCGTAGGAGATTCTCTATGTGTCCCTTGTTTTAAGTTAGACTCCTGCATGCTGTCAATCCATGATGTTAATGTAAAATGCCTTTTCTTTATTCATATAATGTTCATCAACCATACATGTTTGTGTTATCAATAACCACTCGGAGGTGAACATACCAACAAGCAGTTATAAACTCTTTGTAATTGAGTCGAAAGTAGACTTATTGTACCATAGTAGCTGGTTTATTATTTCATCAATTGTCCTTTTCAAATATCAAAGGCTGTAGCCAACTTTAACCAGCCTATTAAGATGCATACTATCAATTAGGATTTGATAAATGTAATTGATCATTGTTGATTCATCGTAATTTTTATACGCCCACATTGAAATGTGGTCGTATATTGCCGTCGCCCCCGTCCGGCCGGCCGGCCGTCCGGCGTCCACAATTGCTTGTGGACGCTCTAGAGGCCAAAGTTAATATTCGATTGACTTTAAATTTATACACAGTGTTTAAGGTCATGAGACGAAGAAGCCTATTGATTTTCAGCGATTTCCGATAATAACTGTCTGAGTTATGGCCCTTGATCACTTAAAAAAATCTTGTGGACGCTCTAGAGGCCAAAGTTAATATCCGATTGACTTTAGATTTATACATAGTGTTTAAGGTCATGAGACGAAGAAGCCTATTGATTTTCAGTGATTTCCGATAATAACTGTCAGAGTTATGGCCCTTGATCACTTCAAAAAATCTTGTGGACGCTCTAGAGGCTAAAGTTAATAACCGATTGACTTTAAATTTATACACAGTGTTTAAGGTCATAAAATGAAGAACCCTATTGATTTTCAGCAATTTCCGATAATTACTGTCAGAGTTATGGCCCTTGATCACTTAAAAAAATCTTATGGACGCTCTAGAGGCCAAAGTTAATATCTGATTGACTTTAAATTTATACACAGTGTTTAAGGTCATGAGACGAAGGAGCCTCTTGATTTTCATCGATTTCCGATAATAACTGTCAGAGTTATAGCCCTTGATCACTTCAAAAAAATCTTAGTTAATATCCGATTGACTTTAAATTTATATAAATTGTTGAAGGTCATGAGACGAACAAGTATATTGAGTTTCAATGAATTTAGATAACTTGAACAGCATGGAGGAGAACTTTATCAAAGCCAAACAAATTCCAATGATTTTCTGATAATTACATAATGAGTTGTTACTTTTAATCAGATTTTAGTGTATTATAAATGTTTCATTACCGAAAAAAGTAAAAATATGCGACAACTCTTGTTGACTGCCCGGACGATTTAGCTGCTGTGGGCGTATGTTTCGTTGCCTGGCAACCTATGTTTGATGATCTCAAAGTCTATATTTTTCTTTAATCAGACATGGAAATAATCGTTTTAGTTACACCTGAAAAAGCTTCTGGCATTTTGACCTTTGTGCCTGATTTTTTTAATAATATCAAAAAACCTGAAAAAAAACAAATATATTGCAGAAAAAAAATGGCACACACAGTCTGAATTTGTGTGTGACATTGTCTGTGACGGATTTTAGTCTGGATTTCTAAAGTAGAAAGCAATTTTTATAAGCCCACGTTGAAACGGGGTCGTTTATTGTCATCGCCCCCGCCCGTTGGTCCAACGTCCACAAATGCTTGTTTACACTCTAGAGGCTAAAGTTAATATCTGATTAACTTTAAATTTATACACATTGTTTAACCCTTTGGACACTGACGCCCTGAACGTCGTTACGTCTATATACTAGCCCCCTGAGAAAAAATTTAAAAAAAAAAAAAATTGTAATATTTTTGTTTTATGTCTTTGTCTTGTATTTACTACAAACAAGTAAACAATCAATGTCAATGAATAAAATAGTCTGTGTATCACTATTTCTGGATTTATCATCAGTACTCCACCTCGTACTTACCCCCCCCCCCCCCCTTGGTAAAAATGAGAAAAAAAAATTGTAATATATTTGTTTTATGTCTTTTAATTCACAAACAAACAAGTATACAATCAATATTTAATAATATTAATGAGTAGACATCTTTCATTTGTCTATATTTATCATTTATTTGATCAAAATCAAGTAAATGCGAGCCCAATAACAATAATTGTCTGTAAACAAAAGATTGACATCCGTTGATAGAAAAGGCCAAAACCCTGATGAAACAAAGTTGCTGATTGGCTGAGATAATACTACACGTCTGGTAACACGAGACCAACTTCAGTCAAGCGTGACGAAACCCGGTCGATGTTTTACCGGGCAGTTGCTTAGTAACGGCCGCTCGTTATTCTAGCCAAAGCTATCAGCGGCGGGTTTTCCGGCCGCTCGTATCCTAAGGGTTCAGGTCATGAGACAAAGAAGCCTATTGATTTTCAGCTATGGACCTTGATCACTCTAAAAAATCTTGTGGATGCTCTAGAAGCTAAAGTTAGAATCCGATTGACTTGAGATTTATACACAGTGTTTAAGGTCATGAAACGAAGAAACCTATTGATTTACGAAGCGATTTCAGATTACTGTCAGAGTTATGGACCTTGATCACTTCAAAAAACCTAGATTGACTTTAAATTTATACAGTGTTTAATGTCATGAGACGAATAATTCTATTGATTTTCAGCGATTTCCGATAATTACTGTCAGTGTTATGGCCCTTGATCACTTCAAAAAATCTGGTGGCCACTCCAGAGGCTAAAGTTAATATATTTATATGTGTATACACTACCATAGAAGTAATTAATGAAATCTAATGATAAAAATTGTATATATTTAAACAGATTACACATCATACAGTGATAGGTGAATGTTTAGATTTAGTTACATCACGACCACAAAGTACAGTAGATTTGTCTAGTTTTACTTTAGATAGATATAATACAATTGTAAGATGGAAGACAGCTTTTTATTCATTTTATTTACCAGTGGCAATGGGCATGTATATGGTAAGTACATGCTTTGATACACCATAAAATTAAACTGTTCCCCAATTTTATTTGGATAGAAGTGAAATTTGTATTGATTTTATATCCACATTATTGATAAATTAGATAGATTTTATAAAATATATTTTATACATCAGATCTTTATGTGAGGGGAATAATATATGACCCCTAATTAAGAACATTGGCTTATCATGGGATTTATTGGTCACAACCCAATTTCTGATAACAGAGCTTGATTAAATTAAAAGTTCTGTTATAATTATATATAAGTTATAAATGGTCTTTTAGGCTGGTGTAAGTGATACAGATGCTCATTCTAAAGCTAAAAGTATTCTTCTCAAGATGGGTTATTTCTTCCAAGTACAGGTAAGATAGCAATGCTAAAAATAATTTTGCCAGGTAGTATTTCATAAATAATTTTATATGCCCAGTCATATTTTCATTCAATACATGAGGTAACCATTACCTTTTCAACACTGTATGGCATATCAGTGTCTTCAATAGCCCAGTGGGTGAAAAAAACTGGGATGTCTAACCCCATTTCAGTATTGTAAAACTAATTTATCACTTAAAAGTAAATTGATATATGATTTAAATCAACAAATAGCATAAATGTATAGATGTACAGTAGAATCTGCATTTAGCAGCCACCTACGATAATTTTCACGACTGACCGCTAAACGGAAGTGGCCTATTAATAAAATCTTGGTACTTTTTGTGCTGACATCAATTAAATATTACGTTTGGATGCATTGAAAGCAAACACCAATACTTGCATCGGTAAATTTGGCCCTTTGCTGAATCTTTACTCAAATCTCGGACATAACTACTGTAAACTTGTCATTTTGTACTAACCTTCGATACTGCTGTCAATCATTTTGATGCATTTGATGAATTAATTTTATTTGATCAAAACAGCACATGAACAAAATTTAAACATGTAACTCTGTATGTGATATAGGAGGCACTAAAACGCCTGGGCCCTGTTTCACGAAAACTTAAACTAAAATCCTTAAAATCGATTTTAACTAAAATCAAAATGAGATTTTAAATTTTATACGTTTCACGAAGATCGATTGTAACTTAAAATGCAATTTTAATAGATTTTAGTTAAAATCGCTTGCGCCCGCGCAGTGCAGATTTCCGCTGTGGGTACTTACGGTGAAAGCAAATACGCTTCGAAACTGAAAACTGTTGACAAACTGAATTAACTGTTACATTATCAATAGGGAGAGTTTCATACGTTGTAGAAATGTCTGCACATGGTCAGAAAGTCGTAGAGAGATGAAATAAATGAGTTAATTGCGTATTATTAGTTTCGAAATGTATTGGTGGGTTGACCTTGAACTTGGCATTTGATTTCCTCGCAGGCTTCAATAGAAGTAATGTGTATCGATAAACTAAAGCGCTTGAATTTCGAATTTTTATAGTAATTTGGACAAGAGAAACTTTTGAGAATTTTCACAAACATAATATTTTGATATGTGTCACTCAAAGTTTAAAAGTATTTATCAACTTTGAAATTAATACGCCAAATAGGCAATGTTCCGATGCCTAGATTATAAATGTCATTCTAATAGACCATTTCAATGATACTTTAAAAATGCAAAAGAGTCTATCTATCTTACTCAATTAAATGAGTTTTTCCCAAGATAAAATAGTTTTGGAGCCTATTTTTTTTATTGATGTTGTTTTATTAACGTAACTTCATTAAGAGATTATAATAAATTTATGATATTAAAATTTAATTACAAATAGGCCTATAACATTTTTGAATAAACACATTTGTTTTTATTGATTTAACTTTATACTAATCATCATAACCCCAAAAACATGAGTAAATACTACATATTATGGCATGTCTAGTATTATAGGCCTTTAGGCCTTCTAATACCAAGAAATTGGCCATATTAAACACGAAGATATTTTCTTTATAAATAAGAGGGCTCTTCTTTCCATGACATTGGATATAAATTTTCTTTTAGTGTGTAGTTTACTGGCGTTTAAGTGGGGTTTTTCTTGGAGTTCTAATATGGGGCGCCATCCAATGCTTAAATTGCCTTACAATAAAATAAACGGGTGGATCGTAGCTGTATATCCCATAGGCCTACTATGAAAAGAAATTGAATGCAAATTGTTGTTGTGAATGATTGTATGTTAAAATTATGTGCCAATTATATCTGTATGTCGCAATAAATCAAACAATGTAGCTCTAATCAATGTTTGTTAATGTCGTGATTGTAAGTTAGGAGAGGGTGACAGCTATCCTAAGTTACAATCGATTTTAGTTAAAATTGTCCTTAAAATAGTTTTGTGAAACGCCACTATTTTAAGTTAGGATACAATTGTAACTTACAATATTATTTTAGTGGATTTTAGCTACAATGCTTAAAATCGTTTTGTGAAACGCTTCTATTGTAAGTTAGGATGAAATTTTAGTTTACAATGATTTTTAAGGAGATTTAAGTTTTTGTGAAACAGGGCCCTGTTTAGCAACAGAGTGGCATTGGTAAAGAGATACTAGATGATCGTGACAAAACTCTGCTTCGACGGTACTTTTAGTTTATTCAACTAATGTTTCGTTACATGTGAAAACAATAATCAGGTTAGTCGTTTAATAAAACAAAAGATCAATTAACAGATAATCCTGGGTTTATTGTTATTTTCACGATTCTTTTACCTTATCAGTTGGGGTCTGTTAATTAACTACTACTCACAGGATTAGGGAAAGTGTTAGGAAGAACGACTAGATGGTTTCTCATTCAACAATGGCCGTTGAATGGGCGGTGTTTTGTTAAATTTATTAGTACAATAGTGACCATTGGCCGCATTAGAGGAGTGACCGTCGAATAAAAGAGATGAAACAATATTATTTTTAAAGGGGATTTATCATGACTGCTTACTAGAAATGGCTGCTCATACAGATTCTACTGTATATAAAAAATCAGATTGGTAAAACAAAATGACCTGTATTTACATAAATATACATATGTATGATTTGTTTACAGTTATCCGTCCATATTATCATTATTATGTCGAATTCTAGACAAGCTGCTTTTGTACCTTTGTGTAAACTACTGTAAAAACTATTTCTATTTACATCGATTGTAGGATGATTATTTAGACTGTTTCGGATCACCAGAAATTATTGGTAAAATAGGTACAGATATACAAGATAACAAATGTAGTTGGTTAATTGTACAAGCCATGATGAAAGTTACTCCTGAACAAAAGAAGATTTTGGAGGTATTTTGTTATTTCTTGTTATAATATGTTGACATTTGGGTTGGCACAAAGTCTATCAAGGTCCAATCTTTTGACTAATAGGAGGGAGTTGTTGTGACATCTTTTATATAAAGATTCAGATTGAAAACAAACAACAAAATGTCTTTTGCAATCCATTTATCTACAAAGGTAGTTTTGCTTTAGTTTTCGTTTGTTCAACCAAATTGGTATGGATTTGTTACAGAAGATGATAAAGTTATCTTTCAATCGCTGTTATATTTATAGTGTTTATATATGTTCAGCGTTTTTGCTCTTGATACTTTTTTATACGTCCACATGAAAATTTGATGGACACCCCCCGTACTGGGCCTCCGGTATATTAATGGGTTATTGGGTGGTTACTCATCAGGTTTTAGTGTCTTGTACATGCTTACAGTAGCTACAAATATGCGTTAACCTTGTGAACTGATAGGATAACTTAGCTGCTGTTGGTGTTTCATTATCTGAAATATGACAGTTCTGCATTTTTCACATATTTTAGGGGTGATCATATAACATGTAAAAATTTTTGATTGTGTTAAAATTGCATCACAGATAACTAAGATAATTGTAAGTAAAAAGTAAACAGAAATGCACAATCTTAATGGTCATTATCAGATGTATGTATTGCAAAAAAAAAAGAAATGTTACACCTGATTACTCTCTCACCTATAACTTACATATACATCTAGATCTGTTTATGTTTTTAAGGACAATTATGGAAGAGACGATGAATCCAAGATAGAAAGAGTAAAAGGATTATATCGTGATTTAAATTTAACACATGTTTATACAGAATATGAAGAAAGTAGTTATAAGGAACTTAAAACACTCATAGAAAAATGCAGTGGTAATTTACCCAAGGAAGTCTTCATGGCTTTTGCAAGAAAGATATATAAGAGGCAGAAATAGTGTGTTGAAGTTGTGTAACAGTTATTGTTGAAAATGTGTGAAAGATTGAGTTGACCAAATGAAATTATTCCCCTGTTATATTTATTGTCAACAATTTATGTCAGGAACTGAAGTGATATATCAATGTATATGTTTATCTTAATGTGTTCTAGATCATAAAATTAACATTGATGTTTGAAACCATAGATATTATTTGTAAAGGGAAAGAAACAGCTTTAAATCTAATCACAATTTCCATATAAAATATATATTGTATTTTAATACACCTGCATTTCTATATGATAAACTTCCAATCAACAGAAACAAGTAACAGTAGTAACACAAACCAAGTACAGACGGTCTGATGGATTATTTTTGTCTAATAGAATAAGATATCAAAAAACCTTCGTCATTAAAACTACTGACTTCTTCAGGGATGAAGAACTAAATACAAAATGACTGGAAGCCAATCGTGACATCATAGGAATGATGACGCTATGTGGACATATATTGTCGTCGCCCCTGTCCGTCTGTCTACAATTTGTTTGTGGACACTCAACCGGTCACACTTCTTATCCGATTTTGACAAAGCTTGAAATATAGGTCATGTCCAAAAGATCTCGGTTCTTTCCAAAATTATGGATTATGGCTCCAAAGCTAACAATTTTTGTACGATTTTATTGAAACTTAAAATATATTCCTTTCTATTTTTGTGCATTTCAGACCATTACTTACTTTATTATGATTGTTCATAAACTCTTGGTTTTTTTTTTAGCTTGTTTTCTATCCATCTGTATTTTAATCATTTATGGACCAAAGCATATGCATTTCAAATTATTAGATCACATATCATATGTTTAATGATCCGAGTTCATCTGTTTATGATCCAATTATATCTGGTATCAATCAAGATCATTTTTTATACGCCCACATGGAAATGTGGTCGTATATTGTCGTTGCCCCCATCCGTCATCCACAATTTCTTGTGAACACTCTAGAAGCTAAAGTCAATATCTGATTGACTTTAAATTTATACACAGTGTTTAAGGTCATGATACGAATGATCCTGGACTTTTTCAACAGTTTCTGATAATTACTGCCAGAGTTATGGCCCTTGATCACTTTGAAATTTCTAGTGGTCGAAAAATCAAAACAATTCTAGTCATTTCTGATAATAATAATAATAATGTGAGTATTTATAATGTGCTATATCCAAAACTAAGTTTATGCTCAAAGCGTGACAAAATTACTTAATGCAACAGCACTTGTTGACAGCCACAACCGACTTAGCTTTGTGGGCGTATGTTTCATTGCCTGGCAACCTATCTTTTACAAGTTGGTTAGAAAAAAGTCATGCTACTTTATTAGTTATAATGAAGTCCTGTCAACATAGTATCTAAATCTTGTACCCTTACAAATAGAAGAAATCATGTTCCTCAGCCTTGTATGATATAACAATTCTTTTTCAAACTGGGAGGGCTTTTTAGGAGACTGTACACAACTACATGTATCTGCTTTTGAACACAGCAATCTATTCTTATTAACATTTTGATGACTGTTCTTGTCCACACAGATTATCTGTTTGTGGTCACAGTTTTGATTCAATAGATATCTACTATTGCCAACATATAGATTTCTGTTCTGATTGGCCTAATCGTCTAGCGGTGCATTTTAGACCATAAAGTCTGTCATTGAGACAAGTGGCGTGTTTTCAACAAACGACATGGATTATTTCTGGTTTCTTCCCAGAGTTATAGGCTACTATGCATTAGCTAATTATTGAAATAAAATTGAACCATGAGTAGAACATACATATATTCCTATAAATATAGATCATCTGTATGATCATATAGATTGTCCATGTATGTGTCGATGTATGATCATATATTGAAATAAAATCGTACCATATGTTAGACCTCAGTTGAATTTGATCTATATCTATGGAGAGAGAGAGAAAAATGGGGTTTAACATCCACTCAACACAACTAGGTCATTTCGGGACTAACATATGGTTTAATTTTATTTCAACAATTTGCTTGCGCGTAGGGGTCATTAGCAGTGGGGATGGCTGAGAAGGCGCCCCTATCTCAATGCCACATACGCTCACACCAGGGCTTAAAACCACAGCCGCAAGCCAGAGGTGGCCTGCCAGCTAGAGGTCAATGCGCATAGGGGTCATTAGCAGTGGGAAGAAACCAGAGTGCCCGGAGGAAACCCACGAGGTAGAGAAGGCGCCCCTATCTCCATGCCACATACGCTCACACCAGGGCTCGAAACCACAGCCGCAAGCCAGAGGTGGCCGGCAAGCTAGAGGTCAAAGCGCGTCACTGTAGACCACTAGGTCATCCCAACCCCCCTCTATATCTATGGTATTAATTGTTGTCTCAATCTGATTAAAACACCGATCCTATTTTGTTTTGTTTTTATATTTCAAAATTTCGTTTTACTTGTCTTTACTACACTAGGATCTAGAAGAGTTGTTATCATTGACATGTTCTGAATGATGTGAGGCATCAGCCAATGAAAAGGTTTGTTACGCTGAGCTTTAGGCGTGTTTTGCACGGAACTGTGGATAATCAACTAGTTATTAATGTTGATTGGTTAATCTGATGTCATAGGGACAAAAGCTGCTCGTATGATCTCTGACGTGAACTCCCACCATAACTTGTCATATATTCATGTAGTGTAGGCCATCAAAGTATATAAAAAATGTGATGAAATATAGATCTGTACTTTAATCAGATTGTTTTTGTCTGTAGTTCTCTGTTCTATCAAATTTAAATAGGTTAATAAGATCAGAACTGTATTGTGTATAAAAAAAATATGTTAAAATAATTTAATGCAACAATACTGGCACTTATTTTCCATATAAATTATGTATCTTGTATGAAGAATTATTGGTTTTACTAATATGTATTTGTTTATGAATTCTCCCTGTTGGTCTTAGTATCAGAAGTTTTTTGTATTAAGTAGTGGTAAGCACAAATGCACATTTCAAAGCAAGCTCATTTTGTCATTATTGTTATCATTATAATAATTGTTAATATTGTAAACTTTGTTAATATGTTATATTTAAAGGAATTATTTATCTTATTGTGTGTATGTTATGTAATAAATGTGCTTATAATATGTAGGTTTGTTTTATTGATTTTAATCCAAAGATCTCTTAAATTTTGGGCTTTGGCAAAATATGCAAAGAAATAGTTTATTTACCAGGTCTGAACATTGAAGCTCAATATAATTGTGGTTGGACTGCTTAAAACTAAATTCCTCCAACTGTTAAGTGTTCCCTTGTGTACAAAGTATTTTCATGTGGACATATATTATTGTTGCCCCTGTCCACAATTTTCTACAGGTCACAATTCTTATCTGATTTTGACAAACCTTGAAATATAGGTTTATCTTCAAAGGATCCTGGTTCCTTTCGATATTGGCATGTATCGGATCGAAACTTCATGGTTTTAGCTTGTGGGCACTCAGGAGGTCACACTTTTGATGAAACTTGAAATACACGTTTATAACCCAATTAAGATCTTGGTTCCTTTCGATATTTGTGAATATATCAGATGCGTACGTAACTAACATAGGAAAATTAAATAGTAGCTAGGGTAGGGTCACAAGTATTATCCGATTTAAAAAATGTTAGAATATAACACTGTAATGATGCTTGAGTTCGAATTTCGTGAAAGTCGGACCAAAACTGGTAGACAGGTTGTGGACCCTCTAGAGGTCACCATTTTGATCAGATTTTGATGAAACTTGAAATACATGTTTTTCTATGCCCACATTTTCATGTGGACGTATTATGTCGTTGCCCCCGTCCACCCGGACGTCCACAATTGTTTGTGGACTCTCTACAGGTCACAATTCCTACCCGATTTTGACGAAACTTGAAATATAGGTTCATCCCCGAAAGATATTGGCATGTATCTTATCGAAACTTCATGGATTATGGCCCCCGATTGTGCGAAAATTAATGTTTTTAGCTTGTGGACCCTATAGAGGTCAAAATTTTGAAACTTGACATGGATGTTTATAACCCAAAGATCTTGGTTCCTTTCGATATTTGCAACTATCAGAACGTAAGTTCCTGAATAATGGCCCCTGATTGTCCGAAAAATCTCCTATTTTAGCTTGTGGTCCCTCTGGAGGTCACAATTATTATCCGATTTTAAAAACCGTTTGATTATATCACCGTTACACCCTAAGGAAGGTTGAGTTCGAATTTTGGAAAAATCGGACCAAAATTGCCATTTAAAATGGCCGCCGTTTGAACGTGAATACGGTTTAAAAAATGGTATATCAAGGTTGTGGACCCTGTAGAGGTCCCAATTTTAATTTGATTTTGATGAAACTTAAAATGCATGATTATAACCCTAAGATCTTGGTTCCTTTGGAAAATTTGCGCATATCAGATCGTAACTTCCTGAATTATGGCCCCTGATTATACGCAAAATCGCCTTTGGTTAGCTTGTGGTCCCTCTGGAGGTCACAATTATTATCCGATTTAAAAAATCGTTTGATTATATCACCGTTACAAGCTAAGGAAGGTTGAGTTCAAATTTTGGGAAATTAGGACTAAAATTGCCATACAAAATGGCCGCCGTTTTGTATGCGAATACTGTTAAAAAATGGTATATCAAGGTTGTGGACCCTGTAGAGGTCACAATTTTGATTCGATTTTGATGGAACTTGAAATGCAAGGTTATAACCCAAAGATCTTGGTTCCTTCAGATATTTGCACATATCAGACCATAACTTCCGCCCCCCCATGACCGTTCCTGTCAGAATTTTTCTGTCTGCATCGAAAAAAAAATCGCTGGTTAGCATGCTCGCATTTTCGCCGGGAGAGAGTTTTAGTACGACATATCCTTTCTAATTCGGCCGAGAGATAGTTAATGTCGGACAGAAACTCTTAATTTTCCGACACATTCGCCACCTGCATGTCATAGAGGCCTAAATTCACTCTCACAGCTTCTAATTTTCGTGCTCTCCCCTCCTCCTGCTTACGGCACTCGGCGATGACCTTCGTTCATAATTTTTTGTTGTCGGAAATTTATCTTCCTCGCCCCCCTATGTCGGCTAAATTTTGGTTTCTGGCTTCGGGCCTGCCTCTGGATGTCATGATTATTATCCGATTTAAAAAAAACGTTTGACTCTATCACCATTACACCCTACAGAAGGTTGAGTTCAAATTTCGAGAAAAAATTGCCGCCGCTTGTATGCGAATAGTGTAAAAAATATGGTATATCAAAGTTGTGGACCCTGTAGAGTTCACAATTTTATTTTCGATTTTGATGAAACTTGAAATGCATGTTTAAAACCTAAAGATCTTGACTCTTTTCGTTATTTGCGCATATCAAATTGTAACTTAACAAATTATGGCCTTTGATTGTAGGAATAATCACTTTCGGAATCACTTGTAAATGTGGGCGTATCCTGCCTGGCAGATTTTGGTTCCCTTGGATATTCTCACATATCGGGTTCTAACTTCCTGAATAATGGCCCATGACTGTACGGAAAATCACATTTTTAGCTCGTTCTCCCTATACAGCTAACAATTTTTATCAGATTTAAAAAACATTTGAATGTATCACCGTTAAACTGTAATAAAATGCCTGAATTCGAATTTGGTGAAAATCAGGCCTAAGCTGCCAGACAAAATGGTTGTCCCTTGTATGCAAATATTGTAAAAAAAAATATGGTGTATCAAGGTTTTGGAGCCTCCAGAGGTCATACTTTGGATCCGATTTTGATAAATTACATGTTTATAACCCAGAGATCTGGGTCTCTTTCGCAGTGCCGGATTAACCTTGTGGGAGAGCCGGGATATACCAACTGTGCGGGGGCTCCATAGTTGTTTGTTCAAAATGTTCGTACTATGTAGTATGTACTCTGCCCCCTTAAGTGCCTGGGGTGTTTTCCTCCAGGCTTTTTTAAAAAAAATATTAGGATTAATTTCAGTGTATTTGAGACAATTTAGGCAGCAATTTCATTGACGTTTAGAATTTGTTGACAATTTGAGTATTGAGGAGTGTAAACATGCCTTCAAGAGGGCCGAAATCGACTATATAAACAATACTACCCTGGAAAATAACCCCAAACCACAATCTCGAAACCAGAAAAATTGGTGTAGAAATTTCTCTGGTGACTAGGGGTAGCCATTTTCCTGAAAGTGACAAATCACATGACATGTATTTATTTTACTTGCCTGGATGACCGAATCACCTAAAAATATACCCACACGTAGTTATTTTAGTGCCTGTATGACCGAATCACTTAAAAATATACCCACGCATAGAGAAAATAGATCTTTACAAAACTTGAATTTGTACAGGATCCAATTTTTTTATGTCAGCAAGTTGACTTTGACTCGAGGATCATTTTACAACAAACGAAACGACTATCCGACCTCTAGTTTTGATTTAACAACTTCTATAAACTAAACAACCACATTCTACAACAAGTACCTGAATAACCATACCTTGGCGTAACCATCTCAGAAGACTTGAAATGGAGTAACCACATCAGCAAAATTACAAAGAAAGCAAACACTACACTTGGTTTCCTCCGCCACAATCTTAAACATTGCCTGGAATCATGCCTACCTGGCCCTTATGTGCTCAACCTTTGAGTAAGGCTCAATATGGGATACCCACCCACAGATGCAGAGGGACATCCAGAAGCTGGAAAAAACAGCGTCAAGCAGCACGTTTCATATCAGGAAACTGGTGCCAGCACTACTACCATCTCATGACTACTTAACCCAAATTCGCGCAAACAAACCCAGAGTTGCAGTTAAAAAGTTTTCAGACTTTCACAGTGACAACATACAAGAAGTGTTTTAAAACATAAGACCATACATTGAGCTGTACAAAAACTCTTAAGACAATAGGCTGTTTCCGCACAGCCCTCAATCAGGGGAATTAGTGTGACCGTGCCTATCCAGATCCAGATACATCAATTATCACCCACCCCCCTCCCCAGTAATACTATGTTTCATCGATTAGCAACCCATTTTTGAGGGTGGGGTTCTGTCCGTGCAATAGGAAGAAAACAAATATTGGTTAATATATATATATATATATAGTTTAATATCTAGTAATATTCTAGGATATACAACTATTATTAGATAATATAATAATATCTTATCTTTCTTATCACTCACACACATTCTATAGCATTATTCCACATATATATTTTTTTCTTGCTATGTGTAAATATAATAACAGTTTAGTATAACGTTTTCATTCAAAATGTTCTATATCTCTAAAAGAAATATGCTCACTCTTTTAAGAATACCTGATATCACTCTTCATTTTTTTAAATTTGACTTTGCCTAAATTTTCTGTTGTAGAATAGTGAAACAGATTTATGCTAATTCAATACCCAGTATCAGAAGGTTTCCAAGAAATGATTGTTACCAATCTTGTGGTATGACAGATTTTATTCTATAACTACATGCAAATCTCAATATACATTGTACTATGCAGATTATCAAAAAATAATCAAAACCTCTAATGATAAAATTCATCATAGGTTCCAATCTTTATTCTTTCTCTTTTACAAAAAATTGTAGTTGCCTAGTTGTGACGTCATTACAGTTTGACATAGTTCTGAAAGTGACATCATTCTGGACAAAAGTAGTACGTTTTCAAGCCATTGAATACAACCATAGGCTCAATGGCTGTATTCAATAATATTTGCATGTAGTTATATAATAAAATATTTGCACAGGGATGTACCCTCTCTTGAACCATTGAATAACCCGAGCGGTATTCAATGGTTATTGAGTTCTATCTATATATTTCATTTTGAAATAGTTCCCATTTCATGCCACTGGCACTGCGGTCAATGATAGTACAGCCATTGATTGCCTTGGTCATATGGACAACAGTTTTCATCGAATGAAGGTATATAAAAAAATGTATATTCGTAATAATTATATTGGGATTATAACTTATTAGAATAAAATTTCATATCCAATTTGGATAAATGATCTGATTCGGTCATAAAAATTTCTGCTGTAGATAATTAATATTGTTAAAAAAAATAATAATTGTCAGATGCGACAGACTGGACTGTTCTAAACAATAACAATTGTATTAAGGACTGTTTATCCTTTTTCTGTTTAATAAATAATCATGAATGCGATCAAATTTCACAAGACATGAAATCAGATCTTACTCAAGGACCATAATCATTCTACAAAGTAGTTAATTCAATAGGGCACACATAATATAAGTATTATTGTTCTAAATAATTGTTAAATCAAGATAGTTGTATCACACAAATGAAATAATGTATAACATCCTACTTTTCTGCACTTGAATATTATAGAGAAAGAAATGAGGTTTAACAGCCACTCGACACAAACTAGGTCATTTTGGGACTAACAATTAATTTTACTTCAATTTGTTTGCATGTAGGGGTCTTTAGCAGCAGGAGGACCTAGAGAAAACCCATGCGGTTGGACAGGCAACCCTACTCATTGTCACGTACAATCAATAACCACACCACATGACTCAATGACAGACATTATGCAGTGCACACATGTTAACATTCAGCCACCCAAAACCCCTGTATCTTATAACTTAAGTAAGTGAGTATTATTTATCACAGAATTTTAGTCATTATAACATAATATATCACTAGGTTAGTGATTATTTCATCTAAAAATCAAAAACAGTACAAAATGTGAGCTGTCTATTAATAAATTGCAAACCATAATTTTATCGAGCTACTTGACGATCGACATTCATGAAAATAAACTTTATATATTTTAGATAAAATGTTGGTCAAAACACAAAGCACGCTTATGTTGAGGTAAATATTAACACATATACAACCACTATCAGCAATGTTCTCTGTGCTTAAAATTTAAAGTCATTTCAACAAATCCCACAGAGAAAGTTTTAAAAAATGTAGACAAAACTCTGAGAAATGCATTCAAAATTTATGATACTAAAATGGACGAAGATTTTAAATGAAGGTCATATGAAATGTTGATATTTCTTAAAACAAAAAGTTTTCCTACAATTTAGATTTTATAAGACCTCAATATTAAAGGAGCAGCCCCAGAGTTTAACAGGTACCCACTGATAAAATCGGGTTTATGTATACAAATTAAATAACAAATATGGACCCAAAAAATTGTTTGGAAGTCTCAGCTGACAAAATATAGAGATGTTTTTGAAAATGATTGGTAGATACAGTAAGAAGGTTACATCAGACATGTAGGAAATCTCTGTGTTCAACTGTGCTAATTGTCAGAATTAATCTATTTCATTCACTAAGATATATATATATTACAGTCTCTAATCGTCATTCAGATTTGTTGGACAATATCTTTTTTGACCAACCGTTTAATTCAGTCAGATTAAAAAGAGGCCCATCAAATAAATTAAGAAAAAATGAGAGACCATGCTGGGTTGTTATGACCATATCCCATTTACATTGTCTGCAGAGGATGAAATATGTTGAGAAAATTCAATTCATCATATCTTTGTAAATACTAAATGAAATTTAACATTTGTGAACCAATATTCCATTTATATATTCGACTTCCACAACACTGTAGTTTGCAAGGGAGTAAAAGTCCTTCAAATAATGATCACAGACTTTAAAAAATAGAAGTTTAATTTATAGTAAAATGCTAAGAACTAGCATGTTTCATTCAACAAGACTATGAGAATGGTTTTCTAATAATTAAGAATGGGTTATTATAAAAACAGGATGATTATTATACTACAACTTAAGATTATATATAAGTAGATATGAGTAGGGCCAACACCAATCCCAGGAAATGTTCACAGAATGAAGAACTCGTATTTGTAAAAAAAAATATATTACAATGACTAAATAACATTCTCTATAGTGTCATTTTGAAAATTATACCAAATTTTTTTCAACAATCTTTATCCAATATTAAGTTGGGTTTTTTTTATTAACCATTCAAAGAACGAAATAATATCACAAGTGATTAAGGCATTGTCTGTCAATCATCAGCTGCTAGCAGGCTGTGGTTCAAGATGAAGAATATGAAGCAATGATGTCTGTATTCAATAAGTTCTATAAAAATGACAGGCCTATTCCGAACTGTAAACCAGGATTAACGCTAAAAAAAATATATAAAGATGATTAAATATTGCATTATCACAAACATAAATTTCAAATAATAATTTCTAAAGTCCATTATGTAGGTGTAAAAAAAGTATAATAATTAATGACCACAAAAGCTCAAAAAGCCTAAAAATTGATACGTGCAAATGAGGGTGCATAAAAATCTGTTAAAAAGAGTAGTCTCTATCACCACGTTCAAAAGAGTATCGGAAACGGCAGGCAGAAGGCCATTGAAAATCGAAGTTGTGTTTTGATACTCAATTTTATACACATATTTTAATTTTACACAGTTCTCAATGGCAGGGTCATTAGCCTACATATTAAATTTGAAGCATGATTTCATATGCATGTTTTACTTGGCAGAATTGCATTAATCTTCGAACAAATTTTTAGTCCTGCCAATGTTGAAAAAATATATTACGATATTTATATGGATCAAAATAAGAACCAAAACAATTTGATCGTGTTTGTGTACCTACATGGATATTGTGTGACGTGGAAAATTCTAAATGAAAGGTTAGTTAATGAAACGAGATTTCATGGTCTGCCTCATCAAACTCTATATATATATTCATTTATTTATGTAAATTCTTTTTTTTCTTTACCCCCCCCCACACACTTACTATAGAAAATCAAGGAAGAAGTGGGATACAACTACGTACGTTATCAAGCGAACATTTGGAAAACTGTAATGATTGGATCTATTTTCGTTCTTTTTTGTAAGTTTATATTTTGAGGTTTAAAAATAATTCTTATTTATTGTTCTGCTATTCATTTTAAATCAAGAGGAAATTTCATAAAAATGGCTGAATACATGTCCCAAACAGCTATTTCATCATTGGTTAGAGGTTTCAAACCGCAGGGAAAATTTACAGTAACTACTGGCTGACAGCATGCATGCTGGATCTATAACCTCAACGACAAACATGTATTACTGTATGTAGTGTGCTATTGAATTTGTCAATATATTCAATAAAAGTTACTAATGTTTCCAGTATCATGTCCCATTGGACAATATTCAAGGATTTGTTTACAGGGTTTTATTTGCAGTTTTGGGTTCGTTTTTTGACAAATCCAGATAAAATGTGATGAAAGCAATTTTATCCTCAGAGGATTGAGATAAAAAGCTCTTCTATTTTGATGTTTCTAAACCAAGAAGAACAAGATTGATTTCTCACTTCAAACGTGAATCACTGTTGTTGATAGATGGACAAAATAGTCAAATATGAGATTTGTGTATTCTTATTAACGTATCGTGCTAGAAATTATATTTACCAAAAATACCAAAAAAAACCCAAAAGTACAGTTCAAAGCGATACAGTAAATAGTTTCTGAGAAATAAACAAAAGGGTATAATGTTACCTATCTCCTCGCTGTAATTGTACTGGTATTACATAATTTAATTCCATTCTAGCTATACTTCCCATCCGTAAAACAATACCACCTCCGTATGCCCACCTAAATGTTTCTGCCATCCGCCAGAAATTTTCTCTTACATTATTATCTGGAAATATTGCATTAATCAAAATGTATATATTATAATGAAACCATTGAATTTTCATAGGGTTCTGGCTTATGCCTTCGAAGTGACAATTCCACAATCCTTTCATTTGACTAAGTCAAGTGGGAATACTCTTGGCAAAATTGACAACTCTCGTTGAAATTTAAACTTCAAAATTTTCCCAACCGGTCATTTTTCCCGTGGAGAAAATGGTGCTATTTTTAGCACATAAGAAGCCATAAAACAACATGATATTGAAATACCGATCGGGTTTAATTGGGTCAAAGACAGTCACAAAGAAATTTAATCTCACGTTGGCATTTAAACCCACCCACCCCTTTAATAAAGGAAAACATGCAATCAATTATCATTTATTTATTTATATATAAACATTATAGCGACAAGAAACAATCACAAGTAGGCCTACACTATTTTCGTACTTTTTTTTACAACATCACCCGTATACTCGTCGTATTTATAATGGAACAGTTGTGGTATAATACCTTTAAATAGTCGATTTTCGTGTTCATGTGACGTTTTATGGTCATCAGAGACAGTGTGCTCTACCAGAGCCAACTTTCTAAAATTTTGGGAACAATCACAAAACTATTCTTGGGGTTATATTTCTGACAACGATCTTTTAATTAACCTGTGCGTACGGGACAAGTTACACTGTTGACTATTTCTCCATGCACGTCAAAAGGTAGTTCCGAATGATTATTGCATTTAAATGATTAAATGTCATTCCATGTACATCAATTAACATACTTTTTAAACTTATTGATATATTAACTCGTATTAATATTTGGGGGAGCTCAAACAATATCGTTCTAGTATTTTCACTCGATAGCATGTACAAACAGTTTCACACGTATCATTGTGTCAAGTAAAGTAACGTCAATCAGTTGTTACATAAAAGAAATCAAAAGGATTAAAAAAAAAACACTGACAATACATCTTTGTGTAGGAATAATATATCTTAACCATGGGAATGTTTGTGACGGGATTTTAATACAGACTTTGTCTTCCACGTGGGCCGATGTGGAAGAAAGGAGGTCGGATTCATTGATGACAATTGTTATTCTGAGAGGTTTGGAATTTCAACATTTTAAAATGAAGTAAATCATGCTAACATGATTAACTCTAGATATCGATTGAAGACATCAAGGTAAATTTTTTAATTTGTTTGATGTTGATAGTAAATATGGCTGCACGACCGATGAAAGTCGGCAAATATTCTGTAACAACAACCCGGTTTTAAGAATAGTCACACAGTACTAATTAAAAAACAAAACTCGGTTAATTAAAGTGATTAAATGACAAGCTTTTAATCTGTTTGATATTGATCCTCCGTTGATTGTGAGTACAGCAATATACACAAGGATAATTGATTGGCAGTGGTTTCAATTCGTGGACTACTGAACACTTTTAATTTTATTACACCCGACAGTTTCCATCACGACACGCACAGAGTTTTGTCGTGTCCAGGATTTTATGATTTAGCACAAAATATGCTATTTTTCCGGCATGCAAAATGACCTACAGGTCTGATCGGGTGTAGGTCATTTTCCAGAGCTGTAGGTCCCGACCGGCATATACGGCCGAAATGGAACCCATGCCGGGTACTAATTTTTATAAAAAAAATGAATACAAAAATGTTGACATTAGTAATGGAAAGATAGTGGTGACAAAAATACTAAATGTGGTCACATAAAAGTCCCATTAAAAACTGTTGTTTTAATATTCTACAAGTCAAAAGGAACGTTTCACAATCTCAAGCTAATGAACAAGTGTAGAACTTAACACCAAAACATCAAATAAACAGTACACAAATACAGCAGAAAAATTCAAAAAGTGAATCGTGAAGTCCTGCATAATGACATGCTAACATTGACTTGAATGTCAAAAGAATACAGAACCATAAGCTACAATAACCCAACACAAGACAAGAATGGGATATGTGAGAGCATAGTACTCATTTATCTGTGTAATTTATAATACATAATATACTTACTAAGACTGATATTACCCAAATTTCCAGCATTGACAAAGAAATGTGTACGAAATAAATCCCCAAAACCACCTTTACCAGGTCGAAATGGCAGTGGAGTGTATATATGGGCAGCACATAACCAATATGCATCTGCTCCTAAAGCATTTCCTGAAATGGAAGAAATGTACATATAATTAGCAATAAATTGTTTATGAAATTACAATGAAGTCCCATCTCATTTCTGAGAGTGAACAATCCAGGAAGTTATGGTCTGATAAGCATAAATATCAAAAGGTGAGAAGATCTTTTGGATATAAACATATATTTTAAGTTTGATCAAGATCGTTTAAAAATTGTGACTTCTAGCAGAGGGATCACAACTTTTGTGTTACCTATTTTTGCACTATTTGTGTATAACTAAGTAGATGCAATTTTATCAGGCAGTTTCGGTCTGATTGTCACAAAGTTTCAAACTCAACTGTCATTAGGATAAAACAGTTATATATTTAAAGGTTTTTTTTTAAATCAGATAAAAATGTGAGCTTTTTCAAACAATTGCGGACCATAATCCAATAAGTTACTGTCCAAAATGTGCATATATCGAAAGGGACAGAGATTTTTGCATTATAAACATACATTTCATGTTTTATCAAAATCTGATAAAAACTGTGACTTTAGAGGGTTTATAACCTTGGTATTATATACTTTTAAATTAGACTATTTGCGTACAAGGAGCAGCCAGTTTCGGTCATTTTTTTGTGAGGTGTAACAGTACATTTAAACGGTTTTTAAAATTGAATATACAAATTGTGACTTCTACAGGGTCCACAAGCTATAAATGTGATTTTTCAAACAATTAGTTGTCAGATTGTTCTGATTGTCACGGAATTCCAATTCGATGGTCATTATTGTGTAACAATGATATATTCAAACATTTTTTTTAAATCATATAAAAATTGTGACCTCTAGAGTGTCCACAAGCTAAAAACATGCTTTTTCATACAATCAGGGGCCATAATACTTGAAGTTTCAGTCCAATACATGCCAAGCTTTGATAAAATCAGGTGAAAATTGTGACCTGTCTGTAGAATGTGCACAAACAAATTACGGACGGACAACTTTGTATAAAAATCTGTATATTACTCACCATCACTGTGAGGTCCAACACCTTTTAAATTAAAGCCACGTAGAGTTAAAGGTCCACCCAAGAAAAATCGATCATTAATTTTAATATCATTTTTTGTGTTGAGAGATTTCATAATACCAAAAGCACCAGAAAACTGTAATACCTATTCATTTGAAGAAAAAATATATAGATACACTGTAACTTCAATATTAGGCTCTATCATACAGAACAATACTTCAGGTATATATATAAACATACCGGTACTCTCAGTGGAATTGAACCAAATCATTATAATTTCTTTTCATGTACAGTTCCTTATTGTTACATATCGGGATCATGTGGCTAAGTGGGTAAGGCGCTGGATCGCTAGCCTTGAGGTCGAGTTTTGATCCCTGCATTGGCCGAGAAAGTTTATCTTGATTTTCCAGCGTAGTTTCCCGTTGTCAGTGATGAAGAACGGAGGGCCTGACAAGGACATCTGTCTAGTCATTCAGATCGGCCAAAAAACCGTGGTCCTGTGTACACATTGGCCTGCATGTAAAAGATCCCTTGTCAGTTGGAATTTGATATAAGAGTAGGCCGTAGCGTCGCTGCCCGGGCAAAATTCCCTCATAGCACCCTGTATGGCGTATGCCCGTCTTCCATTAGCCCGGGTTAGGTGTAAAACAGTAGGGCGCTTAACCCCATTTCATTTTATTTCAATTTTAAGAAATAGAGAAAGGTTGTATACAATAATTTTTTATTCAAAAAGAAACAAACATGCTAAATTTGTTTATTGTAGTTTAATCAATAAATCGGTAGATGCTGGCGTGTCATTGAACATCAATTACATCATATCATTTCATATCTTCAATCAAGGTTATGCAACGCAGAAAACATATTCTTGAAGCTATTGGCTCCAGAAATCCCTTTCTGACCATTGCTGGATTGACTTCTGATGCTTTAGCTTTTGCGGGAGTGAGTCTATTCGTCCCTTTCAATCAAATCTATCCCAAATACAGCAACATCACAGCCCTTTATTTAATCTGGGGTATTCCCTGAAACTTTGGTCTGTGATTTCAGGTATTAAAGATAGTAAGCTGGCACTGCCAGGCAGGATACGCCCACATTTTCGAGAGATGGTTAGAGAACAAGCAAAACCGAAAGTGATTTTTCCTACAATCAAAGGCTATAATTCATTAAATTACAATTTGATATGCGCAAATATCGAAAAGAATCAAGATCTTTAGGTTATAAACATGCATTTCAAGTTTCATCAAAATCGAATCAAAATTGTGACCTATACTGGGTCCACAACCTTGATATACCATATTTTAACACTATTAGAGTACAAACGGCAGCCATTTTGTCTTGCAATTATGGTCCGATTTCCCTGAAATTCAAACTCAACCTTCGGTATGGTGTAACGGTGATAGAGTCAAGCTTTTTTTCAATCGGATAATAATCATAACCTCCAGAGGGACCATAGGCGATTTTTCGGGCAATCAGGGGCCATAATTCAGAAAGCTACGATATGATATGCGCAAACAACGAAAGGGACCAAGATCTTTGGGTTATAACCATGCATTTTAAGTTTTATCAAAATTGAATCAAAATTGTGACCTATACTGAGTCCACAACCTTGATATACCTTTTTATAACAGTATTCGCGTACATGCGGCGGCCATTTTGTATGGCAATTTTGTTCCGAATTTTTCCGAAATTCAAACTCAACCATCCTTAGGGAGTAACGGTGATATAATCAAACGATTTTTTAAATCGGATAATAATTGTGACCTCCAGAGGGACCACAAGCTAAACAAAGACGATTATGCGTATAATCAGGGGCCATAATTCAGGAAGTTACAATCCGATATGCCCAAATATCGAAAGGAACCAAGATCTTTGGGTTATAACCATGCATTTCAAGTTTCATCAAAATCGAATTAAAATTGTGACCTCTACAGGGTCCACAACCTTGATATACCATATTTTAACAGTATTCGCGTACGAATGGCGGCCATTTTGTATGTCAATTTTGGTCCAATTTTACCGAAATTTGAACTCAACCTTTCTTAGGGTGTAACGGTGATATAATCAAACGATTTTTTAAATCTGATAATTATTGTAACCTCCAGAGGGACCACAAGCTAATCAAAGACGATTTTGCGTATAATTAGGGGCCATAATTCAGGAAGTTACGATCTGATATGCGCAAATATTGAAAGGAACCAAGATCTTTGGGTTATAACCATGCATTTCTAGTTTCATCAAAATCAAATTAAAATTGTGATCCCTACAGGGTCCACAACCTGGATATACCATTTTTTAACAGTATTCGCGTACGAACGGCGGCCATTTTGTATGGTAATTTTGGTCCGATTTTTCCGAAATTTGAACTCAACCGTCCTTAGGGTGTAACGGTGATATAATCAAACGGTTTTTCAAATCGGATAATAATTGTGACCTCCAGAGGTACCACGAGCTAAAATAGGTGATTTTTCGGACAATCAGGGGCCATAATTCAGGAAATTACGTTCCGATAGGCGCAAATATCGAAAGGAACCAAGATCTTTGGGATATAAACATGCATGTCAAGTTTCATCAAAATCGGTTCAAAATTGTGACCTCTATAGGGTCCACAAGCTAAAAACATGATTTTTCGTACAATCAGGGGCCATAATCCATGAAGTTTTGATCCGATACGTGCCAATATCGAAAGCAGCCGAGATCTTTGGGGGATAAACCTATATTTCAAGTTTCGTCGAAATCGGGTAAGAATTGTAACCTGTAGAGAGTCCACAAACAATTGTGGACGGACGGACGGACGGACGGACAGGGGCGACGACATAATACGTCCACATGAAAATGTGGGCGTATAAAAACGGTGAACAGTATGTTGACACATTAGTGATCAATTCAACACAATTCCAAGAGTAGAGTTTGTACACAGTCTATACATCAGTGTGTCCACTAATAGTGTCATGGAGTAGACCAGACGTTTGATGAGTGGCATTGGCACCTGGAACCACACTCTCAGAAAACCTGCCGCAATCCATCGGCTGTGATAAGTTTCCTCTGAATTTCATCCCAAAGATGTTCAATTGGGTTTAAGTCAGGACTAAGGGCTGGTCAGTGCATACTATTGACACTGTTCTGCTGTAGAAAATCTCAAGTAAATCTGGCGGTGTGGACACAGGCATTGTTATGCTGGAAAACATTGTTTCGATGACGAGCGAAATGTGGTATGCATGGGGTCTGAGAGCTGAGATGCTGCCTCCTCTCCCTGGACCACAGGCCCCACTTTCTGGTTCAGGCCGATTCCACCCCAAACCATTATGCTTGGACCTCCCCACGAGTCCCGTTCCATGACACATTGGTCAGAATAATGCTGGCCACTTCTACGTTAATGTCTAATTAATAATTTAGTTAACATTTCAGGCCTAAAGAAAGACTTGCAATAGGTAGATTTAGCTCTTGTACAATGTGTTTAATATATCATTAAAAAGCCTGGTATATATATTACTTACTGTATCCCATAATAGTGACTGATTATATTGTAGTTCTACATCCTGTTTAGCAAATTCTACACTTCCGCCTATACCAGCATATTCCTATAAAATACAAGCCAACAGTGAGGCTGATGTCCCCCGCCGAAATCCCAAAATAAATAGATGACACATATTTATTAATTGCACATTTATTTTTTTCAAAAGTATTGAGCAATCAAACTATACACTAAGTATCATCACTCTCTATCAGATTGAATCAGACAATGTTCATCATCGAACTCCATCAAGGCATTCACCTACACCTAGTTCGAACAATCTACCTTAATAAGAAGGAGAATCATTAAGTTCCAAAGTCTAGACCTATCAAATTGCTTATCGCTCTGCTTACCCTCAGCAGAAAATGTTCATTATTAAACATTTTGATGAAATAAAACTATATACCAAGTTTCATCACTCTCACTTAATTACAACTAAAGTTATTGAATCCCAAAGCATCAACCAATCAAATTGCTTATCTCTGCTAACCCTAAATAGAAAATGCTCATCTTCGAACTCGATCAAGGTATTGACCTAATAAACATCTACATCAAGTTTGAATATCCTAGCTCAATTAGAAGGAAAGTTATTATGTTCCAAAGTCTCGGCCAATCAAATTGCTTATCGCTCTGCTTACCCTGAGCAGAAAATGCGCATTATTGAACTTAGTCAAGGTATTGATGAAATGAAACTATATACCAAGTTTCATCACTCTAACTTAATTACAACTCAAGTTATCGCGTCCCAAAGCATCAACCAATCAAATTGCTTATCTCTGCTTACCCTAAGCGGTGAATGCTCATCTTCGAATTTCATCAAGGTATTGACCTACTTAAAACCTACACCAAGTTTGAATATCCTCGCTCAATTAGAAGGGAGAGTTATTATGTTCCAAAGTCTCGGCCAATCAAATTGCTTATTGCTCTGCTTACCCTGAGCAGAAAATGCTCATTATCTAACTTAGTCAAGGTATTGATGAAATAAAACTATATACCAAGTTTCATCACTCTCACTTAATTACTACTCAAGTTATCGTGTCCCAAAGCATCAACCAATCAAATTGCTTATCTCTGCTTACCCTAAGCTTAAAATGCTCATCAACGAACTCGATCAAGGTAATGACCTAATAAACACCTACACCAAGTTTGAATATTCTAGCTCAATTAGAAAAAGAGTTATTGTGTCCCAAAAAGTGTGACAGACGGACGGACCCATTTTAATAGTCCCCTGCTTTCTTCGAAAGGCGGGGAACAATAAACCAATAACCATAAAAATTCTAAGTAGCGATGATCCGATATGGCTACTATCGGTTTAACAGCGAAATATATCGGCAAATACGCCACGGATAATTACCGATATTGGTGAATATAAAAGTATTACACATTCAAATGTCTTGAATGTCATGATAATCAATAATTTGGTCACACTTCCTACACAGTCATACACACCATCTATATTGAGCTAAATTTATTTGCTGTATAAATAATAAATAAAGAGATTATCAGTTATTAAATATTGACTACAATATAATTTCCAAACTCAGTCAGCACCTATGTTTATCTATAATAGTTGTCAGAATGGTTCATGTGGCAATGATAGAAATCAAAGCAAAAGCTTCCCAACTGTCAACAGTGGCAATCATGTGATATTCTCGTGATATTCTCCGGACATTCCCTCCTTCATCATGTGTAAACAAGATGATATTTTCCCATCTTTTCTAAAACATCTATGTAATATAACTTTGTGTAGAAAATAACAGTATTGTAGTGAATTACATAAAACAAAGAAAAACAAGCCAACAGTGAGGCTTATGTCTGTCCCCCAACGAAATCCCCAAACAAACAGATGACACATACTGGTCGTCCCCTGCTTTCTTTGAAAGGCGTGAGACAAAAATGCCACACACTAGTTAGATTCAGAACTATTTCACATCAGCGACAGTGATCAAAGGAGGACAATTGTCCAAGCATGAAGATGTATGATAATAGCAACCATTAAAATGGGATCGTAGAGAGGCCTCAGCAATGTATTCTATGTTCTCTAATTGAATCATTTTGATCATCATGTAATGGATATTCGAGTCAGACGTTTTTTGGGGTGGTATGTTGTACATTTATGTCTGTTTGCACATGCTCATAAATGGTATTCTTAAAAAAAACATAGGTTGCCAGGCAACAAAACATACGCCCACAGCAGCTTAATCGTCCGGGCAGTCAACAAGAGTTGTCACATATTTTACTTTTTTCGGTAATGAAACATTTATAATACACTAAAATCTGATTAAAAGTAACAACTCATTATGTAATAATCAGAAAATCATTGGAAATTGTTTGGCTTTGATAAAGTTCTCCTCCATGCTGTTCAAGTTATCTAAATTCATTGAAACTCAATATACTTGTTCGTCTCATGACCTTCAACAATTTGTATAAATTTAAAGCCAATCGGATATTAACTTTAGCCTCTAGAGCGTCCACAAAATTTTGAAAGTGATCAAGGGCCATAACTCAGTCAGTAATTATCGGAAACGCTGAAAATAAATAGGCCTCTTCGTCTCATGACCTTAAACACTGTGTATAAATTTAAAGTCAATCGGTTATTAACTTTAGCCTCTAGAGCGTCAACAAGATTTTTTAAAGAGATCAAGGGCCATAACTCAGTCAGTAATTATCAGAAACGCTGAAAATCAATAGGCCTCTTCGTCTCATGACCTTAAACACTGTGTATAAATTTAAAGTCAATCGGTTATTAACTTTAGCCTCTAGAGCATCCACAAGATTTTTTGAAGTGATCCAGTAGACGTGGTACAAGGGTTAATCAGTGAACTGGATGTATGAGATGTGTTGTTGACGTTTGGGAAAGTAGGTCGAGGGGATATGTGTAGGGAGTGATAGTTAGGTGTATTATGAACGGTTAGAGTGGCTGTGGTGTTACGGTGAAATACTATGCCGCCACCGTAACACCACAGCTTTATGATTTGTTAGACAGAAGTGATTTAATGGGTGTCAACAACTGGGTGTGCTGGTACCGTCGCAACGTAGCCGTGGAATATATATTGTGGGGTGAAGGGCGGAAACGGAAAAATATACAATGTTGACAGTATGTGTCAGGCATGAGCAGTGAAAACACTATTTTGGCATTGTTTGCGGCGTTAAACCTAAAAATCAAATTAATACACCTATTGCACGATATTGTGGTTGGACGTGTGAAAGGTTATACGGGGTTAAGGACGTATTCAATAAATAATGAAGTCGTGTTGTTGAATCAACCGCGTTTTGATTTATAGACGCTTTCATTGGTGTTTTTATCATCTATCCCCGAGTAACCTTTGACATGCCGTGAAAGTGCAATGAATAGGCCTGTACAACGTGTATCATGTTTAAGTCAGGTGGTGTCGTATTCAGACGTTTTTAATGACTGTTACATATCGAGGGTTTAGAACACACTTGCCTGATTTTGAGAAAATTGCAATTTAAATTTTTGATTCACTACCCAAATTTCATTTATTAATTTATTTTATCGATATTATCAGACATTTTGAAATGAGCGATGGTATTGATTTATATACCAATAGAAAATGCATCACAAGCGCTTCATTTTAATAGAATATTTTTTGTTGTTGTTATTTTTGATTTATGACAATGATGTTCTATACCCTTGATATGTTAATATAAAAATTGTAGACAACAGTAGTAATGACTGTGATAGTCAGGGGCGTTTTAAAGTTTATTATTGTGGAGGTGACTTTAATTGGAGGGCCATCATTCGCAAAGGGAGGGGGGGTCAGTTGTAGAGGTTCTTCAGAAATTGTCACAAAATAGAAATATTCTTGGTGCTGTTTAACATATTGGGATATGTACAAGTTGTATACAGATAGAATGTTAAATAATCATAATATCTGTTAAAATAAGTAAAAGGGGAGATGAGTATATGTCGGCCCCACCACATATGGAAAATAAGGGGGGGGGGTGATGCGCATGACTGCACCCTAACCCAAGAAATGCATTGCGATGAGGAATAGATGTTACGTCACGTAGACAACGGGAGTTGGTAATTTTATGCAAAGAGCTACCGGAAGGAAATTACGTTGTGCGGTACTGGGAATGAAGGGAGGGTGGTGTATGGCATGCTGCAGTTGCAATGGGATCCATTTTCGGCAAACCTCATGTTGGTGCAAGTCGACACTGTGATTGAGTTAAATTTGCGGGGTACTTGCGATGCAAGATAAAGCTGTCCAGATTGACTGGATAGACTAGGCACTAGGCAGACAATTATGCCACAGATCCCGCAAACCGTCGACCACATGGATGACAACAATTATAACTCATTTGGTACGCGAGCGCGTAATAATAATAATAATCGCATCATTTTACAAGGGTAACAAATTAGGCCTGGGGCTTGCCGAAATATTCGCTTTGTAAGACACGGTGAGAATCAGGTGGAAAATGATGACTTTTGCGTGCTGGACAGCACAGAGAGGACACTGCCGCTGCGTAAATATAGGAACATGTGCATAAAGAAGGGGGTAATAGGGATGGTTTGGAGAACACAGGGCGGTATGAAGTTATAAGGTATACTGTAAACGGGCTCAGTAGTGAGCGGGGGAAAAAGAAGTCAGATGAACATAAAAAAAATTTATTGTGGTATATGAGTATGATATACAGGCAATGGTATAAAAGTACAACAGACAGTAACAAAGCATTAAAAATATATCCGGCAGCCAAAATGCAAATGAAGAATTTGACAGTAATTTTCATGTTATGGATTAAATACAATTAAAAACAGTATGTTCACAGTGGGGAATTGGCCATTGGATGAACTTTGTAAGAGTTATGTGTCGAAGTTTTGACCCAGATCTGGTACATAACATAAGGTGAATGTTATTATTAGACAGTGGTCGTAAATGGAACGTAATTTGATTTGAACCACATGGGAGTATGCAAGAGTTTTTTGTCGAATCGACTTTAGTAATGATGACCGAGGCTATGCATAACTTTTGATCGCTTAACGCTTATTTCTTGGTTCATAGTGGATCAATTTGACTGTAATTTTCAACAAATTGCCTTTATATTAACAAGTTTTAAATATTTTTATAATAGTACCTTATGTATCACAGAAATAGCGGAATCTAATTCATAGCACTATACCAAATGAAGTATACAATCCGCCTTGCTTAGCAGTCAGCTTTTTTTCTTATGTTTAAAGATTTGGGGATATGTTTTCGATTGATTTTGATAAAATAATCACAATTCTTTCGAGCGTTTTTATGTATATTAAGGACATTATACTATAAGCCTCAGAAACATCAGGGCTTGATTTGTGGGGGGGGGGAGGCTTCCATAGTCCCTATAGGCGAGGGTTCAGGGGCCGCAATAACCTCAAGAAAAGAGCACTTGTGCCCAAATTATTGGGGAGGGGTGGGGCTAGCCCCCCTACTCCACCGAGCCTGAACAGTGGAATGCATCAACCAATACCGCGTATAGGCTACAGTCTAATCGGCCTAGAGCTATGCAGTCAGCACACTTTGAACCCAATCAGCCTCGATTAGCAGTGGGACTTTTTCTTAAATTTGAAAGATTATAAAGTATTTCTATTAATTAATGTTCATAGAAAAATAATATTTGAGTGATTGTATTATATAAATTAAGAATAGCATCTTATAATATATCACAGAAATAGCGGAATGCATCGCACTACGAGTGGGCTACACTCATGGTATAGCTACTTATTTTATACGCCGAGTACACAGTAGAGCAGGTCAGGGAGAGTACATTTTGTTGCTATTGAATTTTCGTACCGTTATTACCTCCTGTGGTCGTAGAGACTTGAAATTTCCAGGAAGTGTTAAGAGCAACTATTGATGATCACACACTAGGACCACGGAAACCACTAGGTGTACGTAAGTGTAGTAGCAGTTGGGATATCTTTTATTACTAACAATAAATACTCCTTTCTAAACTCGACCTTCAAATAAAATGGGAGGGACTTAAACAAGAAAGAGGCGGGGTTTACATCTGCTTCGCACAGCATAATCTAGAAAATCGGTCTCGCCTAGCACCCTCTAGCGCTTACCGCTACATGTATACAAGCCTTTACTGTCCAGTTCTATTTTAATACGATACATTATTTTAGTCTTGTTCTTCCAGTGTTCTTACAATTTTAACATTGAAAAGGTGTATTGTAAACCTGTAAAGGCAGAATTCTCTGCAGATAATCAATTTAACACAACTTTCATACCTACATCTGTATTGTTTTGTTGGTTAATCACTAAATATAGTAAATATGGGGACATGGGAGGGGTTTGTGAATTACATTTGAAACCTATTTTTTGTGGACAATGTCCAAGAATTGTCACTCAGAGAAGATTATGAATTGAAAGTGTTTGATTCCATTTTGTCTACAAATTATTATATTAATTAAGTTCTTTTTATTGTACACTATTATATTTGAGGTTAAAGTCATTAAAAATTGCACTATATTTATATGTATAAGATTTATATTAAAGTTTGAGGCAATTATTGTCCTTGACACTGACTGGTCATATTGTCATAATGTAATGATATATTAATTATTTCAAAAAATTGCTATTTCTGTATATGGTGTAATGGATTTTTTGTTTTCGAAGTTAATAAACTATAATTAATCACTCGTCGTAACCTTATTATCGATCATTATGTTAATTTTGATTTTTGTAACACTATTTCACTGTAAGTTTAAAGTCACCAAATTGGTATGGTTAGGATGAAATGAAGGTAATGGGGTTTATATTCTCATAAAATGTGATATGGGGGAGGTTTTGCCTGGACAGCGGCACTACAGCCTACTCTTAAAATGAGTATCAACTGAAACGGAATCTGTAACGTGTATGGCACTGTGTACACAGGACCCAAGCTGCTCTTCCCATGCGAATGACTAGGTATCTGTCTTGGCAGGTCTTTTGTCTTGCGTCACTTACAGGAGACCGTCAATAATGTATGGTACTATTAAAAATATTTATTATGTCTATCCGTTACATACATTTTTTTCTCTGTTTATTACTTCAATACATATTTTTTCAATTAGAATTAGGTTTGAATTCACCATATAAATAAGATTAAAGTTTAAATTATAGTTTGTCGTAAATTGACTGCATAGTGTTTTATAAAAAAATGTTGTGATATCAAATATTATTAACAAATAAAAGGTTTTCAAATGTGAAAGTTTTCGAGACCGTGCAGGCAACATAAATATGCCTGAAAAATAACTATAACCCTGGAGGGGTTGCCTTGATAACATGTTTCGAGAGGGGGGGGGGGAATAGGTATCCAGACCACTCGGACCAAAGACCACTCGAACCATAAAAAAGACCACTCGCACCAATTGATAGACCACTCGGACCAAGTGAAAAGACCACTCGGACCAAGCTAAAAGACCACTCGGACCAAGCTAAATAATTATTATTTGGGACTCGGTACTCGACATAAACGACAGTCGGGACTTCTAAGAATTTATGTAGAAATAGTAATAACTTATCTTTTTTCGTTTTAGGTGATGGCAGAAGACAGATTATGAATAATAATAAAGAAATGAAAACATTATTAGTTGTCTTTTATTTAAGTTTGTAACTCCTAACTTCGACTTTGAAAATGTATAGCGTCCCGAAACTTTTCGCTCATGGGCGCGGACATCTTGGAATTATATTGTGTTTTGGTCGGGTCTGTTTCAGATATACACAATCAATTATTTTAATGTTTTTAGTGTGGGGATTGACTAATAGTTAATTTATTTCAGTTCTAAACAAAAATTAAAAATTTTATAGCAATTTTAACAAAATAGCCAAATTCTGGCTGGGATAACTGCGCAAAATGGCCAGTCACTGTGTACATGCGAAAAAAAAGCCAGCTACGTCATAAATTTCGTCACGTTAGTTAGGTTTGAAGAAAATATTTATTAAGTTCATGACTTACACGTGGTTGGGTTTACGGTTGTTTGATAATCATAGTTTCCCATAAAAGTTGTATAAATTTGTTAAACATAGGTTGCCAGGCAACGAAACATACGCCCACAGCAGCTAAATCGTCCGGGCAGTCAACAAGAGTTGTCGCATATTTTATTTTTTTCGGTAATGAAACATTTATAATACACTAATATCTGATTAAACGTAACAACTCATTATGTAATTATCAGAAAATCATTGGAATTTGTTTGGCTTTGATAAAGTTCTCCTCCATGCTGTTCAAGTTAAATAAATTCATTGAAACTCAATATACTTGTTCGTCTCATGACCTTTAACACTGTGTATAAATTTAAAGTCAATCGTATATTAACTTTAGCCTCTAGAGCGTCCACAAAATTTTGAAAGTGATCAAGGGCCATAACTCAGTCAGTAATTATCAGAAACGCTGAAAATCAATCGGCCTCTTCGTCTCATGAACTTAAACACTGTGTATGAATTTAAAGTCAATCGGATATTAACTTTGGCCTCTAGAGCATCCACAAGAATTTTTGAAATGATCAAGGGCCATAACTCTTACAGTAATTATCGGAAATTGCTGAAAATCAATAGTCTTCTTCGTCTCATGAACTTAAACACTGTGTATAAATTTAAAGTCAATCGGATATTTACTTTAGCCTCTAGAGCGTCAACAAGATTTTTTTAAGAGATCAAGGACCATAACTCTGACAGTAATTATTGGAAATTGCTGAAAATCAATAGGCTTCTTCGTCTCATGACCTTAAACACTGTGTATAAATTTAAAGTCAATCGGTTATTAACTTTAGCCTCTAGAGCGTCAACAAGATTTTTTTAAGAGATCAAGGGCCATAACTCTGACAGCAATTATCAGAAATTGCTGATAATCAATAGGCTTTTTCGTCTCATGACCTTAAACACTGTGTGTAAATTTAAAGTCCATCGGTTATTAACTTTAGCCTCTAGAGCGACCACCAGATATTTTTTAAGTGATAAAGGGCCATAACTCTGACAGTAATTATAGGAAATTGCTGAAAATCAATAGGCTTCTTCATTTTATGACCTTAAACCCTGTGTATAAATTTAAAGTCAATCAGTTATTAACTTTAGCCTCTAGAGCGTACACGTATTTTTTAAGGTGATCAAGGGCCATAACTCTGAAAGTTATTATCAGAAATCGATGAACATGTGCATAAAGAAGGGGGTAATAGGGATGGTTTGGAGAACACAGGGCGGTATGAAGTTATAAGGTATACTGTAAACGGGCTCAGTAGTGAGCGGGGGAAAAAGAAGTCAGATGAACATAAAAAAAATTTATTGTGGTATATGAGTATGATATACAGGCAATGGTATAAAAGTACAACAGACAGTAACAAAGCATTAAAAATATAAAGCAGCCAAAATGCAAATGAAGAATTTGACAGTAATTTTCATGTTATGGATTAAATACGATTAAAAACAGTATGTTCACAGTGGGGAATTGGCCATTGGATGAACTTTGTAAGAGTTATGTGTCGAAGTTTTGACCCAGATCTGGTACATAACATAAGGTGAATGTTATTATTAGACAGTGGTCGTAAATGGAACGTAATTTGATTTGAACCACATGGGAGTATGCAAGAGTTTTTTGTCGAATCGACTTTAGTAATGATGACCGAGGCTATGCATAACTTTTGATCGCTTAACGCTTATTTCTTGGTTCATAGTGGATCAATTTGACTGTAATTTTCAACAAATTGCCTTTATATTAACAAGTTTTAAATATTTTTATAATAGTACCTTATGTATCACAGAAATAGCGGAATCTAATTCATAGCACTATACCAAATGAAGTATACAATCCGCCTTGCTTAGCAGTCAGCTTTTTTTCTTATGTTTAAAGATTTGGGGATATGTTTTCGATTGATTTTGATAAAATAATCACAATTCTTTCGAGCGTTTTTATGTATATTAAGGACATTATACTATAAGCCTCAGAAACATCAGGGCTTGATTTGTGGGGGGGGGGCTTCCATAGTCCCTATAGGCGAGGGTTCAGGGGCCGCAATAACCTCAAGAAAAGAGCACTTGTGCCCAAATTATTGGGGAGGGGTGGGGCTAGCCCCCCTACTCCACCGAGCCTGAACAGTGGAATGCATCAACCAATACCGCGTATAGGCTACAGTCTAATCGGCCTAGAGCTATGCAGTCAGCACACTTTGAACCCAATCAGCCTCGATTAGCAGTGGGACTTTTTCTTAAATTTGAAAGATTATAAAGTATTTCTATTAATTAATGTTCATAGAAAAATAATATTTGAGTGATTGTATTATATAAATTAAGAATAGCATCTTATAATATATCACAGAAATAGCGGAATGCATCGCACTACGAGTGGGCTACACTCATGGTATAGCTACTTATTTTATACGCCGAGTACACAGTAGAGCAGGTCAGGGAGAGTACATTTTGTTGCTATTGAATTTTCGTACCGTTATTACCTCCTGTGGTCGTAGAGACTTGAAATTTCCAGGAAGTGTTAAGAGCAACTATTGATGATCACACACTAGGACCACGGAAACCACTAGGTGTACGTAAGTGTAGTAGCAGTTGGGATATCTTTTATTACTAACAATAAATACTCCTTTCTAAACTCGACCTTCAAATAAAATGGGAGGGACTTAAACAAGAAAGAGGCGGGGTTTACATCTGCTTCGCACAGCATAATCTAGAAAATCGGTCTCGCCTAGCACCCTCTAGCGCTTACCGCTACATGTATACAAGCCTTTACTGTCCAGTTCTATTTTAATACGATACATTATTTTAGTCTTGTTCTTCCAGTGTTCTTACAATTTTAACATTGAAAAGGTGTATTGTAAACCTGTAAAGGCAGAATTCTCTGCAGATAATTAATTTAACACAACTTTCATACCTACATCTGTATTGTTTTGTTGGTTAATCACTAAATATAGTAAATATGGGGACATGGGAGGGGTTTGTGAATTACATTTGAAACCTATTTTTTGTGGACAATGTCCAAGAATTGTCACTCAGAGAAGATTATGAATTGAAAGTGTTTGATTCCATTTTGTCTACAAATTATTATATTAATTAAGTTCTTTTTATTGTACACTATTATATTTGAGGTTAAAGTCATTAAAAATTGCACTATATTTATATGTATAAGATTTATATTAAAGTTTGAGGCAATTATTGTCCTTGACACTGACTGGTCATATTGTCATAATGTAATGATATATTAATTATTTCAAAAAATTGCTATTTCTGTATATGGTGTAATGGATTTTTTGTTTTCGAAGTTAATAAACTATAATTAATCACTCGTCGTAACCTTATTATCGATCATTATGTTAATTTTGATTTTTGTAACACTATTTCACTGTAAGTTTAAAGTCACCAAATTGGTATGGTTAGGATGAAATGAAGGTAATGGGGTTTATATTCTCATAAAATGTGATATGGGGGAGGTTTTGCCTGGACAGCGGCACTACAGCCTACTCTTAAAATGAGTATCAACTGAAACGGAATCTGTAACGTGTATGGCACTGTGTACACAGGACCCAAGCTGCTCTTCCCATGCGAATGACTAGGTATCTGTCTTGGCAGGTCTTTTGTCTTGCGTCACTTACAGGAGACCGTCAATAATGTATGGTACTATTAAAAATATTTATTATGTCTATCCGTTACATACATTTTTTTCTCTGTTTATTACTTCAATACATATTTTTTCAATTAGAATTAGGTTTGAATTCACCATATAAATAAGATTAAAGTTTAAATTATAGTTTGTCGTAAATTGACTGCATAGTGTTTTATAAAAAAATGTTGTGATATCAAATATTATTAACAAATAAAAGGTTTTCAAATGTGAAAGTTTTCGAGACCGTGCAGGCAACATAAATATGCCTGAAAAATAACTATAACCCTGGAGGGGTTGCCTTGATAACATGTTTCGAGAGAGGGGGGGGGAATAGGTATCCAGACCACTCGGACCAAAGACCACTCGAACCATAAAAAAGACCACTCGCACCAATTGATAGACCACTCGGACCAAGTGAAAAGACCACTCGGACCAAGCTAAAAGACCACTCGGACCAAGCTAAATAATTATTATTTGGGACTCGGTACTCGACATAAACGACAGTCGGGACTTCTAAGAATTTATGTAGAAATAGTAATAACTTATCTTTTTTCGTTTTAGCCTCTAGAGCGTCCACAAAATTTTGAAAGTGATCAAGGGCCATAACTCAGTCAGTAATTATCAGAAACGCTGAAAATCAATCGGCCTCTTCGTCTCATGAACTTAAACACTGTGTATGAATTTAAAGTCAATCGGATATTAACTTTGGCCTCTAGAGCATCCACAAGAATTTTTGAAGTGATCAAGGGCCATAACTCTTACAGTAATTATCGGAAATTGCTGAAAATCAATAGTCTTCTTCGTCTCATGAACTTAAACACTGTGTATAAATTTAAAGTCAATCGGATATTTACTTTAGCCTCTAGAGCGTCAACAAGATTTTTTTAAGAGATCAAGGGCCATAACTCTGACAGCAATTATCAGAAATTTCTGATAATCAATAGGCTTTTTCGTCTCATGACCTTAAACACTGTGTATAAATTTAAAGTCAATCGGTTATTAACTTTAGCCTCTAGAGCGACCACCAGATTTTTTTTAAGTGATAAAGGGCCATAACTCTGACAGTAATTATAGGAAATTGCTGAAAATCAATAGGCTTCTTCATTTTATGACCTTAAACCCTGTGTATAAATCTTGTCGTAGATGGCAATACCAATCGATAAATTATAGTGCGTTCAACAAAGCAAGGGTTTTTTTTCAGGAAAATTTAAGATCGTGGGTTGATTGCAATTATCCCGTTTAATTCACGAAAAAACATTAGCAGTCATCGGTCAATCAAACTCATTTATTGAGAAAGAAAAAAAAATGAAGTATTTTAATCACTACTCAGTTATAGTTGTTTTGTTTATTAATCTTATTTGATGGGCTTCCTTATCAGCAAATAACACGGGTGAGTACATAACACTTAGCAATGTAGAACACGCCATTGTGAAACTGCAAGTAGCTGAAGAAGTCAGTTACTGAGTTAGGGCGCAGATTGTAAGTTCGCGTACAACTTGAAAAACCGAATGTCAGTATGGTATTTCTGACATAATTGGTTATCGGTGACCTGAAAGCTGGTAATCTCGACTCAAAGCGAGTAATCTCGGCTCAAACGTATAGTGTATAACCTACTTACTGTCTACAGTCGTCGTTAGTCTTCCTGTAGTCATAAATGATTGTTTGTAGACGGTTTACTACTCAGTAAGAAAGCCTGTGCCCAAAAAGAGTTCTCGTCTGTTATTATTAATATAATGACTTCCTCATGTGCGGCAGGTTCGTTTGTTTTTAAAAACACTGTTTTCCGTTCCAAAAAATAGAAAAGTAATTTTTTACCAGATGATCATGGTTTTTCACCGAGACTAGATAATTTCTCTCGGTGTAAGGATATTATCGCTTATGAATAAGTTCATACACTGTTGAGAAAATAGTCCCATTGGTTTGCTTAGCGGCAAATAATAGAGCGGGAATAAACTCTGTACTGAAAATAACACTCGTGATCTATATAATCTGTCTTAAAACACTCGATTTATAATTAGCAATACACAGGTACAGTGGCAAGTGTTATGCTTCTCAGGCTAATACCTCAAAAGTACCTCCGCGCGAAAACCCAGATTTGGGTACATGTAAAAGAAAAAGAAATAGTGCCCGTGCGCGTGCTAGTAATAGGAAAACTAAGATTTCGCGCATAAAAATGCACGAACGTACCAGGCGCAATGTCATCAAGGGCCATAACTCTGACAGTTATTATCGGAAATCGCTGAAAATCTATAGGCTTCTTCGTCTCATGACCTGTGTATAAATCTAAAGTGAATTGGATATTTACTTTGGCCTCTAGAGCGTCCACAAGATTTTTTTAAGTGATCAAGGGCCATAACTCTGACAGTTATTATCAGAAATCGCTCAAAATCAATAGGCTTCTTCGCCTCATGACCTTAAACACTGTGTAAAAATCTAAAGTGAATCGGATATTAACTTTGGCCTCTAGAGCGTCCACAATTGCCGGACCGACAGACCGACGGACGGACGGGGGCGACGGCAATATATGACCACATTTCAATGTGGGTGTATAAAAACTCATTGAGATACCCTAACGCTCAAACAATACGTGGATAGGGATTAACAAAATAATGTAGACCGGTAAGGATTTTTTGCACTGTTTATTATTTCCTTTTTACGAGCTCTTTGAGAGTCTTGTATTATGTCTCAATAGTGACGCAACTAAAATAAAAGTACCGAGTGTCAAGGAAAATAAGATTCAATTGTTCACAACTCGAATGATATTTTAAACGGAGTGTTCACACTTAGCCGGCAGACTTTGATGTCAAATTTTGCCGCTTAATCCTAGAACAATGGTGTTATAAACTATAGTCCATATCTTTTTTAAGACTAAAGCTGTGTTGATTTTAACAAATTAAAACTTTAATTAAATTTATGAAATCAAAAAACTGAAAGACTGGTTATAATTTCATAACTTTATTAACAATAATATTTGGCAAAAGGGGCAGACTCAGCTATATAATGAAGTACTTAATTAACTTGTTACATGTACGTAATTTCTTATGTAACAAGTTAATCTGTAATCCCCCTCCCCTCCGGAAGAGGGATGCTTGACTACGCAACATCATGGGCTATGTACGAATTTGCCTGATGTATGGTGTTGAGCAACACGACATCATGGGCTGTGTACGAAATAGCCGGATGTATGGTGTTCGACAACACGACATCATGGGCTACATGTATGTACGAAATAGCCGGATGTATGGTGTTTGGCAACACGACATCGTGGGCTATGTACGAAATAGCCGGATGTATGGTGTAAGATATGAATAATGGGATCTCCCCCGCTCGTCGTAATGGGAACAGTTTGAGATCAAGTAATGTTTTGGGGAACATGGTTAAATGATAATGCTGGATTATCCTTTACTATGGCCCATCCTTTACTTATTAAATAGCTGAGACTTCCACAATACATCTGGGTACATATATGTATACGAACTTACAATATTGCACAACAATATACATATTACTTAAGCGGCTTGAATTAAGCGAACTATATTGTATACTATTACAGATAAGATGGAGTAACCTATACTTCGTTCAAAGCGAGACTGTACATGCATATGAACAATAAACATCCTAAAAATAGTTATAGAAATAACGTATTAAGGTTAACAACATAATCTTAAATGATCTACCATATAAGAACATGCCTTTGTACCAAAGGATTGTTAGTGTGACAATGGTGAGGAAGGTCGTAGGGGATGGTGGTGGGTAAATTCGGAACGATAATAATGTAGACTTTAGCAGGATAAAGACTGAGAACTAATGAAGTTTGGCGGCAAAGTCAGAGACAAAGGCAAGTGCCCAGATGGGTGTATCGGCCAATCAGCAGGAAGACTGGTGCCAGGATGGGTGTATCAGCCACTCAGGGGCGAGTCTCGGTGCCGTGTATGAATACATGTATATACTTGGTAGATACTAATGAATAATAATTAGGGATTATTTTATTTTTATTTGAATTCATAAACCTCACTTATAATATACATAAGTTATAATTTATGAAATCAAAAAACTGAAAGACTGGTTATAATTTCATAACTTTATTAACAATAATATTTGGCAAAAGTGGCAGACTCAGCTATATAATGAAGTACTTAATTAACTTGTTACATGTACGTAATTTCTTATGTAACAAGTTAATCTGTAATCCCCCTCCCCTCCGGAAGAGGGATGCTTGACTACGCAACATCATGGGCTATGTACGAATTTGCCGGATGTATGGTGTTGGGCAACACGACATCATGGGCTGTGTACGAAATAGCCGGATGTATGGTGTTCGACAACACGACATCATGGGCTACATGTATGTACGAAATAGCCGGATGTATGGTGTTTGGCAACACAACATCGTGGGCTATGTACGAAATAGCCGGATGTATGGTGTAAGATATGAATAATGGGATCTCCCCTGCTCGTCGTAATGGGAACAGTTTGAGATCAAGTAATGTTTTGGGGAACATGGTTAAATGATAATGCTGGATTATCCTTTACTATGGCCCAAAACTCAGGTAGTTTGATTACAAATAGCTGAGTGCCCCAAAATATTGGAAGTAAATGTATAACTAATAACCTAAGTACATACTAATTATGATACTATCAAAACATACTACTACTATGATAATATGACCAGGTAGTATTTAAAGAGCCATTCACCCACTAGACTAATACCTTAACTTGGTTCCCAAGATGGATTATCTATACAGTGTGAGCGCTAGCCGCTCGCCACTTCGCCAATGGCGAATTTTCATCATCTGTGGCGATAATTATTGTTATATAGTCGCCACTTTGGCGAAAAGTCCTATGTCATGTGGCCCTGTTGGTTCATTGTTTCTCTCTCACGCTTGCCTTTTTAACAAAAACAAACAACCAAGAAACCCATTAAAAATTTCTAAAATAATGTTTTACGAAAGCGTATAGACGGAAGGGATTGTACTGTCACCATTAGTTATCTTTGTTTTCATTGGCTGAAATTGTCATATTATTCATGTATTGTCCAATCATGTCTCGTGTACTGAATTACGCACGATTTACAAAATGGCTAGAGATTTCACATTCTTCGATACCGGTACCATAGATATCCTCGTTTCAGCAACTAATCTATCACTCCTAATTATCCATGTCATACATTATCAAATTGCACACAATTCCTCATTTAGGTCCATATAAATATCGTAATTTAAAACAGTCCTATTTCTTCGACATCGGTATGACAAGACCCTATCGCCAGTATCGGCCTTGGCTGTCAGCCAAGAGAAGATTCATCACGCAAATTCACGTGGATTTCTCCAAGTAAAACAGCGGTACCCTACTGTCAAATCCAATGCCTTACATTTAATATAAAGACGTTGAATAATGCGCTGATTTCAGATTCTAAAATATTTGTAATTGAATATCAAAACACGACTTGATTCGCACCTATTAGACGACATTTATACAATGTCGTGTACGTATGGAGGATAAGTCACGCCCCCTCGAATTCCAACTAGTATTTCGCTGAAAATTATGTTTATAAAATACTCTATTGACGGTACATAATAAAAAAATTTTTTTTTAAAACTTAATTGTTGAAATACACAGTCACAATACAAAGAATTTGGCGCATTTTCAATTCGAGCCACAATAATATTTATCGTGGTACCGTTGGTAGAATTAGGTCGAATTAATGTGACAGAAATAAGTGTCTTATAATTATGTGTACATCTAGATACTTCATACTGTTAAGTCAAACAAATAAACGTAAGCCAATATAGGTTGTTATAAAATTGGTTCTTGTAAAAGTTAATATCTTTAAATTTCTGCTTGATGTTTTGAATACATATAAGCACTTGCTTCTAGCTTCAAGATGATACATCCTCAGACTATATAATTGACCAAGATTAGTATTGGTACAAACAACATTTCATGAGGTCAGTGGCTAATGATAAAGGTATGTGGCTAATACTTTTTTCATGCATTAGCCACAGTGGCTAATGAATTTTAGAACCTAGCGCTAACACAGCTATAGTAATTAAGTTATCAATGTCAGCTATGAAAGGGATTAGAGACTATAGTAGTAATGAGATAATCCATCTAGGAACATTAGTCAACTTAGTAAATGAATGAATGGATGTCACTTAAATACTACCCATTAACAACCATAAAATATTATTAAGTTTAAATGTATATAATTAGTATGTATTGTTTATTGTATCTATATATTGTTTATTGTTACTAAGTAACCTCTAGATATATTAGAGGAACATTGTAGATGTTAGGCAGTTTATATGACCAGGTAGTATTTAAAGAGCAATTCACCCACTAGACTAATACCTTAACTTGGTTCCCAAGATGGATTATCTATAGTAATTAAGTTATCAATGTCAGCTATGAAAGGGATTAGAGACTATAGTAGTAATGAGATAATCCATCTAGGAACATTAGTCAACTTAGTAAATGAATGAATGGATGTCACTTAAATACTACCCATTAACAACCATAAAATATTATTAAGTTTAAATGTATATAATTAGTATGTATTGTTTATTGTATCTATATATTGTTTATTGTTACTAAGTAACCTCTAGATATATTAGAGGAACATTGTAGATGTTAGGCAGTTGACCACAGGCAGGTAACAGAATATACTATAGGGCAGGTCTCTGATAAGTTACTTCTTAGATGCTGTTCCTTATTAGATTACCTAGCCTGTGGATCATTATTGTAACATATTATCATTGTTAAGTATTGTACAGAATATAATAGTATACCAAGAAGAAGTGAGTTGTTGAGTTATTGTATGTTCAATCGTACACCCCCACTAGATTGAACATACAACCCATCGTCGAAGGTTGGATCAATCAAGGTCCATAAACCCCCGATGATAATAACCTTAAGAGAGACTAAAACTATAACAATCTTAATACGTACTGAAACTAAGATAACCTTAAGAGACATACGTGTACTTAAACTGTGACAACCAAACTACGACATACTAACTATTATGGGAATAGAGCTGGACGATGTATCGAAAATGTCAAAATATCGTTGATGTGCTTTTGCGATTTATATTCGTCATCCGGATATTTGAGTCGAAATATCTCATTAGCAGGCTATTAGTAACAACATTATTACTATAGTCAAGTTCTATAATAGGAATATGTAATTGTTCCTGTATCATGCACTATCTATCCAAATCTCTCACGGTGAAAAGCATGTTGGACGAGTATCTATAAACCGGCCATTGACCTGTGGGCATTTTTAAGAATTGTGTCAGGCGTCCTGATGTATCTACAATAGGAATCGGATGACCACCGACCAAGTACTTTGATTAGGTGATCTTCCACGTGTGCGGATGCTGCGCAGCTGCCCCCCCCCCCCCCCCGATTCGGAAAGAATGTTCATGAAAGGCACTCGAGTCAACCCCAATGACTGACAATACATGTCGAAAGTTAGTTAAAAAGTCTGACCTCTTAAGTGCGTTGCTATTATAAATAAAAAGAGGGTCGAGAGGTGAAGGATTAGATTGAAGTCTCAAATGCATATATTTACAACAACTTTCATAAGGACATATATCATTATTGATTTTAAATATTTTGATTGTAACACCTTGTCTAAAGGGATCAGTTTTTGACAATTTAAGTTTTAGTAGGCAACAGTCTTCTAAAATTGTAAGATCCTGCACACACAAATGAAATTTGGGGTCAAAATTGTCTGTTATGGTAAATTCACCACAACGTAAGAATCCAAAAAAGGCCACAAGGCACACTGTCTCGAAAAGAATGTTATTAAATGGAGAGTAAAGGCCTTTCCTCAGACAATAACAAATATCCCTGAGAATATGGAAAGTCACTGGGTGTCTAGGTCTAGCCCTCCGCACTTGCACTCGTTTAACACCTTTAAGCATTGTATATAAGCTATTTAGTTGATTACTATGAGGGTAGCTAATGTTATTTTCCATTGACATAAAACGAATGCCGCAGAGATAAAGTTTAATCGTGCTGTAGGAGATACCTAAGCGACTGGCACAAAACGTAGCGAAGTAAATTAACGATTGTTCGTTCACTGGTACGTTGGAGAAATCTTGCTCGACGTATGCGAGAACACATGTCATCAACAAGAAATTAATGTATCTCTGGAAACCTGTTTGGTACGTCAATCTCATGCTAGGGGCAATGGCATGTTTCCAAAAGAAGTTAAGAGCTGGTCTGAGTTCCATAAAATGTTGTGGATTGATGGTACTTGGCGAGGCTTCTTGTCCGCGTCAGGGTCCAATTTCCGAAATCTGTCTATCTGCAATCGAGAAAGAGAGTCAGCGATTACATTTACGCGGCCGGGAACATGGGTGGATTTGAAAGTAAAGTTATATGTGGCTGAATAATAAGTAAGAGTTCTGACTAGCCGCATGATATTGGGTGATTTTGATCGACCTTTTTGAACGATGGCGACTGTAGCCGTATTGTCACACATGAACACTAGACGTTTCCTTGACCATGATTTTCCCCAGATCACTGCGGCAAAGACTATGGGGTACAGTTCACGAAATGCAATGGAAATTTCTGTGTCGTCGAATATGGATGGTTCCAGGTTAGACGGCCATGATTCTGAGAACCATTTGCCTTCAAAATAGCCACCAAATCCGATAGTACCAGACGCGTCTGTAAATAGTTGAATATCGTCGGACAGGGTGGAAGTGACGTTGTGAAACATTGACACTCCATTCCAGGTAGACAGGAATATTAACCACATTTTAATATCCTCTCGGCATTCAGCATTGAGCTTTAGGTGGTAATGTAATCGGTGCACTTGTGTAGATAACTTAATTAAGTGTGAAACAAACGACCGTCCTGGGAGCACCACCCTACTTGCAAAATTTAAGTGTCCAAGTAATTGTAGGATTTCGCGTTTGGTGCATGAATGTCTAGTATGGAAATCAGATAAGAACGAAGAAATTCTGCATAATTTGTCGCTGGAAAGTCTCGACTCCATCTTAACTGAATCCAAAATTATGCCAATGGTATTCTATCACTGTTGCAGGCCCGAAGGTTTTATGTTTAGCCATAGGTATATTTAGACGGTTGAAAATTAGATGTAGCAATGCCATGTTCCTCTCGCCGCAATTGTTTGGATGTTCGAATGTAATAAAGTCATCTAAAAGGTGGAGAATATATTTGATACCGTAAATATTAGTTGCGATCCAGCATATGGCTTGTGACAGGGTATCGAATATTCTGGGACTCGAGCGACATCCAAAAGCGAGTCTAGTATAATAATAATATTCCTTGCGCCACTTGATGCAGAAAAGATGCCACTGCGAAGGTAGTATTGGGATGAGTTTGAAAGCGTCCGAAATATCTGTTTTACACATAGTAGTATGTTTGCCTAACATATGTATAATGCGAACTGCGTCATCGATTTTTACATAGCTTAATGAACATTCCTCTTTGCTAATTAGCTCGTTAATGCTTAAATGTTCGTCGCTGTCGTGTGGCGATGACAGATCTACTATCAGCCGTGGCTTTCCACTGTATTTACCTAAGGACACGCCAATGGGACTAACCCGATATTTTGAAAAGGGCAGCTCTTGAAAGGGGCCCTGCAGGAAACCTTTATTCACTTCAGTTTGGATTAATGTGTCCACTTTGTCTTTTTGTTGTGAAGCTGACAATAAGTTCCTGCATTCCTTAGTCGGTAACTCAGTCTCGGTTACCATTGTATCAAAACCGAATGTAAAGCCGTCACACAAATAGCGTACAAATTCACGATCTGGATGTTTTAAAAGTTCCTTTTCTAGTTGTGAAATATTAATGGGCGAGTTAATAATATGTGCGCTGTAAGTGTCATGTACTGGTAGTCAGTCTCTATTATTAGGTCTAGATGTGACATCTTTCTTCGTGTAGTCTTTCTTCCCGCATGTGGCACTAACGTGGTCAGAAGAATGACACGAACTGCAAACATGGGCAAATGGGCAGCGTGTACGGAGACACTTTCCTGAATTGTAATTGTTACAAATTTCTGTCCCGTTCGATTTGACCCTGGGACGTCCGTGTCGATCTTCCCGCGCTGCAGCGGTTGAATTTTTTGAGTTATAATTCTGGATCTGGTGTTGGTATCCACCTGTATTATTTCCAGAATGCAGCTGAGGACAGAACGGCGTGGCATGTGTAGTGGAATAACATGTACCGCATGAGTTTACGCGAGAGTTACCAACAACCATACTAAGAAGTGTCATATCCTTCAGAGACCAATCAACTTTAATGTTGCTGTCTCTCAGCGCTGCTGCGGCCCTAGCAGAGAATTGCCGGTGGTATTCAAAGTATCTTGAACCGTACACGTTGTGGATGTCGATAATGTTCGCCTCATACATATCCAATTCCTCCCTGCGTTCTGGGAATTTGGTGGCCATAACTCTTTTAAATTTACCGAACGCAGTTATAAATTCGGATATGTTGAGGGTTTTCTGTAGTCTCAGATCCGGATTATTGTTGAAATTAATGGTAATGCCGTTGCCGGGAGTAATCTCTCCATCGGATTGTTGTGTGTGGGTCTCTGCCTTAGGTATTAGTAAAGATACATGATTGACATCTTTCCCTTCCCAAATCCGTTTTTTAATGTTGTCGGGAACAACGTCAATATGCGGAATACATTCGGAAGGAACTCCGTATTTTGATTTGGGATAATGGTACCCACCTTGCGTAAGCAGGCCAAAGTTGTTGGCGTTGGTACCACTTTGACAGCTTGACATTGTCGGAGTTGAATACTCGTTTCCTACTCCTCTTAGGTTTGTTGCCCTGTCACCCGTCATCGCCGCGTATGCCGTACTTAAGGAGTTTGCATTATCAGTATGGCTGGCTTTGTTGTTGCTGACGAGAGACAGCATGGTTCGCTGAAATTCTGCCATGCTCTGTTGTATAGATTGCATGGTGCTCGCCATCCCTTGCATTAATTCCATGGGCGCCGCCATATTGTTTCCGCTTACTGGCATATCACTGCGCGGGATGCCGTGCTCAGGTGCTCTGTCGGGAATTCGGTTGGCTTCTTCCGCGGTCTGCAGTCGATCCGGATGGTTTCTCTCACGGTCTTCTGTGGGTATGGCATAGCTGTTGTCGGAAGCATGGTTTACCGGTAACGAACCGGGATTTTCACAATGGCTACCGTTCGGATCTGCTGGAACTATATTTTGTCTCCCGGGTTCAGACTCCGTAACGACCGTAGTAGACGTTTGGTTCTGTGGTGGTAGTGTTGGCCCACGTTTTCTTGATAAATTTTTCTCATTACCGTTTTCCCCAAGCTTGCCGGCACTAAAACTCCTAAATTTTTTAGTTCCTCCTGTAAGTTTTGGATTGTCCAGTTGCCTGGATTATCGGAGTTCCAAGTGGCTTGCCCAGCCCCAGCTCTGGTCGTCCTGCGTCTTTTTTGCGGGTTTTGCTTATCCGCCATTATTACAAGCCGTTCGAACTTCGCTTCGAGTTTCGAGAGAAACCGGGAACAAAATTCTTCCACTGGTCGATAAGATATTGATAAACGTCTCTCTACGTATATCCAAAGTTTTTAAAAACTTTGCGTATCTAAATTCCACTCTTGAGTTCAGTTTTGATGAAAAAACGGTAGTAAATTCGGAACGATAATAATGTAGACTTTAGCAGGATAAAGACTGAAAACTAATGAAGTTTGGCGGCAAAGTCAGAGACAAAGGCAAGTGCCAGGATGGGTGTATCAGCCACTCAGGGGCGAGTCTCAGTGCCCTGTATGAATACATGTATATACTTGGTAGATACTAATGAATAATAATTAGGGATTATTTTATTTTTATTTGAATTCATAAACCTCACTTATAATATACATAAGTTATAATAACATGAAAGAGCTAGATATAAAAATATATTGACTTTAACAAATTTAATATTTATTAAATTTAATATAACAATCATTTTACAGCCCCACTAAATAGGAAATATTTGTTCCATACCGATTTACACTTAAAAGAGCCATTTAATAACTGTGTTCAATTCTTGTATCAAGTTGTCGATGTTTCTTAACTCGAGGCCTTTAGGTACCACCAAATAATATCTGCGAAATGGTGATTTCTACATAGGATTGTTCTTGTTTTATTAAGTTAATGAACTTGTAAATACTAGGATGGCATGCTGTCATTTTATTCAACTACAAATATAATTTTGAGTTTGACGCAGATTGATGATCTATTTATATTAATGTTCAAAATGTCATTAATTAGTTGGTAAATAAATTTTATTAAGGAGAATTGAGAGCTCATTATAGAGCTGGACGATATTTCAGTATTTCGATATAAAACCGTCACAGAAATAAAGATAGGTTGCCAGGCAACGAAACATACGCCCACAGCAGCTAAATCGTCCAGGCAGTCAACAAGAGTTGTCGCATATTTTACTTTTTTCGGTAATGAAACATTTATAATACACTAAAGTCTGATTAAAAGTAACAACTCATTATGTAATTATCAGAAAATCATTTGAATATGTTTGGCTTTGATAAAGGTCTCCTCCATGCTAACGTTTAGTATACGAAACATTTAATATTCTGGATTTAGCTGTTCAAGTTATCAAAATTCATTGAAACTCAATATGCTTGTTCGTTTCATGACCTTCAACACTGTGTATAACTTAAATATTGAAGAAAATGTTTTCCTTTTTATGTTATTGACGGTATTTAGTTGCTTAATGATAAATAAATACTGTTATAAACTTTCGAGTTTTCATACCCCGAAATTTGCAAATGCCGATAAGCTTTGTTTATGTCACGTGAATTCTCGCGACTTCTCGCTCACCTTTCCACCGACCAGCCCAGTTTCTGTTCAACTTCCATACATCTTGCCGAATTGTTTATACCGATCCTTTGTTTTTCCAAAGGAATCATTGCTTTTTACATTAAAATGAATTTCAATAAAACAGAAATCTATATAACGCAAACTGTATCGAGAGTTTCAATGGACTGATTATCATTCAGCATCGTAAGTGTAATGGAATGGCGGTCCGTGATTTGGATAAAAATATTTGACTAAATCAATGGACACCCTTTGACATAGAACTTATATTTTATAGTTTAATTTAGTTTCCTTGTATTGTATAATGAGAAAGAACTAGTTTGGAAGGGTAAACCGCACGTAGCTATAAAAATATGCACGGCCGAAATAACACAAACTTTTTATTACTATTAGGCCTAATGTTTTTTGTGCCTCCTTCACATGAAAACATTTTTGATTTAAATAAAATATTATAATCAATATTTTGAAAATTAAAATTGTAATAAACAACAATTTAAGCAAGTTTTCGGTGTTTTAACCAGCTCATTAAATTTTGTTTGTAAATTCAGTAGGCCTACTGAAGGCCTAAATTATCAATCCCAATGCTAATAATATTGAGTCTATTGACTCCAAAGTGCCAAGTGAATACTCCAGGGGTATTTCCAACTTTTTATGCATGTTTATTTACATTTAAAAAGTGATAAACTGAAAGTATTGACATTTTATAAAATATCGCGATCTAGTGATAATATTGCGATATTCTTTGATAATATTGCGATATTCTTTGATAATATTGCGATATTCTTTGATAATATTGCGATATTCTTTGATAATATTGCGATATTCTTTGAAAATATCGCGATATCTGTTTCCAGAAATATCGCCCAGCTCTAGTACGCTGAACACTAGTGAACAGTTCTTGAGTGACTACTTTTAAACAGACTATAGTTTTAAGAGCAATCAAAAGATTAACAGTCTGCCGGCTAAGTGGGAAATAACCCTATAAACCTACCTTGATTAACTACTTAATCTGCCTTGATTGGCTGACTTAATCCTTTGTCAAACAATTCATCAGAAGTCATTGATCCAATAAGAGTAATAATAATTTTAATCTACCTGTTTTACTTGTTGTTTCTACACTGACTTTTACATTATAATCACAGCATGTTCAAACAGACAGCATATATATAACATAGGTTGCCAGGCAACGAAACATACGCCCACAGCAGCTTAATCGTCCGGGCAGTCAACAAGAGTTGTCGCATATTTTACTTTTTTCGGTAATGAAACATTTATAATACACTAAAATCTGATTAAAAGTAACAACTCATTATGCAATTATCAGAAAATCATTCAAATTTGTTTGGCTTTGATAAAGTTCTCCTCCAATGGTCATACCATAATTACTTTTTAAAAAAACCTATCAGTAACCTCCTGTATATTGATCTTAAAACAAAAACAATTTAATACCTGTATTTATTCATAAAAAATAGAATATTACTTTTTAATCCTTAAAGAAAAGAAAATCTTTAAATGGCAAGAAAATATCTGCAATTTGAATAACTGATGAAGACTACGATGTGACATAAAGCCTAAATAATTTAAAGTTTCTTTAATTGAATGAATTTCTGAAAAAATGTTATACATAATATTTTTTTGTTTAAAACTTACCTCAATTAAATCTGACAATATCCAATACTTATGAAAGTTCTTTACTTATCTATGTAGCCTACACCATTTAAAACATTTTCCTCATTCACAATTCTACACACAACCACAATAACAGAATACAATTCCTTCACAGTAGTACAAATATGTCCATACAAGAGCAATTCTCAACCATAAATAATAAAGTGTGTAAATCTTTGTTTATATAACAGAACCCCTATTCATTAAACATGGTATCAAATTACTTACTTGTTTACACTTTGCTAGACACTAAGCATCTCTATAATTAATACTGACAAGTTAAAATTCCATTTCTAGACATGTACATTTAGTCCTTATCAACAATCCCCTTACTGACAGACATACAAAATCATGGTTCCAAATCATTAAGTGACATAAAACAATATATAATTTGAAGACTGATACTTGTCTGTTATCTGAAATATTAACATCACTGGAGACATTTGGTATTATTTATTACCCATGCCAAAATTTATTCTTTAGTACAATGGGTAGCTTTGTGTATTTGCCACTGACCTTAATAGTTATTGTCAATTGTAACATGCTAAGAGTGAACCTCGCATTTTGATTGGTCAATTAGACACCATCTATTGGACAATAACACCCCTCTGTTTTAGTATTTTCTTTTAAAATCGTAAATAGCATGTTACAATGTCGATAAACACTTCATGTTTTGCATTTAGAGGGGTGTTATTGTCCAATAGACATGTCCTGAGATTTTACATTAGAACCCGCGACGCTACGCGTCTTGGGTCCTAATGATCTCAGGACATGTCTATTGGACAATAACACCCCTCTAAATGCAAAACATGAAGTGTTTATCTCCTAAATCTATAAACCTTTAAAGGTTCTATAAAATGAAACAGATCAGTTCCTAAAAATAGTTGTTAGACTGTTCACTTGGTTCTACAAAGAAACACAAGAGCCATATCTCTAGATTCCTAGAAGTCATTAAATAATTAATATCACACAGATCATGATCAAATGATAAATTATGTTGTCAAAGATGTATTTAATTGCAAATTGCTGAAATTCAATTGGCTTCTTAGTTTCACTAATTTAAATGATAGATATAAATTTCATACAGATCTGATGATAGCTTTTGTTGTAAGAGCGTTCACAAAGTTCAACTCTTGCAGTAATCATAGGATATCGCTGAAAATCAATAGGCTTAAAAACTGTGTATAAATTTAAAGTCAATCGGATATTAACTTTAGCTTCTAGAGCGTCCACAAGATATTTCAATGTGATCACAGGCCATAACTCTGGCAGTAATTATCTGACATCGCTGAAAATCAATAGGCTTCTTTGTCTCATGACCTTTAACACTATGTATAAATTTGAAGTCAATTTGATATTACCTTTAGCCTCTAGAGCGTTCACAAGATTTTTCTAAGTGATCAAGAGCCATAACTCTAGCAGTAATTATCGGAAATTGCTGAAAATCAATAGGCTTCTTTGTCTCAAGACCTTAAACACTGTGTATAAATTTAAAGTCAATTGAATATTAACTTTAGCTTCTAGAGCATCCACGGGCCATAACTCTGGCAGTAATTATGGGATATCGCTGAAAATCAAAAGGCTTCTTCGCATCGTGACCTTTAACACTGTGTATACATTTAAAGTCAAATGGATATTAACTTTAGCCTCTAGAGCGTTCACAAGATTTTTCAAAGTGATCATGGACCATTACTCTAGCAGTAATTATCGGAAATTGCTGAAAATCAATAGGCTTCTTCATCTCACACATGTAAACAATACATATCAATTTTGAAACAATCAGATGATAAATGTAGTCTGTAGAGTGTTCACAAGAAATTGTGGACGACGGACGGACATACATACGTACAGACAGACGTACATACCTATGTACGTACGGACGGATGGACGGACGGACCGGGCGACGCCAATATACGACCACATTTCAATGTGGGCGTATAAAAATAGTCTTAGCTGTTACATTTCGTAAGAGTAAATAATACCCCAAATATAGTGGACAGTCATTTTGTCTGCGATACGGACGGACATACAGACCGGGCGACGCCAATATACGACCACATTTCAATGTGGGCGTATAAAAATAGTCTTAGCTGTTACATTTCGTAAGTGTAAATAACACCCCAAATATAGTGGACAGTCATTTTGTCTGCAATATCTTTTACGTCTTTTAAGACTCCATATAGAAATTCTAATTTGCAGTGGCATCTTGTCGCCAAGCCTGGACACAAGCGGCCGGATTTTACGCCATGTCAGGCACAAATTTTAATGTTCCTGTCAATTTGTCTGTCCCAATATTTTTAAAAGAAATGTAGAATCGTAGCTATGTATAAACTGAGTAGCCACTCCCACGATGTTTTAGATTGTATTATCCGGAAAATCGAAGTCTTGATCACCCCAGACAGTTATTCTTTTATTTTTACTCTGTGCTATCTGTGCGACAAAAATAGGTCAGCTTATTCGAGACTTAAAAATTTCATGCGAGAGTGGGGTCCCCTGTCTTCGAGCTGACGATAAATCCTGCGCAAGTTGCCCAGCCTTGGTATTTACTATATTTACATAACATGTAATCCAGTCCAAATATGTAGGCTAGCACTATGCCAAAAATAACATCTTTCTTCAAAAACTTGGAGGATGATACACGCAGTAGGCCTACTCCAAATAGATCTACCGATACCGATAACTTGATAGACATTTAAACGGATGCAGGGCCAGGAGAGTCTACGAGATATCTCGAGGGTGAAGGTCGTCTCCACTCGTCAAAGCAAAAATGACATTTCTTGTCCTACTAATTCTAATAAAAGTCACACCTTGAAGACAGCTACGGTGCGCAAATGGCTGCAAAAATATTTTGGAAAGTATGATCCAGATTTATGGTTTTCCTTGAAGAACATGGGGGTCTTGTAACTAAGTTAAAATGTGAAGGTTTGTGTGAAATACTGCGGTACAATGAAAACAATGTGTGACTTCTCTGACTCTATGGCATGGATAAACGGTTCCAGCAACCTTCGATTGTCTAATCCAATTGACCATGCTGAATTAAATGCCATTTAAAGGCGATTGAACTTTATTCTAAAGATACCAACACTTCTTTTTTCACAACTCAATTTAGAACTTAGCAGTGAGTTTGTTTGGGTTTATTTTCTTAAAACAGAGGGGATTCATCCATTCAGTACAGTTTTATTTAGTTTCTTGGAAACAAATTATTGAGTTGTCTCCAGCCTTGCTTGTCGCGATCTCAATCGCCGCACAAAAATCAATTAAGTTGAAGCTATGTGCCGAGTTTGAGCATTTAGCTCAAATAGAAGGAGAGTTATTGTGTTCCAAAGTATCGGCCAATCAAATTGCTTATTGCTCTGCTTAAATTTAACAGAAAATGCTCATTATCGAACTGCGTCAAGGTATTGATTCAATGAATCTATGCCCCAAGTTTCATCAATCTTATAAGTTCTGCTTACCCTAAGCAGAAAATGTACTTTGTCCTCCATCAAGGTATTGACCTACTAAACACCTACACCAAGTTTGAACATTCTAGCTCAGTTAGAAAGAGTCATTGTGTCCCAAAAGGTGTGACAGACGGACGGACAGACCCATTTTAATAGTCCCCTGCTTTTTCGGAAAGGCAGGGAACAAATTAAATAGTTCTAGTACCTGTGTTACTCGTAACAATGTTCCTCTTGAAGGTAGAATCGGGTCATCTCTACCATCACGTACATATATATGCTAAGCAAAATAAAGTAAACATATTTAGTTTTCACTTCTGGTTCTTTTAAAAATTACAAAGCATGAATGAAACAATTTAAAGTAAATATAAATTAAGTTTGAATTGTATATTGTTATTTGAGTGTTGATTGATGGAAATAAAGTGTAATAAGATGACTAGTCATCACCATCCCGCGCTCTTGAAGGCAAAAGGAAAAACAACTTCTTAGAATATCAATGGGACTACCGTAGTCAGAAGATTCATACTATAACTCAGACTATAGTTTCATACTCTGACCATAGTAGCTTGGCAAGGCACTGTCGCTACTCCTTTTAAGGTTTGCACAACAACCTTTGCCTTCCTCAATCAGCTGCTGTTTGTTAAACATTACAGGGCTAGAAATTCACGCGAATCTCCAAATCTAAATCGGGCAAGGATTCTCGCAGGAGCATATGGTTCGTAAAACCTTTGTAATAAAAAAAAAACATCGGACAAATGTTGAGTCCGACTATTGAATGTCAGTCAGGTTATTTTGAATCAAATATATGACTTACTTTATAACATACTACATTTATAATATTACTGTTTACTTCCAACTTATAATTTTGACGAGTTTCTGGCTGACCGTTGTCTTTGTTATGTAATAAATTGAGGGGGGTTGGGATGGCCTAGTGGTCAAGAGTACCGCGCTATGACCTCTAGCTGGCTGGTCACCACTGGCTTGCTGCTGTGGTTTTGAGCCCTAGTGTGAGCGTATGTTTCCTCCAACTGCTAAAGACTCCTACGCGCAAGCGAATTATTGAAATAAAATTGAAAACCATACGCTAAAGACTCTTAAGCGCAAGTGAATTATTGAAATAAAATTGAAAACCATACGTCAGTCCCAAAATGACCTAGTTTGTGTCGAGTAGACGTTAAACCCCATTTCAGTAATTAATTGTGTGGAAACTTCCCCGATCACTACACGATGACGTCTTTTAGAAGTAGGGTATTTATGCATATTACAGTTACAATAAAAATATTTATCTGTTTCCTAATTATTTATTTTAATCCGGCAATTTGATTCCGTTACCTCCACAGGGATTTTAACTGGGTTATCCCAATTCTATTTTTGTCACTGTCAAGGTCGGCCATGAACTCGATGTCTCATGAAATTCTTCGACCTTCCATATTAGGCATGGCTTACTACCAAATGTGTAAAATGGTTGCTTTTGACACGAAAAAGCTGTCAACAGCCACGTTAACCAATAACAGCTTATCACTGACCTTATAATACCTGAATGCATGCCGCGATGCCTTTTTAACAGCAATAAAATTCCTCATGTGTAAATTAATTTTAAATCCAGTTGTAATATTGTTATTTAATTCACAATCAGAATGTGACGTTACTGTGTCCGAGATGCCTAATAAACAATTCCCCAACCGGACATTACCAGCTTGGAGGCTCTTCTATTCCCCTCCCTCGGCATACGTTGCTGCATTTTTTAAAGAAATACGTAGTTTTTTTTATTTGTGCAGGTTCTCGTGTTGTTTTTTCATCAATATGATTATCGCTATATATGTTAAAATATTATGTACGGGAATTGTTGTCCTCCTAGTGAATTGTAATGTATTGCCAGCAGTATTGGATTTTTAATTAGCAGTTAAAACGGTAGCCGTAGGAGCAAGTCAGAACGCGTAAATAAATGTCAATGCTTTTGTAATGACTGGATATTTTCTCGACTAAATCTCAATGTCGAATTCCAATAACATGTGACATCTTGGTTGGAATGAGATCAATCAACCAGTTCTAAATTTGCGTGTACCGTAATGATTATTTTATTAACGTGCTGACAGATGCTTAATTTTTTAAATACTATTGAAGGATATATATCCTAGTCGTACTGAATTTTATTTTATAGCAATTTCAGTTAAGGTTGTCACATGATCATTCTACCGACTGAATAAATGACAGTAAGCTGGCACTGCCAGGCAGGATACGCCCACATTTTTGAGAGATGGATAGAGAACAAGCAATACCGAAAGTAATTTTTCCTACAAAAAATGCCAAAATTTATTAAGTTACAATTTGATATGCGCAAATATCGAAAAAGAATCAAGATCTTTAGGTTATAAACATGCATTTCAAGTTTCATCAAAGTCGAATTAAAATTTTAAACTCTACAGGGTCCACAACTTTAATATACCATATTTTTACACTATTCGCGTACAAACGGCGGCCATTTTGTCTGGCAGTTGGCCCATTTTCTAGAAATTTGAGCTCAACCTTCCGTAGGGAGTACGGTGATAGAGTCAAATGCTTTTTTAAATCGGATAATTATCGTGACCTCCAGAGGGACCATAGGTGATTTTTCGGACAATCAGGGTCCATAATTCAGGAAGTTATAATCTGATATGTGCAAATAACGAAAGAACAAAGATATTTGGGTTATAACCATGCATTTCAAGTTTCACCAAAATCAAATCCATGATATACTATTTTTTAACAGTATTCGCGTACAAACGGCGGCCATTTTGTATGGCAATTTTGTTCCATTTCCCCGAAATTTGAACTCAACCTTCCTTAGGGTGTAACGGTGATATAATCAAACGATTTTTTAAATCTGATAATAATTGTGACCTCCAGAGGGACCACAAGCTAAACAAAGGCGATTTTGCGTATAATCAGGGGCCATAATTCAGGAAGTTACGATCCGATATGCGCAAATATCGAAAGGAACCAAGATCTTTAGGTTATAAACATGCATGTCAAGTTTCATCAAAATTGGTTCAAAATTGTTACCTCTATAGGGTCCACAAGCTAAAAACGTGATTTTTCGTACAACCAGGGGCCATAATCCATGAAGTTTTGATCCGATACATGCCAATATCAAAAGCAGCCGAGATCTTTTGGGGATAAACCTATATTTCAAGTTTCGTCAAAATCGGACAAGAATTGTGACCTGTAGAGAGTCCACAAACAATTGTGGACGGACGGACAGGGGCGACAACATAATACGTCCACATGAAAATGTGCGCGTATAAAAATTGTGCAAGTTATGTGACTAGTTACGTGATGGACAAAAGACTACAAAATGGTGTTATAAAGATATCGCATGGTGCCGAATTAGCTTATTTTGGCTACGGCATTATCTGGATTTGCGCAGATTGCATCTCGCAAAAAATGACGAATTTCTAGCCCTGCATTATACCCCAGGAGCCCAGGGGGGTCAACCTAGCTGAAAGGTGTTCCAATTTTCACCTATATGGTATCAATGCATGTATTGTATATCTGGTATCAACGGAATGTAATTCTGCCAGGTTTCTGGTGGTGGGTGTGATATTCCACGCTCAAAATGCCATGCTCCCCAACTAAACTAGATCAGCTTGGAAGTGTACCACATGAAAATGGAACAGCAGTGTACCGTACATCTTCAGGTATTACAAAATCACTCTGACAGACATTTCTAGTGGTGGGGAACCCCTGACAGAGCTATGTAATTGTCAGACATTTGTAGTTTCTCTGACAAGAGTTATCTAATTTCAAGTCCATAGCTAGGCTAGATTAGCTGAAATTTTCACCACCTAAAACAGCCTTGGAGTTGGCCAGTACCACTACAGGAATCATGAATGACCACTGCCAGACAGTTTGTGCGGTGGAATTCCCATAACAGACACGTCCCTAAATGACACACCCACAACTAGGCTAGATCATAGATAATACCGTATGATTGCTGACTCAACAGTTCTCGACGTTATGTTGGGAAACGCGTGAAACGGCGAGAAAGGGGGTCTGTCACTTCCGTTCGTCTGTTCTCGCTGTTTGTTTATCATAGGCCCAGTAGAAATATTTTTATTTAGCGCTTTCTTGTACTTTTAAATGTCGCATCATCTGGTTAAATGGAAACGAGAAATATAAGCAAAGTTCGAGGTAAGAATCAAATTAATATTATCGTATTATTTTGTTATTTGATATTGTTATTATAAGTACCGTATTATTACATTTCATGAAAATTTCGACACATGTGACAATACTATTAGTATAGCACAGTTTGACAGCTCTGGCCCATTCTGGCCGTATTTTAAAAAGCGGCAAAAACGAGTTTTCAATTCATTACTTTTTAAAATAATACTTGCAGAATTCTTCAATCTAGAAGTGAAGGACGGTGGAAGTAAAATTAATGTCGATAGGGCCTATTGTATATTTTTTAATTTAACAGGATTGTGTATGATTATGAAACAGAATAATAATATTATTAGATCTATTACTATTATTAATTTAAATTTATAAGTGTGAGATCATTAATTAATAAATCGTAAAATACAGTTTGGTTATAATAATAATATTGTTGTGTTGGCTTTACTTTTACTTATACAATTTTTAAAAAAAATTATTTTGTATTTTCAGCAAAACTGCGTTTTGTTTGCTACCTAGAGTAGAACTGCTTTGGAGTGCACAAGCTTGTGAAGCAAATATATTTCATGTTGATTTATGTGATAAACTATGAATTATGTGGTATAAAAATTAAAACACTTATATATTGGTAAATAATTTTATTTTATGCATCTGTTTATTTATTTATCTATATTTTATTTTATATTATTTTTTTATTTATTTTTTTTTGGGGGGGGGGGGAGGTAGCCTATTATTATTTTCATTATTTTATTTTATTGTTTTTAATACTCAACAAGGAATTTTGTTTAAATTGTTTGATTGTAGTAGGTCATTATTGATTTTTATTTTGTATACCGTAGTTGAATTAAGCATAATTATATAAATTTATGTATTTCAAATATCAGAAAATAAACCATTCAAGCTATTTGTATTGTGTTTGTGGGGTTATGTTGATGCTTACCGGTAAATAGGTTGACAATTGAAGCAAAACGACCAATTTTGCGAAAAACAGGTCTGCCAGTTGGTGTCACAGAATTAGTCAATTCTGCTCCGATTTTGATAAGGTTGGCTTTGTTACAATGCTGAGATGTATGGCTTTCAGGAAATAAAAAGTTTCTGGAGAAAAATAAATATTTAAAAATAGCTGTTGGTCGTTATTTAAGGATAATGTAATTAAATCAATCATTAAAAAGAGCTAAATCTGACTATTGCAGGTTTTTCTTTTGGGCCTTAAATGTTATATAACAAGGGCAGAATTGTAAAAAGGCCTGGCCTAATTTCTTACCCTAATAAAGATATTATTATTATTATTATTATTATATAAATTATCAATTAAACATTTATTAACACGAAAAGACCAGAATCGACTCTTGATGCCATCTCATTGCTGAGATTTTAAATAGATTAGAACAGTTTGGGCAATTGATGATTTAATTTACAAACGGAGAAATACCAGTATGGTGGTCACTGCACACATCTTTGTGATAACTTTGCTCAAAATAAAGTATTTTGAATGAAATTTTCAATATATTCAATTTGCATTGTATCTATTTTTTTAAATGTAATGGTTAATAGCGAGAACGACCAGCTCTTTATCTATCTTACATAATTCCCCTGGCTTCAAATTTATGTCTATTGTTATTGTATTATTTAGGACATAAATAAATATATTTTGGTTCTCAGATAACACCACTTCACTTAAAAAGGCCTGGATGACCTGTTTTAATTTTTTTTTTAAAAACACAACAAAACAGTCTTACTAATTACCAGTACTGCATGTAAATATTTCATTCCTGTTACACGAAGTAACTCTGTAAAACAATTGAATTTATCTATAGGCTAATTTGTCAAGTATGCAAACAAGATAAATGTTTAATAATGACATGCATGATATTGGATACTGTAATCATATATTCATATACACAACGTGATTAGATAAATGCAGTACCTTAAAACATTTAAAAATTCATCTGTTTCAAACAAGTTATACCTAAAGATTTCAAGTGGTAGGCCTATGTTTTGTCAAGTGCAAGTGCTATGAACACAATTTTTGAAGAGTTTTGGCACTATAGAAATTGACGTTTATTATATTTATTTATTTGGTTCTTCTGAGTGGTAAAATACATATATTTATTGAAACACTAACAGTACTAGGTTGTTCTGTTCCAAACTTTTTAACAAAATATATTCTCACATGATGTAATTGACTATTTTTTTTTATATCAAATCCCCAAAGAACAGTAAATCAAAATTGGTGTGGCCAAAATTGAAATATCAGATACCAAGGATGATGTTCCTTTATCAACTCCTGTAAATATTTTAATGAACAGGATTCCTAGAGGAAATATCATTTATCTATTTTAGAACAAAAATTCCTTTTCATTGATAACTAAACAATATTCCCTTTTTTCTTTAATACCGTTATGGCGGTACAAATAGTGTTTTCTTTTTTATTAAATATAATTGTTATGTCTACTGATGCTAATTTAATTTCTCAACAAAGCCTTTTGCCTTTATGAAATTAACTAAATTAAGGACAGAGGGGCTTAAAATAAATAAATGGCCATTTTCTAAAATTATAAATTATTAGGCCTAGATTGGAAAAGAATTTTGTAGGGATATTTAGATCTTTATTAACTTAAGTATACAAAGATGAATTTATTTTGAAAATGCACATTTGAATATAAACACGATTTTTAAAACTGTTCTGATAGTGATAGTGATATACCATGCAATGATGATAAAATACAATCTAATTTTATTAATCATAGATATCCTCAATCCTAATGTAGGCCTGTAAATATTTTGGAAGGAGAAATCTTGTTACTTTTTTTCATATAAATTTTATATACATGTTCATTTCATTAATTTCATAATTTGGTACGGTACAGTAGTCAGTAGGCCTAAATGAATGAAGAAGGCATTTTTTGCCTATTTGTAACCCTTTTTCAACTCAACGTCACACTGTAGCTATTTAATCTTTTGTAATAATCTAAAAATATTTTGGAAGGAGAAAACTTGTTCTTTTTGTTCATATAAGTTTTATATAGGTGTTCATTTTATTAATTTCATAATTTTGGTGTAAATTGGTACGGTACAGTAGGCCTACGTGAATGAAGAAGGTATTTTTTGCCTATTTGTAACCCTTTTTCAACTTAACGTCACACTGTAGCTATTTGATATTTTGTAATAATCTAAAACTATTTTGAAAGGAGAAATCTTGATCTTTTTTTTCATATAATTTTTATATACGTGTTCATTTTATTAATTTTATAAACGTGAGGTTGAAAAATGTCAATTTCGCGTGTCGCTGTGCGAACGTAGTGTCGAAAGCTAGACCGGAAGTAAACAATCCCCCCGGCGCAAGAAAATGTGCGCACGAACCCGTACGCAACATTACGTAAAGGACTATGCACGAGTTGGCAATCATACGGTATTATCTATTGCTAGATTAACAGGCACTGTTCACGTATTTTAAAAAATTGTTTTTCAGGGGTCTAAATATACTTTGACCTCTCAAAAAATTTACATAGTAGGCCCTAATTCCTATTTTTTTACAACAATTATTAGGATTAGTTAAGATTCTATCCGTATAAAACCTGTACATATCCCAATATGTTGCTGGGAGAAGACAGATTGTCAACATTTAATATAATTTCATTGGCGGACACCCACCTTACCCCGCCCCCACACTCAATTTCACGGCTACGTCTCTGAGCCTAGCTGTGGTCTAAAAATTGGAAAATTCTTGTCAAGGATACTCCACCACTATTTTCGTTCTACGCGGGATAAAAATACACTTGGATAAAATGTTATTTATTGCCAAGGTGTCACGATTCCCTACTAAAGTTTAAAATCACAGAATACCCAACAACAAATTGACAAATTGTTTGTCTTTATGTAACATTTTATTACCTTTAATGACGATTTGATTGAATGACCAGCTTGTTCTCTTACTGCAAATGAAGTTGTTCTAGACAAAGCTCGCAGATCTCTCCAAACACCTTCCCACTTAAGAGAGTGAGTTCCAATAATGGATGGAAACTTTCAACAAAAAAAAAAGAGGAAACTGTTATTGAATTCAAATTTCGGAAGTTCTGCATTCACTTGCTGCCGAATAAACGAAGACACGTAATTCATTGCATACACATGACAGTGGGCCTGCTTGATTTATCCGGCGATAGGCGAGCCGGTTTGCAAACGGCGTACGCTGGTTCGTAAACGGCGTACATCGGTATCGAGAAAATCAAGTGACCCGGCTGATAAAAAATTTGGCTTGGGGTAATATTATAATATTAAATTGATTACATGGCATGTTTTAATAAAAAAAAACAGTATCCATGAAAGTATGGCTATAAGTAAGTGACCGCAAAATAAGCAGAAATTTATTATTAGTAGTATTACCCAAAAAATAATGTGAATTGCATCTCGTTGACATGTTCACCATCTTGCCGGTATTATTGCCGAACTATGGTCAGCCGATATGCCCCGGTATGGATAAATCAAGCCGGTATTATTGCCGAACTATGGTCAGCCGGTATGCCCCGGTATGGATAAATCAAGCAGGCCCAATGTTGTCTGTAATCGCTGATTATTTATACAAATTTCGAATCCTAATTAAATTCTCAGATTATACACTCCCTGAGTCCTTTTCTGTGATTTTTATCTCAGAAAGTGTTGTACGTCTACATGTAACACTCCATCAACTTTATGTACATAAAGGGCTCAATCTAATCGTGCAACCTTTGACCCTTATCGTACAGATATTCCTAATCGTCGGCTGTCGATGAGGGGAACCCTTAAATTTTTGTCCTGTATACGCTCCATGAGTGTTTTTTCAGGGAATCCAGTATTTTCTAGTAAGATTGGATATCTCTATTTTCATATATACCAAAATTGCCATACTTTTATTGAGAATAACCACTCAATAAATATTTTTCTTGGAACCTATCTTTAAATTTTATAATAAATACAATCAAACTTACTGTTAAATCAAAGAGGATACCACGATCTAATTCTTTATAACCAGACCAAGGGTATTCTCCATGATATTGATACAGACCACACCCAAATCTAGAAAATAAAGCGTTTTACATTAATTTAACCCTGACAGATTTTAAAATGTAAAAGTGTCTGGTGTGTTCCGTGACGAAAAGTTTCAGGCAGCACCAACATGCAATAATTTATTGAATTGAATGACCGTCTGGTTATTCCGGTCTGCACCAGTACTAGTAGCCTCCTACATGGGATATGTTTAGCCTTGTTCATGGAGTCGATTCATACAAGAGAAGCTTGCAAGTATTTATCTTAAATTTTCACAGTTAAGATAACAACATCCATGTTTATTTATATTGACCAAAAAGTTGTCTTTGCGAGGTCGAAGACAGTGGATAACATTGAGTTAAAGACTTGGCTCTTTTTAAACTAATGGTAAAGTAGAGAGAGAAATGTGGTAAAACATCCACTTAACACAAATTCATTCATTTGGGACTAACATAATATAACTATTTCAATAACTTCCTTGAACACTAAATTCTTTAGCAGTACGAGAAAACAGCTGAACTGTGAATAAAACCAAACTATGTGCTTCTAAAAGGCAGGCAACTAAACTGTGACACTTAAATAGATGACACAGCTTTTGATCTAATGCATACAAGTCAGACCTCTCAGCCATCCAAGCCTTTATCAAAGATTGTCTCCAACAGCAGGTTTTCAATCACCTAATGTTCAGGAACAAATAATACTTACAATACATCAGGATTGGCATTTATTGGTTTTGTAAAACTAACATTATAACCACGAACTTGTTTGGTACCATGAGTGTAATCAGCTTGGAGTCTTTCGCCACGTCCATATATATTAGGAAATTTAATTCCAAATAACTGGAATATCGTAATAAATTATTAAAATAATATAATGTTTAAAATATATGAATGAAGCTGTATAGACACAATATAAAAACCAATGTTCCTAATATAGTAATATTATTATCGTATATTTCAAGTAGAGATTAAATAACATCTAAATTTGCACCTTGTGCTCTCTATAGTAGGACGGACATCCGTTGAGAATTGTTAGAAATCACTGCATAGGAAACCTATAACAAGATTTGTTTTCCAATTTGAACATAAATTGGTACGTTAGTTACATCAAGCATGCAGAAAATTTACCCAATCAAATCTCTGCCTTTTTCATATAGTTTTCTAATGGAGTGGAGTTACTTGATTTGAATATATGTAAATCTCAATAAGTACCCCTCAGTCTAATAAGAAATGATGTAGACCAGCAGTTGGTTGCCAGACAAGATATGCCCACATTTGGCAAGAGATGGATAAAGAACAAGCTAAAACTAAAACCAAAAGTGATTTGTTGTACAGGGGCCATACTCCAGGAAGTTATGGTCTAAAAGGCACAAATATCAAAAGGCACTTAAATCTTTAGGATATAAAGATATATTTTAAGTTTCATCATCAAAATCGGATAAAAATTGTGACCTCTAGTGGGCACACAGCCATCATATTAAACATGCATTATTCAAGAGCTAAATCTGCCTAGTGCAGGTCTTTTTTTGGGCATGAAATGTTTTCTAAAGTATTAATTAGACATTAATTAACTGATCCAGGCCTTAATCAACTTTGGATGGCATCAGATTGCTCCGATACTAAACAGATTTTAACGTTTCAGCGGTTAATCAAATATGGCGCACCTTAACGCTTCGAGTTGTAGCTTTGATCAACCAGGTCCGTGGTTGAAATTATTGCACAGGTCGGTCAAATCTTTAAATGCCTATATCTTCGCTTGCAATAGAGTAATTTGAATAAAATTTTCAAATTTTTCATTTTACATCATCTACTTTCGAACTAGTATAGCAAGAATGGCTAGTTCTTATCTATATCTTGAATAATGTAACTTTAAATACTTTTACACAATTTGCGTACAAAGTGTGGCCATTTTGTCCAGCAGTTTAATTTCGATTTTTGCGAAAATAAGAATTCAACCTTCATTATTGTTGAATGGTGCAATTTTGCAAATAATCAGGGGTAATAATCCAGGAAGTGACGTTCGTAACCAAGATCTTTGTGATATAAACATAAATTTGAAGTTCATCAAAATCAGATACAAATTGTGGCCCCTAGAGGGTCCACAACATTGAAATTTGAACTCAACCACCATTAGTGTGTAACAGTGATATATTCACACATTGTTTTTTTTTTAAATTGAAAAAAAATTATGACCTCTACGGGGACCACAGACTAAAATGCAATTATTTCGGATGTATTAAGGGTCATACATTAGGCCGGAGTTACGATCTGATATGCACAAATATTGAAAGGTACCGGTACAAAGAACTTTGGGTTATAATTATGAATTTCAAGTTTCATCAAAATTGGGTGAAAATTGAGACCTCTAGAGTGTCTACATACATGCTAAAAAAGTAATTTTTTATACAATCAGGGGCCATAATCCGTTAAGTGATGGTCTGATACATCCCAATATCGAATGGAACAAAGATTTTGAGGAGAAAGACATATATTTTAAGTTTCGTCAAAATCAGATAAAAATTGCCACCAGTACAGTGTCAACAAGAAATTGTGGACGGATGGACGGACAGGGGGTGACAACACAATACGTCCACATGAAAAATAAACAAAACCAAAAACTTGGTTGAATTTCATGAGAAGAAGTAAAAAAAAACGATTTGACTGATGCAAATATGTCCTCTGATTATCAAAACCTTTTTTCAATTGGTAATTTAATACTTTGTAGGTCCCTTTATTCCTCGTAACTGTCACCCATATTCTACCCCTATTTAATACATACGTCATACACCCCATTAATCTCTAGTATTGTACCAGAAGGTGGGTGTTGTGACAAGATTATGTTATTTAAATGGAGACAGTCTTAATTCTGAGCTTAAATTATTTATAGAATGTTAGTGTATAAAACACAGCATGTTACCAGTCTATTATGATCAAGATTAGAAACACTTCATGCTGTTTTAATTAACACACAGAGACAAATTATGGCTGTATGGTGTTAAAAAACATATTTCATCATTCGACTGATTATTCCTATTCCAGGATAATGATAATGCTTAAATACAAAGATAAATGACAAATCATACTTTTAAATCTCAGTAGGCAATTATGATGAAATAAAGAACTGTTTAATAGAATCTAGTTAGTCATTGAACTGGATATACAAGACACAATTGTGTGGAATACATTTACTGATTATTTCTGTGGTACAATGTATATCTCTTGTTTGATAAAAACTAGAGAATCCTAGTCAGAAATTAAAGATGAAATATGTAAGCTTTCAATACAGCTTAGGTCATTCTTGTTATTAATAGTTGAAAAATAGTTGAATCAGTGGTAGCCAGGCAAGATACTTCCACATTTTGCATTAAATCAGGGGCCATAATCTAGGAAGTTACAAACCAACAAGCAAGAAGGAACTCAATTCTATGGGATATAAATACATATTTTAAGTTTCAGTGAAATCGGATACAAAATGTGACCTCTACAGGGTCCACAACCTATTTGCATATGGGAGTGGCCATTTTGTCGGGCAGTTTCAGTCCGATATGAACTTTGAACTTTAAAACCGCTATTACGATGTAACAGTGTCCGATTTAAATGTTTTTAATACTCTAGAAGAACAACACGTTGAAAATACGATTTTCCATACATTCAAGGGCCATAATCAAGGAAATTACTATCCAATTTGCGCAAATATTCAAGCCTGGACACAACTCAAGAATTTGTGCCTGACATGACACAGGTAGTGACTGACAAACATATCACTGTTGTGTTTCCAAGAAACTAAAAGATAGTAAGCTGGCACTGCCAGGCAGGATACGCCCAAATTTTCGAGAGATGGATAGAGAACAAGCAATACGGAAAATGATTTTTCCTACAATCAAAGGCCATAATTTATTGAGTTACCATTTGATATGCGAAAATATCGAAAGGAATCAAAATATTTAGGTTATAAACATGCATTTCAAGTTTCATCAAAATCGAATTAAAGTTGCGACCTCTACAGGGTCCATAACTTTGATATACCATATTTTTACACTATTCGTGTACAAACGTCGGCCATTTTGTCTGGCAATTATAGTCCGATTTTGTAGTAATTTGAACTCAACCTTCCGTAGGTAATAGAGTCAAACGTTTTTTTAAATCGGATAATAATTGTGACCTCCAGAGGGACCATAGGGCCCTTTTCGGACAATCAGGGGCCATAATTCAGGAAGTTATGATCCGATATGTGCAAATAACGAAAAGAACCAAGATCTTTGTGTTATAACCATGCATTTCAAGTTTCATAAAAAATGAATTAAAATTGTGATCATGATATACCATTTTTTAACAGTATTCGCATGCAAATGGCGGCCATTTTTTCTGTCAATTTTAGTTCGATTTTCTCGAAATTCGAACTCAAACCTTCCATAGTAAGAGTGATATAATTAAACGTTTTTTTAAATCGGAAAATAATTGTGACCTCCAGAGGGACCACAAGCTAAAAGATAGTAAGCTAGCACTGCCAGGCAGGATACGCCCACATTTTCGAGAGATGGATAGAGAACAACCAAAACCGAAAGTGATTTTTCCTACAATCAAAGGCAATAATTCATTAAATTACAATTTGATATGCGTAAATATCGCAAAGAATCAAGATCTTTAGGTTATAAACATGCATTTCAAGTTTCATCAAAATCGAATTAAAATTGTGACCTATACAAACGGCGGCCATTTTGTCTGGCAATTATGGTCCAATTTCCCTGAAATTCAAACTCAACCTTCCGTATGGTGTAACGGTGATAGAGTCAAGCGGTTTTTTAAATCGGATAATAATCATGACCTCCAGAGGGACCATAGGCGATTTTTCGGACAATCAGGGGCCATAATTCAGGAAGTTATGTGCAAATAACGAAAGGAACCAAGATCTTTGGGTAATAACCATGCATTTCAAGTTTTCATCAAAATTGAATCAAAATTGTGACCTATACTGGGTCCACAACCTTGATATACCATTTTATAACAGTATTCGCGTACACGTGGCAGCCATATTGTATGGCAATTTTGTATGGCAATTTTGTTCCGAATTTTTCCGAAATTCTAACTCAACCATCCTTAGGGTGTAACGTTGATATTATCATACGATTTTTTAAATCGGATAATAATTGTGACCTCCAGAGGGACCACAAGCTAAACAAAGACGATTTTGCGTATAATCAGGGGCCATAATTCAGGAAGTTACGATCCGATATGTGCAAATAACGAAAGGAACCATGATCTCTGGGTTATAACCATGCATTTCAAGTTTCATCAAAATAGAATTAAAATTGCGACCTCTACAGGGTCAACAACCTTGATATATCATTTTTTAACAGTATTCGCGTACAAATGGCGGCCACTTTGTATGGCAATTTTGGTCCAATTTTTCGAAATTTCGAACTCAACCTTCCTTAGGACGTAACGGTGATAAAATCAAACGATTTTTTTCATCAGACCACAAGCTAAACATGCATTTCAAGTTTTCATCAAAATTGAATCAAAATCGTGACCTATACTGGGTCCACAACCTTGATATACCATTTTATAACAGTATTCGCGTACACGTGGCGGCCATTTTGTATGGCAATTTTGTATGGCAATTTTGTTCCGAATTTTTCCGAAATTCTAACTCAACCTTCCTTAGGGTGTAACGTTGATATAATCAAACGATTTTTTGAATCGGATAATAATTGTGACCTCCAGAAGGACCACAAGCTAAACAAAGACGATTTTGCGTATAATCAGGGGCCATAATTCAGAAAGTTACGATCCGATATGCGCAAATATCGAAAGGAACCAAGATCTTTGGGTTATAACCATGCATTTCAATTTTTATTAAAATCGAATTAAAATTGTGACCTCGACCAGGTCCACAACCTTGATATACCATTTTTTAACAGTATTCGCGTATGAATGGCGGCCATTTTGTATGGCAATTTTGGTCCAATTTTTCCGAAATTCGAACTCAACCTTCTTTAGGGTGTAACGGTGATACAATGAAATGATTTTGTAAATCGGATAATTATTGTAACCTCCAGAGGGACCACAAACTAAAACAAGGCGATTTTGCGTATAATCAGGGGCAATAATTCAGGAAGTTATGATCCGATATGTGCAAATATCGAAAGTAACCAAGATCTTTGGGTTATAACCATGCATTTCCAGTTTCATCAAATTCGAATTAAAATTGTGACATCTACAGGGTCCCCAACCTTGATATACCATTTTTTAACAGTATTCGCGTACGAACGGCGGCCATTTTGTACGTTATTTTTGGTCTGATATTTCCGAAATTTGAACTCAACCTTCCTTAAGGTGTAACGGTGACATAATCGTTTTTTTAAATCGGATAATAATTGTGACCTCCAGAGGTACCACGAGCTAAAATAGGTGATTTCTCGGCCAATCAGGGGCCATAATTCAGGAAATTACGTTCCGATAAGCACAAATATCGAAAGGAACCAAGATCTTTGGGTTATAAACATGCATGTCAAGTTTCATCAAAATCGGTTCAAAATTGTGACCTCTATAGGGTCCACAAGCTAAAAACGTGATTTTTCGTACAATCAGGGGCCATAACCCATGAAGTTTTGATCCGATACATACCAATATCGAAAGCAGCCGAGATCTTTTGGGTCCGTATTCAAAGGGTTTCTAAAAGTTACTAAAAAATACTTAATTTTTCAACTTAACCAAGTGTCTTTCCTTAAATCGATATTCAAAGGCTCTATTTTGCTTGGCTATGTGAAAACTTAACTCCACACTTAAATTATGGAAAACTCACATTCGCCAAAAAGCAAGAATTTTCAATTTATGGACTACCCTCCACTGCCAAAAATCAAGAATTTCTAACATTGCAAGCAAGTTATGCCCCCTTAAGAGCATCAACTATACTCTATTAAATTCTTAGTTTATATTACTATGAAAATGTTTGTCGAAACATTATACATGTATTGTAACGTTTGAAAATAGTATGATTGTAATTTGGATAAATTATGGTATTGTGCATCCTTGGCTGTTTTCATAGATTTTTTCCCCCTAAAATTCCATCTCAAATACATTACAACAAATAGTGGCAGTATAATGATAGATATTGTAAACTTTAATTTTTTAACACTGTATCACGAATAGAAAAAAACATATTATTAGCAATACACAATGGCCTTTGCCTTCTAATTTAGACTGGCCAAATCATACAGTGTTTTTTTTTTATAAATCTATCATTTGCGAAATTTATAGATATTTTGTAAGTACCTACATTTTAGATTTTCAAAGGCCTGGCACGGACGGTACGTACGAAAGATATAGTTGCATTATATTTTAACTGAATAAATATTATCGATTATGTATATGGGAATGAGATGTAAAAAAATAAAACATGCCTTGCTTCTAGCGGTAGTATAAATAATTTAAAAAATGTATAAAGATCTTTAAATTTAACTTTATTATATGACAATTGCGGAAACATGATGAAGCATGTATACAAACATGATAGATGATCGGAAAAAGATATACTATCTCGGTGGTAATAACCTTTTGGTCTATTATGGCACCACAACATCAAAGCTGCCGACGAAAAAGGTAATATGAGGCCAGCTACGCTCGGCGACATTGTCTTTGTTTCAATCTGAATCCCCTAACATTTAACATCGCCACTACGGGACTGCTACTACAGCGTTAAAAGAAGTAATTATAATCTCACTTAACTTTAAGGTACCTCCCGTAGGTCACTTAAAGTTAAGTGGATATTTCTCACTTAAACTGGCCTTTGAATGCCACTTAAAGACTTACACTTAAAAGTTGAGGCAGCTTAACTTTAAGGGAAAATTTGATACTTAACAGTGCCTTTGAATACCACTTGCCCTTAACTTACAGGAAGTTACGTATATTTAAGTGAAAGCTAGTAGTTAAGTGACTATCTTTGACTTAAGATATCCTTTGAATACGGACCCTGTAGAGAGTCCACAAACAATTGACAGACGGACAGGGGCGACGACATAATACGTCCACATGAAAATGTGGGCGTATAAAAAGATAGTAAGCTGGCACTGCCAGGCAGGATACGCCCACATTTTCTAGAGATGGATAGAGAACAAGCAATACCAAAACTGACTTTTCCTACAATCAAAGGCCATCTCCATAATACATTAAGTTACAATTTGATATGCGCAAATATCGAAAAACCAGCGGCTGCCAGGCAGGATACGCCCACATACAAGAGTTGGATAGAGAACAAGCTAAAAAGAAAGTGATTTTTTCTACAATCAAGGACAATAACTCATGAAGTTACAAATCGATATGCGCATATATCGAATGGAACCAAGATCTTTGAATGGGTTATGAACATGCATTTCAAGGTACTTCAAAATCGGATTAAAATTATGACCTCTACAGGGTTCACAACCTTGATAAACCATATTTTTACACAATATTCGCATACAAGTGGCGGCCATTTTGTCCGGCAGTTGTGGTCCGATTTCACAAAATTCAAACTCAACCTTCATTACAATGTAACGATGATATAATCAAATGTTTTTTAAATCGGATAATAATTGTGATCGCAAGAGGGACCGCAAGCTAAAAATGGTGATTTTTTCGTAAAATCAGGGGTCATACTTCAGGAAGTTATGATCCGATGTGTGCAAATATTGAAAGGAGCCAAGATCTTTGGGTTATAAACATTCATTTGAACTTTCATCAAAATCGTTTCAAACTTGTGACATCTACAGTGTTCACAAGCTAAACGAGAGATTGATAGAGAACAAGGTAAACCGAAAGTGATTTTCCTACAATCAAAGGCTATAATTCATTAAATTACAATTTGATATGTGCAAATATCGAAAAGAATCAAGATCTTCAGGTTATAAACATGCATTTCAAGTTTTTCAACAAAATCGAATCAAAATTGTGACCTACACTGGGTCCACAAATTGATATACCATATTTTAACACTATTAGCTTACAAACGGTGGCCATTTTGTCTGGCAATTATGGTCCGATTTCCCTGAAATTCAAACAACCTTCCGTTTGGTGTAACGGTGATAGAGTCAAGCATTTTTTTAAATCGGATAATAATCGTGGCCTCCAGAGGGACCATAGGCGATTTTTTGGACAATCAGGGGCCATAATTCAGGAAGTTACAATCCGATATGCGCAAATATCGAAAGGAACCAAGATCTTTGGGTTATAACCATGCATTTCAAGTTTCATTAAAATCGCATTAAAATTGTGACCTCTACATGGTCCACAACCTTGATATACCATTTTTTAACCGTATTCACGTACGAATTGTGGCCATTTTGTATGTCAATTTTGGTCCAATTTTTCCGAAATTCGAACTCAACCTTCCTTAGGGTGTAACGGTGATATAATCAAACGATTTTTTAAATCGGATAATTATTGTTACCTCCAGAGGGACCACAAGCTAACCCAAGGTGATTTTGCGTATAATCAGGGGCCATAATTCAGGAAGTTACGATCCGATATGCGCAAATATTGAAAGGAATCAAGATCTTTGGGTTATAACCATGCATTTCAAGTTTCATCAAAATCGAATTAAAATTGTGATCTCTACAGGGTCCACAACCTTGATATACCATTTTTTAACAGTATTCGCGTACGAACGGCGGCCATATTGTATGGTAATTTTGGTACGATTTTTCCGAAATTTGAACTCAACCCTCCTTAGTGTGAAACGGTGATATAATCGAACGGTTTTACAAATCAGATAATAATTTTGACCTCCAGAGGTACCTCGAGCTAAAATAGGTGATTTTTCGGACAATCAGGGGCCATAATTCAAGAAATTACGTTTCGATAAGTGCAAATATCGAAAGGAACCAAGATCTTTGGGTTATAAACATGCATGTCAAGTTTCATTTAAATCGGTTCAAAATTGTGACCTCTATAGGGTCCACAAGCTAAAAATGTGATTTTTCGTACAATCAGGGGCCATAATCCATGAAGTTTTGATCCGATATATGCCAATATCGAAAGCAGCTGAGATCTATTGGGGATAAACCTATATTTTAAGTTTCGTTAAAATCCGACAAGAATTGTGACCTGTAGAGAGTCCACAAACAATTGTGGACGAACGGACAGACGGACAGGGGCGACGACATAATACGTCCACATGAAAATGTGGGCGTATAAAAACAAGATCTTTAGGTTGTAAACATGGATTTCTAGTTTCATCAAAATCAAATTAAAATTGTGACCACAACTTTAATATACCATATTTTTACACTACCCGGTATTTGCGTACAAACGGCGACAATTTTGTCTAGCAATTATGATCCCATTTTCTAGAAATTCGAACTCAACCTTCCGTAGGGTGTAACAGTGATAGAGTCAAACGTTTTTTTAAATCCGATAATAATCGTGACCTCCAGAGGGACCATGGGGAAATTTTCCGGAAAAACAGGGGCCATATTTCAGGATGTTATGACCTGATATGCGCAAATAACGAAAGGAACCAAGATCTTTGGGTTATAACCATGCATTTCAAGTTTCATTAAAATCGAATCAAAATTGTGACCTATACAGGGTCCACAACCATAATATAATAATAATAATAATAATAATCCTATATTTATATAGCGCGATAATACTAAAACTAAAGTTTCTATTGCGCTTTTCAAGTTTTCTCAATTGAACTACGGAAACGCTTCTGTAAACAGGAACGTCTTTAGCTGAGATTTAAATGCATCTAAGGACTTAATGGTTCTAATGTTGTAAGGCAGCGAATTCCATAAAAGAGGAGCAGAGAACGAGAAAGATCTTTTTGCTATTTCAAGATTCACTGATGGTTGATACAGAAATTGTTTATCTGTGGATCTTAGGGTTCTTGTGGATTTATATGGGGTAATCAGATCTTTGATATATTTTGGTGATTATATACCATTTTTTAACAGTATTCGCGTAAAACGGCGGCCATTTTGTATGGTAATTTTGTTCCGTTTTCCCGAAATTTGAACTCAACCTTCAGTAGGGATTAACTGTGATTTTTAACAGTATTCACGTACAATTGGCGGCCATTTTGTATGACAATTTTGGTCTGATTTTCCCGAAATTTTGAACTCAATCTTCCTTTGGGTGTAACAGTGATATAATCAAACAGTTTTTCAAATCGGATAATGATTGTTACCTCTAGAGGGACCACAAGCTAAAATAGGTGATATTTCGGACAATTAGGGGCCATAATTCAGGAAATTACGGTCCGATAGGTGCAAATATCGAAAGGAACGAAGATCTTTGGGTTATAAACATGCATGTCAAGTTTCATCAAAATCGGTTCAACATTGTGACCTCTTTAGGGTCCACAAGCTAAAAACGTGATTTTTCATACAATCAGGGGCCATAATCCATGAAGTTTCGATCCGATACATGCCAATATCAAAAGCAGCCAAGATATTTTGGAGATAAACCTATATTCGAAGTTTCGTCAAAATCGGACAAGAATTGTTACCTGTAGAGAGTCCACAAACAAGGGGCGAAGACATAATACGTCCACATAAAAATGTGGGCGTATAATTTGGAGTAGGCCTTCTGAGTTTATCATCCTCAAACTTTTAGAAGAAAGATGTTATTTTTGGCATAGTGCTAGCCTACAAATTTGGACTAGATGACGTGTTTTTATGTAAATATAGTAAATACCAAGGCCGGAGACTTGCGCGGGATTTATCGTCCGCTCGAAGCCGGGGAAATCTTTAAGTCTGGAATAAGCTGACCTATTTTTGTCGCACAGATAGCACAGAGTAAAATAAAAGAATAACTGTCTGATGTGATCAAGACTTTGATTTTCCGGATATTACAATCTAAAACATCATGGAAGTGGCTACTCAGTTAAAACATCAGTTACGATTCTACATTTCTTTTAAAAATATTGGGACGGACAAATTGACAGGAACAATAAAATTTTGTCTGACATGGCGTAAAATTGGGACGGACAACATCCGTGTCCGGGCGCTAGTGTCCAGGCTTGCAAATATTGACAAGGGTGTTCGTTTTGTTGGCCATTTTGGTCAGATTTTCACGAAAATCGAACTCAAAACATCAGGGTGTAACTGTGATATTTAATCGTTTTTTACAATCGGATAGAAATTTTGACCTCGAGATTTTTTCGCACAATGAGGGGCCATAATCAGGAAATTACAGTCAAATATGCGCGAATATGTAAAGGAACCAAGATCTTTGAGATATAAACATATATTTTAAGTTTCATCAAAATCAGATAAAATTTGTGGTGCAAACAAATCTTTCAAAGATAGACTGGTACTGCCAGGCAGGATATGGCCACATTTTCAAGAGATGAATAGAGAACAAGCAATACCGAAAGTGATTTTTCCTAAAATCAAAGGCCATAATTCATTAAGTTACAATTTGATATGCGCAAATATCAAGTTTCATCAAAATAAAATTAAATTTGTGACCTCTACAAGGTCCACAACTTTGATATACCATATTTTTTCACTATTCGCGTACAAACGGCGTCCATTTAGTCTGACAATTGGATAAGAAGTGTGATCTGTAGAGAGTCCACAACCTTGATATACCATATTTTTACACTATTCGCGTACAAACGACGGCCATTTTCATGAAATCAAACTCAACCTTCCTTACAGATGGTTTATCAAATGGGAGGGACCGGACCATAATTCGAATTAAAATTGTGATCTCTACAGGGTCCACAACCTTGATATACCATTTTTTAACAGTATTCGCGTACGAACGGCGGCCATTTTGTACGGTAATTTTGGTCCGATATTTCCGAAATTTGAACTCAACCTTCCTTAAGGTGTAACGGTGACATAATCGTTTTTCTACATCGGATAATAATTGTGACCTCCAGAGGTACCACGAGCTAAAATAGGTGATTTCTTGGCCAATCAGGGGCCATAATTCAGGAAATTACGTTCCGATAGGCACAAATATCGAAAGGAACCAAGATCTTTGGGTTATAAACATGCTCGTTAAGTTTCATCAAAATCGTTTCAAAATTGTGACCTCTATAAGGTCCACAAGCTAAAAACTTTATTTTTCGTACAATCAGGGGCCATTATCCATGAAGTTTCGATCCGATACAGGCCAATATCGAAAGCAGCCGAGATCCTTTGGAGATAAACCTATATTTCAAGTTTCGTCAAAATCAGATAAGAACTATGACCTGTAGAGAGTCTACAAACAATTGTGGACGGACAGGGGCGACGGCATCATACATCCACATGAAAATGTAGGCGTATAAAAACTCATAGATCTTTAATTTAATCACAGGTGATGTTATATATTTTAGCAAGTGCAAAAAACATGTTTAATTAGAAGAAGGTGAAAGAATACTACATACCAAACTAGCATCATTATTGCCAATCAAAGTGTTAATTCCACCAGTAACTGGTCGAGACTCTCTAACTTCAAATAAAACTTCATAGCCATTTGGTGAAGATCCTTTGCCTGTAAACAAAAATGTGTTAAATGTGAAAAAATATATTAACTACATAAACATACTCTAAGACAAGAAATTAATAGGAAATAATCATTTCAATGGCATTTTGTAATTGAACTGGAAATACACTGGACACAATTATTCTATAGACTACATTTACTGTTTATTTCATTATCAAGAAATGATACAATTACAGCAAAAATGATGCATACAACATTATATACCTTGTTGTTTATGTGATTATAATGTTTTACCCGTTTTTTGTATAATTGTGTCTTTGCTAATCCTTGTTGAAACATCAGTCAGTAATAAACAGTAATTGTACTCAAGAATAAATGCATTCTGAAGAGTTGAAATAAATTTGTATTAAAATTAATGCAATCTGAATGGAGCATAAATAAATGTGTAATGGAATTAATAACAATATGAAACGAGTTGAAAAAAGTGTGTACTGGTATTTGATTAATGCAACCTGGAGTTGAAATAAATTTGTATTAAAATTAATGTAAACTGCCCTACATCAATATTGTCTAAAATTTAGCGGAATATTCAATAATAGTTGCCAGACCATAGTCTAGGAGATGTCATCTATTGCAGACAAATATTTAATATATCAGTTTCTCAAATTTGTATTTGTTCAGTAGAAATAATTTTAATTTGCTTATGGGCGATGGATAAATCTTAGATTGAGCCAAAAAATGTTGGCATACAGGAAATAGAGAAGAACTCACCTCTACAGGTATCAATAAGAATATTTATATGTTTAAAAAGTTGAAGACGTTCTAGCTTTAGTTTCACTTCTTGACTTAATTTCACCATCTAAATACAAAGAATATTGAATTATCAAAATACAAATGTGTTAGAAAAAAAGAAATCAATGCAAGTAGAGCACAATTAAAGCTTCAATTTGTAATCCATGTTGTGGAGACAATGAGAACAGTACTGCAATTATTCCTCAAATCATTGCACTCATTTAAAACAGTGAAATCCTGCTATTAAGACCAGTTGAAGGCTGATATAAAATGATCTTCATAATGGAGCGGTCCTAATATTGAGTTTGAATCCCAGGAAATATACTGTATCTGATATGTCATAAGACAATTTACTCAATGTAATGTCCAGTTGTATGTCATAATAAAGGTTTTATGTAATATGCTATTTATTATGCTAATATATAAACTGATTTACATTCAATAGTTTCTGTTTTTACTCCAATTTCAAATCAGTTATGTTCGGCGAATAAGCCAGCTATTTCAATCAAGTGCACATTTCTAGCGTCTTAGTTATTCCAGTCTACATAACTCCGTTTGGTTTGATGCAATGTAGCCTCGTCCCTCGTAGAAGCATGAATTTTATATGTCAATTTAAGTCAACATTGATGTGATCTTACAGGCGCGGATCCAGAGGGGGGGGGTCCAGGGGGTCCGAACCCCCTCCCCCCAATCTTCAATAGAAGGCTTGATCTCGCCTTAACTACATACAGCTTATCAAGCCCTTCACTCAACACTCTACATTTTTCGGCACTAAATTTGGTTGGGTACCGGCCCCAACCGTGATCCAATCAGATTCCTTCGTTAAATGAGTTACTAAAAATAAGACTACTTTCAATTTATTTTATTTATCTTTCCTTAAAAAAATTGTTACGATTATCAAGTCTCGCGCTTCTAAATAAAATGTCTATGTGACAATCGAGATGCAAAGGTCAAGGTTTGATTAATGTCAAGGTCCTAAAACTGCTTCAATTGCCTTTTTTTGGTTTTCTGTGAGTTTCTCAATTGAAAAAAAACTTTAAACGGCTGTAAACTTGTCTCGTTCTTTTGTGGAGGCTGCCATATTTGTTTACTACAGTCACGTGCTACAATGTGAGTGTGTTATGTGCCATGACCTCTGATTGGACAATGATTTGAATGCTTATTAGTCACGTGTAAACACATCCAGCGTAAATGTTTAGGAATAGCCAAGTGTTGAAGCAGGGGTTAGATGTTGTTAAACTCGCGGCCGTTGCTTCAGGAAGATGCTCCCCCCCCCCCCTGCTCAGGCATGAAATTTTGAAACTTAAATTTAAAAGCCTGAATCTGACCCACAAATTGCGAGGTTTGTATACATTGAGTTGAGCAGGATGAATTTACCTTCCAGAAATACGTCAGAATGCACCAAATTGAATCTAATTTGCCAAATTTTTTTGAGGGAGGGCCCTCAACTCCCTGTTAATTGGTTGAGCGCCTTAGGCGCTGGCCGCGGTGCAATTAGTTAAGCAATTATCAAACCTAGACCCCCCCTACAAAAAATCCTGGATCCGCACCTGTCTTACCAGGAAAAGATGGGCTTCTGATATCGAGTATTTAAGACAAAATAAACATTTTACCATTGGTACACAAATCATCTACAAAATGCATTTCAGCACCATTTGGAACAAGGGACTCAAGGAATGAGGCTAAACATATTCCACAAGGCATTCAATAAAACTATCGGGGTAGACTGGAATGACCAGATGCTAGAGATTGCCATTCGTTTAAGACTTCTCATGTATTTCAATAAACAGAAACAATTGAATGTAAATCAATATATAGGCATTATAACATTGCAACCGATTTCTAGGTCCAATATATTAGCAATTTAGCTCCTTTAAAGTGACCTAATACTAATTTTACTAACGCTGTAACGTCACCACAATAAATATTGTGGCTCTAATTCAAAAGTGCAAGACTCTTTGTTTTATGTATTTCAACATTTAAAAAACAATGTAAAAAGTTTCTTTCAATATATAATGTGCTGGAAATATTGACAAAATCAAATAATTTGGTCAGAACACTGTAAAGTATTTTATAAATACAATTTTTAGTCAGAATGTGAAATGAAATGAAATTCTAGGGGGTTGACATGTCCTCTGTTAATAATAGAATAAGTGCCATACATGACTACATGTGTGAATTAAAGTTGTGTTATGATATTCAATTACGGATATTTTAGAATCTTAATTCACATTCCTCAACGTCTTTATTGTAAATTTAAAGCATTGGATTTGAGTACATGTCTTACTGGTGATTGGAAAAAAAGTATCAGGAAAAAAAGTATCGGAAAAAAAGTATCAGTTTTTGCTAGGAAAAAAAGTATCAGGAAAAAAGAAACAGTTTTCAAGTTGTTTTTATTAAACAACTTTAACAAAGTATGATATGGTATACAAGCACTATGCATTTTGACACAATGTCACCTTTGGAGGTGTTGGACAAGTTAAAGACATTTTTTCCCTTCTTTTTGTTTAATCGGATATTCTGTCCGATTCCTGTCAGAAGGTCTGGGATGGAAGTGTTGCCTTCTGTGTACTGGGTACACAGTGCCTTCAGTCTGCGTTGGAGGGCCTCCATGTTTTTCTTCCTTCTTGTTCTTGGCATAACCCCATAGACGGCCTGCTGTGTCATGGTTTTGGTCATGCTTTGGTCTTTTTGAAACCAGCTTATGGTCTTCCACACTTATGGATGTTTATGGCCAACTACGTTTAAGAATTTATTGTTCCATCCTTCACAGGCGTTGTTTGTCGGGGATGCCCCCTGCAGTTTTTCTTGATGAACATTCCACGTAGCTGGTGGGTAGGAGGGTGGTGTCAGTCTGAGGCGGAGTGGGACTAGTTTCAATAGTAGTATTATAGTATTATGTATTTATATCTGTTATTACAGATAACAAGTTTACTCTATTGTGCTTTTTTAGTCTGGCAGTTTCAGTCAGATTTTTACGAAATTCAAACTCAGCCTTCATTGATGTGTAACGATGATATATATATATTCTAAAGAACCTAAGTATGTTTTTTTATTATTGTATTGTTTCGCCAGTTAACCTTAATGTAAATTGTGTCAATAGGCCATACATAGTACATTTAGTAGCCGATGAGATTTAAAGATTGGTCCATCTAAAACACAGACGTTTTAGCAGTTATAATAGCTTTCTGAAATTTATTTGTTACGTTCTTTTGTGTACTGTTGACGTCACGCCAATCAACCGTTGCCATGCCTCGTATATTCAAACTTCATTTGTATTATTCTTCTGATGAGTGTGGAGTTCCACATGAAACTTTAAGTAAAGAACTTACAGATTTCATATTTTTAATTATTTATATATATATATATATATATATACTGTAAGTAAACATTTTTTGACTTCTAGTGGGTCCACATGCTAAAACTGTGATTTTCTTAACAATCAGGGGACATAATCAAGGAAGTTACGTTCATTTATCTGCGATTTTCCAAAGGAACCAAGATCTTTGTCATTTAAAACATAAATTTATAGTTTCATAAAAATCGGATCAAAAATCTAAGGCAGCCTTTCTCAACCTGGGGTGAATTCTGCCTAGAGTGGTTTTTCTTACAATCAGGTGCCATAATCCATAAAATTATGGTTTGATACATGCCAATATCTAAAGGAACTGAAACCTATATTTCAAGTTTTGTTAAAATCAAATAAAAAATGTGATCTGTAGAGTGTGCACAAACAAATTGCGGACAGACGTCCGGTCGGAGGGACAGGGAAGGTGGCATAATACGTCCATACTGAACTTTAACTCACATCTTCAAAAGTTTTTGCTTCAAATATGGGTTGAACTTCTTTAACAATAAGATCATCTTTTGTTCGTCCAAGACCATCCACTACAACACGCTGAACTTTTGCCTGAAAAACAATAATTAATACAGTTCAAACATTTTTTCCATTGGAATTGAGAGATTATGTTTCCATTTAATTCCACTATTCCATTCACGACCTATGACTCATCCTTTGGCTTCATTGTCTTTATGTAATTCCGTGCTGGAGTGCTTCCACAAACCCCACTGGCATTCGTTTATTATTGTATTTGTTGTTAATCTATATCTTTTCCTTTGCTAGATATCATTGTTTGACCAACTGAGCACTGTATAATGTGTGGGTCTACCATTTACTTTATAAAATAATGACTTGTCGCCTTTGACAAAATACAATTGTTTCGCTTTGTCGTGGCACGACTTGTCACCTTTACAACCCGACAGTCAACAAAAGTCGAGAATGTAGAAATAGTAGAATGGCCACTCAAAGCCAATATACAAAAATGAATAAATGTTAGCAAATAATTACAAGGATATTTTTGGTACCGTAATGATGTACCTTTACTCACAGAAAGATTTTGAAGATCAAACGTCTTCTTTGATTCTTCCATCACACTGCCATCAGGCTCCTATATGGTAAAATGTTATAAGCATAATATTTTACTCAACGTTATTCGGTGAATATTTGGTATTATTATCAAATATGACATAGTAGGAGATTGTGCGAGCAGAAACAAAAGCATTTTCTAATAAAATAAGGATTTGTACTACTTCTACACTATGGACGAATAGCTATATACATGTAATAGTATATTACTGGTAGTGGTACACTGAAACATCATCAATGCTAGTTCCTTGAACTACATCAATTATCAATCATCATCAAGCCTAATACTACTACTACTAGAACTACAGTACCATACTGAGGGTTGGATGGCTGAATGGTTAGCGTGTGCGAGCTGCATCATAAAGCCTGTCATTGAATTGAGTCAACTGGCGTGGTTTTGATTCCCTGGTTGTAGTGTATGTGGCAAGGAGTAGGGTCGCCTGTCCAACCTCGTGTTTCTCCGGTCCTCCGGTTTATTCCGACTGCTAGAAACCTCAACGAATGATTGAAATAAAATTAAAAACCATGTTTGTCCACTGTCGAGTGGATGTTAAACCCCATTTCACTCTCTCTCTGAGTCTTAGTTCCTTCATGAACTGTCTCTGAGCGAATGATGTCTCGCTAACAGTTACTCACGGGCCTTATTATCAACTAGTATGAAAATAAAGCTTTACCCCATCTCGGTTCTTAGGCTATTTTGCACCGTGAAACTTTTTTGATCACCAAAAGAAATCATTTCCTGACACAACCAAGACAAATTTATAATAATCCAACACTATTTTCGTGTAGAATTCGATGTTAGAAAAAGACCGGTCTGCGCTGACGTCAGTTAACAAACATGGCGGCCAGATTTGAACGATTTTGTTTATCTTTTTCTAACGTCGAATTCTACATGAAAATAGTGTTGAATTATTATAAATTTGTGTCGGTTGTGAAGAATAACGGTGCAAAGTAGACGGTAAGGATCTAAAATAGCCTTAGAACCGAGATGGAGAAAAGCCTTATTTTCATAGTAGTTGATAATAAGGCCCGTGAGGAACTGTTAGCGAGACATCGTTCGCTCAGAGACAGTTCATAAAGGAACAACTATCTGAGTCTGAGTATCTAGGCTAGTAGTAGGCTTATTAATTGAATTATATCCATCAATGTGGCAGGACAAACTTTCACCACTAAACCTAGGGTATAGTGGTCTTGACTAACAATTGGGGAAAATGTATAATGCGTTAAAACTATTTGAAAAAATTATTGCCTTCGCATGTACTGTTCCCATACTTTGTCTGCTAGCCGGTGCTTTGACCTTTATCTAACTTTCCTGTGTAGAGCTCATTACAAGGGAAATAACTCATGGCTAAAAGGTTGCAGACCATCATTAATTTCCCCATTGACTTCAATGTTAATTCTGGCCTCTTTGCCAACCCCCAACTTTTTTCCAAAACTTTCGTTGGGCTGAATGCTTTTCACTATAGACAGAGAGGAACAAATGACCATGTCTTTGTTATAAAATTTGTATGAGGTTGACCACCAACCTGAAGAAGCATACCCAAAACATGTAACTAGTTGCCGTACTTTGTAAGCTAAACATTACCATGGTGCAGAACCAGAAGCCAAACTCTTGTTAGACGTGGCCTGGGTGTATTGTAAATTCTCCATTACCGACAAACGCAGAAATATGCGACAACTCTTTATAATATGTAAACATTTGCATATTATGTTTTTGTTTGTAATTTTAATTATTAGCCTTTGTCATAAATGATCCTTCCGCCTCAAAATCATGAATATTTACCAAAACCTGCTGGCAGAAATATTAATTTAAACCCACTTCGTCCATTCTAGACCAAAAAATCAACAAAAATGGGTATGCAAAAGGGGAGAAAAGAGACGGAGAGAGAATTGTTATAAATAGACAAAAAAGTTAATGGTGGTCTGCCTACAAATGTTAACTGAAATATAAAAATATCAAAATGGTCTTCGCAATATAAAAAGTACACTAAGTCTTCCAGGTATCCTTTTCCCGATAGGGTAACCATTTATGCTATAAAAGTATTTTTATCGGATACATCACAATATTAATAGCTATTAATTAATTTTATCACCCAATAATACATTTGACAGTAGATATCGCTCGTGTGTTAAATGTGATATCTACAGTGTGGTGATATCACTTTAGTGATATATACACAGTGTGGTGAGTTCACTTTACATAAATTTTATCGGTCAATCAAAAAGGAACTACCTTCTTTTATTTTAAAGAAACCACTTAGTTTAAGTAAAGAGTGACTTTTTTTTAAAAAAAAAGAAACTGCTTTTATTAAATTGACCTTGAAGGAAAAAACAGGGCTATACAATATAGGCCTACAGGGCTATACAATAGCTAAACTGATGTCAAAAAATGATGTATCACTACGCTATAATGTAAATAGGATCGGTAAAAGTGAAATCTTTAGGAAAGAATTATATTTATTTATTTGTGCATGTAAGAAAGGATTGGGTGATAAATAAAATCTCCAACTCGTGTTTTTTGATACCAAAAAATATCAAAAAACACTCGTAGGAGATTCTCTCTATATATATTGGAAAAAAATTAAGAGTTGAGCTCTCTATTAATGACATTTGGACGAATCCATAGTTCACAAATCGAGCGAATTATTTATAACTAAATTGCATTGTGAGACAGAAAAGAATCGAACAATGAAAGGGTCAAGCTACCTCAACCGTATTGTAACATCCGGATTCTACATGAAGTTGGAGCCACGTAGCTAAGTGATAAAGACGCCGACTCGCTAACCTGTAGATCGCGTGTTCCTTATGTATACTATTCAAAAAAATTAGGGGATATTTGATTTTGGGGGCATAATACTAAAATATGCAAATGACTACGAAAAAGGTCACTATAGAACCTAACAGAAGAAACATTTCCAGTTACATGTGACGCCCAAACTGCCCCAAACGCACCAATAGCTACCGCATGGAATGTAGGTGATGCTTGGGATCATCATGGGGGTCCAACCCAAGATTTGCACGACTCTGACTTTGAATGTTACAGTCATTGTGGCATTGAATTCCAGGGTGGAAACATCAGTTTAATTGTTTTAGTGACCAGAAAAAAAATTGATATGCGTCGGCTTACTAGACCGGGAGCCCAGAGGGTCGAACCTAGACGAACGAGGTACCAATATCTAACCATAAAGTCATCTATAGACTAACCTGGGATATACAGAAATGGGCGTCTGCCGGGGTCCAGTTCATGGGTGTGGCCTTGGCGTCCCCTAGAATGACCCCTAAAATGGGTTAAACTCATACATTCGAGGTACCGGTCGAAACCAATTTTAAATGAAAGAGTACATCTCACGGAGTACTAAATTGCTCATAACAGACGATTTTGGCCCTGGGATGGCCCATACTGACATCCTAAGTATGGACCCAGGGGCCTTAAAAAGGGCTGTATTCATACATTCGAGGTACCAGTCGAAAATAATTTTAAATGAAAGTGTATATCCCATTGAGTACGAAATTGTCTACAACAGACGATTAGGCCCCTGGAATGGCCCAGACTGACACCCCAAAGCCGAGGTTGGGTGGGGTGGGGGAAAATGAGTTATACTCATACATTCGAGGTACCGGTCAAAACTAATTTTAAATTTAAGGGTACATCTTACTGAGTACGAAAATGCCCATAACAGACGATTAGGCCCCTGGGATGGCCCAGACTGACACCCTAAAGCCGAGGTTGGGTGGGGTGGGGGGAAATGAGTTATACTCATACATTCGAGGTACCGGTCAAAACCAATTTTAAATGAAAGTGTACATCTCACTGAGTACGAAAATGCCCCTGGGTCGGCTCAGACTGACACCCTAAATATGAACCCCAGGGCTTAAACAAAGGTTATATTCATACATTCGAGGTACCAGTTGAAATTAATTTTAAATGAAAGAGTACATCTCACTGAGTACGAAAATGCCCACAACAGACGATTAGACCCCTAGGATGGCCCAGACTGACACCCCAAAGCCCAAAACCAATTTTAATGAAATGGTACATCTCACTGTACACTGCCCATAACAGACGATTTCAACCTGACACCCTAAATATGAACCCCGGGGCTTAAAAAAGGGCTATATTCATACATTTGAGGTACCAGTTGAAATTATTTTTAAATGAAAGAGTATATCCCGCTGAGTACGAAATTGTCCATAGCAGACGATTATGCCTTGGAATGGCTCAAACTGATACATCGAAGCCGGGGGGGGGGGGGGAAACATGGGTTAAACTCATATATTCTAGGTACAGGTCAAAACAAATTTTAAATGAAAGACTACGCCTCACGGAGTACGAAATTGTCCATGGGACAGCGCAAACTGACACCCTAAATATGCCCCCTCCTCTCCCTAGGTTTGAAAAAGGTTAAACTGTCAAGCTTTGAAACACTTTTTTCCCGTCATTCGCCTTGAATGTGAATGTAGGTGCAGTGTATATCGTATTTGCCTAGAGTAACCATTGTAGAATTTTTGCTCTTTAAATTAATAATAGCATTATATTGTATCTGTGGCTAATTATTGGATTCACACATTCGATCGAAATCATGTCTCATGCACTCAAATAATGAGTGACGGATTTACAGATACAGTATACAGGCTGACATGGTCTTCAATTTGGAATGAATGAATGAATGAATGAATGAAATGGGGTTTAACGTCCTACGCTTAAGCACCTTACCTGGGCTAATTGAAGACGGGCATACGCCATATATACAGTGTGCTATGAGGGAAAAAAAATTTTGCCCGGGCAGCGGCGCTACGGCCTACTCTTATATCGAATTCCAACTGCCAAGGTGTCTTTTACGTGCACTCCAATGTGTACACGTTACCTCGGTTTTTCGTCCCATCCGAACGACTAGGCAGCTGTCATTGTCAGGCCCTCCTTCTGCATCACTGACAAGGGGAAATCACGCCGGAAAATCGAGATGAACTTTCTCGGCCTATGCAGGGAGGGGGATCACGGTGGCTAAGTGGATAAGGCGCTGGTTCGCTAGCCTGGAGGTTGAGTGTTCGATCCCTGCATTGGCCGAGAAAGTTCATCTCGATTTTCCGGCGTGATTTCCCCTTGTCAGTGATGCAGAAGGAGGGCCTGACAAGGACAGCTGCCTAGTCGTTCGGATGGGACGAAAAACCGAGGTCCCGTGTACAAATTGGAGTGCACGTAAAAGATCCCTTGGCAGTTGGAATTCGATATAAGAGTAGGCCGTAGCGCCGCTGCCCGGGCAAAATTTCCCTCATTGCACACTGTGGCGTATGCCCGTCTTCAATTAGCCCAGGTACGGTGCTTAAGCGTAGGACGTTAAACCCCATTTCATTCATTCATTCATTCCTATGCAGGGATCGAACACTCGACCTCCAGGCTAGCGAACCAGCGCCTTATAAACTTAGCCACCGTGATCCCCCTTCAATTTAGAGGATGATGCCCACATATAAGAGTTGGATAGAGAACAAGCTAAAATGAATGTGGGCATCATTCCCTAAATTGGAGACCATGTCAGCATGTATACTGTATCTGTGTTGGAGTTCCTTTCAGTTGCAGGTACTTGATGACTGCCCTATAGACAGTTTTGTTCTTTTTTGGTGATTTCAATGAGTGGGTTCACAAGACACTACAGTTGCAGTTCTTATGTCTATGATCCCTAACAACAGCTTACTTGTAGCTATAGGTATCCACGGCGAAAACAAAGTGTTGAAAGGGAATTGATGCAAATTTTTGATAGATTGGTCACTCTGAATATGTTTTTAGTCCAAATATATCATCAAATCACAAAGTTTGTACCCGGGAATGTATCTTTAAATGTTTACCTAATTATAACATTTTTTATATAAAATCCGTCACTTATTTTTTGAGTGCATGAGATCTGACTTCGATAGAATGTGTGAATCTAATAATTAGTCAAAGATACAATATAATGCTTGTAATAATTTAAAGAGCAAAAATTATACCAATAGTCTTACAATGGTTAATCAAGCCAAATATGATACACTGCACCTACATTCACATTCAAGGCAGAAAATTGTTTCAAAACTTGCCAGTTTAACCTTTTTGAAAACCTAATGAGAAGGACCAGAATCATCTGTTATGGGCCATTTCGTACTAAGTGGGGTGTACTCTTTAATTTAAAATCAAAAGCAACTGGTACCTTGGAAGTATGAATATAACCTTTTTTTCAAGCCTATGGGCAATTTCTCACTCAGTGAGGCGTAGTCTTTCATTTAAAATTTGTTTTGACCGGTACCTAGAATATATGAATTTACCGATGTTTGGCCCCCTTGGCTTTGGGGTGTCAGTTTGAGCCATTCCATGGACCTAATCGTCTGTTTTGGACAATTTCGTACTCAGCGGGATATACTCTTTCATTTAAAATTAATTTCAACTGGTACCTCGAATGTATGAATATAACTCTTTTTTAAGCCCCGGGGTTCATATTTAGGGTGTCAGTCTGAGCTGGCCCAGGGTTGAAATCGTCTGTTATGGGCATTTTCGTACTCAGTGAGATGTACTCTTTCATTTAAAATTGGTTTTGACCGGTACCTCAAATGTTTGAGTATAACCCATTCCCCCCACCCCACCCAACCTCGGCTTTGGGGTGTCAGTCTGGGCCATCCCAGGGCCCTAATCATCTGTTATGGGCATTTTCGTACTCAATAAGATGTACTCTTTCATTTAAAATAAGTTTTGACCGGTACCTTGAATGTATGAGTATAGCTCATTTTTTCCCCACCCCACCCAACCTCGGCTTTGGGGTGTCAGTCTGGGCCATCCCAGGGGCATAATCGTCTGTTATGGACAATTTCGTACTCAATGGGATATACACTTTCATTTAAAATTATTTTCAACTGGTACCTCGGATGTATGAATACATCCCTTTTTTAAGGCCCCTGGGTCCATACTTAGGGTGTCAGTTTGGGCCATCCCAGGGCCAAAATCGTCTGTTATGACGATTTAGTACTCTGTGAGATGTACTCTTTCATTTAAAATTGGTTTCGACCGGTACCTCGAATGTATGAGTTTAACCCATTTTAGGGGTCATTCTAGGGGACGCCAAGGCCACACCCATGAACTGGACCCCGGCAGACGCCCATTTCTGTATATCCCAGGTTAGTCTATAGATGACTTTATGGTTAGATATTGGTACCTCGTTCGTCTAGGTTCGACCCTCTGGGCTCCTGGTCTATACCCAAAATGAAAGTTTACGTGCCCTTGGCATGCTACAGATCGGCACAACACAGGCGACCAAAGGCGACAACTCAAGCCCAGGATCGATTTTTCCGTACCTTGGCCTTGAGAAATCCTGTCATCACAGCAAATCAGATTAGCGCTCGTCTTCAAACAGCTACTGGTGTGAGAGTGGGTGACCAGACCATTCGGAATCGACTGTATAGGGGTCGCCTTCGCGCCCGACGTCCTCGCGTGATCCCTTGTTTGAGAGATCATCACATTCAGACAAGACGTCGTTGGTGTAGGGATCGTCAACACTGGAATAATCGACGCTGGAGCAATGTGATGTTGTTTTCAGATGAGTCAAGGTTCACTGTTGATTTTTTGGACAGACGTAGGAGGGTGTGGCGTCGTCGAAACGAGCGCTTCCAAGACGTTAACGTCATTAGACATGATCGATATGGGGTCGGTTCTGTTATGGTGTGGGGAGGCATCACTGTTGCTGGAAGAACGCCTTACATGTTGTTGCAGGGCGTTTTACAGTCCAGTACTACCGGGACAACATCTTGGCAGTCTATGTTGTGCTGATCGAACGACGTCATGGCCGCCATTTTATCTTCCAGGATGACAACGCAAGACGCCACAGGGCCAGGATCGTTACAGGTTACCTCCAACAACAGAACACCATCACATTACTTTGGCCAGCACTGACTCCCGACCTCTCCCCCATCGAGCATGTCTGGGACAATCTGGACCAAAATGACCTTAGACGTCTCATTAAGAGTATGCCACATCGTATCAATGCTTGTTTGGCAAACAGAGGATGATTTACCCGTTACTGACTTTGTTGTGATGCTGTGGTAACTTTGCTGTTTGACCCCAGGTATCATTTTACCCTCATAATGGTCAGTCTGTGCCTTAGTCTAACGATCATTTGGAATAAATCGATGAATGTGAACTTCATTTCATTTTATCATTTGTTACTTCGTCAGTTTCATTAGGTGACTTTATTAACACTTAAAAATCAAATATCCCCTACTTTTTTTTGAATAGTATAATATGATATCTCAAAAATGCAACATAGGAGGCTTCTAAAATTGTGTTTTCGAGTAGTTTATTCATGCCTTGATTCTGTGAAATAAAAAAAAAACATTTTGCCACCAAATCTGGGCCCGATTCCTAGAAAATTCTTAAGCACGTTCTCATGCTTAGATTTTAGTCGACTTTGCATTTAAGTAAACTTACCTTATTTTGTGTTCCCAGAAAATTCTTAAGAACGGCCCTGTGCTTCGATTTTAAGTAGACTTCATTGTAAGCACAAGAACGTTATTATGCGTTCCAAGAAAAAACTTAAGCACAACTTCGTTCTTAAACATAGCCAGTCTAAGCACAAGTCCCAAGCAATAGGGCTTGCTTACCAACCTTAAGTCTGTTTCTGCTTCAAAAAGATGGCTGACCGTAGAGTTATTCGACGGCATTTCCGACACCTTTTCATACCAAAGAGACAATTACAAGACAGGGAAAATTCTTCTCAAAAAGAAATTAAGAATGCTTTAGAAAATTTTGCATGTAGGGCCTTATAGGCCTACCCTGAAACCAATTTATGTATTTGCCAAAACAATAGGCTACAAACACACAGGCTGATCATGAGGCGCTCTCACAATTATTCAGTCAGTTTGTAGGCCTATGTGTCTGCGGTTTTTTTTAGGTATATTTTGGCACATTTTATAATTATGTAGGCCTATACAGGGGACATGTCAATCAAAATCAACCACAATGAAGCAGACGACAAATTTATGACGTAATTCGCATACCAAAGCTATTTTATGACGTTAAAGAGCATCGTAGTCTCAGTGTATGGTAAGCTTTACCAGTCACAATGCGCTTAGACTTGTACTTGACTTGTGCTTACGTAAGAATGGTCTTGAGAAATTTCTAGGGACGGTATTTTTATAAGATTCTTACGTTAGTAAAAGTGAAGTATGACTTTGTGCTTACTTTAAGAATTTTCTAGGAACCGGGCCCTGGTATGGGTGCCTTTTGATGCAGCTTGGGTGTACCCTTTGTTTACTAAAACCACGAACCCTGCCTTGAATCCGGGTGTTAGGAAATTTGCGGTAAATTATAGCTGTTAATGTTCATACCTTGTTGGGATCACGGTGGCTAAGTGGATAAGACGCTGGTTCGCTAGCCTGGAGGTTGAGTGTTCGATCCCTGCATTGGCCGAGAAAGTTCATCTCGATTTTCCGGCGTGATTTCCCTTGTCAGTGATGCAGAAGGAGGGCCTGACAAGGACAGCTGCCTAGTCGTTCGGATGGGACGAAAAACCGAGGTCCCGTGTACAAATTGGAGTGCACGTAAAAGATACCTTGGCAGTTGGAATTCGATATAAGAGTAGGCCGTAGCGCCGCTGCCCGGGCAAAATTTCCCTCATTGCACACTGTGGCGTATGCCCGTCTTCAATTAGCCCAGGTTAGGTGCTTAAGCGTAGGACGTTAAACCCCATTTCATTCATACCTTGTTCATGTCAATTTGGTGAATAAAGATTTTCAAGCCACCAAAGTTTAGAAGTTATTGAGTTCCCATAGCTACGAATCTCATCTCAAATCAGTATATCTCAACGTTTTTAGCTACGTTCTCGTATCTAGAGTTCCCCGTGAGTCCATATTTTTAACATGTGTTTGGTAATATATATCGAAAATGTAACATAGATTATTTGAGGCCTCTTCCCTTGATACTGTGAAATAAAAAACAGTTCGCCACACTAACTGGTTTTGGTGCTTTTTGGTGCAAGGTAGACTAATTTATACCCATTGTTTATTGAGCACACTTTAATACCTCTATAAATCTGATACATTTGAGCTTATAATAAAAACAGACAGTTCATTTCGCCATGCTCTGTATTTCAACTACTGACAATATCACGTGACATTCTAATCACGTGATCTAACATGACCTACATATTATAATGCAATCCTGGATATAACATTCCTCCATTTCTTTAAAAGACATTTACTTTAAATGAAATTGAAATAAATGTTATATTTTAAATTTACTGTCCTTCTGATTAATTGTCTTTAAAATAACATAGTTTTCACTTTAAATTTCTGAGCACTTTCTTTATATATAAAAGTTAATTATTCAGCAGACAAAGTCATTTAAATAATTTGGTCGCCTTCGGTTTCTTTGTGGTCGCTGATTATTTGCCTGGTCTGGTTGTTGTGGTAGATTATTCTCTTGTTGATCCTCCTGATCATTTGCCTGTTGTTTCACTTCAGGGTCGGGTCTTAATCTACTCAATACATTTTATCTCCATTTATCAGGATCAAATATCTCTTTATCAACATTTTGGATAACACTGTTGACTAGTTTAAAATGACTTGAATCTCGATACACTTCTCGTCCATCAGTAACTCTTCTTGCAGCTATTGAAGATCCATCAATTCTATAGATGACATAAAATGCTGGTTCATATGCTGTTGACCATTTGTTAATTTTATTCTGCCTGAGTAATACAAAATCTCCTATTACATAATTATGTTGTTTAGTATTCCTGTTTTCAGCATTATTCCTAATTTTCTCTTTATACTCCTTATCATTTATGGTAATTATTTCTTCTCTGTCTTCTTGTTGATTTTCTAAATATAATCCATCTTGATGATCCAATTTTGTTCTGATTTTCCTCTTCAGTAAAGCTTCGTATGGACTAACCTTTGTGGCTGGATGAGGTGATGATCTATAACCTATTAACATATCTTGAATGGCTAATATGTTGTCTAATCCTTGTAGTTGACTTATCTGTTCTGTCTTGTTCAACACCTTCATAAAAGATTCAACTTCTCCATTGGCTCTCGGGTGTAGCGGTGTTATTCTATGATGAGTAAACCCTTCCTCTCTAGCAAAATTCTCAAATTCTTTAGAGTTGAACGGTGGTCCATTATCACTTTGTATTATTCTTGGTGTACCATATGTTGCAAACATCTTCTTAAGCTTTGGTTTAATCGCTTTAAATGATGTAGATGTTGTTCTCTCAACTTCTGGATATCTTGTTCTCTTATAAATAGCAACAAAATTGTAGTGTCCATCTGGGTATGGTCCTCCAAAATCAATGGCGATACAATCCCATGGTTTCTCAGGAATCGTAGACATTTTCACCGGTTCTTGTTTATGACTTTTAGTTGTAACTTGACATTCGTAACATTGACCTATTATGTCTTCTACCATTTTATTTAACGCTGGAAACCAATATTTCTCTCTGAGCGTCTTCTTCGTTTTAGTGGTGCCAAAATGTCCTAAATTATGTGCAGCCTTAATGACTTTTCTTTGGAGTGATTCTGGTATTACTATTCTGTTTAATCTGAATATCATCTCATCATAAACATATAATTCATCCTTGACTGAGTAGTAACTATTAATAGTATGATCTTTCCTGTGTCTCTCCCAATCACTCTTCTCTATGATTTTTCTCAATTTCTGTAGAATTATATCTTTCTTCGTTTCTTGTTTGATTCTATCTAATAATGTATCATATTCATCTATGATTACTTGTTTGATTATTTTCTCTGTAGAATCTGTACCAGTAATTAGTAGTGGATGACGTGACAGAAAGTCAAGTGGATCTTGTTCATCTTTACCCGGTTCGTAAAATAACTCAAAATCTACATCTTGTAATTCCATAACCCATTTCTCTATTCTAGGTGGTAGTTTCGCTGTTGGTTTGTTGAACATGGGTATTAGAGGCTTGTGAGACGTAATGATCTTGAATTTTGGCGCTCCTAATAAATACATTTTAAATCGTTGTTTCATCCATCTAATAGCCAATGCATCTTTCTCCGTCTGACTATAACGTTTCTCTGTTGGTGTCATAGTTCTTGATATAAAATGTACTGGTTGCAATCCTCTTTCTGTTTCTTGAAATAATCCTGCTGAAAGTCCGTCATGAAAACTTGCTTCTGTTCTAACTATTATTGGTCTAATAGGGTTGAAATAACTCATGACCAGGGCTCAAGCGAGGGGGCGATCCGGGCGAATTCGAGCAAAAACGTGCGCCCGGAACGCCTTGGGGCTTGACCACGGCGACTTCCCGATCGCCTTGTGTCGCCGTATCATGTCTTGGTGGCGACTTGAGATTTTTTTAAAAGTTACCGGTAGCCTACGCGGATTGTGATCTCTTCAACAAGCATGTGTATACACGGCCGGCTTGAGTTGCACTAGTCAAACTAAATCATGTGACGTAATACTAATAGTTGCTGAGGTTTTATGATTTTATTGATAAGTCCTTCCATTCTTTACGTTTATATAAATGTTTGTATGAACTATCGTGTACGAAATGAGTAAATACGTGACCGTCGAAGAGTATTATCTATTTTTATCACAATGATAGAATCAGCGTGTACCCGGCCAATCGAAGCCTTTGTTTCAATAATCTATTTTTAGTAACAAACGGTCTCGCAAAATCACTCAGAGAACATTCGACATTATTAACTCAATGTTAAATGAAAATTACTGTTTTACTCCTTGACATATGGCTTATATGTGGGGGCTATTGTCATACCAAATGCTGCTAGCATATAAAAGAATAGCGAAATGAGTGGCTCTGACGGTTATATCTCTATGTTTCTTTGTTCTGTATGTATAATAAAATAATTGTATTGTTTGTAAACACAATGAAATTGAGTAAAAATCTGACAACGGTGGTATATAAAATGTGATATTTGATGGAACAGTTATTAAATCATTTTGATATCTAAAATCATGTCTGCAACAAACTGGCTAAGTCAAAATTCTCCTAAACCGGGTACTAAAAGAAAAGATCGCGAAGATTCGTCCGACATTCCTCCTGCCAAACGAAAGTACGGCAAGGAATTTACACAAGATTCTTTCGATTGGTATGTGGTCGACGAAAACGGAAAATGGCATTGTAAGATATGCAGAGCAGCTAAAGTTGATTCTAATTATGCTATAGGCCATGATCGTCCTGCTAAAACAACCAATCATACTCGTCACAAAGTTTGTAAGTGTAGTTTAATTTTTGATATTTTTGTATCGTAATTTTCTTGCCCTATATTATATGACCTAAATAAAGTGATTTCTAACTGTATGAAATGAAATGTACAATCTCATTGGTCAATAATACATTGGTGTTGAAAATAGATCATTTGATTGGCTGAATAACCTAAATATTTTAAAGAGAGATAACTCCATTTTTGATCAGACCACAATTATTCTTCTTTTTTTACATTTTCGTTTACATTTTGTAATATAAAGAATTAATTTCAGTTTTTACTTTCATTGATAATTTTGTTATTTCAGCACAAAAACACCTGAATTCTGTGACAAAAAGCCAGCTCAAAGAACAGAAACCTCTTCAAAAATTGATAGCAACGAAATTAGATAGAGATGAAGAATATATTTTGGGATACCTCAAGCTGGCATATTTTTTGGGAAAGATAGAACATCCTAAGAATGACTTTCACAAATTTGTAGCAAAAGGCAAAATGTTTAGGATTAAACATCAACAACAACAGTAGCACTTTATATACCAGTAATCAGGCTGTCACTGAGTTTCAAGCTTCATTGTCACAAGTTGTGCTGAATGAATGCTTACTTAAGGTATCAGATTCAGTGTATTACTCCCTGTTACTTGATGAAAGTACAGACAGAGCTAATAGTAAAAGACTATTAGTATACATACAGTATTTGGATACTAAGAAAGTGTCAATTAATTTATTGAACAACTTAGAAATTACTGGGTCTTCAGCTAATGCAGAAACCATTGTTGCAAAAGTTATAGAGGAACTTAAACTCAAAAATCTAAACATCAAGAATTTAGTTGGCATAGGAACTGATGGTGCCAGTGTGATGACTGGTAGAAAGAATGGTGTAATAGTAAAGCTCAGAGAGCATTCTCCTGCTTTGATTGGCTTGCACTGTTCTGCACATAGGCTGTCTTTAGCTGCATCACAAGCAGCTAATTCTGTGGAGCAAGTTAAAGCGTATTCAAAAACTTTGAATAGTGTTTTTTATTATTTCAGTAATTCTGCATTACGGTCGAACCGACTTAGATATATTCAGAATGTTTTAAATTTGCCAGAGCTAAAATTTGCCGAAATGCATTCTGTTAGATGGTTGAGTTTAGACAGGGCAGTGACTGTTATTTACAGAACATATCCTGCTCTGGTAATGGCTCTGTCAATTGAGGCAGAATCAAACCCCATTGCCCAAGGCCTTTACAAAGAAGTGAACCAATACAGGTTCATTGCAATTACACATTTACTAATGGATATATTGCCCTTTTTAAGTAAGCTATCCAAAATCTTTCAATCTGCATACGTGAACCTTGAAAAGATTGATCCAATGGTAAAGTGTACTTCAGACTCTCTGCTAGATTTGCTGGACTGCGATGGGGTTTTTATGAGTAAATTATCAGATTTCATTTTAAATACCAATGAAAAATGCATTTACAAAAGGCCAGTATCAGAAGGGTTAATTTCTGAAATAAAGAAAAATGTTGATGAAAATGTAGAAGGGTTTTCAGGTTTTGATGATTATCTTGTAAATGATAAAATTATTGATGACTGCAATGAGGTTGAATTGAGGTATTATGTCAATCAAAAAAACAGTGTAAATAGAATTGCAAATGATTATGTCAAGGCAATTGTGAATAACCTAAAAGATAGATTTGTCCATTCCAATATAATAAATTCTATTAATATTTTATTACCAAATAAAATTGTAGAACATAAGGATAATTTAAATAGCTTTGGGGAAGCAGAAATTACTTTATTAATTAATAACTATGCTCTGAATTTTGAAATAGAAAAAGATGGCTGTAAAGCTGAGTACAGAATGTACAAAAGATTAGTTGTAGGCAGCTATGCAACATCTTCATTCTTAGACATTGTCAATACAATGAATTGTAATTATAGAGAATGCATGCCAAATTTAATCATAATATTAAAATGTGCATTAATAATTCCAATTACTACAGCCCATGTAGAAAGGGGATTTTCCACCCAAAATAGAATCAAATCCAACTTTAGAACATCCATTAATAATCAAAGTTTAATTGATTTAATGCGGATTTCTGAAGATGGACCAGAAATGTCCGAATTTGATTTTAAAGCAGCATTTAGGATTTGGAAGTCTGAAAAGAATCGGAAATTATTTTCACAATAGTGAGAGTAGACTAAGAGCACATCATGTATATATATATTATATTGTTATTGTTATTTGTATATTGTAAAAAAGATGAAAGATTAAACTGTAAAATAAATGGTAATAATTAAATGTTTTTTTATTTATTCTTGAGCATGCAATTTCTCGTGTTTGTAATTGTCTTGAAGTCCCCCTAAATTTCCAGAAGTCCCCCTGATATTCAAAAAGGGGGACTTCAAGTCTCCCTAAATTTTTAGTCCAGCTTGAGCCCTGCATGACATCATCATTGGTAATGCTATCTTTCAATTTCTCAAAAGCGTCTCTTTCTTCTCTTCCCCATTTAAATTTTATATCTTTTTGTGTTAGTTTTCTTAGAGGTGCTGTCAATGACGAATACCTGGGTATAAATTTGGAAAGATATCCTATCATACCTAAAAAACTTCTTACAGCTTCTTTAGTTTTAGGTGGTTGACTCTCTTTAACAGCTTGTACTTTATCCGGTGTTGGCTTTAAACCTTCTTTAGTAAATTTATAACCATAAAATTCCAATTCTTCGACTCCAAATTGACATTTATCTCTATTAAAGGTGATACCAAATTTCTCAGCTCTCTTTAATACTGTTTCTAATGTTTTATTGTGTTCTTCTAAATTTCTTCCTCCTAGTAAGATATCATCTCTCTGATTTAGACATTTAGGTATATCTCCGAATATTCTGAAGATAGTCTCATCAAATAAATCCTGTGAAGACTTAGCTCCAAATATTAATCGTCTTGGTCGTAGATTTCCCCATGGGGTGCTAAATGTTGCCACTGCTCTGGAATCAGGGTCTAATAATAACTGATGATATCCCTGGGTCATGTCTAACTTTGAGAATATCGTGCAGTCATTCAATTTGTGCGTAAAATCTTCTACGATGGTTCCTTGTGTGACTCGGCTTCTTTCCATGTACTTGTTTGGTACTCTCAGATCAACACTGGCTCTAATCATATGTGGTTCAAGCTGATCTTTGCTAATATAATTGAATCTTGGTTTGGGTTGGACTACTAGTGGTGAACACCATGTGACTGGTTCTCCTAGTGGTACTCTTTCAAATATTTCACCTTCTACACATTTATCTAGCCATTTCTTTAATGGTTCTTGAAGATAATAGGCCACAGGTCTTGGCTTTTGGGCAATAGGTGCAACTCCTGGCCTCATGTTGAATTTTGCATAAATATCTTTGTCATTCATTATATCTCTAATCAAGCCTATCCCTTCAAATATTTTCTGATGTAATTCTACGATTTCTTCTGTCGTCTTTACTTCTGTGACTCTATTGATATTTTCGGAAATTCTCATCTCATTCTGCTTTAGTAGTGAACCATCAGGTCTTATTTCTAACATTCCCAGTTCTGTCATAGTTTGTCTACAAAGAAGTGGTGGAGATTTCATGTGACCATATATAACAACTATTCTAGCAGGGACTCCTCTTGTTTTATTCCTAATAATTGTGTTGAATTCACCTTTTACTGCTAGTTTATGTTGTAGTGTTGTTAAGGTGATATTACTCTCCTCTAATACTGGGCTAGAATTGGTTCTGTGTTCCAAAGCTCTAAATTGATATTCATCCATGATATTTACATCTGCTCCAGTATCAGGTTCCATAATAACATCAAGGTCATCTATTCTAACATTGACTTTTTTAATTGTATCGTTGTTCTCTGTTCTAATTTTGTTAGCTTTAGCTGATAGTTTGACTGTAGTTCTATCAACAAAATCATCATCCGATGAAGAAGTTTTATTTTCTTTCTCTTCTGCAGTTTTCTTGATTTGTCCTTTAATTGTGTTGTTTGATTTGTAGTGATTTTCTCTGTAATTTGAATATTTTCGTCTATCTCTGTTATCTCTTCTATAATATGCAAAATTATCACCTCTATAATAATTCCTATCATCATATCTTCTATAAATCTCTATGTTATCTTTCCTTCTGTAACCATCTGGTTCTCTTCTATGTCGACTTCTACCTCTTCCTTCATAATAAGTAGAATTTTTGGCATTTCCTCTATCTTCAGCTATGCAGGCGGAGGCAAAATGATTCCACCTCTTACATTTGTAGCATTGATTTCCATAGGCTGGACAATTTTTTCCTGATCTATGTGTCCCAGTCTGTCCACAGTATTTACATCTAGTTCGGTTGTGTATTCTATTTTGCTGATATTTAACTCTATTTATCTTCTCGTCATCATCTTGTCTATTATTTACAGCTCTAAGTTGCCTGTTGATATCTTCATATTGACTGGATTCTTTCATAAAAGTTGACAAATCCCATTTCTTATTGACTGCTTTCAGTATTAAACTCTGATTGTCTATTGTCTGTGTGATGTGCTCTAATATTCTCTCATCTCTATTTGCAAATTGACATTCGTGTGATTTCTCTCGTAATCTAGCAGCATAAACATTGATTGTTTCACCTGGAATAGGTCGAAGTTTTCCAAATTTCAATTTGGCGATGTGTTCATTCTTCTGCGGCAGAAAGTATTCGTTGAGTTTCCTTCTCAAAATCTGGTATTCATCTAATACTTGTCCTTCTTCAGGAATTGGGTTTACCAATGTTCTCTCTAACCTTGAGATCTCCTTTCCTCCATGAATAATAATTGCATCTTTCTTATTATCAATGGGAGTTGTGATTCTAAAATACCGAAATTCTCTCTCTATACCTTCGAGCCACTCTTCCCAGCACTGTCCTGTTTTAATCTGGTCGTCGGAAACCAAAACTTCAGGGGCCTTTAGATTACGTGTCTCTGTGATAATGTGGAATGCTTGCGGGTTGATATTAAGGCCTTCGTGTTCTTCGTCATTTCCCGCCATGTTTTTTTTCTGTCGATCTGCTGCTCAATTTTCTCTAATTTCTATCTTTTCTTCTCAAAAGTTTGCCACTTACTTTATCTTATTATCTTCTCTAATGTTTGCTTTCTCTATTTCTATCAATTTTCATCCTCGTCGCCAATTTAATACCTCTATAAATCTGATACATTTGAGCTTATAATAAAAACAGACAGTTCATTTCGCCATGCTCTGTATTTCAACAACTGACAATATCACGTGACATTCTAATCACGTGATCTAACATGACCTACATATTATAATGCAATCCTGGATATAACACACACGACTCGCCTCGCACGATCCCGGGAACTTTGCGGTGATATTTACTGGATAATGCAACGTAGAAATTTCATGAACTTTGGCCTATCCATCGGGGGCGCCGGATCAACGGTGGAGTTATGGGTACAAATGCCCCCACCCTTCTCCTGCTCCCAAAAGCCGGGCAATTGCCCCGCTGCCCTTTAAAATGTTTTTCGTACACCAGCAATGAGATTGTATGACCATCCTTCTCGATTCAACTCCTCGTCGATTTTAACAATTGGTATGCGTTCGAGCATTACAGTTGCTTAGGTAAGGGCCGGGGGATCCCAGTTCATGCTCGTCTCGTGGTACCGGTTAGTAAGTGGGGACTTGAGCACAGTTTGCTTACATTCATAAAAATCGTAAAGACGAAGTCAGTTGTATATAAATTATAAAAGGTAGTTAGTTATAAGAGTTCATTGGAGATCGCAGCAGCGCAAAAACATACTTCGGTTAATTTGGCCACAACATACTCTTTTCTACGGGTTATTGCACACTAATTAACTATTCAATAAAAAACAAAAATTGTTTTATTTTAACATGAAAGTGAGTAGAAATGAGACTTCTAGAGAGTAGTCTTTCAGAAGAAGAAAACCTGGCTATGCAGTATACTGACCCACGGTTACGGTTAGATAACTGAACAGTCCATCTTAGGTAATTAGAAAAAAACGACGGGATAGATTTTTGTTTATACTTTCTCTTATCAATCAAATAATTCACTACTACATGACAAGTTAAAACAAGCGGGTGTCAAGCAAGATATGTCAACATTTGCAAGAAATGGATGGGGAAGAGGTAAAATCAATACATGTATTAATATTTAAGTTTCAACAGAATGGGATAACAATGGTAGCCCCTACCCCCCCCCCTGCGCATATCCCAGCCCCGGGACGGCCTTAAAAAAATCCGCACATGGTGTTATCAAAGTCGAACTCATCCAAGAACTTTTGATCCTCAACACACAGTTTAAGTTTCTTCGTGGAAGGTCTACAAACTTATTCACGTAAAACGCATGGGCAGATGCGCAGAAAAAATTGAACTAACCGAATAACTAGTGATACTCATCTAATTCGAGTATATAATTTGGACCCCTATAGATGGTCCGCACATGTTTCACATTTCGCTTGAAAAGCAGGGGCTATTATAGCTCTAGAATGTAAGGTCTGGTGTTATCAAAGTCGAACTCATCCAAGAACTTTTGATCCTCAACACACAGTTTTAGTTTCTTCGTGGAAGGTCTACAAACTTATTCACGTAAAACGCATGGGCAGATGCGCAGAAAAAAAAATGAACTAACCGAATAACTAGTGATACTCATCTAATTCGAGTATATAATTAGGACCCTTATAGATGGTCCACAACCTGTTCGGCGAAAGGACCGAAGAAATTTATCGTTCAAGTTCGTTGCAACAACCTCTGTGGGAGATTTTAATTTTTTAAATTACACGTCTCTTTGTACTAATTTAAAAAACATGATCTCCACACATCCAGCATGTGCCAGTATTTTATAATTATTTTTTAAATTTGTCGATTTTATTTATCAATGTTGAAGCGGCCACGAGATCAAGTTAGCCCTCACTATCTCAACCTTCACTAAGAATACCTACGAGTAGGCCGTAGCCCATACCGAGCACATTATTTTACTCAAGTCATGGTCACCCAGAGAATTTGGTAGTGAGGGCCAGTTTGATTCGCAGTTTATTTAGTGAAGGGTAGGTATTTTTAGTGAAGGTTGAGATAGTGAGGGCTCACGTGATCTCGTGGCCGCTTTAACATTGATAAATAAAGTCGACAACCCGACATCACGACAATTGCGCAGCGTGTGGAAAACCCAGAAGAGAGTTGCAAAGAAACCTGCCCCACCTGTCAAACCGCAGTCAACTCAGTCAACTAAGAAGCGATTACGGTCGCATAGATCACTTTCAGCAGCTCAATCTTCTACCACTAGTGCTCTTTCTGCTATTTGCTTGATTTGTAAAAAGTGGACACATATTAAAGTAGTTGGTAACTTTTGTCAATTAAAGTCATAACAGTAATATTTAATGTTTAATTTTTGAACTACATGTATTAAGAATCTTAACTATTTCTTTATATATCAGACATGTGCAGCATACATATTTATTTAGTGTATTATGGTACATTTTTTTCCCGGTTGTTTGATGTTAATTATCAATGAATTGGTGTATGTGTAGTGTGTATGGGTGTGTGTGTGTGAGTGTTTGAATACACTATTTTGCCGATAACGCTTTTTAGGACTTTGAATTCTGTCTTATGGTTTGGATTGTTCTTACTTGGTTTTATTTTATTTATATTATATATGTGTAGATTTATGTATTTGATTTATTATTGTAATTTCATTATGTTTTGATTGTAATATTTATATCTGTTTGTATTTTTTTTTTGTAGAGTGGGGTTGCCTGGTCTATAACCAATTATCTTTAATAAAAAAAGTTAAAAAAAAAAGTATTTTTAAAACTCCCATAGACCGCTCCTTTGAGCAAGACCAAGTAGTCAATATATTTTTTTTTTAAATAAAGGAATGGGCAAACAAGGGAGATTTTACCCTATGCATTAATTTCAAAATGTCATAATTTAGCAAACACAAATAACTGTCCACAAAACATCAGTTAATTGTTATTACATTATCAAACCTTATTAGGGGTGCCTTTGGTGTGATGTAGTCGGGCTTAATGAATTTTCGTTTTGTGGGTATATTGATATTAAAAGGTATTTACAACCTTATATGGGAGTGGGGGATTAAGCAGTGTATGAAGGAGGGGGGGGGTGCTGGGCCTTGCATTTGATTCATGCATAGTTATATTATATGGATGCTACAGTGTCGACTTTATTAGAGATGAGGAAAGGTGGGCTTCCCGCTAAGGGGGTATATTCTAACCAGAATATTAGGATGAACTCGACAATGCGAAGTAGTAAGCCTATATGTCTACACATGCAAAGACAAATACAGTAGGAAGAGAGCCTCTGATAAAGTATAGCTTTGCACACCTTGATTGATATTTGGCAATTATCTATATTTATATTCGATTATATATAGGCCTTGCAAATTATCTTAACACTCTGAGCTGTGGCAGCGGCTTCACGGGGGTAAGAGAGATAAAGCTTGTCTGGCATCGGGGAAAACTGTTCGTCCGAAAACACGGCATAGCTGACCTAAATCTTTCATATTTATGCACGTATTACATGTTAGCCGACATCGGCAAATACCAGTATTAATAGCGCAACGAGTTTGGCTAAAAAAAAATCGACCTGATTATATTATAGCAAAACAACGACGGGATCTATTAAATTCTCCTTACGGTCACGTGTATTTACTGTTATTCGCTATTTACTAGATTTTCATTGGCTGAAAGCTCGCCGTCTCACTACTTTATTATTGCGAGGACAAAAAATGCTGTCGTTTAGATTATTTGTTTAAAACGTTTCTGGCACATAAATGGGAGTGTGGTAGTTCTGTTTACAACATATTAGTGTTATTTCTCGAGAAATAAATATTAAAACTTCCCCCAGCGGTGAGTTGCAACGACTTATGAAAACTAAGCTAGTTAGAACTTCCCAGTCCTCCGGCCGCCTATGTGTATTCGTGCTTTTATTATACTATTTTAGTATTTCGTAAAGGCGGTACACTGTAAATATTTTTTTTGTATTTTTACGGTAAATTGACTGGCAGAAAGTTGCCAGTAAAATGTATGTATTTTAACACTGACTTGTAAATTTACACCTATGCGGTAGTTTAGATTTACAAACAACATGTAAATTTACAGAGAGTGTAAAATTACTTCGATGTAAATTTACACTGCGCTTGTAAATTTACCTCAAAGTTTTTTTACACTCACTGTAAATTTACGTGGTGTTTGTAAATCTAAACTACCGCTTAGGTGTAAATTTACAAGTCAGTGTTGAAATACAGTCATTTTACTGTAAAAATACAATTAAAATGTATATTTACCTGAAAAAGACTTTGAAAAGGTAACCATTTTTTTTTAAAGAGAATGAGTTTGTTCCCACTCGGATAAGTAGTCCCACGTTTTGCGGACCTTTCAGCCAACAAATCATTCGATAATGGAAAAATATTTAATAAAATCGGTTTTAACGCCCTACTGTTCTGCTTCTTACAATGGGGGAATAGGAGGCATGCCACGAAGCAAAATGTCCCACACAACCCTATGTGTAGCATATCACTGAGTTCACACGCCAGTTAGGTGCATGCAGATTTCTGTAAAATATACTAATCTTACTGAAATAACAGTAGATATTATGGACAAAATTCGGCACGTGGTCGAGGGGGAGTAACCGATTTGACCACTATTTGACAATACATTTACCATTTGTTGTAAAATACTATTTCAAATGGCATTTATGTTTTTACATTTCGTTTGATGTAATCTTACATGTGGACAAAGAGGGAATGAGCGATACGGCCACTATTTGACAGTTAATGTACAATTCGCTGTAAAAATAATAATTAAAATGGCTTGCTAATATACAGCTCACATAATATAAACTGACATGTGGTTGTATTTCTACATAAAGTTTGATGTTATCTTACATGAGGTTTGTGTTCATGTGTATTTACATCGTTTTGAATGTAAGTCAACAAACTACGTGATATTTTAAGTATACTTATAACTGTAAATATACATAAGATTTTAACAGTTTAATGTAGATCTTTTACGTGCACCCCAGTGTATATACGTGACCCCAGTGTTTCATCCCATCCGAACGACTAGACAACTATCACTGCCAAGGGGGAACCACGCTCGAAAATATGGATGAACTTTCTCGGCCAATACAGTGTTCGAACACCCTACCTCCATACTAACGAGTCAGCATCTTACCCACTTAGCCACCGTGACCCCCTCATAAGTGGAATATAGTCGAAAAGTAATGAAGCCTTCAAAGGTATGTTATGGTTCTAAAGAGATACAAAATTACACTTTCCTTGTAAATTGTACATAAATCCGTATTTAAACACGCTTAAATAGTAGAATTACCCATAAAAACAGTTAAAGTACAACATACATGTACGTTACCAAACATAGTTGTATTAATACAGGTTACATGTAAATAAATACAGTTCTAACATGTAAAACTACACTTTTATCGTTAATTTACCCATCTTTTACAGTAATTTCATGTAACCCCACTAATACAGTAAATTTATAGTATAAAAACATGCAGTGGTATTTTTACAGCGTTATGTTAAATAAATTACATGGTTTTCACTGTAATTTTACATAAAGTTTTAACAGTGTATATATATATACATATGTATAGCTCTTTGACGGGTAAATTTGGGTCCGATTTTGAGGAAATAATTATGGAGTAACGATGATATATATTTGAACAGTTTTGAAAATAACATACAAATTGTGACTTGTAGAGAGCCCATTAGCTAAAAACGTGATATTTCGTACAACCGGGGTGTCATAAACCAGAAAGTTGCGGTCCAATACGCGACAATATCGAAAGAACCCCAGATCATCAAAATTGGATTCAAAAAATTGAACCGCTGGACGGTCTACAATCTAGGCTGGGTATTACTGTCAGATCTCAGATCTAAAATAATATCAAAACAAACGGCAGATTTCGCCAATGTGACGAGATGTAAGCAGGGTTAGGGCATGTTATTGTTTCTGAGGATTGTGGGTTCGGTTAGGGTAAGGGCTAGATCTTGGGTAAGGATTGGCGCTATCCCTGTTTACATTTCGTGACCGTGTCGAAATCTGTAGGTGGCCGTAATATTTAGATCTACCTGGGTCATCCCAAACTTAGGCTGCCTATCTACAGCTAGCTCCGACTGAGAATAGGCCCTTACCGAATTAACCGACATTTTAATTCCTACATCGACGATTTTAGTCGATAACACTGGGTATGCTTTTAGAAGTTTTTAGAAGTATTTATTTCTCTTCTATTGTCATATTGGATGAAATTAAACATGTTTATTTAGCCGTTGTGTGTATATGAAAGATGTCAAACTAATCAGAGCCGATTCACAAAAAAGTTCCTTAATTATTAAACATGGCGGCGCCTATGAGAGATATTTCACAGACGCGGTTTTGTTTGCGAAAACAAATTTAGGAGTATCTAACCTTGTTTTGAAAGATAAACTGATTAAAACTGTAAAGACAGTTTACAATGGTAAAGAATGTGTTGCAATATTACCTATATAGCATTATATATCGCTTTTACGACATGGCGTGTTTACATAAAACACACGTGCTGGCATATTTTTAGTCTGTTGTCTGAACAAAGCGGTGTGTAAGTCCCGCCCCAAAATGATCACGAAGGCGTTTTAAATTGTGGATATACAGGACAGTGTCACAATCTCAGAAGTATGACGCAGGTGGGTCGCTGTGTGCAGTATGCTACCTGTACATGCGTTGAGGGAAGCGACCATTTTGTCGGGTAGTTCGGTCCGGTTTTCAGGAAATGTGAACTCAACCGTTATTATGGTATAACTGTGATATACTCGAACGCATTTTAAATCGGGTAAAAATTGTAACCTCTAGAGGGACCACAAGCAAAAAACGCATTTTTTCGTTCAATCGGGGGCTATAATCCCGGAAGTTACAATCCGATTTGCGCGAATATAGAAAGGAACCAAACATACATTTCCAAGTTTCATCAAAATTGCTGGATTGACTTCTGATACTTGAGCTTTTGAGGGAATATGTCTATTCTTCCCGTTCAATCAAATCTATCCTAAGTGCAGCAACATGGCAGCTCTCCGCTTAATTTGGGGTCCTCTCTAAAACTTTGGACAGTTATATTAGGGTTAAAAACGGTGAAAGATTTGTATTCGTGTTGATAGCCTCGTTTGTCACGCAATTAGTTTTTCTGCACTATTCTGCTATGCACTGCTAATTGGCCAACATATTTGGTCCAATTTGCAGCTTTGTTTAAAGCGTAATAATATTGTAACGCAGTTAGCTATTGGTTGTTAATCGGACCATTGACCAATCAAAACGAAACACTGCGAGGAGTATGATATATATGCCCGTCACAGAGTAAGAATATTTTTATCTGTGATGCCCGTCTTCATCTGCTCAGTCGCTAGGCTACAGAGGACGTTAAATCCTATTTCATTTCATTTAAAAAGCTGGACGTTGACGAATTTGTCTGCTTTGATTTTATATAATGTGTAGACATGAAGAGATTCCAATACAAATACAAAAGATAGATTTTACCAAAAATATTGTCCCTGCAAATGTGTTTGTATATTAAGGACTGTTCCAAAAGTAATGGATTATAATTACCGAGACGGGGGGGGGGGGGGCTGTAATAATATAATTTTAGTGGCCTGAAAGACAGTTTGAAGAGATGAATATGCAGTTCAAACCATTCGAAAAATCTCCGACCTATTATTACATAAATCAAATTAAAGATAGTTTACCGTTTTTAAACCTTGGTTTGTATAACAGTTAACATATAAAAAAAATTAGGCTATTCGGTAACTTTTTTCTTTTTATTTCTTTTTTTTTTTTACATTCCCAAATATCCATAACCCCACCCCAAATAACAAATTTCGTGGTGGTCGGAGTATATTGCCACCGCACATAGAACCTGAAACCTTTTGTAATTATCTTTATCTGTTAAATTTATTGTCCTTTAAAAAATAGTCTAATGTTTCGAAGGGAAAATCAATATTTTTCATTCGAAATTAGAATTCCATATATTGGCCCGTTTCATTCAATATTGATATTATCTTGCCGTGAAAAATAGCAGCCAAATAGCCAATATTATATTTAAGACACAAATATGATCATTAATTTATAATCAGTACATGAATCGTGTATGCTATGGTTTCTTGTGCCATTTGTAATAATCCTACAAGACATTGCTGAAGTAATTAGTAAAGGCTGATTCACTAACAACAAAATAATAATTAAAAAAACCGTGTACAGTAGAATTCAAACGACTGTCGTTTAATTTGGTCTGTTCGCGTATTTCGCCTAACATAATTGTTCAGAAATTACAATAATTTTGTAAAAAAAATTGATTATAGACCACTTTATATACACATTTATAGACCAATTTTCGTCTGTTTTAAGGATCCAAAGAATAGAGCCATGCGCCCTTTGAATGTTGTTAGATACATTCCCGTGTACGAACAGGGTGATTTGGGGATATAATCGGACTAAAAACATACTCAAACTAATTGATCAATCACAATTTTGGTCTAAATCGCTATCAAAACACTGCTGTTCACAGGAAACACCAGAAACTGTAAAAAACCAATTTGAAAGACAATATTGGTGCCAGTCATTATCACATATGTAATAGAGCTGGTTAAACACATTCCAGATATACTTTTAACGCAGAGAGCATGGCTACGATATGCTGAGTATTACACGCTGACTGAATCAGCAGTGACGTAACAACAGTGAAAACACCAGCTCCTGCCTGAAGCGGCGAGCGATAACAGACAAATGGCTAAATTTATGCTCACTCATAATTCCTTCGAAGACCAACATTTGTTATATGGGACTGTAAGAGAATATCTGACCATTCAAAAAAGTTACTGAATGACCATTTCTGAGCTTTCTGCAGAGATAAACGTACCGAGAATCATAGCCGTGGCGATAGAGAGGCGGCTTCTCGCCAATGCAACGAGGGTTCAATCCCAGCTCAGGGCATGAACTTTATCGTTGTAAGTGAGAGGGATATTCGGTCTCCCGTCCGATCAGGCAGGTTTCCCCCGAGTTCTTCGGTTTCTTCCTGCAGTAATGATCGAAATCATTCGCACGAGCTATGCCAAGGGCCAAATTTGAAAAAGGCCTCCGGCCTAATTTGCTACCCTTGTAAAATGACGTGATTATTATTATTATTATAGGCGTTTTTACGAGGAACCGATTTGATTTCTAAGATGGCGGCCTCCGTGAGTGACACAACGTGCGTAACGTGACGAAATTAAGTTATGGTAGCTGGCTTTTTTTTCGCTTTGCTCATGAGCAGTAATCCGAGCCAGAATTTGGCTATTTTTTTAATATTGCGTTTAAGTTTTAAATTTTCGCTTAGAACTGAAATAAATTAACTATTAGTCAATCCCACGCTAAAAACATTAGCAGAAATCGTTGTGTATATATGTGAGATAGACCCGACCGAAGCACAAAAAAGTGCCAATAGTGCGGCCCCCGCGTGTGTCAAATGTCCGTTTAAACTTGCTTATTCTGTTAAAATCCCATTTTCTTCCGGGGATTATTATTCAATCTCGAGTTGTGTCCGTTTTATTGCACAGACAACCCTGATGCGACGCAGGTTTTCTGTTCGTCGAAGTCATTGTACTTTCGTGTGTTTGTTTATAAACTGACTTCTGTGCGTTGACCTCGCGACCTGTGAAGTTTAGATAACGGCATGTAGATATCATGGCTGTTCACTGTGTCAGAGTCACTTCTCCCCCCCCCCCAAGGCGCCCGAAAAGTTTAGAAAATATGGTTTGCACCTGAGGAACTATGAAAATCTCCGAAATTTTAATTTGCGATATTGGCGTATTATGAACATTACACAAATTTGAAGGAAGGAATACGGTCGTTTAGTCGCGTTTCCGTCATTGTAGATATCTGCCGCCACACTGCCCGAATTCTTTTTCGGGGGCATGTCTTCACACTGTTTAGTATCGCACGTTATACAATATCGATGCTGTATGTATCGGGAACCGTTATATACTTGACAGTAATAAAAAGTTTAATTCCTGCTACTTTACACTTAACGACAGATTCTGGGCAGAAAAATAAACGCGAAATCTAAAAATTCCTTAAAATGCCGCGGAGAACGGGTAAGGACTCATTGGGTTCTACTCTAAAGTAAGTTTTATAATATCTGAAATACTAATACCAAAGGGACGCTTCAAATCCGAAAAAGGGGGCGCGCTGAATCTATACTTGAAACAAGTCACCCAGGTTTGCGACAGTATCTGACACCTTTGAAAAAGATCGAGCGCAACCATACCAGATCTATTGTCTAATGCGCTATAAACGGCAACAAGTACGGTGTGTACCTTGAACGAGTTCAATATCTAGAATAATGTTTGTAATGAATTCACTAAATATACGAAGGATGCCAGTGAAATATTAATAACTGGTGAGATACGCTAATAATTCGAGTGGCAGACCATAAACAACCCCTGCTGACCCATGATACTAGCTGAGCAAAACGAAGTGACTTCAAGTCTATAAACACAAGATAAAATGAATTGTTTCCCCATGATCATGCGGGGGTGCGCTGTATAACGGGCGCATATAACAAAAGCCCTTCAAGGGGCGCCCAATCATGCTGTATTGGGCGCCCCATTGACCAAGTCGTGAGCGCCCAACCTTTCTAGCTCCACATTATTTATTACGTGCGAACCGACAAACATACGTTGTCATTATAATGCGCCCCACCAATCAGGTCATTATTGGCGCCCCTCCGGGATAAGTAACACCACAGCTCACACATTTTTGGACGCCCCCTCAAGTTAGGTGTTAATCGTGTGATTCATTATGAGGCGCCTCATCATTTGGGTGGTGGGGCGCCTCATATATAACGACATGAATATAAGTGACATTGGTTAGGGGTCCTATCAATCTAGTAGTAGGCGCCTAACCAAAGTCACTCGGCTTTAAAGGGCGCCCATACTGAATATGGACTCGTTAGTCGCTGGCTTCGTATTGCGTCCAATAGAAAGGGCGCCCATTACATTTTTCTCGCAAAAGATAAAGGCATTATGCATTATGTGCGGCCAAACAATCATATATTGTCATAATAAGGCGCCCCGCCAATCATGTCATTATGGAAGGTCCCCTGGGATAAGGTGCACACAGATCACACCATTTTTGAGGCCCCATCAAGTTGTGATGTTCATCGTGTGACTCATTGTGAGGCGCTCCACCATTTGAGAGGCGCCTCATATATAACGACATGATTGATGACGCCCCCATAAAACAAGAGACATTGGTTGGGCGCCCTGTCACTCGGTTTAAATGGGGCGCCCATACTGATATGGGCATGTAAATCAATGGCCTCGTATTGTGTTCAATGGAAAGGGCGCCTTCGGCGCCCATTAGGGGCGCCGATTTTTCGCTGGGGGGGCAGCTGCCCCCCTTGCCCCCCCCGCTAAATACGGGCCTGCGTCTAATCGCTTTCTATAAGCAGAAAACAGTCTCTTCATGTTGGTGATGAATGTGGCCCAGTGGGTTAACCCAGCTGTTTCTTCATGACGAATCCAAGCAAATTCATCACAATGTCATACAGATGACGTCGTATATAGGCCTATAGTGAGTTTCTCTACACATGTGTTCAGATATTATGTAAAGTTTTTCAAGGATGTCACACACTAATAATATGCTTTCACCCAGAATCAGAATTTAGCATCGGGGTCCCTGGCTAGTTACCGAATAACTGTCTCTGAAGGGGTAGCACCCTTACAAGCAGAAAGAGAGAGAGAGAGAAAGATAGAGAGGGGAAGAGAGAGATGGGGTTTAACGTCCACTCGACACAAACCAGGTCATTTGGGGACAAACATATGGTTAATTCATTCCAATAATTGGCTTGCGCGTAGGGGTCTATAGCAGTGGGATTAAACCATAAGACCCGGAGAAAACCCACTAAGCGGGGGTCTTGATACCTTCCCCGGAAGATTTTTTTAAAATAAGGATGCCTTAAAATGCTATCTAAGACCATTTCTGGGTATTGTTATGTATACATCGGCATGTTCGGAAATATAGGCTACCTTTCCCGGGCTGAAAATAAGTCTTTTGAAATTTTATCAATGTATTTTTTGGGGTGGATGGGTGGGGAATGAGGCCCCCCCCCCCAAGTGAAAATCCCGGGGGGACGCGCCCCATCATACGCCCCCCTCGCAATCTGCGACCATGATTCCCGATATACTTAAGCCAAGCGTCCAATATCATCACTTTGGGCTGCCAATGTAGAGAAAATACCTTTCTATTAAACTTTAAAATTTGCTATTTATTAACTTCTTGTTATAAATTAAAGTAAAAATATTTATGCAGTTTATTTAATATATAGAGAAATATATAGTTTTTTGTTTTTCAAGACAACTTCTTCTTATAAAATGTAAATGCAGTTTAATAAATGAATATCCGCGGCTATTTTTGACTTTACATAAAAGGTTAACGCTTGTAATACTTCTGTAAAATATGATTGGTTGTTGTTTTCCTCATCGCCTTTATGTACAAGTATAGATGACGTCACATGACGTTGTGGGGCTCAGCAGGATTCGTGTGAGTGAGTGACCGTAAATAACACTAAAAAAAATATTATAAGGTTGTGGTATGGGTACGTAAATACTGATGATGGCCGTGGTTCACTGATACTACCGATTAGGGTTCTGAATTTGACAAATCGACCAATTTGAAAGAAAATTTAAGTAGACGTAGTTCATATTCGTTTCCGTTCGATCCTCTTGAGCATTCTGCAGTCTATCCCCCGTCGAAATAGACCGTCATGTTGCGATTATAACTAAGGCTCTTTCAAGGGGCCGTATTTCGGGGGCTTCAACAATTTCTGTCAATTCTTAAAGATACTACAACTTTGGGGGATTACGTTGTGCTGAATTTGAATAAGAAAACGGAAATCATCGTAACACCAAGAAGAAAATCAGGCAAGTGGTAATCGAACAGGGTCATGGTCGTTTGGAATTCCACCTTCATTGTTCGCTAGCGTGCGATTTGGCAGAAACATAAACGGCTTGATATATCCATTTCCCGTTTAGGATATCTAGTATGAGGTATGTTTTTATCTTCATGATTTTTTAACGATTTTAAAGTGTATGTTACAAAGTAGTAATGTAAAATATGGTTCAATTTCCCTACTTGTTTACAAGTCAAAATGGCAATCTGCTCCATCATGATCATGTCATGGAAAGGCTGCCGTTTCGGTGTTGTACAAGCGAATTACAAACAAGTATTTTGTGCTGTTTATTACACTGCCCCTGTTGTACCAATCCTTACAGTTAGAATATTATAGAATAATAACATTTTTTAAATTTTTCCACGTCTCCTTGTGGCTTTAAACGGAAATATTTTCTTCACACATTTGTTATTAATATTACTTGTACTTTGTAGGCAGTGGATATTCAACCGTAAACGGCACTTTACTCTATTTACTATATCGCCGTAACTTCCGTTTGACATGCGCAGTTCTCTGATCCGTGGACTTAGCAGTTTTCAGCAGTTTACGCATTTGCAATGATGCCTAACCCATGACCCTACCCCAAAACCTAACCCCTAACCCAAACCCTTACCCTAACCATAACCACCATTCGTTTTTTTGTCTAACCTTACTACTTTCTCCGTTTCTTATATAGGACGAAATAGCCATACTTGGATTGGTAATTTCTACGGTAGAACCCAGAGAATTAGTTTTAGAAGAAAATAAAATAATAAATGTAAATTGTAGAAAATTATTCTATTTCGGTCAAGGGCTTATTTCTGTGGATTTTGGTTTTTAATTTAAGTACCAAGACGGTCAGTGGTTTACGTTTTGTTCCGTAAAACCGTGTTTCTGCGCCAAACTTGAAAGACGAAGTTACCGTTCTTGTGGAATTCATATATCAACTGCGCATGTCGAACGGAAGTGTCGCACAACTGCGCATGTCGAACGGAAGTTATTATTTAACCAATCACACACGATGTATATATACGTCATTGCGATTTACGGTACAATAGCGTTAGTAAATAGGGTACCGTTTACGGCTATATATCCACTACGTTAATATTATAAACAAATCTGAATTCTAATAAAATGATCTGATGATCACATTCACAAGTCAATCAATTTTTGTTCCACTGGGTATTGTTGTTTTCTTAAGTTAATGTAATGTTATGTTTGTAGCGGTTGTAAAAAATAATGCTGATACTAACAAACCCTAACATACCATTGACTCTGCATTATTGTGGTCTCAATTCAAGGTTCTACCCGCATATTACTGGATCTTCAAAATCAGATAAAATATTTTTATAAAAGGATTGTGGGTTAAGGTAAGGTAATAATTCTTATGTCAAAATAGTTTGTCTTATTTTGAAGATCCAGAATGTGCGTTCTACCCTTTCAAAATTAATTATTATTTATTAGTAGGCCTACATTATCGGGCAGGACAATTTACCCAATTGTTCTACTAACTGTACATGTATCTACATGTATACTACATACTACATGGAGGTCCTTTAAGGTATCTCTGTGTTATCACAACGTTTCAGCCCTGTGACCTTTCAGAATCTCTTTTTCAGACTGAATCTGATGATTCAGACTTACATACGGTACTTATAACTGTTAGAACAAAATAATAATACCAAGGTTTCGGACAATATCAATCTCGAAACCAGAAAATATTTGGAGAAAGAAAATTCTCTGGTGACATTGGGTAGCCATTTTCCCGGAAGGGACGAATCACACGACTGTCACGTGACATGTGTATTTATTTTACGTGTCTGGATGACTGATCACTGTAATATATACACACGCATAGAAAAATAGAACTTTACAAAAACTTGAATTTGTACATTTAGAATCCAATTTTGTTGTCAGTGAGTTGACTTTGACTCAAGAATCATTTTACAACCGACCAAACGACGATCCGACCTCTAGTTTTCAAAAAATCGACCCAAAAAAGATTGACCAATCAGAGGTCAGTATGGGTGGGGCTTAGGTTTGAACAAATTTGGATAAAATGGACGGTATATGGCCCTAGTATATGGTACTAATAACTGTTGGAATGAAAATAATAATACCAAGGTTTCGGACAATATCAATCTCGAAACCAGAAAATATTTGGAGAAAGAAATTTCTCTGGTGACATTGGGTAGCCATTTTCCCGGAAGGGACGAATCACACGACTGTCACGTGACATGTGTATTTATTTTACGTGTCTGGATGACCGATCACTGAAATATATACACACGCTTAGAAAGATAGAACTTTACAAAAACTTGAATTTGTACATTTAGAATCCAATTTTGTTATGTCATAGGTTGACTTTGACTTAAGAATCATTTTACAAAAGACCAAACGACGATCCGACCTAGTTTTCAAAAAATCGACCCAAAAAAGATTGACCAATCAGAGGTCAGTATGGGTGGGGCTTAGGTTTGAACAAATTTGGATAAAATGGACGGTATATGGCCCTAGAGGCCTCCGGTCCCATGGCTGAACAAGATTGGGACAATATGTTATGATATGAATAAATAAAACATTTGTGTATATTCCGTAATACTTTGTAGCTTTATTGTATCAAATAGTAAACAAGCTTGATTGACAGATCATGGGCAAGATTAGATATATGTTTTTATTGAGGGCTGATTGGCTTTCGGATAATAAGAAAAAAATATTTTGTTTTGATTAATTATGGTACCCGGTAGGTGATTTATTAATATTTCTATCACAATTAGGTTTCGAGTTCAACAATTTCAAATAAATTCATCAGCTATACAACAAAGAAACACAAAATCGGATTGACTTTGTGTTCAATTTATCCTTTCAACTAATTCTGGAGTTCCAACTGTCGTGCACCAGAGTTCGAAAAGTACATGTAAGGCCATTTTTTTGCGGGACTGAAAAGTCATGAAAACTTATGTTACTTGGTCAGTTGGTGTAACAAATCTTCAACAACTTTTTTTTAATACTATGTGTACCTGTATTTGTATTCTGTATCTACTTTCTCTATTGTTTATTTGTATGAGTTACTTGATGATCATGAATAATGATGATCACTTTTGTCCATGCGATTTCGGCAAATTGAAATGTGAAGTTCTGCTACATGGTCCTCCCAAATAAACAAACTATACATTTTTGGAAAGCTTGTAAAACACCAGGAACACAAATCCAGAGAGTTCCAAGAAAAAAGTCTGCACTAACTCAATTTAGGGCCAGATGAAAATTGTGATACTTTTCAACTAGGTTATGGCCCAATGATCAACAGATTGATAAACAGAGTTTAAAGTGCACATAAGATGGTCGTAAGAATTTTTGCTATGAGTAGCCAATGGTTACTATATCCACATTGCGGAAAGTTAACATCAATCTGATTAAAATTACATCAGCTACCTTCACTCAAAGTCACAAATATAGACCTCACGTAAAAACAACTTGGCCAATTATCGAAAACACTCTTAATCCCCTCTGATGCTAGTGACGTCACAGAATACCTATATACAGCCTATATGTGTATTCATTAATGCTTGACTGATTCTTTAATCCCCTAATTAAATAAAACAACTGACTACGGAATAATTAATTTGTAATTTAGAATTTGTTTTATAAAGCCGGTTGCTGTAGCCATATTCCCCACGTCTTTTTAATAAAAATAAGCAAATGGTAAACCAACAATGTAGCTTATATGGGACCGGGTATTTGTCCAGATTTTATTAAAAAAGAAAATAAACCACCTGTACCATCCAGAATCGAATACACGTATCCAGTTAATAAATTGCTGTGTAGAATGTGTTAAATGCCGTCAAGATTCATCAGGAACCGCCCAGTTTGTGCTACCGTGTAGATTAAAAATCCTCTTTTAGTTTTGACGTCGGTCGTTTACTTTACGACCGTTCAGTTTTTCGGGAAGTTTAGTTCTTAGACAAGGTATTTATTTTCCCGGGAAGTTGTCGAGAAATGAACAGAGGTTTAGGTTTTACGCCAAATTACCACTTTACCGAGAGCTGTCTATGTGGTTATGATGTATGTGGTTAAAATTAATAGAAAAAAAGATTTTAAAAATATTCACTGATTCAACTTGGTCATCGTTCTATTCTTTGTGTTATTCATATTCTTTACATCGTGCACCAAACAGCGATAAAATTTCATTGGTTAGGAAAGTCTAAACGCGGAAAAAACGCATAAACAACCTGATTTGCATGCATATTGCATATACATGTATACTATTTATAGTATTACTGAAATTATTTTCACATTCAGAGTTTCAGCCAGTGGTTGGTGCAGGGGGTGCACGTACCCCCCTTTGCTTGAAGAAGGGGTGTGCATCCCCCCTTCAGTCAGCTGAGTTATGTTTTCAAAAAAAGTGTTTTGTGTAAGAGAAAGAGTGTTTAAATGATCTGTAACAGAGGTCCCGTGTACACATTGGAGTGCACGTAAAAGATCCCTTGGCAGTTGGAATTCGATATAAGAGTAGGCCGTAGCGCCGCTGCCCAGGAAAAATTTTCCTCATAGCATACTGTATGGCGTATGCCCGTCTTCAATTAGCTCTGGTTAAGTGCATAACAGTAGGATGTTGAACCCCATTTCATTCATTTATTGTACCCTGTTGTCTAATTGCCTTTAACATTTCTCTCTTCTTGTGGACTCTTTGTGGCCAGAATCAGCTGTTCATGACAGCACCTTAAGAAGCTTGCTGAAAGTGAAAACTGTGGGGTTGTTCTCAAAAGTTTATTGCCAATCTTGGGGAAATTTTTAAAAAATTTTTTTATCAATTTTGATATCCTGCAGGCCCACTACACTTTTTAGATCAATACAAGAATATGAGTATACGTATGCATACCATGAACATCATTAATGATTTTGTTATTTATTTAAATCTTTATTGATTTTTATGCTACTATCCTACTGTACAGTGTCAGAATTGTTATTTAAATCATTTGAAAGCTTGACTGCTAGTAGAGGAATATACGACTTTTTACAGAAAAAGGCTAAGAAACACTTCACATTTGTGGTTTGAAAATAGATTAACACAAACAACCTGCTGTTTTGTGGCTGCAGAAACCCAAGTACATGTAATGAGACTTTACTTGAGAGTTTTCTTGATGGAAGACCTAATAATGTTGCCTTGTAGACAGGAGCAGTAATTGGTTGTTCACTTAAAGCCAACACCATGTTGTTAAATCTTAATAATAATAGAAATGGTCAGTCCATTTGGTGGGTTTGTTTGCGTAATAAACATCCACAGGAACTTTCCACTTAAAAACTGTGTCGTGATTTTGTGAGATAACAACCTTTAGACAAGGCATGCATCAAGTCATGTTAATTGTAAGCCTACTGCAAGTTCATTTCTTGTACGCCCACACTGGTCCGGCGTCCACGATTGCTTGTGGATGCTCTAGAGGCTAAAGTTAATAGCCGATTGACTTTAAATTCATAAGGCGAAGAAACCTTGACTTGTTCATTAAAACAAGAGCCAAAGATAGTTTTAGATTTTCTCTCCCATTCCATTTTCCGCCTTTTGAAAGGTAATTTTTGTTAACTTTTGGGTGTGGAATCGAGAAGAGGGTCTGAATATACATTTTCTGCCAGGATTTAGTAAATATTCATGATTTTGAGGCGGAAGTACATGTGTATACGGGACTTCTGAGGTTGGTTAGATATTTGTCTAATGTCAGTGCATGGAGTGAAGGACAATCGTTAACAAAAGAAAATAATGTAAATGTTTCAAACAAGTGGCTATGATATCTTTTTGTGGGAAAAACGGCTAGATTGAAGAAAAAACAAATCTGAGTGAAATGGTAGAATTGTTGAAAAAAAAATTCTAGTTCGGTATGGTGTATGCATATATATACGGATAGAAGGGCAGATTCCTGTGCTTTAACATTGACGGCCAAAAATTGCTGTTGTAAATTGCGGAAAAAAATCTATAAAAATACGTTCATAGAAATGCCTTAAGTTGCCGTTGATAGCTTTCATATCGGAAGCCAAATTAAATGACAAAGTCCATATTGTGTGAGATACGTTTTTTCAATACCTCCAAAGATTAATTGTCGTTTCTACTAAGCATACATACATGTACACTATACGGTACCATGATTAACGTTATTAAAAATGTCCGCCACTTGTACGCGAATAGTGTAAAAATATGGTATATCAAGGCTGTGTAGCCCGCAGTGGTCACAATTTTAATTTGATTTTTATGCATGTTTATAACCCAAATTTCTTGGTTGCACAAGATAGTCATGCATATTGGATTGTAACTTCTTGAATTATGGCTCCTGATTGTACAAAAAATCTCTTTTACCTTCTGGTCCCTTGTTTAAAAGCACGACTGTTCGTGTTCTGTTTTTACTCATAAGCTTAATTACAGTACTATTACTTTGATTAATGTTACTAAAAATGGCCGCCACTTGTAAAAGTATGGTACATGTATAACAGGGATGTCACTAACTTTTCAAGTAACAGGAAATTTTGGTAAAGTAAGCGGCAGCAAATTTTAAGAGTCGCATGTCCAATTCTACAAACAAACCAAACCGTTGCGATTGCGTTATGACTCATGTTCTATATTTGTTAATAATATTTATATTATATCAAAAATAAAAGTAAGACAAGCATGTACAGCAATGTAGTAAAGGCTAGGTTATTACACTAAAACTATTTCAAAATCGTTCTTGTCGGACACATATATATTTACCGAAAATAAAGGGGCATCAATTTTATCGTCATTTAAGAAGACGGATTCCGACTATAATAAAAATAAATACCGGTCAACAAAATATCATATGTAATACAAATAGATGCCCCTCGCTATTTTTCAAAATTAATTCCCCTACGGTATTCAAATTTGCGCCTGTAATATTCCTACAAAATAAGAAAACGTGCCCACCCGTACGCCAAAGCATTCCTCTCAAATTTCGTGTCTTCGTTTAGACGACAGAACACGAAGGCAATACGTCAGTGCTGCGAATAGTTCGTGATGTCAAAAGATTGTTTGTCTTCTTTATAAAATAGTAATTTAGATTTCCATCACGGAACCATCGACGCCGGTAGGAATGCAGCCATGCTCGCCATGTTATTGTTATTTGCCCACGTGACACCTTTTTTCCCGCCAAGATGAAACCTCCTAGTTAGGCATTTTGCAATGCGAGCGGCTTGTGGGAAGTGCCATTTTAGCCGTGTTTCTAGTTTGTTAAAAGGAGAATAATTAAACTGGTGTGTTATATCTGATAACAGTGCGTACATCGAAGGGAATCTTTCGTATGATAACAGCCGACGGAGTATTTTGTTGTCCAGTGAATCGAAAAGGATTAAAATATTGGGTGTCGGTTGGGAACGCGTGCTCTATAATTCCTACACAGTACGAGAAGGGAAATGGATCTAGCTAAAAACAAAGTCTATGTTGACATTAAGTATGAATGAAAAATACAAATTTCGTGAAATAGCCATGTAGCTGGGCAATCGGACGTACATCTTGGCGTTTCAAAATTAAATTAGTTTTATTTTATTAAAATTAAATTACTGATATTTTTTAGCTGAAAAGTAGCCGGAAATTGAGCTAATGTAAACGGCGAAATTTGCCGGTTGCCGGCTTCTAATGACATCGCTGATGTATAAGGTTGTGGAACCTGCAGTGGTCACAGTTTTAATTCAATTTTGATGCAACTTGAAATGTACGTTTTTAATGTAACCCAAATTTCTTGGTTGCATATTGGATTGTAATTCCTTGAATTATAGCGTAGGACGTTAAACCCCATTTCATTCATTCATTCATTCTTGAATTATGGCCCCAATCTGAACGCCAGATTCACCCTACCTGCAGAGAAGTGACTTTGACACTGTCACACAGTGAACAGCCATGATATCCCCATAAACGTCACAGGTCACGAGGTCAACGCACAGAAGTCAGTTTTGTAAACAAACAAACGAAAGTAAAATGACTTCGACCAACAGAAAACCTTCGTCGTATCAGGGTTGTCTGTGCAATAACAGGGACACAACTCGAGATTGAATAATAATAATCCCCTGAAGAAAATGGGATTTTAACAGAATTAGCATGTTTAAACGGACATTTGACACACGTGGGGGCGGCACTATTGGCACTATTTTGTGCTTCGATCGGGTCTATTTCACATATACACATGAATTCTGCTAATGTTTTTAGCGCGGGGATTGACTAATAGTTATTTTATATCAGTTCTAAACAAAAATTTAAAACTTAAATGCAATTTTTAAAAAATAGCGAAATTTTGGCTAGGATTACTGGGCAAAATGGCCATTCACTGGATAAGTGCGGGAAAAATTTCGTCACGTTAGTTACGTACATTATGGCCCCTGATTGTACGAAAAATCACTTTTTTTTAGCTTGTGGTCCCTCTGGAGAAAAGTCTAGCAATAAATGATCTAAATTAAATTCAAATCAGTACAGGTTGTTAGTGACAGAACTTATTTTTTATGTCGGTTAGTATCCATATGAATAACCGTTAAGGCATCGATCCCCTTCTATACATGTGTGGGTTATTAAAAAAAGGAAGGCAGTAGTGATTCCCTAGTAGTAGTGATACATGTATCATACACAAATCATGGATGTTTCTATTCATAAACTAACACCACAAGGAACATAGTAATATTATTATGATAACAAAGTATTCTGCACTGTGAATTTATATTGCTTGTTGTTGTCTTAACTCGGTCTTATCTTGGAAAGCAGATTTTCATCATATTTGATGTGATCTATGAAAATATTTTAAGTTTATTTAGAGTGCTGCTATAGACACCACTGGGTCAACAGTTGACAACAATAATACTATTATTATTATAATAGCCTAACCATGCCTAGTTGAAATTCTTTAATATCTCTTTATTTTCCCACAATAGCCTCTGTATATTGCTTTCCTATTAGCTAGAATGTAATTGTACATACTCAATCTAATTAATGTTCAGTCGAAATACAATACCAGGTCATAGATTTGTCACGATTCTCTTATTTTTTTGGATGGTGAAATATAGCCTGATATGTCAGTGATGAATGATTATTTTATGTTCTAATTATGGCAACCAGTAAATTACTATGAATTATTTTATTGATGTTTTCTTCCTTGTGACTAGGATACCAATTCATTTTATCAGCTTCATTGGCATCTACCTACACATGATGAAAGCATGATCGTAGTTATTTTTGTCTTTTAATTAGTGTAGACTTTTTTCTTTGAAAATTATTGCAATATTGGCTCACAAATCATTTGCATCTAGATAGGCCTAGAAATTGTGTAGTAAACAGCATCAATGGGTTAACCAATGTCTATCACAAACCGAAACATTACTAAGAAAAATAATACACAAAACATCAACATGTACAAGTATTCTGAACTTTGATTTGAAATCAATGACGATTGTAGAAAGGAAAACATGTCTGCTTTTTTCCTTTCGTCCTCGACTCATGACTTGAACTTGTAAGAGGAAAAATGTTCAAGTATGTTGAGCACAGTACAGTAAAACATAATATAGAAAGCACTAGTCATACATTTCTAACTGATGTTATTATTCTCTTCTCTACTGTTATGTCGATTATTTTAGTGTTTTAGTGCTGGAAATATGAGCAGGATTGTACCAGAGTTCATCATTTTCTATTTACATGTACTCCAAATTGTATGGTAGAAACAAATGTCCATCAATATACATGTACAGTTTATAATTTGAAGAGTGCTTGTATAAATATGCATGTATACATGAATTTGAGAGTGATCTACAGATTGATAGTTTTGATGTTATGTATGTGGATGAACATTGATATTTTGAAAGTGAAAGGGAGCATATTGATTTATCTACACTATACTATGTACATGTACAGTAACTTATGCAGTGTAGTAAGTTGTAACATACTCTCAGTATGATAAATCAGGTAGTGTATAATCCGAAGATCGCAGACCTGTATAATCCGAAGATCGCAGACCTCAACTATAATCCGCAGACCCCCTATACTATATTCCGCAGACACCAACTATAATCCGCAGACCCCCTATACTATATTCCGCAGACCCAACTATATTCCGCAGACCCCTTATACTATATTCCGCAGACCCAACTATATTCCGTAGACCCCCTATACTATATTCCGCAGACCCCAACTATAATCCGCAGACCCCCTATACTATATTCCGCAGACCCCAACTATAATCCGCAGACCCCCTATACTATATTCCGCAGACCCCAACTATAATCCGCAGACCCCCTATACTATATTCCGCAGACCCCAACTATAATCCGCAGACCCCCTATACTATATTCCGCAGACCCCAACTAGAATCCGCAGACCCCCTATACTATATTCCGCAGGCCCCAACTAGAATCCGCACACCCAAACATTCATACGCAACCTTGTACAGGACCGTGTATAGGGGTTGATGGTTCCTTTCTATAACCACCATGGCCCCTTATTTTCATTTTTTGTACAAGTATATCATATGTTCCAGTGAATCAACAACGGACATTTGAAGCCATTATTTTTGCGCTGCCATTTTTTCATATACAAGCAATGTATCGATATGTTTTGATAATTAGACTTCGAGATGAGATCATCTAGACATCCAGAGGTATGTACATTTTATAATAAGCGATATGGTTGGCCTGTCATCGTTCCAAGGCAGAGGAGTGAAAAAAATCTAGAATGCCGAGTGGTTAGGCCGCTTGCCGCTCATGCAGGGGGTCCCGGGTTCAACCTTTTGGATTTTTCCGACTGGGTTCCTCCTTGTCAGGTGAGGGCTGACATGGAAAAGCATTCTAGTCCATCGGAGACAACGATATACGGAGTCCCGTGTTCATTAGATCGAGCACGTTAAAGACACCTCGGCAGTTAAAAATCGGTAGGCCATGTTACTGTGACCTTGCAACATTGTATTAGGAATTCTGAAAGTGTGAAAAATTAAAAAAATTGAAGCTTTAAAGGGGGTCTGCGGAATATAGTATAGGGGGTCTGCAGATTATAGTTGGGGTCTGCGGAATATAGTATAGGGGGTCTGCAGATTATAGTTGGGGTCTGCGGAATATAGTATAGGGGGTCTGCGGATTATAGTTGGGGTCTGCGGAATATAGTATAGGGGGTCTGCGGATTATAGTTGGGGTCTGCGGAATATAGTATAGGGGGTCTGCGGATTATAGTTGGGGTCTGCGGAATATAGTATAGGGGGTCTGCGGATTATAGTTGGGGTCTGCGGAATATAGTATAGGGGGTCTGCGGATTATAGTTGTGGTCTTCGGAATATAGTATAGGGGGTCTGCGGATTATAGTTGGGGTCTGCGGAATATAGTATAGGGGGTCTGCGGATTATAGTTGGGGTCTGCGGAATATAGTAAAGGGGGTCTGCGGATTATAGTTGGGGTCTGCGGAATATAGTATAGGGGGGTCTGTAGAATATAGTTGGGTCTGCGGAATATAGTATAGGGGGTCTGCGGATTATAGTTGGGGTCTGCGGAATATAGTATAGGGGGTCTGCGGATTATAGTTGGGGTCTGCGGAATATAGTATAGGGGGTCTGCGGATTATAGTTGAGGTCTGCGATCTTCGGATTATACAGGTCTGCGATCTTCGATTTTCGGATTATACACTACCGATAAATCATTGTCTTTGTTACATGTATGTTCTACACATGGTCTTGGAAATTATTTATTGTATGAATGATGGTTCTCTGTAGTGTGTACATGTACAATGTATGTACATGTATAAGCTGTTAGTATTGTGCATTAAACACCTATAGTGTTACATGTATATACATGTACCATATTAAAACATGATCTTTATTTATTTTTACATCTGCTGTTAGACGTATGTATTGTATTATTATATACATGTATTGTGGTGCACATTATACACCAAACTCTTAAACGATATAATGCTGTACATGAACTGAGTCTCCTGCCTGTTTACACCAATGTTATTTTTAAACATATGGAATATGACACATACACCCATTTAGCCATTACTGCAGGATTTTGGTACTGAAGTACAAATATGAACAATCCTAAATATACACGTATATTGTTCATATATATTTCTCGGTAGACCAATAATGGTCCAGGTTGTATGATATATTTACGTTAACAATATATTTTCTGTATTTTCAGGGCTCACTGCTAAATACTGATGCAAGCTGTTTCTTCTAACATCAGTACCCAATTTAGTTCATTCAGTAATTATAAGAAGATTAAACTTGAGAGCTTGCCAACACAGCATCATGTAGTATATGATTCCAATCCCTTGCTTAGTTCAACACAACAAACTTATGTTTTACCACAAAATGTTCATGATTTTGCCGATTTTAAAGCATTGGAGGCCATGCCCCAGTCACTCATTTCTTCCTCTTCCATTAAAACACAAGACTCTTACCCACGATATGGTGTAAAACGCAAAAGTGATGCCATAGATCCACCCATGCAGCTTACCGACGCCCACGTAATAACAAGTGAGGATGATAGAAGTGCAGCCAATACGACGACCATTGCCACAACAACAGCTACAAATGCGACGAACACAACATCAAAAACAAGTTCGTCAAGTAGTGAGGGGGATTATCAGCTAGTGCAACATGAAAATTTATATTCCATGACCTCCAACTATGAGGTTTTAGAATTTCTAGGTCGTGGAACGTTTGGTCAGGTCGTTAAGTGCTGGAAGAAAGGAACCAATGAAATCGTTGCTATTAAAATTCTTAAAAATCATCCCTCGTATGCTAGACAGGGACAAATAGAAGTTGGAATACTCTCGCGATTAAGTCAAGAAAATGCAGATGATTATAACTTTGTGCGTGCTTATGAGTGTTTCCAGCACAAGAACCATACGTGTCTGGTGTTTGAAATGCTGGAACAGAACTTGTATGACTTTCTCAAACAGAATAAATTTCAGCCACTTCCGTTGAAATATATCCGTCCTGTCACACAGCAGGTTCTGACAGCGTTACTTAAATTAAAGAGCCTAGGATTGATACATGCTGATCTTAAACCAGAGAATATAATGTTAGTGGATCCAGTGCGCTTTCCATACCGTGTTAAAGTGATAGATTTTGGATCTGCTAGTCATGTATCGAAGGCTGTATGTTCTACCTATTTACAGTCAAGATATTATAGGTAAGTCTGATCTTAAACATATTTCCATACATGTTGGTCCGGTGGCCAACTTCTTGAGACATTGCTTGTTCAAACACTAATCCTTGTAGTTATTGTTGTTTACAATATGGAGGATTACGTGGCTAAATGGGTATGACGCTGGATCGCTAGCCTGGAGGTCAGGTGTTCGATCCCGACCCTGCATTGGCCGAGAAAGTTCATCAAGATTTCCCAGTTGGTTCCCCCCTTGTCTGTGATGAGGACTGAGGGCTGGATAAGGACAGCCGTTTAGTATTTTGGATGGGACCAAAAACCGATGTCCTATGTACACATTGGCGTGCACTTAAAAGATCCCTTGGCAGTTGGAATAACGGTTTTAGATGTACCTGACAAAAATGTCAGGCACTAATGAAATAGTACCTGACATTTTCAACTAAGTGCGGGACATACGTATTAATAATGTCAGCAAAAAAGACAAATCAATTATTTGGACAAAATGATGGGCACCAGAAGTTTTGTACCTGATAAAGCCTGAATCTCTGCCTGACATTGTCATACTGCACACAGCGTTCCACCTACGTCATTACAAGAATGAAACACTGTGCTAATTGGACTCAATTTAAAACGCTTGCGTCATCATTTAGTGGCGGGGCCATGGAGGTGTGGGCGGGACTTATCGAACTAACGTCACCTGTGTTTACACAACAGAGTCGTCAGAGTGAAAATAGACCGTAGCACATGGTTTTTGTAAACTCAAAGTTAAATTTCAAGTTCTGCCACTCGGCTAAAAACGATATATAATATGTGCTATGGCCAGGGCTTGACACCGACGTCGGCTTCGGCGGCCATGGCCTCCAAATTTTAGAATTTGGCCGCAGATTCATGGCCGAATTTTAAATGTCGACGGCCGTTTATGGCCGCCGATTAGTGCTGGGTGTCAATAGTTATATTTACTATCGATAATCGGCATTGAAATCAGACACCAGTCGTGTCTGTTTTTTCTATAGGACTCGCGAAATACTCTAGTTTCACTTTCTTCAAAGGGGGGTAAAACCTTTACTTCCGATTCATAAACAGATCTCATGATTGGCTGAATTTGACTGGAAACTTGTTGCAATGGTATCTGAGTACACGATGAGCGTACCAAATAAAACACAGACCTGTACAACATTCTTTTCCATAACTATTATTTTATCACATGGTTAGTAAACGTCTGTCAATGCGATTTTGACCATTCTCTGGCGAAGAGTAAATATTTCATGCATCGTGACTTCAGCGTGAAATCGGAAGCCATTTGACTGAAAATGGCCGACTTTCAGTTTCAATCCGAGATTTTGGATTACATTTTCAGTTAAATATATTAATATTACTTTGATATCGACCTCAATATACAGTGTATGCAAATAATCTGACTAAAAAATTATCGAAATATAGCCCAAGTACCGTTTAATGTACGGGAGACACTTGCTGGAAAATACCGCTCTGGCGACGAATCACGTTTCAGGGGATTTCCATACTAGTAATCATTCTAAAAACGGTACGATAAGATAATTATACCTTCGCCCTCCACTGTAAGGATGTATTATTTTTGTAAAAGTAATAAAAAGATCTACAATAAAAAGATTTATAACATATTACATAATTCATGACTTGGCCTTGGATCAAGGTTGCACTCTGGCCTATCGTAGGCCAAAGTTGGCCTTCGATCAAAAAAACGAATTTCGAGCCCTGGCTATGGCAATACATTCTTTACCATTGTGAACTGTCTTTAAAGTTTCAATGTGTTTATCTTTCAAAACAAGGCCTATATACGCCTAAATTTTTCTTCGCAAATAAAACAGCTTCTGTGAACTTGTCGTCTATGGGGGCTGCCATGTTGAATAATTAGGGGACTTTTTTGTGGTTCGGCTCTTGATCAGTTTGACATCTTTCATACACACAACGGCTAAATAAACATATTTAATTTCATTCAATATGACAATAGAAGAGAAATAAATACTTCTCAAAACTTCTAAAAGCATACTCGGTGTTATCGACTAAAATTGTAGCAATTAAAATGTTGGTTAATTAGGTTAGGGCCTATTCTCAGCCGAAGCTAGCAGTAGATAGGCAGCCTAAGTTTGGGATGTGACATTGTCAGTGACAGACTGACAGGTGCCTTATTTCCAGACTTGTTCATAGCACACTACATGTATATGGCGTATGCCCATCTTGATTAGTCCAGGTTAGGTGCAGAACAGTAGGACGTTAAACCTATTTCATTTTTTATATGCCCACATTAGAAATGTGGTCGTATATTGCCGTATGTCAGTTGTCCACAACTTCTTGTGAACGCTCTAGAGGCTAAAGTTTATTTCTAATTGTCTTTAAATTGATACACAGCGGTTAGGGTAATAAGATGGAAGAAGCTTATTGATTTTCAGCGGCATTCGATAATTAATGCCAGAGTTATAGCCCTTGATCACTTTGAAAAATCTTGTGAACGCTCTGGAGGTTAAAGGTAATATCCGATTGACTTTAAATTTATACACAGTGTTTAAGATTATGAGCTACGAAGAAGTCTATTGATTTTCAGTGATTTCCAATAATTAGGCCTACTGTCAGAATTATGGCCCTTGATCATTAAAAAAAATCTTGTTGACGCTGTAGAGGCTAAATAGGGTCAAATGTTGCTTTCTAGGTACATGTACACCTGACGTCATACATGGAACGTGAACTCACACTATGTAGGGGTACATGTAGGTGTACATGTACATGAAAACCTGCCTTTAAAAAGTCCTGTGTAAGCCAATAGAAATTTATTAAGATTTGGTTAGGTAAATTTCTACCCCATTTATTACAAAATTATATGTGTGTCTTTGGTTTCATTATACAATAAATCAAATAATTTTCCTGTCAGAAATAGAGTATGCTGAATTTGTCAATTTTGCACCTGTCATCTCTTTTGAGATTTTTGTATGGTACACCTTTTTTTAAAAAATCTCAAGCCACATGCAGAGATTTGTCACTAAAGCTTAAGGTAATTTGACCAGTCAATGTCAACAGCTCAAATTGACTTTATAACAGAGTAAGGGTCATGACCCTCACCATGCATATTGCAAGATATCCTGTGGTACAAAATGTACATAAAAACATCATTCTCAATGAGATGAATGTGTCTGAACCATTCATTGAAAAATATACCGGTAGTCTCCTGAACGACAGCTGGTGTTTAGAGAAGAATGAAAAGAAATCTTCAACTCTTTTAAGTTCTGTTTGATAAAGAAGGATAATGTGTTTCGATAGTGATGACTTGTTGCTAGGTTAAGGCCATCAACTATTTATGAATTTGATCAAAAAATCTTTTATCAGAAAATCTACTTTTTTTTGTTATAATGCTTCACATTCATCTCAAATCTGAAATTATTTTAAAAATAGCCAAATTTATAGTTTTTTATACGCCCACATTGAAATGTGGTCGTATATTGCCGTCGCCCCCGTCGGTCCGTCCGTCCGTCGGTCCGGCGTCCACAATTGCTTGTGGACGCTCTAGAGGCCAAAGTTAATATTCGATTGACTTTAAATTTATACACAGTGTTTAAGGTCGTGAGACGAAGAAGCCTATTGATTTTCCGATAATAACTGTCAGAGTTATGGCCCTTGATCACTTAAAAAAATCTTGTGGACGCTCTAGAAGACAAATTTAATATCCGATTGACTTTAGATTCATACATAGTGTTTAAGGTCATGAGACGAAGAAGCCTATTGATTTTCAGCGATTTCCGATAATAACTGTCAGAGTTATGGCCCCTGATCACTTCAAAAAATCTTGTGGACGCTCTAGAGGCTGAAGTTAATATCCGATTGACTTTAGATTTATACATAGTGTTTAAGGTCATGAGACGAAGAAGCCTATTGATTTTCAGCAATTTCTGATAATAACTGTCAGAGTTATAGCCCTTGATCACTTAAAAAAATCTTGTTGACGCTCTAGAGGCTAAAGTTAATAACCGATTGACTTTAAATTTATACACAGTTTTTAAGGTCACAAAATGAAGAACCCTATTGATTTTCAGCAATTTCTGATAATTACTGTCAGAGTTATGGCCCTTGATCACTTAAAAAAATCTTATGGACGCTTTAGAGGCCAAAGTTAATATCCGATTGACTTTAAATTTATACACAGTGTTTAAGGTCATGAGGCGAAGGAGCCTCTTGATTTTCATCGATTTCCAATTATAACTGTCAGAGTTATGTCCCTTGATCACTTCAAAAAATCTTGTGGACGCTCTAGAGGCTAAACTTAATAACTGATTGACTTTAAATTTATACACAGTGTTTAAGGTCATAAAATGAAGAAGCCTATTGATTTTCAGCAATTTCCGATAATTACTGTCAGAGTTATGGCCCTTTATCACTTAAAAAAATCTTGTGGACGCTCTAGAGGCTAAAGTTAATAACCGATTGACTTTAAATTTATACACAGTGTTTAAGGTCATGAGACGAAAAGCCTATTGATTTTCAGCTATTTCCGATAATTACAATCAGCGTTATGGCCCTTGATCTCTTTAAAAAATCTTGTTGACACTCCAGAGGCTTAAGTTAATAACCGATTGACTTTAAATTTATACACAGTGTTTAAGGTCACGAGACGAAGAAGCCTATTGATTTCCAGCAATTTCAGATAATTACTGACTGAGTTATGGCCCTTGATCACTTTCAAATTTTGTGGACGCTCTAGAGGCTAAAGTTAATATCCGATTGACTTTAAATTTATATAGATTGTTGAAGGTCATGAGACGAACAAGTATATTGAGTTTCAATGAATTTAGATAACTTGAACAGCATGGAGGAGAACTTTATCAAAGCCAAACAAATTCCAATGATTTTCTGATAATTACATAATGAGTAGTTACTTTTAATCAGATTTTAGTGTATTATAAATGTTTCATTACCGAAAAAAGTAAAATATGCGACAACTCTTGTTGACTGCCCGGACGATTTAGCTGCTGTGGGCGTATGTTTCGTTGCCTGGCAACCTATGTTATGTAAAATGAATTTACATCTAAGCTTATACATTATACATGTATGTTTATTTAAAACATTACCCCAAATCTTTGCCATTTTGGAAAACTTATACGTAAATGTACATGTACATGTGTCTGACCAATGACCATGTACTTGTACATTGTATAAAGGTACATGTACTGTACATGTATAAATAAATGAACATGTCAAGAACAAGTTCCTTATCGAAGTGTCCCCAGTGTTGCCCACATTAAATCCTCAGGATTTTCCATTCAGTTTTTATACGCCCACATTTTCATGTGGACGTATTATGTCGTCGCCCCTGTCTGTCCGTCCGTCCGTCCACAATTGTTTGTGGTCTCTCTACAGGTCACAATTCTTGTCTGATTTTGACGAAACTTGAAATATATAGGTTTATCCCCAAAAGATCTCGGCTGCTTTCAATATTGGCATGTATCGGATCAAAACTTAATTGATTATGGCCCCTGATTGTAGGAAAAATAAAGTTTTTAGCTTGTGGACCTTATAGAGGTCACAATTTTGAAACGATTTTGATGAAACTTGAAATGCATGGTTATAACCATAGATCTTGGTTCCTTTCGATATTTGCACATATCGGATCGTAACTTCCTGAATTATGACCCCTGATTATACACAAAATCGCCTTTGTTTAGCTTGTGGTCCCTCTGGAGGTCACAATTATTATCTGATTTAAAAAAACGTTTGATTATATCACCGTTACACCCTAAAGAAGGTTGAGTTCGAATTTCAGAAAATCGGACCAAAATTGCCATACAAAATGGCCGGCGTTCGTACGCGAATACTGTTATAAATGGTATATCAATGTTGTGGACCCTGTAGAGGTCACAATTTTAATTCGATTTTGATGAAACTTGAAATGTATGGATATAAACCAATGATCTTGGTTCCTTCTGTGCTGCTGCAAGGGTAAAATTCCCTTTTAGAGCACATACACACAATCGCCTACAAAAAACCCCATTCATTTCATCTTATTAAGGCATGCATACATACATGTATCAAAATGTACATGTACATTGTACATACATGTAATAATACATGTATTCATACATGTAGGTAGCCTAAGTACTTGTACATGTACATGTACATGAATAAGGAAATGTAATGAAAAAATTGTTAACAGAATTAAATAGAATGTCATCGCAAATTTCAGAATTTCAGTCAATAAGTTGTAAAGCTTCTATTTGAATAAACATTGAATAAAAAAAACCCTGTATTTTCAGATTGTACCAATTAAATATGTAATCAAAAATTTGGATATAATCTTGGAAGTTAAAATCTACATGTAAAGCTCTATAAATAAGCTTATACATGTATGTACAACCTTGTATTACTTATTACTACATACATGATTACATGTATAATATTTTTAAAATGCTGGCCTGAAATCATAATTTACGTCAAACAATGTACATACATGTACATGTACATTGTGCATACTTTTTTTTATACTGAACATTTCTGATCAATAATAATATATGAAAGTTGAAAAAAGCAAATTTCTGCCTCATTGATGTAGTTAAGAAAAGCATATTATATGATGCATTTCATCTGCATTTTTCTGTGAATTACAAAATGTTTTGTATTTACTTAAATTAAAGGAGCTAAGTCTGTAACTATATCATCCAAAATCTTCGACAATGAAAACACGAATTATTTGTCAATTCACAATATCATTGATGAACATACACTTACCGGGAAAAGATGGGCTTCTGATATCCAATATTTAAGACAAAAGAAAAAAAATACCATTGGTACACGAATCGTATACCATAATGCATTTTGAGCCCAATTTTAACAAGGGACTTGAAGAAAGGGGCTAGACGGTGACGCATATTTCTTATCTGATGTATAAATATCAGTCAGCTTATAGAAGCTCTCACAGCACTGAAACTGCTCTAAACCATGTGCTAAACACAATCAGGAGTGGGGTTGATGATGGTAGTGTAGCTATGTAAGTCCTCTTAGATCTTTCAGCGGCCTTCGACACGTTGTCGTTGGATCACAAAAAGATATTAGATCGATTAGAAGTAGAATATGGACTTAGTAGTATCGTCCTCAGTTGGTTTTCCTCATACTTGATTAGAAGATCTCAAGCTGTCCTTGTCAGGAAGTCGTTCTCTAAATCAGCATCTTTGTACTGTGGTGTACCTCAAGGGTCAGTCCTTGGTCCCATATTATTTTGTATGTTTACAAAACCACTTGGAAAGCTTTTATGTCGGCATGACAAGAACCATCACTTTTATGCAGATGATTCCCAGATCATCGACTTTTTTAAACCAGACCATGACAGTCAAAACCTAACCTGCTGCCATATGGAAGCCTGTATCAAACATGTGAAATCCTGGATGGACACCAACATGTTAAAACTAAATTCTGATAAGACTGAAATCCTAGTTGTGGGTCCTGCTCGCAGTCTGGACAAATGTGTAATCAACCATCTAAATATTGAACAATCAGTTATAAACTTTATAACATCAGTTAGAAATCTTGGTCTGATTATGGACAATAATCTTTCCATGGAATCCCACGTTAGTTTTCTATGTAAAACCTGTAGTTATCATCTCAGGAATATTGGATCAATACGCCATCTGATCACCGAAGATGCTGCATCAACACCAGTGCGTTGTTTGGTCATATCCCGACTTGACTACTGCAACAGTATTCTAATTGGCATAGCACATGAACAATTACAACGTTTTCAACAAATACAAAACAAAGCCGCCAGAATAATCTGCAAAACAAACCCACTTGAACCCATTTCTCCTGTATTGACCTTTTTACATTGGCTTCGAATAAATGAGCGGATTGAATTCAAATTACTGTGTCTGACATACATGTACCAATCAGTGAATGGAACAGCACCTTCATACCTACAAGAGCTTGTCCACCACCATTCCTCGTCTAGAAACCTCCGATCAAATGATAAACTTCTTCTAACAATTCCCAATTACAACTTGAAATCTTTTGGTGCGCGAGCTTTTAAATACACTGCTGCAGTATATTCAGAGTTTCCGATAACCGGTATTTTCCGGTTTTATACCGGTAAATTTTAACATGTACCGGTAAATAATCATTCTATCGGTCTGTGGGACCGGTGAACATAAACGTCAACAAATTAACTGCTCTACTTTATCTCTTCATTCATCCCTCGTGGCAATGGCTGTCAAAAGTCGGTGCTATTTATAGTAACTTAAGTATGCGGTATTTTCTGTCTGGATAATCGCTGCTCAATGTCGCCGTAAAAGGAGAGAATGAATCTGAATTTAAGAGGATTTTCGATGAAACGGCACTAAATACAGAGGGTTTTCGCGGTGTTACGCTTACATACGCTGATGAACGTTCGCGAACTGCGTTTGAAACAGTCCGCAGTAATTTTATCGTAGATTTGGTTAAGTCACTAAAAACCCGCTTTCCCAAAGATACCCTCAACATGTTTAATTCTCTGGACGTTGTTTTAAATCCTGCAAGATACCCTAATGCCCGCAACGAACTCGATGTTTTTGGCGGGAATTCCCTTGATATATTATTGGACTTTTTCTGTAAAGATATTCAAGACGGTGATGTAATAATTGATCATGTGCGCGCAACCCGTGATTTCAACCATTTTAAGCGAGTGTTATTCGGTCTGGGGACAAAATCGCTTGAAGACACCTGTCAAACTATCATTTCTGATTATTCCGATCTTTTTCCAGACTTTGGAACATTAGCCGTTATAGCTTTGGTAGTTCCTGTCAGTAGTGTACCAGCAGAGAGGGGTTTTAGTCTGCAAAATTTAATACACACGTCTCTGCGTAATCGTTTATCGCAGCGCCGTATGAATAACCTAATGACCCTGAATATGCACGCACATAATTCTGAAGCCCGCCCGTTTAATTTTGGAAAGGCCCGACAGATATTTAAGAGTTCTAAAGACAGACGTTTATAATAACATTTGGGTTTGAATTGTGTTCAATTTGTTTCAATGAATTAGTGTTTATTTCAATAAATTTATAAGATTGGTTAATGTTGTTTTTGTCAGACCGGTAAAATTACGATTGAACCGGTATTTCTAATCCCTACCGGTACGAGGTACCAGCAAATTTTGAAGCTAGCGGAAACACTGATATTGGAACAATCTTCCTAACCACCTCAAAAAATCTCCTTCCTTAGCGACATTTAAAACCTTTTTATACGCCCACATTTTCATGTGGACGTATTATGTCGTCGCCCCTGTCCGTCCTGACATCCGTCTGTCCGTCCAGACGTCCGTCCACAATTGTTTGTGGACTCTCTACAGGTGACAATTCTTACCCGATTTTGATGAAACTTGAAATATAGGTTTATCCCCCAAAGATCTCGGCGGCTTTCGATATTGGCATGTTTCGGATCAAAACTTCATGGATTTTGGCCCCTGATTGTACGAAAAATCATGTTTTTAGCTTGTGGACCCTATAGAGGTCACAATTTTGAACCGATTTTGATGAAACTTTACATTCATGTTTATATCCTTAAGATCTTGGTTCCTTTCGATATTTGCGCCTATCGGAACGTAATTTCCTGAGTTATTGCCCCTGATTGTCCGAAAAATCACCTATTTTAGCTTGTGGTACCTCTGGAGGTCACAATTATTATCCGATTTAAAAAAACGTTCGAATATATCACCGTTTCACCCTAAGTTCAAACTTCGGAAAAATCGGGCCAAAATTACAATACAAAATGGCCGCCGTTGGTACGCGAATACTGTAAAAAAAATGGTATATCAAGGTTGTGGAACCTGTAGAGTTCACAATTTTAATTCAATTTTGATGAAACTTTAAATGCATGGTTATAACCCATAGATCTTGGTTCCTTTCGATATTTGCGCATATCGGATCGTAACTTCCTGAATTATGACCCCTGATTATACGCAAAACCGCCTTTGTTTAGCTTGTGGTCCCTCTGGAGGTCACAATTATTATCTGATTTAAAAAATCGTTTGATTATATCACCGTTACACCCTAAAGAAGGTTGAGTTTGAATTTCGGAAAAATCTGACCAAAATTGCCATACAAAATGGCCGCCGATCGTACGCGAATACTGTTTAAAATGGTATATCAATGTTGTGGACCCTGTAGAGGTCACAATTTTAATTTAACTTGAAATGCATGGATATAACCCAAAGATCTTGGTTCCTTTTAATATTTGCGCATATCGGATTGTAACTTCCTGAATTATGGCCCCTGATTATATGCAAAATCGCCTTTGTTTAGCTTGTGGTTCCTCTAGAGGTCACAATTATTATCCGATTTGAAAAATCGTTTGATTATATCACCATTAAACCCTATGGAAGGGTAAGTTCGAATTTCGGAAAAATTGGACCAAAATTACCATACAAAATGGCCGCCGTTCGTATGCGAATACTGTTGAAAAATGGTATATCAAGCTCGTCGACCCTGTAGAAGTCCCAATTGTAATTCGATTTTGACAAACTTGAAATGCATGGATTAACCTAAAGATCTTTGGTCCTTTTGATATTTGCGCATATCGGATCGTAACTTCCTGAATTAATGCCCCTGATTATACGCAAAATCGCCTTTGTTTAGCTTGTGGTCTCTCTGGAGGTCACAATTATTATCCGATTTAAAAAATCGTTTGATTATATCACCGTTACAAGCTAAGGAAGGTTGAGTTCAAATTTCGGGAAAATAGGACCAAAATTACAATACAAAATGGCTGCTGTTTGTACGCGAATACTGTTAAAAAATGGTATTTCAAGGTTGTGAACCCTGTAGAGGTCACAATTTTAATTTCGATTTTGATGAAACTTAAATTGCGTGTTTATAATCTAAATATCTTGATACTTTTCGATATTTACGCATATCAAATTGTAACTTAATGAATTATGGCCTTTGATTGTAGGATAAATCACTTTCGGTTTTGCTTGTTCTCTATCCATCTCTCGAAAATGTTGGCGTATCCTGTCTGGCAGCCGCTGGTTGAAGACATATTTATTTAAACGTTATGTTTAGTGGTGCCTTGATATTGAACTTTTATTGTACAGAACTGTATCACAAGCGCTATGAGCATACTCTGTGTGGACTAGCGCTATATAAATGACATTATTATTATTATTATTATCTGGCGACATAGACCATGTAGACTGGATTACATGTAACAAGGTGCTTAAAAGATTTACTTTCCATTGAGACATCAGGTGTATTTCGCCGAGAATATCTGGTTTGAAATTGGATTAAAGACGGAAAAGATTGAATGTAAATCAGTTTATATACATTCATATTACATCATTATATGCGTTGTGACCCATTCTGTCAATTTCTAGGTCCGAAATATTAGCGATTTAGCCCCTTTAAACTTAAAGTTTGCAGGATTAAGTGAAGGTCATCCAGAATAATAAATTTCCTATTGATTTCTTGTTTGTGTTGTTCAATTCCTAAGCATTTAGAAAGTAAGCTTATTCAGTTCATTATTAAAAAAAAATATAAGGTAACTCAATGATCAAGAGTAATTTAAAATATGTTAAAATTTCAGAAAATAAGTAAAAGTTAAATTTGACTGCAGGAAAAATAAAAATTGCACACAACTACTGTACATGTAACGATGTAACATGTTGAGTTGTAATTGGTTTAAAAGACGATAATACACAGGATATTAATGATTGTACAAGTTGCTATAGGCGACATCTGGTGACTGATTACTCAGTGATATGCTAGAAAGCATAGATTCTTTTAAATAGACAGGCTGTGTTGTGAACAATTTCCTTTGAGTTTCTGATGCATGGCTTGAGAATGACCAAAGCCTTAAATTGGTTGATTAGTCAACTGGCTCTTTTATGTAATATTAATGACAAGCATTTGTTTAGGGGACAACACATACAGATACATGTATAACCTGTTGATGTGTTTCCAAGTAGAAAAATACACACCAGTCCTTGTGTTTGTTATGCTTTCTCTAGTATAGGTGTTTGTTAATGAAGAATTTGCCAGAACCTGATTTAAAAACTATATTCAATTTGACATTTGGTTGCCAAGTCTTTCATTATTGCTATCTTGTTTAAACTTTTTGACCTCGACAAAACTAATGTACATGTACACATACAGTAGGTCATTTAAACTTGTCAAAATTTGCATTTTCCTGTTAAAACCATGTCACTACACTGTGTTTAGGGAAGTCCTTGAAGTTGATGTAAGCTAACATTAAGGAAGTTGTGTGAGATTTTATGAATATCTCATAATTTTATTAAAATTTAGGAGTGAATTAACAAAAGCGTTCAGCTTCTTCATAAACCTCCTACATGTACATACAAAATATAACATTTACAGTACAGTTGTACATTAGTTTTCTCATTTAGTTTTTTAAGTTCTGTACCTTAAGACTTCTGGATAGTCAGAACTATAATATTATGTTGTTAGTACCGAATGACCTCGCTTGCTTGGATGTTAAACCCAATTTCTCTGTTTCTTGCTCTCTCTTTTATGTATATCATCATTGATATCTATTTGGTAATGCTGACAGGCAATAATGATTCTCTATTGTTAGTATTTTGGGGGATATTTAAATGACTAATCCTGATAATATTTGCTTAATTTGGTGTTAAAATCCCATTAAATCCTCAATTTTAGGGCCAAGCAACTGAAGCAACTAACTCAGCATGTGTGATACGTTTTCAAACAACTTGAACTTGAACCTGTCAGTCTTGATCTGAAAATGGAAACCGGTGTCCATAGCTGTATTATGCAGTGTCTGGATAAAACCAGCGCCCTGTTTCTCGAAATTTTAGCTATAGACAAAATCCAAATTTTAGTAGATAGGCCTACTTCAATTTTGATTGGCTAAGCTGTGATAATAAATCCGACAATGTGCCATCAAAATACACAGATGTATAATCTTTTCTCGGACATCAGGCTATCGGCGATTATCAATGCTCAATAGAGTTCACTGAATGTATTGTTATTGTACGACACTCATGGTCTATTTTTAGCGCGAAATATTTTTAGAGTATTGCTCTACATAGGTGCTATCTATAGTGTTAACGTTAGTTATTGAAAATGGTTGCCAATCAATGAACCCTTAAAAGATTTGTCGAGTACTGTTTGTTTATACTTTAATTATTAGTGTCTGATAAACTGTGGTGTTTTTGTGATTGGGGAGTTAACAGTGGCGGATTATAGGATTAAATAACAATGGATAATCACTCATCGGACCTCGAGTCAATGGAGAAAGGCGGAAGTGACAAAATGGCGGTTAGAACAAAACATTTTAAAAGCAATCAAGAAGGAAATAAATCGGGAACATGTCTTTTGACAATGCCGAGTGACATCAATCGTCTTATAAATATAGCGCTTGAATCATTCATTATAACAAAGATATGTACACTATTTCAATTGAAATATTTGCCGAAATTTCTAAACATTTTTTAGCTTGTGTATTTCTTTAATAATAAACCCTAGAAAATGCCATCAAAATAGAATCTTTTCTCTGACATACGTGCTTGTCAAAATGTTCACGTTTCCATCTCGTAATTTCTCGTGTCTCCAGAGATCTCTACTTTGGGTTATACCAATCATACAGTTTCTGTTTTGATATTTGTTCTATTTTTTGTAACATTAATCATAGTATGTACGAGTAGAAACAGAACATGAACAGTCATGCTTTAAAACATAATTCCCGTAGGAGGTATTGAGCTAGTTTTACCTTAAAAAACTTATCTCACACTTTATGAACTTTTTCATATAATTTGGCTTCCGATATGAAAGCTATCGACGGCAAATTTAGGTACGGTATTTCTATGACCAATGGCTGTCATATTTTTATTGGTTTTTTTTTTCGCAATTTACAGCAATTTTTGGCCGTCAATGATAAAGCTATCGACAACCATTTCTGCGTTTACGACAGCAATGTCCACGATGGCGGTTGTAAATTTTTGGGCCCAGAAGTTGTGAATCTAACCGTCTAACGAGAAATTTATGGCTATAAAATAGAGCCTTTCCCGAACATCCCTAGTGTAGTTTGTACATGTATTTCCTCGAGCAAAGGTTTGTGTAAACAAGTGTAAGCTTACTAGCTATTGGCCTTGATCATCTATATTTAGCTGTGTTTATCTGAGTCAGAACAACTGAGAGCTTTGTGTTAAAGAGTTTATAGAATTAAGCCAGTAACCTGAAAGTTTTCCATTTCCTGTTTCTATTTTGCATCAAACCAAAAAGAAATAAAATAATTTGAATCTTATTGTTAATCTCAAATTTAAACAGTCATACATTGTTGAATTAAGATGACATGTTAAACAATATGGTGAAACTATAATTTGTATATGTAAACGTTTTGCTATTATTTATTATTAGCATTGTACCTTCCACAATGTGCTCAGAAAGTTTGTACACAGACAATTACATTTGTAAATACATAGGAAAGGCATAAATGAAATCTCAAAATTACATAGATGAACCACATTGAAACTTACCTGCTTTAGCTCACAAAATAAATAATTGAAATAAAAACATGTACATGTAAATAAACTACCATACAATATTGAGTGAGAGTAGAAATATGTATGTTTTCAGACTGGTAATCGTACAAACTGGTTCTGGATACAAATTTTTAAAGGGCCGATCCCGATAATATTTTGAAGGTTAAAACTGCCTAATTTTGTCTTAAAATCCTCTACCTTAGGACTGAGCAACTAACTCAATAGGTTCCAGGCCTTGTCTTTTAAGGCCATAACGCGCCTAAAATCGGAATGAGGCGCGCAAAAAAATGTGCGCCAACCAACAAAAATTGTTCAATTTTCATGCGCCTCGTAGTAGGGGTTTCAGGTCACACGTGACTTAGTATGAAATAGGACAGCCAGCAGCCGAAACATGGCCCACTTAAATCTACGATTCTAAATTACTATTTTATGTAAATGCATTACTAACAATTGTATTTCGATAGTTTAATATCAATCTCAATATCTGCAAAGATTCAGGCTAAAAAAGTATCGGGATGTAAGCGAAATTACCGTTTGTTTACAAGAGATGCTCGCGGGAGAATACGGCTCTGACGTCACACGGCCCGAGATTTTCCAATGCTACGACTCACTTCATTGGTGTATCCGATCGTTAGTTGCCGGGGAATTTTCATATAGAACCAATCAAAAGATAGATAACATTTTTGTGATTATTATTGTACATGATACATGTACCTCAAGATCGGACAATTAGAGCCATTGAAAATGGAATTTATCTGTTTTGATGACTGAAAATTGCTAAATTTCGACTAAATATAAAAAAAAATTCTTGAGGTATCATCCAGATTATAAATATTTGACATATTATCATTCAAATTATTACGATTGTAATAAATTTTAGCTGATAATAACGATCGGATTTCAGTTTTAAAATTTGTACTAGCGATTCTGAAGGGGAAATACCGCTTAGGACTTCACCCAAATATGACTGTAAAGCACTTTTTTTGGTGCTGTGCTACGCATTGACTGGTATAGAGCAGTTTGATTACATTATTGACGTTGATCTCGGATTTTAAAATTCCATAACTTTGGATCTATTATTTAGAATATTTTGATAAAATAAAAAAAATTGTACCTTTCCCTTGCCAATGCCCAAGCACTTTCAAAATCCTAGGCCTTACTTGAAATTGTTTATTGGTACCACAACAGGAAGTGGTCATTTATAGATTAATTTAAATCAATAAAGTCATCATTCCTTTAATTCCAATTTTATTATTTATTACTTTTAATTGAGCATAATCATGAGCATGACATAGAGATGGTGTGACTGAGCATGCTGAGGACTGGACTTGGTCTAAAGAGTCGAGTGTACCCAAAAAGCACTCACAATCACGTATCCACACATTACATGCATTATGCTGTTCACTTCTCAGATGTTAGTCCACAGCATTGTTGCGGTAAGTGCTCACCTACCCCCCCAAAAGAAATTTGAGGTGAGTACTTTTCTGCTCGCCTGCAATGTTTTGAGGACAAGGCCTGAGGTTCCCAGAAAAGTATTTATCGGGTGGTTATTTCCTATAAAAGTAGGGCAATTTTGGTTTAGAAAGTAGAGATATCCAATCTTACTAGAAAATACTGGATTCCCTGAAAAACACTTATGGAGCGTATACAGGACAAAAATGTAAGGGTTTATCTCAACGACAGCCAGACGTTTAGGAATATATGCACGTGTGACGTCGAAGGTTGCACTAGAACCTTAAGCTTTGTGTACATGTTAATAAACTTGATGAAGAGTTACATGTACATGTAGATATACAACACTTTCTGAGATAAAAGACGTAGGCAGTGGAGAATCCTAGAATTTAATTAGGATTCGATATTTGTAATAAATAGTCAGCAATTACAAACAACATCGTCTTGTGTATGCAATGAATTCTCCTGACTTCGCAGCCGTTGCTTTACAAATGTAGGTACGGAGAGAGATAAGTCATGTGGCACTAACACAACCTCTTTTAAACAATTTTTATAGCAGGGTATTCCTTGGTATTTACAATGTTTTTAGAAGGATTTGAACAATACAAATAGATAATGACATTTCTTATTTTGTTGTGTCTTCAAACTTATCACTAAATCCAAATTGTGATTGATAAATCATGTATTTACCACTGTGTTCATGTTTGACCTGACCTTAGAAACATAACATACTTGTACATTGGTAATTCACAATTGTATTAGTCTAGATCTTCTATTTACAAAATCAATTCAATATGAAAATATAGAAAAACCTTTGGCAATCTCATCTGAAATAGATTACATGTAAGAACTTTGTTATGTGATACAAATTAAATTTCACTAACAGTCCCTGGCCCTCACAACTTCTTTAAATTGGTGACAATCTGGATTTCTATTTTGGATTACTGTATATGACTGTGACACAAGGTCGAAGATCAATAATTTTAGTTCTAAAACTGAGGGCATCGGTAACAATTTAACCTTGTTAAATCTATAAATAGCCTTTAAATATAATAAATATAAAATGAAATGCAAGAGTTTATAAGATTTCATTGTGAAATTTAAGGTTTTTGAGATAAGATATATCCGCACAGACCATAAAACTTAATGTTTAAAGATTCATTATTATGTATAATTATTCACATGTAGCTGCCTGCTACATGTATGTATCACTATCAGGTGGAAAATGTGGGAAAAAAAGAGAACACAGAGGGACCAGCCTCTTTTTTGATTCAATGATGCATTATTTTTATACGCCCACATTGAAATGTGGTCGTATATTGGCGTCGCCCGATCCGTACGTACGTACGTACGTCCGTCGTCCACAATTTCCTCTGAACGCTCTAGAGGCTAAAGTTGATATTCGATTGACTTTAAATTTATACACAGTATTTAAGGTCATGAGACGAAGAAGCCTATTGATTTTCAGAGACATCCAATAATTACTGCCAGAGTTATGGCCCTTGATCACTTTGAAATATCTTGTGAACGCTCTAGAGGCTAAAGTTAATATCCAATTGACTTTAAATTAATACACAGTATTTAAGGTCATGAGAGGAAGAAGCCTATTGATTTCCGATAATTACCGCCAGAGTTATGGCCCTTGATCACTTTGAAATATCTTGTGAACGCTCTAGAGGCTAAAGTTAATATCTGATTGACTTTAAATTGATACACAGTGTTTAAGGTCATGAGATGAGGAAGCCTATTGATTTTTAGCGATATCCGATAATTACCGCCAGAGTTATGGCCCTTGATCACTTTGAAATATCTAGTGAATGCTCTAGAGGCCTAAGTTAATATCCGATTGACTTTAAATTTATACACAGTGTTTAAGGTCACGAGCAAAAGAACCCTATAGATTTTCAGTGATTTCCGATAATTACTGCCAGAGTTATGGCCCTTGATCACTTCAAAAAATCTGGCTGATGCTATAGAGGCCAAAGTTAATATCCGATTGACTTTTAATTTATACACAGTGTTTAAGGTCATGAGAAGAAGAATCCTATTGATTTTCAGCAATGTCCGATAATTACTGCCAGAGTTATGGCCCTTGATCACTTAAAAAAATCTTGTGGATGCTCTTGAGGCCAGAGTTAATATCCGGTTGACTTTAAATTTATACACAGTGTTAAATGTCATGAGAAGAAGAGCCCTATTAATTTTCAGCGATTTCCGATGAATTTTGATAACTTGAACAGCTACATCCATGATATTAAATGTTTCGTATACTAAAGGTTCGCGTGGAGGAGAACTTTATCAAAGCCAAACAAATTCTTATGATTTTCTGATAATTACTTTTTACGTATTAAAATGAGTTGTTACTCTTAACCAGATTTTAGTGTATTATAAATGTTTCATTATCATAAAAATTTAAAATATGCGACAACTCTTGTTGACTGCCCGGACGATTTAGCTGCTGTGGGCGTATGTTTCGTTGCCTGGCAACCTATCTTTTGTCATGGGCCTATACACTGTACATGTACATGTATGTTTGAAATACAAATGAAAAATAGTTCAAATTAGCGCCATTGTGTGATAATTAGTTTATGGGATGCCTTGGTCAAAGCTGATTCACTTGATGTGGGTTATTTAACTTAAATTTATTTTCTAATTGCCCTCGACATCATTGGTTTCCAATAGTCTGTACAAATCACAGAATTGATATTGATTATTTTAATAACAGAGCTAATGTTCTGTTATGTCTTTGAAAAAATAAATTTTTAGGCATTGCTAAAAAGACTTAAACAATGATTTAATGAAAATTGTTTTTGACTTTCAACTACATAAAAAAGTTAACTATATATATAAGAGAATTGCTCATTAAGCATGTGGATGCTTAAAAAACTGCCCAAAAGCATATCTGCATCTAAAAATACATGTTCTTAATCTTATTATTAAAGGGACAATAACACTCTTGCTGGCTTGACAGGTCCAGAAAAAAAAATTAGCCTTATTCTAACTACAAGAAGTTTATTTGTCCTTTCTGTTGTGTAAATTATCCATTACAACCTATCTAACTTGTCCAGAGGGTTCGAAAATATGTTTAAATCCAGGTTGCATTTGAAAGTGCTTACGTACATGTAAGGCTTTTCAAACCATGTTACGGCATGTAGTTGAATTTTTCCAATTTTTAAAATTAGGTGTGTTAAGATGAAATTTGTATCATTTTTTAATTGAAATACTGTAAATTAGTACAAATTGTTGACCAGAATAAAGATTAGAACATATTATTCAGTTACAACAATAGTGGTATTGGGGCTTTAAGTCTTATAAGTGCAAGTGACTGAAGTCTGTTAGGGTAATGTTAAAGGTCATAATATGATACATGTAGATAGGTCATTGGGCAACTTGAAGTTTGAGTTGAAAATATCAACTATCTCACTGCCTAGAGTAACACAGAACACACTGACATTTTACATGAAATATAGTAATTAGCAGCTTCTATTTTCATATATGTCATTATTAGCCTCATTAGTTCACACTCATGCAATTTATATTTGTTAAGAAAGGATATCAATACAATAAATCTTCAGATACAGTATTTTTCAGCAACAATCACATTCCAAACTACACAATTAATGAATTGAACAAAAAGCAAACATGTACTATGCTTTTAGTGGGTTTCCTATCTCTTCAAATTAGCGTCTTTGTTTGAGGTGAAGAGGTGTTTATCAAATTGTATGATCTGATGACATTTTTAAGATTGGAAGATTTCACCAGGAAAGCAATTGTTTGCGCGCTCTGGCAAATCTGCCCAAATTTATTCCACAGTGAAATTTTAATCCATTCAAATTAGATGTACATGTATATTTCCCAAAAAATTTCACTTGATCATTATCCATTTTTAACTGAATCAGAAAACACAGAATTTTTGTCCCCAGTCTGTGTGTCCGTGTCCATCTGTCACACTTTTTGGGACACAATAACTCTCATTCTTCTAATTGAGCTAGAATGTTCAAACTTGGTGTAGGTGTTTATTATGTCAATACCTTGATGGAGTTCGAAGATGAGCATTTTCTGCTTAGGGTAAGCAGAGATAAGCAATTTGATTGGTTGATGCTTTGGGACACGATACTTTAATTTAATTAAGTGAGAGTGATGAAACCTGGGGTAGTTTCATTCCATCAATACCTTGAATAAGTTCAATAATGAGCATTTTCTGCTCAGCGTAAGCAGAGTGATAAGCAATTTGATTGGTCAAGACTTTGGAACTAAATAACTCTCATTCTTTTTGAGTTAGAATGTTCAAACTAGGTGTGAGTGTTTATTAGGTCAATGCCTTAATGGAATTCGAAGATGAGCATTTTCTGCTTAGGGTAAGTAGAGACAAGCAGTTTGATTGTTTGATGCTTTGGAACACGATAAATTTAATTCTTATTAAGTGAGAGGGATGAAACTTGTTGTGTAGTTTCATAACATCAATACATGTACCATGACTAAGTTCGATAATGAACATGTTCTGCTCATAGTAAGCAGGGTGATAAGCAATTTTATCGGTTGAGACTTTGAAACACAATAACTCTCATTAGATAATGTTCACACTTGGCATAGCATAGGTGTCTATTAGGTGAATACCTTGATGGGGTTCAAAGGTGAGCATTTTCTGCTTAGGGTAAGCAGAGATAAGCAATTTGATTGGTTGATACTTTGGGACACAATAACTTTAGTTCTGATTAAGTGAGAGTGGGGGTACTTGCTGTATAGCTTTTTATACGCCCACATTGAAATGTGGTCGTATATTGGTGTCGCCCGATCCGTACGTACGTTCGTACGTCGTCCACAATTTCTTGTGAACGCTCTTGAGGCTAAAGTTGATAATCGATTGACTTTAAATTTATACTCAGTATTTAAGGTCATGAGACGAAGAAGCCTATTGATTTTCAGCGACATCCGATAATTACTGCCAGAGTTATGGACCCTGATCACTTTGAAATATCTTGTGAACGCTCTAGAGGCTAAAGTTTATATCCGATTGACTTTAAATTAATACACAGTGTTTAAGGACATGAGACAAAAAAGCCTATTGATTTTCAGCGATATCCGATAATTACCGCCAGAGTTATGGCCCTTGATCACTTTGAAATATCTTGTGAACACTCTATAGGCTAAAGTTTGATTGACTTTAAATTGATACACAGTGTTTAAGGTCATAAGACGAGGAAGCCTATTGATTTATAGCGATATCCGATAATTACCGCCAGAGTTATGGCCCTCGATCACTTTGAAATATCTTGTGAACGCTCTAGAGGCTAAAGTTAATATCCGATTGACTTTAAATTGATACACAGTGTTTAAAGTCATGAGCAGAAGAACACTATAGATTTTCAGTGATTTCCGATAATTACTGCCAGAGTTATGGCCCTTGATCACTTCAAAAAATCTTGTGGATGCTCTTGAGGCCAAAGTTAATATCCGGTTGACTTTAAATTTATACACAGTGTTTAATGTCATGAGAAGAAGAGCCCTATTGATTTCCAGTGATTTCCGATAATTACTGTCAGAGTTATGGCCCTTGATCACTTCAAAAATTCTTGTGGACACTATAGAAGCTAAGTGTACATCCGCTTCACTTTAGATTGAAACACAGAGTTTAAGGTCTTGAGACGAACAATGAATTTTGATAACTTGAACAGCTACATCCATTATATTAAATGTTTGGTATACTAAAAGGTTCGCATGGAGGAAAACTTTATCAAAGCCAAACAAATTCTAATGATTTTCTGATAATTACTTTTTAAGTATTAAAATGAGTTGTTACTCTTAATCAGATTTTAGTGTATTATAAATGTTTCATTATCGAAAAAATTAAAAATATGCGACAACTCTTGTTGACTGCCCGGACGATTTAGCTGCTGTGGGCGTATGTTTCGTTGCCTGGCAACCTATCTTTTACAGTGCCGATACCTTCACCAAGTTTGATAATCAACATTTTCTGCTGAGGGTTTTTTAGAACGATAAGCAATTTGAGTGGTCGCGACTTTGGAACACAATAACTCTCCTAATTGAGGTAGAATGTTCAAACTTGGTGAAGGCTGTGAATGACTTAATGAAGTTCGATAATGAAAAATGTCTGCTTAGGGTAAGCAGAGATAAGCAATCTGATTGGTAGATGCTTTGGGGCACGATGACTTTGGTTGTAATGATGTGAGAGCGATGCAACTCAGAATAAAGATTCATTATATCATTTCCTTAACTAAGATGGTGCAAATTTTCTGCTCAGGCTAAGGAGCGATAAGCAATATTATTGGTCAAGACTCTGGAAAATAACTCTGCTTTTAATTAGGGTAGAATGTTTAAACTCGATGTAGATGATCATTAGGCGAATGTCTTGATTGACTTCAATGATTAATATTTTGAGGCTAACGCTCTATCTGAAAGAGAGTGATCAAACTTTGTGTATAGTTTGATTGCTTGGTTCTTTTGAAAAAAATAAATGATCGATTAATTAATATGTGTCATCTTATTATTTTGGGATTTCAGCAGGGGACATCAGCCTCACTGTTGGCTTGTTTAGAATATGGACAGTATCAACTACATGTACATAGTATAAAACAGACTTTGAAAGGCTGCTACCTCAATAATTAATCATGTTCTTTTTTAGGAGAGAAAGATCCTGCATTTCTGAACTGCTGGTAGTTAAAATGAATTTTAGTATATTGAAAGTGAGGTGAATAGGTTTCAGAATGATATATTTTGATATTTTCCAGGGCTCCAGAAATATTATTGGGTTTACCATTCTGTGAAGCTATAGATATGTGGTCACTAGGCTGTGTGATAGCGGAATTATTTCTAGGTTGGCCCTTATATCCGGGCTCATCAGAATATGACCAGGTAAATAACAAATGCTTTATTAAAGGGTCATTAGGTAAGATTAGATTAAGTGGTTACAGTTCCCGCTAACTATAATACATGTAGTTTAAAAATAGATAATGAAAACAGAATATGCTGAACAGTCAGTCAAATTGCTTGACTCTGAACCAAGATATTAAACAAAGGCTTGATTATCTATTGTTACGTTAAATCACCATCACAAAATGTATTCAAATCTACTAAATTATATCACAGGCTAAGGATGGCATAGAGAGTTATTTATGGTCTTGATAAATTAATTATTGTCTAATTGATAATTTAGAAAACGTTTTTGGCTTAAAGAAAGACATGCAATAGGCAGATTTCAGCCTTTGCATAATGCATGTTTGATGTTGTTGTTTTTTTTCATACTTAAGATAGGGTGGGACGATATACCCCTTATCGACTTATACCCCGTAAAATACGGTATTTACCTCAGTCGCAATTGTCGCTGTCTTATAGAATTTCAAACCCTTTTAGTTCTGTTTACATATTATCATCATTAATATTTTACCTCGACAATCTATTGATAGAATTAAATTCAATTTAAAAAATAGCATTATTAAGTACCAGCTGGTCTTAGATAAATCTCCATCACCATCAAAAATGTGGCATCAAGTGACGATTCTCAGACCAAGTATTCAAAATTTGACTTCTTAAGATACGTATAAACTATCATGATCATATCATTTATCATGATATTTGATAAATTATTATCATGACAATTTTTTTTATTATCGCCCAACCCTATATATATAAGAAACTTAAAGGAGCTAAGTCGCTTACATTTTTGAGCTAGAAATGGACACGAATGGGTAGCAACCCATATAATAATGTAAAATGAATGTTTATACCTGATTTACATTCAATTGTTTCTGTTTTTTCTCTAATTTCAAAAATGTTATGTTCGGAGAAATACGAGAGGTACCGCAATTAATGGGCGATTATAGCATCTGGTTATTCCAGTCTATTAAGGGAGTATTTTTTGCCCATGCTCCTCAGTTAAGATAATGGTGTCGTCATGTTCCGCCATGGATTATGGTTTGGCAATCATCGTAATACTAGGAGTCACGCACTCTTATTTCACTTGTAGACCCGTATGTGTCATATTCCTATTTTCTTCTTTTTTGCCGGGGTGCTCATTGATTTTCTTTGTCTTTTCTTCGTTTGTGCGTCAGCCAGTTTACTCCAAAACTTTGTAGAATCCGCGCCCAAGATATGAGCAACCGAATTGACTTGTGGTATATTATTCCCCTTTTCTCTCAGTGTCTTATTACAATTGATGCTAAGACGCACTATGGTACACGGTTCGTGTACCAATGTTAAAAAAATTATTTTATCTTAAATATCTGATATCAAAAGCTCATCTTTTCCCGGTAAGTTTACATCATCAATCTTGATTTAAATTGACCAACAATTTGTGTTTTTGACGTTGAAGATTTTGGAGGATTTTGAGTTACAGACTTAAGTCCTTTAATGAGATCTAATTTATCAATATAGAAAATGTTTATGAAGAGAATTTTACCTCCATTTCACTAATTGTGCTTTCGTTTTTTAGATACGGTATATTTCACAGACTCAAGGTCTGCCAGCTGAGCATATGTTGAGTTCAGCTACAAAAACATCACGATTTTTTATGCGAGACAATACAGATACGAGTTATCCTTTCTGGAGATTGAAGGTATGTTTGAAATGTACTGTCTGTGTTATTATAAACTGAAATGTATGACAATACTACGCAGATTATGTATTATATTTCAGTTTTAATCCTATGTAACTTTATTGTCCTGTCCAAAGTTAGACATTTTTAATCAACTATGTTTGATTTTATCTTATCCTCCAGAATAAGATGTGTATATTTCAAAAAAGATATTTTATGGCTTATGTCCCTTTGATATTCTCCTTCCCTGTCTTGCCAATATCTTTTAGGGTTCTGTTACAATAAGACAGGCACAAAAAAACCTAGTTTGATCATTTGATGCCATGTCGGTCCAAATATATCTTTGTGACAGAATGCAGCAGGTCTATTAAAACATTTTAGGTCATTTTCTCAATAAGCTTAAAAAGTATAGTTTGCAAACAGTGAGTAGATGATCTTATTTATTGTATTCTAGTTAAAATTATAATGATTAAATGATAATGTTGTATTTATGATTTTTTTTCAGTCACCAGAAGAACATGAAGCAGAGACAAAAATCAAATCAAAAGAAGCCAGAAAATATATCTTTAATTGCCTAGATGATATAGGACAGGTATGGAAATTAAATTAATGCACGATACAAACATACATGTACTGTTGGAATGGAATTTGTCAACAAATATTATCAATCAAAATTTTTTGGAAAGATTATTCCATAGGTTGGGGGCTGAGAATGAGAGCTCGTTTTCCTAGTTCTACATGTAATTTCACAGATGGAGTAAGACCAAAAACCTTGAAAAGTGACTTGAAGAAAATCGTTTATTTCTCTGCAACCATACAAGTTAGAAACCATTTTGTGGTATCTGTATGATTGTATAGGTTTATTCTATTTGTTGATTGGAATCAAATATCATAATTTAAAAATGTTACAAGTCAGATTCATTTGAATAAAATATCTGTTTTGAAGGCCAAAAATACAGTTTTTGCCAATATGACATTACTTCCAGTTATAATAAAAATATTAAATTAGTTTTATAACATCGTCTATGACATTAGCCATCACATGATGAAAATTTTATGAAAATCAAATATAAATTGACACTTTTATGAACCAAAAACCTTGAAAAGTCCCAGAAGTGTCAGAAGCATCTATTCAGTAGGTTTTTGTAAAAAAAAATAAATAAAAAACAACTTTTTCAATAGTTTAATGGAGCTAAATCACTAATATTTGGGACCTAGAAATTGACAAAAGTGGGTCGCAACGCATTTAATACTGTAATATGAATGTATATGAACAGATTTACATTCAATGGTTTCCGTTTTTACTCCAATTTCAAATCAGTTATGTCCAGCAACGTTTCTAGCACCTGGTTATTCAAGTCTACATTCTGCCGCTTGATTTAATGCAATGTGTCTAGCCTCGTCCCTTGAGTCTCTCGATACAACTGGAGCTGAAGCGCATTATGGTACACGAGTCGTGTACCAATGTTAAAAAAATATTTTATCTTAAACATCAATGTTGATTTAAATTGACCAATAATTCGTGTTTTCGATGTCGAAGATTTTGGAGAATTTTGAGTTAAGGACTAGTCCTTTAACGATTTTTCAACACTTTTCAAAGATTGATTCAATTTATGGACCCCTTATATTATTTCAAACCTGTTCCTTTTGGATTCACGCCACAGACTACCGATACGACTATGGGTTAAACAAGTTTACAAAAACTGGAGTCTTTTTTGAGAAAAAGGTGTCTCAAAAGGCTCCAAAAACAGAAAATACTACATTTTCGGCGTACCATAATTAATTTTCTAACAATCGACATCGTATTATTGAGATGCCATATGACAGTCCATTAATGGGGCTATCCAAAGACACTTACACTTCCTTTGGGTTGGTAATATCTGACGGAGAAATACAGCTTTTTGCAAGAGCGCCAATTTTTTAACCTTTTTTTTCATTTTTTGAATACTTCAGGTATAAAGATCATGGTCGGGATAGTTTTAATAACCAGTTTGGGCAATTAAATAGCGACAGGGATCTGTAATGATATATTACATTATCTGATCAGATAAAATGACCTTGAGAGATCATATGTTTAAAAATGCCAAAAATATCAAAATATCAAAAATTAAATTTCAATAACTGAATACATATTTTACATTATTGGAATCGGCATTAGATCAGCTAAATATGAAAACTTTTTTTTGAAAAAACTGAACAAATCATAAAATACTTGATTTTCAGCATGCCATATTTTGCTGTCTGGTCAAAGTATCCGTATAAATCGGGCATCATACGATTGTTCATTCCCTTGGCCGCTCAATGAAAGCTTAATTCGTTTAATCCATTGATATTGGACAGAGTAATCAAGTCTTTGCCCGAAACACCCATTTTTGTGGGTTTTTTTTCAAATATCGGACATTATTTCAACTACTTCTGGTTTGCGGATCGTTGTTGAAATTGCTTTACCCAACAGTCTGACTATACAGATATATGTTCCTAGTTTCAGAAACATGGATTGAGGGTTTAAAAAAAATATAAGGGTTATTAAATTGGCAGAAAATTTGAAAAAAAAAGGGCAATAACTCTGAATGAAAACTATATTACTGGAATCGGATGGACTTCAGAAATCTAAAAGTGTAGGTCAACTTGAAAATTTTGAAAAACAAAAAAATGGTGTTCCAGACGAATTTTCCGAAATTGAAAAATGTAAGATAGCCATTTTCTCGGAAAAGGTTCAGGCAGGTATCGATATTTCCGGGCACATGTGCACGGCGAGCGCAGGCACATTTAAAAAAAAAAAAATTTGCAAGCACATATAAAAAAAAAAATTAAAAAAAAACTTCTTTTTTTTAAAAAATTATTACTGCCACATTAATCATGTAAAATAAAGAATTAGTTATGGTGCATGAATGTTAGTATCCTAATTATACCGAGACTTAAGTTTAACGAATGACAACCTGGCTGCACAAAGGTATTTTAAATGAACCTGTTTGAAGCTGGTAGGCATCTATTCTATGTTTATATCAACCCCAAACATCAACAATATGCACATCAAACATAATCTTTATTATTAAAGTACCTAATCATATAAAAAAGGTACTCAAAATTATTTATAATTCTTTCTTCTGCCGAGTCCATCCAAAGAAGCTTTCGTAAGCCCCCCCCCCCCCAAATAATCATACTATGAATACTCTCCTTTTGAGTATGACCCTGCAGGCACATTTTCAAGTGTTTGCGCAGGCACGCTCAACTTTTATAGAGCCCTGGGTTCAGGGTTTACAAAAATGTCATTTTTTTGAAAATAGGTACATAATTGACAAAGCTGTGGCAGCTTTTAATTTTTTAATACCGCACTAAATTCTGCCACTTCCTGGTATTCGCGTCAGAAAATTGGGTCCCAGATCGATATCTGTTACATGCACTGAGAAATAGGCTCTCGCGGAAAAAAATAATAATAACTAGACCTGCAAGCAGCACTGAACCTGCTTTCAGGAATCAAACAGGAAGTATGTCATAAAATAGCCCATTCATCGACCTAGCAAACGTTACTTTAATTGTTTGGATTCGTTGACACCTGGCTGAGAAATTGAGATTTTTTAAAGAGTACCAATTTTTTACTGTATTTTCTTTCTTTCTTTTTTTTTTAACTTTTTGTTTTTTTTTCCCAAATATCTGGTTTTCGGATCATTGTCGGGATAGTTTTAACAAGTTGTTCCTTGGATAGATATCTTTCTGTACAATAAGTGTCAGAAACATCTATTCAGTAGTAACGATTTTTCACCTTTTTTCAAAGATTGAGGCCTGTTTTTTACCCCTTATATTATTTCAAACCTTTTCCTTTTGGATTCACGCCATAGACCACCGATAGGACTCTGCATTAAAAAAGTTTCAGAAAAATCGCAGGTATCTTTTTCGAGAAAAAGGCTTCTTAAAAGGCTCCAAAAACTGTTTGTTTGCAAGAATTGGTATCAAAGCACAAATATAACTGTGTGTCATCGGCAAACAAATGTATTATTAATCCATGTTTCTCTGCTATTTTTGTTAATGGTTTAGTAAAGATTATAAATAATATGGGTCCTAGAACTGAGCCTTGTGGCACCCCACATAAAAGAGAAAGTTCACATGACTTGCTGCCCTTGACATCTACAGTGACAGTACGATTAGTTAGATAGCTTTTGAACCACAGTAATACCGTAGCGCAAAGACCAATCTCTTGCCGAAGAACACTGAGTAGGTCTTCACTATCTATCGTATCTAATGCCGCACTTAGGTCAAGTAGAAGTAGGATTACACACTGTTGGCTGTCTAAAGCTCGATAAATATCATTAGTGATCTTTATAAGGGCGGTTTCGGTGCTGTGGTACTGCTTTTATGCTGACTCTCTAGGTGTTTATCTCTCATATGTTGGTTAAGTTGAGTTAAGACACATTTTTCGATGATTTTGGAGATAAAACTTAAATTGCTTACTTATGGGTCTGTAGTTTTTTAAGGAATCCAGATCCATAGATGTCTTTTTCAAGAGGGGTTTTATGACTGCTCTGCCAAGATTTTTCGGGAACTCACCACTGAGGAGACTTGTATTACGTTGCTATAAGGGAGCTCGACACTAGGTTCTGCCAGCTGTGACCCCTTGAGGGCTTGACTCCAGTTGTAAACTCCAGTCATTTAAAACCTTAAGCTCACTTGAAGTGTAGTTCAGAAAAATTTATGTTGAGAAACATTTGACCTGTTTACTGATTTGAAGTTGATGAGTTCTTGCTCACTAATCGGTTGGGTGTACATCCAGTGAAACAATCCAAAATATTGTATCTAATTTATGAAAGATCATAACAGAACTGTCTCAATTGTGTTCTTCAGACCATCAAACACTTCCTTGCTAAAAATAACACCAACTACATAATGACTTGTTACTTTTAATCAGATTTTAATGTATAATAATTGTTTCATTACTCTTGTTGACTGCCTGGACGTTTTATCTGCTGTGGGTGTATGTTTCGTTGCCTGGCAACCTACCTTAGGTTGTATTTTTTACTATTAGATAGCAAAATGAATGACAAATAAAGTTCCTCAAAACATAGTAGAATTTACATTCCTTGATACAAAAGTGATATTGAATATAAATTGAATTGTTCTGTCTATGATTTGGGTTTAGTTATTGTTTTAAAATCGATTTACACAGTAAATATTGTTAAGAAGGATGTATATGTGGTATGCAAAATTAAATTTGGCATTTTCTAGGTGTTGAAGTATCAAATAATATTATAAGCTCCTAAAAGATTATTTAAATTTGTGCTCCCTTTTATTAGTCATAGTAGGGAGAAATCTTATAATGGTCCAAGCAAAGCAACTTATTTTATCAATAAATGTCAATTTTATTATTTCATTGGATTGATTTATAACCCATTATTCTCCTAAAATGTTATTTTATATTCTGTACACTTTCCTTCCATAGATCAATGTGCCAACAGACCTAGAGGGGAGTGAACTCTTGGCAGAAAAAGTTGACAGACGGGAATTTATTGATCTTTTAAAGAGAATGTTAACTCTAGACCAAGAAAGAAGAATTCTGCCCCGAGAAGCACTCAATCACCATCTAATAACAATGAAACATCTAATGGACTATGCTCATTGTAACATGTAAGAATAATCAAATTCTGTAGATAATCTGACTTCATTTTATGTTGTTCATGTAAACAAGTTTGGTGTATGAATCAATGTGATAAGTGATTGTCACCTAATGTAATTAGCCGGTAATTTTCTCCTCATTATTCTAAAATGACCTCTTTTAACCTTCAATAAAATGTGGAAACATTACATTTAGAGAAACCCTTGGCATTTTGAATTGAACTATTGATTGAATTTAGTTATTGTTTATCTAAATTTGGTATTTATATAAAATATAAGCTGATTATTATGTAAGTTTTTTAATAGTACGTATCCCCAAAATTATGATTTGTGACGGCACTAATGTTAATACTGTTCTTATATTTATGATTATCCGCATACCCTTGAAATATACTTAGTCTTAATCGCCAATCAAATACAAAATTCAGGTATCTCCGCGATTTCCGATAATTACTGCCAGAGTTATGGCCCTTGATCACTTTAAAAAATCTTGTGAACTTTATAGAAGCTAAAGTTTACATCCTATTGACTTTAAATTTATGCACAGTGTTTACGGTCATGAGACGAAGAAGCTTTTTGATTTTCAGCGATAACCGATTATTAATACCAGAGTTATGGGCCTTGATCACTTTGAAAACTCTAGAGGCTCAAGTTAATATCCAATTGACTCTGAATTTATACACAATGTTTAAGGTCATGTGACGAAGAAGTCTATTGATTTTCCTCGATTTCTGATAATTACTGCTAGAGTTATGGCCCTTGCTCACTTTGAAATATCTTGTGCACGCTCTAGAAGCTAAGTTAATATCCGATTGACTTTAAATTTATACACAGTATTTGAGGTCATTAGACAAAGAAGCCTTTTGATTTTCTGTGATATCTGAAAATTGCTTGTGCACGCTCTAGAAGCTAAGTTAATATCCGATTGAACACTTTGAAAAATCTTGTGGAATCTGATTGACTTCAAATTTATACACACTTTTTAAGGTCTCGAGATGAACAATCCTTTTGATTTTCAGCGATTTCCAATAATTACTGCCAGAGTTATGGTCCTTGATCACTGGTGACTCAGATATTTTGTGGACACCCTATAGGCTAAAGTCAATATCAGATTGACTTTAAATTTATACACAGTGTTTAAGGTCATGATACAAAGGATCCTAGACATTTTCAACAATTTCTGATAATTACTGCCAGAGTTATTGCCCTTGATCACTTTGAAGAAACCGTTGTGCATGGTTATCACATATTGATAACGTAGAAGCCGATATAGAACTTGACAACGAACAAACAGTGTCACTTCTAATAAGGCTTCAGTCATTTGTTTGTTGTCTTCATGATGATCACCCATAGATTGGTATGGTCAACGAAATTTCAAAAGAATTCAGGGACATCAGGATAGATTTTATCCATCCCCATGGACCTGCCAAACAGTTTCAATGGCCTTCTTTATAGGATAAGTGTTGGATTCAAGAGTCTGACATTCTTTGCATTCTTGAAGCACAGTCACTTACTCCATCTTCATCAAGACACTACTGAGCAAAAATGACATTGCGAAAATTTCAAGAATGTGCAAAGCCTGGGTCATTGATGATTAAAATAGTTTGAAAACCTAATAATAATAAGTACCGGTACATGTACATGTAATAATTAAAAATATAATCAGACTGATGAAAAGGGGATGATTTGCTGTTAGAATCATAGTTGGCAATCTTTAGTAAGTCTGCAGCAGGTTACTATGTATCCTTAGAGCTTATCCAAGAACATAATTCTGCTTTCAGTGCAAATACACTGATTTTTAGCCTCATGTGTGGACATATAACATTTTTTTACAGGCTTTTTAAAAATATTAATCCTCCCAATTTTTTTATATTTTGTAGAAAACATGTTGGGCTAACTTTTTCCCAAACGTTAATCTCAAGGTCACGTCTACCACAAGGTCAAATTCTAACTCAATGGGTCTTTGCACTTCAAAATTCATTTTTAGAAGCCTTGTGGAATTCCCATTTCAGCAATACTTATTTGAGCAATTTTGACCAATAGGTTACTGAGTAATGGTTATTTAAATAATGACGGCCACACCCATTTCGGCTGATATACCCAAAATTGAGGTAGCCGTATCTCAGGAACCCTTAGTCGGATCAAGCTAAAATTTGGAATATTAGTTTTTTCTGCCCTAATAAGCATATATATATACACAAAAAAAATTTCAGCTAAATCGAAGGAGGGACGGTTTAATTTTTACCCTTTTTTTTGGTAATTTGACACAGAATGACCCTGATGTCCGCCCAAAAAGCACAGATATTTTATTAAAAGGCCACTCCTGTTAGGCCATCAGTTGTAAAAATTCACTTAGGGCTGCTTAATGCAGATTCTACTGTATGTTAAACCCGATTTGACTTCATTTCTCTGAAATATTATCAAGTGTTCCAGATTTAATCCAAGCTATTGTTCACAAAGCAATAACTCAAGTACCTACAAAGACCTTGAGATACATGCACATTTAATTTATCTAAGTAGGTGCCATTCATCTTGGAAATTCTTCAAAGTTCTGTAAATTTAAGCTGAAATCAGCTCAATTGCACACTTCCACTGAGAATGTTAAATAATTGTATATATTTCTGATGTAGCACATAGCTTTAATACTAATATTTGTGTTTGTAATGGGTCTGTGCTTAATATAACTATGAGTTTTATTCTGGCACATGTTTTAGTAATGAGTCATAATATAATTCTGGCAGCTGATTAGTAACATTGAGTTTACATGTTATTGAATTATATACAACCAATACTACATATAACACCTGCTGATGATTTTACTTTTAAAATAACTTCACATTTAAAACAACTTTATTACTTTAAACAAGATATCAATTTATTATAGTCCACATTCATAATGTGAACGTATTATGCCGTCGCCTCTGTGTGTGTGTGTATGTATGGGTGTGTGTCTGTGGTTCGCCTACAGGGCGCAATTCTTCATGGATTTTCTTCAAACTTGGTATACCTATTCCTTATACCCCAAGGAAGATCCCTATTGTTTTTGGTGCATGCCCGACCCCCCGGGGCAGAGCCACGCCCATTTCTAGTAATTGTTTGTTTGTCGTCTACAGGCCACATTTCTTAACTTATAATCTTGAAACTTTGCATACACATTCTTTGTACCCTAAGGAACATCCCTATCGTTTGGGGTGCATGCCCAACCCCCAGGGGCAGAGCCACGCCCATTTTCATTTCGTGTGTCTTTATGTCGCCTACAGGGCGCAATTCTTACTGGATTTTCTTCAAACTTATACCCCAAGGAAGATCCCTATTGTTTTTGGTGCATGCCCGACCCCCCGGGGCAGAGCCACGCCCATTTCTAGTATTTGTTTGTTTGTCGTCTACAGGCCACATTTCTTAACTTATAATTTTGAAACTTTGCATACACATTCTTTGTACCCTAAGGAACATCCCTATCATTTGGGGTGCATGCCCAACCCCCAGGGGCAGAGCCAAGCCCATTTTCTTTTCATGTGTCTTTGTGTCGCCTACAGGGCGCAATTCTTACTGGATTTTCTTCAAACTTTGTATAATTACTTCTTACATGATCCATATTGTTTTTTGGTGCATGGCCGACCCCCAGGGACAGAGCCACGCACATTCCTTGTATTTATTTGTTTGTCGTCTACAAGCCACATTTCTTAACTTATCATCTTAAAACTTTAAATACTTATTCTTTGTACCATGAGGAACATCCCTATCATTTGGGGTACATGCCCAATCATGCCCGACCCGACCCCCAGGGGCAGAGCCACGCCTACTCCTTGTATTTATTTAATTGTTTGTCGTCTACAAGCCACATTTCTTAATTTATCATCTTGAAACTTTATATACTTATTCTTTGTACCCTAAGGAACACCCCTATCATTTGGAACATCCTTATCATTTGGAGTAGGCCCTACGTTCCCTACCCCCAGAGGCGGTCCACGCCCAATTTTTGTGTTTACAGGTCGCAATTCTTAACGTAACCGCTCGGTACTTGGCATATGTATTCCTTATTGCCTTAGGGAGTCCACTATTGATTTTGGTGAATGTCTCAACCCCCAGGAGCAGAGTCACGCCCACTTTTTGCCTTTGGAATGTGAAAGGCACAATTCTGAATGCATTATCTTGGTATACTTTTAAGTTATATCTAAGGACAGGAACTATTGATGTTGATGCATGACCCTCAACGCTAAACAAACCAAAAGCCTAGCCTTCTTGACAAAGTACCTTATCAATCAAAGCAGAATTGGAATGTGGACGTATATTTTAGCGTTAGCGTTATGTTTTTATTCAAAATAACTCTTGATATAATTTTTTTAAATTAGTATCTAAAAGAAATGGGATACTGTGACTTTATGCACGTGTTGGCATAAATTGCATTCATTGAAGTGTCAATTCTAAAGCATTTTACACCGTTGTTCACCAGACTACTTAATATAAAATATGTATGACTTTTGTGAATTAGATTTTGCTAACTCTGTAACTTTGAACGTGTGCCATATTGTATAATGGAATCAAAATAAAATCTTCATGATCAGCATTGAGTAACATAGTGAGAGTCCCTCTTTAAAACAATTTAGAATTAGTTTTCATTTAGTTTTTAAAGCATACTGGATCAAATATCCATTATTCATATTGGAGCGCTGTTCATTTAGTTTTTTTGTGCATTTGACATGTACATGCAATTACAATTAAAAAAAATGCATCCATGTATTGAAATATACAATCATATTCAATATCTGTGAGTTACATAAATAATGCACCATTATTTATCTTATACATAAAGTAAAACGAGGTTGTGGTTGATATGTCAGAAGTTTAATTTTGCTGTATAATTTCAGAACAAAACAAAGTGTACAGGCCATGGAAATCTGTCGTCGACCTCGAACTAGTGTATATGACATGAACCAAAATAGTAGTAGTATGATGACAAATGTTGTTCCTTCTAGTAATGGCAACTTTACTGTTACCTTTAACAATCAAATTAATGCCCTTCATACACAGGTAACACTCCCATATTTTACCATTTATTACAGTTTAACAAAAATTTAATCAAATGAGTTATGTCTTAGATTTGATTTGATTAAAATAGACTCATGAAATCGTGAACAGGTTAAGATGGTGGCGGTGGTCAAGCTATAATATAATAACATCATCTGACAATTCAGACTTGTTTACTGGCGATTACCCTACCATAGATACACTTCTATGTGATAAGACTGACTTGAAAGTTGTTCAAAAGCACATTGAAAAATATGTATTATTTTACAAGAAGAACCTTCGAAGTGTGAGATTGCTGGTGTGAAAAAGATAGCAGAATTAGTATTATTATTATTTATTTATATGTTATGTAAATTTTATATAACTGAAATTTAAAAAAAAAATCTGTTTGAAAATCTGCGTTTACCTGATAACCATTGTTCTGATTTTTAATATAACATTAAATGTAATTTATGAAATTTTGAATACTACATTAAAGGGTCAATCCCGATAATTTTTTGGGGAATAAAACTGCTTAATTTTGTGTTAAAATCATTTAAAATCCATTATCTAAGGCCGATCAACTAACTCGATATTTGTTATGCGCTTGTAAATAACTTAAACCTGACAGTCTGCATCTGGAAATGGAGACCTTTGTATTATACAGTATCTGGATAAAACCAGACTTTTTTCTATAAAAATAATATGTAGATGAAATTTACCTTTTGTTATTAATTACAGTACATGGGTCATTCACTGTATAGACCTCTCAAGAAACGTAAATCGATTATCAGGGTCACCCAATGAGAAAAATGACCCGAAATCTTAAAAGGGTTACGTGTCCGGATAAGCAGTGTTGACGTTCACGTCCAAACGACTCAATATTTTCAGCTGAAATTTTCAGACAATGTAAATAAACAATACTTTTATATTTTGGTCCATAAATTTCACAAATACTCGGACTTTAAATTTTGAGACTCTGTTCTTATCGGGACTGTCCCTTTAAATGTTTTTCTTTACCCATATATTTTGTTTCAGATGGCCTCCCAAAATTTACCGAGTACTGCTCAAAGTGCTGCTGACTTACCTTATCTACAGTACTCACTCCAGTCGGGAACCTATTTGTCTTATCAGCCACCTAGCGTAGCTCAACCTCTTGGTCAGTCAACAAGCCAACGTAACAGTGGTCAGTTTAGTCGCACTGATCCTTTCCGTCAATCACTGTGTATACCTCCATCTTTGGTTGTACCTGCAGGATTTTCAGGTTGGTGTTTACTATTCTCAATAAATTATCCCTGTCTGGCAAAATACAAGCATGCAACTGAATATCTGCAGACAGTTTAATACACTTTCATTGAGATTTTTGTTATAGTTAATGTAATATATTTATAATGTTGTCGAGAGAGTGCTGATTTTGCCGGGGTTGGGGGGATTTTGAGCTGTGTGGAACATGCTAGTGTCGATTTGTAGCCTATCTGAATCACTGTATGTTTGACACTTGTTTTAGCAATATTATTGAAAACTGCACTATAACTCATTATTTTTATACGCCAAGGTTATGGACCATAATGACTTTTTATACGCCAACATTTTCATGTGGACGAATTATGTCGTCGCCCCCGTCCGTCCGTCCACAATTGTTTGTGGACCCTCTACAGGTCACAATTCTTGTCCGATTTTGGCGAAACTTGAAATATAGCTTTATCACCAAAAGATCTCAGCTTCTTTCGATATTGGCATGTATTGGATCGAAACTTCATGGATTATGGCCCCTGATTGTACGAAAAATCACGTTTTTATACGCCCACATTTTCATGTGGACGTATTATGTCGTCGTCCGTCTGTCCGTCCGTCCACGCTCACATTTTCATGTGGACATATTATGTCGTCGCCCCTGTCCGTCCCTCCGTCAACAATTGTTTGTGGACTCTCTACAGGTCACAATTCTTGTCGGATTTTGACGAAACTTGAAATATAGGTTTATCCCCAAAAGATCTTGACTGCTTTCGATATTGGCATGTATCAGATCAAAACTTCATGGATTATGGCCCCTGATTGTACGAAAAATCACGTTTTTAGCTTGTGGACCCTATAGAAGTCACAATTTTGAACCGATTTTGATGAAACTTGACATGCATGTTTATAACCCATAGATCTTGGTTCCTTTCGATATTTGCGCCTATCTGAACGTAATTTTCTGAATTATGGCCCATGATTGTCCGAAAAATCACCTATTTTAGCTCGTGGTACCTCTGGAGGTCACAATTATTATCCGATTTGAAAAACCGTTCGATTGTATCACCGTTACACCCTTAGGAAGGTTGAGTTCAGATTTCGGGAAAATCAGACCAAAATTACCATACAAAATGGCCGTCGTTCGTACGCGAATACTGTTAAAAAATGGTATATCAAGGTTGTGGACCCTGTAGAGATCACAATTTTAATTTGATTTAAGATGAAACATGAAATGCATGGTTATAACCCAAAGATCTTGGTTCCTTTCGATATTTGCACATATCGGATCGTAACTTCCTGAATTATGGCCCCTGATTATAAGCAAAACCGCCTTTGTTTAGCTTGTGGTCCCTCTGGAGGTCACAATTATTATCTGATTAAAAAAATCATTTGATTATATCACCGTTACGCCCTTAGGAAGGTTGAGTTTGAATTTCTGGAAAATTGGACCAAAATTGCCATACAAAATGGCCGCCATTCATACGCGAATACTGCTTAAAAAATGGTATATCAAGGTTGTGGACCCAGTAGAGGTCACGATTTTGATGAAACTTGAAATGCATGGTGATAACCCAAAGATCTTGGTCCCTTTGGATATTTGCGCATATCGGATTGTAACTTCCTGAATTATGGCCCCTGATTATACGCAAAATCGTCTTTGTTTAGCTTGTGGTCCTTCTGGAGGTCACAATTATTATCAGATTTAAAAAATCGTTTGATTATATCACCGTTACACCCTAAGGAAGGTTGATTTTGAATTTCGGTCAAATTCGGAACAAAATTGCCATACAAAATGGCCGCCTCGTGTACGCGAATACTGTTATAAAATGGTATATCAAGGTTGTGGACCCAGTATAGGTCACAATTTTGATTCAATTTTGATGAAACTTGAAATGCATGGTTATAACCCAAAGATCTTGGTTCCTTTCGTTATTTGCACATATCAGATCATAACTTCCTGAATTATAGCCCCTGATTGTCCGAAAAATCACCTATGGTCCCTCTGGAGGTCCCGATTATTATCCGATTTAAAAAAACGCTTGACTCTATCACCGTTACACCATACGGAAGGTTGAGTTTGAATTTCAAGGAAATCGGACCATAATTGCCAGACAAAATGGCCGCCGTTTGTACGCTAATAGTGTTAAAATATGGTATATCAAGGTTGTGGACCCAGTATAGGTCACAATTTTAATTCGATTTTGTTGAAAGTTGAAATGCATGTTTATAACCTAAAGATCTTGATTCTTTTCGATATTTGCGCATATCAAATTGTAATTTAATGAATTATAGCCTTTGATTGTAGGAAATATCACTTTCGGTTTTGCTTCTTCTCTATCCATGTCTCGAAAATGTGGGCGTATCCTGCCTGGCAGTGCCAGCTTACTATCTTTAGCTTGTGGACCCTATAGAGGTCACAATTTTGAGCCGATTTTGATGAAACTTGACGTGCATGTTTATAACCCAAAGATCTTGGTTCCTTTCGATATTTGCGCCTATCGGAACGGAATTTCCTGAATTATGGCCCCTGATTGTCCGATAAATCACCTATTTTAGCTTGTGGTTCCTCTGGAGAGGACAATTATTATCCGATTTGAAAAACTGTTCGATTATATCACCGCTACACCCTAAGGAAGGTTGAGTTCGAATTTCGGGAAAATCGGACCAGAATTGCCATACAAAATGGCCACCGTTTGTACATGAATACTGTTAAAAATGGTATATCAAGGTTGTGGACCCTGTAGAGGTCACAATTTTGATGAAACTTGAAATGCATGGTTATAACCCAAAGATCTTGGTTCCTTTCGATATTTGCGCATATCGGATCGTAACTTCCTGAATTATGGCCCCTGATTATACGCAAAATCGTCTTTGTTTAGCTTGTGGTCCTTCTGGAGGTCACAATTATTATCAGATTTAAAAAATCGTTTGATTATATCACCGTTACACCCTAAGGAAGGTTGATTTTGAATTTCGGTCAAATTCGGAACAAAATTGCCATACAAAATGGCCGCCTCGTGTACGCGAATACTGTTATAAAATGGTATATCAAGGTTGTGGACCCAGTATAGGTCACAATTTTGATTCAATTTTGATGAAACTTGAAATGCATGGTTATAACCCAAAGATCTTGGTTCCTTTCGTTATTTGCACATATCAGATCATAACTTCCTGAATTATAGCCCCTGATTGTCCGAAAAATCACCTATGGTCCCTCTGGAGGTCCCGATTATTATCCGATTTAAAAAAACGCTTGACTCTATCACCGTTACACCATACGGAAGGTTGAGTTTGAATTTCAAGGAAATCGGACCATAATTGCCAGACAAAATGGCCGCCGTTTGTACGCTAATAGTGTTAAAATATGGTATATCAAGGTTGTGGACCCAGTATAGGTCACAATTTTAATTCGATTTTGTTGAAAGTTGAAATGCATGTTTATAACCTAAAGATCTTGATTCTTTTCGATATTTGCGCATATCAAATTGTAATTTAATGAATTATAGCCTTTGATTGTAGGAAATATCACTTTCGGTTTTGCTTCTTCTCTATCCATGTCTCGAAAATGTGGGCGTATCCTGCCTGGCAGTGCCAGCTTACTATCTTTAGCTTGTGGACCCTATAGAGGTCACAATTTTGAGCCGATTTTGATGAAACTTGACGTGCATGTTTATAACCCAAAGATCTTGGTTCCTTTCGATATTTGCGCCTATCGGAACGGAATTTCCTGAATTATGGCCCCTGATTGTCCGATAAATCACCTATTTTAGCTTGTGGTTCCTCTGGAGAGGACAATTATTATCCGATTTGAAAAACTGTTCGATTATATCACCGCTACACCCTAAGGAAGGTTGAGTTCGAATTTCGGGAAAATCGGACCAGAATTGCCATACAAAATGGCCACCGTTTGTACATGAATACTGTTAAAAATGGTATATCAAGGTTGTGGACCCTGTAGAGGTCACAATTTTGATGAAACTTGAAATGCATGGTTATAACCCAAAGATCTTGGTTCCTTTCGATATTTGCGCATATCGGATCGTAACTTCCTGAATTATGGCCCCTGATTATACTCAAAATCGCCTTTGTTTAGCTTGTGGTCCCTTTGGAGGTCACAATTATTATCCGATTTGAAAAACCATTTGATTATTTCACTGTTAGGCACTAAGGAAGGTTGAGTTTTAATTTCGGGCAAATCGGACCAAAATTGCCATACAAAATGGCCGCCGTTTGTACGCGAATACTGTTAAAAAATGTTAAATCAAGGTTGCGCATATCGGTTCGTAACTTCCTGAATTATGGCGCCTGTTTATACGCAAAATCGCCTTTGTTTAGCTTGTGGTCCCTGTGGAGGTCACAATTATTATCTGATTTAAAAAAAAGTTTGATTATGTCACCGTTACACCCTAAGGAAAGTTGAGTTCGAATTTTGGGAAAATCGGACAAAAATGGCCAAACAAAATAGCCGCCGTTTGTACGCGAATACTGTTAAAAATGGTATATAAAGGTTGTGGACCCTGTAAAGGTCACAATTTTAATTCGATTTTGATGAAACTTGAAATGCATGGTTATAACCCAAAGATCTTGGTTCCTTTCAATATTTGCGCATATCGGATCATAACTCAATTATGGCCCCTGTTGTCCGAAAAATCCCCTATGGTCCAAAAAACGTTTGACTCTATCACCATTACACCCTACGGAAAGGTTGAGTTCGAATTTCTAGAATATTGACCATAATTGCCAGACAAAATGGCCGCCGTTTGTACGCGAACGGTGTAAAAAAGTGGCATATTAAAGTTGTGGGCCCTGTAGAGGTCACAATTGTAATTCGATTTTAATGAAACTTGAAATGCATGTTTATAACCTAAAGATCTTAATTCTTTTCGATATTTGCGCTTATCAAATTGTAACTTAATGAATTATGGCCTTTGATTGAAGGAAAAATCACTTTCGGTATTGCTTGTCCTCTATCCATCTCTCGTAAATGTGGGCGTATCCTGCCTGGCAGTGCCAGCTTACTATCTTTATAAATGTTGTCGATGGTTAAAGCAGTTTAGCAAAAGTTTGTATAGCATTTAGGCCATACAAAGTAATTATTCTGGTTCTCAGAAAATCCTTGCCAAAAAACTGATAACAATCAGGTTAAAAGTTATTAATGTTAATGAGATTATTTTTATACCTCACATGGAAATGTGACTGTATATTGCTGTCGCCACCGCAGGCCTAAAAATGTTTTTAAAAAAACTACCTGTAACTTTTCTTCATACCTGTCACTTCAGTAACTAACCTTTCACTCAATTGTCAAAGACAAATTACATCACACATTGACATATCCATACATATAGGTACACAAACACTTTTAAATTGTTTAGGTCTTTACATGTGTTGCTCCATATAACGGCTTATAGCATTATGAAGTATTATATCTAAATGAATTAAAATGCAGCTCCCAAGTCACCTGAAATTACATGAAATGGGGTTTAAGGTCCAACTGTTCTGCTCCTAAACTGGGCTAATGAAGACGGGCATACACCATACAGTGTTCTATGAAGAAAATTCTGACCAGGCAACAGCGATAACGGCCTACTCTTATATCAAATTCCAACTGCCAATGGATCTTTTATGTTCACGCCAATGTGTACAGGGGACTTTTTTGTCCCATCATAATGACTAGACAGCTGTCCTTGTCAGGCCCTCCCTCGGTGTCTTGCATCACTGACATTAGGGAAACCATGCCAAAAAATCCTCTCCCCTCCACGTGGTACATGTAAATATGTAGCCATGCACATGTGCAATTCGTGTTTTGATTCAATTTATTACGGATATTATAAAATAAAACTGAATTCTATGCCTCAACGGTGAAGTATTCAATTTAGCTCGCAAGTTTGATACCATGATACTTGGTGAAGTTCACGTGGATACAGATGATAGAATTGTACAGATTTTTGCGTCGCTGAGCAAAAGCAGATTCACGGACTTCCAAGAATTTATGGTCATTCAAATGTCCAAGAAATGAAAAAGGTTTCATATTACTATATTTATATGGAGCAATGTACATCAAAGACATAAACAAACCTGTGTGTGTACCTGCATGTATAGATAAGTGTGATGTGATTATTCTTTGAATTTGATAAATTGAGAGTGACAAGTTAGTTACTGAAGCGACAGGTATGCAGAAAAGCTACAGGTAGCTTTTTTTTAATTTTTCATGGCCCGTATAAGAAACAAAATGAAATAGGAGATGCTTTTTAATTAGATCGGCTTTGATTCTACAGAGCTACGATATAAAAAGATTTTGACAAGCAAGGTTACAAGGCTTAGTTTGATAATTAGCAGTATTCAAAAGACTTTCCATAATCACAGATTTTAGAACTATGTTTCTTTTCATCAAGGATTGAATTCCCCGACCAGACCAAGTGCTGTTCCCATGGTAACTCAAGCAGCGCCAACATTGCAGATTCAGCCACAACTAATAAGTCAGGTAAATTTTTCACTGATTTTATTATATGCCCAAATCGAAAAGTGATCGTATATTGCCGTGACCTTCGTCAATCCACTCTTCCACAGTTTCTTTATTATCAGATTTTATTAAATGTAAAAAAAAAGACAAAGAAGCTTGTTAAATTTCAACAGTTTCCAAAGTTAATCACTTCTAGAGTTATGGTCCTTGTTTCACTTTGTAGAACCTTGTAAATGCTCTAATGACTAAAGTTATCAACAGATCAGAATTTATATGCATTATATGAATTAGTAAAACGAATAATCCAATTGAATTTCAGTAATTTCCATTAATAACTTATGACACTTGTGAATGCTTCAACAATAAAACTTATCAGTCAATCTGTATGAATTGTCTAAGCATTATTTAAATTAGTAAAAAGACTATTAAATTTCAGCAACTTTTATTAATAACTTCTAGAGTTAATGCCCTCGTTGAAATTTCTGAACGCTCTATTTACTAAAGTTATCATCTGATCTGTTTTAGATTTATATGCATTATTTTAATAAGTAGAACGAAGAACCCTATTGTATTTCAGCAATTTCTGTCAATAACTTCTACTGGAGTTATTGGCCTTGTAACACTTTGTAGAACCATGTGAATGCTCTATCGACAAAAGTTATCATTTGATCCGTATGAAATTTATATGCCTTATTTAGATAAGTAAAACGAAGAAGCCTTGTGAACTTCAGCAATTTCTGTGGCTTTAATTATAAGTTATGTCCCTTGTTTTACTCTGTTGAACCTTTCAAACGATCTTTATTAAATTTATAAGCATTATTTAAAATGGTAAAATAAAGAAACCAATTGAAATTCATGTTTGAAATTGATATCACTGATCAGTGTTGTGTAAATGATCCCCCATTACCTACAAAAGAATAAATATGCGACAAATTTGTCAACTGTGCAACCAATTTAGCTGCTGTGGGCATATGTTTCGTTGCCTGGCAGCCTATCTTAAATTTGTTGAAGGATGCTATAATCAATTTTTCATCAACTAATAACAAAAACAGTTGATAATGATTCGTGCCAACAGGTAAAATTAATATCTGTTTTTGTGATGAGTAAAAGAATTTGGTATTTAATTGCTACTGATATAAAGTTGCCAAAATAACAAATAAGATCTTTTATTAAACAAATTGTAAAGACAGGGAAGTAACTATGGAGATGCGATTAAGGGGAGATAACTTTTGTATAATTAGTCAGTGTTCTTGTTGTAGAATGTCACAACCCAGCATATAACACCAGTAACCGTGGTGGATGGGGCAAGACAACTCTTTATGACTGTATGTAGAACAAATCTCTATAGCCTCTTCTATCCAGTTAATTGCCTTGTTCAGTGCACGCTATGTAGAGTAGCAGTTGTTAATTATAATCTTTTTACCCAGTCACCAATCTCTTTAATTCATTTTGGGCTATCAAAACACAGGAGTATTTAAAAAAATGTCATTGTGGTGTGAAAAAAATAGTCATCATATCTGTTGAAACATGAATCCATACCATTTGCTTTGTTTTCGTCCTCCCTTCATTTTAATGAAGTCTTCGGTTACCACATTCAAAATTGCAATTATTTGATAATATCAGCCTTACTTTGTAATTTATAAACAGTGTTATGTGTGTTTTCTCTCATACCTCTTTACATACAATCTCTTTATCAAACTTTCAGTCCCATTTAATTCTTTTAGATGTGGCTTCAAGTCATAAATCACATTGATGAATTATTGAATATGTATGTGTAACTTTGTGATTAAATAAAGATTACATCATAACCATAGACCGACAGTTATTGGGAGCTTACTGATACATGGTAGAATAGTTGAATAATATATATTTAGCATGGTGTTTCATTAATTAACTATGTATATTGAAAGCAGAGCAAATACATACAGGTATTTTAGTTCTAGCAAGTTTTTTTGCTCCATGTAAATTGTAGTTTTTAAATGATACTCATGCTTTTATTTATACTAGTTATGGGCGGCTAGCATTTATATTATAAGCATGTTCTAAAGAACAGCAGTAAAGTAGCATAAATTATTCAAATTGTTAAATAACATTCCATTGTTTTTTGTACAGAATAGCTGCTGTAAAATCTTTTTAATTTTAAACTATATGAAGCTTATTATAACAAACTAATGTTTAGGCTTAATTTATAGAGGAACAACGGATAAAATTTGTGTATCATTTATTTGTTTTAAATGTTCTTTACTAGTCCAAAAATACTTACATGTAGAGAAGGTTTTCTTGTAGTTTATTAATTTGTCTTTTCTGAAAATATATTTATCATTGCTCTACACAACTTCTCTTGATTGCTGTCAGTTGTCACAGATATTTTCTGTTTAGAAATAACTGCATAACTAAAATGCAGACAATATTGTTACTGTTTTGTACTGTTTATAACCTGTTGTATCAAGATTTGTTTGGTAGTTTTTATACACCCACATGGAAATGTGGTTGTATATTGTAGTCGCCTCTGTCCGTCCATTGTCCACAATTTCTTGTGAATGCTCTATGGGCTGAAATTAATATCCGATTGACTTTAAATTTATATAAAGTGTTAATGGTCATGAAACAAAGAAGCCTATAGATTTTCAGCAATATCCCATAATTACTGCCACAGTTATGTCCCTTGACCACTTTGAAAAATCTTGTGAATGCGCTAGAGGCTAAAGTTAATATCTGATTGACTTTAGATTTATACACAGTGTTTAATGTCATGGAAGAAACCTATTGATTTTCAGTGATATCCGGTAATTTCTGCCGGAGTTATGGCCCTTGATTACTTTGAAAAATCTTGTGAACGCTCTAGAGGCTTAAGTTAATAAGTTAATTTTCAGTGACTGATATTCGATAATTACTGCCAGAGTTATGGATCTTGATCATTTTGAAAAATATATACTTTAAATAAATACACAGTGTTTAAGGTCATGAGATAAAGCCTATTGATTTTCAGCGATTTTTGATAACTGCCAGAGTTATGGCCCTTGATCACTTTAAATGTTGTGAATGCTCTATAAGCTAAAGTTTATATCCGATTGACTTTAAATTTCTACGCAGTGTTTAAGGTCATGAGACGAAGACTCCTATTGATTTTCCGCAATTTCCGATAATTACTGCCAGAGTTATGGCCCTTGATCACTTCAAAAATGAATTTTGAAAACTAGAGCAGCTAGATCCATGATATTAAATGTTTTGTGTACTAAATGTTAGCATGGAATAGAACTTTATAAAAGCCAAACAAATGGTAATAATTTTCTAATAATTACTTAATGAATTGTTACTCTTAATCAGATTTTAGTGTATTATAAATGTTTCATTACCGAAAAAATATGCGACAACTCTTGTTGACTACCTGGACGATTTCGCTGCCATGGGCGTATGTTCTGTTGCCTGGCAACCTATCTTTATTAATATATATGGTCTAGTAATTTTATGCTAGTTTGCAACATTTTTATCTCACTGCCATGATTGTAATGTTACACAATAGATTTTAATATTATTCCATTTTTTTAATTTTTGTTAACAGAATCCCCCTATTAATTCCTGGCCAGCTAGTCGTCAAGTATTGATGGGCTCATGGCCACAATTACCAGGCATCAGTACCCAGCGCAGTGTACAACAGGTACTACCTGATACTCTGACAGCTGGTGAATCATGGAGACAATCTATTATGGTAGGGGACACAGCATTTGACCAACCCTCAGTCTTACCTCTTGTAAGTTTATACCTTTCCACCCAGTGTTGTTATCATGTTATTTGTCTACATGTGTACATTTATATATGTTTAATTGATGATAATCTTTTATAAAGTGTGCTAATTGGTACATGAGTAAATAAGGGAGGCTAATAAATATTTTTTAAAGCTGCTGATTTCAAACTACAATATTGTGAATGTTGAATGATATTGTTTTAATTACATATTTACAAAGATATGATAATTGAAATTTATGCAACATTTGACATCCTCTGTGAACAGTATAAACAAGAAAGCAGCACATAAAGGTGTTGATTAGGGCCTACATTCTTTTGATGGGTCTTAAGGCAACCCAAACCACGAGATAATTTACCATTGACATTTTAGCGTGCATGAAACTGAAAATTTAGACATTTTGTGAAAGAGTTTGGCGACTTAAACTTAATAATTGTTTCTTTGATTTCGATTAAAGAATTCCTCTACACAAGCCTGGAATATTGGAATGGTGCCTTCAAACTATGGTCTGTCCTCAAGACAATCAGCTCAAACTAGTAGTAAACGACAAACAAAACAAAGGTACAGTAACTTTAATATTTATATCACTTTATATAGATATAATAGTTAGGTTAAGTACATCTTTAAATTGTCATCTTCATTGGTCACTGCATAGTTATTTGAGTATATTTAAATTTGATCCTGTACAGATATATAATATTTATTCCATAATTTTTTGCAAGTAAAGGTTGAAACTTTGACCCTTGTGAGGTGAAGAAATTTATAAGCATGATATAAAATGTCTAGTTTAACACATAAGCAAGTAATTACCAAGTTAAAATGTGCATTATAATATTATATAGTTAAGTTCTTAGAGATACATTCTCAGTTCTCGCGAAAGTATTTATAGTGTAGTTATTGCCAATAAAATTATGGCAAATTTGTTATATGGAAAAAAGAGATGCCCAATTTTGCTGGAAAAATATTGGGTTCACTGAAAAACACCCATTGGGCTAAGCACTGGGTTTAACGTCCACTCAACAGAAGCTAGGTCATTTTGGGACTAACATGGTTTAATTTGCCATGTACAACCGGGAATGAATGACAGGCTTTATGATACAGCGCGCGCTAACCATTCAGCCATCCAACCCCCAACATACAACAGACTTTGCAATGAAACAACCGAAAAGAAGGCCCTCCCTCAATCAAGTTACCAGATAAACATACTTCCAAAAATATAATTTTTATAACTTAGGCTATTTCCTCGCAAATACAATGTTTTGAGAGGGATTTGAAGCAAATTTGTGAGAGATTATTAAATTTGAATATGTTTTTAGCCCAAATATATCATCAAATCACTTAGTTTGTACACAGGAATGGATCTTTAAGTGAATTACTTCTATTTCCCAAAATTTGCATATTATATTGATCATGTTTATTTTTGTTTAGAAATAACAAGGAAGTGACGTCCACACAACTGTCACCTGTAAAGAAACGGGTCAAAGAAAGTACACCACCACAAGTTGACCATCAGTCACGAGATGAAATGTTACACATCTCTGATTGGTCAGCTTTAAGATCACATGTTCCCCCAGATCAACGTCAAACTATTGTGATACGTGATTCACCTAGTCCGGCTAATAGCGTTATTACAATTAGTTCTGATAGTGAAGATGACGGAGATGGAAATCGCAGGCGACATCATCGAGTCAGAAGGTTTGTACATCTTATTATCGGTAATCCTACTGGCTATAGTCATATCAGTCCTGTGAACTAGAAGTATTTCTTTACTTCTTTAAAGATAAAGGACTGTATTAAATATTATATTGATGCAGCAGGTTTATTGTTATACAAACTTAAGATTCAATAAAAATCGAAGACTGTGATGAATTAACTCCTTACTAAAAGTACTGACAATGGGTGGAAGAATCCCTGTAGAGTGCAGGCAAGATCGGATCTCAGTGATGCAGTTTAACTCATTTAGTACATTAGACCATTAGTACCAGTTCTTACTTTTTGTTTATATTTTCAGTGGAAGAACAAATGGGGAACGATCAACACATGGAATGGTTCATAGCCGTAGTGATCTTACATTGTCTCAGTCAGCTACACAGCCTTTCGGTAATTTATTACTCTTACTTTTATTATTGAGTATGCCTCAACCAGTAGTAATATACAGACTTACAGAATAACTCTAGCTTTAGAGTTTAATCATATGATAAACAAGTCTCTACTGACTTTGAATTTGATTTGATCCTACTTTGTATTACAGGCATCACTCACAATCCCAGAAACATAAGTTGTGTTACGGTAACCGATGGCCACGATTCTGATATAGAAGAAAACAGTTTGGCTTCTAGGAAAAAGAAGATTGTGTATACTCCAATAAAGCATGAAGATCTTTCCGTTAGTTCCGATAGGAACTGTATCTACGGAAACCGAATGACATCATCAAGCCAACAAGTGTCGACGTCCACCGCTTTCGCTCCACCCTATTTTTCAGACTCCTCTCGTAAGATGCGGGAGCAAGCCAAAGTATCCCCTTACATGGCAAACATTCCAAAGCAGGAAAACTGGTCACTTGGAGAAGCATCCAGGGCACGAACACCTAAACAAGAAATACGATTTCCGTTGGAGATTGAGGTTTCAGCCGCCGCAGCTCAGGGTAAACTAGCATATGTTTCACCTACAGTTCGATCCGTGCAAAATCATCCGAGCAATAAGAATGCTTTTCAGTCTAGCTCTAGTCATCTAGCCCCAAGCTCCAGTCAACGTTCTCGACCAAATAACCTCAACTTTTACCCACGACAGGCTGGTGTTAATCAGCTGTCCCCCGTACAAGCTAGTGTACAACTAGGTCAACCCGTGTTACTGAATCCAGCTTCACAGGTTGATGTTCATAGGTATGTAGTCACTTTATTTTATGCGCATTTAAAATCGATGAACTTCCCATATCTGCTTATTTATTTTTCAATATGAGTAGATATGATTTAACAGGGCTCCATGAAAATGATGGCGAGCAATTAAGCTCTCACATAAATCAACTTTACGGAGCAATAGGCCGCATACAAATACAACAAAATAAATAAGTGAAGCACCTGTTTTGCAGGATCATATTCAAAGGGTGAAGTAGATATCAGATTAACTTTAAATTTATACACAGTTAAGGTCATGAGATGAAGAAGCCTTTTGATTTTTAACGATATCTGATAATTACTGCCAGAGTTATGGCCCTTGATCACTTTGAAAAATGTATAGTCTAGTCTCAAAGCTCCAGTTTTGTGGGATCACCCTAAATACAGAGTTCTGTTAGTAGGGCTAAGTAGGCACCTTTTAGTAATAACTAACTTGTTAACCTGGTTTTCTCATCATTTCAGGGATTATCGTAGACAACCAACTTTACAAGGAAGTCCAATCCATCATTATATTGTTCCAGCCCACCAGCATCAAATGGCCATACCAACAGGTGTTGGACAGTATGGTCCATTCTCACAGAATGTAGCCCCGCCTCCTGCTCACCAGAGTCCGCGACATGTTCAATATACAACCCATCCTTTACCAGCCCATATACATCCTGTACTTCACACGTCGAGTATCCCAACCTATCACTCCCAGGTACATCCTCAATATGCTGGTACCAATTATCTTAATTCTTCGGGAATTTATACAGCCTATCAACTAAGTCCAATCAAAACACGTCAATATCAGTATTTGGCAGGATAAATGATAGTGGGTCAACTAGATGATGGTGGGACAGAGATTTATGATTATATTAAGTGCCAGTTTGATTGTAAATATTGCCAAGAAATTGTTAACTTTATTATTAAATCATGTGACACTTGGGCTATCAGATAAGCCAATCAGCTTCCAGTACATATTTCTACTATATTTTATATGGCTTCAAGAAACGAATTTAATCTGTCTCTGTACGTAATTAACAATATGATTGATTGACACTTCCGGTTGTGATAAACTCGACAAACAAAATGAACTTAATCATTTTAGCATTTGAACTTTCACCTCTATTTTAACAAGTGATAAGCAGCTTATTTATCTTTGTACTAACATAACAAATTATTTTTCTTGTTGGTGTATGTTGTTACATCCACTCCCTACATTTTATTATTAATCATTTATTATTATTATCTCGTAATTGTATTTTAAAACTTGGATTGAGTAATTAATTATTTTAAATCTTTTTTAAAGATCAGTATGGGATCAGTAGATTTTAGGATATTTTGTGTGTTTGTTCATGTGCGTGTGTGTGGTATTTTTCTCCTTTTTATTATGTTAATATTTTTGGAATTTTGGAATCAGATTTTTCAATTTGATTCCTATTGTTGTTAGTATGGTGGCCTTGCTATGATGTTACTTATGCAGTTCTTTTTAATCACATTTTAAATGGTATGTAAATTTGGTGATGTGTATTTCAAAAAGGAGTGTGGATATATAGGTATTATATTATAGCATCCTTGTGTAGTATTTTTAACAACTTATCAAAATATATAAGAAAGTATTATTCTGTGATTTGCTATGTGGATTCCAATGTTAATAATTTGTTTGTTTTACTTACCATACATATATATTCACTGATAGTCCTAAGATGCATGTTTTAAAATAATGGACAGTCACTCGTATAAATGTATAGATATATATATTACCTACCAATAGTATATTGTATACCCAGATTTTATTACCATAATTTAAAAGGCTATTTTTCTAGCATAGAATTTGATTAATATATATGTATATATATATATTGATATAATGGATGGTCTTAAAAATTTGAGTACAAGTACGACTTGAAAACCAAAACACAAACAAGTCATATTTGTATTTTCTTGTGTTTTTTGTGTACATATTGGGCCATACAAAAAAATATTCAGGTTCTCAGCCTATTGAGTTAATTGACCTCTTTCCAGGGTTCGTACGCTTCCTGGAAAACCTGGAAAGTCATGGAATTCCACCTATGAAAATTCCAGGCCTGGAAAACCTGGAATATGAGTATTTTATCATGGAAAGTCATGAAATATTCACCTCTGTCAAGTTTTCACCCTATTTCCTAAATTTAATCCCTTTTATTCAATTTGTAAAACTAATACGAAAGAAAAGCATGGTAAAGAAAAATAGATGTAAGTAAACATAACATGCATAGACAAACTTCAGTGCAATGCTCTAATTTTGGTCCTGGAAAATACCCTTTTTGGTCATGGTAAAGTCATAGAATTTCATTCATATTTTAGTGTACGAACCCTGTCTTTCAAACAACAGATTTCAAGAATCTAGATTTATTTCATCTGTTAAGTATTTATACATGTTTATAGTAATTCACTTATATAATTACTAATTCTTGTGTTAAATATTTAAATAGGCTTTGTTTACTGTAAGCAGTAACTAATTGTTATCTCGGACTACAAACGTATGTTTTGTTATCTCCTGATGTCCATGAGTTTACGATTATCCAATGCCATTTATGATTCTCAACAAGAAATGTTTAATTGGGTTACCTCCCTTTTATTCACGACATATGAATGTGCGGTTTTATTTATGGTGCAGTATCTTAGAAACAGAATATTTTTTTTATATGGCCTTGCACATATATATATATATAGAGAGAGGATATATTTTACTGCCATGATTATGTATTTCTAATATACAAGACTAATTGGTGCACTAATTATTAAAGAAATTGTATGTAAAAAATAGTATTTTTTTTGTCTAGTTTCCAAAAATTGTATTGTATGTATTTATAGAGACTTTGAATGTAAATGTAGATTTTAATTATTCAATTTGAATATATATATATTGTAAATTGTACATTTTTGATTAATCATTCTTGGTAATCATTTAATCAAGTCATTCAGAATGGTCAGAGAGTGATTTGAATGTCATAATTGTTAGGTTAAGCCTCAATTTACACAGCAGTGGCATAGTAAAATACCTCTTTTATGTGAACTTTTAATGCTACATAAAATAACGGCAAATTTAACTGTATCGGAAATTCGGAAGCCATGTCTGCAACAACAAATGTAGCATTTTAGAAATATTTCTTAAAAGGAGTAGTGTGTGTACAAAAATAGCTTTATGTGATTAACTTGTTGATATGCGAATACAAAACAAGGAAAGACTTTTGGTAGATCACTCCAACATTAAAATGGCTTGTAAACTGAAGGGTGAAACTGGGTGAAAAGTTAATGTAAGAAAGAGTAGAATGTATTCTGAATGCTTTTGATTAAAGAGATGTGAATCACACCTATCTGTATCGTAATGAGAGTTTTTATGCAGTAATGTACCAGCATATTACGACTTGTGATATTAAACCACAATGATTAGCAAGTATTAAACCAAAGCCTACTATGTAACACTGTTTTATAAACCTAGAATAACTTTGTCTCATTTAATTTCATAGAATGCACATAAGATGAAAGTACTTGCATACTAATTGCATTTCTTTAGTTGTTTTAAACCCATTAGAAATTAGGTATTTTTGGATTATTAGCATTAAGTGTTTATTTAAAAAACATTTTTCAGCAACTACTTGGGCTTTATTTTGTCTATGAAGAAAGTGGAACATTAATTATTTTCTCAAATCGGCATATAATATATAGCATGTGTATTTGTTTTGGTGTGTATTTGGATTAGTAATCACTATTTATTCAACTTGTAGCTTCTAATTACTTAAATTAATTCTTAATTAAGCATGTTTTTGATTACTGACTGTTGTTAGAGGGTATATTTAGTCCATATTAATATTGTAATTATTATTATCTTTTATCATTTATTTTAATCTAGATGCTTCATAATCAAATAGTACTTGTACTTAATTGTGTGTTTTAAGCCCCCCTCCCCTTAATACTCTTTTCCATTTTTTTTCATTTTTTTGCAGATTTATCATTGTTTGAATTGTTTGGAAGAGGTCTCATATTTATATCATTCTATAAATTTAATTACTTAATGGTTAATTAATTAAACAATTGTATAGTATCTATTTTTTGGTGTGTATAAATTGAATTTGTGGATAAATTGTGAAAACAAGTATTTTGTAATAATACTATGAATTAATTGGATGTAAAATTGTGTCATTTTGTTTGCTAGTTTAAATTATATAAATTATAGTCCTAGAATTTATCACTTTAATTTTTCATCACAGCTTATTTTTCAAGATGGGTTCAATTTTTCACAGACTTTACCATTTTATTTAATTAATATTTTTTAGAACACTTTAGAAGTTTGGATTTCTATATGATTGTCAATAATTGATGGCTTGGCTGTGGGAATCACTCCACATCCCTGTTTGATTTCAATACAAAATATTTTAGAAAATCATTTGAAATCACAGTATTCCTAATAATAAATTCCTGGAATTGACTAAATGACTGAGTAAATTATGCCATAGCCAACTGTTAACCTTTCAACAAAACAGTATCTTGATTTTTTATTTGTACCTTTTATGAAATTTTATTCAAGTAAAGTGTTGCAATTTTTTAAGTGACAATCGGCACATATATTTGAAATTACTTTCGTCAATGGCACAGCTGAATTCCAAAATCAGAATTATCCTCATATATATTTTTAACAGTAACAAGATATTGTCTGTTTTCTTATATTGATTAATTTATTAAACAGTAAAACTTTGATCTAAGTATAAAAAGATTGTCATTATTTGTGCAAAAACTATTTTTACAGATATATATTTCATTTGTGCTCGTTGTCTTCCATGTGACAAAGTTGTTTGCAATCACGTTTTTTCTCTTGAAAAATTTTACAAAAAATACATAAAATTCTGTGTCCTCAAAATCAATATTAAGGAAATATTATTTGGTGATGTAAGTGTAGATTTGAAGATGGTTCACTTTTAAGAATTTATCTTTTTTCTATAACAAAACTCTGTCAACATTATTTAAATAATTTGAAAACAAAACCTTGATTGGATTCGACTGCATTGAAAAGCCTTAACATGTTTTGAATAATATAAATATTCCTGCTCGCATCATCTCATTTGAAGAATTTAAAGATTGATTTAATGAGGTTCCACAATTATAAAAAATATATACATGTTGTCTTTGGAAATACTTTCTGATCATCAGAAATTCCTGCCAATTTGCTATAAACAGTAGATCATTAGTTATTTGTATAATTCTAATGTTTAAGTTTCTTAGATGTTTGACTTTATATTCTTCATCGCACATCACATTGCTGTGTTACATTTTTAACAATAGCACCCTGTTGCAATTTTTCTTTGATTTTAATCCCCCCCTTCTTTTTTTTTCGTTACTAGTCAGTGTAGTTTTAGAAGTGTGGATATATATTTGATGTATTATTTGATGTTATCAACAACCTTTGTTTAGCTAATTAATATTTAATTATTTATACTGGTACATGGTTACAGTAAAAACATGATCAACACCTTATTTCTTACCAACATTTACTGGCAGCTAGTTTTCTCTTCCTAGTCTAAAATAGAACCTGATCTTTAAATATATTTCATTTTATATTTCCACTTCAAGGTTAATAGTGTCAAAACATTCAGAATAATATTTATGGCTAAAATTGATCTTGAATATTAGTTGAATATGTATGGTTAAATATAAATAAGCCGGATGCTATCTCGAATTAATCTAGTTATGGTTTGTAATGGTATTTCATTCTTTTAACGAATACAGTTTGATAAAATTCAAACAATTTTGTTATCTGGATAATGGGAAATAACCATTTAATATTTGTCTAATATTCTGATTTCTTAATCTTTGTCCAATATTACGAGAATCAAAACGAAAAGATAGTTTCAATCAAAAAACAAATTCTTTTGGCTTAGTGTAAGGTTTGAAATTTGGCTGTTGATCAGGTTTGCTAGTTTTCAGGTGTGTGATGCCTTATACATTAATGAAGGTACCACTTTTTGCATTTTATTTTGTGTAAACTTCATAGCCAGCATTATATCATTTTATTCACTTAGTTAATATAATCACATATTAGTCATTTCCGTTAGAATCTTTTAGCCAAATGTAGTTTTCATTAATCATTATTTATGCTCTTATTACTTCATGTTTTAGATTTCATTATTTTAATTCAATTTAATTATTTTGTCAGTTTTAGTTTGTGCTAGAATATTTAATTAGTACTTATTAGTTACAAATTAGCCAACATTTGTTTTAGAAAATTAGAAATTTCATTTTAGATAATCTTGCAGTATTTTTCCAATCTTGTCAATGAAATTTTACCTTTTGATTTTTAATTTGTTCTTACTAAGAATGAACTTTTCACTAATTTTCATTTCCATTCTTTATTGGTGTTCAACTATGACAACAATATCTTCTCATATTCCACGGGTTCACTGTATATTTTAACTACTGTGCTAGTTTTCATATCAAAGTAAATGTATTGGATATAACTATATTTTATTAAATGTGTTTGCAATAATAAATGTTAAATGTACTTTCTCTTTTAGCTTAGCACTGATTGGAATTTGACTTTTTAATTATTAACAAACCTCTTACAATTAAAATTATTAACTCATATTTTGTGTGATATTATTATCTGCTTCAAGAATTTTCTGTTTGTGCGCGGTTAATAGTATGTATACTTATCATGCTATAATAATAATTATAATACATGGCTTTCTTTGAACTCATTATGGGGATAAATATATATATATATATAGGGATAAAAATAAAGTATTCTTTAATTATTCAAAAAATGTGCTCTGTTGTTTTATTAACGGTGGTTTTCATATTAGTGATGCAGGATTGAGGGCCTGACAAGGACAGCTGTCTAGTCATTTGGATGGGACGAAAAACTGAGGTCTCATGTACACATTGGCATGCACGTAAAAGATCCCTTGGAATTTGATATAAGAGTAGGCTGTAGCCCGCTGTCAAGGCAAACGTTAAACCCCATTACATTTCATTTGTTTTATTAACAGGATAGCCACACAGCAGCTATGTCTTGAAATCAATATATATATATCCATAGACAGCAGCTTATTGAAAGAAAATGTCTCTATATTGACAAAATTTAAAGGAGCTAAATCGCTAACATTTGGGGCCTAGAAATTCATAAAAGTGATTCGCAACGCATATAATACTGTAATATGAATGTATATAAACTGATTTACATTCAATGGTTTCCGTGTTTACTCCAATTTCAAATCAGTTATGTTTGGCGAAATAAGCCAGCAATGTCAAATTATGTGCAAAAGTCGAGCGTCTAGTTATTCCAGTCTACTAACTCCGTCTGACTTACTGCAATGTGTCTAGCCTCGTCCCTCGAGTCTCTCAATACAACTGGAGCTGAAGCGTATTATGGTACACGATTCGTGTACCAATGTTAAAAAAAATATTTTATCTTAAATATCGGATATCAGAAGCTCATCTTTTCCGGGTAAGTTTACATCAGCAATGTTGATTTAAATTGACCAATAATTCGTGTTTTCGATGTCGACGATTTTGGAGGGTTTTGAGTTACGGACTTAGGTCCTTTAAGCTATGAAGATGCCTTCAAGAAATTTGATCTCTATTATGTTCACAAGCTTTTCCTTACAAATATGGGGTGTTGGGATGACCTAGTGGTCTAGAGGTTCACCACTTTTTTTATTACGTACATGATTTGAATATTTTGTTGACGTGTGATTTTTAATTGTATTAATTGAATATTGTACGGGAGTCGGGAAATAAATATGAAAAATAGGGAGGTTTACCTATTTTTGTTACGTATGGGATTTGAATATTTTGACATGCGACTTTTAATTATGGTACAAATTCGTCTGCTTAAATAACGACAAGAATTATGCCCCTTCATTTTCGGTAAAATGTCTGACAAGAAATCATTTGAAATCCCAACACTGGTCTAGAGTAATGCGCTTCGACCTCTAGCTGGCCGGCCACCTCTGGTTTTGTGGCTGTGGTTTCGAGCCCTGGTGTGAGCATATGTGGCATGGAGATAGGGGCACCCTCTCAACCTCGTGGGTTTTACTCCGGGCACTCAGGTTTCTTCCCACTGCTAAAGACCCCTACGCGCAAGTGAGTTGTTGAAGTAAAGTTAAACCATGGGTTAATCCTGAAATGACCTAGTTCTGTTGAGTGGACGTTAAACCCTATTTCTCTCTCTCTCTCCCTTACAAATATTCATTCTCTTTGATCCCAATGCCTCACATCAATATGAGAAAACTGTAAGCTTTATAACATTAACACAAAGGGAAAGTAACTACCGAACTGAAGGTACACGACTATCAATAAGGTTCAACTTCTCATGACCGGATGATAAAAAATTACCAATACAAATGGTAGCCTCTATAGCAGTTAACAAGGTTTTAGGAATAAGGGGTTTAACTTCATAACAAAATATCTGTTAAACTAACAGTGGTCTCTATCCAGTTAACAAGGTTTTCAGCATTAATGAGTAAATCACCCACTCCTTGAGAAAGAAGTTGACAAAGAAAAATTACCCCAAAACTGTCTGATGATTTAAAGCTATACAATTTCAAATTTGTAAGTTCTATTTGTAAAATTTATTAAAATAAAGCCTTAAAATAGATGGTATCCATATTTTTTCCTGTGGCGATGATTTTTAAGGGTGGGAAATGATTGTATAATAGTGAGTTGATAACCTATTGAGTAAAAAAAATAGAAATAAATGTTTTGACTTTCTTAGAAAATTAAAGGAGCTATCGCAACACATATAATAATGTATGAATACACAAAGTGTCAAAATTGAATGGCAGTCTATTTGCAGAGGGGGGGCGCAAGGGGCGCGCCCCCCCCCCCTAATTGTCGACAGTGCCCTTTTTATACGCCTACATTGAAATGTGGTCGTATATTGCCGTCGCCCCCGGCCGTCCGGCGTCCACAAGCAAGCTCTAGAGGCCAAAGTTAATGTCCGATTGACTTTAGATTTATACACAGTGTTTAAGGTCATGAGACGAAGAAGCCTATTGATTTTCAGCGATTTCCGATAATAACTGTCTCAGAGTTATGGCCCTTGATCACTTCAAAAATTCTTGTGGACGCTCTAGAGGCTAAAGTTAATAACCGATTGACTTTAAATTTATACACAGTGTTTAAGGTCATGAGACGAAGAGGCCTATTGATTTTCAGCGTTTCTGATAATTACTGACTGAGTTATGGCCCTTGATCACTTTAAAAATTTTGTGGACGCTCTAGAGGCTAAAGTTAATATCCGATTGACTTTAAATTTATAAAAATTGTTGAAGGTCATGAGACGAACAAGTATATTGAGTTTCAATGAATTTAGATAACTTGAACAGCATGGAGGAGAACTTTATCAAAGCCAAACAAATTCCAATGATTTTCTGATAATTACATAATGAGTTGTTACTTTTAATCAGATTTTAGTGTATTATAAATGTTTCATTGCTGAAAAAAGTAAAATACGCTGCCTGGCAACCTATGTTTTACTTCTGAAAGTGCCTTTTTTACTTCTGAAAGTGCCTTTTCTCAGACCCAAATATGTCCGAAAATATCAGCCAAATAGCTCTTGGAATTGCTACAGATGCAAGGAACAGGGACGTAGCCACGCCAGGCGGCACTATTTTCTGCCGCCAAGCACAAAGAAAAAGTCGAAAAAAGACGCCCAGTCGTATTTAAACACCCTCGACTTTGTCCTTCTCTACACACAAACTCAGCGCTCGAAATTTACCACGGCAAACGACAAACCATGATAAAAGACTACACAAAGCATGTCTGACACGGCATTATTTATTTGTGTGTGCCGTAGTAGACCCTATCATCCAAATTTACGGCACTCTGATGTTAAAGGTTTAGATGTCGTTAATGGTGTCGTACGTTCGATTTTACGATCAATTTTGAAGGTACTGTTTAAATCTACGGTTAATCCTAGCCTATCCACAATGTCAATGTTTCTTTTTTTATTTCTAGCCTGTGTTGATCATGAATTTGCTACGGCCCGGTAGTAGGGCTAGGAGGACGATGAGAGCTTTCTCATACTGTTTGACCTGATTGCCATTCCACCGTAATAATAATATAATTTGGGGGACACAAGTCAAACAAAACAGCGTGTAATTATCAATATCTACCTGTTGTCATTATTCGTTGTACTCAAATAAAACACAAACACCGTTTAAAGAATAGGCCTATATAAATTTGAATATATAAATAGAAATTGATTTGCACTGAAGCAAATTTGGCAGCAAATGCTCTAAAAATACACCAAGAAGGATTGAATTTTCATAAAAGACCACGCCCCCCTCCCGAAACTTTTTGGCTCGCTACGCTCGCAAAGGATCGTTTCCACCACTCACCTCAGCATAGGCGTACGAGGCGGGGGGGGGGGGGCTGCCCCCCCTCCCAAATATTTTCATGAAAAAAAATTAGAAATCTAAAAAGAGCGCAGAAATGTGAGATCGGTCATTATTCGAAGAGTTTTTGAAAATGAGGTGGGGTAGGGTTATGGCCTTGTCGGGGAAGGCTATGGTCTTGTCGGGAATGAATGCTCAGTTTGTCGGAAAGCGTCGCACCGTCGTCTGTCGGGTTTTAATATATATTTAATAATATGGAAGCGTAAAGAATGCAGGCTAGTCAATGAAGAACACGTACGCCAACTGAATAAAACTAGCACGTACACATGACCTTTCTCAGTTTTCGAGTACTGTGTTCCAGAGTATATTGGATGACAAACTTAAAAGAAAGTAAGCTGGCACTGCCAGGCAGGATACGCCCAATTTTTCGAGAGATAGATAGAGAACAAGCAAAACCGAAAGTGGTTTTCCTACAAACAAAGGCTATAATTCATTAAATTACAATTTGATATGCGCAAATATCGAAAAGAATCAAGATCTTTAGGTTATAAACATGCATTTCAAGTTTCATCAAAATCGAATTAAAATTGTGACCTATACTTGGTCCACAACCTTGATATACCATATTTTAACACTATTAGCGTACAAACGGCGGCCATTTTGTCTGTCAATTATGGTCCGATTTACCTGAAATTCAAACTCAACCTTCGATATGGTGTAACAGTGACAGAATAATCGTGACCTCCAGAGGGACCATAGGCGATTTTTCGGACAATCAGGGGCCATAATTCAGGAAGTTATGATCTGATATGTGCAAATAACGAAAGGTACCAAGATCTTTGGGTTATAACCATGCATTTCAAGTTTCATCAAAATTGTGACCTATACTGGGTCCACAACCTTGATATACCATATTATAACAGTATTCGCGTACACGCGGCGGCCATTTTGTATGGCAATTTTGTTCCGAATTTTTCCGAAAATCGAACTCAACTTTCCTTAGGGTGTAACGGTGATATAATCAAACAATTTTTTAAATCGGATAATAATTGTGACCTCCAGAGGGACCACAAGCGAAACTAAGACGATTTTGCGTATAATCAGGGGTCATAATTCAGGAAGTTACGATACGATAAGGGCAAACATCGAAAGGAACCAAGATCTTTGGGTTATTACCATGCATTTCAAGTTTCATCAAAATCGAATTAAAATTGTGACCTCTACAGGCTCCTCAACCTTGATATACCATTTTTTAACAGTATTCACGTACGAATGGCGGCCATTTTGTATGGCAATTTCAGTCCAATTTTTCCGAAATTCGAACTCAACCTTCCTTAAGGCGTAACGGTGATATAATCAAACGATTGTTTAAATCAGATATTAATTGTGACCTCCAGAGGGACCACAAGCTAAACGAAGGCGATTTTGCGTATTATAAGGGGCCATAATTCAAAAGTTACGATCCAATATGCGCAAATATCGAAAGGAACCAAGATCTTTGGGTTATAACCATGCATTTCAAGTTTCATGAAAATCAAATTAAAATTGTGACCTCTACAGGGTCCACAACCTTGATATACCATTTTTTAACAGTATTTGCGTACAAATGGCGGCCATTTTGTATGGCAATTTTGGTCCATTTTTTCCAAAATTCGAACTCAACCTTCCTTAGGGTGTAACGGTGATAAAATCAAGCGATTTTTTAAATCGGATAATTATTGTAACCTCCAGAGGGACCCTAAGCTAAATCAAGGCGATTTTGAGTATAATCAGGGGCCATAATTCAGAAAGTTACGATCCGATATGCGCAAATATTGAAAGGAACCAAGATCTTTGGGTTATAACCATGCATTTCAAGTTTCATCAAAATCGAATTAAAATTGTGATCTCTACAGGGTCCACAACCTTGATATACCATTTTTTAACAGTATTCGCGTACGAACGCGGCCATTTTGTATAGTAATTTTGATCAGATTTTTCCGAAATTTGAACTCAACTTTCCTTAGGGTGTATCGGTGATATAATCGAACGGTTTTTCAAATTGAATAATAATTGTGACCTCCAGAGGTACCCCAAGCTAAAATAGGTGATTTTTCGGACAATCAGGGGCCATAATTCAGGAAATTACGTTCCGATAGGCGCAAATATCGACAGGAACCAAGATCTTTGGGTTATAAACATGCATGTCAAGTTTCATAAAAATCGGTTCAAAATTGTGACCTCTATAGGGTCCACAAGCTAAAAACGTGATTTTTCGTACAATCAGGGGCCATAATCCAGGGGCGGACTGGCCCGCCTGTGCGCCTGTGCATGCACAGGCGGGCCCCCACTTCCAAAAAAAAAATAAAACAAGATGAAAAAATATATTAATGAAAAAGTGAACATAAAGGGTTTAAAAGAGTGTCAAGAGGGGGGGGGGTGCAACCCCTATGATTTCTGTGACAAGGCTTTAGGGCCCCAGTTGCCTAAACTTGGGGGCCCCCATCCCCATGTCAGCTAGCTTTGTCCTACAATTTCCCTCCACTTGGGTCCCATATTTGACATAAGCTGTGCCCTATTCTACATTTCAGTAGTCTACATGTGGCCAAGGGGCCCCGTTTTCCTCCAGAGGGGCCCAATTTTGGCTTAAAAACTCAAAAATTCATCAAAATTCAGTAAAAATAGTGATTTATTTTTGTCAAAATTGGGGGCCCACAGTCAAGAGTAGGGGCCCACTTGGCATCGGTAAGTTGGCCTCTATTCGGGCCTGCCCTCTATTATGAAGGAAAAGGCCCCTACCATATATGTATATGCAGGCCTGGACTGGGGCGAAGGGGCCCCTACTTGCCAGGTGGCAAAAGTACCCAAAAATACAGGGAAGTCTAATAAATTAATTAGTAGGTCAAGACAAGAATGTTGAAGTTCAGCTGAAGGGGTCCAAGCAGATAAGGCTCTGGGTCCAAGTATAGTGCCCAGTGTAGTCAGAGGGCCCACATGCACCTGTCATGATTTGTGGTCATCATGTCATGGCCGGCCCGGGATCATTATTTTGTTACCTTTACCAAATTTGACAATTTTATTGACAAGTGGTAAAAGTAAAGTTTCTATGACCACTGTCGTACTGTGACTATACGGCCCTACGCTTCCTAGAGCCTTCTTTATATAGCTGCATCCCCATGTAATACTTGTAAGTTTAAACTACTTATTTAGTAATTTGTACGTTTACCAGTTTAATATAAATACAGTAGTCTGTTATCCATAATATAAATTCACCATAGGTTGATATATATGTCGAAGTCTTGTTTATAATCACTGGCCGACAGTATTACTTTTAAGTAATTTTATTAATTTATTAAGTAATTTTATTAATTTATTAAGTAATTTTATTTAAAGGACCTAAGTCCGTAACTCAAAATCCTCCAAAATCTTCGACATCGAAAACACGAATTATTGGTCAATTCAAATCAACATTGATGATGTAAACTTACCAGGAAAAGATGAGCTTCTGATATCCGATATTTAAGATAAAATAATTTTTCTAACATTGGTACACGAATCGTGTACCATATTGCGCTCCGGTCCTAGTTTTATTGAGAGACTCGAGGGACGAGGCTAGACACATTGCACTGTATCACACTGCATATGTGGACTGGAATAACCAGGCGCTAAAAAAAATGCACTGGGTTGAGACTGAATGGCTTGTTTCGCCGAACATAACTGATTTGAAATTGGAGTCAAACGGAAAGCATTTAATGTAAATCAGTTTATATACATTCATATTACAGTATTATATGAGTTTCGACCCACTTTTGTCAATTTCTGGATCCCAAATGTTAGCGATTTAGCTCCTTTAAGTATTTGCTTTTGAAATTCGGCAGATTTACTTTTTCCAGAATTGATCCCCATATGCTTGGAAAACGATACTATCCCAGAAAAATTCCTCGCCAAAATGGAGTTTTACTTTTTCCAAAATAGATCCCCAGATGCTTGGAAAACGGGTTTCCGGCTGGCGAATTTCAAAAAAAATTCTGGGAGGAGAGCCCCCCTCAAAAAATCGCGCCTTCGGCGCTCGGGACAACGGGCTTCGCCCTCCGCGGTTGTTCGCGGTGTTTGTCTTTAAAGGGCCCCTTCAGTTACCCTGCACAGGGCCCTCTTCGGGGGCCCAATCCGCCCCTGCCATAATCCATGAAGTTTTGATCCGATACATGCCAATATCGAAAGCAGCCGAGATCTTTTGGGGATAAACCTATATTTCAAGTTTCGTCAAAATCGGACAAGAATTGTGACCTGTAGAGAGTCCACAAACAATTGTGGACGGACGGACGGATGTCCGGACGGACGGACAGGGGCGACGACATAATACGTCCACATGGAAATGTGGGGGTATAAAAAGTGTCGTCGATTGATTAATGGATTCGGTTACAGTACAAGATAATTGTAAATTTTGCCCATCGTCTTATAGTAACTCATTAATCTCATTTTCAATTTTCTATGACTTTGTTCAACTAATCAATTTCTATGAATTAAGTTCTCGCGCGTTTTTTTGTCAAGTTAGTTGTGTGCGGTACCGTGTTTATACAATCAGGGGACACTTGGTGAGAAAACTGATGAATTGGTAAAAAAAACCTGTTTGTTGTCCATATTTAATTTGTTGCCAGGGCGGGCGCACCGCTTATATTTAATATAACTCCACTTTCTATTGCTGATATTTAATATCAATTCGACAAAAAAAAAAATCAAAACTATTTTCTGTACTGATTTAAATACTTCTAGCATATAGAGGATTACTAAAATCAGTATTGAAGATTTGAAAATTTTCTGTAGTACTGCTGTGAAAATTGAAGGAAACGTATCTACTATAGAGTCACAGTCAAATAACCGAAAGAAAGATCATGGCGGCAAAATACAATGTACGTCCTGCCAACAGATAATGGACAAAGGACACTTTAAATTGCATTGCGAGAGAAAGCATGGTCAAAACACTCTGACATAAAATTCACCTCGATATTAGAGAGTAATCAGAAAACGTTATCGTCATTATTTTCTGCTACGAAACAGCAAAATCCGGATAACGATTCTACTGATAGCGAATCTACTGATAATCGTTTGACTTGTTATTCTTTTGGTATAATATTACTAGATGTAAATAAACTTGAACTAAAATGGTCATTTACATATTAAAAGTATATAAATTTTACAAGTTCAAAAAGTCTTCTATCTTTATTCTAGATCTATCTATTTTAGATATGGATAAAAATGTGAACTGTCATAATGAAAAACGTGGCAAAAGTAAATCGTAATACGAAATATATATAGATTGTAAATTTGAACTCTTTTAAAATGGTCATTCATATATTAAAAGTAGATAAAGTATATACAAGTCTTCTATACATCTGAGTCTCATAAAATGAAAAATGTAGCAAAAGTAAATCGTTCGACTTGTTCATGTTTTCGTAGTAATAGAGTTTGTATTTTAAAGATGATTTTTCACCAGTTTTTATGCCGCAACTGACATAATTTACTACCCACTCCAACTTACTAGAAAATATTCGAAATGCCTTGAAAACACGTCTACGGCCGTCTGTTTTCAAAATTTTCTTGGGGAGGCCCCCAAACCCCCCGTCGAGTGCTTCGCGCTCGACTTGTTCATGTTTTCCTAGTAATAGAGTTTGTACTTTAAAGATGATTTTTCACCAGTTTTTATGCCGCAACTGACATAATTTACTACCCACTCCAGATTACTAGAAAGTATTCGAAATGTCTGGAAAACGCGTCTACGGCCGTCTGGTTTTCGAAACCCCCCGTCGAGTGCTTCTCGCCTGCGGCGCTCCCGGGCAGACGGCTTCGCCGCCCGCGGCTCCGCGGACTCTAAAGAAATATATTTGTCGGGAAAATATGCTGTCCCCCCCAAACAAGTTCGGTCCCGTACGCCTATGCACCTCACCGACGTGCCCTCATTTGCCGCCCCCCCCCCTTTCCGAAATTCCTAGATCCGCCCCTGATTTGGTATCTAGTTATTCCAGTTTACACCAGTAGTAACCTCCTGTGGGGTATGTTTAGCCTCGTTCATTCATCTGTTCACGTCATTGACCGGGACCGAACTTGTTTGGGGGGGCCCACATATATTATTTTCCCGACAAACATATTTCATTAGAGTCCGCGGAGCAGCGGACGAGACGCGATTTCCAGGCATTTTGAATACTTTCTAGAAATTTGGAGTGGGTAGTAAATTATGTCAGATGCGGCATAAAAACTGGTAAAAGGTCATCTTTAAAATACAAGCTCTATTACTACGAAAACAAGAACGAGTCGAACGATTTACTTTTGCCAGATTTTTCATTTTATGAGACTTCACATTTTTAATCCAGATCTCAGATGTATAGAAGACTAATTGTATATTCTTTATCTACTTTTAATATGAATGACCATTTTAAAAGAGTTCAAATTTACAATCTATAAATTCCGTATTACGATTTACTTTTGCCGCGTTTTTTTTATGATATGACAGTTCACATTTTTATCCATATCTAAGATAGATCTAGAATCAAGATAGAAGACTTTTTGAACTTGTAAAATTTATATAATTTTAATATATGAATGACCATTTTAGTTCAAGTTTATTTACATCTAGTGCACTATATTATATCAAAAGAAGAACAAGTCAAACGATTATTACATCCCACTTCTATCTCGTTGCCATTGGCAACCTTTGATAAAACTGGCCTGTTTATTTCCAATACAGGCTTAAAAGTATCCGTGTATCAGAAATGAACAGTACACCTTTTAAAAAGAGTACTGTTCATTCCCGACAAACGAACACTTCTACACTGTTTAAGATACCATTCAAGCAATAAGTAGCGGACGTTTAGTCCGGCCCAGATCACAATGATAACAATGGCTCTATACAATGCAGCCGGACAAATTACATGAAACAACTAGTCAAAACCACAGTAACAAAACAAACCGGGTGGAACAATCTGGCAGTTCAAAATTATATACATAACATGACAACATATTACAAAAATCAATTATTATACATATGAATTGGCATCCATTCCATAATTTGGTTGGATTTATATAAATATGCAAAACATATAAATTAGAATACTGAATAACTGCGCTTTCTATCATCACAATTGAAATATAAATTTTATATTTCAATTGTGATGATAGAAGGCGCAGCTCTCTTGCTGGACACTTCACTGCAGGAATTAAAAATAATCAGGATAAAAAAAACGCCCAGAAAGACATACATTTTATTACAAATAATTCGCTGATGCATACTTTCACCAGGAATGACCCACGTTTCGCATTTCCTTTACACTAGATTTAATAATAATATTAAAAAATATCGCAGTCATCTACGCCAAAGACAAGTTGTTTTACGCCCAGGGTATAGCAAGACGCACGTGTAAATACTACTCAGGTCGTCTCTCCACTGCGAAATCATTCTACCATGAAATGTAACGTGAGGGTCAGAAAGGGATAAATGAAAGAACATTTGTCACTTTTCGGTTGAAACGACTCGATAATAAATACTATTTTTTAAAATATCGCCTCACAATACTCGATAGAAATGTGATGTAAGTGACTTATTAGCACCTTTCCTCGGTGTATCGGTGAATATCAGGACAGTTTTGGTCGGGGACCGCCTCCTCGGTGTATCGGTGAATATCAGGACAGTTTTGGTCGGGGACCGCCTCGGCTGATCCCCAGACCAAAACTGTCCTGATATTCACCGATACACCGAGGAAAGGGTGATAATAACTACTGTTCACTGATTTCAAATTTGATGCGCGATGATGCGATGCCGATAACGTTTTCTGGTTACTCTCTAATATCCTAATGTCAGGGGTGCTGTGGCCATGCTTTCTCTCGAAATGCAATTTAAATTGTTCTTTGTCCATTATCTGTTGGCAGGACGTGCATTGTATTTTGCAGCCGTGATATTTCTTTCGGTTATTTTCGACTGTGACTCCATAGTACATGAAGATACGTTTCCTTCAATTTTCACGGCAGTACTGCAGAAAATGTTCAAATCTTCAATACTGATTTTTGTACTGCTAAAGCATTAGTAATCTTCTATGCTAGCAGCATTAAAATCAGTACTGAAAATAGTTTTTAATTTTTTTTATCGAATTGATATTAAATTTTCAAATCTTCAATATTGATTTTAGTACTGCTAAAGCATTTTATGCTAGCAGCATTTAAGTCAGTACTGAAAATAGTTTTGATTTTTTTTTATCGAATTGATATTAAATAGAATAGAAAGTGACGATAACGTTTTCTGGTTACTCTCTAATATCCTAGTGAATTTAATGTCAGGGGTGCTGTGACCATGCTTTCTCTCGCAATGCAATTTAAAGTGTTCTTTGTCCATTATCTGTTGGCAAGACGTACATTGTATTTTGCCGTCGTGATCTTTCTTTCGGTTATTTGACTGTGACTCCATAGTTCATGGCAGTACTGCAGAAAATTTTCAAATCTTCAATACTGATTTGAGTACTGCTAAAGCATCAGTAATCTACCATGCTGGGGGTTGGGATGGCCTAGTGGTCTAGAGTATCGCGCTTCTACCTCTAGCTGGTCGGCCACCTCTGGCTTACGGTTGTGGTTTCGAGCCCTGGTGTGAGCGTATGTGGCATGGAGATAGGGGCGCCTTCTCAATTCCTATACAGTTTTTACAACAAACAGTTTTTACAAATTCGTCATCCAATATACAGGAAAACAGTACTCAAGAATTGAGAAAGGCCATGTGTACGCGTGCTAGTTCTATTCAGATGGCGTACGTGTTCATCATTTATGACTGGACTGCTTTCTTTCCGCTTCCATAATATTAAAAATATTAAAAACCGACAGATGGCGCGACGCTTTCCGACAAACTGAGCATCCATTCCCGACAAGACCAAATCCTTCCCCGACAAGGCCATACCCCTAACCCCACCCCATTTTCAAAAACTCCTCAGCTAATGACTGACCTCACAATTCTGAGCTCTTTTCAGATTTCTAATTTTTTTTATGAAAATATTGGGGGGGGGAGGGAATGAGAATATATTTGAGTTAACATTGGTTATAGATATGTGGTAATCATTTAAGTTAATTACAAAATTTTAAATTACTGTACGCAAATAGTAAAATCCTATTCATCAAGATTATTAAACATGTAATAGGCCTAATTGCTGTACATAGGTTAACAGAAATGTAAATGAGTTACAAGAAAAATTAACAATAAAATGTCAAATTTTTGTGCCTGTTCGTCTAAACGTCGGTCTGTCCATTTTGTGTTTGTAGAGACTATAGAGTTCACAACTGTTATCCGATTTTAAAGAAAATTGAAATTATGGTTTCGTATCCTAAAAATAGCGATTCTTTTCGATGTTGGCAGGGGCGCCGGGTACCAGGTAGATAACAAATCATCTCTCAACCCTCTGTGTTAACAAACACATCAGTATATCTCAACGTTTTTTAGCTACGTTCTCGTGGCTATAGGTACCAGGGTATACAAATGATACCCTGCCCTTTTCTGACCGTGCATGGGGTATATGAAAAATACGACTAATGAATTGGTAAATAGCGTTCGTAACTTCAAAAATTGCCTCGGAAGTCGTGATGTCTACTGGGTAGCTAAAACTATTAATTCAATCGATATCGAGTTATCGACATAACAAGATGGCAGCCAAAGTTACGAGGTTGAACGTTTAGAACGGTAATTTAACTATTTTTGTAATTATATGTTTCTTGTGGGTGTGCATATCGAGCTGAATACGCAAGGGGCGCCCCCCCCCACTAATTTTCGACAGTGCCCTTTTTTACTTCTGAAAGTGCCTTTTTTACTTCTGAAAGTGCCTTTTTTACTTCTGAAAGTGCCTTTTCTCAGACCCAAATAATGTCAGAAAATATCAGCCAAATAGCTCTTGGAATTGATACAGATGCAAGGCGGCACTATTTTTCTGCCGCCAAGCACAAAGAAAAAATCGAAAAAAGCCACCAAGTCGTATTTAAACCCCCTCGACTTTGTCCTTCTCTGCACACAAACTCAGCGCTCGAAATTTATCACGGCAAACGACAAAGCCATGATAAAAGACTACACAAAGCATGTCTGCCACGGCATTATTTATTTTTGTGTGCCATAGTACCCTATCATCCAAATTTACGGCACTCCAATGTTAAAGGTTTAGATGTCGTTAATGGTGTCGTACGTTCGGTTTTACGATCAATTTTGAAGGTACTGTTTAAATCTACGGTTAATCCTAGCCTATCCACAATGTCAATGTTTCTTTTTTTATTTCTTGCCTGTGTTGATCATGGATTTGCTACGGCCTGGTAGTAGGGCTAGGAGGACGATGAGAGCTTTCTCAACTTCTGTTTGACCCGATTGTCATTCCACCGTAATAATAATATAATTTGTGAGACACAAGTCAAACAAAACAGCGTGTAATTATCAATATCTACCTGTTGTCATTATTCGTTGTACTCAAATAAAACACAAACACCGTTTTAAGAATAGGCCTATATAAATTTGAATATATAATTAGAAATTGATTTGCACTGAAGCAAATGTGGCAGCAAATGCTCTAAAAATACACCAATAAAGATTGAATTTTCATAAAAGACCACGCCCCCCTCCAAAAACTTTTTTTGCTCGCTACGCTCGCAAAAGATTGTTTCCGTCACTCACCTCGGCGACGTGCCCTCATTTGCCGCCCCCCCCCCCCTTTCCGAAATTCCTAGATCCGCCCCTGTTTGATACTGTTAAAACATTTTGCCATCAGAATTGCTTTGGGTGCTTTTAGATCGAATCCAGGAGCTGGGAATTTTGCAGTTACATTACTCGATAATGCAACATAGAAAGTCCATGAACTTTGGCATGTGCATATACCTTACGTATCTAAAATAAAGATCTTCGAACCACCAGAGCTAGTTTGAAATTTAGTTTAAACAATATTTTATTTGTTAGAAAGGATTGAACGACAGGCAAAGCCTATATAAGTTCTTTGCCATGGATACAGAATATAATAAATGATAAATATAAACATATAAATATAAACAATAAGATTAAGTATAATAAATTGTAAAACCGAACATATATACAGTCTCATGTTGAAATGGTATATGAAAAATATAGCTGATGCAATTATTTGGTATTATTCAACAATATGTAAAATCGAATCAACCCCTTTGGGTATTTTGAATAGAATTATGGACTGCATCAAAAATAACAATATTAGAGGTATTCGAAAGATCTTTAGAGCCATTTAAAATTAGATCTAGATTAATAGATTAATAGTTTCTATGAATACCTTTAATGAATTTAATAGTTCGATTCGATGCAGCCGTGATATTTCTTTCGGTTATTTTCGACTGTGACTCCATAGTACATGAAGATACGTTTCCTTCAATTTTCACGGCAGTACTGCAGAAAATGTTCAAATCTTCAATACTGATTTTAGTACTGCTAAAGCATTAGTAATCTTCTATGCTAGCAGCATTAAAATCAGTACTGAAAATAGTTTTTAATTTTTTTTATCGAATTGATATTAAATTTTCAAATCTTCAATATTGATTTTAGTACTGCTAAAGCATTTTATGCTAGCAGCATTTAAGTCAGTACTGAAAATAGTTTTGATTTTTTTTTATCGAATTGATATTAAATAGAATAGAAAGTGACGATAACGTTTTCTGGTTACTCTCTAATATCCTAGTGAATTTAATGTCAGGGGTGCTGTGACCATGCTTTCTCTCGCAATGCAATTTAAAGTGTTCTTTGTCCATTATCTGTTGGCAAGACGTACATTGTATTTTGCCGTCGTGATCTTTCTTTCGGTTATTTGACTGTGACTCCATAGTTCATGGCAGTACTGCAGAAAATTTTCAAATCTTCAATACTGATTTGAGTACTGCTAAAGCATCAGTAATCTACCATGCTGGGGGTTGGGATGGCCTAGTGGTCTAGAGTATCGCGCTTCTACCTCTAGCTGGTCGGCCACCTCTGGCTTACGGTTGTGGTTTCGAGCCCTGGTGTGAGCGTATGTGGCATGGAGATAGGGGCGCCTTCTCAATTCCTATACAGTTTTTACAACAAACAGTTTTTACAAATTCGTCATCCAATATACAGGAAAACAGTACTCAAGAATTGAGAAAGGCCATGTGTACGCGTGCTAGTTCTATTCAGATGGCGTACGTGTTCATCATTTATGACTGGACTGCTTTCTTTCCGCTTCCATAATATTAAAAATATTAAAAACCGACAGATGGCGCGACGCTTTCCGACAAACTGAGCATCCATTCCCGACAAGACCAAATCCTTCCCCGACAAGGCCATACCCCTAACCCCACCCCATTTTCAAAAACTCCTCAGCTAATGACTGACCTCACAATTCTGAGCTCTTTTCAGATTTCTAATTTTTTTTATGAAAATATTGGGGGGGGAGGGAATGAGAATATATTTGAGTTAACATTGGTTATAGATATGTGGTAATCATTTAAGTTAATTACAAAATTTTAAATTACTGTACGCAAATAGTAAAATCCTATTCATCAAGATTATTAAACATGTAATAGGCCTAATTGCTGTACATAGGTTAACAGAAATGTAAATGAGTTACAAGAAAAATTAACAATAAAATGTCAAATTTTTGTGCCTGTTCGTCTAAACGTCGGTCTGTCCATTTTGTGTTTGTAGAGACTATAGAGTTCACAACTGTTATCCGATTTTAAAGAAAATTGAAATTATGGTTTCGTATCCTAAAAATAGCGATTCTTTTCGATGTTGGCAGGGGCGCCGGGTACCAGGTAGATAACAAATCATCTCTCAACCCTCTGTGTTAACAAACACATCAGTATATCTCAACGTTTTTTAGCTACGTTCTCGTGGCTATAGGTACCAGGGTATACAAATGATACCCTGCCCTTTTCTGACCGTGCATGGGGTATATGAAAAATACGACTAATGAATTGGTAAATAGCGTTCGTAACTTCAAAAATTGCCTCGGAAGTCGTGATGTCTACTGGGTAGCTAAAACTATTAATTCAATCGATATCGAGTTATCGACATAACAAGATGGCAGCCAAAGTTACGAGGTTGAACGTTTAGAACGGTAATTTAACTATTTTTGTAATTATATGTTTCTTGTGGGTGTGCATATCGAGCTGAATACGCAAGGGGCGCCCCCCCCCCACTAATTTTCGACAGTGCCCTTTTTTACTTCTGAAAGTGCCTTTTTTACTTCTGAAAGTGCCTTTTTTACTTCTGAAAGTGCCTTTTCTCAGACCCAAATAATGTCAGAAAATATCAGCCAAATAGCTCTTGGAATTGATACAGATGCAAGGCGGCACTATTTTTCTGCCGCCAAGCACAAAGAAAAAATCGAAAAAAGCCACCAAGTCGTATTTAAACCCCCTCGACTTTGTCCTTCTCTGCACACAAACTCAGCGCTCGAAATTTATCACGGCAAACGACAAAGCCATGATAAAAGACTACACAAAGCATGTCTGCCACGGCATTATTTATTTTTGTGTGCCATAGTACCCTATCATCCAAATTTACGGCACTCCAATGTTAAAGGTTTAGATGTCGTTAATGGTGTCGTACGTTCGGTTTTACGATCAATTTTGAAGGTACTGTTTAAATCTACGGTTAATCCTAGCCTATCCACAATGTCAATGTTTCTTTTTTTATTTCTTGTCTGTGTTGATCATGGATTTGCTACGGCCTGGTAGTAGGGCTAGGAGGACGATGAGAGCTTTCTCAACTTCTGTTCGACCCGATTGTCATTCCACCGTAATAATAATATAATTTGTGAGACACAAGTCAAACAAAACAGCGTGTAATTATCAATATCTACCTGTTGTCATTATTCGTTGTACTCAAATAAAACACAAACACCGTTTTAAGAATAGGCCTATATAAATTTGAATATATAATTAGAAATTGATTTGCACTGAAGCAAATGTGGCAGCAAATGCTCTAAAAATACACCAATAAAGATTGAATTTTCATAAAAGACCACGCCCCCCTCCAAAAACTTTTTTTGCTCGCTACGCTCGCAAAAGATTGTTTCCGTCACTCACCTCGGCGACGTGCCCTCATTTGCCGCCCCCCCCCTTTCCGAAATTCCTAGATCCGCCCCTGTTTGATACTGTTAAAACATTTTGCCATCAAAATTGCTTTGGGTGCTTTTAGATCGAATCCAGGAGCTGGGAATTTTGCAGTTACATTACTCGATAATGCAACATAGAAAGTCCATGAACTTTGGCATGTGCATATACCTTACGTATCTAAAATAAAGATCTTCGAACCACCAGAGCTAGTTTGAAATTTAGTTTAAACAATATTTTATTTGTTAGAAAGGATTGAACGACAGGCAAAGCCTATATAAGTTCTTTGCCATGGATACAGAATATAATAAATGATAAATATAAACATATAAATATAAACAATAAGATTAAGTATAATAAATTGTAAAACCGAACATATATACAGTCTCATGTTGAAATGGTATATGAAAAATATAGCTGATGCAATTATTTGGTATTATTCAACAATATGTAAAATCGAATCAAAACCTTTGGGTATTTTGAATAGAATTATGGACTGCATCAAAAATAACAATATTAGAGGTATTCGAAAGATCTTTAGAGCCATTTAAAATTAGATCTAGATTAATAGATTAATAGTTTCTATGAATACCTTTAATGAATTTAATAGTTCGATTCGGATAGCTGAATAAGATGGACAGGAAAAGAAGAAGTGGAAGTTATCTCCATTCAAAGATTTACATTTTGGACATAGTTTTGATTAGGTAGGGGAAGTAGGGGCATAACGGCACCGCGGGGCAAAATGGAACACCTGAAAAAATCAATCAAGGAGGTGCTGCCATCTACCAGGCTTCTGCTTACTGAGAGTACTCAGTGACCTAGTAAACCATGTGCAATATCAATGCTGTCAGGTCAGCACACGCGGGCTGACATTTGTCAAAAGATTTTGGACCCCCCTGATCTAAGGTAGGCCTGACTTTCTGCTCGAGGTAGACCACATAGTTCGATAGATTACTGACAGCTATTCCAAGCTTTTGAAGATGAATATTAAGGCTACTAAATGAGTGACTTTTGAACTGCTAGCCCCACCCAATTTTTTGTGTACACGAGGGTCAAATGAAAATGGCAATGGGGCAAAACGGTCCATCTGGGTGTGGGGCAAAATGGACCCGTGTTCCGTTTTGCCCCTTGGACAGTTAGGCTACAAATGTAGCGTGGTTAGTACGCCTAAGGCAGTCAACTTTTGGCTCTCACTGAAAACTTAACTTTTTTAATTTTTACAAGTTTTTTATCTTGTTATATGAGCTGCAAATACTTCTCAATCGTTTATTTCATGTTTTTATTAGTTTGGTTTATAAGTGTTCATTAAACACACTGTTCTTATTTTCGTGTATGTGTACTTCATTTCCATAGAAATATCAAGTGGGGCAAAATGGACCGGGGGGTACCATTTTGCCCCTATAATATAGTGTGTTCCATTTTGCCCCCTGTATGGGGCAAAACGGAGCAACTACTAAGAAAACTTCTACATGATTTTTCTGAGAATCTGTAAGAGCTGGGAGTTTCCAATCATATAGGCATGAAGATGAATCAAGTATGAATCTATAATGTTCATATGGACCCCCTTTGTGTAACTGTATTGGTGTAGGAGTGCTCCAAAGTTAGGGGGTCCGTTATGCCCCTACTTCCCCTAATGATGAAAAGGGTGATTATTGAGATTACTAGATTTATTTCTTAGTTGGCAATGAATGATATTTTCCTTACGGTCTCCATAATGAAAGTAACTATAGTTTTTTTTTATGTATATGATAATGATTTAGGAGACCGGTCTTAAAAGTATTGAAAGATGGCGAAAACTGCAACTGCGCAGGAAGACTATTCCATAGTTTTATTTCGTTTGGGAAGAAACTTTTTATATAAGAAGACATTTTACATTGTGGTATTTTCAGTTTGGAGTTTCTAAGGTTGTAATAATTTGATTCAGGTTGTATTTAGTTAGAATATCAGACAAATACCGAGGACTATAGCAATTAAGGATTTTATAAAAATAGACGAGTTTATGCTTTTGACGGCGTTTGAACAGTGGTTCCCACCCTAATTCGTCATAAACATAATTTCTGTCGGAATTTCGACGCAGACCAGTTATGATTCTCCCTGCTTCTAGTTGGATATTCTCAAGTAAATCCGAATCTTTAGCACTACAATTGTCCCATATAGGCCTAGGCCTACTATCCCCATACTCCACAACAGGACGTATGAATGACATAAATAGGCCTATGGTAGGCCTACGCGTAGATCTAGGCCTATTTAATTTGAATTTTAATTGACGTAATATGTTGAGTCTATTGCAAGCTTTTTTGTGAATTTTAGAAATAGGGCCTATGTTCTGTCCATGTTCCATTTTCATGAAATGTTAGTCCCAGGTGGCAGTGTGAGGAAACAATATCAATAATTTTATTTTCAAACACAAGATTAGGATGATTAGCTTTTTTGCCATTTATTTGCCCACGATGATATTTATGGCGGTATATTAGTGCCAAAATTCTAACATGCTATCGTCTAACTTCAAACATGCTATCGTCTAACTTCTAACATACTATCGTCTAACTTCTACTTCTTCTAACGTGCTATCGTCTTACTTCTAACGTCTATTCGTGTAACTTCTTATCTAAGACAATGTATAGGCCTATTCTAATTTCTTCATTTGTGCCTCGTAAATGGGGCCTTCTAATCTTGCAATTTTTATTCTATTCCATGTTATTTCTATTATTGTAAGGGCAAATTTTCATTTCAACAACGCTTAACATGTTTAGAATGAACATTGAACAAATTTGATACGTCCACCTTAGCAACCGTCATTATGACGTCTTTGGTGTCGCCACTGTCTGCGCAGCTATCGGTAGGGGAGACCGGGGTTAGTTGTAACAATAGTTTTTACATATTTATGAACCATTTTTGTTGGATAATTGTAACTGTAGACAATACTCAAAGTAGAACTGTCACTATTGGCATTTACAAATATATATCCAACTTACTGACATCTCCACTCATATCTGAGAGAGAAGGCAATAATCCAACCATTTTGTTGTTGGCCTAACAACTCACCCCACTGTTTAGTAGGCCTAATGTTGAATACCGTCGAATAAACTCAGCGTATACATGATGTTAGTCACGGTGAGATATCTGTACATAACAAGACCAATCTCCCTCACGTTTATATTCAGCGTTCTTGTTCTCTAACCGTCACTGATCTAACGGCGGGCGTTAGCATATGGTCAAGTGGTTTGGGATAGGTTGTAACACGCTAGGCCTACAGTGTATTGACTGTAAAAAAAAATGGCTCAGGACGAATGCACGCCAAAAGCAAATACTTTTATTAGTGACTCTGGTGACTGACCATGTATACTGACACTCTGCCTTTGACTTAATATAGTTATGGATTTATCGGCCTTTCTGTCCCCTATCATTAGGCCTACTTGATTCACACGTTTTTCACAGAGAGAGAGAGGGAGAGAGAGAGAGAGAGAGATGGGGTTTAAAGTCCACTCAACACAACTAGGTCATTTCGGGACTAACATGGTTTAATTTTATTTCAATAATTCGCTCGCGCGTAGGGGTCTTTAGCAGTGGAAGGAAACCGGAGTGCCCGGAGGAAACCCACGAGGTTGAGAAGGCGCCCCTATCTCCATGTCACATAATGTCATGCCAGTGCTCGAAAACACAGCCGCATGCCAGAGGTGGCCGGCCAGCTAGAGGTCGAAGCGCGACACTCTAGACCACTAGGCCACCCCAACCCCCCGTTTTTCACAGAAACATTACTTGGCACAGGATTCAGATCTGAGATATGATTTGAAGTAAAAATGTTATGAGACATATTTTTCATTTTAATTTGATGTTTAATAAATTTGCCTTTTCTAAAACAGTGTCACTTCTACGTTTGTTACAATCAGCCTCAGGCGTTGTAGCAACCTTTCCCAACAGTGGGGTAGGTTGTTACAACAAAATGGTTGGATTATTGCCTTCTCTGTCAGATATGAGTGGAGATGTCAGTAAGTTGGATATTTTTGTAAATTCCAATAGTGACAGTCCTACTTTGAGTATTGTAGTTACAATTGTTCAACGAAAATGGTTCATAATATGTAAAAACTAAATATTGTTACAACCAACCCCGGTCTCCCCTACGGATAGCTGCGCATACAGTTGCGACACCAAACGACGTCATAGTGACCGTTGTTAGGTGGATTTATCAAATTCTTAATTTGTTCAATGTTCATTCTAAACATGTTAAGCGTTGTTGAAATGAAAATTTGTCCATACAATAATAGAAATAACATGAAATAGAATAAAAATTGCAAGATTAGAATGGCCCCATTCACGAGGAACAATTGAAGAAATTAGAATATAGGCCCTACATTATCTTAGATAAGAAGTTACACGAACAGACGTTAGAAGTTAGACGATAGCATGTTAGAATTTTGGCACTAATATACCGCCATAGATATTAGCTTCAGATCACTATTGATTGAATTGGCAGTTTCTAATGGGTTATCATTTATAATTGCAAATATAAGGACGTTTCGTCAGCAAATAGTCTTACATTATTATCTAGATTGTCTGAAATATCATTTATATTGAGAATAGAAAAGGACCGAGTAGGGCCTATTGACCTCTGGGGAACTCCCGATTCAACTGTCAAATAAGGTAATTTAAAACCTTCAAGGACAACAACACATTGTTTGCGATTCGTTAGATAATTGTGTATCCAATCACATAAATTTAGACTAATACCATACTTTCGAAGCTTATATATAATTCCCAAATGCCAGACTTTATCAAACGCTTTAGAAATATCACAGAATACAAAACTAAGTTCTTTCGCTTTATCTAAATTACTTATGATTATATTATATATCTCAAGAAGTTGGTTTATTGTTGAATCATTTCTTTTGAAATCCTGACTGATGTTTAGATAATAACAAAAAAATTTTGAATAAAGTTTTACAGGTGTTTTAGGATAATTTTTTCAAAAATCTTACAAAGAGTACACGTAGGCCTATAGGGCGATAATTTTCTGGTAATTGTGGATCACCCTTCCCTTTAAAGGTGTTTTAGGATAATTTTTTTCTAAAATCTTACAAATAGTACACGTTAAGGAAATAGGGCGATAATTTTCTGGTAATTAAGTGGATCACCCTTCCCTTTAAAGGCGGCTGTGACATGTGAAGTTTTCCATAGGTCTGGAAGTTGTTTTTTTATAAGGCACGGGTCAAATAGACGAGTTAATGGAATTACAATGGTGGGAGATATGTTTTTTAGAATTAATGGGCTGATTTCATCTGGTCCTGGTGGCTTTGAAAGTTTGGAATTTATTGTGTGCGTAGTGAGCCTACCCTAACCCGAACCCCCTTCCTATTTTTAGTATGTTTACGGTCATAGGCGTAGGAGCCGGGGGGGGGGGGGCAGGGGGGGGGGGGCATTTATTTTCGGGCAATGAAAAATTTTACGACCTTTTTTATCTATTAACGTTTAGAGAAAAAATATAACTAACTTATTTCTAGGAGATCCACACTGCCCGAAAATTATTTTCTCGTCTTTTTCTTGTCGACTGCATGTCCGAAAATATGTCCGAAGCTCTTTTATGATAGCTATGCCCGACAAAATTTATTTTCGGGCAATGAAAAATTCGACGACCTTTTTTTTCTATTAACGTTTAGAGAAAAAATATAACTAACTTATTTCTATGAGATCCACACTGCCCGAAAAGTATTTTCTCGTCTTTTTCTTGTCCACTGCATGCCCGAAAATATGCACGAAGATCTCTTATGATAGGTATGCCCGAAAATAAGTATTGCCCGAAAAACAGGCATCGTGCCGGAAAACGTCAGAGGAAACGAGCCAAATGGAAAACTGCTATAGTAGAGTATAATCCATACAGTCACATTATACATTTCAGAAGTAGAGGTACCTATATCGCATTTAAAACTTTTGATTCAGTACCGGACTTTAATTTTGTTTTCAAAAATTAAAATTACTAGCTATACGAATGAGACGATATTTCAGTGTTTTCATTGATTTAAAACTAGTACATGTACGGTGAATGTTGCTATTGGCTGCTCAAGTAGTCCAATAGTCTTTTTAGAAAAAGTGAGAGGCACGGCCATGACGTCCAGCAAAAATGTCCACAATTTCGTCCAGTTTCTCAAGTAGCCTATTACTAAAAACCCTCTCAATGTTGATCAGAGCTAGACTGGTTAGCCTAGCTTGACCCATGGTATTTCGCAGGTAAGTTTTCAGACGGCGTAGCCCACTGAAAGCTCTTTCAGCGCTACATGATGTTGCAGGTATTGTAGCTAATATAGACACCGCCAAATAAAATTGAGTTAATACGCTACACTGGTCTGTCTCGTACATATACTCAACAACATGGGCGGCTGTTGATAATTTTGGCTTTTTTTTATCTTTTGACTTCTTGGCCTGTAATTTGATGAAGTTCAAATAGTTTTTCTTCTCAACCGGTAATATTTCGCTGTCCATATGATAAAATTCGGCAACCTTGGAGTAGCTGCTGATGTCAGGGTTATCATTTAAAACCACATCACCTAGAGCGCAAAGTACACTCTGATCCTCCATATCGAATCTGGACTCCATTTCACCAATCACTTTATCAAAACTGGGGTAGTAGGACGTAATTCGATAATGGTCCTTTGGCGTATTGTGTTGTACTTGGTCGTCTCCTGCACCTGGTCCCAACAGTGCTTCAAGTCGCCTTGGGGCTCGCCTAGTACGAGGCAGACGCGCATCTTTGAACTCACAGGCAGTGTCTTCTAAGACAGCTTTTAGGTCTTCAGACAGTTTTTCAGCTTGCTTCCACGCCAGTTCAAAATGTTGATCGTTTCTACACTTCTGTAGGGTAGCAATAGTAGAATCGGCGTTTTTTTTAGCAGATATGACATCTATCGACTTGCATTGCAGGTAACTACTCAGACTGCTTGTATTCGACAAGATGACTTTAAGAACTACAAGACCAAACATAAAATCAAAATCACATACTGCATTGAGTAAAGCACGACTATCTGTGTACGTTTTCGCATCGTGATCTTCGGCTAATTGTAACAAAGCTTTCATGATGCGAGGTAGCTGATTTATTACAGCCTTTACAGATTCCCATCTACACGCCCATCTTGTCACACTTTGTGACTTTAACGCACGCGCAACATCATCACCATCGTCTAGTTTTATGTCCAAGAAAACTGCTTGGCCTTTCGGACAACCCTCGATGAAATTATATAAACTCTGTATGGTCCCTAACGCATTCCGAAGACAGGGCACATCGGTCATGGTATCCTGTATAGCTAAGTTTAGCAGGTGGCCGAAGCAATGTATGTAAATTGCCAGCGGTGAGCACTCCTTCATCCTAGTCGCTAAGCCACGATGAATACCATTCATGTTAGAGGCTCCGTCGAAACATTCACCCACAACATTCAGCAAGGGCAGATCTTATTCATTAAACACCCTCAGAACTAAGCTGTAAAGAGTCTCACCGTCTGTGGACTTAGTATCGTAAAAACCTATGAAAGTTTCCTTGGTTTTTCCCTCAAAAATATATCTCAAACACATGGCGACCTGTTCCGTTTTGCTAATGTCTGATGTTACGTCCATTATTAGAGACAGACATGAGCAATGTGGATCATTAACCTCAGCTTTTATCATTTCCAATACCAATTTGGACATTGTACCCAGAAGCTCATTACAAATATCCGGAGATGTCCACTGACGATGCTGGCCCAACTGAGTCTTAAGTTTGTCTTTCAACCATGTTATGTCGCGACAACGCATGCTCAATAACTCTAAGAAATTACCGCGATTAACATCAGATACTTCGTGTATGTCTGATCTTGCTTCCACGCTTCCGCGCTGGGCAATATTTTGTTGAGCAGTATATAGTAGGCACTCTATGACAATCTTCAGGTAGGCTCTGTTTTCCGATGCTAGTTTTTTATGAGCATTATCTAACTGTATTAACACATGTGTAGCGTTCTTCCTTGCGTTTTTATACTCTAGCCATTTAGTGATACCATTTCGGTGGCGTTTACTATTCGCACGTTTCACCAAACGTTTTGGTTTTTTCCAATTATCGAACTTGAAGCTCGTGTTTCCCATAAATTCTTCACATGAGAAACATGTACCGCATTTCAGCGCTGCATTATAGCTTAACCAGGGATGCACCTTGAACCATTCAGATTTGAAATCTCTTTTCGCGGATTCTCGTTCATGTTTTTTAGGGTTGTAAGAACTGAGTATAGGTTGAGTTGGTTCTTTCGGGGCGATACGTGCATCGTTGTTTTCAGCATTGACATCGTTGTTCTCAGCATTATCATCAGCTTCTTCACCGGATTCACTAGAAAGATCGTCATTGGAAAAATCACTTAAACTACTCTGGTCATCTTCATCATCAAGTTCTGTAGTAGCGTCAGCAGCTCTTTGATTTGAACAATCATTCACCGAGAGAGACCGCTTAGGTGACGTGGGTCCACTAAAATTCAATTTTGCTTGAGTTGGATCATTTGCGCTACCGACTGAAGTGAAAACGACAGTCTTCCCCGAGTGGGTTACCTTGTGTTTTTCTTTATAATCAGAGTCAATTTCTTTTTGGCAAACACTACATTTCACACGATAACGATAAGTCCGTTTTCGACGCGGTAGCGATTCCGATCGATTCATGGTTAACTAAATGAATTGAATAACGACCTCGTTCTGCTTCTTTTGTTTTACGAAGACATATACTATGAGACGATATTTTAGTGTCGCGCACCGTGCATGTCCTACTGATTAGTACACAACAATAACAACACACAACATCACATAATAGTAAACAACATACATACCTAATCGAATTAAATTTTACTCTCAACTTTTGATGTGCTAAAATATTGCAATTTTCCTTTATTTTCCCGAGCAACCAATAGCAACATTCACCTGCGAAATACCATGGGTCAAGCTAGGCTAACCAGTCTAGCTCTGATCAACATTGAGAGGGTTTTTAGTAATAGGCTACTTGGACGAAATTGTGGACATTTTTGCTGGACGTCATGGCCGTGCCTCTCACTTTTTCTAAAAAGACTATTGGACTACTTGAGCAGCCAATAGCAATATTCACCGTACATGTACTAGTTTTAAATCAATGAAAACACTGAAATATCGTCTCATTCGTATAGCTAGTAATTTTAATTTTTGAAAAACAATTTAAAGTCCGGTACTGAATCAAAAGTTTTGAATGCGATATAGGTACCTCTACTTCTGAAATGTATAATGTGACTGTATGGATTATAGTAGTAGGGGAGGAACTCTGTTGCATATTTGGAATTCCGATCTGATGACGTCACAACATTCCACAGTTGTCACGTGACATTCCACAGGTGTTCTATTTATAGCTTGAACCATGACTGAACAATGATGTTATGAATAATAAAACAGGTATTGTTGTAGTCAGCAGGTGTTTATTCTTTGATCTCGTTTGAATTTTTTGTAACAAAAGGGTACTGGGAAGGTCAACACATTACTTATTGGTGTATGGGGGTAGGGGTCGATATTCACCCTTTATAGCCATGGTTCACGTTGAGTTCACGTGTAGTTATACCTGTGTTGTTTTTTTAAACAATATTTTATTCAAGTTTACTGAATAGGATTGGGGAACAGGCTTAGCCTATGTAAAACCCCCCTCTCTGTGTTAAGGGAGACCGTGACCTCCGCTATTAAGTTTCACTGGTGATTTTGTTGATTTTGTTCTAAGCCAATAGTTTTAATCTACATATTTGGTTCTAAGTTTCGAATATCTAGGTATAAAAGTGGGGGGTGACTACACTTTCAAATGTAGAATTGTTTTATGAAGTTGAACAAGAGGTTAACATCATGAGTATCGACTTGTATCGAAAGGATATTGGAAATGATTATTTGATTGTAAAATGTATTTGGCAAGAAGCGGTGTGTTATCACATCAGACTGTATGGTTACGGTATTAAGAGTGATAGATATCCAACCCCCACTGGTATCATGTTTTTAGAGGGGCAATGGCAAGCGTTGATGAGCATTGTCTCGGAGATAGAAGGGTATTTACAAAAAGACATTGTAAAGAAACCAATGCCTATTGGTAATGACGTGTACGTAACGATCGACAGTAAATATCCTGGAGTCAACATTCGTAAATTTTGGTGGTGTGAAGAGGAGCGAATGCCAAAGCCTACCCGAAAGGGGGTTCATTTAAACTTGAAACAATGGGAGGCTCTCAAAGCTAGCTTCAAAGAGTTGGGTGAAAATAATTTTACGTGTGTGAAACCGTCCCTAGGTGGGTTAGGTTTAGCAAAGGCGGAAACCTGGGTATAATTTCTGCCAAACGTGTTTTTATTGGTCCGTCTGAGCGCACCAATAATATAACGATCTGTATATGTATATATAAATAGATATCTGGCTATTGAGTTATCATACGAAACAACATGGCTTCACCCAAGATATCAGATGTTTCAGTCGGGTTGACACTAAGTTTAGGGGACAATGACAATACAGTCCCTGAAATATTACTGAAGGCTGGTTATTTAGGGTTGAAGCGTAAAATGGTTTTTAAGATGACCTTAAAAGAATGGAGTCGTGTTGTTGATCGTTTTAAAAGATATTTAACCTGTACAAAACCTACGAAATTTGCCGTCAACAATGAGTTAAGCTGTGAATTAGGCACCGCCCGTCAAATGGTTCTGGAACGAAAAAACGGTAGACAATTGGTGATACCCGAAAAAACTTTTTCCGACCTGGCGGCTGTGTCTTGGGTTACAAGATCGTTCAAGCGCGGTCGTTATCATGTGTATGGTTGTCCCCCTACCCAGACGGGTCTCAAAGTAAAGGATTGGAGTTTGTTAAAATCTGGACAAACGTGGCACAATACTCCTGAGGACTGTGTTTCTGCAGCAAACAATGAAGACTGGGATCAACCGGATTGCTACAGCACCGAAGTACGCGTAGAAGGGGTCTACGATGAAAATCAACTCATTTTCCACGAGGATCTTGTAGCTGAGACGGAAAACGTTACCCTCCTCGTGCCGTGTCCCATGTGCTCAAAACCCGTGCTTGCCAATGACGAACACTACTGCCCAGCCGAAAATGTACGTACGTTAGGTGTGCAAATCTTGGGAGACATGATCAACACGGAGATTTCAAAAAGTGTAACCGGTCGTTGTGAAGGCTGTCTCAATGCTCGTGGTGGTCAGCTTGAACATACATGCGTGGGGGTCGACTATTGGTTCGGCGAAATCAACTTTGTGGACTTGTACTTTGAATCCTGTTTTCTAGAGTTGAAAAAAGATCGTTTTTTACAGATAGCACGATTCGTCCCAGAGATTCGCGATCAGAGCGAAGAGTTGTTTCTACACGCCACATTGTATTGGAAAGCTCAAATCCTAGAGTGTGTTCATACGTTGACTAAATAACTTTTTTTTTTGTAATTATAATTTTCATTTTCTATCTGTATTACATTTGTACTTTGATATAATAAAAGATTAAACTTTTTTAAAATACACGAGAAACTTGTTTGAATGACCCAGGTTTGAATTATCTAATCGATGATTTAATTTCTTAAAGCTCACAATTCAATTTACTAATACAAGAGACATTGATGTAATGTGAGGAACTCATGCTTCATAATGTTTTATTTTTGACCTGTTGCAAGGTGTTATAATGAATAGAATAACGAATAGTAATAACGCATTAAAAGAATGCAAGGTGTTTGTAATACCTGTAAAGATTTCTTGGATACAATCAACCCTGAATTTACATAGATAATACAAATTAAAAATGTTATCTGGTAATATTAACCAAAATTTGAGGTATACATATTATGTCTCTACATATTATGCATAGAAAAAAGAAAGGAATCTGATTAATGGCAAGGTCATTTACTCTACACGAGTTAAATATAAATCTAAACTATTATCCAAACGTATATGGGAAAGGGGGAGAGCTGAAATGTTCAATTTAAGCAATAAAATAATAACATTAGATTACGGAACTTCCAATTGAAATACTTACATAAATTATACATTTAAATTATATTTTATTCAAGAAAACCAACAAAATAAAAGAATCTTCACTGTCTGCTTTTATTCTACACAAAACAAGGAGTATTACCGCCTCTAGAAAACTAAACCCTACTCTTAACAATCTTTACTAACTGATAGCGAAGAACATGAATTAATAATTGTAATTATTCTGTTACCAAAGTACTGATTAGTTTCAGAAGCTCAAAGTGTTGTTTAAGAAGGCTTCTTGTCAGCTATTGTAAAATGAATCGGGGTTCAGTTCGAATGAAATTAGACGGTACTATCTATACTAGTTTCTCTGAAATTCCAGGGATATACACTTACCAAACGAGGAATCAAAAGCTGTATAGAAATATTTCTTCACATACTATAGCTTTATCCAAAATCCCACCTCCCATGAAAAGACTATTTTACCCAATCAGATAAAATCTTAAAAACCAATGAACTAATGATGATATTTTATTACCCATAAATATATTTTACACCCGAAAATATAATCCATTCTAAACTGCGTTACAGTGATAGTAAAAATAGACCGCGCAGGGACATTATTTGTTAAACTGTCCAAATTTTGCCCATGTTAGATATAAAACTATACATAAATTTACAAATTATAACCATTGTAAAATACTAGATGCATCAATTACTTTCTCTCTCACCTGTATCTGAAACCTTCAAAACATCATACGCTGTAAGGTAATGCATTAAAAGTGCCAATAACTATGAAATTTACATAGATTAAATAATTATAAAAATATCCTACTGCTAAATGAATTGAAGTGTACATATTATAATTGTATTTTGTAGTGTAATTTTTTTTAATATGGAGACAAATTAGATTTGAAATTGAGTGACCATTTGTAATGGCTGAATGGTTAGCGGGCGCGCACTGTATCATAAAGCATGTCATTGAATCGACTGGCGTGGTTTCGAAACCCCGATAGTACGTGTCAAGGGGTAGGGGCGCCTGTCCATCTTCGGGGGTTTTCTCTGGGTCTGCCGGCTTTCCTCCTCTCACTGCTAAAGTCACCTACGCGCAAGCCAATTATTGAAATAAAATTAAAAACCATATGTTAGTGCCGAAATGACCTAGTTTATGTCGAGTGGATGTTAAACCCGTCACTCTCTCCCTCTTCTCTCTCTCTCTCTCTCGCTCCGTTCTCTCACGCACGCACATACACACGGACCCACACACCAAGATCCACATAGACAGAAACATCCACTCTCTCCCCCACCCACACATACCATATTCTCTCTTTCTCTCTCTCACACAAACACACGCACACAACACACACGCACATACCCTTCCCCCACTCTCTCTTTCTCACACACGCACATTACCCCCCACTCTCTCTTTCTCACACACACACACTCGCACACACACACACACACACACTCTCTCTCTCTCTGCATCCCCTTCTCCTTACAGACTTTAACAATGGTACAAATAATATCTTTTCATGTTGTTCATTACAAAATGTGTATATATATTTCCTCACGGTCCTTTTTGTTAATTTGTATACCAATCTTACTCTTTTTCCCTCAAAATGGCGATTAGAGCATGTTTTTACTCATGTAGTTCTCTTTATGTTTTTCATTATCTATTTCAACTTTTTATTTTCGCCCCGAAACACGTAAAGTATTATATTCTTGAAATATCACTAGTAAATGATATAACAATACGTAAAGCTCTTAAAAACTAATAAACAACCATCCCAAATTATGGTATTATGTGAAAGAGAACGACACAGTTTTTTTTGGAATTGCTTTATATGCATGTTTTACATTAGTTAAGTTAAGAGGGCTGCGATACTTTACGTAACAAGTTATCAGTTTTGTTTGATTTCGTTATACTTTGGAATCAATAATGCTTTTATTTTTTTTTGTTTTTACTAAGTCAATATATATTTATTAGTCTGATTTCTCACTCCATAAGTATGTGTTTTTGTGTATAGTTTCGAGTAGTATTCCGTTTGAGGTTTTTTAAAGCATTCCGTGAAAAATATATAAAAACTAAAACAACCGATTGGACATAAAGAAATATTTTTTGAGTGTAAATAGAAGATTTATCAATAACTTTCTCGAATTGCACCAAATTCGATAAAAATCAAAATATATAGAAATCGTAAAGTTTTAATTAATGTATTATTTGACAACATATTCCCATCAGATATCTTGCAAAAAAACGGCGATAACTAAACAGAATTTTAATACTGACCTCTAGATATGGAACAAAAAGACATAGATCTCATATACATACTATCATAGACCAAAAGTAGCATATGCGTGAGTTTATAGATAACACGCTACAAGTTTTTAATGAGAAACTTTGCAATATTATTATTATTATCTACCAGAAATATACATAACATTGAACCTAACGATTCCGCCAACGGCGAGATAAAACACCAGCAACAAAGACATATGTATCTTCGGAGAAAGGTATACCACGAAAAAACGTATAATGATTTACAGGGATGTGGTTTAAATACTCTCTTCAGTATTTAATAAACGATGATTTGTCGGGGTGTTTGACTTAAACCATGAGCTTTTAAGTATACGTATGTGTTGAACTAGGTAACGGAATATATTGCGATAATTGCACATGTATTAAAGTTTAAATGGCCAGTGTGCATATTACATATTATGCCGTGAATACGCACAGGGAAATAATGCATGTCTATTATTTAAACAGCCATAATGAACCAGTCAGATACCTCAATTTAAAAAAAACCTGCAATTCCGACGTATCGAGTTATGGTCAATGAAAGTACATTTAGGAAAGATTTATCAATGAATGTCAGTTAAACGAAATTGTCAAATGATGCTTACCAAACCCCCACCCCCACCCTCATCCGTTGTAAATACAAGAGATAGCTCATTTCAGCCTATAAAATTTTTATGGTCTAGATCGTGCCTGTGTCATTTAATAAATCGAGCAAATAATCGTCTAATAATGTGTTAAATTTCGTTGAGATTAAACTTCTGCAGTGTTTCAGGATGACGAAGGCTATTTTATCCTCGTAAAGGTAACCCCATTTCGACGAATAACGACACACGTCTAATCACACACGCAACCTACAAACTCCTACACACAAGCAAACCCACCATACAGTTTGAAAGGTGTATTGTCAGTTTCGATACCAAATCAAAGTACTATAAACGCAGAGGTATGTCGAATGTACAGGTGGTGGGGCCTGTTATCATCAAAATTGTATTCTCGTAGTAGTAATCCATTTTGGTTAATGTGGTTACTTGTTTTTTTAACTTGATATATAGATAACCCTCTAAAGAAGTTCAAAACATTTATAAATTTAAAAAACCGAATTTACAAATTAAGAACTATTCTACAAAAATAAATATTCTACAAAAAAAAAACAATTTTCTTTTTTTTTGTAACAAAACTAAGATTATTTTTTTTGTTTTGTTTTTACAAAAAGTAAGGTTGTTGTTTTTGATTTTGTATTTTATTTTATAAAAATAAGAAATTTAATTATTCTTTACAAAAATAAGAAATTAAATTAATCTTTTACAAACTTAATTATATTTTTTTTACAAACTTAATTGTATTATTTTTACAAAATTTATTATATTATTTTAACAAAATTAATTATATTTTTTTAACAAAATTAATTATATTTTTTTTTACAAAATTATTTTTTATTCTACATTGTAAAATATTTAAGGACGAATCTTGCGTCTCATTGGTCGACTAGGTACTGTCGATTGGTCAATAACACCCCAACCTCAAAATTATAAAAAAAATCACCGTGTATTGATATTATGCGTAATATTTGCATGGAGATAACCAAAATTACAAAATTATTTTCGAGAATTGAAAAGGCCGAAGATAAATGGACACTATTATTGCGGAAACTCTATTGGCGTCCAGTTCGTGCGAGGTTACAATTTAAAACCATTTGCGAATGTGTTTAATCAATTTATACCGACAATGCCAACCCCACCTCACCCACTATAATTTGAAAATAAATCTTTGATTTCTATATTTCCTCGGCTATCCAACCGTTTTGTTTTTCGAGCGTCGCTAATTAGCGTTTTCCGAAATACGCGTTACGGTGAATACGTGTTCTCTGCCAGAGCAACTAAAAGTATACTATCACCCTGCGAAAACATCTTCCATACGGTGTTTTAAGATTTACATAACAACCGGTTGCCATGAAAGATACCCCCCCCCCCTATATTTTCCAAGAGGTGCAGCAAATCGAAGCCATAACAGAAGCGACTTTTCGTACAATAAAGGGCTCGTCACCGTGGAACTTACGAGTCGTTATCGACATGGGAGTTATACACATACTTTGTTAAGTTTCATCAAATCAAATGACAATATTGTGACCTCTAGAGTGTCAACATAAAATTGTTGGCGTATAATAAAAAACTGATTTTTATTTTTAAAACACCCTTTTTAATGGTTTTGTTGTGTGTGTTCTTAGAAACTCTCGTGTGTAATGAAACACTATATAAATCGAACAATAATGAACAGCTAAAATATGATATCACCTTACAAAAACTCAACAATTTCTAGATATACACTTCTTCGTTGTTTCGTCAGTAACGGTGATAAGATTGTGTGTACAAGAAAACTAACGCAATATATACTTTAAAATGGTGTCTTTATTATATACATTACAGTATCAAAAAAATTAAAACGAAAAGATTATGTCGAATATATGGAAAAAAACAACAACATATCTCCCATATCAAAAAGTCAAAAGTTTGTTTCTGAATTTTTTTCGGATTACGTTATGGGTTTTATTATCTTTCGAGGACTTGTTTTCTCAGAATCTCCATTTTAAGTTTATGTTCATTCACAATAGCATTGATTTTAGCGTTTAACAATGTAAATCTCAGATCAGCCACAGTTTTTCTATTATGTCCACTGTATGGTTCAGAAATGGTGTTGGACTGGTCCTGATTGATATTGTTCTCAATAGCACCTGAAAAAACAACCCGAAGTTAGTCTAACAATATGATAAATTTTAATATGATGAATAATTTATGCGGCAATGTATTTAAATCCTTTATGCACAAACAAATGTATCGACCTTCGATGCAACTAATGTGGCGTTCCAACATGGTATATTGCTCTTTTTTTTAAAAGTAGGTTTTAATCGCTTACCAAAAGATGTCTTATTTTCTACGCTTTCACACGGCCTTTTAATTGGTGTTTTCGCTACCTGCATTTCGTTCCTTTTAAGATGACGCCAGTAATTCTTTAAACGAGTCGCACTTCTAACCGGGAAATTGGGCTGGGCACAGAAACGTTTTTCAATTTCTTTCCAAGTCTGTTCTTTGAGAGAAACCGATTCTACATCCCTTCGCTTATTATCAAGTATAGTTATGAATTCTTTTCATAACTATACTTGATAATAAGCGAAGGGATGTAGAATCGGTTTCTCTCAAAGAACAGACTTGGAAAGAAATTGAAAAACGTTTCTGTGCCCAGCCCAATTTCCCGGTTAGAAGTGCGACTCGTTTAAAGAATTACTGGCGTCATCTTAAAAGGAACGAAATGCAGGTAGCGAAAACACCAATTAAAAGGCCGTGTGAAAGCGTAGAAAATAAGACATCTTTTGGTAAGCGATTAAAACCTACTTTTAAAAAAAAGAGCAATATACCATGTTGGAACGCCACATTAGTTGCATCGAAGGTCGATACATTTGTTTGTGCATAAAGGATTTAAATACATTGCCGCATAAATTATTCATCATATTAAAATTTATCATATTGTTAGACTAACTTCGGGTTGTTTTTTCAGGTGCTATTGAGAACAATATCAATCAGGACCAGTCCAACACCATTTCTGAACCATACAGTGGACATAATAGAAAAACTGTGGCTGATCTGAGATTTACATTGTTAAACGCTAAAATCAATGCTATTGTGAATGAACATAAACTTAAAATGGAGATTCTGAGAAAACAAGTCCTCGAAAGATAATAAAACCCATAACGTAATCCGAAAAAAATTCAGAAACAAACTTTTGACTTTTTGATATGGGAGATATGTTGTTGTTTTTTTCCATATATTCGACATAATCTTTTCGTTTTAATTTTTTTGATACTGTAATGTATATAATAAAGACACCATTTTAAAGTATATATTGCGTTAGTTTTCTTGTACACACAATCTTATCACCGTTACTGACGAAACAACGAAGAAGTGTATATCTAGAAATTGTTGAGTTTTTGTAAGGTGATATCATATTTTAGCTGTTCATTATTGTTCGATTTATATAGTGTTTCATTACACACGAGAGTTTCTAAGAACACACACAACAAAACCATTAAAAAGGGTGTTTTAAAAATAAAAATCAGTTTTTTATTATACGCCAACAATTTCATGTTGACACTCTAGAGGTCACAATATTGTCATTTGATTTGATGAAACTTAACAAAGTATGTGTATAACTCCCATGTCGATAACGACTCGTAAGTTCCACGGTGACGAGCCCTTTATTGTACGAAAAGTCGCTTCTGTTATGGCTTCGATTTGCTGCACCTCTTGGAAAATATAGGGGGGGGGGTATCTTTCATGGCAACCGGTTGTTATGTAAATCTTAAAACACCGTATGGAAGATGTTTTCGCAGGGTGATAGTATACTTTTAGTTGCTCTGGCAGAGAACACGTATTCACCGTAACGCGTATTTCGGAAAACGCTAATTAGCGACGCTCGAAAAACAAAACGGTTGGATAGCCGAGGAAATATAGAAATCAAAGATTTATTTTCAAATTATAGTGGGTGAGGTGGGGTTGGCATTGTCGGTATAAATTGATTAAACACATTCGCAAATGGTTTTAAATTGTAACCTCGCACGAACTGGACGCCAATAGAGTTTCCGCAATAATAGTGTCCATTTATCTTCGGCCTTTTCAATTCTCGAAAATAATTTTGTAATTTTGGTTATCTCCATGCAAATATTACGCATAATATCAATACACGGTGATTTTTTTTATAATTTTGAGGTTGGGGTGTTATTGACCAATCGACAGTACCTAGTCGACCAATGAGACGCAAGATTCGTCCTTAAATATTTTACAATGTAGAAGAAAAAATAATTTTGTAAAAAAAAATATAATTAATTTTGTTAAAAAAAATATAATTAATTTTGTTAAAATAATATAATAAATTTTGTAAAAATAATACAATTAAGTTTGTAAAAAAAATATAATTAAGTTTGTAAAAGATTAATTTAATTTCTTATTTTTGTAAAGAATAATTAAATTTCTTATTTTTATAAAATAAAATACAAAATCAAAAACAACAACCTTACTTTTTGTAAAAACAAAACAAAAAAAATAATCTTAGTTTTGTTACAAAAAAAAAGGAAATTGTTTTTTTTTTGTAGAATATTTATTTTTGTAGAATAGTTCTTAATTTGTAAATTCGGTTTTTTAAATTTATAAATGTTTTGAACTTCTTTAGAGGGTTATCTATATATCAAGTTAAAAAAACAAGTAACCACATTAACCAAAATGGATTACTACTCCGAGAATACAATTTTGATGATAACAGGCCCCACCACCTGTACATTCGACATACCTCTGCGTTTATAGTACTTTGATTTGATATCGAAACTGACAATACACCTTTCAAACTGTATGGTGGGTTTGCTTGTGTGTAGGAGTTTGTAGGTTGCGTGTGTGATTAGACGTGTGTCGTTATTCGTCGAAATGGGGTTACCTTTACGAGGATAAAATAGCCTTCGTCATCCTGAAACACTGCAGAAGTTTAATCTCAACGAAATTTAACACATTATTAGACGATTATTTGCTCGATTTATTAAATGACACAGGCACGATCTAGACCATAAAAATTTTATAGGCTGAAATGAGCTATCTCTTGTATTTACAACGGATGAGGGTGGGGGTGGGGGTTTGGTAAGCATCATTTGACAATTTCGTTTAACTGACATTCATTGATAAATCTTTCCTAAATGTACTTTCATTGACCATAACTCGATACGTCGGAATTGCAGGTTTTTTTTTAAATTGAGGTATCTGACTGGTTCATTATGGCTGTTTAAATAATAGACATGCATTATTTCCCTGTGCGTATTCACGGCATAATATGTAATATGCACACTGGCCATTTAAACTTTAATACATGTGCAATTATCGCAATATATTCCGTTACCTAGTTCAACACATACGTATACTTAAAAGCTCATGGTTTAAGTCAAACACCCCGACAAATCATCGTTTATTAAATACTGAAGAGAGTATTTAAACCACATCCCTGTAAATCATTATACGTTTTTTCGTGGTATACCTTTCTCCGAAGATACATATGTCTTTGTTGCTGGTGTTTTATCTCGCCGTTGGCGGAATCGTTAGGTTCAATGTTATGTATATTTCTGGTAGATAATAATAATAATATTGCAAAGTTTCTCATTAAAAACTTGTAGCGTGTTATCTATAAACTCACGCATATGCTACTTTTGGTCTATGATAGTATGTATATGAGATCTATGTCTTTTTGTTCCATATCTAGAGGTCAGTATTAAAATTCTGTTTAGTTATCGCCGTTTTTTGCAAGATATCTGATGGGAATATATATTTTGATTTTTATCGAATTTAGTGCAATTCGAGAAAGTTATTGATAAATCTTCTATTTACACTCAAAAAATATTTCTTTATGTCCAATCGGTTGTTTTAGTTTTTATATATTTTTCACGGAATGCTTTAAAAAACCTCAAACGTAATACTACTCGAAACTATACACAAAAACACATACTTATGGAGTGAGAAATCAGACTAATAAATATATATTGACTTAGTAAAAACGAAAAATAAAAGCATTATTGATTCCAAAGTATAACGAAATCAAACAAAACTGATAACTTGTTACGTAAAGTATCGCAGCCCTCTTAACTTAACTAATGTAAAACATGCATATAAAGCAATTCCAAAAAAAACTGTGTCGTTCTCTTTCACATAATACCATAATTTGGGATGGTTGTTTATTAGTTTTTAAGAGCTTTACGTATTGTTATATCATTTACTAGTGATATTTCAAGAATATAATACTTTACGTGTTTCGGGGCGAAAATAAAAAGTTGAAATAGATAATGAAAAACATAAAGAGAACTACATGAGTAAAAACATGCTCTAATCGCCATTTTGAGGGAAAAAGAGTAAGATTGGTATACAAATTAACAAAAAGGACCGTGAGGAAATATATATACACATTTTGTAATGAACAACATGAAAAGATATTATTTGTACCATTGTTAAAGTCTGTAAGGAGAAGGGGATGCAGAGAGAGAGAGAGTGTGTGTGTGTGTGTGTGCGAGTGTGTGTGTGTGAGAAAGAGAGAGTGGGGGGTAATGTGCGTGTGTGAGAAAGAGAGAGTGGGGGAAGGGTATGTGCGTGTGTGTTGTGTGCGTGTGTTTGTGTGAGAGAGAGAAAGAGAGAATATGGTATGTGTGGGTGGGGGAGAGAGTGGATGTTTCTGTCTATGTGGATCTTGGTGTGTGGGTCCGTGTGTATGTGCGTGCGTGAGAGAACGGAGCGAGAGAGAGAGAGAGAGAAGAGGGAGAGAGTGACGGGTTTAACATCCACTCGACATAAACTAGGTCATTTCGGCACTAACATATGGTTTTTAATTTTATTTCAATAATTGGCTTGCGCGTAGGTGACTTTAGCAGTGAGAGGAGGAAAGCCGGCAGACCCAGAGAAAACCCCCGAAGATGGACAGGCGCCCCTACCCCTTGACACGTACTATCGGGGTTTCGAAACCACGCCAGTCGATTCAATGACATGCTTTATGATACAGTGCGCGCCCGCTAACCATTCAGCCATTACAAATGGTCACTCAATTTCAAATCTAATTTGTCTCCATATTAAAAAAAATTACACTACAAAATACAATTATAATATGTACACTTCAATTCATTTAGCAGTAGGATATTTTTATAATTATTTAATCTATGTAAATTTCATAGTTATTGGCACTTTTAATGCATTACCTTACAGCGTATGATGTTTTGAAGGTTTCAGATACAGGTGAGAGAGAAAGTAATTGATGCATCTAGTATTTTACAATGGTTATAATTTGTAAATTTATGTATAGTTTTATATCTAACATGGGCAAAATTTGGACAGTTTAACAAATAATGTCCCTGCGCGGTCTATTTTTACTATCACTGTAACGCAGTTTAGAATGGATTATATTTTCGGGTGTAAAATATATTTATGGGTAATAAAATATCATCATTAGTTCATTGGTTTTTAAGATTTTATCTGATTGGGTAAAATAGTCTTTTCATGGGAGGTGGGATTTTGGATAAAGCTATAGTATGTGAAGAAATATTTCTATACAGCTTTTGATTCCTCGTTTGGTAAGTGTTTATCCCTGGAATTTCAGAGAAACTAGTATAGATAGTACCGTCTAATTTCATTCGAACTGAACCCCGATTCATTTTACAATAGCTGACAAGAGGCCTTCTTAAACAACACTTTGAGCTTCTGAAACTAATCAGTACTTTGGTAACAGAATAATTAGTATAAACTGACCATTACAATTATTAATTCATGTTCTTCGCTATCAGTTAGTAAAGATTGTTAAGAGTAGGGTTTAGTTTTCTAGAGGCGGTAATACTCCTTGTTTTGTGTAGAATAAAAGCAGACAGTGAAGATTCTTTTATTTTGTTGGTTTTCTTGAATAAAATATAATTTAAATGTATAATTTATGTAAGTATTTCAATTGGAAGTTCCGTAATCTAATGTTACCGCTTATTTTATTGCTTAAATTGAACATTTCAGCTCTCCCCCTTTCCCATATACGTTTGGATAATAGTTTAGATTTATATTTAACTCGTGTAGAGTAAATGACCTTGCCATTAATCAGATTCCTTTCTTTTTTCTATGCATAATATGTAGAGACATAATATGTATACCTCAAATTTTGGTTAATATTACCAGATAACATTTTTAATTTGTATTATCTATGTAAATTCAGGGTTGATTGTATCCAAGAAATCTTTACAGGTATTACAAACACCTTGCATTCTTTTAATGCGTTATTACTATTCGTTATTCTATTCATTATAACACCTTGAAACAGGTCAAAAATAAAACATTATGAAGCATGAGTTCCTCACATTACATCAATGTCTCTTATAGTTTTGCTGCCTTTAAACTATGGAATAAGTTACCTTCTGAAATTAAAGATTCCCCTTCCCTGCCTGTTTTTAAGAAAAAGTTAAAGACCCACCTTTTTAAAAGCCATTTTAATTGTTAAATGCTTAAGCTTTTTCTGAGTTTACTTTTTATTATTGTATACTATATTTTATTCTAATTGTGCAATGTTCTTATTATTGAGATGTTTTATATTTTATACTTTTACAATAATGTAATAGCGCCATAGAGCAATCTAAGTATTGGATTATAGGCGCTCTATAAATAAATTATTATTATTATTATTATTAGTAAATTGAATTGTGAGCTTTAAGAAATTAAATCATCGATTAGATAATTCAAACCTGGGTCATTCAAACAAGTTTCTCGTGTATTTTAAAAAAGTTTAATCTTTTATTATATCAAAGTACAAATGTAATACAGATAGAAAATGAAAATTATAATTACAAAAAAAAAAGTTATTTAGTCAACGTATGAACACACTCTAGGATTTGAGCTTTCCAATACAATGTGGCGTGTAGAAACAACTCTTCGCTCTGATCGCGAATCTCTGGGACGAATCGTGCTATCTGTAAAAAACGATCTTTTTTCAACTCTAGAAAATAGGATTCAAAGTACAAGTCCACAAAGTTGATTTCGCCGAACCAATAGTCGACCCCCACGCATGTATGTTCAAGCTGACCACCACGAGCATTGAGACAGCCTTCACAACGACCGGTTACACTTTTTGAAATCTCCGTGTTGATCATGTCTCCCAAGATTTGCACACCTAACGTACGTACATTTTCGGCTGGGCAGTAGTGTTCATCATTGGCAAGCACGGGTTTTGAGCACATGGGACACGGCACGAGGAGGGTAACGTTTTCCGTCTCAGCTACAAGATCCTCGTGGAAAATGAGTTGATTTTCATCGTAGACCCCTTCTACGCGTACTTCGGTGCTGTAGCAACCCAGTTGATCCCAGTCTTCATTGTTTGCTGCAGAAACACAGTCCTCAGGAGTATTGTGCCACGTTTGTCCAGATTTTAACAAACTCCAATCCTTTACTTTGAGACCCGTCTGGGTAGGGGGACAACCATACACATGATAACGACCGCGCTTGAACGATCTTGTAACCCAAGACACAGCCGCCAGGTCGGAAAAAGTTTTTTCGGGTATCACCAATTGTCTACCGTTTTTTCGTTCCAGAACCATTTGACGGGCGGTGCCTATTTCACAGCTTAACTCATTGTTGACGGCAAATTTCGTAGGTTTTGTACAGGTTAAATATCTTTTAAAACGATCAACAACACGACTCCATTCTTTTAAGGTCATCTTAAAAACCATTTTACGCTTCAACCCTAAATAACCAGCCTTCAGTAATATTTCAGGGACTGTATTGTCATTGTCCCCTAAACTTAGTGTCAACCCGACTGAAACATCTGATATCTTGGGTGAAGCCATGTTGTTTCGTATGATAACTCAATAGCCAGATATCTATTTATATATACATATACAGATCGTTATATTATTGGTGCGCTCAGACGGACCAATAAAAAACACGTTTGGCAGAAATTATACCCAGGTCTCCGCCTTTGCTAAACCTAACCCACCTAGGGACGGTTTCACACACGTAAAATTATTTTCACCCAACTCTTTGAAGCTAGCTTTGAGAGCCTCCCATTGTTTCAAGTTTAAATGAACCCCTTTTCGGGTAGGCTTTGGCATTCGCTCCTCTTCACACCACCAAAATTTACGAATGTTGACTCCAGGATATTTACTGTCGATCGTTACGTACACGTCATTATCAATAGGCATTGGTTTCTTTACAATGTCTTTTTGTAAATACCCATCTATCTCCGAGACAATGCTCATCAACGCTTGCCATTGCCCCTCTAAAAACATGATACCAGTGGGGGTTGGATATCTATCACTCTTAATACCGTAACCATACAGTCTGATGTGATAACACACCGCTTCTTGCCAAATACATTTTACAATCAAATAATCATTTCCAATATCCTTTCGATACAAGTCGATACTCATGATGTTAACCTCTTGTTCAACTTCATAAAACAATTCTACATTTGAAAGTGTAGTCACCCCCCACTTTTATACCTAGATATTCGAAACTTAGAACCAAATATGTAGATTAAAACTATTGGCTTAGAACAAAATCAACAAAATCACCAGTGAAACTTAATAGCGGAGGTCACGGTCTCCCTTAACACAGAGAGGGGGGTTTTACATAGGCTAAGCCTGTTCCCCAATCCTATTCAGAAAACTTGAATAAAATATTGTTTAAAAAAACAACACAGGTATAACTACACGTGAACTCAACGTGAACCATGGCTATAAAGGGTGAATATCGACCCCTACCCCCATACACCAATAAGTAATGTGTTGACCTTCCCAGTACCCTTTTGTTACAAAAAATTCAAACGAGATCAAAGAATAAACACCTGCTGACTACAACAATACCTGTTTTATTATTCATAACATCATTGTTCAGTCATGGTTCAAGCTATAAATAGAACACCTGTGGAATGTCACGTGACAACTGTGGAATGTTGTGACGTCATCAGATCGGAATTCAAAATATGCAACAGAGTGCCTCCCCTACTACTGATTATACTCTACTATAGCAGTTTTCCATTTGGCTCGTTTCCTCTGCCGTTTTCCGGCACGATGCCTGTTTTTCGGGCAATACCTATTTTCGGGCATTACCGTTTTTTCGGGCATACCTATCATAAGAGATCTTCGTGCATATTTTCGGACATGCAGTGGACAAGAAAAAGACGAGAAAATACTTTTCGGGCAGTGTGGATCTCATAGAAATAAGTTAGTTATATTTTTTCTCTAAACGTTAATAGAAAAAAAAGGTCGTCGAATTTTTCATTGCCCGAAAATAAATTTTGTCGGGCATAGCTATCATAAAAGAGTTTCGGACATATTTTCGGACATGCAGTCGACAAGAAAAAGACGAGAAAATACTTTTCGGGCAGTGTGGATCTCCTAGAAATAAGTTAGTTATATTTTTTCTCTAAACGTTAATAGAAAAAAAAGGTCGTACAATTTTTCATCGCCCCCCCCCCCCCGGCTCCTACGCCTATGTGAGAAACTGTACGATATTGTAAACATTCTGCTGGACGTGCCTCTCATATTTCTAAAATGTTTTACTTTTGTTCATTAGTCCTGATTTGTACGATCAATCTAGTGAGACGATTATCTCTGAATATCAAAATATTGTTTAATTAATCTAATACCTAGTGGTAGAATTATATTGATTTATATTATATTATATTGGTTATATATAATCAATATAATATACTATATATTGAGCATATTGATTTCGGTATATATACTATATTGATTATATTATATTGATTTCGGGCAATTTTCTCTTATGCCCCCCTGAATTACTTTGAGCTCCTACGCCTATGTTTACAGTAATATTTATCGAAAATGCACCATGATCCCCCTACCATAAAATCTCAAAACTTATCGGGAAAAATGGCACTTTGTTTCACGATTTGTGGGAAATGTGTCGTCATTATTATTTTCTACAAAATTTAAATTAGAACTCCGAAAGAGTGCTGACGTGTTTATTTTCAAGACTTTAAAAGCCTTTATTTAATATGGCGTAGAGTTTTAATTCCGTACCAAATAATGATACATGGGAAACAACTCTCCTCTATGGTGGCCCATGGTCGCAATAGCGTGTTTAGGGGTTATTTTTTGTTTTTCATTTACAATAAAAAAAAATAGTAAAAAAACCCCCACAAAACCTTTTTATTTAATTGTGTTTTAAAGAAAACAATTTTTTTTTAAATTTAAAAGAAAAAAAAATCTTTTTAGAATTTAAAAGTATACTAGCTTCCTTGCGTCAACAATATTACCTATATTATTCTTCTGTATATTATGCGCTATCGACAAAGTCACGCCATGAAACGACGTCTTGTCAGATATGCTACGCCAAGTTAGCCTACGTCCCACAATATCTAGATACACCATGAACTAATACTATAGTGGAAAAACCTAATAAGAACCGAAAGTTATACTTCAAGATCGAACTTTTTGATATTAGTTGTCAGTAGGCTATATAGGTTATTGTAATCTAATATGTATATTATAGATCAAGGCTCACTTGAATATGCCATTCTGATGGCAGCGATGTGCTTTTGGTACCTCAAATATAAATGACGAGGCTACGAATGTCGAGAAATTCTGAAGAAAACGTTTGCAAATCTTTGATTATAAAGTTAATCGAGTGAACTTCTGAATTTCGAAAAACCCTATGGAACCCATCCAAAGATTCCACAAAAAAAACCCGACGAAGATCCGTTGAGAAATAACCGAGATATGGCCATTTCATATCGACAAAATTAAAAAAATATCATTTCAAAGGTAAAAGTTTTTATACAATTCGTCATAATAACACTAAAGCTGGAAAGGTCGTGGAATTAATGCCGCTTCTTTTGATGTAGCGATATGTCGACGCACTGGCGCCCTACCCTGTTTACCCTGCTTTGTCGAAAGGAAGCATTTTTATACATGATCGCTGACAGTATGAAATCACGTTTTATTATTTCGTCGGTACAGTTGCATTTAATTCTTATTTCACGTGAATTAAATGTCCCCTTTGATCATAGTGTAATGTATATATTAAATACAATTGTTTTTAACATTCTCTGTTGCACCAATTTTTCAGATTCCAAATTAAAGTACATTAAAACCGCACGAGCCAAATTTAAAAAGAAATAACCGATGGTGGACACAGTGATTAAAAGTGAGTTTAAATATTCCAAATGCCAAAATATAATATAGAGCCATTTGAAATCATCATTCGGTTTTGCTTATGGGATTTTATTTTGTACTATTGATAATCGCCGATATCAAATAAATGGTTCAATTCCGTTCAGTATTTATAAAGATAGAACTAATGTGGAATTGCATCGATCTATACTGCCCTACAGCTGCTCCCTAAATATATAAATATATAAAAAGGCGGCCGCAAACTTTATTGCCGTGAACCAAATTACTGGTATCTGTTTAAATTAGACTGAATCCAAGCCGACAGGTTATCTACAGTGTTGGTATTTTGATTTTGTGTTCTTAATTAAATTTTAATTAATAAATCTGATAATATATTATAGAGTCGTGAGAAATTTATGTTTTTTTAAAAAATGCAAATCACGCATCGTTAGGTATCATATGCAAAAAGTCCAGTATTTTTTATTGTATCCTGGTTGTTTGTTTCATTAATGAGAGCCAACAAAGGTAGGAGTGCAACGCAAGAAACAGAAACCCCGTTATATACTCCAGATTTCACCCCGCGGATGACAACTGACAAGTGATTTATTTCTATTTCCTAAGTAGGCTATAATAAGAACGTATAAATGATGTAATTTCAATATAGTCCAGTTTGGTCCATTTATGACAAGAGGGATTGGGTAGCCGAATAGTTTAACGTGTGCGCTTTGGATCATAATGTCTGTCATTGAGTCAAGCCCCCCCCCCCCCCACACTGCGAAAGACCCCTAACGCCGAAGCGATTTTGAAATTTAACCATATACAGGCCGCAAGTACGTGTATAGTCTTTTCTCCAGGTTATATTGCGGCCCTTGGACCCTCGCCTATAAGGACCTAGGATGGAAGCCCCCCCCACCCAATCAAGAATTGCTTCCGCCGGCCCTACATGTTGGTCTCGAAATGATCTGTATCGAAAGGACGTTACACCCCTTTTTTTTCTAAACTATATTTTAATTCATTAAATCTGAATTTGGATTGGGGAACAGGCTATGCCTATGTGTAACCCCTCTTCTCATTTAGATACATGTACCCATTATTAAAATAGAAATACATACATATAATTACATAAATATAGAACATATACATAATAGAAAATATAGAGACTCGTATTCGTGGAAATATTGGTGAAGATCCATTTGAAAGTACTGCTTTATAGTAAGTAATGTTGGGTATGGTAAGGCCTGTGCGGTGTACACTAATCAAATTGATATCTGCAAATCTCACAAGCCAGTTGAGATAGGCGAGGACATTGGTCGAATATGCCGAAAGCAGATAGGCCTATATTATTATGATGCGGAATCGTTCGTTGATTTTAAAGAACAGAAAAACGAGTAATATCGTAATGTAAAAAATAAATTTTTAACACATTTTTTTAAAAAAATAATCTTTTTCTGGAGGATTTGTTTCTTTTCAAATAATTCGGTTTGAAGCATTTGGATCCGACCTGCCGCGTGTTGCAATGTCACCCTTTCTGTCGCAAAAATCGATCTCGGCAATTTGTAGCAAATTAATTAAATTTGATAGTAAAGTAATATAACAGATCCTACAGTTTGTTTGTTTGGGTTTTTTGGGTTTTTTTTTAAAAATCTGTAACAGAATAACTATTGTCATTTTGACATGGTTGTCGAAAGTTCGTTGCATTTGTGAATTTATGCTTCAGAACTGGATTGGCCTTGAGAAATTAATTTACTTCTTATACCTGACCATTTGAATTTCAATATGTATACTGTTTACCTTCACACGTATACATGTCACACATTGAAATATGGTAATGTTAATATCAATAACACTGAGGCGTGTCAAGACATTTTCCACGTTTAACCCAATTTTTCAACGCCGTGTCTTGTCTTATATTTCAATAGTTCATTATTATGCGGTTAAAATCTGTCGCGTGTAAAAGGAACAACGTTTACAATTTCCAATAAGATTCATGTTATTTTGGAGTGTGCTAAAAATATACAATTGGAGTTGGTGCTATAAAACTAGTTTTTAAATAATAACATACTACACAATCATTTAAGGCACAGAACAGCTCGTTCATATATCTCAAAAGATCAGAAATATGTATTATTTTAAGACCGTTAATACAAGCACGTCCAAATTTACTTACTTTATTTAGTAAAGACATCTAAAACAACAACAGGGAAATACAGAAATATATTAAGTCGTTTTAGAATTATATATTATATAACAGATTATGTAATATTCAGAAATAACTGGTATCGCATACAAACTGGAGTAATTTCTATAAATATATAGTTGGCTCATCGGCGTCTGAACATTGCACATACTTCTTCTTTGACAGTAGCAGATTTATTTGATCAATAAACACGATCCTGAGTATATCTTATCAGAGAGGGTGTATTTTTAGTATAGGACTCTACATACTATCCAAAATAAACATTATTAGCCATCCAGTCTAATAATTCAACATAGGGATAAATCTTATGTAATATTTACACAGGCCAACATACAAAAATATGCCTTGGCCTGCCCAGGATTCTCAAATATTCTAAGCTATCAACAGCAATTATTAGTCGGTTTGGGATTGGGAGGAGGCGATTCCCTAGATTTTATCATTGATGACATTATTCTATAACCGAAAAATAAAACACAATTGATGACCCCGATCATTAATAATTCTTTTTAGGAGATCTAGACCTATTACAGGATATGGTTGCAGTGGTTTGTTACTTCGTGAAAGTGAGTATAATATTAATATAATTTTCCCCCAAACATCGAGAGTTTAAATTACAAAATAAACATTCAAAGGTATAGAAAGTTTATTACGGTTCGTGCTCTGACACGATATTATCATCATATCTTAGTTGTCATTTACAGTGTATGTACTAAGCTACTTGAACTAAATTTACTGGTTTGGGTTATCAACACAAGGTAGTAAATCTCTTATCAGTTTTGCAGTGTTCACGCTAAGGTGTGACATTGGCCCAAATTCCGAAGTTCAACCAATTTCTTAATCATCAAAGAGGTGTTAAAAGTCAGCACTAAATTCCCACGATCAGATCAAGTTGTTCATTCATTGGATAATTAACTGTAAATCAAACAAAACATAAACAAAAGAAAGGGCGTGGCTTAAGTCACGTTACCTAATTTGCATACTTATCGGAACGTACCCAGAAAGGAAACGCATGCGCGACGTCATTTCTGGCAGAAGACAGTTTTGGGAGAATGACTCGAGGTACCTGTCAAGAATCAAGAGTGGTGATGGATGCCAGCGGAGAAAAACCGACAGTTCAGGGGGTTGCTGGTGCTCCCAACGAAGCAGCACTTCTTACATTAATGGAAAGGACTGGATATAGTATGATTCAAGAAAATGGACAGCGAAAATACGGAGGTCCACCGCCAGGATGGGAAGGTGGTCAACCCCAAAGAGGATCTGAAATATTTATCGGTAAAATACCAAGAGATTGCTTTGAAGATGAACTTGTTCCAGTTTTTGAAAGAATGGGCAAAGTTTACGAATTCAGATTAATGATGGATTTTAGCGGTTCAAACAGAGGATATGCATTCTGTATGTATACAAACAGACAGGACGCTCAACGTGCAATAAAGGAATTGAATAATTTTGAAATAAGGAAAGGTCGTCTGCTTGGAGTTTGCGCAAGTGTTGACAATTGTCGCTTATTTGTTGGAGGTATTCCCAAAAATAAACAAAGAGATGAAATTAAACAAGAAATGGAAAAGGTTACCGATGGAGTCATGAAAGTTATTGTTTATCCCAGTGTCTTGGATAAAACTAAAAATCGTGGATTTGCATTTGTGGAGTACAGTTCGCATCGAGATGCGGCGATGGCCCGTAGAAAATTAATACCTGGCAGAATCCAACTTTGGGGACATCAGATAGCAGTTGATTGGGCCGAACCCGAACAAGATGTTGATGAGGATATTATGTCAAATGTATGATAATATTATTAAATCAAACCGACATTTAAATTATGGGGAATAGTTTACTTTAATTTAAATTTAAAAGAGAAAAGAAAGCGCATCCAAGGGGACCCTACTCGTCAAACTAACTAAATTACTAGGCCTAAGACACTAAAAAAGTTAAAAAGTACACGTTAAGAAAATTGTATCTACGCCAGCGTCGTATCGTAGGGCCTACTACAGTACTAGGCTATCTATTAGGCTAGGGGATTACTAGCCTATACTTTCTAGAGAGACTCGATGCTAACTACCGCGTTCCTGCTTTTTAACGTCTTAACTGAACCTTGTTTCTTGGTCAGTTCATAGAAAACTATTCTTAACTATTAGTACGGTAGCCAATTGCGTAGGGCCATATATTGTATTGGTTATCATGTCCGTACCGCACCCCCCCCCCATCCCCGATAAAATCTTATTCCACGAAACTCGGTAGGTCTAGTATTTGGAGAATACAAATTATTAGATGAGGCTACTGCATGACATTGTGACTTTGTGTTAACTCATGTACGTACGGTACGGTAGTTCATTTTCCCTATGATTGACCAGTTGACCTAATGTCCTAATTTATTTAGTAAGTAGATCATAGATAAAATACGATATAGACTATTCAATATTTAGGTGTAGGCCTATTGTTCGAACATGGAATCAATAGAATAAATTAATTTAACAAGAATAAATTTAGTAAATTACGAAGAGTCGATCAAAAGAAAAATTATAATTTCAGGCCTTCCTAATAGTGTTTTGGGGGCCTCATTTGGCAACAATGTTGCTTGCTTGGATGGCCTATTGGACAGGGGCACCTTCTCACCTTCGTGGATTTCCTCTGGTCACTCCAGTTTCCTCCCACTGCTAAAGACCCCTACGCGCTAGTTCAGCTCTAAACGTCGGTCTGATTACACTCACCCTGAACGTTCAGGGATTGTCCCATTCAATCAATGTCGAAAAAAAATTGGAGAACAGTCAATTTTGCTGGACAACTTTTCACTGCTAACCGACGGGGTGTCAATCCGTGTGAAAGCCTGTACAATGTAACGTCTGTACATTGCCAATCTGTGTGAAAACCTGTACAATGTAACGCCTGTACATTGCGTTTCGTTTTGTATGACCGACATTCCTGAATATGGACGTTGACCTGCAGTTAAGAGTGCCATGGCATGGAAATGTAACTTGATGGGAGGGGACGTATTTTTAACAGCGTGTTGTGTCACTCATACTGTCTCTATCGAAGTAAGCAAGGTCTTATTTTCTCACTAAGATGTTCGTTTACGTTGTACAGGCGCCCACACGGATTGACACCCCATCATTTGGCAGTGAAAAGTTACCCAGTAAAATTGACTGGGGTTTCAATTATTTTCGACATTGATTGAATGGGACGGTCCCTGAACGCTCAGGGTGAGTGTAATGAGACCGACGTTCAGAGCTGAACTACCTACGCGCAAGCGAATTATTGAAATAAAAAAATGTGAAAACCATACTTTAGTCCCAAAATGACCTGGTTTGTATCGAATGGACGTTAAACCCTATTTCTCTCTTTGTACACTATGTTCATTCATCACTGACTGTATATTCTGTAACCACTCCCAATGCATTTTATAAAATGTACACTTTTTACTTCATTATGAATAAGCTTTGGAAAGACAAGAAATTATTATAGATAGCTTATACTACTACTTAGCCAGTTTGAAGGGGATTAGTTTAATAGTTAAGATTGGATAAAGAGTTGATCTCGCTTTATATTAATAAAAACAGATAATGAAAACAGACTATGCTGAAAATTTCATTCTGAACTGAGATATTGGCAATTCAATTTTAGTCATGCCTCATAAACAAAGTCTCCAACATTATCTATTTTTACATTCAGTCATCTATCACAAATTGACTCAAATCCATTAAGGATCCCAGGCTAACAATAAAACATTGGCATTGAGAGTTGATTATGGTCTTGTAAAGTTAATTTAATTTATGTCTAATTAATAATTTAGATAACATTTAAGGCCTAAAGAAAAACCTGCAATAGGAAGATTTAGCTCTGGCATAATGCATAAAGAACACAACTTCACCCTGAAATGTCCGTTTTAAGCTTAGGCCTCCCCTCCATATCATGGTGAAAAGAGAGAAATGGGGTTTAATGTCCACAAACTAGGTCATTCTGGACTGACATGTTGTAATTTTATTTCAGTAATTCACTATAAAATAAATGTGAAGTTTGAAGAGCATATTGTAGCTTTTATTTAAATAATGATAGTGGAAGAATTATGAGTACCATAATAATAATAATAATATCTTTATTTTAAAAGGTGAAAAATTAGGCTTAAAGCCTGTTTACAATTTTGCCCTTTATAATTACTGAAAATAAGTTCATTTGGAGTACTAGTACTTATTCTTCTATTGAATAAATTTAATACACTACTTACGATTAAATTAAATTGTATATTTTACAGGTGAGAGTTCTGTATGTTCGTAATTTAATGTTAGATACATCAGAAGAAACTGTGAAAGAGATGTTTGAACGAGCATCAGGTACACCAAATTCTATTGAAAGAGTGAAGAAAATCAAGGATTATTGTTTCATACATTTTAAGAACAGGGAAAGTGCAGCAGAGGCAATGTCAAATCTAAATGGTAATATAATATAAAACTTAAAACATAAATTTTCTAACCTTTGATTTCAATACACATGGTCACTTTTCAGCTACCATACTTAGTTTAACTAATACTAATACCGCATTACCACCAGTATCTTATGTTGTTACCTAAGTGGAAATCAGGAAATATTCAACGTAGGCGTAAGAATTGGAAGTTTGAAAATGCAATAAGTATGACATGTAGTTACAGGTCAATCTAATCTAATTAAAATTTGATTACAATTATGTTTCGTTTTATTTTTTCTGACTTTACCTTATAAAAAAATTGAAACATAATTGACATCTGAATTCAATCAGATAAGTGCTAGCCTGCTAACAACCATTCACAGTACCAGGTATCATAGTTATATCATTTGGAAATGTGTGCTGGATAGCAATCCAATTTTTTTGACCCCACATTTTCATATATGGACGTATATTTTCATCACCCCTGTCCGGGGGGCCGTCCAACCACAAATTGTTTTTAGTCACTTTACAGGTCACAGTTTTTATATGTTTTGATGAAACTTGAAATATATTATTATATCCCAAAGAGCTCAGTTCCTTTTGATATTTATGTATTTCAGACCATAACTTCCTTGACTATGGCACTTGATTTTACAATAAAACACGTTTTGTTTTAGCTGGTTTTCATTTTGATCTTCCTAAATTTGTACTGAAAATCCAGAAACTTTACTGTAAAATGTAAGGAAAAAGATGCAACTGGTGCAATTCACTAGACATGATTTTTACATTTTTTTCTTGATTTGGAGTTGTTTGTGCAAAAAAATAGTTGATAAAAATTAACATACACCCTGCATTGTTTTTCAGGTACTTCAGTGGAAGGTTCTTATGTTGAAGTTGTTTGGGCTAAACCACCAGATAAAAGTGATCCACGTAGATTGATGAAAGGTGTTTACCAACAGGTAAGCTTTTAGAATTTAGAAAAGGGAATTGTCTGGAAGAGTACAGCTGCCCAATAATGGAAACTTCAATTATGTACTAAATCACCATTAGTAATACTGATCTTGAATATATAATACATGTATATTCAAGATCAGTATTTTTAATGGTAATATTATTTTGTTGACCATTCTATAATTAAATGGCTTTTTATAACTGACAGAATACAAACTGTCAAATAAGCAATATAGATTAAAGGAATAAACATAAGGATCTGTATTTGGCAGGCCTGGAAATAACAGATTTAGATGTACATGTACCTGACAATATGTCAGGCACTGATGAAATAGTACCTGACATTTTCAACTTAGTGTTGGACATGTATTATTAATATCATCAAAAGACAAATTAGTGTCGGACAAAATAACAGGCACCATGAAGGGTTTGTGCCTGACAAAGCCTGAATCTGTGCCTGCCATTGTCAGTGACAGGTGCCTTACTTCCAGGCTTGGTATTTGGCTTGCTGTATTATAACCTCCTGCGTGAAGCAGTATTCAGGCTAATTGCAAACTGTCGTACATAAATAAGTTATAAGCTCACTTTCATTTATGTTCAAAAATATTGTCAAAATTTTCATTGCTGACTTCGGTGTAAATTTATTATCTTTTCATTACATACGTATATATATTATTTATTTAATAGGAAGATGAACAAGATATACAGAGTTTGCTCTCTAATCTTTCTTTATCATCAGAAGTACATTGTTTTTCTATTTATTTTATTTTTATTAACTTGAAATGTGGCATGTATAAATGTGTGTGGGAATTTCCATCGGTCTCGTTTTGTTGTTTGGTAAGGCCTTTTATTTTTTTTTAGTTGGTTTACAAAAATTTGGACTAAAAAAATCATGTAGGTGGTCGAAATAAAAATAAAAATAAAATCCCTTAAAATATAATGTAGGTCATCGAAAAAAAATAAAAAATAAATTGACTTGAAATACAACCTACACCTAGGCAAAATTTTTTTTTTAAAGGAACAGCCCTACTCTTACTGGCTGAAAGAAAACATTGCCTTATTTTTAAGTTCTAAATGTGTCAGGAGCCTACTAATACTATAAAATATTTTGAATTTTTTAGACTAGTTTTCAATTAACTCTATTAATTATGTACGTGCGAAATAGATTTTTTTTTAATTTAGTTTTTGTATTTTAGATACAAGTTATAGCTGAAATGTTTTTTCAATAGGTTGATTCAGATGAAATATATACTTTGGAAAAAATAATAACACAAGTGTCGAACAATAGTCGTTTACTTCCTTTTTTGCCGACCTCACTACTTTCAGTTTGTTGTCGATTTGTTGTGACAGTGTAGATTCTTAAAAATCGGCAATTGAAGGATTGGAGCACGTGAACGGGTGTATTGAAAAGTGTTTCAGTTCCACCTGTCCACGAGTCATCTGCTGCCGCTATTATGGAATTAATTTTGATGTCGTTCTCATCAGAAATTCTGTAACAATATCGCCGACTGTTTCATAGTAGCTTTCTTAAAATGACGATGAAGTCAATACGCATGCGTGATAAAGGGAACGAACTCGTATCGAGCGTGTCTTTCGTACTCGTAGTAAACAGTCAATCGGTCTTCCAAACATCGACTTTTAGGTTTTATTTAGCACTTTGTTTACGTGAAATATTGAAAATGACAATATTTGTTTGCCGAATCAAGTAATTTATTTTTATTTTCACTTTTTCTTCCAAATTGTAATCGTCGGCAATAAAAAAATCTATGAAAAGTAAATTTATTTTTATTTCTAATTTGCCGTTTTCAATGTCGCCGGACTCGTAAACCAACAAATAAAAAATAAAAGGCCTAACATGTTTTTTACTAAAATTAATAACAAATTACATTTCCCCAAACTAACAAGAACATATTTTGATGGAATATGTAGCATTCTTTTCTGTTATTTTGAGAGCATTTCTGTATTTATATGGTAGCTCAAAGCTACTAGGACACATGATCGATCCTCATTTACTATGTATTGTTTATACACAGGCGTGGATCCAGGGGGGGGGGGGATGCAATGAGAATGGCTATCACTTTTGAATAAGGCCACGGCGAAGACTCTGGGAACTACACCAAACCACTAATGCATGTGTGGCACTCTGATAATTACCCTTTGCTCCAATGTACGCACCCCTCCCCTCGACATAATCCTGAATCCAGGCCTGATACTTGGATGGATTGGATATGATTTCTTTGATGATTAGATTAAGTGAAGATAATATGATACGAAAGTAGGTGGCTTGTGTGAAATGCCATAGGTGTTGTAGGCAGTGTTCGACACATACGTCGGTCCGGAGGCCCGAGGCCGACTGATTTATCGGAGGACTCCAGCTTGCCTATTTCACTAGGGTCCGCCGGGCCTCCGCCTTTTTACATCACTTAGTTAGTGTCAGCATACGACAAATTTGGAAATGGTACTGGAACTGTCATAGAAACGCAACCCCTGAGTCTTTGATAGTTTATACGAGCGTCGACGGTCATTGTTTATTTGTCATCGACATGACAGAAGCTCTTGTTTTGCCTAACATCGACTCGCGTAACCAGCCCCTGATTGTTGATGGCTATAGGCTATGGTGCTAATAATCTCGGGCTGGCTAAGCGAGTTTACGTCAACGCCACCACCAGGATTAGTTTGTAACTGTTTAAGTTCACGAAGTTTAATAATAAAACCCCTAAATTATGTAATTATGAATAGAATTGTTCGCATGAAATGAATATAACACACAAATTCGATTTTGTCTTTTTTTCTCTTTTTCTTTCGCAAGTTACTAATACCGTAGTCCTTCAGTATGATGTATTTTCATGTCAATCGATGATGACAATTTTAACTTACGCATGCGCATGCAGTGGCTTTGTACTTCCTTTCCTGTGTTCTTCACCTCGCTTGTAAACAAGAATCCCGTAAACAATAACAATAGGCTACATTGAATAGGCTATGTTGAAATACTTGACTTACTAGGTACCACACCTTAGAAGAAGGTGTATACGCGTAGCATGATGTGTCGGACAGATTCAACGGGAATATGAGCAAAAATTCGCGAAATAAAATACCACCATGGAAGGACCCGCATGATCAGGTTTCACACGGGTCCTGCGGGCCTGTGCTTGAAAATGTTTGTTTCAGACACTGGTTGTAGGGCCTTGCTGCATGCACTTTGATGACTTTTAACATTTTGACATTCAATTTGGCACGATCTGGTCGATTTTTAGATCACTTTCAATAATGACGATTTTGTGGGATATATATTTCATGCAAAAGTACCGATCTACACACCTTAGGAATAAAGGTTTTATTCCATATATGCCCTTTGGGCATCTCAGATTTATATTGCATATCTCTCATATTCTTCTCAACCATGCACAAGTCGCTCAAACTTAAAAGGCTAAAAATAGCTCACCGAATCCATGTGTAATGCACATGATGACACGTGACCACACAACTATATAAACCGTCATAACACTTTCAGTATTGTCTTTTTCTCTTTTGATCTACATGTAGACCGTGCACAAGTCGATCAAACTTAAAAGGCTAAAAATAGCTCACCGAATCCATGTGTAATGCACATGATGACACGTGACCACACAACTATATAAACGATCACAACACTTTCAGTATTGTCTTTTTCTCTTTTGATCTACATGTAGACCGTGCACATTTGTGTATTCGTGATAAGGCTGTTATCATTTTCTTAAATTTTCTTTCAATTGTATTAGTTTGTGCATAGAACTAGAATAGTTCTATGGTTTGTGTTGATCATTTATTTTCCTTCGTTTTCATGAACAAGTTGAATCACCGATTCACCAGTTGTTGGTTTATTAGTCACGGTCATCACATGGAGGAAAGCAATTTTGACGGATTCTGCAACGTAGATCTTTTAATGATCATAATGTATCCGCAAACGTGATGTACTAGATCATATATTCAACCACAAGGCCTGTTGGTGATACTTTGTTGGCCCTGATGAAGATAATAGGATCAAAGATATCCATCAATCAAATAAAAGTTATAACTCTTTTTCTAATTATGATAGTTTTTAAAGGAAACCAAAGAAGATCTTTGTTTAGGTCAAAGTTTCAAGTGCTAGCTACAACCACTGGATCGTTCCGGCAGGCACTTCAGGGGTTGTCCTTTATCCAACTGGAAAAATAAAAAAGTAAAGTAATAATTAAAAAAAAAAGAAGAGATTTATGCTAGACAAATTTCAAATTTCTCTCTTAATGAGCTTCTATTACCTCAGACCAGCGAGTGTTGAATATCATTAGTGGTCATAAGATTGACTTTATTTCAACTCCTGTCTCCTATATTCAGAAGGCTATTTTAAATAGCCTGCCTCTTAATCTTAAACAGATGTCTTTAATAGATGAGGTTTGAAGTCGTTAAAATGATATATAAGAAAGCCATTGATGCTGTTTCAACATACAGTTATATTATTAAAAACCTTTTTAAGAAGGAAACACTGGCAATGCAATTGATATTAAAGATGCTTACTTTTCTGTTCATGTTTGTCTTGGTCATTGAAAATATTTATGCTTCATATGGCGAGATCAAGTTTGAGTTTATATGTACATGTTTACCTCTGGGTCTTTCATGGGTTGCACATACCTTTACAAAAACTGTTTGCTTGACTCAGGAAACCGGGTATGGTATGTACATTTACTTTATAGATGATTCTTTAATTACCTGCTGTAAGTTCAGTTATTAAGTGAGGTATTAAAAATATGCAAACAGCTATCATTTATTAGATGATAATAACTTAGGTTTCTGTGTGAATTAGATTAAATCATGTTTAGAACCATCTAAAGATATTGTTTCTTAGTTTTAGGCTTCATGACATAATTAATATACAGGAAGTCTTTTAGGCTTCATACATGTAGTTAATACAGGAAGTTATCAAGTTTGTTGACATGAGAGAGTCTCAAAATTAAAGAAAATGACTGAGGAAATTTAGTTTAGTTCAAATTTGTCAATTCATATGGACCATTATTTTTGGTCCTTTATAAGAACTGCTATTTTACTTGCATTAGTTGCATTATTTTTATCCATTACATGTACATGTATTAATATTTAGACAAACAGAAAAATATAATTATGTCACACTGTACTTTCAGTTATAATAATGATATCATTCTTAATCAGGCAATGGATATCTAAATTTTGTACATATAATTGGTTTTATATTCATCCACCTAGTATATCTTGGTTCATAACATCAGATGCTTCCTCAGATGAATGAGATGTTCACATGGGTAAATTCTGAACCAATGGCCGTTGTAGTCTGTCGGAGCCAGGAAACTATAAAAATTAATTAGAAGTTTGAGAAATATTATATGCTCTTAGGTCTCTCTATAGTCCTTTTTATACGCCCACATTTTCATGTGGACGTATTATGTTGTCGCCCCTGTCCGTCCATCCGGACAATTGTTTGTGGACTCTCTACAGGTCACAATTCTTGTCCGATTTTGACGGAACTTGAAATATAGGTTTATCCCCTAAAGATCTCGGCTGCTTTCGATATTGGCATGTATTGGATCAAAACTTCATGGATTATGGCCCCTGATTGTACGAAAAATCATTTTTTTAGCTTGTGGACCCTATAGAGGTCACAATTTTGAACTGATTTTGATGAAACTTGACATGCATGTTTATAACCCAAAGATCTTGGTTCCTTTCGCTATTTGCGCCTATCGGAACATAATTTCCTGAATTATGGCCCTTGATTGTCCGAAAAATCACCTATTTTAGCTTGTGGTCCCTCTGCAGGTCACAATTATTATCCGATTTGAAAAAACGTTCGATTATATCACCTTTACACCCTAAGGCAGGTTGAGAAAGCATTCGAAAAACCGGACCAAAATTACCATACAAAATGGTCGCCGTTCGTACGCGAATACTGTTAAAAAATGGTATATCAAGGTTGTGGACCCTGTAGAGTTCACAATTTTAATTCGATTTTGATGAAACTTGAAATGCATGTTAATAAGCTAAAGTTCTTGATTCTTTTCGATATTTGCGCATATCAAATTGTAATTTAATGAATTATAGCCTTTGATTGTAGGAAAAATCACTTTCGGTATTGCTTGTTCTCTATCCATCTCTCGAAAATGTGGGCGTATCCTGCCTGGCAGTGCCAGCTTACTATCTTTTTAATACATGTTTGTATCCAGTCTGTGTTAATACTTTTGCAATTAGATAATTAATCAGGGTAGTTATATGGGTAACAATTTTGTGTTATCTAAAAAGTGTGACTGTGGTCTTCGAAAAGAGCAATATTTTTGTCAGCCAAACATGTTGCTGGTAAATATATAATGTATTGACAGCCATTTTATATAGATTATTTTTTGGAATGGAGGTTATATGAAATTGAGTATATTTTAGTAAGATTTGTATTATTTTTTCATGGCCTATGTTGATCTGTTTGCTTCAAGGCTTAATAGACAAATATGTTTCTTGACATCCAGAACCTTTTTCCTAGCATGCAATGCTTTTTCTATATCTGGTACAAAATATAAATCAAATGGGTGTATCGTTTCCACCTTTCAGTTTGATGTCAAGGGTCCCGGCAAAGGTATTACAAAACAGGATAGACCAAGCAGACATAATCATTCCGGACTGGTCAACTGTTGTATGGTATCCAGTTTTACTATCAATGTTCATAGCCAAACCAGTTCGGTTACCTGTTCGCAAACTCCTTTTATGTTTAAAATAATCTATATCTAACAGGATGCAATCCTTCTCTATGCATTGGCCTAGCTGGAGAAGATAGAATTTGTTGGTGTTGTGGACAACAAATTAATTTATTGGATCGATCTGTAGAAATTTATAATTTTCTAAGGAGATATATAATATTATATATATATATACATGTATAAACAAATCTCTTATAGTGTGAAAAACATCCTCTGTAATGTACACGAAAGGAATGCATGATAATAATCCACCGAAGGCCATATATCGGTTTACTTGGGATACTTCAATATTGGTAAATTATTTCGATACACTGTATCCATCGTAAGATTTAACTTTGAGAATATGACATACAGCTCAGAGATGTCAAATTTAGCAGTTATTTGCCATAATGCTTTAATATAATTTAGGCTGTTATAACCTTGAGAGTAAATAAAGTTTTGAAAACTTATAATCCTTTTACAACATTATTCAGGGTTAAAAATTCCTAATTTTAAATATGTTAGAATCTGTCCTTGTTTTACATGTACTTTGAGACAGTACATCCATACAATAGTAGAATACCATAAATTCAATCAAGGATTTGTTTCCTTTTATACGAAGAAGACTGTAGCTCCAGGAACTGTTGTTACATGTAGGTGGTTAGAAGATATAATAAAGTTAGCTGGAATTAATTCTTCTATTTTTAAAGCCCACTCATTTAGAGGGGCAACAATGTCTTTGACATTTAATGGTGGTTGTTCACATTCAGACATTTCAAAGGCAGCTTACTGGAAATCTGGAGATATTTTTGCCAGGTCTTGCAACCAGTATGTGCGAGAAAAATTTTGTGTGCTGGCTGGTGAATTAATAATAATTGAACTACTAATTTGTTTTAGTTGTTTTTTTCTTTGTTGACAACCCTTTAAATTATGCAATATAAATCCGAGATCATGCCCAAAGGGCATATATGGAATATAATCCCCCTCTCATCCAAGGGCGTGATTGATGAGAAGGATTATATGAATATATAGCCCGAGGGTCTGAGGATTTATCTTCCCTCCCTTAAAGTTACATTGTTCAAGATATAGAACTAGCCATTCTTGCTATACTAGTTCGAAAGTAGATGATATAAAATGAATAAATTGAAAATTTCATCCAAATTACTCTATTGCAATGAAGATATTTGCATTTAAAGATTTGGCCAACATGTGCAATAATTTCAACCACGGTCCTGGTTGATCAAAGCTAAGACTCGAAGCGTCTGGGCGCGCCATATTTGATTCATCACTGAAACGTTTTAATCTGTTTAATATCGGAACAATCTGTTTAATATCGGAACAATCTGATGCCATCCAAAGTTGATTAAGGCCTGGATCAGTTAATTAATATCTAATTAATACTTTAGAAAACATTTCATGCCCAAATAAAGACCTGCACTAGGCAGATTTAGCTCTTGAATAATGCATGTTTAAGCCCTCCCTGTGCTATTTTCGGCTGTCAACAAATCTTTAAAAAGACAATACTGAAAGTGTTGTGATCGTTTATATAGTGGTGTGGTCACGTGTCATCACGTGCATTACACATGAATTCGGTGAGCTATTTTTAGCCTTTTTAAGTTTAAGCGACTTGTGCATGGTTAAGAAGAGATAGGCAATATAAATCCTCGAGCCCTCTGGCTATAGATATATTCATATAATCCTTCTAATCCTTCAGGCGCTTGGATGAGAGGGGGATAATTAGCTATTGAAAAAGTTTGACACCTCAGGATATGGTGTGTAATTGTTTTAGACCACTTCTATAGTTCCAATAGGCTAGCCAAGCCAAAATCGTATTTCTCTGAGGTAGGGGTAAAATAGGTATATTGACATATTTTATAGGCCCACATGAATTCTTCATAAACGTTTCCTAATTATTATTTGGTAGGTGCTTTTTATAGAATAGATAAGACTATTTATTTTTGTCTTTTGTGAATGATAATGATACTATTCATTCATTTGCCATCTAGTTGAATAGCAATCTGGTAAATATAATTGTAGCAGTCAGTAATTAAGGCAATGATCTTGTCTTTCACTTTGTATTCTCGTAGGAAGGGCAAGAAATAAAACAATGGACATGCATGTATGATCAAAATATGTAAATCCAGTAACTCTCTGTAAGTAGTTCAAGAAAACTAATGAGATGATCGACTACAATTTAACCGAGAGCTGTAATTTATAGTCAATGACTACACCAAATGGTTAAAGTTAACCACTTAATAGCCTGTGAACCAATGAATGAGAAAAATATTGACCTGCGGCATAATAAAATCATTCTAGTTACAATTTATCAGGGAGCTGTAACTTATAGTCATTAACAACACCAAAAATTTACTTAAATTACTAGTATAGTATATATCAACCTACTCAATCGATGCCTGCCGGTGAACCAAAATGAATTCGAAAAATATTGGCCCTTGGCATAACAAAGCCATCCTCGTGACATGGTGAGGATGAGAAAAGTAATTCAAGTAACGGCTGTGGTTTCGAGTATAGTGGGTAAAAAGGAGGTAGGCATGATATTTAGCTACAACATTAACTCTAATTACATGTAAAAGGACATGGAGAAAGTGTCTGTGACTTGATTATCATGATGTACAATTTAACTTCAAGACTTGATAACCTGGTATAACTACATGTACGTTTATTGATGAATGGGTCCAGCTTCTAAAGAAACCCCTGAGATAACGTTCCATCATAATTATATGTTTTATCATTAGTTGATAAAGACTAGAGAAGCCTAGTTGAAACGTAGCTGAGAAATAAGCAGTAATTGTAATTATTTATAGATATTTTGAATTGTGCCACCATTTTGCTCTCATTTTCTACTCATCAATAATGGAGTTATTAACCACCTTTTTGTAAAAATAATTTTGGAAAGCATTTAAGATTAATAAGATACATTTGTCTTTCAATGAAGAAATTATTCCAAATGTCAAATACTATGTCCATTTTCTTATTTTTGTGCATTAATTTTAAAGCGTGACTTTAATTTTTATTAGTATTTAATTTATTTAGAATGGGATATTTTAGAATTAAACTAACTGTTATTGTTATGCTAATAATATATACTAATTATTAATTTTCTCTCAATTTTTAACAAACATTAAAATTTGTTTTTATACGTCGATATTTTCATGTGGAGGTATATTGTTGTTGCCCTTGTCCGTCTGTTAACAATTTCTTTCTTGGCGCTCTACAGGTCACAATTCTTGGTTGATTTTGACGAAACTTGATTCCTTTTGATATTGACATATACCGGTTAAAAACTTAATGGAATGTTGCCCCTATTTCTACGAATAGTCACGTTTTTAGCTTGTGGACACTCTACAAATCACAATTTTTATCTGATTTACATAAAACTTAAAATATATGTTTATAACCCAAAAATCTCAGTACCTTTTGATATTCATGCACATGGGACAGCTACTTTCTGGATTATGGATCCTTATTGTACAAAAAATCACTTTTTTTTTTCTTAGCTCTTTCTCTGTCCATCTTTTGCAAAATGTGGGTGTATCTTGCATGCAACCGCTTATTGGATAGATTTTGTGATCTTGTGCATGTTTTTATTTCATGTGGACTGTGAATATTTGATTGATAAACAGGGCATCATTCTTGGCTGGCGTTTGCGAGCTCGCGCCCGTCTGCGCCTGTAATCTTGAAAACACAAGCGCAAGTTATAGCTCCTGTTAACAATTCACACAATTTCGACAGTTTTATCAAGAAAGTCGAGCTTATAAAGTTAAATAAAATATTATTGTATCCGAAAATCGCGAAGAGTAGTTTTGTTATGGTATCGAGTCATGTGGGTTGAAGATTATTAGCTCAGTGGTCAAGTCTCTCCATGAGTCAATGACGTTTGCACTCACGATCACTGATCTATATAATATAGATCATTGTTCACGACAGATCATTATGTATTTGTGATAATATTACATTAATAATAACGATTGACTGTTTTCAAATCAAATGATGTCCGTGTTATGGCGTTAGTTTTCTAAGAGATTTTGATTGTGAAATTTGAATAAATATAACGTTATGAATTTCTGTCGGGGTCATATAGAAAGCGTCTTGATAATCACGATATATACATTCGTTCCAGCCTTTGGCATCGAGCCAGAGGTTTACTCCAATAGTTAGTGCAGGGGGACTGCACCACATAAAAGACAAATATAACGACAAGACATCATACACCGAAACAAAAAACAAACAAATAAACAATTAAAATCCGGGAGCTAGCCGTAAGCGTCCACTGTTAGTGTTTACTGTTGTAAGCATAAGACTGGTAAATCAAGTACTTGACAACCAATGGCATGTTCAATGAGTGTATATGTCTGCTAGAATTTGGCTACAATCAATAGAAATATTGACTAAAAAATGTCTCAACAGAGAAAATTTTTTTTACACCATTTGAAATTTTGGATAGACTAGATGGTAAAATTTAAAGCTCTTGCGAGCAAATTGCAGGTGCGTTTTTATTTGCTCCCGCGAATATAGGTGCAAGAGAATTTTGTGACTCCTGCATGTTTTACAAAAATGATGCCCTGGATATATTTTAAATATTATAATATAATTGATTCTTTGTGTTATTTAGACAAATAATACAAAATTTTTAATAAAATCAAATATGCAGAGTTTTAAACCCCAGCAACCTTATACATGTATTTTAGGCTGAGGGTATTTATGATCATTTTGTACACACTGTTTCTTCAATAAATTTATATTTGAAAGTCTGAATTCTAGGTTTTCACAGTAAATTATGTTCTCTAATTATAGGTAGGCTATGGTTACAGTGCATATGAGACACCATTTGTTCCACCGTTCATATATGGTCAAGTTGCACCAGGAAGGTAGTATTTTATTTCATCTTATTATTTAAATTTTAAATTCAGGCCTGTAAATAATTAATTAGTGTGTCTGACAAAATTTCAGGCCTTGTTTTGATAACAGAGATCTATTCAGTTTGTGCTGGACATTAGTTATATTCTTTTTTTAGTAATCTATAATATAGACCAAGAATAAAAGACGACTGGTAGTCTATGTCGAATAAATTAAAAGGCGGAAGAGGAATCATGCCTGACAAAACCTGAATTTTTGTCTGGCATTGCTTACTAGGAGACTTTTAAAAACTTTCAGCTGAAAATGAGTACAATTAAAGCTTAGACTTAACACAACATATCCTTTATAATTAGAGGCATAGAAATATTCAGATATTTAAACTATTTTTTAGGGGATATGATAGAGGTCCTCTAGTGGCAAACCCAGCAATCCGAGGACGTGGTAGAGGTGCTGCTGGCTCAAGGGGAGCTGGGGGAACAAGAGGATATATGCCTTCAAATGTCCGTGCTGGCTACAGACGATACCCTGTGGAAGTAAGTTGTATTTAATAATAAAACAACAATCAGTTGAAAATTGTTATGGTGATTATTTCAGGGTACAAGTACTAGTAATATGCAAACTGACACACAAACACATATCATGTCATAATATAATCAAATTTACTACATCCTGAGAATAACCAATATTGACATGGTCATTTTTTATATGCCCACATTTTCATGTGGACGTATTATGTCGTCGCCCCGGTCAGTCCGTCCGTCCACATTTGTTTGTGGACACTCAACAGGTCACAATTCTTGTCCGATTTTGACGAAACTTGAAATATAGGTTTATCCCCAAAAGATCTCGGCTGCTTTCGATATTGGCATGTATCGGATCAAAACTTCATGGATTATGGCCCCTGATTGTACGAAAAATCACGTTTTTAGCTTGTGGACCCTATAGAGGTCACAATTTTGAACTGATTTTGATGAAACTTGACATGCATGTTTGTAACCAAAAGATCTTGGTTCCTTTCGATATTTGCGCCTATTGGAACGTAATTTTGTGAATTATGGCCCCTGATTGTCCGAAAAATAATCTATTTTAGCTTGTGGTCCCTCTGGAGGTCACAATTATTATCCGATTTGAAAAACCATTTGATTATATCACCGTTACATCCAAAGGAAGGTTGAGTTCGAATTTCGGAAAAATCGGACCAAAATTACCATACAAAATGGCCCTAGTTCGTATGCGAATACTGTTAAAAAATGGTATATCAAGGTTGTGGACTCTGTAGAGGTAACAATTTTAATTCGATTTTGATGAAGCTTGAAATGCATGGTTATAGCCCAAAGATCTTGGTTCCTTTTGATATTTGCGCATATCGGATCGTAACTTCCTGAATTATAGCCCCTGATTGCCTTCGTTTAGCTTGTGGTCCTTTTGGAGGTCACAATTATTATCCAATTGAGTAAATCGTTTGATTATATCACTGTTACACCCTAAGGAAGATAGAGTTCCAATTTCGGAAAAATCGGACCAAAATTGCCATACCAAATGGCCGCCGTTCGGATGCAAATACTGTTAAAAAATGGTATATCAAGGTTGTGGACCCTGTAGAGGTCACAATTTTAATTTGATTCTGATGAAACTTGAATGCATATGGATATAACCCAAAGATCTTGGTTCCTTTCAATATTTGCGCATATCGGATCGTAACTTCCTGAATTATGGCCCCTGATAATACGCAAAATTGCCTTTGTTTAGCTTGTGGCCCTCTAGAGGTCACAATTATTATGCGATTGATAAAATCGTTTGATTATATCACCGTTACACCCTAATGAAGGCTGAGGTCAAATTTCGGGAAAATCGGACCAAAATTGCCATACACAATGGCCGCCGTTTGTACGCGATACTGTTAAAAATTGGTATATTAAGGTTGTGGACCCTGTATAGGTCACAATTTTAATTTGATTTTAATGAAACTTGAAATGCATGGTTATAACCCAAAGATCTTGGTTCCTTTCAATAGTTGCTATCGGATGGTAACTTCCTGAATTATGGCTCTTGATTATACACAAAATCGCCTTTGTTTAGCTTGTGCTCTCTCTGGAGGTCACAATAATTATCCGATTTAAAAAATCATTTGATTATATCACTGTTACACCCTAAGGAAGGTTGTGTTCAAATTTCAGGAAAATCGGACCAAAATTGCCATACAAAATGTCCGCCGTTTGAACACAAATACTGTTAAAAAATGGTATATCAAGGTTGTGGACCCTGTACTGTAGAGGTCACAATTTTTATTTGATTTTAGATGAAACTTGAAATGCATGGTTATTTGCGCATATCGGATCGTAGCTTCTGATTATACACAAAATCGCCTTTGGTTAGCTTGTGGTCCCGCTGGAGGTCACAATTATTATCGGATTGAATAAATCGTTTGAATATATCACCGTTACAAGCTAAGGAAGGTTGAGTTCAAATTTCGGGAAAATAGGACCAAAATTACCATACAAAATGGCTGTCGTTTGTACGCAAATGCTGTTAAAAAATGGTATATCAAGGTTGTGGACCCTGTAGAGGTCACAATTTTAATTTGTTTTGATGAAACTTGAATTGCATGGTTATAACCAAAAGATCTTCGTTCCTTTTGTTATTTTCACATATCAGATCATAACTTCCTGAATTATGACCCTGATTGTCCGAAAAATCCCCTATAGCCCCTCTTGTTGCCACGATTATTATCCGATTTAAAAAAACATTTGACTCTATCACCGATACACCCTACGGAAGGTTGAGTTCGAATTTCTAGAAAATCGGACCATAATTGCCAGACAAAATGGCCGCCGTTTGTATGTGAATAGTGTAAAAATATGGTATATCAAAGTTGTTGACCATGTAGAGGTCACAATTTTAATTTTGATTTTGATGAAACTTTAATTGCATGTTCATAACCTAAAGGTCTTGATTCTTTTCGATATTTGTGCATATTAAATTGTAACTTTAAAATGTATTATGGCCTTTGATTGTAGGAAAAATAAAATCACTTTAGGTTTTGCTTGTTCTCTATCCATCTCTCGAAAATGTGGGCGTATCCTGTCTGGCAGTGCAAGCTTACTATCTTTTTTTAACCAATCTCTGCCCGTTAATTGTGCCTGTGAATAATCGGTGGGTACAGGTGAGAGTTTTGGGAAATTTTCCATAACTTGATTCTATTTGTAATAAAAATTATGATATTTCCACTATACTATAGGAATTTCCCTACATTTCAATTTTTGACTTATAATTGAGTTTATGATTATATAGTTGAAATGAAGACCTTTTGAATTGTGAATTTTTATGAATTAATTATATTAATCATTAATTAGGGGTAAGGCTGACATTGCTGTTGGTCTTGTAATTGAGTTGCCCAATAAAATTTCAATTGCATGCATTGTTATTATATTGTATACATATGTAAGCTTTTTATGTATTGATTTAGGGGACTCTAATCCAAGTTCATAATAACATAATAGTGGCTTTTAATTATTTAATATTGCATGAAATGTTTAAACAGGCTGTGGTTAATTAATTGTCAGTTTCTCATGACCTGAGTTTGTGAAATATACATGCTACATGCGGTCACTATTCAGATGAAATTTAATTTTTAATTTCAGCTTAATGCTGTTTCTAATTTTGAAATCCCAACGGTAACCAGTGTCCGCGATTTATTCACATAATATACTAAATTATTAAAAATATCAGTTGCACAATAAGACAGGGCATCGAAAGACTTGATCATAATAGATAAGTTTAAATTTTTAGTGATATGCTTCTAAATTAACGGTTCATTAATTCATTCATTCTTTGCATTTCATTTCTTTATCCTTCCTTATATGTACATTGATAAGTTACGAAATGACCTATTCCAAACTGGTTGATGATTTGTTCTGACCTAAATTGTCTTTAACTTTGAACCCATCATCGGAACATGGCATCATGATAATATAAATACTTTTACTATTTTGTCTATCTTATTCAATTTAAGTTTATTTATATATTTGTGTCCTTTTGATACAGCTTTATCACTTCCGGTTTTACGGATGGACGCCTGTGTATTATTTCACATTCTAGCCTACTTTACTTATCACCTACGGTGTCATGTTCATCGATAAATAATGGATTTTAATGTGTCAATTCATTGTTCGTATTTAAAGGCAAACAAGTAGGCTATAGTTTTAAAGGACAAATTTTGGACCTCACTACATTTGACCAAATAATTATGGAAGTGTATAATTATTACGGATGAAAACGAACATGCGGACGGGTCATAAGAAACAGACAATTAATTAACCACAGCCTAATGTATATTAATAAAATTTCATTTTGTCGAAAATTGATTGTTCAAGCTAACCTCATTTTTGTGTTAGGGTCGTCTGATTGATATTTTACCTGGGATGGAATTGACCCCAACTAACCCTGTCACATTAAAACCACAGTCCGTTAAATCTCCAGTACAGGTATTAGCAAATGGAACATAATCATTCTAGTATCTATTCAATCAATCCAATCTAATAAAGGCTTAGCTATATTCAACACTTTTGTTCAATGATACACAGTTGTAGTTTTATTAAAATACTAACTTTGGGCTTTTATCATTTGTTAGACATTTTTATATGCCCACATTGAAATGTTGTCATATATTGTCGTCAACCCTGTAAGCTATAGACACTAGACAGATTGACTTTAAATTTATACAGTGTTTACGGTCATAAGACAGGGGCAGCGGGACCGGGGGGTGGGGGCTTCACCCCCTCACACACACACACACACTCATTTTTGGATTACTAAAAATGTCACCAAATTAGCGTACTACTCTTATGCGCAATTGTACTTGGAAGCTCAGCCATGATCATACAATTGCACGCTCTGTTCTAAAGCCAACGGTTTAAAACAACAATGCTCCCGACTGGCCAAAATTGGAACTGACTGGCCAATAAGGCCTTTCAAAGCCGTACTTGACGTACATGGGTATAATGGAGGTTGGGAATTTGGGGAGCCCTAAAAAAAAGTGCACCTCGATTGAGAAAAAGACACTCGGTAGGCGCGCAAGAGCGATAGCGCGCCTTATAAATGAAGCACTGGGAGTAAAGTCAAATCTCATATTTAACTGTTTTTCCGACCTCCGTCCATAAATCCAGGCGGTATGTATAAAAATAAGACACATGTTTATAAAGTATGTTAATATAAAAAGAATGTGAATGGTTAATTGTCCTCCGCCTTTCGAAGTTTTAATAAAAGTAGAAATTGGGAGAAATGGAAACACGCCGTTTTTGACAAATGTCTGAGAAAAGAATTTATTTTGATGGCATTTACTCGAGTTAATGATACTATTTTAAAGGGGGGGAGGAGGAGGATGTTTTTAAATAAAGAAATAAACAAGCAAAGAAACGTCTTCAAATATTTCAATTGGGATGGTGTAATTTAAAGTAGTTTTGTTTTAGATGATAGTGCATGCGGCATCGTAGAGAGAGGGTAACTGAAATATATTTTCACCTTTGTTAGGCTTCATCCGTACGTGAGTCGGAGCGGAGTATAAGACAATGGCCAGACTTTGTCAGAAAAAAGCACTTGTACCCCGAAAAATATGGTACTTCAAGAGTTATGGCCTTTGACCGCTTTGAAAAATCTTGTCGACACTCAAGAGGCTAACGTTAATATCTGATTGACTTGAAATTTATACACAGTGTTAACAGCCAAGAGACAAAGAAGCCCTTTGATTTTCAACAATTTCCGATAATCATGGCCTTTGATCACATTGAAAAATCTTGTGGCCACGCTAGAGGCTAAAGTTCATATGTTTACGGTTATGGAACAGACAATCAAAACAAGTTCTGGGCCCGAGTTCACAAAGAAAAAAAAATCTCAGTCAATATTTCTGCTCAAAGTTGAGAATATTCTCAAGTTGAGAACATTCTCAATTTTGGTGTTCACATAAGCAGTTGAGCAAATTCTCAGCTTGAGTATTCTGTTTAACGGAGTCATCGATTACGTCATGTTATTATGTTTTCAATGCTACAAGCGACTGGGGTCAGCTCTATCTATTAGCCAATGAAATCACTAGGAATAAAATCTATTTTTAGATACCAGTGTTTTACACCGTAGAATTAGCGGGTTCAATAAGAAATGAATGGAATTGTAGTAATAACTATATTATTATCATTTTTACTTTATTTCCACTTGTAATTGAACAAATATGTATGTACAACCCGAGTGAATTATTGTTTTTATTCAATGAAAACTCGACTGAAGATGCTGCTTATAATTGGGTCAAATGAACAAGCTCCTATACTATCACTATCATCTTTTTTTTAGTCTTTGTATTATTATAATATAATTATTTTTTTTCACGAAGGGCAGGATGGTAGAAATGCTTCTACAGCCTTATCCTTTACCCTTCTTAAATAGAGTTATTATTATTATGACATTCGCTGTAACAAACAAACACATTCCAACGTCGTCTGTGTTATGCTTGTCACAAACTAAAAATGGAAGGCGGTGGCAGGAAGAGGGCCGCTAATTAATCAAACGCAGAGGAGATGATTCTAATAGAAGAATATATAGGGAAGCTACTTTATTTGGTAAAATAAAGGGATGAGGTGCCTTGGGGAAAATTTCCAAAATGAAAGAAATAGGTGTCGTAAGTTTAGCTTAGGCCTATTTATTAATAGACTTGTCCCTAAATCTTTAGCCTACAGGTAGGCCTACTATCTTTTTCACACAAATCAAATCAATATTAAAAGTTCAACAAGTTTAATCTTTATTAATAGTGATACTTAGTAATATAAAATACTAATAATATAGTGATATTAGATAAATATCACATTCACACGAATCACGGTCAAAATAGGCCTATATATAAGTAGGACTATAAATTAAATTACAAATTCTAACTAAATCTACCATTTAAATATTGTTTACTATTTCAGTCAATTTATAACAAAAAAGAGGGGCATTGGAAAATTAAAAAAGCAGTATCATAACTATAACATAAAACAAAGAAGTAGGCCCTATGTCTAACTAAGTAATAACATTGTGTGTAAGATTTAAATAAGGAACTGACAGTTAAAAAACTAATTTTAATCTATATAAAAAAAACCAAAGCTTGAATGTTATGAAATTAATGCCGTTTTAAAAATCATAAATACTTTATTTATAAATAATTGTACTATTAGTATTAGCATAGACCTACTATTAATAAAATATCTGTAAAAATTTTAGACTTAAGTACGCTTAGCAGCTTTCTCAAATATTTGAGAACTTTCTCAACTTTGAGAACAAAAATGTTCTCAAATTGTTTTGTGAACTCCATTTATTTTGAGAACGTTTGATTTGAGAAAATTCTCAAAATTGAGCATAGATTTGTACTTAAGTATGCTTTGTGAACTCGGGGCCGGATGATTTCTGATAATTATTTGATGGGTTGTTACTTGTAATCAGATTTGAGTGTGATGTAAATGTTTTCATTTCTGACAAAGAAAAAGATAGTAAGCTGGCACTGCCAGGCAGGATACGCCCACATTTTCAAGAGATGGTTAGAGAACAAGCAAAACCGAAAGTGATTTTTCCTACAATCAAAGGCTATAATTCATTAAATTACAATTTGATATGCGCAAATATCGAAAAGAATCAAGATCTTTAGGTTATAAACATGCATTTCAAGTTTTATCAAAATTGAATTAAAATTGTGACCTATACTGGGTCCACAACCTTGATATTCCATATTTTAACACTATTAGCGTACACGCGGCGGCCTTTTTGTATGGCAATTTTGTTCCGAATTTTTCCGAATTTCGATTTTAATCTTCCTTAGGGTGTAACGGTGATATAATCAAACGATTTTTTAAATCGGATAATAATTGTGACCTCCAGAGGGACCACAAGCTAAACAAAGACGATTTTGCGTATAATCAGGGGCCATAATTCAGGAAGTTACAATCCGATATGCGCAAATATCGAAAGGAACTAAGATCTTTGGGTTATAACCATGCATTTAAAGTTTCATCAAAATCGAATTAAAATTGTGACCTTTACAGGGTCCACAACCTTGATATACCATTTTTTAAAAGTATTTGCGTACGAATGGCGGCCATTTTGTATGGCAATTTTGGTCAAATTTTTTCAAAATTTGAACTCAACCTTCCTTAGGGCGTAAACGGTTAGTGTTGAAACTTGTATCCGAATATCCGTTCACGAATATAAACTCGCCGATATTCGGATACTTTTAACTATTCGTGCTATCCGATTTTTTTTTCTTTCATGCAAATGTTTGTTATTTTGAGACGACCCCTCATCTCGCTGCTTTCCTATACGGCTGAATGAGCTACAATTTCCTTCAAATATGACTTGAAATTTATCGACAGACGTGAAACGCTTAGTCTTTCTACACTATAGTATACTATACAACTGTTTGATTACTTTTATATAGTCGTAAGCAGGACAATTCTTATATTAGATGAATGTCATGGCGAGCTCCAGTCCGTGAACTGTACCGATGAACAGAGCTGTATTACGTGATTTAAATGACATAGCTATTCTGTGCATTAAGATAACATTTTATTATATCAAAAAATCTATTGTGGACAGCATAAAGAGATAAAATATGAACATGTAGCATTGATAAAGAATAAAGATAGCAATATGACAAATAAAATATATATTTACAAACAAGACACATGATAATTTAATCTTGGTTACACATAAGACAAACAGTATGATAATACGTCAAGTCATGTGGTATACACATGGTCTTTGTTTATAATTTCGTCTGCTAAATTCCTCAAAATGGCGACAAATTCAACTAGCGTAGTATGGAATTTCTTTGCAAAGCAGCCAGACAAATGTAAAGTTCAATGCAAAAGATGCCACGGCATTCTTACTTACAAAGGGTCTGCATCAAATTTACGCCATCACTTTAAATTCAAACATCCTGGAATTGATTTGATAAGTGGCTTTGATGTAACTTGTACTAGCACGTCACTATGTTCTACTTCTAGGCCTACTACAGGTTCTGGCGATGTCAATGATTCCCAGTCGAAGACAACCATTTGTCAGTCAGAAATATCGCCCTTTATTTTAAGGAACCCAATACCAATCTACTCAACCGAATGGAAAAACATCACAGGCAAGATAGCTGAATTTTGTGCCATTGACATGAGGCCACTCAGCATCGTAAATGGAGCCGGATTTATTGACATGGTGAATGCAATAAACCCTCGCTATAAGGTCCCATCACACACAACTGTAAAGAATTACATAGACAAAATGTACACCACTGAAAAACAAGACCTGACTGAAATGTTATCATCTCAGAAAGGCTTAGCATTGACAACTGACGCATGGACAAGCATTGCATGTCATGCATACACAACGCTAACAGCCCATTACGTTGACGCTTACTGGAAGCCCATCAATACTGTTTTAGCTACACACGAAACTACATTGCGCCACACGGGCGTTAATCTTGCGGGAGATATTAAAAGATTTTAGTATATCACATGTGCCAATAATTGGCATAACCACCGACAATGCGTCGAACATGGACGTCTGCGTTAAAAACCTGGGGTGGGATCATATCCGCTGTTTTGGACATACCTTGGCTTACAGCTATCTGTTAAAGCAGGACTCGATCTGTCGTTCATAAGCAGAGCTGCAGGTGCTGGTAGAAAGGTAGTCAGCTAGTTCCATCGCTCGACTGTAAGATGTACCCACTAGATGGAACTCGACATATTATATGTTTGAGCGGCTTCTTGAGCCGATAATGGCTGTAATTCACGATAGCGGCATTGTGAAGCCATCAGATGCCAGAATACTTGAGCTGTCGGACAAAGATTGGCGAATTATTGAAGATGCCGTTTCCGTTTTAAACCCTTAGAAATGGCTACGACAGTAATTAGTGCTGTTGAGTATCCCACAATCAGCATGGTCTACCCAATTGTATTTGGTCTTATTAATAAGCATCTAAATAGTTCCGATGCCGACAGCCCTGATATGAGCAGACTGAAAAACACAATATCTGCTGACTTGACAAAACGTTACCTGTCATTTGATGACACCACTTTGTGTTCCACTACTCAGATTATCGCATCGGCCTTGGATCCAAGATAATATAAACAACTTCGCTTTCTTACTGAAACACAGCGATCTCTAGTATGGAATAAAATATTCACTTTAGCCAAAGAAGGGTTGGTTTCAAATAATACTGAACCGGTTCCGATACACTCCCCCCACCAGCAAAAATATCAGCTTTGGATTTTCTCGTTGGAGAATACAGTGATGATCCCCGTGGCACGCTGACAAATCCCGACATCATCCAGAGAGAAATAGAAAGCTTTAAATCTGACGGGGTTTTATATGGCACTAGTCCCCTTGAATGGTGGAAATCTTCTGAAGTTAGATATTCATCACTGTCTAAACTGGCAAAGTCTTATCTTGGTATTCCAGCCACTTCTGTACCATCAGAGCGTGTGTTTTCCGACGCGGGAAATACAGTTACCGCCAAAAGATCAAATCTCGACCCCGATACGGTGGACCATCTAATATTCTTACACGAGGCTTTAACTCATTGAACCCTAGACCTAATTAAGTATCTACTCCTTAATCTCCCTGAGCCAATTAACTAGACAATAGCTTATCTCCCTGGAGCTAATTAAAGGATTATCCATTAATCTCATATACTGTAGATTAAACAAAATAACATGGAAACTATCACTCCAATCAAAAAATGTTTATATTATCAAATGCAGATAAAAAATCAGGCATTGCAATGGTATAAAATTTAATCAATAATACAAAATGACAACAGAGTTATTATTTAATAAAAAAAAACATAAGTAAAAAAACATTCACATTACAAGATTATACATTTTGGCAAGTCAATAATTCTTCCTAAAATGTCTTTTTAAGTCAACAATTTGAAAAAAATAGTTAGTCCAAATATATATAATAATATTATAGGTTTACAAGAATATCAGTGTGGATTTAGCCATTTGGGATTTTAGTTCACAACAGATTATAAATGTTTAGCACTGAGTAAAATTCATCAATCAAGACGTCTGTTTACAACACTCACAATACTGTTGTTTTATTAAACCAGCAATTTTGTAATTACCTAAATAATAGTCTCGCGACCAATACATATTACTTCTTGGCTGCGTTGATATACTCATAAACACACGTAAAGCCAAAAATTCTCGAATTTCTTCCGGGATCACGTTTCTCCTATTCTTCTCTCCATTTTCATATTTTTAGCATTGTCACACGTGGTACCGATTCATTTCATCAGCGATTAACGTGTATAAATTTAATCCGACAAACAAACTAAATAAATCAAACTCGTTCTTCCCCTCTTCTAATATATTGTTGGCCCATGCTCAGGCCCTAAAAATGACTGAGTGGTCACTTAATGTTGTTTGCCAAACTCGTTATACTGCAAGACGAGCCCCCACCATGCTGTTTTCGCTGGCCGTTGTTTATATCAAGATTCTCGCCTTCTTCGCTCGAAATATCGCAAAAATCACTTCCCACGGCATTAATAATATCGATATCACCATCCAAAATATCTTCGGGTAAAAACCCTTCGAATTCTGAGTCCGTATCACTTTCCATAATGAAGATATTGTAAGAAAACGGAGCGCAGTAATAATCGATAATAATACGTAACAAAACAATATGGCGACCAGTGAAAAAAATTTGACCTGCAAAATTCATGACCTTATAACCCCTAAATTTTTGTTGTGACGTATGCATTTTTTGTGGTCATTCGTTAGCCAAAACTATATTTGATTTGATAAATTACTTTTAGTTAGCCAATTGGCTTTTATTTAACAATTATGGTTCGAGGAAACAATGCATCAACGGGACCGCGAATTTAAGTCTCTGGTATGACACTAATAAGCAGTGGACCGTATATTTAAGCAATCGGTATTAGAGAGGGGTTTAATTGGCCCTTATATTTAAGCAATCGGACCCAATGAGTTAAAAAATAAAAAAAGCTGTAGCTAGTTTGGGCCAGTAACCAACCAAAAGTTGTTGTTTAAACAGTTCATGTGTTTTTCTTCATATTGACATTTATTATTGTTTGTTATATATTCTTACGCGAAGCTTTAAAAAATATTTTTAAAAAGTCGTAGCTCTAGTTTGGGCCAGTAGCGAACCAGAACTTTTTTTTAAACAGTGCATGAGGTTTCCTTCATATATTGACATTTATTAGGGTTTGTTATAATAGGCCTATATTCTTACGGGAGGCTTTAAAAGAATACTTTTTTTTAAAAAGCCGTAACTCTAGTTTGGACCAGTAACAAACCAGAACTTTTTGTTTAAACAGTGCATGAGGTTTCCTTCATATAATGACATTTATCGTGGTTTGTTTAATAAAACTTGTTGTGGGCTTTGTATTGTGGTAATTTTCCACTCGACAATTTGCAATGATGTCGTCATTTTCTGAGTCGCTCACGATTTGTTTTTATCGAAATATAAGGATTGTTCATTTTAAATAAATTGGTTCAGATAAATAAAGTTTTAGACAGTTCATGGTATGATTTTTCTTTCAATTTAGACAATATTGGTAAACTGTTCTTGCAATAAAATTATGATGAAATCCTTCTCGTTCTCCCTCTCCGCACACGGCCATATTTATTTTTTAAGACAATAGCGTACGTGATTGATCGTTCGTTTGATATGTCCTGCATTACGCTTATTAGTTATTAGTGACAATGACAATGTATAAAGAACATGAGCATTGCCAAAAGGATGTCTGATAATTCAAACCATCCATTTTAATAATTACTGGTGGTTTATTAGCCTCTACACTCCGTACAAACAGTGGACGGATTTGCATGCACTTTTGCGTCAAAACTAACTTTTAAAATACACACGAATAGTCCGAATATCTTCGGATAGAATAGACGGATAGCCGAATACTAAAATCTACCCAGAGTTTCAACACTAGTAACGGTGATATAATAAAACGATTTTTTAAATCGGATAATAATTGTGACCTCCAGAGGGACCATAAGCTAAACGAAGGCAATTTTGTGTATAATCAGGGTCCATAATTCAGAAAGTTACGATCCGATATGCGCAAATATCAAAAGGAACCAAGATCTTTTGGTTATAACCATGCATTTCACGTTTCATCAAAATCGAATTAAAATTGTGACCTCTACATGGTCCACAACCTTGATATACCATTTTTTAACAGTATTTGCGTACGAATGGTGGCCATTTTGTATGGCAATTTTGGTCCAATTTTTCCGAAATTCGAACTCAAACTTCCTTAGAGTGTAACGGTGATATAATCAAATGATTTTTTAAATCGGATAATTATTGTAACCTCCAGAGGGACCACAAGCTAAACCAAGACGATTTTGCGTATAATCAGGGGCCATAATTCAGGAAGTTACGATCCGATATGCGCAAATATCGAAAGGAACCAAGATCTTTGGGTTATTACCATGCATTTTAAGTTTCATCAAAATCGAATTAAAATTGTGACCTTTACAGGGTCCACAACCTTGATATACCATTTTTAACAGTATTTGCGTACGAATGGCGGCCATTTTGTATGGCAATTTTGGTCCAATTTTTCCAAAAATTGAACTCAACCTTCCTTAGGGCGTAACGGTGATATAATAAAACGATTTTTTAAATCAGATAATAATTGTGACCTCCAGAGGGACCACAAGCTAAACGAAGGCAATTTTGCGTATAGTCAGGGGCCATAATTCAGAAAGTTACGATCCGATATGTGCAAATATCAAAAGGAACCAAGATCTTTTGGTTATAACCATGCATTTCAAGTTTCATCAAAATTAAAATTGTGACCTCTACAGGGTCCACAACCTTAATATACCATTTTTTAACAGTATTCGCGTACGAATGGCGGCCATTTTGTATGGCAATCGAAATTAAAATTGTGACCTCTACAGGGTCCACAACCTTGATATACCATTTTTTAACAGTATTCGCGTACAAACAGCAGCCATTTTGTATGGTAATTTTGGTCCTATTTTCCCGAAATATGAACTCAACCTTCCTTAGCTTGTAACGGTGATATAATCGAACGTTTTTTTTCAAATCGGATAATAATTGTCACCTCCAGAGGGACCACAAGCTAAAATAGGTGATTTTTCGGACAATCCGGGGCCATAATTCATGAAATTACGTTCCGATAGGCGCAAATATCAAAAGGAACCACGATCTTTGGGTTATAAACATGCATGTCAAGTTTCATCAAAATCAGTTCAAAATTGTTACCTCTATAGGGTCCACAAGCTAAAAACGTGATTTTTTGTACAATCATGGGCCATAATCCATGAAGTTTTGATCAGATACATGCCAATATCGAAAGTAGCTGAGATCTTTTGGGCATAAACCTATATTTCAAGCTTTGTCAAAATCGGACAAGAATTGTGACCTGTAGAGAGTCCACAAACAATTGTGGACGGACGGACAGGGGTGACGACAATACGTCCACATGAAAATGTGCGACAATCCTTGTTGACTGCCCGGACCACACAGCTGTAGTGGCAAATGTTGTTGCCTGGCAACCTATGTTTAATTTACGAGTTACATTTAACTCTAAATATGATTCAATAAAATCCTTAATATTAGAGTCAAAAACATGAAATTAAAATTAATATTGAAACTTTTTAGAATATTAATTGGTTAGGTACATTGTAAGTGTAAAATGGTAGATTTACTTACTGAAGGATTGAAATAGCTTAAGCCTTTACTTAAAAGCTTTTCTTTTGGCTTCCTCTTGCTTTTACTGTTTATGAGATGGATACATGTAATATTCTGATATTACAAGTGTAGTTACAAATTTAGATGAGAAACTTTTTTGTTTTATCTAAACATACAGCCCCTCAATCTCAAATGGGGAAATTGTTGGCACTGACCCTTAAAGTTATGAAACTACCTTTCCAATAGATCAAATCAAAATGCATCCATCTCAGAAAAAAACCTGTTGCTATACCTACTTATTATAGTTGTCAAAATAATTATCTTTGATAGTAGATACTGTATCTGTGATTTTAATGGGATATAATTTGTATCATTCTTTCATTTATTAAATTTTGTTTTGTCAAATCACTTACTGGGTTACGGTAATATTCTTTATTTCCTACACTAGCATGCTATTCAAACCTATTTATTTAGATATACCCCCAAATAAACATTCTTGTATGCTTTCATCCTAATATACTGTAAGACAAGAAATAATCAAAAGTAATGTATTTTATCTGAGAGTAATGTATTGTATCCTTCTGTTAATTTCAGTTGATTTTCTTTACACAGTCATATCTTTTTATTATTTTTCTAAATGTTCAATAGGTGATGCATTGTATTTAATTTGGGCTTATAATTTTAACACGTAAAAATTTCTTGTTTTACAGTACCGGTACAAGATTCATTCAGAATTTTGGTTTGATCGAATCACCTTTGTTTGCTTTAGTTGAATTTATATTTTAATATCAGGTGGAAAAATTAATGTGTGATAAATTTCTTACTAATTTTAAGCCCGAGAAGCGTTTTATTTGAAACGTATGGGTAATCATTAATTTTGAATTCTTATGCATCTTTATTCTTGATTCCTGCTATTGAATGAAAATTTATAGAGCTTGTATTATAGAACTTTCTGGTTTGGGGTTGTAAATATAAATATGGTCTCTTTTAAATTAGAGACCCCAGCATATTCAAATAGTATTTGGAATTCAATTCAATCTACCATACACGTAATTGCCTCACAGATAAAAAGAGTTGGAGCTGCCAAGTGGGAAAAAAAATAATTATAATATAATGTTTACTAACTAAGGCTATGATTTAATTCAACATTGCAGATATTAGAAGATTTATGTGGTAAAAATGGTTGGGGTAGTCCTATATACCAGTTACATTCTGCTGTTCAACGAGATTCACAGTTCTTCTTGTACAAGGTATGATTTCATCATAATGTTTGACTGTTATTCAGGCCATTAATAAATAATGGTTGACTTAAGAATCTCATACGATTGTGGTAAAGAATCATGTTCTGCAAATTGATACATATCAAAAATTTGTGCCAGAAATTTATATGTATATTAAGTTAAATGTAAGACAATTCTTAATATTGATTAAACAGAGCGAGGAGAGTTTACTATTGCTCTGGGGTTGTTTATAGTTTTGTCCTGCATCTTATCTTGACAATTTTGCATGGTATGTCTGGCCTTTGATCTAGTTGTACCCTTTGAGATTTGGTTGCTATGTTTACCCATAAACATACCTTTTATATGCCCACATTGAAATAGGGTCGTATATATTGTTGTCAACCTGCCTGTCGCTCTAAACGCTTAAGGTAATATACGATTGACTTTGAATTTATACTCAGTGACAGTGTTTAAGATAGATCATAAGACGAAGAATCCTATTGATTTTCAATGATTTCCTATAGTGAACAATCTTGTGGAAAATCTAGAGGCTACAGTTGAAATCCAATTGACTTATACATAGTGTTTAAAAGGTCATGAGATAATGAGGCCTATTGATTTCCAATGATTTCTGATAATTACTGCAAGAGTAGTTGCCCTTGACCTCTTTGAAAAGTCTTGTGTAGGCTAAATTTGGCAGTCAAGAGGCTAAAGTTGAAAATCCAATAAACTTTAAATTTATACATAATAGTGTTTAACCCTTGTGGAGACCCCAGACAAAAAATAGGTTTTTAAATGCATAATTTTATTCAAAAACAATCAAATTACACCTTCATATCAAGTCTGAATAAGTGAAAAAAAATATTTGAGGTATTAACAGTGACGATATGAATAATAAGGTATTTTTGAAGCCATACAAATCTACACATAACGTAATTGTCATTTCCATGTAGAATCCAGCTTTTGATGAGGTTGGTAGAGTACCCAAATTTGCTATCAAATCTAGATTACTAGAATGACCAAAACAATATCATAAGTAAGAAAGATTCCAAATACACAGTTAGCAGTAAGCACCGAGGTCAGAATAGATTTGACACTTGTAACCAGAAAAAAATTGAAAGGAAAGGGGAGAGGGGTCCACAAGACTCCTTTTGTACGGCAACATAATATTTGAGTTTATTGTCAAATGATAAATCTTGCCACTGCCTCACGTCAATTCTATTTACAGCATAATACTCGATATTGGGTAGCTGACAATGTATAGAATTCTTGCCAGACGATTATGAATCAGTTCTTCACAAACGTTAATGATATGGTCGTGGGGTCCCGAAATACCCCTTGTATAGGCGATGCAGAAGGGTTAAAGTCATGAAATGAAGAGGCCTATTGATTTCCAATGATTTCTGATATCACCACCAGTCCCTTTCGATATTCGCACATTGCAGAACATAACTTCTTGGATTATGGGCATATTTATTTTGTAGCTTGTTCTTCATCCATTTCTTGCAAAATGTGGGCATATCTTGCCTGGCAGCAGCTAGTTAGCTACTACTGGTGTCACCTTATCAATTTTATTAGGATTTGGGTCCCATCAAAGTTTTATGTAATTCAAATGGTTTCGGATTCCCGTCTTTATTTTTTTGTGACCCACATTTTCATGTAAAAACTTATGGATGCTCTCAAGACCAAAATTATCAGAGTGGCTTTAAATTTATACACAGTGTTTAAGGTCTTCCTACAGTTTTGTTCCTTAGGTCTAAGGATATCAAACTTTGACATGATTTTCTTTCAAAGGTGCTTGACAATCAGTGGGAAACCTGTTTTTGGATATCACCAAGTGGCACCCCTTCAATGGAGTCAATCCAAACTTTACGAATTACAGGAATATTGTTGATGAGCGCTAGAGCTGCAACGATTCAGTTTGGTGCACTGATAACCGACACTAGCCGTCTCGATTTGATCCACGATCTACAAATAGTTATATAAATTCTAAACAATCTCATTAACGATCCAGACATTATCTTTGGATATTTTCGTGTTTAGCGATTATAACCTGTAGTCAAGCAAACACTGGAAGGTAAAATTATGGCAGACGACCTACTTTCTAGACCACTTGGTCATTTGATACGGGTTATTGTAGCTGATAATCGAATCGAAGGGTTAAAATCTATAATCGAACCGAATCGAGGTAGTTGTGAATCGTTGCAGCCCTAGAGCGCTACAACTTGCATGGTTTTGATTCCCTGGTTGAACGTGACAAGGAGTCCTCCCGCTTTCTCACACTGCTAAAGACCCCTACACAGAAGCGAATTATTGAGACCACTCCTTCCAAAATGACCTACATGTAGTTTGTATCCAGTGGAGTGGACATTAAACTCTCCTCTCTCTCTCTCTCTCTTTCTCTCTTTCTCTCTCTCTGTAAATTACAATTCAGTTGTTTGGTTATTTCAGGTTACCATTCCAGCATTAGCTAGTCAGAACCCAGCCCCATTTCAGCCTAATAAACTTTGTCCAACTGTTGAGGAAGCCAAGATATTTGCAGCAGAATATGTATTGACACAGTTGGGAATTCCTTTTGAAAGTAAATATCTGCTTTATATTTCTATAACATTTTGGTACTTTTCCTTTTGTCATGTTTAAAAAAAAATATGATGTAAGCTTACAAACCGGTACAGCTTAGATTTATTATTTGTAGTAGTGTTTTGCTAAAGCTTTTTGTTCTTCTTAAATGACGAGGCACTGCTCAACAATATGCATTTTAAAATAAGAGAGTTAAACAGAAAATTATTCTGTGCTGTAAAAAAAATCGAATATTTCTTTTTCTATGTTTTTGATTTTTATCACATCAAAGTAGTTTAATAATTTTTGAATGGAATGATTATGTAGCATGGGTATAATTTATTATATTTGATTAAGGTTATTGTAATTGGAATTAGTTTGTAGAATTTAGACAGCTTGTATATGTAAAGTAATAGATATCAGAGTTTGTGAAAACGTTTTGTTGTGACCCTGTCAGTCAGTTCAAACTGGCTTGTGAGAAAGATGGAGTCTACATGGTTTTAACTTGTTATTTGACCTTAAGCTAATGGATGAATTCAAACAATATTTGAGAATTATTTACCAAGCTACTGCCCATAAATTGAATGAATGAATTGATGTTCTTTAAGTGTGATAACTATTTAGAATCATCTACTATACTATTAAAAAAAAGTAGGGGATATTTGATTTTTAAGTGTTTTTTAAGTCACCTAATGAAACTGACGGAGAAACAAATGACAATATGGAATGAAGTTCACATTCATCGATTTATTCCAAATGATCGTTAGACTAAGTAAGGCACAGGCAGGGTAAAATGATACCCGGGGTCAAACAGCAAAGTTACCACAGCATCACAACAACGTCAGTAACGGGTAAATCCTCCTCTGTTTGCCAAACAAGCATTGATCCCACGTGGCATACTCCTAATGAGACATCTAAGGTCATTTTGGTCCAGATTGTCCCATTCCTGTTGCAATGCAGCAGCAAGTTCTTGGACATTGGTAGGACGTTGTTGACGTTGACGTAACCTCTGTCCAAGCATGTCCCAGACATGCTCGATGGGGGAGAGGTCGGGACTCAGTGTTGGCCAAGGTAATGTGGTGATGTACTGTTGTTGGAGGTAACCTGTAACGATCCTGGCCCTGTGACATTTTGCGTCATGCGAACGGCACAACATGGACTGCCAAGATGTTGTCCCGGTAGTACTGGCCTGTAACACGCCCTGCAACAACATGTAAAGCCGTTCTTCCAGCAACAGTGATGCCTCCCCACATCATAACAGAACCACCCCCAAATCGATCATGTTTGATGACACTCCCCTCTTGGAAGCGCTCATTTCGACAGTGACAGTGTACCTTGACTCATCTGAAAACATCACATTGCTCCAGCGTCGATTAGCCCAGTGTTTACGATCCCTACACCAACGACGTCTTGACTGAATGTGATGATCTCTCAAACAAGGGATCACGCGAGGACGTCGGGCGTGAAGGTGACCCCTATGCAGTCGATTCCGAATGGTCTGGCCACTCACTCTCGCACCAGATTTTCTGTATTGACACGATTTCTCAAGGCCAAGGTACGGATAAATCGATCCTGGGCTTGAGTTGTCGCCCTTGGTCGACCTGAGCGTTATCTGTCCTGTGCAGATTGTGTATCACGGTATCTGGACCATACCTGCTTATGACAGACAAAGAAACATTCATCATCCGCGCCACAACCGCCTGTGTTGTGCTAATCTGTAGCATGCCAAGGGCACGTAACCTTTCATTTTGGGTAAGCCGACACATATCAAAATTTGTTTTCTGGTCACTTAAACAATTAAACTGATGTTTTCATCCTGGAATTCAATGCCACAATGACTGTAACATTCAAAGTCAGAGTCTTTTAAATCTTGGGTTGGACCCCCATGATGATCCCAAGCATCACCTGCATTCCATGCGGTAGCTATTGGTGCGTTTGGTCGTCACATGTAACTGGAAATGTTCCTTCTGTTAGGTTCTATAGTGACGTTTTTCATAGTCATTTGCATATTTTAGTATTATGCCCCCAAAATCAAATATCCCCTTCTTTTTTTGAATAGTATATATTGTCTACACACAGAGGAAATAAATACTGGAAACTTAACTAGACTCCTTTCCACATACATATAGTAATTAAATTATTTTTTGGGTCCTACAAGTTTTCACAAACTTTGTGAAATTATTAGATGTCTGTCTCTATCCTTTCTATCTATATTATCTTGTCTAGGTGCTGATCTATCTCTGCCAAATGCTAGCCATTTCCAGCAAGGTCCACTTGGACAAACTTTTCAAAACAGCCGTGAATTAACTTTTGCTCCACCACCCATTAGCAGTGCTTCTTATGTTGTTTCTTCTGGAAAAATTTTGCAAAGTAAGCAGAATAAATTGCTGATTCACATTAAACATAAATATATTATTTCAAATGAATTAATTATGTCACACTATTAAATATTTGATTTTCTTTATTAATATTTTCTTAATTTTTTTTAATTTGAAAACTACATGTACATGTATCTGCTCCTGCTATTTTCTCTAACCTTTATACCAATATTACTTTTGATTATATTTTTTCAAATTGTCCGATAAATTAATGTCAATAGAAATTGAATAAAATCTATTTTATTTAGCTCATAGACAAAGTTTTTTAGACAACTTGCCATAAAATAATAACTATTTTTTTGCGACTAGTTCATTGCCTTATTGTTTAATAATTTGCATTATATGATTCTGACTTAAATCTTTCTTTAAGTTTTTTTTTTCAAGTAATGCAGTTTCACAATTTCTGTTTTTCAGACCCTGGAGAGTTTAGTGGAGCCTACGAATTCCCCGCTGGATTTACTGGACATGCTCCTACAACTGCCACAGTGTATCATAACTATTAATTTGGCAACCTCGATTTGTTCCCAAAACTGATTTCTCTTTCGTCACAGACCAAGACCAGAGTAGCAGGGTTCTACTTGGATGAAGAAAACATATTTATTTAAGAATTATTGAAATTCAGTATGTTACCTGTACCTTAATCAGTATCAATTTATTTTAAACCAATTTTCTCTTTAACTGTATGTATTGTACCTTGTACTTTTTTTCTGGCAACACAAATTAAAATGAAGTTCATTTTTGTCTTGATTTCTTTTAAAACTGAAATGAATTTTACTAAACCAATTCATTTCCTACAAGGTATTATTCCATAGGGGCCATATTACATGTACTTTATCAGTTGTGTTAAATCTGTATAACTATTGGAATTCTACCACTAATATAGATTTCAAAATTTGTTATCTTAAAGCACTTTAGCTCCTTTTATTTCAGTCGTATGTTATTATTTTTTTTTTTTTAAACAATATTCTTATTAAAACCCCTGTGTAACAAACAGACACACCTTTATATAATGTCATAACAAATTCACACTAACTGATTTTTACTTTTTCTGACATACATAAATAAATCTATACTAGTATTAGTTTTTTCTGATTGGCTAAACTATGTTCTTGTAGATCAGTATTATCAAATAAGATTGGGGTAAAACAGTTCGGCAGGAACACCTAGAGTGCAAATTTAATGTAGGACAAGGTGTTTACCAGAGTTGAACTGAACTGTAAAGTCAACATTTGGCTACATTTAAAGTTTTTTTATTTTATCCATACTGATAAAAAGAATAAATATCAAAGTCATCTACATTAAATTTATTTTTTATTGTACATTGCAGCATAGTACATGCTATTATGTATGTGTTACATAGGTGTGGGATGGATCATTAAAACATTTTTTTTTATATTAAACATTCCATTTATTCTTAAATATTTTTATTGCATGGATGTACCTTCAGTTGTGAATATTTTTATTCCACTTTATTCCAATATATTTTGGAAGTATTTTCTATTTGGTTTGACTTTAGTTTTATTTGAAATAATTTTATTTGTAAGGTATTAAAGATTTTTACCAAAACTTATGTTTAAACCAGGAATTCATGACAAAATAGTCAATGATTATTAAGTCATAATTTTTTGTTTTTTGATAGGATTCCATAAAATTTGTCTACCTTTTTTATTACTTTTTTTGTTTACTTAGTTTTTTACTATCATGTTGTTTTCATTATTTTGTTTATATGATACCTTGTTTATATATGTTGTTTGTAAAAGAAGTTTACAACTCAAACAACAAACCTAGCGTCTCGTTTACAAGTTTATACCCAGTAATTTATGAAGGAAAAAGCTGTTTTAAATTCTACATCTGATTTTGTTGAACATATCCAGAATGAAGACCAATTTGGAGTTTGTTTTTTTCATAAATTATTGTTTTTCTTTAAAGTGCTATAAAATAGCTGTTATTTATTTATATTATAATATGTTGTCTTCCTTGGTGCCAAAAGACATGATATTTGTCAATGTTCAATAAAGGAAGAATCACAAATCAGTTTCTTTTAGTTTAATCAGAAATTAGGAGAAAGTTCTTAGTTTAATACTAGGTATTAAAATCAAATGTTAGTAGAAAGTAAATAGATCTTAAGGCTAATTTTAGGTAGAATATTAGATTTTAAGTGGTATGATTTGGAAACATCATGGAGTAGTATACATGTAATTTAAGGAGATTATATTTTACAAGATCAGATCTTTGCTCAAAGGACACTTTCTTGCCAAGCACCAAAAGTAGAATAATCTTAAGAACTATATTTTATAAGAGTATTATTCCTGAAAGCCATTGTTGTAGAAATTCAGTAATTGGTAGAAATTCAAAGCAAGTGAATTTATGTTGTGATCAATCAAAAATATCAGACAATTTTATGGGTGTGCAATGATTAATGGACCAGTACCTCTTCTATTATCTTTGAATGTTTTCAGGAATAATGCTTATTTTGCAACACATTAGTTAACGAACATTAATAATGAATGGATTAATTACGAATCAACAATAACTGATAAGGTATCATTATAAAAATCTACATAATTCATAATATTGGTGATGGTTAATATATAATAGATAGAAATATATATAATTCTTATTTAATTGCTTGTAGTATATTAGTATTGTTGCCTTTTGTTTATTTACTTAGGCTGATAGGGGTAGTGATAAACAATAATTGAGTGTTTTTGGAGCTGTAAGATATGTAAGGCAAAGAAACAGTTGAATGTAATTAATCTTAATATTTGTTTATTATAACCCCATTATTATAATTTTCTTTATTTTAATTTTCTATTATATAGTTTGGTGCACTAGTTTTTTTTAGTTTTGAGTACAGTATTTGTAAATGTTAAGAGTTTAAAAGTTCATTTTGGGTTTAATCTTGTCAAAATTATTTTTTAATAATGACCAAAATTAGTCTCATGTTAGTTTTAAAAAGGTTTGATAATTTTACTTGCTTTTAATGTGTCAAATATATGTCCAAAAGACTTGTTCTAAAACATATTGTGTGATTTTCTTTATAGATTGATACATACTCAAACTGCAAAGTATGCATATTTCAGATAGATTTAGAATCACTAACAATTCACAGTATTGTACTCCCATGTATATTTTTTTATTGAACTTTTATCATTTTGTTTATTCGAAGGCGACATCGGATATATATTATTATATATGTATGACTTATGTGTATAACTAGTCTTTGTTTTTTTTGTGCCATTATTATCATATCAACTTATAAAGTCCAATATCATGGTTGTTTTGATGGACAAATGTTATTTTGTCTTACTACAAGTGCTCAAGTATTTAAGTTGGAAGAAGTAAAGGGAAGATTTCCTGGAAATGCTTCCATGTTCAAACAGTCTTTAAAAGGTTAATGTTAAAATCTAATACACTGTACAGATTATGATCCCTTATGACAAATTTACACTTGAATTTTAATCACAAGCTCAGAAATTTAACCGGAGTACAATGTATTAGTTTGTAAAGTTTACAGTGTAAACATAGCATTAAACCAGCTAATCTTTAAAATGAGAAAATTTAAGTGCCTTCTATTTAATTCTAAAAATGGATTATTGAAGTTAATAAGGGTATATTATGAAAACGATTCTAACAATTGAAGGCCTGTATTCCATCTTTTAACTCAGGATTTTGTATCTTTATATTTTACCAAATGCTGTACAGCTGTGATATCTAAGATCTCAGAAAGGTTGTAATGTAACTGATAATATCCTTCAATTTAATAGAACTTCTAATAAGGCATTTTATGGCAGCATCTGTAAATTATCTTACAAATCCTTAGTATGGTGTGTTAAAGATTGTAAATTAAAGATATGCATGTTACATTACATCCTTAGATCTCAAAGATTAAAAATTCTACTAAGTTAATTTCCCTAATGGGAATAATTAAGAAAAGTATTTTAAAAGTCCCATTGATTGAGCCTTGTTAGTGATAGTATATTATATATTATATATTATATTATAATTCTAGATACATGTAGTTAGATTATTTATAGTTGTTACATAATTGGTTTTCAATCACACACTAGTTTGTTCTGGTTAACAATTAACTTAATATATATATCCAAAGGAATAGTTGGTATTTAGGTTACAAAAAATTAAGATCTTGTTGAAAAATGTATATAAACTAGCTGGGCCATAGACAGCTACAGTAGATTGAGGTGGGTCCATTGATTTCAGAATGGGCTATTGCCTGGCCAGTGTAAACGGTTATCGAACAAGGCAATTTCATGTCTAGCAGAGCTTACCATATTTTGTGAGAAAGGCAATTTGCTGTAGTTTTTTGGTCAATAGTAATGCTTGAGATGCTGCAAATTGGGTCCATTTAAATAATAAGGGGGGGGGGGGGTAGCCACTCACTGCAGGCCTGGTACTTTGAGGAGATGGACATGCTTTCCTATAGAAAAATCAAAAATAGTGGCGAATAGTCATGATGAATATATATTCAGTCAAATGAATTATTCTGAAATCTTGTATTATAACTGTCTTGGCAACTTAAATTGTATAGTCATATTCTTAATCACTAGGATGCTTCTGGTAATTAGTTCTAGTATAATAAACTATGATTATCAGTCCAGACCTAAATTGCAAGTAAATGATGATGGTGTTGGAATGAGATTATATATCTTTTGGAATGACTGAAATCATATCAACTTTACCTAACATTAAATGTTGTATAGTTAATTCTAGTAACTGATGGATTATAACAAATTAGAATTTGTCAGTACCGGTATGTAAATTGATAAAGTATCCATCAAATGGAAGAAACTTTCAAAGTTATTGTTTTGAAGATCTGAAATCTGTACATTTGAAATTTAAGTAGAATAAGAAGCATTTATTGAAGTCAAAAAGAGAACTGTTTTTGAAATTTGATGACACACTATAGATTAATTGTGAAGTGAAGGGTTATGTAAAAGAGTATTTTATGAATGTTATATTATTATTAATAATTGATTAATAGTTTGTTGGTGTGGGGGCTGGATTCCTAACTAGTAGAAGGCATTAGTGATGTTAGTTTTATGTTATTTAATTTGAATATGGACATTCTCTTAAAACCAAATGCATTGGAACTGCATCTATGACACATCACCTCTTTCTCAAACACAAATGGTAGATGGGAAGGACCAGGAATTGATTTGATTTGCAAAGTTTGTTTGAAAGATTCACTGGTAGTCAGTCACAAGATTATATGTGAAGACAAGTCTTCCGATTTGCAAGAGATTAATATGCAAAGTTGTTACATATCATAGCTTTGAGAATGCATATTATATTAAAATGGCAATTATGGATCATAAAAAAATGCAACCTAAAAAATAGATAACAAAATGTGTCTTGTGACTTATTATAGTTATGATAAGTGAATTTAGAATGTTGTAAACATGTGATTTTTTGTATTATTATTATTATACTACTACTATTTCGTAGATAGTAAAATAAAGCTACCTTATCTAAATGTACTTTAATCAATATTAAAATCATATATTAGTGAGCATATGTTTGTTTTGTTATAGTTATTTTGAAAATATCGTCACTGCAGTCGAAAGTACATGTATAGATTTTGTGAAATTGTCAAGGAGAGCCAAAGAATGCATAAATACCTAAAGGTTAAAAATTCTGATATCTTACAGAAACTTAGCGTCAAAATATTGTACAAAAATAGAAGATTTTCACAAATATTTCGGTAAAATATGTACCCTTGATGTAGCTATAAGCATGTATCGGGCTAAACATCTAACGTAGAATAAAGGGTAATCGGCTAATTGGGACCAGATTCGTGGCTGATTGGGACCAAATTTTTAGCTGATTCAGACCATTATTTAATGACGAGATTATTTAAATTATGTTTGTATTTATTCAATAATATGACAATAACTAGTGTAATTAGTGATTGATTACTTCAATACCAATGACTATGACTAGGAGCAAATCACGGATAAGGTGCTTCGCATTCTTGGCTGATTTGGGCCACATTCTTGGACCACGATATTTGAATGACAAGAGTATTGAAAATGTGTCTATACATTATTACAATAAATACTACCCAGTATTATCAAATGATAACCCAAAATAGCTGCATACTGGTTATAATTACTGAAAAGCATAGGTGTACGGAGATATTTTTGACGGGGGGGGGGGGGTGCCCAAAAAATGTAGTTTTTACCAAATAAAAAAAAAGTTGTATTCGAAGGCCCATGACAGGTTCTACAATATCGCTTGCGATGATTGATGAATAAGTTCTTAATTTCTAAATCATCAATAAAAGTGAACTAAATTTTATTTAGCTGTAATGATACACAACTGTAACTCGTGGCTTACTGTCCAAGGTGTACGGGCTCGATGACAGTTAGAGATGCAAAACCCGAAATGCCAGAAAAAACAAATCGGTTTTATAGACAGCGGCTCCAGTCTTCCTCGAGAGGCGAAGAAGCGGAGCTTAGCTTGTATTGCCCCCCCCCCCCATCTCCTCAGAAATTTTTGGAATATTATACGACTGCAAACTCGTTTTCCTGCTATTTCAGCAGTCGAACAAAGCAACTTCAAAGAGGTCTAATATAGCCTAATTAAGGTGACTGAGTCGAATTCCAATCAATTGTTTACAGTCCTCGTAGACGGGACCGTTGGGAGAAAATTTTGAGAATTTAACTGCCGCAAACACGTTTTCCTGCTATTCCAGTCTGTGAATACAGCAAGTTCAATTTGGTCCAATATAGCCTACCCGGCTGACCCGGATTTTAAACAACCAACCAATCGTCGCGCGGTCCTCGGAGAAAAATATGAAAATTTAATCACCGCAAATGCGTTTTCTGCTATTCTAGCCCGTGTAAGCAGCTCCAAAATTAACCAATGGTTTTGTAACCAAAATATCACTCATCAGACTGCATCTGCATTCTCAAATAATAATCGATGCCCGAAAAATGTCGCACAAAGTACAGTGGCTCCAGACAGAATGTTTTAATCCATACTCAACTCAGTACAATTCGATATATTCAATTACAAGAAAAGTAAAATTGTTTTATTAAGGCCTCGATGACAGCTAGGGAAGCAAAAAAATAAATGCCCAAAATATTTCCGGTTTATAGACAGCGGCGCCGGTTTTCTTTAAGAGGCGAAGAAGCAGAGCTGACCTTGTATTGACCCCCCCCCCCCCCCAACAAAATTTGGATTATTTGACGCTCGCAAACGTGTTTTATTGCTATTCCAGCCCGTATAATTAGTGTTTGCCAAGTAGATGAAATAAAAACAAAATTTCACTTTACCCGTCTGGCTGAAAAGTCAGCTTGTCTGAAAGTTAGGGGGGCAGGTGCCCCACCCACTGCCCCGTACGCCTATGACTGTACACCAAACAATAGAGAGTTCGAGTCATAAGATTTCTACTTAAATGCCTAACTATAGACACTCTGAATTTAAATTCACTGTTAAAGGAGCTAAATCGCTAACATTTGGGACCTAGAAATTGTCAAAAGCGGGTCGCAACGCATATAATACTGTAATATGAATGTATATAAACTGATTTACATTCAATGATTTCCGTTTTTCCCCAATAGTGAGCATATGTTTGTTTTGTTATAGTTATTTTGAAAATATCGTCACTGCAGTCGAAAGTACATGTATAGATTTTGTGAAATTGTCAAGGAGAGCCAAAAAATGCATAAATACCTAAAGGTTAAAAATTGTGATATCTTACAGAAACTTAGCGTCAAAATATTGTACAAAAATAGAAGATTTTCACAAATATTTCGGTAAAATATGTACCCTTGATGTAGCTATAAGCATGTATCAGGCTAAACATCTAACGTAGAATAAAGGGTAATCGGCTGATTGGGACCAGATTCGTGGCTGATTGGGACCAAATTTTTAGCTGATTCAGACCATTATTTAATGACGAGATTATTTAAATTATGTTTGTATTTATTCAATAATATGACAATAACTAGTGTAATTAGTGATTGATTACTTCAATACCAATGACTATGACTAGGAGTAAATCACGGATAAGGTGCTTCGTATTCTTGGCTGATTTGGGCCACATTCTTGGACCACGATATTTGAATGACAAGAGTATTGAAAATGTGTCTATACATTATTACAATAAATACTACCCAGTATTATCAAATGATAACCCAAAATAGCTGCATACTGGTTATAATTACCGAAAAGCATAGGTGTACGGGGATATTTTTGACTGCGGGGGGCCCAAAAAATGTAGTTTTTACCAAATAAAAAAAAGTTGTATTTGAAGGCCCATGACAGGTTCTACAATATCTCTTGCGATGATTGATGAATAAGTTCTTAATTTCTAAATCATCAATAAAAATGAACTAAATTTTATTTAGCTGTAATGATATACACAACTGTAACTCGTGGCTTACTGTCCAAGGTGTACGGGCTCGATGACAGTTAGAGATGCAAAACCCGAAATGCCAGAAAAAACAAATCGGTTTTATAGACAGCGGCTCCAGTCTTCCTCGAGAGGCGAAGAAGCGGAGCTTAGCTTGTATTGCCCCCCCCCCCCCCCCATCTCCTCAGAAATTTTTGGAATATTATACGACTGCAAACTCGTTTTCCTGCTATTTCAGCAGTCGAACAAAGCAACTTCAAAGAGGTCTAATATAGCCTAATTAAGGTGACTGAGTCGAATTCCAATCAATTGTTTACAGTCCTCGTAGACGGGACCGTTGGGAGAAAATTTTGAGAATTTAACTGCCGCAAACACGTTTTCCTGCTATTCCAGTCTGTGAATACAGCAAGTTCAATTTGGTCCAATATAGCCTACCCGGCTGACCCGGATTTTAAACAACCAACCAATCGTCGCGCGGTCCTCGGAGAAAAATATGAAAATTTAATCACCGCAAATGCGTTTTCTGCTATTCTAGCCCGTGTAAGCAGCTCCAAAATTAACCAATGGTTTTGTAACCAAAATATCACTCATCAGACTGCATCTGCATTCTCAAATAATAATCGATGCCCGAAAAATGTCGCACAAAGTACAGTGGCTCCAGACAGAATGTTTTAATCCATACTCAACTCAGTACAATTCGATATATTCAATTACAAGAAAAGTAAAATTGTTTTATTAAGGCCTCGATGACAGCTAGGGAAGCAAAAAAATAAATGCCCAAAATATTTCCGGTTTATAGACAGCGGCGCCGGTTTTCTTTAAGAGGCGAAGAAGCAGAGCTGACCTTGTATTGACCCCCCCCCCCCAACAAAATTTGGATTATTTGACGCTCGCAAACGTGTTTTATTGCTATTCCAGCCCGTATAATTAGTGTTTGCCAAGTAGATGAAATAAAAACAAAATTTCACTTTACCCGTCTGGCTGAAAAGTCAGCTTGTCTGAAAGTTAGGGGGGCAGGTGCCCCACCCACTGCCCCGTACGCCTATGACTGTACACCAAACAATAGAGAGTTCGAGTCATAAGATTTCTACTTAAATGCCTAACTATAGACACTCTGAATTTAAATTCACTGTTAAAGGAGCTAAATCGCTAACATTTGGGACCTAGAAATTGTCAAAAGCGGGTCGCAACGCATATAATACTGTAATATGAATGTATATAAACTGATTTACATTCAATGATTTCCGTTTTTCCCCAATAGTGAGCATATGTTTGTTTTGTTATAGTTATTTTGAAAATATCGTCACTGCAGTCGAAAGTACATGTATAGATTTTGTGAAATTGTCAAGGAGAGCCAAAAAATGCATAAATACCTAAAGGTTAAAAATTGTGATATCTTACAGAAACTTAGCGTCAAAATATTGTACAAAAATAGAAGATTTTCACAAATATTTCGGTAAAATATGTACCCTTGATGTAGCTATAAGCATGTATCAGGCTAAACATCTAACGTAGAATAAAGGGTAATCGGCTGATTGGGACCAGATTCGTGGCTGATTGGGACCAAATTTTTAGCTGATTCAGACCATTATTTAATGACGAGATTATTTAAATTATGTTTGTATTTATTCAATAATATGACAATAACTAGTGTAATTAGTGATTGATTACTTCAATACCAATGACTATGACTAGGAGTAAATCACGGATAAGGTGCTTCGTATTCTTGGCTGATTTGGGCCACATTCTTGGACCACGATATTTGAATGACAAGAGTATTGAAAATGTGTCTATACATTATTACAATAAATACTACCCAGTATTATCAAATGATAACCCAAAATAGCTGCATACTGGTTATAATTACCGAAAAGCATAGGTGTACGGGGATATTTTTGACTGCGGGGGGCCCAAAAAATGTAGTTTTTACCAAATAAAAAAAAGTTGTATTTGAAGGCCCATGACAGGTTCTACAATATCTCTTGCGATGATTGATGAATAAGTTCTTAATTTCTAAATCATCAATAAAAATGAACTAAATTTTATTTAGCTGTAATGATATACACAACTGTAACTCGTGGCTTACTGTCCAAGGTGTACGGGCTCGATGACAGTTAGAGATGCAAAACCCGAAATGCCAGAAAAAACAAATCGGTTTTATAGACAGCGGCTCCAGTCTTCCTCGAGAGGCGAAGAAGCGGAGCTTAGCTTGTATTGCCCCCCCCCCCCATCTCCTCAGAAATTTTTGGAATATTATACGACTGCAAACTCGTTTTCCTGCTATTTCAGCAGTCGAACAAAGCAACTTCAAAGAGGTCTAATATAGCCTAATTAAGGTGACTGAGTCGAATTCCAATCAATTGTTTACAGTCCTCGTAGACGGGACCGTTGGGAGAAAATTTTGAGAATTTAACTGCCGCAAACACGTTTTCCTGCTATTCCAGTCTGTGAATACAGCAAGTTCAATTTGGTCCAATATAGCCTACCCGGCTGACCCGGATTTTAAACAACCAACCAATCGTCGCGCGGTCCTCGGAGAAAAATATGAAAATTTAATCACCGCAAATGCGTTTTCTGCTATTCTAGCCCGTGTAAGCAGCTCCAAAATTAACCAATGGTTTTGTAACCAAAATATCACTCATCAGACTGCATCTGCATTCTCAAATAATAATCGATGCCCGAAAAATGTCGCACAAAGTACAGTGGCTCCAGACAGAATGTTTTAATCCATACTCAACTCAGTACAATTCGATATATTCAATTACAAGAAAAGTAAAATTGTTTTATTAAGGCCTCGATGACAGCTAGGGAAGCAAAAAAATAAATGCCCAAAATATTTCCGGTTTATAGACAGCGGCGCCGGTTTTCTTTAAGAGGCGAAGAAGCAGAGCTGACCTTGTATTGACCCCCCCCCCCCAACAAAATTTGGATTATTTGACGCTCGCAAACGTGTTTTATTGCTATTCCAGCCCGTATAATTAGTGTTTGCCAAGTAGATGAAATAAAAACAAAATTTCACTTTACCCGTCTGGCTGAAAAGTCAGCTTGTCTGAAAGTTAGGGGGGCAGGTGCCCCACCCACTGCCCCGTACGCCTATGACTGTACACCAAACAATAGAGAGTTCGAGTCATAAGATTTCTACTTAAATGCCTAACTATAGACACTCTGAATTTAAATTCACTGTTAAAGGAGCTAAATCGCTAACATTTGGGACCTAGAAATTGTCAAAAGCGGGTCGCAACGCATATAATAATGTAATATGAATGTATATAAACTGATTTACATTCAATGATTTCCGTTTTTCCCCAATTTCAAATCAGTTACGTTCGGCGAATAAGCCATACAGTCTCATTCACTGCAAATTTCTATATCGTCTGGTTATTCCAGTCAACAAACGCCGTATGGTATGGTGCCATTCGGCAAACCTCGACAGATTCCGGTGCCCTACATCTAGACTCGCCCGTATGATGAAGTCCACCATTTTGGAACTATTTTAAAGGACCCGGATAAACATGGTTGCCCCCAGGAGATGGGTGCCAGTCAAGTCGTCCACAAGCGAAGTCGTCCACAACCGTTGGTGGAGTCGTCCACAAGGCATTGGTGATGTCGTCAACAACTATTAGTGTTGTCGTCCACAACTAAATTTGTTTATGAATTTGTTAATGAATTTGTTATTTATGTAATAAAACGATTTGCTTTGTTGTTTATTTGCCGGGAGAAAGGGTGACCACGCAGAAAAAACTATACTAATTAAAAATACATCGTGTGGACGACTCCAAAAAACGTATTACAATATCCAGTAATTATTTACTTTGTTGTTTATTTACCGAGAGAAAGGGTGACCACGCAGAAAAACTATACTATTTACAAATACACTATGTGTCCAGAAATTATACTAAGTCGTGTGGACGACTCCACCAACGGGTGTGGACAGCTTAACCAGATTTTGGGACTTTTTTGTAAAAGCGGAACGTTTTCCTGTTAGAGTAAATCGGTAGTCGATAACCGCATCGCAAATGCATGGTCGTAGGTACATATCAATGACTATCATACATCCGAGTCTAGATGTAGGTTACGGAGAGTACCGGAATCTGTCGAGGTTTGCCGAATGGGTATGGTGCAATATGTCTAGCCTCGCTCCTCAAGTCTCTTATTAAAACTGGGACTGAAGCGCATTATGGTACACGATTCGTGTACCAATGTTAAAAAATTATTTTATTTAAAATATCGGATATCAGAAGCTCATCTTTTCCCGGTAAGTTTACATCATCAATGTTGATTTAAAATGGCCAATAATTCGTGTTTTCGATGTTAAAGATTTTGGAGGACTTTGAGTTACGGACTTGGGTCCTTTAAATTGGACACATTCAAGAACACAATATTTTTTTATACAACTTTTACAAAGAACAATTTCTATTGTGTGCCCAAATTTTCCCAGCATTTGGTGCCCAAAATGGGGGGGGGGGGGGGGGGCGGTCGCCCCCCTTGCCCCCCCCCCCCCAGCTCGTACGCCTATGCTGAAAAGAATAACCCAGTATCATCAAACAGTGGCATATATACCAGTATATTCACTGCAACGTATCTATTGTAATTTGCAAGGAATGAAGTTGAAATAAGGAAAGACAATTGTTCTTTGAATAATATTACAATCACTAAATATCATCTTATTAGTGTTAAATCAAATAATTCTTAAAATGTATACCGTATCAGGGGCGGATCCAGGATATAACGAAAGAGGGGGGGTCGTAATTTGAGGCCGAAGCCCGAATTATGAGCGCCGCAGCCCCAGAATTTTTTTTTCCGATAAGACTCCATTTATTGAATTTCATGGCATCTGATCTTTAAAATATTAAACACAACTCCCACCCTATTTTCAGTTTTTTTTGTCTGCAAAATCACCAGGAACAGATCGGTAGCCTACTGCCTGAAAAATTTCTGAAGAAAAGGCATGTGGTTTGAAGGAGTTAATGATTTATGAAAGGTTGAAAATTAATTTTCAAAGATGAGCGTTTTTTTTTTTAGAATCTGGTCTTGCTTATGCAGAAATCATGCTGCTCAAAGAACTTTGTAAGTGAGCCCTTGGAATATTCTAAGGGCTCACTTACCAAGGGACAGCTAGACGACGACCAATTTGGTTAGCTACCATAATTTAGCCTACGTATTTAAGTAACTGCGGAGGGTCTGGGGGTCCTCCCCACAGGATTTTTTTAAAGATAAGACTCCATATTAATTATATGCGATTTCCTGGCACCTGATCTTCAAATATTAAACACAACTCCCACCCTATTTTCAGCGTTCTTTGACGGTACAATTTTATTTTTACAGCTTGCCGGAATAAGGAGTGGCGTGCAATATCACGGACACAACTCGAGATTGAATAAAAAATCCCCGGAAGAAAATGGGATTTTCAATCTCGAACCAGAAAAATTTTGGAGAAAGAAATTTCTCTGGTGACACTGGGTAGCCATTTTCCCGTAAGGGACGAATCACACGACTGTCACGTGACATGTATTTATTTTAAGTGTCTGGATGACCGAATCACTTAAAAATATACACACGCGTAGAAAAATATATCTCTACGAAAACTTAAATTTTTACATTTAGGATCCTCTTTTGTTATGTCAGCGAGTTGACTTTGACTCAAGAATCATTTCACAACAAACAAAACGACGATCCGACATCTTGTTTTCGAGAAAAAGACCCAAAAAAGATTGACCAATCAGAGGTCAGAATGGGCGGGGCTTACCTGTCAAAAAATTTGAAGATAATGAACGGTCTTTGGCCCCAGAGGCCTCCGGCCCCGCGGCTGACTCTGGGAACGAGATTGCTGGATATTATCAGAATAACCTAGTTTAAACGGACATTAATTTTGACACATGTAACGGGTGCCAGTCAAGTCGTCCACGAGCAAAGTCGTCCACACAGGTTGGTTGAGTCGTTCCCAAGGCATTGGTGATGTCGTTCACAACTAAGAATAAGACTCGTACACTATTTAGTCGTAGTCGAATCGACGATGTTATTTGATTTCAGATCGAATCACCTATGTTTATGTAATAAAGTTAATCGTATTGTTTGATTATTGTATGATCTTTCAACTAAGTGAATGGATATAGCGCATTATAAATACTCATTATTATTACTTGTTTGTATTGTTGTTTGTTAAAGGACCTAACCTAAGTCCTTGTATTGATGTAAACTTACCGGGAAAAGATGAGCTTATGATATCCGATATTCAAGATAAAATATGTTTTTTAACATAATGCGCTTCAGTCCCAGTTGTATTGAGAGACTCGAGGGACGAGGCTTGACACATTGAACTAATTCAAACGGAATAATGTAGACTGGAATAACTAGACGCTAGAAATCTGCACTTGATTGAAATTGCTGGCATATTTCGCCAAACATAACTGATTTGAAATTTGAGTAAAAAACGGAAACAATTGAATGTAAATCAGTTAATATACATTCATATTAGTTCTACAGTATTATGCGTTGCGACCCACTTTTGTGAATTTCTATGTCCCAAATGTTAGTGATTTAGCTCCTTTAATTGGCGTTATGATAATATTTTTTTTTATTTTATTCGTGAAAGAAAGATTGTTCATAGCTTTGAAAAAGTTTTTTTTTTTTGGTATGCTCTATTTTATTCCATAGTAAAACCATAAAAAATGTAAATGTAAATTTATGTAAAACAACTTTTGAAATCAGAAGCTGTCATGTAAAAATATCTGTATGAATTATCTGAAGAGTCGGATATTATTTTTGGTTCACGTTCGAACAATTTTCCGCGGGACCAAATTACCCTTTTTAGACGTTTTAGAGACATAATAAAATAAGAAGGAATAGAGATATATACAAATGAAAATATGTGAACATGTCAAACGAAATTGGTGAATGTTCAATTTGATTAAAACATAGATTCAATTTAGTTTCGTTTTTATACTTTAGTCGTCCACAACTAATGAGTCGTACACAACTAATAGTATTTGAATCGTACACAATTTAAATGGAATAAATTATTATTTATTTATTTATTTATTTATTTATTTATTTATTTATTTATTTATTTATTTATTTATTTATTTATTTATTTATTTATTTATTTATTAAAGTGTCACAAATTATAAAATATATCAATATATAAAATTCAGTACATGATACATTAAGATTTCCGGCCAATATTGGCCTACGAGACACTGCAGTTAAATACTATATGTTAGTGTAAAACGTCCGAACATATTAAAACTTAGTAAAAACAATGTACTGTGAGTTACTCAACACTATACATAAAATATATTAACGTCTATTATTCTACATACGTAATAAAATACATAATATACATAATTAAAACGTGTAACAACAAGACAAATGTATCATAGAATACGGTATGGGGGAATGTTTACGGCTAGACGGAGAGCTGTTTTCGTTTATAATACATCTGTTCTAGAAATTTACCTAAACTTGTTTGTGCGTAGTCATCGGACATGATCATCAAAAAGAGCTCATATGAATATTTATCATAATTTGGACTTGTATTGTTTACAAAGTCTGCAAGGATTTCACATCTGATATCATTATATGCTTTACATTTCATTATCACATAGAATTCATTTTCAATTTCTTTCTGGTCACAATAATTACATAGCCGATTTTCTAACAGTATGGGAGGTTTACTGTAACGATCCGTTTCTATAGCAATTGGTAACGAGCCACTACGGGTCTGACTGATTAACCGTCGTTGGTGACGAGTTATCTTAGGGTTTGTTACATAAGATTCGGTTATTCGGATATGTTTAAATTGTCTATAGGTTCTGAGTTTATTTCCATTAACATTGTTTTTATCATTATACATATCATTTGACCAGTTAAGGGTGTCAAGTTCATCAAATCTGAGTTTAGCTTCATTTACAACATATTTGACAGAATTTATATTAAATTTTATCAATTCTCCTAAAGTAATTGATTCTACAAATTTTGTTACCTTTGTATACCATGAATTTCTAGTTTTGTGAATCATTAGGTAATTAAAATATGAACTAAGATATCGGTTTGGGTCTAAACGGTGTAATTTACATAATTGTCTAATACATTCAACTTTTTGCTTGGTTTCGCAGGAGGTCCAACCAACATCCCCCCTAGTTGCTAGGTTTGAAGTGGTCTTCCCAGCCCCAAGAAAGAACTGGATGGCTTTATTTTGAATATTATTGACACAGGAGTAGGACCTGGTGCCCCATATACCAGCACAATAAAATAGGATTGGTTCTACAAGGGATGCATATAACTTCGAGAACACTTTAAATGTCATCCCTCCTAGTATCTTAAATTTTATACACAGAACCCCTAAAGCTCTGAGCCCTGTTTCACAAAAACTTAAATCACCTTAAAATCATTGTAAACTAAAATCTCATCCTAACTTAGGATAGAAGCGTTTCACAAAAAGATTTTAAGCATTGTAGCTAAAATCCACTAAAATAATATTGTAAGTTTAAATTGTATCCTAACTTAAAATAGTGGCGTTTCACAAAACTATTTTAAGGACAATTTTAACTAAAATCGATTGTAACTTAGGATAGCTGTCACCCTCTCCTAACTTAAAATCACTACATTAACAAACATTGATTAGAGCTACATTGTTTGATCTATTGCGACATACAGATATAATTGGCACATAATTTTAACATACAATCATTCACAAAAACAATTTTCATTCAATTTCTTTTCATAGCATGGGATATACAGCTACTGTCCATCCGTGTATTTTATTGCAAGGTAATTTAAGCATTTGGATGGAGCCCCATATAAGAACTCCAAGACAAAACCCACCCAAAACTCCAGTAAACTACACACTAAATGAAAATTTGTATCCAATGTCATGAAAAGAAGGGCACTCTTATCTATAAAGAAAATATCTTCGCGTTTAATATAGCCAATTTCTTGGTATTAGAAGGCCTAAAGGCCTATAATACCAGACATGCCATATGTAGTATTTACTCATGTTTTAGGGGTTATGATGATTTGTAAAAAGATAAATCAATAATCTCAAATGTGTTTATTCAAAAATGTTATAGGCCTATTTGAAATTAAACTTTAATATCATAAATTTATTATTATTTCTTAATGAAGTTACGTTAATAAAACAACATAGATACAAAAAAAAGTCATTTAATTAAGTAAGATAGATGGACTCTTCTGCCTTTTCAAAGTATCATTGAAAGTGTCTATGAGAACGACATTTCAAATCTAGGCATCGGAACATTGGCTTTTTGGCGTATTAATTTAATTTCAATATTAATATACTTTTAAACTACGACAAAAAAAATGCAGCCTAGATTAGTCGTTTGAGTGACAAATATCATAATTTGTTTGTGAAAATTCTCAATAGTTTCTCTTTTCCAAATTACTATAAAACTACGAAATTCAAGCGCTTTAGTTTATCGATACACATTATTTCCATTGAAGCCTACTAAAAAATCAAATGCCAAGTTCAAGGTCAACCCACCAATGCTTTTCGAAACTAATAATACGCAATAAACTCATTTACTCCATCTCTCTACGACTTTCTGACCACGTGCAAACATTTCTACAACGTATGAAACTCTTCCTATTGATAATGTAACCGTTAATTCAGTCTGTCAACAGTTTTCAGTTTCGAAGCGTATTTGCTTTCACCGTTAGTACCCGCAGCGGAAATCTGCACTGCGCGGGCGCAAGCGATTTTAACTAAAATCTATTAAAATTGCATTTTAAGTTACAATCGATCTTCGTGAAACGCATAAAATTTAAAATCTCATTTTGATTTTAGTTCAAATCGATTTTAAGGATTTTAGTTTAAGTTTTCGTGAAACAGGGCCCTGCTTGCTGACTACGACAGTTCTTTAACCGTTTTATTCATGTCTAGACGTTCATTAAACCATAAACCGAGGTATCTATAACTATCACTTGTTTCGATTATCTCTGGACCGCATGTAAACTTATGGGTGGATTGGGGTTTACTAGGAGTACGGAAGTGAACAATTTTAGTCTTTGGGGGGTTTAGGAAAATCAGCCATTTTTCACACCATTCATTTAACACTGATAATAATTTATCCATAGAAGTTTCATCGGGGGTTATTAACACTATGTCATCAGCATAGCATAATTGAGATAGTCCTATTGTCCACTGTTACTCCACAGTTTGCTGCATTAATGACCTCTACCAGGTCGTTGATGTATATAGAAAAGAGGCTAGGGGACATGAGACAACCTTGTTTCACACGGAATTTATTTCAAACCACTCAGTTAGCCTATTATTGATCCTGACAGAACTTCTCCTATTTTCATATAATGATTGTATGGCACTAAGAAATTTTCCACTTATTCCGAGATGTTCTAGTTTATACCATAACAGTTTTCTGTTTACAACGTCGAAGGCACGGCGGAAATCCACAAAGCAGACGAAAGAGGATTGTCTGCGTATTTTTCGTTCGTTTATAATGTTATATAGCGAGAATATATGATCGGAACAATTTCTCTGTCGTCGAAAACCGTTTTGGAAGTCTGATAACACATTATTCTCTTCTAGCCAAGTTGTTCTTCTGGAGTTCAGAACATGACAATATATTTTACTCGGGACAGACACTAGCGATATTCCACGGTAATTGGATGGGTTTGTATTATCGTTCGTTCCAGATTTAGGAATGGGATTTATCACACTTTCAGACCATTGTGACGGAACAAATCCAGAATTAAAGCATGCGTTATAAATTTTATACATAAGGTCACACATAGTGTCATTTTTTTTAAACTTCTGCTGGTATAGAATCAAATCCACTGGCTTTTTTATTCTTTAGCGAGTCTATGGCACACTTGATTTCATTTCTGGTTATCGGGTCGTTAAGGGTTTCAGAGTTTATGCTGTCTTGCTTATCCGGATTAGTTTCTGGTGCGTTTTGTTCACATGTAACATTGCCATCACAGTCTTGTACTTTCCATGGGATTGTTTGTTTTCTATCGTTTCCAATTCCGATGCGTCCAATAGTTTTCCAAAAATCAACATGATTATTGTCTAAAGTTTGTTCAAGTTCAATACGTTTGTCATTATTATATTTACGTTTAATTTTCCTGTGATATTTGTCAAAGGTTCTACGTTTATCACAGAAATCTGCTCTTAACTGTCGTTTGAGTATATGTGAATATTCTTTTAGCCACCGTTTCTCAGCTTCACATGCTTTGTCCCACATCAGTTTCAAGTCACTATTCCAGTAAGGTTTTACTTTATTATTACGTTGATGACGTTTATTGGCATGTATGGTTTTGGAGGGTATTCTAATATTCATTTCGTTTGTCAGAGTTTGTATTATATCATTGTATACTTCTTGGATTTATTTCTGAGGATCTGAGGGTGTTTCTAGTTTGTTTATCGTGCTTTGAATTTCTGCCAGTGTTGCGGGGGTATTCATAAAGTCTTGAGGAATTGATAGTAGGTCAAATCTTTGGATAGGCTGTTGAGTAATGTCAAGGTCAAGTGTAGTTTTCGGGTTTAAAAGCACTTCCCAAACAATAAGTGAATGATCTGGTATGGAGTCTGGGCGTTCAGAACATTCGTTTATAATCTTAGACATAGGTAACACGTCAAATGATGTAATTCGGGCTAAGTTCTCATGGGGTACACATACATAGTCAACCACAGATTTCCCCAGCGTAGATATACATGTGAAATCTTGCTTACCTTTACGGCCATTCACGATACAAAGATTACTGACGGTTAAAAAATCCATAAAAAGATCCCCAAAATGATTTTCCTTTTCATCTATGACCTCACGTGGTATGACGTCGTCAACTCCATCGATAATATCCGAATTATAACCACATCTTGAATTAAAGTCACCGAATATATACACATCTCCTGAGTTCTGGTATATTACAACACTGCACAGCACCTGTCTTAACTCCTCTCCCCATTAGGTAAAGAACCTCCTCATTTATCCAAGACTCTAAAGATTTCTGTGAAAAACTACAACACCTCCCAAATGATGTACAAATGGTATCTTATGACGTCGTAGATCTCTTCACCAATATCCCCCGTGATGAATCCTTAGCAGCACTACGGCACAGACTCGAGTCTTTGGAGAACCCAATGGATACCAACCTTAGTACAGATGACATAATCACGCTCACCAAATCTTGTATAGATTCTACCTACTTTTCCTGGGGAGGAGACTACTACGAACAGATTCACGGACTACCAACGGGAAGCCCTTTATCACCCATTCTCAGTGAGATATATATGACCAGCTTTGAGAACAGTGCCCTACCAAGCTCGGCAGTCTAACCCTCTACTTGGCTTCGAAAAGTTGACGACACGTTCGTCATTCTTAAACAGAACGAAGATCCAAACCTCCTACTTCAGCACCTCAATAGCCAAAACAACAGAATTCAATTTACCATAGAAAAGGAAAAGAACCAATGTCTCCCATTTCTAGATGTCCTGGTTACGAAATCTGATGAAAAACTCACCACCAGCGTGTATAGGAAACCCACCCACACCGACCAATACATCAACTTTCATTCCAACCATCCTCACAGTGTAAAGAGAGCTACCATAGCCGCACTAACACGCCGTGCAATCAACAACTGCAGCAAAGATTCCCTCAAAACTGAACTTAATCACATAGAAGAAGTCCTCACTAAATACAACAACTATCCTAATAAAATAAAACCAAGTACGAACAATCCAAACCATTAGACAAAATTCGAAGTCCTAAAAACGGTATAGGCAAAAATGTGTAAAAACGCAAAATAGTGTAATCAGCATATGGACTGTTCACCGTGTACAAAATACACGACGAACAGTGGTAACAGGTGTCCTAGGAAGAGTGAGCTTACCCTGCCTGGCGCGCCACACCCGCCATAGCTGCATCCAATCTATTAAGCGAAAACTCGGTAAAATAGCGTGATAGACCAATGAACTATCGGTATGCAAAATGCACGTGATGAACAGTGTTAACGATGTAGTACACATATATAATCAGGTAGATAGTATACCCGTCAATTAAATATGTCTAGAATAATAGTCGAGGGAGACATGTTATATTTACCGATCAAGTCAATATGACGACCATAAAACTTTTTAAAGGCTTTAATAAGTCTAGTTCGCAAGTATCCCTGTAGTTGAAGCTTAGATGACAAATGCCTCGATCTACTCAAAAAATCAGAATAGAATGAACAAGCTCTCGCGTAACGAATTAGCTGAGACACAAACACTCCATAAGCTGGTGATATTGGAATGTTACTACTAATAAATGGAAAGTTAACAATCGGAAAGTCAAAGTCATCACGTTTATCGTACAATTTAACACTTAGTTTATGGCAATTGTCAAAATCGAGACGCAGATCCAAGTAGGAAGCGCAATTGTCACTGTCAGTAGTATTTTTAATTTCGAGCTCATCAGGATATATGAATCCTATATAATCACTGAATTTTGGATTATTCAGTGATAGAACATCATCGATATGTCGATAAGTGAAATTAAAATGTCTAACTAAACGTTTATTAGATTTTACGAGTGCCTGCATGTACTCGGCTTCGTAGGAATAGAGAAACAAATCAGCAAGCAAAGGTGCACAGTGCAGAAAACCATCAAGAATACCACCAACAGTCTCACAGAAACAACTAAACCAAAACCTGACAAACCACCCATACGAATCACCATACCATTTCAAGGGAAGTTATCTTATCACCTCAGGAGACTTCTTGGCCCAACAGGAATCCAAGTCACCTTCTCCAAAGGACGAACCCTACAAGATATCCTAAAGGCGAACGGTAAGCTTCCCCCAAATAAACCACCACCTCCAAAAGACTGTGTGTACGAAATTACCTGTACGTGTCTGAGAAAATATATTGGAGAAACGAGGCAGCATCTTGACAAAAGAATAAGTCAACACAAGTCCAAATCCTCTACTACCAATTCAGCTGTAGCCCAACACCTCCAATCCAGCCAAGGACATAGTATCCAGTCATACAAAACCTGACAGTCAATCTCCCCGCAGAAAAGACACGCAAACTAATTGAGGCCATACATATAAAAAGAAGCACACCAGAACTTAACCGCGATGTGGGCATATTTTTGTCGAGTGCATATGATGAAATAATCAAATCATAAACTTTCAAAAACATTTAAACCTAATTACTACGACACACTTGTGCATATTAATTTTATATATTATTGTTTATTCACTATCGGTTTATATTTCACTCATTAATTTAAGGTGCAGTGCAATCAGATCACAATAACCCTAAGAAACTTTGCAATCACTCAGCCATTAAACACTGTAATCATTATCTGGTGTTAACAATACTTTACATTCAAGAGTTGTGCCCAATGTGTATTAATTATTGTGTAAACACCGTTAATCCCTATCACCTATACTTAGGATTATTTCCATATACCACTACTCAGTGGCTTTCATAAGCTAATTGTTTTTGTATATTATAACCCCATTGTGTCATAGGCCTTTGATCTTGTTGTTGTTGTAATTTTGTCTATATATGTTCTTCCAAATTTTGTTACATTGTATTAGCTTGAAAACGTTGAGAGAATACTCTTCGAAACGTCGCCTAAATAAATCAGTAGCTGTTTTTCCATAAGTATGTGTTAGTTTATTTGTATACTTGTTGTAGTAGTTTCTCAAAGAAAATGTCTGGTTCGCAGATCCTAGTACTACCCTCCGGGGGTAGATAACACACTGCAATACACATCGAATCATTGGAATTTATAAATTTTAGATGTAACCATAAAATGTCCTCAGTTGTAGAATCTAACACATGTACATTAAACACATTTCCAATCAATTCTTCCCTAATAAAAAAACCAACTCCACCGTTTCCTCGACGACATCTTTTGTTAAAAACTTTACGGTTGTTACCATACCATTTAAAACCATCAATATTTAAAACTTGTTGAACAGTTAAAAACGTTTCACACAGTCCTAAAATATCACAATATTCAATCACTTTTTTTTTTAAATTCCCTACTCGTTCCATTTTTCACTGGGAATCCGCGGCAAATTCCAGGTGCCAAATTTCATGTAGCTTCATGCTGTCTTGTTACACAGGCGGCCACCTTTAAAAACCAATTCATTGCTCTTTCCCATTGTAATATTATCATGTTTATTTATCGACTGGTTTGCTAAACCTATCCTCACGTTCAGAGTAGGTTTGGCTCCCCCAAACTCAACCACATTGATAGGTTGCCTAAGCTAGACTACATATAGGGATTGCCCAAACTCATATATAGGGATTGCCCAAACTCTTGTATAAACTACAATCTTGCAGTGCACATGCTATTGGCTCTATATAAGAGGGTTGATTAGCTAAAGTGTAGTGTGACTTATTGCAGATAGGAAATGGTCGCTTGCCCAGCAGACCAGGTCACCAGTAGAATTTAGGGGCATTCAGGGTCGCTTCTTTAGCAGACCCGGTGATTTTATATTCATATATCATTATATCGTATTTCACCGTGTTCTGATGGAGTTGTCGATTGGTAGATCTCAATAGCCTGTATCTAACCTTCCTTCGTTTGGCAAATCACTTCATTGGCGCTGCGAGCTTTAAATTTTAAAAGCGGGGGGAAGGATAGGTTATTTATAATTAGGGATTACATTTTTTGGGCTGATACATATGTAAGTTTTAGTGACGTAAGATACACTTCAACTAATTAAATACAGGGTGTAGCTTGGAATTGATATAAAGCTGGTTCTAATTTTATTATTGGAAATTTTGTATATTATTTTAAGTTTTAAAGCGACACTTTCACGTCAAGTATACCGTAGAAAGAAAGTGTTCGAAATAAACAGTAAAATTTGTCTCAAACCAGATTTGGGTCAACATTTTAAATGTGTACTTCCAATACCATATATTTTGGTGAGGTGTCAATGGACATTCAACAGTGGCATATTGGTCCTTATCCTAAGTTACTATTTTGAAATACACATTTAAGCTTGAAATAACCTCGAGACAACAGCTCTTGCAACCTTTCGAAATTTTCTCCTGTAAGATAGTTGTAAATGAGGTTAAAATTTCAAGATCTTTGCACTCATTGGAATAATTCTCAAACAGTTTTCTTATTTTTCGTCAATCTTGAGATTTATTCCACAGCACCGTCTTAATTCTCCTCTTTATGTTGCACCCTTGTTGTCTTGGGTGGTTTTGTGTACTTATGAGGGGAAGGATGTTTTTGTAAGTTTATGTAACTGAACTTGTGTCTGATCCTTTTACATTATGTTAATACAATATTAATATGTTTAAACCAAAGTGGTTTGCAAATTGTCATTCAACTCCCGTTGGAAGACATAGTCTAGTCTTACTTGTAGGTGACAGTCGGGTGGCAAAGTTAAACTATATTTTAAGCCTTTTGCCATTGCTCTCAGTTAGTTTTTATTTAAAAATATAACCCCCAATTAAAGAATATTCGTAGTCTAGAAGGTGGCACCAAGTTAGCCCTCCCTTCTCATGTTCACATGGTTTCTGGTGTTTTCTATTTGAAAACTCTGCAGTGGGGTTTAGGTTTAATTGACCAATCATAACGGTTTATTTTGAAAGAGTCAAGATGTGGTTGTATTTCCAGTTGTTTGTTGACCTCGAAATTATGGCTCTGTGCAATGAGTTTGTTTATTAACTGGTATTTCATCTTGAGACTTATTCCGAATGGATGCAGACCGGAGGTCAGAGTTTTGCTCAGAATAGTCTTTTCAAACAACGGATTGTATTAGATTAATCGAATAGGTAGGGACTTAAGATTGTTTCTAATTTATTTTGGGTTAGTTTATCATTGAAAATAATAGCCCTGTCCTACGGACGCTCTTTCATTAAATAGGGTACAATCTTATCAAATGATATCTACTTCGTCAGACCGTTTGTGGTCGGTCAAATGATATCCAATTATTAGATGATTCCAGTCAAATGGTATCCAGTCATATAATATTGTCGTCAACGGTATGCAATAAGATGGTATCTACTTGTCAGGCGGTGTTCTATTAGGCCGAACATTCCTTGTTTCGAACCGGTCTTGTCAGGGTCTAAAATAGGGAATAGGAATATGGGCGTAGTTTTGCCCAGCGATGAGGTGTTGGTTATTCGTTAAAACATTTTAAAATATATAAAAAGGTTGATAGCGTCTGGTGTCAGAATCATCAATAGGTTTATTGATCTCGCCGTCGTTGGCAGTGGTGAAAGAATCGTTAGTATTAGCAATGTCGAAAATTTTGGCGTTGTTGGCTGTGTCGAAGAAGACTCAGTGTAGTAGAAAAAATAACGTCTGGTGACCAAATCATCGGTGGTTGTGGGTTCAATATCTTACCCTCGTTGACTGTACATGAAGAAACATCATTACATGTCGAAGTCACCGTCGTTGGCAGTGTCGACCGAATTATTGGTGGTAGCAGAAGTTAACAACAATGTAAGAGTTGTTAATGGTTGTTGGCAGTTGTTGAAAGATTATCGTTATTGTTTTAATTGAGGATCAATACCAATTATAGTCTGCAACGCTTTCCTGGGGAATTCCAGTTAGAAACTGCAGAGAAATCAAGAAGGGGACCTAGCAAGACGGATATAAATAAACGTTGAATCTAAAAACAAGAATAGTTTAGGTCTATTTCAGTATTTGAATATAGCTCATTATGAATTGAATACGGTTAGTTTTTATTAATACAAGATGTGCGAATTTGAGAGGTGTGTGGTCACTGAGATGTTAAGTAGAAGATTTGAGATTTACTAAGTTTAATTAGTTGTTTTTGGAGTTGAATGTGGAGATGGCATGGGACCGCCCTTGTAGATTCAATTGATGAATTACAGTTAAATCCTCGATATTATTCCTGCTCAGTAGTTATAGCGAGGGTTGTGTCTTCTAAGAATCATTCATGATTCTGATTTGTTGGATTGTTCCGTTTATAAGATGGGGCAGTACTTTGATTCAGCCCGCTGTACAAAGGGGTGCCTAATAAAATTGGGAGGTGTGTAGTGATTTTGTAACTTGACAGGTTTCTCACGTTCAGAGTAGGTTTGGCTCCCCCAAACTCAACCAGGTTGCCTAAGCTAGACTACATATAGGGATTGCCCAAACTCTTGTATAAACTACAATCTTGCAGTGCACATTCTATTGGCTCTATATAAGAGGGTTGATTAGCTAAAGTGTAGTGTGACTTATTGCAGATAGGAAATGGTCGCTTGCCCAGCAGACCAGGGCCCGGTTCCTAGAAAATTCTTAAAGTAAGCACAAAGTCATACTTCACTTTTACTTACGTAAGAATCTTATAAAAATACCGTCCCTAGAAAATTCTCAAGACCATTATTACGTAAGCACAAGTCCAGTACAAGTCTAAGCACATTGTGACTGGTAAAGCTTACCATACACTTAGACTACGATGCTCTTTAACGTTATAAAATAACTTTGGTATGCGAATTACGTCATAAATTTGTCGTCTGCTTCATTGTGGTTGATTTTGATTGACATGTCCCCTGTATAGGCCTACATAATTATAAAATGTGCCAAAATATATTTTAAAAAAACGCAGACACATAGGCCTTCAAACTAACTGAATAATTGTGAGAGCGCCTGATCAGCCTGTGTGTTTGTAGCCTATTGTTTACTAATTGGCAAATACATAAATTGGTTTAAGGGTAGGCCTATAAGGCCCTAGATGCAAAATTTTTAAGAAGAGTTTTCCCTGTCTTGTAATTGGCTCTTTGGTATCAAAAGGTGTCGGAAATGCCGTCGAATAACTCTACGGTCAGCCATCTTTTTGAAGCAGAAACAGACTTAAGGCTGGTAAGCAAGCCCTATACCTTGCTTGGGACTTGTGCTTAGACTGGCTATGTTTAAGAACGAAGTTGTGCTTAATTTTTTTCTTGGGCCCGATTCCTAGAAAATTCTTAAGCCCGTTCTTATGCTTAGATTTTAGTCGACTTTGCATCTAAGTAAACTTACCTTATTTTGTGTTCCCAGAAAATTCTTAAGAACGGCCTTGTGCTTCGATTTTAAGTAGACTTCATTGTTTAAGCACAAGAACGTTATTATGCGTTCCAAGAAAAAACTTAAGCACAACTTCATTCTTAAACATAGCCAGTCTAAGCACAAGTCCCAAGCAAGGTATAGGGCTTGCTTACCAACCTTAAGTCTGTTTCTGCTTCAAAAAGATGGCTGACCGTAGAGTTATTCGACGGCATTTCCGACACTTTTTGATACCAAAGAGACAATTACAAGACAGGGAAAATTCTTCTTAAAAAGAAATTAAGAATGCTATAGAAAATTTTGCATCTAGGGCCTTATAGGCCTACCCTTAAACCAATTTATGTATTTGCCAATTAGTAAACAATAGGCTACAAACACACAGGCTGATCAGGCGCTCTCACAATTATTCAGTTAGTTTGAAGGCCTATGTGTCTGCGTTTTTTTAAAATATATTTTGGCACATTTTATAATTATGTAGGCCTATACAGGGGACATGTCAATCAAAATCAACCACAATGAAGCAGACGACAAATTTATGACGTAATTCGCATACCAAAGTTATTTTATAACGTTAAAGAGCATCGTAGTCTAATAGTTAGTGCAGGGGGACTGCGCCACATATGATTTACAAAAAGGACAAATACAACGACAAGACATCATACTCCGAAACAGCAAACGAAACAAACAATAAAACAACATTTCAAAAAAGAGTGAATGGATCCGGGGGCTAGCCGTAAGCGTCCACTGCGCTGTACAGTCCCGGGTCTGAAGCAACTCAGACTTCACTCAAGATTGAACATATTGACTCGTACAAGAAAACGCACAAACAACCCAACACAATGAAGCGAAGAAAATGTAGACCGCCTCGGGAGGCAGTCGTCTGCTAACTGAATGGTGTGACGTAAATACGTCGTAATGTTATAAATGACGTCAATAGAATTTAACAAAAAGGGCGATAATCAAGATTTAAGTGTATGGTAAGCTTTACCAGTCACAATGTGCTTAGACTTGTACTTGACTTGTGCTTACGTAAGAATGGTCTTGAGAATTTTCTAGGGACGGTATTTTTATAAGATTCTTACGTAAGTAAAAGTGAAGTATGACTTTGTGCTTACTTTAAGAATTTTCTAGGAACCGGGCCCAGGTCACCAGTAGAATTTAGGGGCATTCAGGATCGCTTCTTTAGCAGACCCGGTGATTTTATATTCATATATCATTATATCGTATTTCACCGTGTTCTGATGGAGTTGTCGATTGGTAGATCTCAATAGCCTGTATCTAACCTTCCTTCGTTTGGCAAATCACTTCATTTATTTTGTCTTATTCTTACAAACAATATTGTTACATGGTGTCAGAAGTTATAACCCATGTGTCGCAGTGAATGCAACCACACCAATAAGCAGTAGGGTTAAATTATTCACAATAATGGACTATTTGAATTTGAAACAACCGTCAGAATTGAACTTCACCGACAGTAATTTATCAGAGCGATGGCGCAGGTGGAAGCAAACGATTCAGTTATATCTCAACTTGGCGATGTCCGATTGTTCCGAAGGGGATCAGTGCAACGCTTTTCTTTACATGATTGGTCAAGATGGAAGAGAGATCCACGAAACTTTTATGTTCCAGCAAGACGAGAAGGGCAAACTGCAACCGTTGATCGAGAAGTTTGATGGTTATTGTAATCCAAAACAGAATGTAACGGTTGAAAGACACAAGTTCAACATTCGTGTGCAAGGTAAAAATGAACCAATTGATCAATTTGTAACTGACCTAAAGTTAATTGCAAAAAACTGTAAATTTAAACATTTATTCTAATCAATTTTAAATTTTTTAAAAATAAAGTATTCCTTCTTTCAAAAAAAAGGAGGTTGTAATATTATCATGTTTATTTATCGACTGGTTTGCTAAACCTATGGCTGGAGATGCTCGGGTGGTTACGCCTGACATCGAGTCAGTATTCTGCATGTGCATCTTGCCTGTCACTTGAATAAAGGACACGACCAAAATGCAGCGTGTGTTTTTTCTTGTCTTATTCTTACAAACAATATTGTTACACCCATTTCTTTTATTATTCTTCTAAAGTTCTGTTCTTGACGTCTTTCTTCTGGTGATTTTAATATTTCAATATATATATTTTTGAATTTATCATTCGTTCTCAAAGTTCTTTTTTTGTTCATTATTTTGTATTTGTCGTCCATGTTTTCTAAGGTGATGATCACTTTCCCTGGGTTGGCGTTCTTATTCATTGGGTGTTTACGTAAGCGTTCGGCTTTTTTTTACTTTGACTTGTGTTAATTGAAGACCCTCAGTGATTACATTTTCGATTACAGTCAATAGATTTATATCGTTCTCGCCTTCATCAGACTCTAGATTTTTAATCACTAGTTTTATTTCAGTCTCATTCTGATCACTATTTAGGGGTTTATTTTGCTCCAGGTGGCTGATTTTATTGTCAATATCATTTCTCAACTTGTTTATTTCTTTTCTTGTGTCATTTGTAATTTCGGTGCAGATAACGTCTTTTACTTTTATTTCCATTTTTTGAAGTTCTGAGTTTAGTCTCTTGTCAATAATTTCTGTAACTCTTTCTTCAATTTTTCTCTCTACATCATTTATTTGTTCAGTCACCTGTGTATGTGTCCTATTGATTTGCTCACTCAATCCACCTACCATTTGAATCAATAATTTTAATTGGTTATTGTCCGGATCACCACAAATTTCTGGCTTGACTTTTTTCATACTAATTTGATCGTTGTCATCATCGGGATCTTCACTATGTGTTCTTTTGGAACTGTTAAGTCGTGGTCTGCCATTGCCACTTGGGTTGGTTCTTCCTTGCGGGAACGATTCATCCATGACCACATTATTTGTGTTAGACATCATCACTTCTTTTACAAAATCTTCAGAAATTGATAAATCCATATTCCAAGTTAAAATACAATTAAAATACAGTTAAAGCACAGTTATAAAGTTGAGATTTGACCGTGAAATTCGCGAAATAAAACAATAAAAATCAGAGTCTATTTACGTCACGCTTGATTTGCGAAGCTCCAAAATAACACGTCTGACTCCTTCAACGACTTAATACAATTCCTTAATTCGCGCAAGCACAAAATTACATCATATGGGCAAGACATCTTTAAACATATAAAAAATATACTTAGGGTTTGATTTCGGCTTCGCCATTTTCTAAGTTGTGGTTTGAAGTGGCCAGGAACACGATGACAGGGTCAAAAACGCGCGAAATTCCCCCATTCGCCTAAAATGCTAAGGTGCCCAAAGATTAAGGCTAGACATATTCAACAAGTCATGTCAAACGGTGATGCCATATTTTTTGGGGGACAGCATGCGCAATAAACAAGGGCGGATCCAGGATATTCGGAAAGGGGGGACGTACGTTTAGGTCGAAACCCGAAATATGAGCACCCATCTTTTAAAGATAAGACCCCATGCGATTTCCAGGCATCCGATCTTCAAATATTCAACACAACTCCAACCTTGTTTTCAGTGTTTTTTTGTGTCTGCAAAATCATCAGGAACAGATCGGTAGCCTACTGCATGAACAATTTCTAAAAAAAAAAAGGCCAACTGAAGGAAAGGCACATGGTTTAAAGGGACAATAACACTCTTAGCCTTATTCTAACTACAAGATGTTTCAGTGTCCTACCTGTTGTGTAATTTATCCATTACAACCTATCTTACTTGTCCAGAGGGTTCGAAAATATGTTTAAATCCGAGTTGCATTTGAAAGTGCTTACGTAAGGCTTTCCAAACCATGTTACGGCATGCAGTTGAATTTTTCCAATTTTTAAAATTAGGTGTGTTAAGATGAAATTTGTATCATTTTTTAATTGAAATATTGTAAAATAGTACAAATTGTTGACCAGAATAAAGATTGGAACATATTATTCAGTTACAACAAGAGTGGTATTGGGGCTTTAAAGGAGGTAGTGATTTATGAAAGAAGGTTGAATATTATTTTCTAAGATGAGCGTGTTTTCTTTTTTAGAATATGGTCTTGCTGCATGATGCAGAAATCATGCTGTTCATAGAACTTTACCTGTCCCTTGGTAAGCGAGCCCTTAGATATATATTTTAAGGGCTTACTTACCAAGGGACAGGTAGATGACAGGTAAAGTTCTGTGAGGTAGGCCTATGTATATCCATGATCGGTCAAATTTGGTTAGGTACCATTTAGCCTACATAGGCTATTTAAGTAACTACTGAGGGTCTGAGGGTCCTCCCCCGAATTTTTTAAAAGATAAGACCCCATGCGATTTCCAGGCATCTGATCTTCAAATATTCGACACAACTCCAACCTTGTTTTCAGTGTTTTTTTGTGTCTGCAAAATCATCAGGAACAGATCGGTAGCCTACTGCATGAACAATTTCTAAAAAAAAAGGCCAACTGAAGGAAAGGCACATGGTTTAAAGGAGGTAGTGATTTATGAAAGAAGGTTGATTATTTTTGCAGAAATCATGCTGTTCACAGAACTTTACCTGTCCCTTGGTAAGCGAGCCCTTAGATATATATTTTAAGGGCTTACTTACCAAGGGACAGGTAGATGACAGGTAAAGTTATGTGAGGTATGTATATCCAAGATCGGTCAAATTTGGTTAGGTACCATTTAGCCTACGTCGGCTATTTAAGTAACTACTATTAAACACAACTCCCACCCTATTTTCAATGTTTTTTGTCTGCAAAATCACCAGGAACAGATCGGTAGTCTACTGCATGAAAAATTTTCTGAAAAAAGTCAGACTGAAGGAAAGGCACGTGATTTGAAGGAGGTAGAAGGTTTAAAATTATTTTTCAAAGATAAGCGTGGTTTTTTTTTTTTAGAATCTGGTTTTGCTGATGCAGAAATCATGCTGCTCACAGAACTTTACCTGTCCCTTGGTAAGTGAGCCCTTAGAATACATATATTATATTCTAAGGGCTCATTTACAAAGGGACAGCTAGATGACAGTTCTGTGAGGTAATGTATATCACCGAGCGGAAGCTCTCACCCGGATTCGAGATAAAGTTAGCAAACATATTCTCGCAGCCAGAACCTAGCACCCGGATTCGAGATCAAGTTAGCACACACATTCCTAGCGCCAAGAAGATTGTTAATTTTGTGTTTATTAGAAAATAAAACATAATAAAAGCAAAATATATATGTAATAGACCCCCACCTCACACCACAAACCCAAAATATAATTGTACCGTAAACATACTAAAATATCGCACACTAGGATTTCACGGCGTTTTGAGATATATTACCGTAAACATATGGGGGGAATCAGGTTAGGGTAAGCTCACTATGCACCCAATAACTTCTAAACTAGCTTCGCGGGCATCAATATCTTTATTTCGCCAACTGAACAGATGCATAAGGTATGCACATGCCAAATTTCATTAACTTTCAATGCTACCGTTTCGAGTTATACCACCGCAAAGTTCCCAGCACCGGGATTCGAGGCGGAGTATGTGGGTGAGTGGGTTCAATAAACAACGGGTACGCCTACGCTGCATCAAAAAAGACCAAAACCAGCTTTGGTGGGAAAATGTTTTTTATTTCAAGGGATCAAGAGATGAACAAACTACTAGAATACAAAATTTCAGAAGGCTCCGGTGTTGTCGTTTCGAGATATATTATCGTAAACATTCTAAACATATGGGGGGAATCGGGTTAGGGTAGGCTCACTATGAATCCAATGACTTCTAAACTAGCTTAGCGGGCATCAATATCTTTATTTCTCCAACTGAACAGATGCATAAGGTATGCACATGCCAAATTTCATTAAATTTCTATGTAACCGTTTCGAGTTATACCACCGCAAAGTTCCCAGCACCCGGATTCGGGGCGGAGTATGTGGGTTCAATAAACAACGGTTACGCCTACGCTGCATCAAAAAAAGACCCAAACCAGCTTTGGTGGGAAAATGTTTTTTATTTGAAGGGGTCATGAGATGAATAAACTACTAGAATACAAAATTTCAGAAGGCTCCTATGTTGGCGTTTCGAGATATATTACCGTAAACATACTAAACATGATATGGGGGGAATCGGGTTAGGGTAGGCTCACTATGCACCCAATAACTTCTAAACTAGCTTCGCGGGCATCAATATCTTTATTTCGCCAACTGAACAGATGCATAAGATATGCACATGCCAATTGTCTTTAACTTTCTATGCTACCGTTTCGAGTTATACCATCGCAAAGTTCCCAGCACCCGGATTCGAGGCGGAGTATGTGGGTTAAATAAACAACGGCTACGCCTACGCTGCATCAAAAAAAAGACCCAAACCAGCTTTGTTGGGAAAATGTTTTTTATTTCAAGGGATCAAGATATGAATAAACTACTAGAATACAAAATTTTAGAAGGCTCCCGTGTTTGCGTTTCGAGATATATTACCGTAAACATACTAAACATATGGGGGGAATCGGGTTAGGGTAGGCTCACTATGCACCCAATTACTTCTAAACTAGCTTCGCGGGCATTAATATCTTTATTTCGCCAACTGAACAGTTGCATAAGGTATGCACATGCCAAATTTCATTAAATTTCTATGCTACCGTTTCGAGTTATACCATCGCAAAGTTCCCAGCACCCGGATTCGAGGCGGAGTATGTTGGTTCAATAAACAACGGGTACGCCTACGCTGCATCAAAAAAAGACCCAAACCAGCTTTGGTGGGAAAATGTATTTTATTTGAAGGGATCAAGAGATGAATAAACTACTAGAATACAAAATTTCAGAAGGCTCCTATGTTGGCGTTTCAAGATATATTACCGTAAACATACTAAACACATGGGGGGAGGGGGGAGTCGCGTTAGGGTAGGCTCACTATGCACCCAAAAACTTCTCAACTAGCTTCGTGGGCATCAATATCTTTATTTCGCCAACTGAACAGATACATAAGGTATGCACATGACAATTGTCATTAACTTTCTATGCTACCGTTTCGAGTTGTAACACCGCAAAGTTCCCATCACTCGGATTCGAGGCGGAGTATATGGGTTCAATAAACAACGGGTACGCCTACGCTGCATCAAAAAAGACCCAAACCAGCTTTGGTGGGAAAATGTTTTTTATTTCAAGGGATCAAGAGATGAATAAACTACTAGAATACAAAATTTCAGAAGGCTCCTGTGTTGGCGTTTCGAGATATATTACCGTAAACATACTAAACATATGGGGGGAATCGGGTTAGGGTAGGCTCACTATGCACCCAATAACTTCTAAACTAGCTTCACGGGCATTAATATCTTTATTTCGCCAACTGAACAGTTGCACGCACATGCCAAATTTCATTAAATTTCTATGCTACCGTTTCGAGTTATACCACCGCAAAGTTCCCAGAATTGGGTTTGGGTAGGCTCACTATGCACCCAATAACTTCTAAACTAACTTCGCGGGCATCAATATCTTTATTTCGCCAACTGAACAGTTGCATAAGGTATGCACATGCCAATTGTCATTAACTTTCACAGAGCGGAAGCTCTCATCCGGATTCCAGCGCCCGCTTGGTATGTATATCCATGATCGGTAAAATTTCGTTAGGTGTCATTAATTTCAGCCTACGTATGTGGAGGGTCTGATAATTCTTTTTTAAGATAAGACTCCATATATGCGATTTCCTGGCATCTGATCTTCAAAATATTAAACACAACTCCCACCCTATTTTCAGTGGGGTTTTTTCCGTACAATTTTTTTACAGCTTGTCGGAATAAGGGGGGGGGGGGTGCGCCGGGTGCGCCCCCCCCCCCCTCTTGGATCCGCGCCTGAAAATACTATCGGTGTTGACTGGAATATCCAGACGCTAGAAACTGACTTTCGGTTGAGACTTCTGACGTATTTCGACGAACATAACTGATGACAATTCACAGTAAATCGGAAACGATCGAATGTAAAACAGTTTATATACATTCATATTAAATTATTATATGTGTTGCAACCAAGTTGTGCCAATTTCTAGGTCCAAAATATTAGCGATTTAGCTCCTTTAAATATTGGATAGGGATCCAATATTTTCACAGCAATATAACATCAATATTGTTTTAATGGTATTTATATTAGTATTCAATAGAATTGTGAACTTTATAAACATCAACATTGATTTATTGAAATTTACCAATATTGAATTCTAATTTATGTTTTTAATTTGGAATATTATGGAAAATACTGAGTTAGAGGTTTAGCTTCATTAAGGACTTCATTAAGCTAGGTGGACAAACTGATAATAGTTCTCACATAAGCTGGGTTGGTTCATAATGCAAAGCTGATTTTTGTCATAAAAGGATTTATCATAATGACACAGAATTCTAGTGGATTAATAATATATTAGCAAATATCCTACAATAGTCAATGACTCAACCTCCACAAGGCTTACATATCTGTGTTTGTCAGTAAACCAAGTGACATGGGAAAATGTAGGCCTCTAGATGTAACTTGACTCTCTATCAATATTTGTAATAATCATGTATGATTATGACCTAATATATATAATATTGCAAATTAATATTACAGGTATCATGGGTGTTTTGCTGTGTGTAATTATATAAACACACTTTTTATGGAATACGAATTACTATGGCTTGTAACAAGATTTCACAAGTCATTATAAAGAATATACACAAATACATTTACTTATTTGTATAATAAGGTTAACAGCCAAATCTCTATATTGATGTCGAATATATTCTTTTAATGACAGTAATTCATGGAATTAATTAAAATATCTGCATATCAATCTACTCTAAAATATTGGAATCCAGGTCTACCATTGAAATAATGCAAAAATAAAAGATTGTTTAAAAATAATGAAAATCAAAATATTAAAAAATCTTTTAAAAAATTATTTGTGTATTTACAGAACCATGATTCGTTTAAATCAATACACTTTATTTTAGCTGTTAATATTTAATATTGCAGTGGCCTGCAGTGGCGACAAAAAAATGGAACAAATTTCATTGGCTTCGATTTGTACTGAATGATGAATATCAGAAATTCAGTTACAATTTGAATACTTATAATAACCAATGAATAGTGGATTGTGTGAAATAACACATTTCATAATACATTTTAAATCATCCTACATCAGGTGACCAAAAGGGACTTTCACCACTTGTTACCAGATAAGATAACATAATCTAGATAAATTTATACTTGTATAGACATGAAGCCTTTCTAACTATGATACAACAAAATTTGTGATAACCTTTAACCCAATATCCACCTTAATATAGTACACTAAAACAAATTCACAACCTCCAAAAACAGGGTTAAAAAATCTGAAATAATAATAGGAAAGAAATTCTGCAAATTGGTTATTTTGCTACTGTATTTCAATAAACCCAAGATGTGTCTTTGTCCACGCCTCCATCTTTCTATGACTTTAAGATATCAATTTCCGTTGTTTTTACTAGGCTATATCAAGACTAACACATGGTAAAATTTTATTTCAATAGTTCACTTGAGAGTAGGGGTCTTTATCAGCGAGAGAACCTGGAGGAAACCCATGAGGTGTACCAGGTGACCTTACATGTGTGGGGTTTAAACCATGCCACTTGACTTAATGGTAAAAACGGTCTTGGTTATAATATGAAAATTAGGCAAGAAAATCAAGATCGTGATATCAATATAAGAATATCAATATGGATGTTTTTAATATTTCAAATAATTTTAATATATCACTGGTCCATTTAATTATATTTTATGGTATATTCAATTTTACTTGAAAAAAATTCAGTTGAACATGCTAATTACATAGCTCATATTTTAATTTGATTAATTATGCAAATCTTTGAATCATTTCAATCAAACTTGTTTCACATTTCAAAAACAAATACACTAAAAGCTGCTATCTTTTATACGCCCACATTTTCATGTGGATGTATATTGTCGTCGCCCTTGTCTGCCTGTCCACCTTCGTCTGTCCTTCCACAATTTGTTCGTGGACACTCTCTACGGGTCACAATTTTTATCCGATTTTGACGAAACTTGATATATGGGTTAATCTCCAAAAGACCTTGGTGGTTCCTTTCAATATTGGCAAGTATCGGAACGAAACATCTTGAATTATTGCCCCTGCTTGTACGAAAAATCATGTTTTTAGCTTGTGAACAAACAAGCAGGGCCGTATGTAGGATTTTAAAAGTGGGGGTGCAGCAGAGACGTGAAATGCATGTTTATAAGATTTTGATAAAACTTGAAATACATCTTTATATCTTTATAATCCAATCGTAACTTCCTGAATCATGGCCCTTGATTGTAGGACACATTGTGTAATTAGCTTCTGGTAAATTGATGGAGTTCGGTGATAAACATTGTTATTGTCTGCTTACAGTAAGCAGTTGTAAGCTATCTGATTGGTTGATGCTTTGGGACACGATGACGTTGGTTATAATAAAGTGAGAGTGATGAAACCCCTAGTATAGAATTTTCTGCTTAGGCTAATTGAGGTAAAATGTTTTAACTTGACGTCGATGTTCATTAGGTGAATGTCTTCACAGATCAATGATTAACATTTCAAGCTAAAGCTAAGCTGAACTTAGCAATTTCATTGGTCGATGCTTTAAGACAAGATAACTTTGATTCTATCTGAAAGAGAGTTATGAAACTTTGTGTATAGTTGATAATCAGTTTGATTGGTGGATACTTTAGAAAAAAAAGAGTAAATGTGCGATAAATTAATATGTGTCATCTATTTATTTTGGGATTTTGGAGGGGGGCATCAGCCTCACTGTTGGCTTGTTTTTTCTTTAGCTTTTTCTCTATCCATCTCTTGCGAAAATGGGCGTATCTTGTCTGGCAACCGCTGGTCCAATAAGCCTTGAATAAATGTGCCATTATTCTTTTTTATATCTTGAGTCATAGTAATAATATCTCAATTCTAGGTGTTATATATCTGCAGATATACAGCTCATAAGATAATGGACTATATAAGTTATAAAAGATAATAAATTTAGACCTATATTAAGATTAGAATAGGAGATACCGAAAGGAGATAAAGGTCAAATTACAATAGGTTAGGATAAGATAAGCACACAAAATTTACATATCTTTAAACCTCACTAAAATCTTCTAAAGGTAAAATAAATATTAACTCAAGGTTACTGGCTATCTAATATTTAATACCAATAAACTAAGTTACTCTTATAATAAACAGGAATAGAAAACTATGTATAGTTATGACAAAACTTTACTGATTTTTGTTTACCTTAAGGTATGACTGGTATAGACACCCCAACCAAACAGAGCGAGAGAGAAATGTAAAAGATCCCTTGGTAGTTGGAATTCGATATAAGAGTAGTCCATAGTGTCGCTGCCCAGGCAAAATTGCCCTCATCACACACTGTATTACATATGTCCGTCTACATTAATCTAATATATAGTAGCAGATCAGTAGACCTCAAACCTCCATGTGCTTCACATAGAATTGATATTGGTTATGACATACACATGTAGATATTTATTTCTTCCTAATAATGTCACATAAAACCCTGTTACCTTTTGAGAGAGAAATTATATCTTGTACATAGACAAAATTAACCCGTAGATATATCAAGACCTATTTTTGAGAAACAATAGGATCACGGGCAGATCCAGGTAATTACGAAAGGGGGGGGGGGTTGAGAATCATCAGGAACAGATCGATACAATTTATTTTACACCACAAATATTTTTTTTTTTACACCTTGCCGGGATTACTCCCCCCCCCCTTTGGATCAGCGCCTGAGGATATACATGCACATGTAGCTGAGAAACATTGTATCATAATATTCATATAGATCTAAAGGGTGTTCTATAATTTATAATAACTGCTGATTGACAATTAAGGACTACAGTAGTTTAAACAGGTTATCTGTATTCTGATAAAGTAACCCTGACCTTCACAGATACCACCATATTACTTGGTAACTATAGCAACATAAGTGATAAGAGACTGAACAAATAAAAATGTCTGATTCTATGAGAAAAGTAATCATCTGTTGATAGGCTAGCAATTTATTCAACCCATCAAATATATATTAATCCATATCATTTATAGATAATGTAATGTTGGGGATTGGGAAAGTGGGTTCTACAATCTACATGTATGTTTGGTAGTTTTGTTAAAAAGTCAAATAAAATTGAGATTAAATGTAACTTAATTTTACAGGTAGCCTACTGTATATCACCCAAAAGATCCTCAATGCCTTTTATTTCATTTCCCCAAGACACTGTAATTTTCATACCTCCCTTGAGAAGGTATTTTCACTTCAAAGTAATAATTTTGCTACAAAAACTTTGTGTACATTAAGTTCTCCTTACACTACCAATGAACTGAATGGAATGTCTTACTGGGATATGAAAACCTGTGGACGGACGTTATTAAAGGGACAATAACCTTCTTTCGGGCAACGATAAATTCGACGACCTTTTTTTCTATTAACGTTTAGAGATAAAGTACCACAAACTTATTTCTACGAGATCCACACTGCCCAAAAAGTATTTTCTCTTCTTTTTCTTGACCACTGCATGCCCGAAAATGTGCCTGAAGCTCTCTTATGATAGGTATGCCCGAAAATAGGTATATTGCCCGAAAAACGAGCTTGCGACCGTCAAATAATCCAAAATTTTCTTGGGGGGTCATTCACCTCTCAAAGAAAACCGGCGCTGCTGTCTATAAACCCGAAATTTTCCGGGCATTTCTAGTTTTGCGTCCCTAACTGTCAGCGAGCCCTAATAAAACACTAATTTTACTTTTCTTGTAATTGAATATCACGAATTTGTACTGAGTTGACTATGGATTAAAACATTTTGTCTGGAGCCACTCTACTTTGTGCGACATTTTACGGGCATCGATTATTATATGTGGATGCAGACGCAACAGTCTGATTTGATGGTTGGAATTCAGAGTGGAATTTCGGTTACAAAACCATTGGATACTTTTGGAGTTGCTTACACGAGCTAGAAAAGCAGAAACGCATTTGCGGTGATTAAATTTTCAAATTTTTCTCCATGAGGGTGAGGCCTCCATATACCGTGCGACGATTAATTGGTTGTTTGGAATTCGGGTCAGCCAGGAAGGCTTTAAAGGACCAAACTGAAGTTGCTGTATTCACAGACTGGAATAGCAGGAAACGTGTTTGCAGCAGTTACATTTTCAAAAATTTTCTCCATACGTTCTCTTCTTGGTGGACTGTAAACGACTGATTCGAATGCGGGTCAGCTACCTTAATAAGGCTATATTAAGAGTCATTCCACGAGAAAACCATGCAAAATCATGCAGAATCGAGAAGGTGGGGGGTCGGCAGATCGAGTTCATCTCAGGGGGGTTTTATGGACACCCCCAGACTACTTCATAGCCAGAAGGGCCGATCTCAAAATTAAACCGTTTTTGAGATACAGCATCCGGGTGATTTTTGGCCAATTTCGCCCATTTTCAGGTCATTTTTGGTCAATTTTTAGCCACCTATTGTGGCGAGTGTAGGGATTGGATGGAAATGGTGGTGATTGGGGATGTTAGTGGGGGTCTTCCTGTGCCCAAGGGTGAATACCATAAAGTCGCATCTATCTTCTGGCTGTAATGGTCAGCAAATTTGTAACATATAGCGAAAAAAACGGAAAATATGCACCTGCGTAGATTCGCTTTATTTTCTATGATGCGGGGGTAGGTCCAAATATCGAAATGGTTTTATGCACAGCTTGATACCCTCTATCGATATAAAAAATAAAATCTCTGTCACCTCTCTTCCATCAATACGAAATCGCAAGTCAAAGTCGGTGAATTTTCCCTATGGTAAATCTCAGATTCTCTACGAAATGGCTTACTACTTTCATTCAAGCTAAGCTAGCTTTACTCGTTTCTTCACCAAATCATTCATGTATATTGGATTAGCCCTTAGTAATAATCATTATTTGATTATTTACGTATATTCGAGATCTAGTGCCTCGTATACTACCTAACAATCCGTCATTATACATTGCAAATATAAATGTTATCGAAACAACAGTTACATGTATGGTTTCTTTTTTGCACACCTCATTGACCGTTTAACACCTCATAGTTCTTTAGATAAGTAATTAATTATGGCTTCAGTTCACTGTAACTACTTAGGACTTGTTATCATCGCTCCAGTAAAAAGACAAAACCTAGTAACTCACTTTTTTTTTTTTATCAAAATTGAGTTACGACCAAATTTGTAGTTACTAGGGTGTGTCCTTCCTGTTGTTGTACTAGATCTTCCAATCTTTGATTTTGTAAGCAGTTACACCCAAGCCACAACCGTGCAACTTCCTTCATTTTCCTAGTATGCCACATAGGTTTTTCTTTGTTTTCTCAAAATAAGAAAAAAGTGAGTTACTAGGTTTTGCCTTTTGACGGGAGATAACTTTGAGTTTATTAGTGCTTGTTATATATAATGTCCAAATTTATGGCATCTTTTTACTGTATATAAATACTTGATGGACACAGTTGGACTAAGTAGATTAGTGAAAAAAAAAGGGTCAAAGCTGGACAAATTCTCCATACAACGTAGGATGGTTGAGTAAAAACGTCCTCACGAAGGAAGCCCAACCATCCTACACATTTAATTTTATCTGTTTATTTTTTCTACTTATTTATATCTTAACTTATTTATTTATATGACGTAGGGTGGCTGAGTAAAAACGTCCTCTCGAAGGAAGCCCAACCAACCTACAACTGTATTTTAATCTATTCATTTTACTTCATCTTTACTTTACTTTTACTTTAATTTACTTTCTTTAAATTTATTACCTTTAATTTTTTTAACTAATAAATTTTTATTACAGCGTAGGATGGCTAAGCTAAAACGTCCTCATGAAGGAAGCCCAACCATTATACTCTCTTTATTTATTTAATTTTATATTAGTTTAATTTATTACTAACATCTACTAAACTGGCGGGATAGTGGAGTAAGAGGGAGTCATGATCAGACGGGCTCGGTATCTAAACACTATTCTGCCAAAAACAAATACCAGTGGGATAGTGGAGTAAGGGGAGGTCACGAGAAGACAGGCCTGGAACCGAAACACAAATCCCACAAAGATGACATCTACCAATCCAGAAGCAGAAGAGATCATCTACCAAACGATATGTTTTTATTAAATAAAGGGAAGAACTTCCCACTAAAACCTAATCCATGGCCTAAGGCCAAAATGGAAAGATTGCAAAATCATATTCTAAAAATCAGGAAGCAGCTTCGGCTCTGCTATGTCTTGTCTGTGATATCACTTAAGTGGAAGCAGACGTTAAACACCAAACGAACGAAGGGAGAAGCTATTGTTAACTGCAAAGAACATGCAAAGGGCTCTAGACAAATTCATAACATGGGCAAACGACTGGGGATCTAAAGTCCCAGAGAAGAAAACGGTCGGTATGCTTGTGAGCAGGGATAGTGGGAGAAGCAGAATGACTCTGTGTATGAACAGGAAAACCACCGAGTTTAAAGACAAAACCAAGTTCCATGGAGAAGAAGAGGAAGAAGTTCCATGGCGTTATCTTTGACCGAAGGCTGACCTAGGGACCGCACATCAACTTGACTGTAGATAGATGCTCCAAAATCCTAAACTTAATGAGAAAAATAACGAGTAGCATGTGGGGTGCCAATAGAGTAAAGTAAGATTGACACCATACAATAAAAAGATCTGTGTATTGCGACTAGCGTAGGGCTTGGGACTAGGAGATAGGCATTACTACAGGAAGCCGGGGAGGTGCCCCTATCCCTAAGAAGAAAAGAACTAGCACCAAGGTATTGGGCTAAGATCTCGCAACTGGGCGAAAGATCCCATACTTTTGTCAGTCTACAAAAAAACATGATATGTGAGAGATCCTAGAAAGAAAAGCTTCGGCCAAGGTATAAGGGAAATAATCAAGGAACGGCGACTAGGGGTGTGTGTGATAAATGCAATCCCTATACCGCCGGTCAATCTAGATCTACCACAGAAAACCGACAAGAAACACAACCCCACTGCTGCACATGCTTTCTCTCTAGAACACCTGGAAGACAACTGGCCGTCTTATTACTTGGACCATGTGTACAAGGATGCCTCACGCAACCATGAAAGCGGCACCAGCTCGTTTGGAATATAACTGCCAAACGGGGAACAGGGATATAAGCAGGAAACTGCCCAATAACTGCTCGGTGTACACCGCAGAGCTTGTGGCCATTCGTGACGCTATGTCATGAATCTCCCATCAAAAGACTAGTAAGTTCGTCATTCCAAGCGACTGTCTAAGCAGTCTTATTTCAATCCAAAATGAACACTCGGACTAAAGACAAGAAGTCATTTTGGAAATCGGGCAGCTGTACCAGAGAAGGGAAGCAAATTAGAGCTCGTGTGGATTCCATCACATGTCAACATTAGAGGAAACGAGGAGGCAGATCGACTCGCCAACGAAGGCCTCAAGGACACAGCACCACTCCGCACCATAGACTACAGCACCACGGAAATCTACAGTATGGTTAAAAAAACAGGTCAATTCATTCTGGGAATTGAAATTTGTTGAACTTGACAATACAGATTCCGGCTACACGAAAACGACGATCAATCACCCTAGAAGATACATATGCAGACTTGTATCGAAACTAAGGGTGAAAGAGCGACTGTGAGACAACAAACGCCAAGTCATCGTCTGTGAGTGCGGAGAAGAATGTACCACCAACCATGTCCTGGTAGACTGCGAGGATAACAATAAGGAGAGAAGGGAACTAGTGAGAATGATGGAGACTAACAACATACCATGCAACACCAAGACCTTACTCTTCTCGAAACCAGATCTGAAACTGCTAATCTTCGAACAAATCCACGCCCTTATGGACACAGTTGGACTAAGTAGAATAGTGAAGTAAGAGGGGGTCACAGTTAGACGGGCTCGGCATCTAAACACTAAACTACATAGGGGATTTATATTAAACTGGCAGGATAATTGAGTGAGTGAGAGTCACAATCAGACGGACTCGGCATCTAAACACTATTCCGCCATCAAATAGACATCAAACCTACAGAGTGGGATAGTGGAGTAAGGGGGGTCACGGTGAGACAGGCCTGGCTCCTAAACACAGCTCCCACAAAGATGACATCTACCACATTAGCAGGAGTGGAGTAATTGGGAGTTACGGTCAGACGGACTCAACACCTAAACACTACTCCACAAAAGAAACAGATACCAAACCCATAGAGTGGGATTGTGGAGTAAGGGGAGGTCACGATAAGACATCTACCAATCCAGAAGCAGAGGAAAACATCTACCAAACGATATGGTTTTTATTAAATAAAGGGAAGAACTACCTACAAAACCCAATCCATGGTCTAAGGCCGAAAATGGATAGATTTGCAAAATCATATTCTAAAAACAAGAAGCAGCTTCGACTCTCCTATTTCTTGATGACAAACCCTAAGTAGTTACAGTGAACTAAAGAACTATGAGGTGTTAAACGGTCAATGAGGTGTGCAATAAGAAACCATAACTGTTGTTTCGATAACATTTATATTTGCAATGTATAATGACGGATTGTTAGATAGTATACGAGGCACTAGATCTCGAATATACGTAAATAATCAATAATGATTAATACTAAGGACTAATCCAATATACATGAATGATTTGGTGAAGAAACGAGTAAAGCTAGCTTAGCTTGAATGAAAGTAGTAAGCCATTTCGTAGAGAATCAGAGATTTACAATAGGGAAAATTCACCAACTTTGACTTGCGATTTCGTATTGATGGAAGAGAGGTGACAGAGATTTTATTTTTTATATCGATAGAGGGGATCAAGTTGTGCATAAAACCATTTCGATATTTGGACCTACCCCCGCATCATAGAAAATAAAGCGAGTCTTCGCAGGTGCATATTTACCGTTTTTTTCGCTATATGTTACCATTTTGCTGAGCATTACACCCAGGAGATAGATGTGACTTTATGGTATTCACACTGGGGCACAGGAAGACCCCCACTAACATCCCCAATCACCACCATTTCCATCCAATCCCTACACTCGCCACAATAGGTGGCTAAAAATTGACCAAAAATGACCTAAAAATGGGCGAAATTGGCCAAAAATCGCCCGGATGCGGTATCTCAGTAACGGTGAATTTCTGAGATCAGCCCTTCTGGCTGTGAAGTAGTCTGGATGAGTCCACAAAATCCCCACAAGATGAACTCGATCTGTCGACCCCCACCTTCTCACCTTCTGCATGGTTTTCTCGTGGAATGACTCTTAAAACACTTTGAAGTTGCTTTGTTCACCGGCTGAAATAGCAGGAAAACGTGTTTGTGGCAGTTACATTTTCAAAATTTAAAGACCTGTCTTCGAGGACTGTAAAAGATTGATTGGAATCCAAGTCAGCCACCTTAATTAGGCTATATTAGACCACTTCTAAGTTGCTTTGTTCACTGGCCGAAACGCGTTTTGCAGCAGTTCAATTTTCTAATAACGGTCCCGTCTTGGAGGACTGTAAACGATTGGTTGGAATTTTCTTCGTTCACCGGCTGCAATAGCAGGAAAACATGTTTGCAGCCGTCAAATATTCCAAAATGTTATTGGGGGGGGGGGGATACAAGGTCGCTGCTGTCTGTAAACCCGAATTTTTTTCGGGCATTTGGGGTTCTGCCCCCCTAACTGTTATCGAGCTCCTACGCCTATGATGCATGAACCACAAGTAAAAATTGAGTACTGCTTTTATCGCCTTACTTAATTAACCTGGAGACACATCCAGTCAATAGGACTTGCAAATATATACAAAAGATGGCCACGAGCTTAAACTTATTTAGACAAGCCAACAGCAACGCTGATGTCCCCTGCCGAAATCCCCAAATAAATAGATGACACATATTAATTAATTGCACATTTTTTTTTCAAAAGTATCGAGCAATCAAATTAAACACTAAAAGTTCCATCGATCTCTATTAGACAGAATCAAGATTATCTTGTCACAAAGCAGCGACCAATAAAATCTCTTAGCTCTGCTAACTCTGTTTAGCTTTAGATCGAAATGTTAATTATTGAACTCAGTCAAGACATTCATCTAATGAACATCTACATCAAGTTTAAACATTATACCTCAATTAAAAGCAGAGTTGTTCTGTTCCAAAGACTTGACCAAACAAATTGATTTTCTCTCCTTAGCCTAAGCAGAAAATTTGCACCATCGAACTTAGTCAAAGTAATGATATAATGAATCTATATTCAGAGTGTTGTTGCTCCACTTCATTATAACCAAAGTTATTGTGCCCAAAAGCATCAACCAATCAAATTGCTTATCTATGTTCATCGTCGAACTCCATCAAGGCATTTACCTAATGAACAAATACACCAAGTTTGAACATTCTACCTCAATTAGGACAGTTATTGTGTTCCAAAGTCTCGACCAATCAAATTGCTTATCACTCTGCTTACCCTCGACAGAAAATGTTCATTATCTAACTTAGTCAAGGTATTGATGTAATAAAGCTATACACCAAGCGCCTCACTCTCACTTAACTAGAACTAAAGTTAGCATGTCCCAAAGTATTCACCAATCAAATTGCTTATCTCTGCTTACCCTTTGCAAAAAATGCTCATCTTCGAACTCCATCAACTTTAGAAAACACCTACTACACCAAGGTTGAACTTTCTCACTCAATTAGAAGGATAGTTATTGTGTTCCAAAGCCTCGGCCATTCAAATTGCGTATCGCTATGCTTACCCTGAGCTGAAAATGTTTATAATGACATTATACATCAAGTTTCATCACTCTCACTTAATTAGAACTAAAATTATCGTGTCCCATAGTGTCGTGGTATGACTAAAACAATGGCGGCCATGTAACTAACTTTTTATTACTAAATCAAGCATGCGCATTAACAACGCGGCAAATATGAATACATATATTATTATAACGATTGATATTATTACACATCGTAACATCTCCCTCTTTTTAAATAAAAGTAAGTCACTGCATACTGTCATAGTATGTTTCTTAATAAAATGAAAATACAGCTCAATACTTTTAAGCATAATTTAACTGTTTTAATAAGTGTACAGTTTATCTGTATCTGAACGGTTTCTGTATAATACGACCATATCGAGTTCTAAGTGGTTGTAGTAGTTCAGGTATATGGTTGTTATCAGCTGGCAGATTTGGACGCATTATGTTCTCAACTGGCATATCCATATCTAGATAATCATCGTCGTCATCATCCATGGGTATATTAAAGTCAACATGATGATCTCCAATAAGACGAAGGTGACGCCTATTACGACGATAAATTCCACGCTTTGTTTTAACAATGTATGATCTGGGTTCTGTAGCTTTATCTACGATTATTCCTGGATTTAGCCATTTTTTATCATTGTCAAGTTTAATAAAGACTTTATCACCTGGTTTTAATTCTGACAACTCTTTAACTCCATGGGACCGATTAAAGGTAGATTCTGAATTGTTTTTATATAATTCATCTTTCCCTCTCACCCTTTCTAAATCAGGCCACTGAGGTTGTAAGTTTTTCGGTAACGTAGGTAACATTGTACGTAATTGACGTCCCATTAGTAGTTGAGCTGGACTGCATTTAGTAGCTTCTAGCGGGGTTGCTCGATAATTCAGGAGAGCGATGTGTGGATCGGGCTGGTTAAGAATGGTCTTAGCTGTTTGGACAGCTCTCTCGGCTTCCCCATTTGCCTGTGGATAGTGTGGACTGGTAGTAATATGTTCTATACCATAACGATTACAAAAGCTGTTGAACTCATGCGACACATATTGCGGACCATTGTCCGAAATTAACTGCTCTGGGATACCAAATCAAGCGATCACATCTTGAAACTTGGATATTAAGCAACGACTCGTAGTTGTCGGCATATAGATGATCTCAAGGTATCGCGAAAAATAATCAATTATTATTAAATATTGTTTATTCTTAAATGTACAAAGATCTGAAGCTATTCTTTGCCAAGGTCTATCAGGTAACGTGCTAGGAATCAAAGGTTCTTTGTTTTGTGTAGGTCGTTGTTTCAAACAATATAAACATGAAGACACTTTATTACTGATTTCTGTCGAAATCTTCGGCCACCACACGGATAAACGTGCGCGTTCTCTGCATTTTGTGACACCTAAATGTCCTTCATGGATGCGGTTTAAGATATCATCTCTTAGGTGTGACGGAATAACAATCCTATTACCATAAGTAAGTACACGATTAACACTGCTCAGACGTTCTCGAACAGCGAAATATGGTTTAACGTTTTCTGGAATGTCTCTACTGTATTCGGGCCATCCCTGTTGAACGTAATAAAGAACAGTTTTTAACGTAGGGTCATCTTCGGTAATTCTGCGAATATTAGTAAGGAATTTATCTGATGTCGGCAACGAAGAAGTTATCAAATCAACAAACATGTGAATTTTTTGTTCCGTACTGCTGCCTTCTGCATTATTTAAGGGACTACGACTTAAAGTATCCGCCACCAACAATGTTTTCCCTGGAGCGAATTCAGCTGTTGGATTAAAATGCATTAATCTCATCAATAAACGTTGACATCTAATAGGAACCTGATCAATGTCTTTACGGTTAATAAGGGGCACCAACGGCTTATGATCAGTTAATAATTTATACGAATCAAGTCCGCAAATATATCTAGAAAATTTCTCACTCGACCATACCGAAGCTAGGCACTCCTTCTCAATTTGGGCGTATCGTTTTTCGGCATCTGTTAAAGTACGAGAACAGTAGGCAACTGGCTTCCAATCAGAATTATGTTGTTGCATTAAGACACCTCCAATCCCATATTGACTAGCATCTGCACTAATCATTGTAGGTTTACTAACATCATATAATGACAATACAGGAGCGCTACTAATCAGTTCTTTCACTGTTTTAAAAGAGTTTTCTTGAGGTGAACCCCAAGTCCAAACAATATCTTTCTTTAAAAGTTTGTTAAGAGGTTGTAATACCGGAGACAAGTTCGGCAAATATCGGCCTAAATAATTAACCATACCCAAGACACGTTTCAATTCTGTAACCGTTGTAGGTATCCGTAATTCCTGGATAGCTTGTACTTTATTTGGATGTGGGCTAATACCACCTGAGCTTACAACATGACCTAACAAATCAATTGAAGTTTGACGTAGGGTACATTTATTTTTGTTGAGTTTAAGTCCTGACTCTCTAATACGTTCTATGACTGCTGAAAGGTGACTATCATGTTCTTCAAGCGTTACTCCGAATATTAATACATCGTCCATGTACACGGCTACTCCCTCCAAGCCTGTTAGTAATTCAGACATTTTTCTCATAAATATTTCTGGTGCACTGGTAATTCCAAATGGTAACCGTTTATATCTGTATCGTCCATTAGGTGTAATAAATGTGGTTAATTTAGAGCTCTCTGTATCAAGAGGTATTTGATAAAATCCACTGGATGCATCTAGACGTGAAAAGTATTGACTTCCTGACATCTTATGTAAAATATCTTCTAATGCGGGTAAAACATATCTTTCTCGTTTTACACCTTTATTCAGTTGACGTAAATCGACACATAATCGAACACGACCATTTGGTTTTAATACCGGAACCACTGGGGCACACCAGTCGGAAGGCTCTGTGACCTTTTCGATGACCTCTTGATTAATCATTCTTTTTAATTCTAATTCAACTTTATGTAATAACGGAATTGATATTCGTCTAGCTGCATGGACAGAATATGGAATAACATCATCTTTTAGTAATATCTTTACTGGATCACCTTTTAAGAGACCTATATCTGCAAAAAGTTCACTATCAATTTCAACACTGTCAACACGACAGCTATCGTTTCTACTTATAAGTCCCATCCAAACTGCTGTTGTACGGCTAAGCAAATTATGAACAAAATTACCTCTAACAACGTAAATAATAATATTAACAGTTTTGTGGTTGTGAACAATGTTTGTTGCGAAATATCCTAGGCAATCTAATCTTCCGCCTGGACTTTCAAAATTAACATCAGACTTGTATAAAATAGGACGCGAACGCAACTTATTAAATGTTAATTCGGTTATTACAGTCGCATCAGCTCCAGAATCAATTTTAAACTGAAGTAAGGTATCTTCAACTCTCAATGAAATATTCCACGCAGGTTCTGTATCTTGTAAACAATCTGTGGATGTCAATGAACCAAGAAAAAAGTCGGTTTGATTTTCATCAGGAATCCCTAAAGGGGAACAACTGCGGGTTGCTTCATCGGGATGAGAATATTCAATATTACTGATTAAAGGGAGGGTACTACAGTTTTGTTCGTCTTTTACTGTCCGAGTTATCTCCCTTATAGATTTTGTCTTACAACACACTGCAAAATGTCCTACTTGGTGACATTTCCTGCACTTAAAATAACTAGCTGGGCAATGTTCATCAAGCCGGTGTTTACGGCTACAGCGTGTACAATTCTTCTGTTTTCACTGTATTCCCTAGTAAATCTTGGGTTATAATTATGATAATAGTATCTCTGTCTTGGATTCTGAAACTGCCTTGAATTAGTGTTACTTTGATAATTATGACCCCCTCTGAATCTTCCTCTACCTCTAAAATTGTCATTTGATCGTCGATGATATGCTCCCTGAGTCTCGAATCTTCGTGCTATTGCATCTATTTCTCGTTTCATGCTACCAAAGTTATTCATACCGCCACTACCGGTACTCTCTTCAATTTTAGAATTATTTTGGCTTTTAATTAGTTCACTGTGCCTCGCTAAACTAATAGCTGATTCTAACGTTAAATTGTGGGTCATTTGTAATTTTTGTGAAACAGTCTTATCTAATACGCCTATTACAATTCTGTCACGTATGCACTCGTCTTTTCCGGCACCAAAATCACAATGTTCAGCCAAATCATAAAGTTTACGAACAAACGCTTCAACCGATTCTTCCGAATTTTGAACACATTGGTGGAATCTTGACCTTTCAAAAATAATATTTCTTTTTGGAATAAAATGATCATTAAATTTCTGTAGAACAACGTCATAATCTTTCTTTTCATCGTCGTTTCTAAACGTAAAACTTTTTACCACGTGCTCCGCCTCGGGGCCCATAGCATAAATCATTGCGCTAACCTGCACATTTCCATCTTCGTCGTGAAGTTTCGTTGCAAGGCGATATCGAGAAAATCGCTCCCTCCACTCCAGCCATTCTGACGGGCGATCAAACCTGAATGCTTCTGGTGGATTAAATTTGGCCATATTATTTGTTCAGCAATCTAATGCTCTGACTATTCTGACTTTTCTTCTGACACCATGTCGTGGTATGACTAAAACAATGGCGGCCATGTAACTAACTTTTTATTACTAAATCAAGCATGCGCATTAACAACGCGGCAAATATGAATACATATATTATTATAACGATTGATATTATTACACATCGTAACACATAGCATCAACCAATCGAATTGCTTATCTCTGCTTACCCTTAGTAGAAAAGGCATTGATCTAATAATTACCTACACCAAGTTTGAACATACTAGCTCAATTAGAAAGGGAGTTATTGTGTCCCAAAAAGAAAAGTGTGATGGACGGACGGACAGACAGGCAGACACAGACAGATGGACGAACCCATTTAATAGTCCCCTGCTTTCAACTCAAGCAAAGAAAAAACTGGCCGAAACATCCTCCATGCCAATTTTATTTTTTTAATGTGATTTCAGTAATTTAAAGATTTGAAAATCTAGCCACAAAATTAGGAGACAAAACTAATAAACAAATCAATGAAATAATCATATCATAATTTCATTACACTTTAAATCATTTTCAAAATACACTGTTCTCACAACCCTAACCCATTTCAGATTGTATACTTTCTATATTATTATTATTATTATCAACATTTTTATAGTGTACAATTCACTAGGTGCTCAAATGTGCTTTACCAAACATTATGAATTATCACATACATGTATTATTAATTATCACAAAACAGTATCACAGATAATAAACAATATAATCATAAATTATTAAGTAAACAACACATTATGCAGATACTAGGAATAAAAGTAGAAAATAAGATAACAGAAGTCAATGAAATAAAAGATTACTAAGAGATTACCCAAAAATTTGAAATCGCTATAAGCTAAAGGCTTCTTTAAATAAAAAAGTTTTGACAGATTTCTTAAAAACAGATTGTGACACAGCGTTTCTGCAGTTGGCACCCGTACACTAATAGCTCTATCACCAACTGTTTTGAGTCTTGATTGATTGAAACATAAAATTAATGTATCAGAGGAGGATCAAAGCGTTCGAGAAGGTGTATATAATTCAAGTAAATCTCGCAAGTAAACAGGTGCAAGACCATTAAGACATTTTAAAACTAAAAGAAGGATTTTATATTGAATTCTAAAATAAATGGGTAGCCAGTGTAACTCAATAAAAATAGGGGTTATGTGCTCTCTTAAATTTGATCTGGTGATGAGCCTTGCTGCACTATTTTGTACCATTTGTAGTTTATTAATTAAAATATCTGGGATTCCTGCTAAAAGGGAGTTACAATTATCTAATCTTGATGTTACTAGGAAGTTTACAACAGTTTTAATGACATCAATAGTGAGAGTTGACCTTATTTTAGTAATGTATTTTAGATGGTAATAACAGAGTTTACAGATAATGTTTATTTAAGCATTCATAGATATATAATCTTCAAAAACTACACCAATATTTCAGGCGGATTCAACCGGACATATAGTAGAGGAACCGATTTGTATACTTGTATCACCCCCAGCTTCTGCTTTATTTAAAGAAAATTTTGTTCCTAATAGGAGCTACTCAGTTTTATCATTGTTGAGTTTCAAGAAATTAATAGGTATCCAACATTTAATTTCACTGATACATTGTTCAAGTTTTGCCTTCGAAGAATTAATATAACTTGGTTTAAATGCTATGTAGAGTTGCGTATCGTCAGCATATAGATGGAAATCAACAATTTTACCGAGCGGAGTTGTGTAAATGGTGAAGAGGCACACCATACTAAACATCTGTGGGGTCAGATAGTTTTCCATGGATTAACACTGACTGGCTCCTGTAAGGGGGAACAACTACATTTAATAGCATATCCCACTGTCTGTCAGTTACATAAAATGCCCAGTCCACAGTCAAAGCAGCGAAATGCCTATCACTGAAATGAAAGAAAGACCTTAAAAAAGACAAACTATCAAAACAATATGCTTATTGGATGTAGAAACCACCATGGCCCTGTATCAGTCTCCACTGTGAAAATTCTGAGAATACTAAAACAGCAAATCAGATACTTGCGACGCACTTTCTCAGGATAAATGATAAATTCAAATTTCTGAAAATAAAATTGTTCATGGCATAGAGAGTTTATTACTTATTAAAAGACGTAATGAGATTTATGTGAATATAATTATGTGATGATCTGCACCTTGTGGGTTATTGTTTAATTTATGTATAATCATTTGACTTTGCAGACTACATAAACTTATATGGCATTTGAGATCAGACATTATTATAGATAAAATATTCTTTTATCCTCTCATTCGTTAGATGTAGATTGTGTATGTTAGCACGAGTTATACAAACATGTCGTCTGGAAAGAGATTGTCTTGGGTTTTTCGGCTGATATATTGGATTTCCTCCGCCCATAATATTCAAAATTGATTTTTAAGCTCGTATTTTGATCTTAGCAACACTCAAAACCCTATAAACAACATATTATTAGTTAAATCCACCGGGATCCTGACTTGCCATGTTGACCAAATTGAAAATTTTGCCAGCCATCTTAGATTTTTGGCAGTCATATTGGAATTTCACCAGACTGGATATTCAAAAGTGATTTCAAGCACCCTCGAAAACCATACATATGACATATTATTAACCATATTTAGCATGATTATATCATGCAATAACGATAAATAGTTTATTTTTGTGATTCTTGAAAACGTGCCAGGCCCCAACCGAAAAATTCACTTTTGCCCCCAAATTTCCACAAATTTGTTTTCTCCAGTCGGTTAAGAAAAATTGATTCCAGTAAATCAATTCAGAATAAAATAGTTTTTGTGACATCCTTAACCAAAACTCCAGAAGTAATTAATTTGCCAGCCATCTTAGATTTTTGGCAGCCATATTTGAATTTCAACAGACTGGATATTCATAAGTGATTTCAAGCACGTATTTCTATTCAGCGGCCTCGAAAACCATACATATGACATATTATTAACCATATTTAGCATGATTATATCCTGCAATAACGATAAATAGTTTATTTTTGTGATTCTTGAAAACGTGCCAGGCCCCAACCGAAAAATTCACTTTTGCCCCCAAATTTCCACAAATTTGTTTTCTCCAGTCGGCTAAGAAAAATTGATTCCAGTAAATCAATTCAGAATAAAATAGTTTTTGTGACATCCTTAACCATAACTCCAGAAGGAATTAACGGAAATTGTTGAAACTAAATAGGGTTCTTTATCTCACTAATAATGTAAGCATAAAAAATGTACGATGTAAAGCGTTCACAAGAAATTGTGGGCAACTTACAGTTGGTAGAAGGCGACACAAAAATATGATCACATTTCCATGTCAGGGTATAAAGCTAGGCTGGCACTGCCAGGCAGGATACGCCCACATTTTCGAGAGATGGATAAAGAACAAGCAATATGGAAAGTGTTTTCCCGAAATTTGAACTCAACCTCCCTTAGGGTGTAACGGTGATATAATCAAACGATTTTTTAAATTTGATAATAATTGTGACCTCCATTTATTATTGGATTTAAAAAAACGTTTGACTCTATCACTGTTACACCCTTCAGAAAGTTGAGTTCGAATTTCAAGAAAATTGGACCATAATTGCAAGACAAAATGGCCGCCGTTTGTACGCGAATAGTGTCAAAATATGGTATATCAAAGTTGTGGACCCTGTAGACGTCACAATTTTAATTTGATTTTGATGAAACTTGAAATGCATGTTTATAACCTAAAGATCTTGATTCTTTTGGATATTTGTGCATATCAAATTGTAACTTAATGAATTATGGCCTTTGATTGTAGGAAAAATCACTTTCGGTATTGCTTGTTCTCTATCCATCTCTCGAAAATGTGGACGTATCCTGCCTGGCAGTGCCAGCTTACTATCTTTTTAAATCAGATAATAATTTTGACCTCCAGAGGGACCACAAGCTAAAATAGGCGATTTTCGGAAATCAGAGGCCATAATTCAGAGGTAGTTACGTTACGATGGGCGCAAATATCAAAATGAACCATGTTCTTTGGGTTATAAACATGCATGTCAAGTTTCATCAAAATCGATTCAGAATTGTGAGCTCTATAGGGTCCACAAGCCAAAAACGTGATTTTTCGTACAATCAGGGGCCATAATCCTTAAAGTTTCAATCCGATACATGCCAATATCGTAAGCAGCCGAGAACTTTTGAGGGATAAGCCTATATTTCAAGTTTCGTCCAAATCAAATAAGAATTGTGACCTGTAGAGAGTCCACAAACAATTGTGAATGGACAGACAGGGGCGACGACAATATACGTCCACATGAAATGTGGGCGTATAAAAATGAAACCAGGATTCATAACAAATTCAAAAATTCATTTGCATATAATAATTTCATTACATTTTATATCCTATAATTATTTTCAAACATTACAGAATGGCAATGTTTGGTTCTTCAACACTTTCAATGTTCATATTTTTTTAAAAATAATAAATATAATACATAAAAATATCCCATTACAGAATGGCAATGTTTGGTTATTCAACACTTTCAATGTTCATATTTTTAAAAAAAAATGAATATAGTACATAAAAATATCCTATCACATTAATTCTCACTTCTCATCCTTCACTTGAGCTACTGTAGTATTTTTTCTTTAGATCTTTTTTGTGTGATTTCTTCTTTTTCTGGAAAAAGTTAACTTGGATATAACTAAAGAATAAAGAGGCTTATTTTAATACTAATACATTTCTACTTCTAAAAATATTTCACTGACGAAGTGATGAAAGAGAATTTGAAGATAATCCGCAAATGTATGTTTGTTATTTTCAGCTCTCTTATTATGAAGTATACTTCAATTTAACGTAGACAAATGTCAATGTCTACGTTGTAAAACTTCAGCTTTAATTCACTTTCAAGACCTCTTGGTTATTAAAATTTAATATATTAAATATAAGTGAATACTAACATGTCTGCTATTGTGATCTGAATCACTATCTGGATTAGAAACTTTTTTCTTCTTTTTCTCTTTTTTATGTTTTTTTTCCTGTAAACAATCAAAAATCATACCAAAATTACATCAAGATTAGCAGCTTAAAGAATATTTGATGATAAAAAAATTGAGGATTGAACTCACTTTTTTCTTCTTTTTTTTCGCGTCTGATATTTGGGGTGATTGAGAAGTTGGAAGTGTGTCAGACTCATTTATTTCTGGAACTAGATCATAACTTTTATTGCCTTTAATAACATAACAATCTTGAGCAAAATGCCCTGAAATAATTATAATAAAGCAACTTTTAATAAGCACTTAAAAATTTCAGCTACAAGGTAAATTCAATTAGAATATAATTTTTGTGGCTTTAGAAAATCTGAAAATTAAGTTTTGACTTTTCTGCACATGCAGTCCGGTAAAATATTAAATACAGAATATCAAAGAAACAAAATAAAAAAGTTAATCAAATAATATCCATTATAAATGAGATTAAAAAATTGTAATGAATCGACATGAACGACCATTATAAAAAATCTTCAATAGTTCTATCTTCTTAAATTATCTACCTCTGAGACAGTTTAGATAATAATTTTTTTTTACAATATTTCATTTAAAAAAATGATACAAATTTCATCTTAACACACCTAATTTTAAAAATTGGAAAAATTCAACTACATGCCGTAACATGGTTTGAAAAGCCTTACGTAAGCACTTTCAAATGCAACTTGGATTTAAACATATTTTCGAACCCTCTGGACAAGTAAGATAGGTTGTAATGGATAATTTACGCAACAGGTAGGACACTTAAACATCTTGTAGTTAGAATAAGGCTAATTTTTTTTTCTGGACCTGTCAAGCCAGCAAGAGTGTTATTGTCCCTTTAAACTAAGTCAAGAAACATCTACATCGAGTTTAATCATTCTACCTCAATTAAAATAAAGCAGAGTTGTTACGTTCCTAAGACTTAACCAATCAAATTGCTTATCGCTCCTTCGCCTAAGCAGAAAATTCGCACCATCAAACTTAGTCAAAGTACCGGCAATGATATAATGAATCACCGTAAGCAGACAATGTTCATCATCGAACTCCATCACCTAATGAACACCTACACAACGTTTGAACATTCTACCTCAATTAGAAGGACAGTTATTGTGTTCTACTAAAGTCTAGACCAATCAAATTGTTTATCACTCTGCTTACCCTTAGCAGCACATGCTCATTATTGAACTTAGTCAAGGTATTGATGTAATAAAACTATACAATAAGTTAAATCACTCTCACTTAATTAGAACTAAAGTTATCGTGTTCCAAAGCATCAACCAATCAAATTGCTTATCTCTGCTTACCCTAAGCAGAAAATGTTCGTCTTCGAACTCCATCAAAGCATTCACCTAATAAACAATGACACCAAGATTGAACATTCTACCTTTCCTCAATTAGAAGGAGGGTAATGTGTTCCTAGTCTCAACCAATGAATTGCTTATCGCTCTGCTTACCCTGAGCAGAAAATGTTCATTATCGAACTTAGACGAAATGAAATTGACACTAAGATTAACGATTCAGTTGCTGATACCGTGGCGGTACCCGAAATCAGCAATAGGCCTTTTGTACACACGAAACGAAAATCGAAAGGAAACTGGAAAGTTGGCAATCCTTGGCTAAGACTTGACTTATACATGCAGACAATGTTTTCGTTAAATATGTGAAAATTCGGAAGTCCGCAATAGTTTTACATCTATCAAATTTGATGTCCATCTAATTAAAAGCAAATTAGGATTTTGTAAAATGTAAATATATTGTTGTTTAAGAATGTACAAGAAATAAAATTGTTTTATATTATTACAATATGTGTTGTTTTTATCATATATTTTTGGCGGATAAAATATTCAAGTTGGCGGGAAAAAAAAAATCATCATTGTTTTACATAAAAATTAGAATCCATTTTGGCGGAAAAAAATTGAAAGCCAGTGTGAGCCCTGTAATCGAGGCATTGTTGTAATGACACTATACACAAAGTTTCATCACTCTCATTTAATAAGAACAAAAGTTATCATGTCCCATAGCATCAAGCAAATCAAATTGCTTATCATCTCTGCTTACCCTCAGCAGAAAATACTCATCTTCGAACTCCATCAAGGCATTGACCTAATAAACACCTACAGACGGACAGACAGACAAACCCATTTTAATAGTCCTCTGCTTTCTTCGGTTAAGATTTATCCCAAATGGAAGCAACAGAAATGACAAGGCCTGGTTATTGTAATTTAAACTAAGCAGAAATAACCAGACAATAACTAGGTCAGATTTAATGCATTAATTTCTTGCTTGTACTTTCCTGATTTACAATTTTAAAAACAAATTATCATTACCATGTCCACCACATCTACGACAAGTTGTATTTAATACAACACCAAGTTCTATTTTTTCTCTTTCTTTCTTAAAAAACTGTCTTCTCTTTTTTTCGTCTAAACTGAAATAAAACAGGGAGGCATTCCAAAAAAAAAAAACTTTTTAAATAAACTGTTTTTTTATCCTAGGAGAGTGTGTAAAATAACTGAACTGACTCCATAACACCTTAAGTCTTCTGGTATGCCAAAACCCTGTTAAAACATGTACATGTCATTTCTGTCAAACTGAGAGTCTGGATTGTGTAACCTGGATTGAAAAATGTAGTGATTCTACTTTAGTTAGTTAGTACTTTTTTGTTGTAATACATGATGAAGTTAGTAGAGCATCCTATACACAACCCATTGTATGTTCTGTAAATGTCTCACAGACATTTTCAATTGAGAAGTCAGACACCAAGACCTTTTAATTTAAAGCTATTAATAATAAATGCTGTGTATAAATAGACAACTGATTATAATGATAAATACCTGAGTTCTACATTATTTGGATCTAAATCTACACCATTTGTTTGACTCACCATCTTCATAGATAAAGCAACTTTATCATTCTGAAAATGTTTAACATAATACCAATATTGTAGAATGAAATTCCTTAAATAAGTTTCATAACCATGTTAAGCATAGCTAACAATAATTATCGAAAAGCTTTGTATTATGATTAAAAAATTTCCGACAAACTAAGTTAGGCTATATTTTGACATTTTGGCATTTGATATAATAATAACCCACTTTTATTTACAGTGTCATGTGACATCTGGGACTTGCCCTTTAAAGTCTGACCATGATATTGTTACACCATAATATACTACCTTTATTATAAAGTATCAGACTGGTAATAATGATTTAATTTAAATTCAGTTTCATCAACAGACACTTACCTCTATTGATATTATTTTACAGTAAACCATTTCTCCTACAGACAACATCTCCGATGGATCTTCAATTTTACTTCTTGACATTTGAGACTTATGAACCAAACCTAAATTAGAAAACTTCATTAATTGCTATCTGGGGGGACATCTATGTGACAAATAACTAACGAACAATAAATACAGTATCAATAAACAGTGCCGGATTAACCTTGTGGGGGCCCAGAACATAACGACTGTGCGTGGGCCCCATTTTCGTTTGTTCAAATTTTTTGTACTGACCGCGGATAGTACTAGTATGTACTCTGGTCCCTTGAGTGCCTGGGGTGTTTTTTTAAAATAAGGATTAATTTCAGTGCATCTGAGACAATTTAGGCAGCGATTTCAATGATGTTTAGCATTCGTTGACACTTTGACTATTTTAAACAGACTCTTTCTCTTATTATGTTTTTTTTTTACTTTATTTTAGTGAAATCCGGGATAAAATATAAGTATGACCAGTTTGTGGGGGGGCCCGGACATTTGTCCCACTTTGCCCCCCCCCCCCTAGATCCGGTACTGTCAATAAAGCTAACGAACATACAGTGTCAATAAGGCAATTTTGATATAAAACACTGACTCATACATCAGACCACCATATTGATAGGTCTATACCAGGGCTTAGGATATCATGAACTCACATTCCTATACCACTTTGTCAGCATGGTATACACAAAAAATTATATATAATTAATGACAGACTAACATCACAGCTAGCGAAAATAGCGGCCCCTAGAATATTGTCATTCATAACAAGAGTAAACATATGCACTACATTTTTGTGACACATGAATTATCAATATTGCTACGTGAATTATCACCATTACTATAATATAGCACTGGATTATGTAATGTGTAATTAAACTTTCATTTCGTAACTGTTGTTTTAACATAAACTGTACAAAGTCAAAGAGAGAGAGAGAGAGAGAGAAATGGGGTTTAACGTCCACTCAACACAACTATGTCATTTCGGGACTAACATATGATTTAATTTTATTTCAACAATTCGCTTGCGCGTAGGGGTCCTTAGCAGTTGGAAGAAACCGGATTGCCATGGAAACCCACGAGGTTGAGAAGGCGCCCCTATCTCCATGCCACATACGCTCACACCAGGGCTCGAAACCATAGCTGCAAGCCAGAGGTGGCCAGCCAGCTAGAGGTCAAAGCGCGGCACTCTAGACCACTAGGCCATCCCAACCCCTAAAAAAGTCAAAGATATTAAATATAATTTTCTTCTGCTGTATTAGATCCTGTGATTGAGAATGGTACTATATTTATGGAGTTATAGGTCAGTTAATAATATGCAGTCGTCTCACCCTGTTTTCTACTTCCTGGTATCTTAACAAATACTCCATAATTCTGTACACTGGCTACCTGAAAATATTTATTTATAAATAAATTTCTGTCTTGATGATAGCATATCTGGCTCCTCTGTTTCAATATTTATAAAAGCTAAAATAATCTTACCTTTTTTGAGGATGTACACATAGATCGTTTTCATTTCTAGCCCCAAACCTGTGGAATGATTTAAAACCATCTGGTTCTGATACTGATATTCGTTCCAGCCCTTCAGTACAATCTTTTAAATGTGCTCTTAAAACTTACTTATTTAAAAAGGCTTTTAATTAGATATATATTATTTTATTATATGTGACCCGGCATAGCAAAATGAGTCACAGTGACCAATAGTTAAAAAATGAGGTTTTAGCATAACCAAATAGAGACTGGTCTCAGCTTTCTAATGATATATTAACCATTGCTTTACGACGTTTAATCTCTGAGGAATTGGGATTTGAAGTTGGGTGTTCTGGACATCCCTGGTTTCCTAAATTAGGAGAAAATGGCCTCGAAAAATGACACTTAGATTTTTCCAGCATTCCTTCATAATCACAAGGTATGGGACAATAAACATTTATTTTGAAACTGAATAAAATATCAGATGCTTTTCCAATGTTAAATGGGCTGCAAAAAAACAATATAGAAGAATTTTGGAAAAAATAATTATTTTTATGGTGGTGCCGTGCCATTTTTCAAAATGGCGGCAAAAAATGAATGAAAACATAAAAATTTCAATAAATCATGTCCGAATCATTATATACAAATCTTTCATAGTGTCTAACATGGAACGTTGAGAGTCGCCAAAATTAAATATGGACGCTGAATTTGTTTTCGAAATTCCAAGATGGCGGAAATCCAAGATGGCGGAAATCCAAGATGGCGACCAAAATTGATGCAAAAATTAAAATTCCCGTCTATCATATCTGCATTGCGGGATACATAGCTTTCATAGTGTGTAACTTTGGCTTTTTGGAGACGCTGAATTCAATTATAGACACAAAATATAATATCAAAAAATCAAGATGGCTGAAATCCAAGATGGCGACCCAAATTGAAGGGAAAAAAAGGAGATAATTACTCTGTACTACATGTTTGTCTGGATCGCGGTATACATAGATTTCATAGTAAGTTACATGGGATTTTTGGAGTCGCCAGAATCATATATTGGCACTAAAATAAACTAAACAAATCCAAGATGGCGGAAATCCAAGATGGCGACCAAAATTGGCAAATAAAGAATGTAAAATTCCTCTTTATTATGTTTGCAACTCTGCATCGCGGTATACATAGCTTTCATGTTTTGTAACATGGGAATTCCAATATGGACACAAAATATAATATCCAAAAATCAAATGGAAGAAATCCAAGATGGCGACCAAAATTGACAGTCGAAAAAGAGAATTCCTCTGTACTTTGTCTGGATTGCAGTGTACATAGCTTTTATAGTGAGTTACATGGGATTTTTGGAGTCGCCCAAATTAAATGTGGGCACTGAAATGAACTAAACAAATCCAATGTGGCGGAAATCCAAGATGGCGGAAATCCAAGAAGGCGGAAATCCAAGATGGCGACCAAAATTGCCGAATAAAAAATGTAAAATTCCCCTATATATAGTCTGGATTGCGGTTTACATGGCGTTCATGGTGTGTAACACAGAATTCATATATGGGTACAAAATACAATATTAAAAATCCAATATGGAGGAAATTCAAGATGGCGGACAAAATGTAATGATTTTCTTTTTTTCGGGGAAAGCATTGATATGATATGGTCTGTGCTGTGCCAAAAATGGGGTTCTTCGGATATCTGAAATTAAATTGGACTGGACGGCAAGTAAATTACTGATAATTTTGCATTATTTCGAGATAATTAATAACTTCTTTACAGATCGCCTTTTACAAAATGATATTTTTGAACACTAAAGATGTTATTTTTATGAAAATTAGACTTTTAATTGACGAAAGAGGTACTTGTGTGGCTTTTAATGAGGAAATGTGAATTTTGAAAATTTTGACCTATTGAACCATTATTGCACTCTTTCGCAGAATCTAGATTTGCGACAAGCGACTCAATTAGCTATGCCAAGTCACATATTGTATCTTTTTGTAGTCTTTTAGTTGTTTTATATATTTTCTGTTTTACTGGTATATGATTGTAAAGCGCTTCTGAACAGCGTTGGTGGAATTAGCGCTATATAAATGTTTTAATAATAATAAACACAGGCATCTCGTTTCCAGAAACAGTTGTTCAATATATTGCTAATGAATGATGACCATTATAGGCAATTAAACTGACTACCCAAAGCAGTTGTTGAACTCGAAGCACGTTGCCCAGGATTATGCCTGACCATTGTACACCCTAGAAATAAGTATGCCTGCCAGTAAGATAACATTATTTTAGCTTAGGCAGTGGCTATTGTTACTTAGTCGTAACAATAGTTCCCAGAGTATTGTTACGATAATGTTTTTAAAGCCCTCCATAGGATAAATTAAAAACTGAAAAGTCGTAAAAATAGTCCTAACCCTAACCCTTTCCATCTGTTAACTGCTGCCTTCAGTTCTAAAAACGTAGAAAATACAGCTTCTTTCTTCAAGCTGGTTTTGGGGAGATTGGCAGCCATTTTGGAATTCGTTCTAAACTTTGCTCAATCTCGTCTACCATAAGATAAGTATGCCTACCAGTAAGATAACATTATTTTGGCTTAGACAGTGGCTATTGTTACTTAGTCGTAACAATAGTCCCCAGAGTATTGTTACGATAATGTTTTTAAAGCCCTCCATAGGATAAATTAAAAACTGAAAAGTCGTAAAAATAGTCCTAACCCTAACCCTTTCCATCTGTTAACTGCTGCCTTCAGTTCTAAAAACGTTGAAAATACAGCTTCTTTCTTCAAGCTGGTTTTGGGGAGATTGGCAGCGATTTTGGAATTCGTTCTAAACTTTGCTCAATCTCGTCGTAACAATAGCCACTCTGTTAATCTTATTAGGAATCAAAATATATAAATAACTAATGTACAATATTATATGTCAATATTGTTAATTGTGTCATACTAGCATTGTGGACGACATAGAAATGAATTTTCAAATCTAACAATAAGATTACCCAATAAAATTGACTTGGAAGCATTACTGTTTCCACTAGATTTCAATAGGACGGTTCCTGAACGTACAGGGCAAGTGCAATGAGGCCTACGTTCAGGGTTGAAACTACCCCCCATCCTAGTTCCTTTAGGAACTGTCTCTGATCTAGCCATGTCCGCTGACAGTTTCTATCGCTTGCTATATTGCTGCAATATGAGAAAACACAGTAAAATACTGCTCTTTCCCCCCTCTGTTCTCAGGCTATTTTGGAACTCTTACTTTCTATTTTTTACTGTGAATGTTTATTTTCCGCAAAAGGAATAATTTCTGTCATATCGAACACAAATTTACAATAATTCAACACTATGTTCAAGAAGAATTTAGAGATTAAATTACAATGCAGTCTGCGCTTGTCAGAGTCTCGTAATGTCTGATCAGTTCAAATGTATTTTGTGTATGTTTTTTAACGCAAAATTCTGTTTGAAAATAGTGTTGAATTATTATAAACGTGTCAGATGTGGCAAGAAATGATTCCTTTGGCAAGCAAAGAAGAAGCAGAGTAAAAAATAGTCGGTAAAGATTCAAAACTAGCCTTAGACCAGAGGTTGGGATGAGCTATATTTTCATATTGCCAAGCCTGGACACAACTCAAAAATTTGTGCCTGACAAAATGTCAGGCACACATCACTTGGTGCCTGACATGACACAGGTTGTGACTGACAAACATATCGCTGACCGCTGTTGTGTTTCAAAGAAATGAAATAAAACTGTAGGCCTACTGAATTGATGAATCCCCTCTGTTTTAGTGTTAAATTATGAAAAAAAAAACCAAACTCAGTGCTTGCCACGAAGAAATCACTGCGTGAGTACTCTATTACTCACGCAAAAATGACTCTGCGTGAGTTTGGCGAGTAACTGACTTACTCACGCAAAATTTTCCTAGGGGAGTAAAATTACAATAGAGACTAAGAGCTCTGACAAATGGAAGCTAGGCCTAGAGTCCATTGATTAACTTCCATTCCAAAGATCTAAGACTTTATTTTTTTCTAATGTTCTTAACTAGAAGTGAGCCTTCTTGTCATTTGTAATATTAATATTAATTCAATACTTGAACTTTTATTCATTCTAATACCAAAAAGAAAACCTGTTTATGCGAGTGCCTAGATTAATTTAGTAAAGAATAATAAAAGAATATTTTTGTCCAATTTATTTTGGCTGAATGTAAAAAATAATAGAAGTTTACTTTTTTAAAAATTATGAAAGGCTCTGTTGACAGAACAAAGAGAACCGGTGAACTTATTAATAATAAAGTAAATGGTAGTCGTGTGTAAATTCTAATGTATCGTTTTGGGTCATATTTATCTTTATAACAAAAGTTTTCCGTTATCCTGTTTAGCTCAAATAAGAAGGTTTTCAGAAATACGTCTCTACCCATTTGTAATATGCATTTGATGTTTGGAAGCCGTAGAATGTACAAGTACTGTCGCCCCACGATGTTGACAGTGGCATCGTCTGCTAAATATACTAATAATAATGTAATAATAATAGCACTCGTACGTACGGCAATCTCGACGCATTTTTTTCTGACTTAAGCTATTGTTATTCCAATCCAAATAGTTCTCGAAATTTCTATCTTGTTTAATATTTATTTTAAAATGAAACCAGTATTCAACATTTAGTCACGAAGACTAGAATATGGTATTATATTCGTTGCAGCATTCTACAAATGTTCATATCTCGTAAAATTTCTCGCGAGAATTCTACTTTAAGTTTCAGTTAATTAACCAATCATAAAAATTCTACGTTACAAGCCCGAAATAATTTCTTTATTGTCCAATCAATAGACGCCTTCTATTTTTACTTTATTCTATTCTTAGTAACATCGCGTACAACCGGAAACGGAGTTGGCTTATTGCCTTGTATTCTATCGTAGAACTGAATTGAAAATTGTACATTTTTTGATGAAAAGTTTCTAGAAATGTTTGCGCGAGTAATGCCTTACTCTCGCGAATTACATTTCAGGCGAATATAGCGCGTGTGTGAGTCATGACTCTCTTCTCCTGACGAGGTCTGAAACTCATTGCTTAGTTCTGAATGGAGTTGCAAAAAAGAAGTGTTTGTATCTTTAGAATAAAGTCAATCGCCTTAAATGGCATTTAGTTTCAGCATGGTCAAATGGATTTAACAATCGAAGGTTGCGTGAACCATTTACCCATGCCATGCATAGGCCATAGACAAGTCACGCATTGTTTTTATTCTACCGCAGTATTTCACACAAACTTCGCATTTTAACGAAGTTACAAGACCCCCGTATTTACGAAGAAAAAACATAAATCTGGATCATACTTTGCAAGATCTTCTCGCAGCCATTTGCGCACCGTAGCTGTTTTCAAGGTGTGACTTTTATTAGAATTATTAGGACAAGAAATGTCATTTTGCTTTGACGAGCCGAGACGACCTTCACCCTCGAGATATCTCGTGGACTCCTGCATCCGTTGACATGTCTATCAAGTTATAGGCCTACTGCGTGTATCATCCTCAAACTTTTTGAAGAAAGGTGTTTTTTTTGCATAGTGCTACTGCTAGCCTACTAATTTGGACCAAATTAAGTGTTTTTAGGTAAACATAGTAAATACGAAGGCCGGGTGACTTGCGCGGGATTTGTCGTCTGCTCGAAGCCGGGGACCTCGCTCTCGCGTGAAACTTTTAAGTCTCGAATAAGCTGACCTATTTTGTCGCACATATAGCAAAGAGTAAAAATAACAGAATAACTGTCTGGGTTGATCAAGACTCCGAATTTCCGGATGTTTACAATCTAGAACATCGTGGAAGTGGCTACTCAGTTTATACATCAGTTACGATTCTACATTTCTTTTAAAAATATTGGGACGGACAAATTGACAGGAACAATAAAATTTGTGCCTGACATGTCGTAAAATTGGGACGGACAACGTCCGTGTCCAGCCGCTTGTGTCCAGGCTTGCATATTGCAGCTATATAGCAAGCGGTAGTAACTCTCAGCGGATACATAGTCCGATCAGAGACAGTTCCTAAAGGAACTACCCCTACTCCACTAAATCCTATAAAGCATTCCCTTAATAAAACATGTACTCTATAGGATTTTTTGCTAAGGGAGGGGTAAACTAACAGCCAACTAGGCCTAACTCCCGTAGGCCTTAACTAAACCACAGGAATCTGACCCTCAATTCGTATATATGCATACACCATACCGAACTTGACAATATATAAGCCAACAGTGAGGCTGATGTCCCCCGCCGAAATCCCAAAATAATAAGATGACACATATTAATTAATCGAACATTGATTTTTTTCAAAATATTAGCTTTAGCGCAAAATGTTTATTATTGAACATAGTCAAGACAAATGATCCTCTACATTAAGTTCAAAATTCTACCCAAATTAAAGCAGAGTTATGTTCCAAAGTCTTGACCAATAAAATTGCTAATCGCTCCTTAAGCCTAATTAGAAAATTTGCCCCCTTTGAACTTAGTCAACAAGGTAATGATAAAATGAATCTATATTCATCACTTACATCACTTCATTACAACTAAAGTTATTTTGCCCCAAAGCATCAACAAATCAGATTGCTTATTGTTCTGCTTACTCTCAGCAGAAAATGTTACAATTGATAAAGGGTTGACAGCCCTCGCTATAATAGTTAAAGCGATTATTACATATTTTTAAGTTATATTTTTAAAATGTAATAAAATAAAGCCTTAAAATCGATGATATCTATAAACAGTCCTACCTTGTTAAAAATAAAATCCTATAAATAAGTTTTGAATTTCTTAAAAAATATGAAATTCTCACTTTAAAAAAAATTAGATAATACGAAATGGTACTACATATGTTTGATAATTTCAATCAAATTACTTTACTCTTGACCAACATATTGTAATTTATTAAGTCGAATTTTTTTAATTAAGTCGAAATTACTTCACTCGTTGGCCGAGATATTGTCTATGCAATAAACAAAGTCCTGATTATCGATTTTATGGATTCAAATCTACTAGGCCTAAATATTGGAATTGTTAGCTTCGTATATTCACAGGAATCTGACTTTCTATTGCATCTACCATGTCATTTTTTTTATTATTTATGACATGATGTATGCATACGGATAGAAGGTTAGATTTCCTGTGGTATATTTGACCTTCTTTCCGTTATATCAATACACCATGTCATACCAGACGATATATAACATTCAAAAATTTTTAGTTGGTTTACTGTCCGAGCCATGGTAAATAAATAATAAACGGATTTCTTACTCCTGTTAAATAAAATCCATTGCACAACTCATCTAGAAGATGGTCTTACTCCGAGTAGTCTTTGGTCCCAGTGGTCTTGAGAGAGAGAGAGAGAGATGGGGTTTAACCTCCACCCGACACAAACTAGGTCATTTTGGGACTAACGTATGGTTTGTCATATTTTCAATAATTTGCTTGCCATAAGGGTCTTTAGCAGTGGGAGGAAACTGGAGTACCCGGAGGAAACCCACGAGGTCGAGAAGGCGTCCCTATCTCCATGTCACATACGCTCACACTATGGCTCGATACCACAGCCGCAAGCCAGAGGTGGCCGGCCAGCTAGAGGTCGAAGCGCGGCACTCTAGACCACTAGGCCATCTCCCCCCCAGTGATAATGTTACGCTTCTTACGGGGCCGTACGGGCTTATAAACCCACCAGGCACCAAATTGGCATGCTGAGGGCTTAGTGGCATTATAAGCCCACCTAGCACCAAATTGGCACCCTGAGGGCTTGCCGCAGAGAGAGAGAGAGAGAGAGGGTTGGACATGTTTTTTTTTTCATTTCAATAATTTGCTTGGCGTACGGGTCTTCAGTAGTGGGAGGCCCGTGAGAAAACCCATGAGGTTGTACAGCATATCCATGACAGGCTTTATGATACAGCGGGCGCAAGCTAATCATTCAGCTATCCAACCCCACAAACCCATATAGGATCAAAATGATGGCGCTGTTAAACTATCTTTCAATGTTAACCAACCTCCGCAACAGGTATATTAGATTCGTCCAATAAATACGAGGACATTGTTGACATCGACTGACGACCGAAATTACTAGTAAATTTTCAAATTTTTCAATAGAAGTTGTGTTCATAGTTGTGATAATTAGTTGTGCAATGGATTTTATTTAACCGGTGTTGATTTCAAATAACCATAGTTAACTAGTTTGTTCATAATCGAAGAAATCTGAGACACTGAGACAGTATAGGTGAGTAGCCTACTCACGAGTAGCCTACTGTAGATGGGACCGAGTAGTGTGCGACAGGGCAAAGTTAAACGTAGGTGGTTGAAGCCAAGATGATAGGCTTTAAAAAATGTTGTGGGGTCAAGGTCGTAAGTCAAGGTCAAATGTCCCAAAAATGACTTTGAAAAGTTTGAGTTTAGTTTTCTGTAAGATGACCTTGACCTACGACCTTTACCCAATTATCTTTTTTGAAGGACGTGGTCTCTGCTTTTTCCTCAAACCTTAACTTTGATAATACGGTAAAAAATAAGGCCACTGCAAGCATAAACGCAAAGGGCTCGAGATGGATGGGAAGTTTAGACTCAAGGTCAAAGTCAAGGTCACGGGTGGTTAAAGGTGACTAGTGGAGGTCACCACGACCTTTCACATGACCTTGACCTACGACTTTAACCCAATAATCTTTCTGAAGGACACCGTCTCTGCTTTCACGTCGAACCTTAACTTTGATAAAACGGCAAGAAATAAGGCCACGGAAAGCAAAAACGCAAATGACCCGAGATGGATATGAAGTTTGGACTCAAGGTCAAAGTCAAGGTCACGGTTGGTTACCCTTGACTAGTGAAGGTCATCACGACCTTTCACATTGGCCACGCCCATTGACTTCCCTTCGGACACGGGACCCTTGCGTTTTACCATTTTGTGACCGAGCAGTGTGCGACAGGGCAAAGTTAAACGTAGGTGGTTCAAGTCAAGATGATGGGCTTTAAAAAAGGTTGTGGGGTCAAGGTCGTAAGTCAAGGTCAAATGTCTCAAAAATGACTTTGAAAATTTTGAGTTTAGTTTTGTGTAAGATTACCTTGACCTACGACCTAGACCCAATTATCTTTTCTGAAGGACGTCGCCTATGCTTTCACCTCGAACCTTAACTTTGATAATACGGTAAGAAATAAGGCCACGGCAAGCATAAATGCAAAGGGCCCAAGATGGATGGGAGGTTTTGACTCAAGGTCAAAATCAAAGTCATGGTAATATTTACACCTAAAGGCCAATCCACTGATCAACACCAAAAATAGTATTTATAGAAAATGGTGGCTTAGTGCAAAAATTAAAGTATATGAAAATAATCTTTTTATGAACTGCAGTGTTAAGCAGCTAGTGCATCTAGTCAGGTTCCGTCGGAGTGTCTTGTTATTCGAGTCCAAAGTGTGTCGGTTTCGGTCAGAGTGTCTTGTTATGCGAGTCTAAAAAGTAAACAAAACAAATGGCGAAAGCGGATGAAGTTCTCTCTCGGCAGAAATTAAAAGGTCGGTAAAATAAAAAGTTATTGATCGATTCGGCTGACATTTGGTGTGTGATCATAGTTAGTCATCCTTAACATCCCCTGCAAATTTCAAGTTCCTACGACCACGGGAACTGGTAGAGGTACGAAAGTGCAGTAGCGCCCTGACGTTCTTCCTATTGTCTTCGCCATGATAACCAATAAACGGATTTCCTCGATTATAAACAAAATAGTTAACTTTGGTTATTATAATCTTACCTGTGTGTTTGTAATGAACTCCCGTTAAATAAAATCCATTGCACAACTAATTATCACAACCATGAAAACACGTACTCTCTTGAAAAATTGAAATATCACAAACTTCCCAGAGAAATTTTCCAATATGGCAGATGTTTACGTGGGAAATACCATTTGGGATGAGGGATGACAGGACCACTCGGACCAACACCAATCGGTTCAAGGCCAGTCAGACCAACTGATAGACCACTCGACCTAAACAAGAAGACTACCCGGACCCAACAGAAATACGACTCGGACCAATAATAAAGTGTTGTTTTAATAAATTTATGATTGCGTTTGTTTTAATATGATTACTCGAACAAATAATGAAGTGCCATTTTAATAAATTGATAATTGTGTTTGTTTTAATATGACTATAACTCGAACCAATAATGAAGTGGTTTTTTTTTTTGGGGGGGATACCGAGTACCACATAAGTCACGTTTAAAAAGGGGCATTTAAAAGGGGGTCTTCGTATTATTATGTGCCATTCTCCACGCAAGTCTCACTATCCAGCATAGTGTGGACTGCAAAGGAAGACAACTCTGTTTGGGAGATTGATTATGTGCTGTTAATATTAACGCATTAAGGACGGATAACTTGAAAACGTGCCCCCCACCCCCATATATTAACTCAGGGGTTAGTGGGGTAGAATGGAATGAAACCACTGGGGATACCGCGAATGTGGAAAAAGTAAAAATTAGGCTATCAGATAAGAACAGTATTATGTAGAAACTGTCAAAAGTCCGGACATACCGAGTCTCACTGCAAGAGTAAATAAGAAAAATTAGATTAAAATTGTTTTCGGCACCATTATCGTTGGTTTATTTTCCGTACACAAGATAATTGAACTAAACGACTCTAAATATAAGAATACCGTATAAGAATTATTTGCTTCTTTGAATTGTGATTTAATAATAAATAAATAGCATATCTTCTAGCCTAATAATATAATTTAATTGGTCCAACTGGTCTTTTTTTTGGTCCGCCTGGTCTTAGTCCGAGTTGTCTTTGGTCCGAGTGGTCTGGATACCTACGACCATTAGCATTGAGTTTGAGCGTTCGCACACATTACCGTCTTTTATATTCTAGTAAAATCTCTTCAAATTTTATAGCTTTACCTTTTGAAATATTTTATTTTAATTATTTGATTAGAGACTCGGGTGAGATAATTTTCTTTTGAACACGAATGCCGCACAAAAACAACTACATTCATTTTACGGGCCTTATTACATTTCTGTCAATTCGGGAATTAATGTTCCGTTTCTTACGGGCTTATTAGCATTTCAAACCCACCCAATAGGCACTTTGGGGGTTCCGCAACACGCTTAAAGATGTTACTGGAGTATTTCCGCTAAGAACTGTCTCTGAGTGGATGATGTTCACTGACATTTCCTGTCGTGCCATATACAGGCTGCAATATGAAAATACGGTAAAATACCGTTCTTACCCACCTCTCTTCTCAGGCTGTTTTAGAACACCAACCTTCTATTTTTTAACGTGATTCTTTATTTCCCACCAAAAGGAACCATTTATCAATATATTTGACACAATTTTTCAATTAATAACACAATTTTCAAGTAGAATTTAGCGATGAATAAAACATGCGGTTTGCGCATGTTCGGGTCTCGTAATGGCTTTTTTTTGTGTATGTTTTTAATCGCAGAATTCTACTTGAAAATAGTGTTAAATCATTAAAAATGTGCGTCGGCTGTGGCAAGAAATGATTTTTTAGGCGAATAAATTAGAATAAAGGTAAAATATAGTAGATAAGGATTCCAAAATAGCCTCAGAACAGAGGTCGGGAATAACGGTATTGCCTTCAATTGATATTTTCGTCGCCTAAACTCAAAAGCTCTAAATACTCGCGCTTTAATTGTTTTGATTACATCACGTGTTTGCCAAATTATCTATCAATATTTAGCTACCCCCGCAACAGGTATATTGGATTCGTCCAATAAACACGAGGATATTGTTGACATTCGACTCCGTCGAAATTACTAGTAAATTTTCAAATTTTTCAAGAGAGAACTTGTGTTCATAGTTGTGATAATTAGTTGTGCAATGGATTTTATTTAACGGGAGTTCATTACAAACACACAGGTAAGATTATAATAACCAAAGTTAACTATTTTGTTTATAATCGAGGAAATCCGTTTATTGGTTATCATGGCGAAGACAATAAGTTCCTACCTCTCCATTAAAAATTGTATGTAGATTTGGAATATCTTCTTGGTTATTGGTTCTATGTTTTTTTCTCTCATAATGTTGTTCTTCATCCCCTCTCTCATAGCCGCGTTTTGACATTAATTTAATAGATGAAAAACGTGGAAAATCTAGTAAAATATTAATATTGAATTTAGTTTACATTGTCATTACATCTAGCAAACTAAAAGTATCTTCACATTGAAGAGCGAGAAAATGGGCTCAGACTAGTAATTATTTGCCAATTGACGATTGACGTCAATGTTAAATGCCTGTAACATCACACACTGTAACTAGGTCATTTCGGGACTAACATGGTTTAATTTTATTTCAATAAGACTAATTCGCTTGTGCGTACGGGTCTTTAGCAGTGGGAGGAAACCGGAGGACCCGGAGAAAACCCACGAGATTGGACAGGAAACCCTAGTTCAGCTCTAAACGTCGGACTCGGATGCTCTAAAGTAAATGAGACCGACGTTCATATCAGAGCTGAACTAAGGCAACCCTTACTCCTTGTCATGGTCATGTACAATCGGGGATTCGAAACCACGCCAGCCGACTCAATATCAATGACAGGCTTTTTTGCCCGTTTTGGTGAATATTTATGATTTTGAGTCGGAAGGGTACACAGTAGCGGATTATCATTGAGGCTGATGAGGCTGCAGCCTCAGAGTCAGGCCCAAAGATTAAAAACGCATAGACAATGAATGTTAGGGGGTGGGGTTTAGGCCCAACGGGAATCAACATAGACCCTGACAATGGTGACAAGAAATTTATTAGGCCTACAACACTTTAAATAGGTCCTCCAGTAACTGCCGCCTCAGGCCTTGGTGGAGCTTAATCCGCCACTGGGGATACACACACGAGTTAAGAGGTTGGTTCAATCATCCACGTCATTGTGTTGGTTTAGATTTAGAGCCTCTGGGTTGGTTAGGTTGAAATGTAGGGCCGAAAATGGCATGTATATTTATCTCTAGCTTGTGTTTTAAAGTTTTTCAGGATGAACCTTATAGTTATACATGCTTTTGGGCAAGAGTTTGCCACATTGACATTTTGCTCCGTCCGTGGCAAAAAGCGTTCTACCCAACGAAAATTTGGGGAAAAGTTAGAGCCCATCTAAGAGACGAGAATTAAAATTACAGTCAATGGTGAAATCAGTAGTTAATCTCATTCGGCAAACCTCGACAGATTCCGGTACTCTCCGTAACCTTCATCTAGACTCGGGTGTATGATAGTCATTGATATGTACCTACGACCATACATTTGCGATGCGGCTTATCGACTACCGATTTACTCTAACAGGAAAACGTTTCGCTTTTACAAAAAAGTCCCAAAATCTGGTTAAGCTGCCCACACCCGTTGGTGGGGTCGTCCACACGACTTTGTATAATTTCTGGACACATAATGTATTTGTAAATAGTATAGTTTTTCTGCGTGGTCACCCTTTCTCTCGGTAAATAAACAACAAAGTAAAAAATTTCTGGATATTGTAATACGTTTTTTGGAGTCGTCCACACGATGTATTTTTAATTAGTATAGTTTTTTCTGCGTGGTCACCTTTTCTCCCGGCAAATAAACAACAAAGTAAAAATTTTCTGGATATTGTAATACGTTTTTTGGAGTCGTCCACACGATGTATTTTTAATTAGTATAGTTTTTTTCTGCGTGGTCACCCTTTCTCCCGGCAAATAAACAACAAAGTAAATCGTTTTATTCCATAAATAACAAATTCATTAACAAATTCATAAACAAATTTAGTTGTGGACGACATCACTAATAGTTGTTGACGACATCACCAATGCCTTGTGGACGACTCCACCAACGGTTGTGGACGATTTCGCTTCTGGACGACTTGACTGGCACCCATCTCCTGGGGGCAACCATGTTTATCCGGGTCCTTTAAAATAGTTCCAAAATGGCGGACTACATCATACAGCCGAGTCTAGATATAGGGCACCGGAATCTGTCGAGGTTTGCCGAATGTAGTTAATCTGTCACCATAAGCACCACCACCGAACACAAATTGGCGACCTATTCGGCTAGCGACCTATTACTATTAGAGACCGATACAGTTGGCAATGTGTTCGTTGGCAATCTATTCAGAATTATGACTAAAGTCAACCAATAAAATCCAACATTACATCTATCAAATGAAAGTAGAATATATTATTTTTTAACCATTGCTTTAGCTCAGAATAGAGGTGTAGTTTCGCAATATCTTACACAATTCTGGACATCCAACTAAATATATTCCGAAAGGTAATTAAATAAGCTTTCCAAATACTATTAGTAACAGTTGGCACAGTTATAATAAAGGGGTACACTCTCATCCTAAACATGGCCATTTTTTCTTTTTTAAATGCTAAAGGGAAAGACGGTTAATATCCCGTGTCAAAATTCGGACCATCGTACACAATTCTGATGATCCAACATAATATATTCTAAACGGTAATTGGATAAGCTTTTTAAATATTATTAGTAAAAGTTGTCACAATCATATTAAAGGGGCGCGCTCTCCTGAACATAGCCAATTTTTCAATATTATAAATGTAAAGATAGACCGATAGTCCAAATTCGGATCATTACACGAAAGTCTGAGCATCCAGCTGTATATATCATGAAAGACAATTGATGAAGCTTTCCAAATAGTATTAGTGAAAGTTGGCACAATTATATTAAAGGGGTGCGCTCTCATTCTGAACGTTGCCAATTTTTCAATTTTTTAAAGTGAAAAAACGGTAATATTCCGAGTCAAAATTCGGACCATCGTACAAAATTCGGACCATCCAGCTATATTATGCTATAAATATTCGGAAAGGTAGCCTACTTAAATAAGATTTCTAAATATTATTAGTAAAAGTTGTCACAATCATATTAAAGGGACGCGCTCTCAACCTGAACATAGCCAATTTTTCATTTTTCTAAATGTAAAGATAGACCTATATTTTTTTCGAAGTTAAAATTCGGATCATCGTACAAAATTCTGAGCATCCAGCTATATATATATATTCTGAAAGGAAATTGAAGAAGCTTTCTAAATATTATAAGCAAAAGCTGGCACAATAATAATGAGGTTTTATATAGCGTCTTCTCCATGTTGACACATGCTCAAAACGCTTTTATTAATGGCTCTAGTGGTAAAACTGTCGAAACAGGAAAGTCTTTAGTGCGGATTTAAATTGATTAAAAGTTTGTTGATTCTTGATCTGTTGTGGAAGTTCGTTCCACAATCTAGGACCTGCTGAACTGAAAGACCTATACCCATATGACTTTAAATTATATCTTGGAACAACTAGTGACTGTTTATTTTGAGAGCGAAGTGATCTAATAGGGTTATAGTCATATAAGAGTTCAGATAAGTATTGAGGAGCTGCATTATTGCGACATTTATACACTAATGTTAATATTTTGTATTTGACTCGCGCCTCAGCAGGTAACCAGTGTAATGAAGCTAGCACATTCTGGATGTGATCAAACTTATGTGTCCTTGTTATTATTCGAGATGCTGTATTGAGAACTTTCTGGATCTTGGCTAGAAGTGCTTGTGGGATTCCATACAGTACACTATTACAATAATCAATCCTTGATAGAATCAACGACCCCACAAGGCTTTACAGGCGTCAGCTGTGAGGTAGTCTCTGATGTTGCGTATACAGCGTAGATGATAGTAGCATGTACGGCATACCATATCAACCTGAGTCTCCATTGTCAGACACGGGTCAAATATCACTCCAAGATTTCTAACATTTTTGGAGAAATTTATTTCTGAATTACCAATGCTGATTTTAAGATCAGGTAGTAACTTGAGTTGTTGAGATAAGCCTACTAAAAGAGCTTCGGTTTTATCGTCGTTTAATTTTAGTTTGTTAGCATTCATCCACTGTTTAACTGCAAGCGAACAGTCAGTAGTTTTTTCTAAGGAATCACTGATTAGCATAGGACTAGACACATATCTTTCAGAATATATATAGCGGGATGCTCAGAATTGTGTATGATGATCTTTAGACTGGCCCAGTCTCTTCTATTTATTTTACATTTCGATTTATATAAAAGTATTAATTTTTAGTAAACAAACCCTTTCGTTTCCATTTGTATAAAAAAAACTTTGAGTAAACCACTAACCAGCACCAGAAACTGGACAATTTGCGAACTTCACAATAAAATGGGCGTTCTTACCATGTTTTCGTCCTACCTTATTTGGAATGATTGACAGTTATCAAGCACGCCCGAGTCACGTGACATGAATCATGCGTCTCGACTGGAGTGCAAAGCTGAGACCGTCTGAGGGTTGATGTCACGTTGTTGTTAGATATGTCGTGATCACGTGCACGACGTCACACGACCTACATAATGCAGATTGACCTACTAGATGAGATTAAAGCTCTATTTGCCCAGTCTCTAGAGATAACGGGGTTTTTTTTGGAGAGGACTGGCCAATTTTTGGCATGTGGAGAAGACTGGCCACCAGTCTAGATAATCTTTACATTTAGGAAAATGAAAAATTGGTTATGTCCAGGTTGAATACGCGCCTCTTTAATATGATTGTGCCAACTTAGCTAATATTTAAAAAGCTAATTCAACCACCTTTTAGAATATATTTAGTTGGATCATTAGAATTTTGTACGATGGTCCGAATTTTGACACGGGATATTAACGGTCTATCCTTTTTAAAAATTGGCCATGTTTAGGATTTTAGTGCACCCAATTAATATGACTGTGTCGATATTTACTAATAATATTTTGAAAGCTTATTTAATTACCTTTCGGAATATATTTAGTTGGATGTCCAGAATTTTGTAAGTGAATATTCGCTTGGCCGCTACAATCACTGATAAGGACGACTGGCATCTATGCGTGTCCACGAGAGCACCATGCAGAAATTGAAAATAAAAAAACGAATACCTGGGGGTCAGCAAATATCAACCATACTTGGTCTTTTACTTTTTCCCTCTCCTATCTAAATCATTATTGCTAACGACTAAATTGAATATATTAAATTTGTAAAGATGTCCATACATATACTTCATCCGGGGTATGGATAAAAATAAAAGGGACATTTTATCCTAATTTTTTGTGTTTTTAATTTATTTCTGCTGTTTTTATTATGACTGTTCCGGTCATTTTTTTTTGTTAGTAGGAAGGTTGCTAGTTGTGGGTAACATCAGGGGCGCCGGAACCCGGGTACCAGGGTATACAAATGGTAGCCATTCCTTTTTTTGCTAATGATGAAAGTTTTCAACCTTTTTACTTTTCTATTCATTTTTAGATGATAGATATGTAATTGCTCTCATTGTCATGTATTTTAAAGGGTTTTATGTTGGAATTTAGAATTCTAGAGGCGCTCTAAACGGCGTTCTAGGAATTGACCAATTTCAGAGTTTTCTAGAGAAACCAACGCCACCCTTATCTTTTTGGTACCCTGGTCCTTTACAGTGCTTGGACCAGGTAGAAACTAGCCACATTTTTCTTCGAGTTTAGGTATCTGACCCCAAAATTAATACAGTTGTGTTACAGAGAATCCTGTCATCAACTTGTCAAAGACTATTATCTAACTTAGATTTTGTGGTGTATGGGTACATTTATAACTGCTCTATATCAATAGGTCGCTAGAGGAATAGGTCGCCAATTTGTGTTCCGAAGCATCACCAACCTTGAACTTGACTCAAAAGCATCCTTGACCTTGAGCATGTAGGAAATCAACACTACAAAACCATAAAAATATATACTGACTATACTGTTTGCAATTCTTGTGGGGTTTTTAAATGAATTATCGGTGTTTTATCAAGATTGTGCAATTCGTACCAGATCAATATTTATAAAAACCCAACAAGCTAAATTAATAATTGATTTTCAAAATAAGGACACCAAAAATTTAATAGTGTTAGTGTTACTACTCAGCTACTGTGTACATTATGTACCTTTTTTGTTAGTTCCTTTCTATATTGTGTGATGTTGATAATTACAGGTAACTTACTGAAGCGGCAAAAAATCATAAAAAAGAATCGTGATACATTTGATTCAGTGACTCGTGATTCAATACTCAAATTGTGAGAATAGAGAAGGTGAATCACAACACATCGATTCAACGATATATCGTGGCAGCACTAGTTCAAGAATAAGAAAATGTCAGGTTATTATTTGCGTAAAACTAACCTCATAGAAGGGGTTGGGAATGAAATTCTGTATGGCCTTGCGGTGTTTTTGGGGATACTCATACCTCTGATTTACTTTGTATGGAAGATACAAAATGAAGAGCGTTCTAACGAAATCCACCCTGACAGTGCCATTAATGTGGCAGCAACCAGAGAACATTTGAGTGCTAGAACACCATCAAGAGCCAGAAGAGATCACAATAATCAGTTTACATGTCCAATATGTCTGGGGGATGCTGTATTTGCTTCAGAAACAAATTGTGGTCATGTTTTTTGCAGTAGCTGTTTTGTAGCATATTGGGAACATGGACATTGGTTAGGTGGAGTGAAATGCCCGGTGTGTAGGCAAGCTGTTACAATTATGCTTTTCAATTTTACAGAAGAAGAAGTTCAGACTCCTTCGGCAGAAAGAACTTTAATTCAGCGTGCAATAAATCATTATAATGCTAGGTTTTCTGGTGAGCCTCGTCCGTTTTTAGATTATGTGCGAGATCTACCCACACTACTGCGTCATGCCTTCTCTGAATTTTTTACTGTGGGTGGACTATTGTGGATGTTTAGATTACGTGTTGTAATGTGTTGTATTGCTGCCTTATTATATTTTATTTCACCGTTTGATATCATACCAGAATCAATGTTCGGACTTCTTGGTTTTCTAGATGATATTTTTATCATATTGTTATTAGCTATTTATGTTAGTCTTATTTATAGAAGAGTTGTTGAAAATAGGGGCAGACCAACTGCTGATAATGATACAGCCTTATAAAATTCTTCTGTAAGCTTAATGCTTTTATTATACAAACATGTATGAAATCCCAGCGCCAGTAATGTTTAATTATAATGTAAGAATGTCTAGTAATATACTGCAATGCAATCAAAGCACCCCAATGATTTGACTGGAAGTGCTGGCATGACTTTATACACTTGAAGTGTGATTTGTGTGACAACAAGCAACAGAGGCCATAGCAACATTACTTTACAGTTTACACTAGGCAAAGTGAGAAGTAGGCATAACTGGTAAAAATCAAAAGTCAGTGATGGCGTTGAGTCAAAATTGGTCCAATGTAAAGCTGTCTGGCACGCAGAAAAGATAAATGAGATTATTGTGCTCTAGCAGACTGTTGACAGATAAAATGCCAGTCTTGTAGAGGTGTTGTTATATATTCCTGTCCAGCCTTTTTGCCAGTCTCTATTCTGCTGGAAGCTTCCGGTGATGGCTCTAGTATTCACACCTTGCTTGAATTATGATGCAATCACAGAATACAGATGTCAACCATAGCATATAGCGCGTATTCCACAGATACAGAACTGTTAAAGTTGTACTGACCCTTTCTTTAAAATTTTTGAAATCCATTTAAAATTTTTATACCCCATGTCTGCACCAGATCATGATTTTCAACATATTTCCAGTTTGTTTAATTAGAGAATTGATTTGGGGTGCGCTCACACAATCATGAAATCGTTATCGTCATTCATTGTTTTGATCTGGTTTTGTTCTAGTGTTTCTCAAACGAGATATGCTGCATTTTCATTGCATTTCAGTGTATTATTAATCTTATTTTAAATACAACAGTTATTATTATCAGTTAAACTGAAACCTGAAACAAATGTCAGAAGTGCTGTGTACACTAGTAGTGTATAATAATAATTATTTCCATATTAAACAAACATTAGTATTACTTGGGGGGGGGGGGGACGAAAAGTTAAAGGAACTAAGCCCGTAACTGAAAATCCTCCAAAATCTTCGACATCGAATTCACGAATTATTGGTCAATTTAAATCAACATTGATGATGTAAACTTACCGGGAAAAGATGAGCTTCTGATATCTGATATTTAAGATAAAATACCATAATGCGATTCAGCCCCAGTTGTATTGAGGGACGAGGTCAGACACATTGCATTAAACCAAACGGAGTTATGTAGACTGCAATAACTAGACGCTAGAAATGTGCACTTGATTGAAATTGCTAGCTTGTTTCAATAAACATAACTGATTTGAAATTGGAGTAAAAACAGAAACCATTGAATGTAAATTAGTTCATATACATTCATATTACAGTATTATATGCGTTGCGACCCACTTTTGTGAATTTCTAGGTCCCATATGTTAGCGATTTAGCTCCTTTAAGCAATGAAACATGCTCATCAGCTGCTAAATTGTCTGAGCAGTTACAAGCTAAACAACTGACTCAAATTTCAGGGAAATTGTATCATAATTGAAATATTTTAAGTTTAAAGGAACTAAATCTTTATTCTTTGGCACCTAGAAATGGACACAAATAATGTAAATTGAATGTATATAAGATAAACTATTCAATCTTTCGGTTTTAACTGTAATTTCTAATTCGGCAAAACATGCGAAGAATCCAAATTGAATGGCATTCTTTGGATTCTGGTTATTCCAGTCTACACAGGTAGTATTCTTCTGTGGCATATGGTTAGCCTCATTCATCAATTCACTCCATTACAAATGGCGCTCAAAGGCATTCCAGCACACGGTTCATTGTAAAGATCCCCTATGTGCAGCTGAATTTGAGATTTTGAGCGTGTCCTGGAATGTCCCAAATTATGTTGAGCGGTCGTTGCCCCAACTTTTGTATTTTCACCATTTTTATATGCCCACCTTTTTTATGTGGACGTATTATGTCATCGCCCCTGTCCGTTCGTCCACAATTGTTTGTGGACTCACTACAAGTTACAATTCTTGTCCGATTTTGACTCTATCAATGTTACACCCTACGGAAGGTGGAGTTCGAATTCCTAGAAAATCGGACCATAATTGCCAGACAAAAAGGCCGCCGTTTGTACGCGAACAGTGTAAATATATGGTATATTAAAGTTGTGGAGTCTGTAGAGGTCACAATTTAAATTCAATTTTGATGAAACTTGAAATGCATGTTTATAACCTAAAGATCTGGATTTTTTTCAATATTTGTGCATATCAAATTGTAACTTAATGAATTATGGCCTTTGATTGTAGGAAAAATCACTTTCAGTTTTGCTTGTTCTCTATCCATCTCTCGAAAATGTGGGCGTATCCTGCCTGGCAGTGCCAGCTTACTATCTTTTTTCGTTCGGATTAATTTTGTGACAATAAAGGTTATCATTGACAAGAACTCCAACATATTTATTTTTGATTCTCCTTGGTCACACTTAAATCCATCAAATAATTTACTGCTATCAGTTATGACCAGTTAAAACAAGCGGTTGTCATGCAAGATACACCCACATTTTGCAAGAAATGGATGGAGAAGAGGTTAAATCAATAGAGTTCATCCTCTAATTCAAGATCTTTTGATCCTTAACATATTTAAGTTTCATCCGACTGGGACATCAATGGTAGCCCCTCTTGAGGGTCTACAAAATTCATACATATTTTATATTTAGCATGAAAAGCAGGGGCTATAGCTCTAGAATGTACCGTCTGATGTGGACCAAAGTCAAACTCATTCAAGAACTTTTCATCCTTAACATAATTATAGTTTAAAGTTTTAATCCCGATAATATTTTTGAGAATAAACCTGCTTAATTCTGTGTTAAAATCCTCTACCTTAGGGCCGAGCAGCTAACCTTTTATATATCAGGCCCGTAGCAACTCCCCTCCCAATACTGAGTCTGGCCCCCCCCCCCCAATATTCTACGCTCCAATTGGCCTTTAATGTAAATACCAGTAGCTGCGAAAAAATTCATGCAGATGCCCATGCTAGTTTGCCCTCCCGAAAACATCTTTCCCCCCCCCCCCCAAAAAACAACTTCCTGGCTACGGGCCCGATATATATGTGATACATTTTGAAACAACTTAAACCCGTCAGTCTTCATCTGGTAATGGAGACTGGTGCCCCAAGCTGTATTATATGGTGTCTGGAAAAACCAAGACTTTTATGTAATAAAAATAATGCATAGGTGAAATTTGCCTTTCCTTAACATGTACCGCACATGGGTCATAAACCTCTAAAAAACCGGAATCGATTATCAGGTCACCCAATGAAAACATTGACCCGAATCTTAAAAGGGTTACGTGTCTGGATAAGCAGTTTTGACGTTCACGTCAAAATGACTCAATATTATGAGCTAAAGTTTTGAGACAAGGTAAATACACCATTCCTTGATATTTTGGCACTTTAATTTCATACGTACTGTGACTTTTATTTTTGAGACTCTGTTCAAATCGGGATAGTCACTCTTAATAGACCAGAGAGAGAAGGGGGGGGGGGGTATTATCCGAAAGGTGGGCAAAAAGCGGAAGTTGACTTTTCTAGAAGCATTTTTCCTCAGGAATTCGAAAATGGTGGGTGATCAGTCAGGCGAGGGAGCGTTCAGGAGTTATCGAGGTAAAAAGGTCACCAGAGGGTAAAGGGAGAAGGGGGTATTATCCGAAAGGGGGCAAAAAGCGGGAGTTGACTTTTCTAGAAGAATTTTTCCTCAGGAATCCAAAAATTTATTTTTGATTCTCCTTGGTCACACTTAAATCCATCAAATAATTTACTGCTATCAGTTATGACCAGTTAAAACAAGCGGTTGTCATGCAAGATACACCCACATTTTGCAAGAAATGGATGGAGAAGAGGTTAAATCAATAGAGTTCATCCTCTAATTCAAGATCTTTTGATCCTAAACATATTTAAGTTTCATCCGACTGGGACATCAATGGTAGCCCCTCTTGAGGGTCTACAAAATTCATACATATTTTATATTTAGCATGAAAAGCAGGGGCTATAGCTCTAGAATGTACCGTCTGATGTGGACCAAAGTCAAACTCATTCAAGAACTTTTCATCCTTAACATAATTATAGTTTAAAGTTTTAATCCCGATAATATTTTTGAGAATAAACCTGCTTAATTCTGTGTTAAAATCCTCTACCTTAGGGCCGAGCAGCTAACCTTATATATATCAGGCCCGTAGCAACTCCCCTCCCAATACTGAGTCTCGCCCCCCCCCCCCAATATTCTACGCTCCAATTGGCCTTTAATGTAAATACCAGTAGCTGCGAAAAAATTCATGCAGATGCCCATGCTAGTTTGCCCTCCCGAAAACATCTTTGCCCCCCCCCCCCAAAACAACTTCCTGGCTACGGGCCTGATATATATGTGATACGTTTTTGAAACAACTTAAACCCGTCAGTCTTCATCTGGTAATGGAGACTGGTGCCCCAAGCTGTATTATATGGTGTCTGGAAAAACCAAGACTTTTATGTAATAAAAATAATGCATAGGTGAAATTTGCCTTTCCTTAACATGTACCGCACATGGGTCATAAACCTCTAAAAAACCGGAATCGATTATCAGGTCACCCAATGAAAACATTGACCCAAATCTTAAAAGGGTTACGTGTCTGGATAAGCAGTTTTGACGTTCACGTCAAAATGACTCAATATTATGAGCTAAAGTTTTGAGACAAGGTAAATACACCATTCCTTGATATTTTGGCACTTTAATTTCATACGTACTGTGACTTTTATTTTTGAGACTCTGTTCAAATCGGGATAGTCACTCTTAATAGACCAGAGAGAGAAGGGGGGGGGGTATTATCCGAAAGGTGGGCAAAAAGCGGAAGTTGACTTTTCTAGAAGAATTTTTCCTCAGGAATCCAAAAATTTATTTTTGATTCTCCTTGGTCACACTTAAATCCATCAAATAATTTACTGCTATCAGTTATAACCAGTTAAAACAAGCGGTTGTCATGCAAGATACACCCACATTTTGCAAGAAATGGATGGAGAAGAGGTTAAATCAATAGAGTTCATCCTCTAATTCAAGATCTTTTGATCCTTAACATATTTAAGTTTCATCCGACTGGGACATCAATGGTAGCCCCTCTTGAGGGTCTACAAAATTCATACATATTTTATATTTAGCATGAAAAGCAGGGGCTATAGCTCTAGAATGTACCGTCTGATGTGGACCAAAGTCAAACTCATTCAAGAACTTTTCATCCTTAACATAATTATAGTTTAAAGTTTTAATCCCGATAATATTTTTGAGAATAAACCTGCTTAATTCTGTGTTAAAATCCTCTACCTTAGGGCCGAGCAGCTAACCTTATATATATCAGGCCCATAGCAACTCCCCTCCCAATACTGAGTCTCGCCCCCCCCCCCCCAATATTCTACGCTCCAATTGGCCTTTAATGTAAATACCAGTAGCTGCGAAAAAATTCATGCAGATGCCCATGCTAGTTTGCCCTCCCGAAAACATCTTTGCCCCCCCCCCCCCAAAAACAACTTCCTGGCTACGGGCCTGATATATATGTGATACGTTTTTGAAACAACTTAAACCCGTCAGTCTTCATCTGGTAATGGAGACTGGTGCCCCAAGCTGTATTATATGGTGTCTGGAAAAACCAAGACTTTTATGTAATAAAAATAATGCATAGGTGAAATTTGCCTTTCCTTAACATGTACCGCACATGGGTCATAAACCTCTAAAAAACCGGAATCGATTATCAGGTCACCCAATGAAAACATTGACCCGAATCTTAAAAGGGTTACGTGTCTGGATAAGCAGTTTTGACGTTCACGTCAAAATGACTCAATATTATGAGCTAAAGTTTTGAGACAAGGTAAATACACCATTCCTTGATATTTTGGCACTTTAATTTCATACATACTGTGACTTTTATTTTTGAGACTCTGTTCAAATCGGGATAGTCACTCTTAATAGACCAGAGAGAGAAGGGGGGGGGGTATTATCCGAAAGGTGGGCAAAAAGCGGAAGTTGACTTTTCTAGAAGCATTTTTCCTCAGGAATTCGAAAATGGTGGGTGATCAGTCAGGCGAGGGAGCGTTCAGGAGTTATCGAGGTAAAAAGGTCACCAGAGGGTAAAGGGAGAAGGGGGTATTATCCGAAAGGGGGCAAAAAGCGGGAGTTGACTTTTCTAGAAGAATTTTTCCTCAGGAATCCAAAAATGGTGGGTGATCAGTCAGGTGAGGGAGTGTTCAGGAGTTATGGAGGTCCAAATGTCAATAGAACTTAAAGGAGGCTGGCTTATGAATTTAGCCACTTCTGATGCTGTCTGTCAAAGAATTCTTGTTGGAAAAAAGATGAATCATTGAATAAGTAACGAAGGATAATTTGTGAAACCAATTAATCAAATTATGACCTAACTGACAAGGTAAAAAGGTCACCAATGTCAAATAAGCATGAAATAAGGATGCACTAGGATCAGGGGCAAAACTAATGTTATTTTCAAGGTGGGCAAAAAGGGAGTTGACTTTTCTAGAAGAAGTTTTCCTTTGGAATACGAAAATGGTGGGTGATCAGTCAGGTTATGGAGCGTCCAGGAGTTATCGAGGTCAACAGATCACCATAGGTGAAATGGTCTAGCTTATGAATGTAGCCTTTTTAATTACGTCATAATTTGATTAATTGGTTTCACAAATTATCCTTCGGTATAGATAAAATAAAACTATATACTAAGTTTCATCACTCTCACTTAATTACAACTTAAGTTATCGTGTCCCAAAGCATCAACCAATCAAATTGCTTATCTCTGCTTACCCTAAGCGGAAAATGCTCATCTTCGAACTCGATCAAGATAATGACCTAATAAACACCTACACGAAGTTTGAATATTCTAGCTCAATTAGAAAAAGAGTTATTGTGTCCCCAAAAGTGTGACAGAAGGACGGACAGACCGACGGACGAACCCATTTTAATAGTCCCCTGCTTTCTTCGAAAGGAGGGGGTAAAAAATAATTGTATGTACGCAAAGCACCCCCACTGACAATGGTATGTAACCATTTTCCCAAGAATTGATTGAATTCAATACAAGAGCAGTAGGCCGGTAGCGCCGCTATTCACAGGCAAAGTTTCCCTCATAGTAAACGGTATAGCGAATGTCTGTATTCATTAGCCCACTTGGAGCAGTCGTAGGCCGTTAAACCCCATTTCATTTCATTTTCCTACGATTCTGCGCCAATAAAGATACTGCATAAGTGAAAGTGGGTGTCTGTAAACAATTACAACCCAGGTTTATTTAGACTGTTATATCCATGTATGTACAAGAAAGCGAATATCGACTTATATGCTAAGTACAGTGTACTTGACAAGGAACAAATACTGGCATTCTAGTACTATATTAATCAGGAACTGAGCATGTTGTCAGCCTTCATGGAATCGAAGACTATTAAGTTTATGTAACCAGTTGCTCATTCAAAAAGTGAATTATCAGGATGTTAGAAATGAGCTTGTAATTCATTTTAAATAGTGTTTATCACTCAAAAACAATGTATCAGGTTACAAAGAGTAAGGCTTATAAATTGATTGAATTCTAGTCCTTCTTAGTGCTTAAATTTATTATGCAAAACAAGTACAGGTATGTTAATCAGATGATCACTTGAACTGTTTCAGTAATTGGAATCGATGAAAATCAAAAGGCTTCTTCTCCATAAACACTATAAATTTCACATATCGTATAATAACTTTAGCTACCGTACTATGGAGGACAATAACTTTATTTTAAAGTAATTTTGGACCACAGAAAGGGGTGACGTCAATATAAAACCACATTACAGTTTGGGCGTATAAAAAGAAACAAAGTCCATTTAAAACCTGAGTTGTTTATTCCTTTTGATTTTTTATAATTTAATACTTTTGATATAAAATAGAAATGAAAAGAAATACATCAAGTATGTACAATTACAATACCATACCATGTCACATATAGATCAGATGAATGTAGTATAATATAAAAATGTTGTTGTTAATAAATAAATGGATGTAAAATCTCATTTATATTAAATAAATCGAAAATAGATTCATGTAAGCTTATATCACATTACTTTAATTTATATATAAAGAACAAGTAAGCATCTATAATAATTATATCTGGTTGAGCTTTTCTGGATAAAAAAATCACACCAAAGTTTTCCTCCCATTACGGAGAAACAGTCTCTTTGATTCCGGTCAAAAATGAAAGTGTTGATAAGTCTCTAATCAGCACTCCAGGGATTTTTAATCTGGTACCTTGAAAGCTACTGTATTGCGAAAGTTCAATGTCTCTAAATTAATGTAATGATGAAATTTACAGTTAATGATTACTGACAAATTTGTTCAGGGTGGCAAGAGGGAAAGGTCCATTTTGCAATATTGGGGTTGGAGTTATCCAACTTGCGCAGCATGTTTGCACCCTTGCGACGAAAAAAAGGAGTGTTTGAAATAACTACATAACCAGAAATTTTAAGGCACGCTTTATTTTGTGTTTGGTGCAGTTTTTACAGAGTGGCTATTGTTACAACGAGATTGAACAAAGTTCATGGAATCGAAGACTATTAAGTTTATGTAACCAGTTGCTCATTAAAAAAGTGAATTATCAGGATGTTAGAAATGAGCTTGTAATTCATTTTAAATAGTGTTTATCACTCAAAAACAATGTATCAGGTTACAAAGAGTAAGGCTTATAAATTGATTGAATTCTAGTCCTTCTTAGTGCTTAAATTTATTATGCAAAACAAGTACAGGTATGTTAATCAGATGATCACTTGAACTGTTTCAGTAATTGGAATCGATGAAAATCAAAAGGCTTCTTCTCCATAAACACTATAAATTTCACATATCGTATAATAACTTTAGCTACCGTACTATGGAGGACAATAACTTTATTTTAAAGTAATTTTGGACCACAGAAAGGGGTGACGTCAATATAAAACCACATTACAGTTTGGGCGTATAAAAAGAAACAAAGTCCATTTAAAACCTGAGTTGTTTATTCCTTTTGATTTTTTATAATTTAATACTTTTGATATAAAATAGAAATGAAAAGAAATACATCAAGTATGTACAATTACAATACCATACCATGTCACATATAGATCAGATGAATGTAGTATAATATAAAAATGTTGTTGTTAATAAATAAATGGATGTAAAATCTCATTTATATTAAATAAATCGAAAATAGATTCATGTAAGCTTATATCACATTACTTTAATTTATATATAAAGAACAAGTAAGCATCTATAATAATTATATCTGGTTGAGCTTTTCTGGATAAAAAAATCACACCAAAGTTTTCCTCCCATTACGGAGAAACAGTCTCTTTGATTCCGGTCAAAAATGAAAGTGTTGATAAGTCTCTAATCAGCACTCCAGGGATTTTTAATCTGGTACCTTGAAAGCTACTGTATTGCGAAAGTTCAATGTCTCTAAATTAATGTAATGATGAAATTTACAGTTAATGATTACTGACAAATTTGTTCAGGGTGGCAAGAGGGAAAGGTCCATTTTGCAATATTGGGGTTGGAGTTATCCAACTTGCGCAGCATGTTTGCACCCTTGCGACGAAAAAAAGGAGTGTTTGAAATAACTACATAACCAGAAATTTTAAGGCACGCTTTATTTTGTGTTTGGTGCAGTTTTTACAGAGTGGCTATTGTTACAACGAGATTGAACAAAGTTTAGAACGAATTCCAAAATGGCTGCCATTTCCCCAAAACCAGCTTTGAAAAAGAAGCTGTATTTTCAACGTTTTCAAAACTGAAGACAGCAATTCAAAGATGGAAAGGGTTAGGGTTAGGACAATTTTTTTAGACTTTTCAGTTTTTAACTTCTCCGATGGAGGGCTTTGAAAACATCGTCGTAACAATAGTCTGGGGACTATTATTACGACTCGTCGTAACAATAGCCACTGTCCAGTTTTTAATAATGATAACATAGATAGAAACCATGGGTTCCATGTCGGCCGTATATGCCGGTTGTGACCTAGGGCTCCGGAAAATGACCTAAACCGGATCAGACCCATAGGTCATTTTGCATGCCAGAAAAATAGCATATTTTGTGCTAAATCATAAAATCTCGGGATACGAAGAATCTCCGTTCGTGTTGTCCATTGTGATGTAAACTGTCAGGTATAACCGAGTTGTTGTTACTGCCTATTTGCCGACTTTCATCGCTCCTGCAGCCATATCTACTATGTCAACATCAAACAAATTAGAAAATTTACTTTGATGTCTTTAATTGGTAACTAGAGTTAATCATGCGAATGATACATACAGCTGAAATGTTAGCATGCTTTACATCATTTTAAAATGTTGAAATTCCATACCTCTAAGAATAAAATTGTAGTAGAAACTGATAATGTCCACCAGACATTCATGCAACAGAACTATCTAGTAATACCTACACAACCTCTCCAAAAATAATCATGTATTGGCACAATTGCTACTTAAAGTTACATTATTCAAGATATAGATAAGAACTAGCCATTCTTGCTATACTAGTTCGAAAGTAGATGATGTAAAATGAATAATTTGAAAATTTCATTCAAATTACTCTATTGCAAGCGAAGATATAGGCATTTAAAGATTTGACCGACCTGTGCAATAATTTCAACCACGGTCCTGGTTGATCAAAGCTACGACTCGAAGCATTAAGGCGCGCCATATTTGATTTACCGCTGAAATGTTTTAATCTGTTTAATATCGGAGCAATCTGATGCCATCCAAAGTTGATTAAGGCCTGGATCAGTTAATTAATGTCTAATTAATACTTTAGAAAACATTTCATGCCAAAATAAAGACCTGCACTAGGCAGATTTAGCTCTTGAATAATGCATGTTTAATGAATGCAAGAAATAATTCAGAAATGAAAAAAGAAAATGATAAAAAAGGGAAAGGTAGCACTTCCTTGATGTACAAATAAGGCACCTGTCTCAGACATTATCAGACACAAATTCCTGGTGCCTATAATTTTATTTTGCAAATTTGTCTTTTTTTCAATGGCGGTGACAAATTTTCGGGTAATACTAAAGGCTATTACAGTTTAATAAATTGATTGTGCAAAGAATGAGGACAACCGTCTACATTGAGATACTTTATCAAATAACTAAACAAGTGGTTTGCCATGCAAGTTAAACCCACACTTTGCAAGAGATGGATGGAAAACTTAGTCAATCATAAAAATATCTGTTAATAACTAAGGCCTCTATTGCCATCAGAAGGTTGTCAGAAAAAAAGGAACTAATTCCAGAACAGAAGGTTTGATAAGTACCAAAATCGAAATCTCAAGGTCTTTTTATCTTTGACATATATAGAAATTGTGGGCTCTAAGAGGAACCACAAACTCTGTAACATTTCATATTTTGTAAAAGGGGTAGGCCATAACACAAGAAATTGTGGTCAGATGTGCTCAAAAATTAAACGCTTCCATGATCTTTTACATGTATGTTAAGTTTCATTTGATTTGGACAACATTTTTTACCTCAAGACCTTGGTATGTATTACATGCTTTGCCACTATTTGAATAAAGATGTGGGGCGATTTTAACAGACAGTTTAGGTTCAATTGTGGCTAATGAACATATTTAAACAGTATTTAAAATCATATTTCACCTTAGGACAGTCAAATATTGATAATTCCAAAAGATTGCTTATGGCTGAATGAAATGTATATCCACATGGAAATAAAGGTATATTGTTAATTCAAGCAACAAAAAGAAAACTGCATGGTTTGAAAACATGTAAGACAAAAAGAACAATTTCTCTAACATTTACACCATAAGTAGCATTTTTATATGACACATGCACAATTGTTTCACTTAGATTCAGCATAAACACTCAAACCATATACTGTCTCAACATTTCACTAAAATGTTGTTCGTCTTCGTTTCATTTTTAATCGAGGAGGAGTATTATTTTGAGCACTAGATTTCTCTCCTTGAAATGAGTCTGAGTTTTTGAAATTGAAAGTTATTTCCTCATCAACCATTAAAGAATTTTCACTGAATGATTCTCTCTCTGAACAGGGAACAGTTTCAAATGAATCTAAGGATGTGGCTAAACTGTCATTAGATATATCTGCCGTAACTTGTGTGTAGAAAAGAATATAAGCTTGAGATTTCTGAACATCACCTAATGAACAAAACTCCACTCTTGAGTCATTACAATCTAACCAGGATTCTGAAAATAGAAAACAGATCCTCTATGTTTGTTTTAAAAAGTGAGAGTATGGACTACACAGAGAAATAGGAACTTATAGTCAGTCATTGGATCCATTTATTATTGATAGTTCACAATAGGAACCGTGTACCATTCAGATTTGACGAAAAAGGAAAGAAACTGAGCTTACCATCTAGAATCTAATACAAGTATCCAGTTAATAGATTGCCATCCAGAAAGTGTTAAATACTGTCATCAAAATTGATAAAACCGCCCAGTTTGTGCTACGTGTAGTTTAAGAAACACTGTTTAAATTTGACATCAGTCCTCTAGTTTATGAAACTAAATGCTCTAAAACCAGATGACCAATATCAAAACTATATTGTCATAAACAAGACAATAAGACAACCAATGTCAAACCCAAACATGGTAGCAGAAACTGGGCGTTTTTTGATGAATCTTCATGACATTTAATACTTTCTGGACGGCAATCTATTTCTTGGATATGGCTATTAGATTCTAGATGGCAAGCTCAGTTTATTTCCTTTTTTCCTCAAATCTGAAAGATACCCGGTCCTTAGTGAGTGGTTGCTAAGGACTGAATTATCACTGTAATGAACTGTGTTATGTTTGTCAGGTTTCATACTTAGTTTATTTTCTGTTGTGCTGTCCTTCTGCACTTCAAATATTAAGATAGAATGTAAGGTTGTGGACTTCACAAAAATATGTTTTTAAATCTCAATTTTACCCAATTGTTTGATACTTTCAAATCAAGTACTGATTTAAGTTTATAAAATTTGGGTTCAAAGGGATGTGAGATGAGGGAGATTTTCAACATATTGATTTAAATGTGGGTCTTTACACAATCTATGTACTTCTTGTATCATTTCGAATATTTGTTGATACTTATATTTAACAGTAAAGTAATTTATATGACTTAGTCATAAATATCTATTTCAAAACTTAATACTTACCAGCCTCACTACTCCAGCAATATGCTGTATAATGACCAGAACCAAAACCCCATCCATGATGTACCACAACACCAGATAGTCTATATGTACAAGATGTCCAACTCACAGAGTCTGAACAATACGGGGACATATCTAAGTCCTCATCAAAACTTACATGAGTACTGATTTTTTCACGATGATATCGACCTGACCACCTGGAATTAACAAACAGCTTCGTTGATTTTTCCCTAAAAATGTATTTGTAAGAAAAATGATGATTATGATAGTGATGTGTTATATGGTGAGATATATATACCAGACCATGCACTATGCACTAAACACATTCATGCTAAATGAACATGCACATCAATAATTTGTCTGCACCTACTGAAAGCATAAACTGTAAATCAGGATTGGCTATCAGTACATTAGTTGTAGGTCAGAATGATGAAGATCTTTTTCTATATTATAAATTTGAAAAAGCGGTTTGCATGCAAGATACACCCACATTTTGCAAGAGATGGACGGGAAGAGGGAAAATTGTGATCCCTACAGGGTCCACAAGCCAAAAACATGATTTTTCGTACAATAAGTAGTCATAATTCAGGAAGTTACGGTCTGATATGCACTAAGGTCAAAAAGAAGCAATTTCTTTGGGTTATAAACATGCAAGCTAGTTGAGTTTGAATTTCCGTGAAAATTTGACCAAAGCTACCAGACAAAATGGCCGCAACTTCTACGCAAATAGTGTAAAAATATGGTATATCAAGGTTATGGACCCTCATCAACAATAAGACCAACAAATTTACTGCTACTGCTAGCTATTTTATCTTTCAATTCGCCAACCGATTTTCTAACCAAGGCTGTTTCCATATCTTAAAAACTATCAGAAAATGTGTAAATGGCACCAGTTAACGGAGGGCATTCATTTTGTTTTTGTAATTGCATAAGTCCAATAAATTAACATCTAGAAATGTTCTCTTTGGCCATAAACAAAACCTATTTCATCTTGGCCGTTAAATAGTCATTATTTTTTTCTCGTGCTTGTGCCATGTGAGTTTGCATGTTGGATTTTTGAGAACGGATGTAAAAGGCCTCTTGGTGACCAGCAATATTTTTATGATCTTTTAATGCTGATTTCTGAAAATTAGATCCACCCTTAGTAAAGCCATTTTGTTTTGCAGCTGCCTCACAGCATAAGCAAAACATCAATCCACGATCGCACCTTTCAAAATGAAGCCATTTAAATTCTTCAAACCACTGTTGTTGGTACTGCTGTGCTTTAGGTGTTTGCACAGTGGCAGTTTTACTAGCTTTTGATGTGCTGAGAAAGGGAGCATCATTATTATCAGCGCCGACAGACTCATCGTCGGCTTTTTTTGGGGGGGGGTGTGAAAAAAGACAAAATATTTGTCTGCTTTGACAACATTATGTGATGGTCACGGTGTCATTGAGCAGCGATTATCAAGACAGAAAAAAAAAACGGGATACCTAATTTACTGTAAATAGCACCGCTTTTTGACAGCCATTGCCAGGAGGCTTTTGACGAGAGATATGAATGGAGAGATAAAGTAGATATGAATGGAGAGATAAAACAAAGCAGTTAATTTGTTGTCGTTTATGTTTACCGGTCCCAGGGGTAATACCAAGTATCGGAAACTCTGGAAGCATAAAGGTCTGACTATTCATTTAATTTGTGCAAACCAGTGAGGTGTTACATAGAAATAGAAGTTGAATCTCTAAATCAGTCCAAAAAGGGTTCAAGTCTATTCAGTATTTACATTGAAGATATGATGAATTTTTACAAAAGTTATTTGCATCATTTAGCTAAAGATGATAATGTCATCTACAAGTGCTGTGTAAAATCTCTTGATGTGCCTCTTTTTTAATCAGATTGATTCAATGCAGGTTTTATTTTCTTAATTTGGACTCAATAACCAATTTGAGTACATTCAAAATGAATTAATTAAGCCATAAAAAATTGTTCGAAAAATGCATGATCAAGGTTAATGACTTATGGATTTGTTGGAGTTAGTTGGAGTTAGTTGGAGATACCATTGCTTTCAAATTTATGAGTTGGTCCAGCTTAAATAGTAACAAAACGGTTTAGGTATTCAATTTTAATAGCTTATGAACTATAGCACTGATTTTTTAACAAGGGCATTCTTAAAATGTTTTAGTGAATAAGGCCCAAGAATAAATACATATTAATGGCCGGCAATGTACTTACCGGAATCGTTTTAAATGTAATCGGAGTACTGGAGGTAGTTTGTTTAATAATAATTGTTTACAGGCTTCAGATAATATGGACGGTTTCTTATCACCTGCTTCAACTTGCTTCTCTACAAGGCAAACAATCATTTAATTTCATCATTTTATTTAAATTTATAATTAGAATCTATGCAAAATATCTATATTTGAACTAGTATGGTAAAGCAGGAACCCCCAGTCTTTCTTTTACTCTTGAATATTATATATGTACAGATGGGATTGGGATTGCTGTTTTGACTCTGGTTAGTGACTGCATTAATAAAGTTTTATTTCAAGTTTTATCAAAATCAATCAACAAGAATTAAAATTATTTATAGAACAGCAATAACAAGAAGGAAAAGACTTACTGTTGCAAAATTCACAGGCGTAAATAGGACCTTCCAGCATTTCTATTTCTGTAAATTTGGTCAACATTTCTGTTACGTGACAAGAAGCATTTGAGACATTTGTATTGGAGGATGTTATTTGATAACGATCAGGGAATTCCAGAGACAGATCTAGATATGGTTCATGAGTAGAAGATTGGTTATCACATTTCAAACATGTGACCTGTAAAAAAAAAAAGAACAAAAAACCCCCCATCTTACTATTGATAGTTCAAGAAAATATGATAACATATGGGATTTACTTTTAATAATTATAATAATTTATTCAGTATCAAAGGCCTCCGGCCCAAAGTACACGTATAATATAATAAAGTTAATTATATAAAATAGTTTAAATAAGAATAAAGACATCAAATATCATCAATATAATACAAACAGTCAGCCTATAGTATACTTATTTTCCAAGATTTTCACACATATTCTCATTTGACATAACATATTTAAATTGACTAATGTTATCTTTTCGGTTGTTGCAAATTTCTGGTAAAAGTTTTGTTCGTAGATTTGAGTATAAAGGACAGTTAACAATAAAATTGGCCTCATTTTCAACTACCTCAATGCCTATTGAGGAGCAGTATTTACATATTCTATTTATTCTTTTTATATTTTGCATTGACCTGTCTCTATTTCAAGCCTGTGATTGCCACACCGAAAACGTAATAGTGCCGATCTATATTCGTTTGTTATTCTTTCATTTAAATATGATTCAAATATGAACTGATTTTTATATACACCGTATGTAGTTGAACTAATTTCAGACAACCAGGTTTGTACATAGTTATCATGTACTCTTTGTTTAAATATATTTATAAATAAACACTTTAGTATTTCCGACCCCTTGTTGCTGCCTAACATATCCGAATCCATACTGAAATAAAATGTTCCTGACGTGTGATACCCATGTTATACGACCCACTTCATCCAAGGAATATAACATTGAGTAACAAGACTTCGGGTATCTGTTATTATGCATAGTTAATATTGATAGCCAGTACTTAATAACATTTACAAAAAAAAAAATAATAAAGGGCTACGCCAGGTTTCACCATATACACTATTATTACATGTAGATGTTTTAAATTGCGTTACAGATTTACAATATTTAGTGTGTACTGTTTCTATTTTCGACATAGGTTTGTTTCCCCAAATTTCAGAACCATAGCTTAAAATAGGAAGCACTACTTTATCAAATAAATAAAATGCTGTGGTAATATCAACTTTGAACTTATGTACAAATGCGAGCAACAAATTTGAGTTTTTTTCTGGCTTGCTGAGCTAGTGTTTCGGTTGCGAGAAACCATGATAAAGTAGGCATAAACATTAAACCCAGATACTTATAGTGTGAAACAGTTTCTAGTATTTCCCCATTGTACTTTCAAACTTCACTTTTTCTAACGTTGCCTCCTCTCCTGAAGACAATTACTTTAGTTTTGGACAGATTGAGTTTCATACCATACTTAAGGGGGGTGGCTCCAATTCAATGAGAAAATATTTGTTTTTTAATTTGCACTGTCAACTATTAAAGCTAATGCTCTGAAATTTTCAGGACTATATCGTTATCACACAAGTTTTTGAAAAATTCGCATTTCGGAACCTGGACCATGCCCATTCCCCATAATTCAGGATGGCCACCCCATGCCGTTGAGGAAAAGCGTAAAAAAAAACTGCTTGATACAATATAGATTGTTATATATCCTACAAAAGCTAAAAGACCAAGGAACATAATTATCTATATTTGAATGTCATAAGCTGTAGTAGAAACAAGTAATTAAAGTAAATGTCAAATTTATTTAATATTTTCTCATTGAATTGGAGCCACCCCCCTTAAAGCAGAATGTAGCAATACAATCAATTTTTTTTTGTAAACCAAATATCGTAACTGAAATACTGGAAATGTCATCGGCGTATAAAAGTGAACAAATATTATCACAAATGGGATTAACCAAGACTCCTTTACAATTTTCTGATTCCTGCAGCAGTAATAGCTCATTTAGGAAAAGGCTAAATAAGAGGGGACTTAACATGCACCCCTGGCGGGTCCCTACTGTACATTCAAACATACCCGTAGTACTAAATTGATCTAATTGACCGCACGAAGATGATTGTGAGTACATTACTTTGACTAAATTTAGTAGTTTACCTGTTATACCATTTTTGATTAGGGCATGATACAATATTGTAGAAAAGTCGACAAAAATACAATACAGTCTTCCCCCAGGTTTACTAAGATATTTCTGTATTAATGCTTGAAGATTGAAAATTTGATCTATGGTTCGATAACCGCGTCTGTAACCCGCTTGATTTTCAATAAACTTTTCATTTATGGTGCACCATTTTGTTAGTCGTTCATTTAAAATACTTGTAAAAAGTTTACTAATTGTATCTAGTAGTGATATTCCCCTATAATTCTTAGGATCTGATCTAGTACCACCATTTTTAAATAAAGGATATATAATTCCTTGGCACCATTTTAGTGGAAAAATACCAGTAACCAATATATTATTAAACAGGATGACTAGGACAGGAATGATGACATTGAGTGACCTTCGTTTCATCTCATTTATAATTCCTCTGATTCCAGGAGCTTTTTTATTTGGTAATTTATTTACAGCTGCTTGTATTTCATGTGTTGTTATTTCTGCATCCAACAAGTCATCAGATGATTTTCCTCTGGCTTAAGCCTCGGATATATAGACGTTTTATTCCTGGTCAAATTGTTCATCTCTATCATAGTTGCAGTTATTCAGTAAGTTGTTAAAGTGGTTGTACCATTCAGAACGAGCTACTTGAGAGTTTTCCTGTCCCTTTTTAAAATGTTTCAGTTTTTTCCATATTTGTGTGGTGTCCATGATTTTCTAATTTATCTTAAATTTACATCATCTTCTTTATATATTTCTCTCTTTTCATTACAAGTGTTCTTGAATTTTCTCTTCACACTTTTGTATTCTTCTAAATCTTCTTTCCTATTTGTCACTCTGAATACGTCTAAATATTTATATTTCGCAGCTTTCATATTTTCACATGTATCATCCCACCACCCAGGCTGTTCTTGTCTAACCATTGTATGTCCACGTCTCTTTATCACAGACTTAAGATTCTTATGAAATATACGCTTGAGACCATTCACCGCCTCATCAATTTTAGACTCTTGAATTTGTTCTGCTACTATTTCCAATTCTGTATGTGTGTCATTGGTGTTGAATAAAGACTCAAAATTTGAAGAAATTTTATCGTTCCACTTGAATCGTTGCCGTGTGAAAACATCAACATCCATATCAGTGGGCTTCATTTTAGTCTTGATGTTACAGGTTATAGGAAAATGGTCAGATTCATCGTTATTAAGAACCTGAAAGTCACAGAAAGCATCAAATATGTTCGTGGATACAATTATATAATCTACCACACTATTTCCATTTGGACCCATGTAGGTAAAATTCCCAGGCTTGTCAAGATTGGATCTCCCATTAAGCATATGGATCTCAAATTCTTTGCACATATTCAGAAGACCTCTGCCGTACCTATTAATGGTGCGATCTCTGGATAGCCGCTGTAAATTAAAGTTATCTTCTATGTAATTATATTCACATGGTAAATATTTTGAACTGTCATTTATGTAGTCTTGTTCACATCCAACCCTTGCATTTAGATCTCCAAATAGTACAAAGTTTGTTAAAAAGCCATACTTATGTATAAATTCCGTTAATACTAATTCAAGGCTTGTAATGGCATTAATATCTGAAATATCGGAGTAAACTGATTTTTCTGGGGGAAGATATAGAAAACAAAATAACGTTGTATTATTATTAAGAATGTGATCTTTTACCGTTAAAAATATACCATATTGACAATCTATATTTATTCTCTCAAATAGATCGAAATATTGTTTACAATTAAATACTATTTATGAAATCAAAAAACTGAAAGACTGGTTATAATTTCATAACTTTATTAACAATAATATTTGGCAAAAGGGGCAGACTCAGCTATATAATGAAGTACTTAATTAACTTGTTACATGTACATAATTTCTTATGTAACAAGTTAATCTGTAATCCCCCTCCCCTCCGGAAGAGGGATGCTTGACTACGCAACATCATGGGCTATGTACGAATTTGCCGGATGTATGGTGTTGGGCAACACGACATCATGGGCTGTGTACGAAATAGCCGGATGTATGGTGTTCGACAACACGACATCATGGGCTACATGTATGTACGAAATAGCCGGATGTATGGTGTTTGGCAACACGACATCGTGGGCTATGTACGAAATAGCCGGATGTATGGTGTAAGATATGAATAATGGGATCTCCCCCGCTCGTCGTAATGGGAACAGTTTGAGATCAAGTAATGTTTTGGTGAACATGGTTAAATGATAATGCTGGATTATCCTTTACTATGGCCCATCCTTTACTTATTAAATAGCTGAGACTTCCACAATACATCTGGGTACATATATGTATACGAACTTACAATATTGCACAACAATATACATATTACTTAAGCGGCTTGAATTAAGCGAACTATATTGTATACTATTACAGATAAGATGGAGTAACCTATACTTCGTTCAAAGCGAGACTGTACATGCATATGAACAATAAACATCCTAAAAATAGTTATAGAAATAACGTATTAAGGTTAACAACATAATCTTAAGTGATCTACCATAGAAGAACATGCCTTTGTACCAAATGATTGTTGGTGTGACAATGGTGAGGAAGGTCGTAGGGGATGGTGGTGGGTAAATTCGGAACGATAATAATGTAGACTTTAGCAGGATAAAGACTGAGAACTAATGAAGTTTGGCGGCAAAGTCAGAGACAAAGGCAAGTGCCCAGATGGGTGTATCGGCCAATCAGCAGGAAGACTGGTGCCAGGATGGGTGTATCAGCCACTCAGGGGCGAGTCTCGGTGCCGTGTATGAATACATGTATATACTTGGTAGATACTAATGAATAATAATTAGGGATTATTTTATTTTTATTTGAATTCATAAACCTCACTTATAATATACATAAGTTATAATTTATGAAATCAAAAAACTGAAAGACTGGTTATAATTTCATAACTTTATTAACAATAATATTTGGCAAAAGGGGCAGACTCAGCTATATAATGAAGTACTTAATTAACTTGTTACATGTACATAATTTCTTATGTAACAAGTTAATCTGTAATCCCCCTCCCCTCCGGAAGAGGGATGCTTGACTACGCAACATCATGTGCTATGTACGAATTTGCCGGATGTATGGTGTTGGGCAACACGACATCATGGGCTGTGTACGAAATAGCCGGATGTATGGTGTTCGACAACACGACATCATGGGCTACATGTATGTACGAAATAGCCGGATGTATGGTGTTTGGCAACACGACATCGTGGGCTATGTACGAAATAGCCGGATGTATGGTGTTCGACAACATGACATCATGGGCTACATGTATGTACGAAATAGCCGGATGTATGGTGTTTGGCAACACGACATCGTGGGCTATGTACGAAATAGCCGGATGTATGGTGTAAGATATGAATAATGGGATCTCCCCCGCTCGTCGTAATGGGAACAGTTTGAGATCAAGTAATGTTTTGGGGAACATGGTTAAATGATAATGCTGGATTATCCTTTACTATGGCCCAAAACTCAGGTAGTTTGATTACAAATAGCTGAGTGCCCCAAAATATTGGAAGTAAATGTATAACTAATATCCTAGTACATACTAATTATGATACTATCAAACATACTACGACTATGATAACCTTAAGAGAGACTAAAACTATAACAATCTTAATACGTACTGAAACTAAGATAACCTTAAGAGACATACGTGTACTTAAACTGTGACAACCTTAACTACGACATGCTAACTATTATGGGAATAGAGCTGGACGATGTATCGAAAATGTCAAAATATCGTTGATGTGCTTTTGCGATTTATATTCGTCATCCGGATATTTGAGTCGAAATATCTCATTAGCAGGCTATTAGTAACAACATTATTACTATAGTCAAGTTCTATAATAGGAATATGTAATTGTTCCTGTATCATTCACTATCTATCCGAATCTCTCACGGTGAAAAGCATGTTGGACGAGTATCTATAAACCGGCCATTGACCTGTGGGCATTTTTAAGAATTGTGTCAGGCGTCCTGATGTATCTACAATAGGAATCGGATGACCACCGACCAAGTACTTTGATTAGGTGATCTTCCACGTGTGCGGATGCTGCGCAGCTGGCCCCCCCGATTCGGAAAGAATGACCATGAAAGGCACTCGAGTCAACCCCGATGACTGACAATACATGTCGAAAGTTAGTTAAAAAGTCTGACCTCTTAAGTGCGTTGCTATTATAAATAAAAAGAGGGTCGAGAGGTGAAGGATTAGATTGAAGTCTTAAATGCATATATTTACAACAACTTTCATAAGGACATATATCATTATTGATTTTAAATATTTTGATTGTAACACCTTGTCTAAAGGGATCAGTTTTTGACAATTTAAGTTTTAGTAGGCAACAGTCTTCTAAAATTGTAAGATCCTGCACACACAAATGAAATTTGGTGTCAAAATTGTCTGTTATGGTAAATTCACCACAACGTAAGAATCCAAAAAAGGCAACAAGGCACACTGTCTCGAAAAGAATGTTATTAAATGGAGAGTAAAGGCCTTTCCTCAGACAATAACAAATATCCCTGAGAATATGGAAAGTCACTGGGTGTCTAGGTCTAGCCCTCCGCACTTGCACTCGTTTAACACCTTTAAGCATTGTATATAAGCTATTTAGTTGATTACTATGAGGTAGCTAATGTTATTTTCCATTGACATAAAACGAATGCCGCAGAGATAAAGTTTAATCGTGCTGTAGGAGATACCTAAGCGACTGGCACAAACGTAGCGAAGTAAATTAACGATTGTTCGTCCACTGGTACGTTGGAGAAATCTTGCTCGACGTATGCGAGAACACATGTCATCAACAAGAAATTAATGTATCTCTGGAAACCTGTTTGGTACGTCAATCTCGTGCTAGGGGCAATGGCATGTTTCCAAAAGAAGTTAAGAGCTGATCTGAGTTCCATAAAATGTTGTGGATTGATGGTACTTGGCAAGGCTTCTTGTCCGCGGCAGGGTCCAATTTCCGAAATCTGTCTATCTGCAATCGAGAAAGAGAGTCAGCGATTACATTTACGCGGCCATGAACATGGGTGGATTTGAAAGTAAAGTTATATGTGGCTGCATAATAAGTAAGAGTTCTGACTAGCCGCATGATATTGGGTGATTTTGATCGACCTTTTTGAACGATGGCGACTGTAGCCGTATTGTCACACATGAACACTAGACGTTTCCTTGACCATGATTTTCCCCAGATCACTGCGGCGACGACTATTGGGTACAGTTCACGAAATGCAATGGAAATTTCTGTGTCGTCGAATATGGATGGTTCCAGGTTAGACGGCCATGATTCTGAGAACCATTTGCCTTCAAAATAGCCACCAAATCCGATAGTACCAGACGCGTCTGTGAATAGTTGAATATCGTCGGACAGGGTGGAAGTGACGTTGTGAAACATTGACACTCCATTCCAGGTAGACAGGAATATTAACCACATTTTAATATCCTCTCGGCATTCAGCATTGAGCTTTAGGTGGTAATGTAATCGGTGCACTTGTGTAGATAACTTAATTAAGTGTGAAACAAACGACCGTCCTGGGAGCACCACCCTACTTGCAAAATTTAAGTGTCCAAGTAATTGTAGGATTTCGCGTTTGGTGCATGAATGTCTAGTATGGAAATCAGATAAGAACGAAGATATTCTGCATAATTTGTCGCTGGGAAGTCTCGACTCCATCTTAACTGAATCCAAAATTATGCCAAGGTTTTCTATCACTGTTGCAGGCCCGAAGGTTTTATGTTTAGCCATAGGTATATTTAGACGGTTGAAAATTAGATGTAGCAATGCCATGTTCCTCTCGCCGCAATTGTTTGGATGTTCGAATGTAATAAAGTCATCTAAAAGGTGGAGAATATATTTGATACCGTAATTATTTGTTGCGATCCAGCATATGGCTTGTGACAGGGTATCGAATATTCTGGGACTCGAGCGACATCCAAAAGCGAGTCTAGTATAATAATAATATTCCTTGCGCCACTTGATGCAGAAAAGATGCCACTGCGAAGGTAGTATTGGGATGAGTTTGAAAGCGTCCGAAATATCTGTTTTACACATAGTAGTATGTTTGCCTAACATATGTATAATGCGAACTGCGTCATCGATTTTTACATAGCTTAATGAACATTCCTCTTTGCTAATTAGCTCGTTAATGCTTAAATGTTCGTCGCTGTCGTGTGGCGATGACAGATCTACTATCAGCCGCGGCTTTCCACTGTATTTACCTAAGGACACGCCAATGGGACTAACCCGATATTTTGAAAAGGGCAGCTCTTGAAAGGGGCCCTGCAGGAAACCTTTATTCACTTCAGTTTGGATTAATGTGTCCACTTTGTCTTTTTGTTGTGAAGCTGACAATAAGTTCCTGCATTCCTTAGTCGGTAACTCAGTCTCGGTTACCATTGTATCAAAACCGAATGTAAAGCCGTCACACAAATAGCGTACAAATTCACGATCTGGATGTTTTAAAAGTTCCTTTTCTAGTTGTGAAATATTAATGGGCGAGTTAATAATATGTGCGCTGTTAGTGTCATGTACTGGTAGTCAGTCTCTATTATTAGGTCTAGATGTGACATGTTTCTTCGTGTAGTCTTTCTTCCCGCAAGTGGCACTAACGTGGTCAGAAGAATGACACGAACTGCAAACATGGGCAAATGGGCAGCGTGTACGGAGACACTTTCCTGAATTGTAATTGTTACAAATTTCTGTCCGGTTCGATTTGACCCTGGGACGTCCGTGTCGATCTTCCCGCGCTGCAGCGGTTGAATTTTTTGAGTTGTAATTCTGGATCTGGTGTTGGTATCCTCCTGTATTATTTCCAGAATGCAGCTGAGGACAGAACGGCGTGGCATGTGTAGTGGAATAACATGTACCACATGAGTTTACGCGAGAGTTACCAACAACCATACTAAGAAGTGTCATATCCTTCAGAGACCAATCGACTTTAATGTTGCTGTCTCTCAGCGCTGCTGCGGCCCTAGCAAAGAATTGCCGGTGGTATTCAAAGTATCTTGAACCGTACACGTTGTGGATGTCGATAATGTTCGCCTCATACATATCCAATTCCTCCCTGCGTTCTGGGAATTTGGTGGCCATAACTCTTTTAAATTTACCGAACGCAGTTATAAATTCGGATATGTTGAGGGTTTTCTGTAGTCTCGGATCCGGATTATTGTTGAAATTAATGGTAATGCCGTTGCCGGGAGTAATCTCTCCATCGGATTGTTGTGTGTGGGTCTCTGCCTTAGGTATTAGTAAAGATACAAGATTGACATCTTTCCCTTCCCAAATCCGTTTTTTAATGTTGTCGGGAACAACGTCAATATGCGGATTACATTCGGAAGGAACTCCGTATTTTGATTTGGGATAATGGTACCCACCTTGCGTAAGCAGGCCGAAGTTGTTGGCGTTGGTACCACTTTGACAGCTTGACATTGTCGGAGTTGAATACTCGTTTCCTACTCCTCTTAGGTTTGTTGCCCTGTCACCCGACATCGCCGCGTATGCCGTAATTAAGGAGTTTGCATTATCAGTATGGCTGGCTTTGTTGTTGCTGACGAGAGACAGCATGGTTCGCTGAAATTCTGCCATGCTCTGTTGTATAGATTGCATGGTGCTCGCCATCCCTTGCATTAATTCCATGGGCGCCGCCATATTGTTTCCGCTTACTGGCATATCACTGCGCGGGATGCCGTGCTCAGGTGCTCTGTCGGGAATTCGGTTGGCTTCTTCCGCGGTCTGCAGTCGATCCGGATGGTTTCTCTCACGGTCTTCTGTGGGTATGGCATAGCTGTTGTCGGAAGCATGGTTTACCGGTAACGAACCGGGATTTTCACAATGGCTACCGTTCGGATCTGCTGGAACTATATTTTGTCTCCCGGGTTCAGACTCCGTAGACGTTTGGTTCTGTGGTGGTAGTGTTTGCCGATTCCGGCCCACGTTTTCTTGATAAATTTTTCTCATTACCATTTTCCCCAAGCTTGCCGGCACTAAAACTCCTAAATTTTTTAGTTCCTCCTGTAACTTTTGGATTGTCCAGTTGCCTGGATTATCGGAGTTCCAAGTGGCTTGCCCAGCCCCAGCTCTGGTCGTCCTGCGTCTTTTTTGCGGGTTTTGCTTATCCGCCATTATTACAAGCCGTTCGAACTTCGCTTCGAGTTTCGAAAGAAACCGGGAACAAAACTCTTCCACTGGTAGATAAGATATTGATAAACGTCTCTCTACGTATATCCAAAGTTTTTAAAAACTTCGCGTATCTAAATTCCACTCTTCAGTTCAGTTTTGATGAAAAACCGGTAGTAAATTCGGAACGATAATAATGTAGACTTTAGCAGGATAAAGACTGAGAACTAATGAAGTTTGGCGGCAAAGTCAGAGACAAAGGCAAGTGCCCAGATGGGTGTATCGGCCAATCAGCAGGAAGACTGGTGCCAGGATGGGTGTATCAGCCACTTAGGGGCGAGTCTCGGTGCCGTGTATGAATACATGTATATACTTGGTAGATACTAATGAATAATAATTAGGGATTATTTTATTTTTATTTGAATTCATAAACCTCACTTATAATATACATAAGTTATAATTATTCCACCTGATGGCCTTCCAAGGCCACCATACTTTCTAACTAATGAAAGGGCAAAATGATCAGTGAGTAAATCTGTGAATTCATCTTCACTCACGCACCAAGTTTCTACTAAACAACTGATATCGTAATCAGAAAGAAAAGATATAAGTGAGCTATTTACATGCCGTGAATATTCCAACAAATAAAAGAAAGATTATGTGTACTCAAGCTTTGACCACATTTTCATTGTTCTTGACTAATAATATCCGGGACTGATTTTCCGTCACAGGCTGTTATCTGGTCACTGTTTGTGTCATACATGAATGCTCTTCCATTTAAAATCAGTTTATCTGTCTTGAACTCACTTTGTCCTCACCAGCTTTATTTTTAATTTTAATCAACACTGATCCCAATTTCTTCCTACATAATACATTCTCTCACTCTTTCTGTAAAATCTTATTATTAATGGGGGTGGGGTTTCAGAGTCTGTTCTTTCACGTCTAAGTTTTCTGAAAGCCTCTACTCTAATACAAGTTGACGATGTTTAAAACGTCCAAATTTAATGAAAACAGGTCTGGCTTTGTTACCCTGTTTTCAACCAAGTCGCTGAACTCTTTCTATAGGGACTTGTTTATCGTCTGCCGCATCCCTCATATTTTTTTTTTATTTTTTTTTAATGTATTAACGAAATAGCCCCTAATTTTTTCTTCTAGTCCCTCCCACCGTTCTGTTTCTTGTTCTTCAAGACCTAGCAATATTAGATTTTCTCTTTTTGATTCATCCTCCAGTTTTTCTATGCGTTTATGTAACTCACCATTTTCTTTCTTCACACTCACAAGCTCTGCAGATAACGAGGAAAAGTCCTGTAACTGCGATTTTATCTCTGAAAGCTCAGTTTTGAAACTATCCAACTGCTTTTTTATTGTTGATAGGGATTGTGTGATATTTAAAAGAGTTTTACCCAGGTCTATATCTCCAACTTTGGAGCCTGGTGAATCATAGTTCAGGGTTGTCTGTCTTGTATTAACCTTACTACTTGTGCGAACAATTAAAGGTGAAGCCATAGTAGTGTTTCAAATAAAATGTCAATTTACCGTTTGTGATAACTTTCCAATCAAATAACATACAAATATATATCCATAAAGATAGTAAGCTGGCACTGCCAGGCAGGATACGCCCACATTTTCGAGAGATGGTTAGAGAACAAGCAAAATCGAAAGTGATTTTTCCTACAATCAAAGGCTATAATTCATTAAATTACAATTTGATATGCGCAAATATCGAAAAGAATCAAGATCTTTAGGTTATAAACATGCATTTCAAGTTTCATCAAAATCGAATTAAAATTGTGACCTATACTGGGTCCACAACCTTGATATACTATATTTTAACACTATTAGCGTACAAATGGTGGCCATTTTGTCTGGCAATTATGGTCCGATTTCCCTGAAATTCAAACTCAACCTTCCGTATGGTGTAACGGTGATAGAGTCAAGATTTTAAATCGGATAATAATCGTGACCTCCAGAGGGACCATAGGCGATTTTTCGGACAATCAGGGGCCATAATTCAGAAAGTTATAATCTGATATGTGAAAATAACGAAAGGAAACAAACGGCAGCCATTTTGTATGGCAATTTCGTTCCGAATTTTCCCGAAATTCGAACTCAACATTCCTTAGGGTGTAACGGTGATATAATCAAACGATTTTTTAAATCAGATAATAATTGTGACCTCCAGAGGGACCACAAGCTAAACAAAGACGATTTTGCGTATAATCAGGGGCCCTAATTCAGTAAGTTACGATCCGATATGCGCAAATATCGAAAGGAACCAAGATCTTTGGGTTATAACAGTGCATTTCAAGTTTCAGCAAAATTGAATTAAAATTGTGATCTCTACAGGGTCCACAACCTTGATATACCATTTTTTAACAGGATTCGCGTACGAACGGCGGCCATTTTGTATGGTAATTTGAGTCCGATTTTTCCGAAATTTGAACTCAACCTTCCTTAGGGTGTAACAGTGATATAATCAAACGATATTTAAAATCCGGTTAATTATTGTAACCTCCAGTGGGACCACAAGCTAAACCAAGACGATTTTGCGTATAATCAGGGGCCATAATTCTGGAAGTTACAATCCGATATGCGCAAATATTGAAAGGAACCAAGATCTTTGGGTTATAACCATGCATTTTAAGTTTCATCAAAATCAAATTAAAATTTTGACCTCTACAGGATCCACAACCTTGATATACCAATTTTTAACAGTATTTGCGTACGAATGGCGGCCATTTTGTATGGCAATTTTGGTCCCATTTTTCTGAAATTCAAACTAATCCTTCCTTAGGGTGTAACGGTGATATAATCAAACGATTTTTTAAATCGGATAATTATTGTAACCTCCAGAGGGACCACAGGCTAAACCAAGACAATTTTGCGTATAATCAGGGGCCATAATTTAGGAAGTTAAAATCCGATATGCGCAAATATCGAAAGGAACCAAGATCTTTGGGTTATAACCATGCATTTCAAGTTTCATCAAAATCAAATTAAAGTTGTGATCTCTACAGGGTCCACAACCTTGATATACCATTTTTTAACAGTATTTACGTACGAACGGCGGCCATTTTGTATGGTAATTTTGGTCCGATTTTTCCGAAATTTGAACTCAACCTTCCTTAGAGTGTAACGGTGATATAATCGAACGGTTTTTCAAATCGGATAATAATTGTAACCTCCAGAGGTACCACGAGCTAAAATAGGTGAATTTTCGGACAATCAGGGGCCATAATTCAGGAATTTACGTTCTGATAGGTGCAAATATCGAAAGGAACCAAGATCTTTGGGTTATAAACATGCATGTAAAGTTTCATCAAAATCGGTTCAAAATTGTGACCTCTATAGGGTCCACAAGCTAAAAACGTGATTTTTTGTACAATCAGGGGCCATAATCCATGAAGTTTTGATCCGATACATGCCAATATCGAAAGCAGCCGAGATCTTTTTGGGATAAACCTATATTTCAAGTTTCGTTAAAATCGGACAAGAATTGTGACCTGTAGAGAGTCCACAAACAATTGTGGACGGACGGACGTCCGGACGGACAGGGGCGACGACATAATACGTCCACATGAAAATGTGTTGGTATGAAATAATTAATAAAATACAATATCAAAAAACCATCGTTTTATCCAACGTTTCGTAAGCAAAATGCCAACTTTCTCAAGGATGAAAGAATCAAATTCAAAATGGCTAGAAGTCAGTTATGACATCATAGTAAGATATGACATCATGGGAATGATGACGTCATAGATACAATACACATAACATGAAAGAAAGGTTAGCTTAACTAAAAGTTAGGTAAATTATGTATGATTATGAATAATTTTGAAACCCCCTGGATTTAAATCATTTAACCCATTTGGCCAAACTGAATCAAGTCTATGAATCCACAGACTTTCTGCTGTGTTTAATTTTTTCTGATCTTTATCATGAACTTTTTGTACTATGGTACACACGAAATCATGACCAGGTATATTAAAGTGGGAAGCTACATGGGGGGAATGGCCGGGTTTTTTAAGCTTTATATTGCTTCTATGCTTATTAAGTCTAATGTTAAAAGGAGTGATCGTTTGACCGACGTATTGCATTCTACAATTTTGACATGTTAAACAATATACAACATAAGAACTTGCACAGTTGACAGAGTCTCTAATCTTAAATGATTTCATGTCTTTACTGGTTACTTCTTGATTATTACACATAGTCTCACATGATTTGCATAATTTTCGTAAACAAGGTTGACATCCGTATGAAATTTTGTCCTTAATATGGTTATTGGTAGTGTCAGAAGTTCTCAACTTATTTTCTTTCAAGATATTGCCAATAGTGAGGTTCTTTCTCTCTGCTATTATTATTTTGCTGCTATCCATAATTTTTGTCATCCGTGAACTTGTGTCTAAAATACTTCGGTCTTTAATCATTTCTTGAAAGAAAATAAGTTGAGAACTTCTAACACTACCAATAACCATATTAAGGACAAAATTTCATACGGATGTCAACCTTGTTTACGAAAATTATGCAAATCATGTGAGACTATGTGTAATAATCAAGAAGTAACCAGTAAAGACATGAAATCATTTAAGATTAGAGACTCTGTCAACTGTGCAAGTTCTTATGTTGTATATTGTTTAACATGTCAAAACTGTAGAATGCAATACGTCGGTCAAACGATCACTCCTTTTAACATTAGACTTAATAAGCATAGAAGCAATATAAAGCTTAAAAAACCAGGCCATTCCCCCCATGTAGCTTCCCACTTTAATATACCTGGTCATGATTTCGTGTGTACCATAGTACAAATAGTTCATGATAAAGATCAGAAAAAATTAAACACAGCAGAAAGTCTGTGGATTCATAGACTTGATTCAGTTTGGCCAAATGGGTTAAATGATTTAAATCCAGGGGGTTTCAAAATTATTCATAATCATACATAATTTACCTAACTTTTAGTTAAGCTAACCTTTCTTTCATGTTATGTGTATTGTATCTATGACGTCATCATTCCCATGATGTCATATCTTACTATGATGTCATAACTGACTTCTAGCCATTTTGAATTTGATTCTTTCATCCTTGAGAAAGTTGGCATTTTGCTTACGAAACGTTGGATAAAACGATGGTTTTTTGATATTGTATTTTATTAATTATTTCATACCAACCTATCTGAATATCAAATGCATCATTTTGACTTAGTCAAAAGTGATCCCATCAAATCGTCTGTATTTGGTTTGTGTTTCCTGTTTCTATCAATTGAAATTTTAACATGAAAATGTGGGCGTATAAAAACACAATTTATGATGGAAATAGTCCGTTTAACTTGATTGAATTCTACAGCGATATGAAGATCGACTTTACTCGTCCGCCATTTTGTAATTACTTTTAGTGAAAAATCAAATACATGGAAGCTAATTATGTTACTCACCGGGACAGATTGTTTCGTACAAAATGGTGTGTTGCTCTTTTATAATGACAATACAAGTTTTGTTTGTATAAATGAATTAGTCTTGGCTTGATACTGAGTTTTGACACTTGCACACATAATAATAATGCATGTGATCCATGATATTGTTTTCATCTTTCACTTCCTAAAAAATCTCTTGCAATTTTTATCACTTTACCAATCAAAATAGTTTTTGTAATTATTTGATCAGAGTTGGAGTGAGGGGTGGGGATTTTTATTTGTTGAACAAAATTGCAAAACAACATTAGAATTTTGATGAAATGATATAACATACAGGGTAATTACAATTATGGGATGATGATGTGATCAGCTTCAGTTGTTTTAAAAGATATGGATTTGCTTTTACTTACTTAGCATCCGTGCAATCAGTGATATATTTTAGTGAATAAAATTTAGTGGACTGACAAGCAATAGTCTCAATACGGTACCCTATATTCTCAGGATGTGGACATTAAAAGATAGTAAGCTGGCACTGCCAGGCAGGATACGCCCACATTTTCGAGAGAACAAGCAAAACCGAAAGTGATTTTTCCTACAATCAAAGGCTATAATTCATTAAATTACAAATTGATATGCACAAATATCGAAAAGAATCAAGATCTTTAGGTTATAAACATGGTTTTCAAGTTTCATCAAAATCGAATTAAAATTGTGACCTATACTGGGTCCACAACCTTGATATACCATATTTTAACACTATAAGCGTACAAACGGCGGCCATTTTGTCTGGCAATTATGGTCCGATTTCCCTGAATTTCAAACTTAACCTTCCGTATGGTGTAACGGTGATAGAGTCAAGCGTTTTTTTAAATCGGATAATAATTGTGACCTTCAGAGGGACCATAAGCTAAACAAAGACGATTTTGCGTATAATCAGGGGCCATAATTCAGGAAGTTACGATCCGATATGCGCAAATATCGAAAAGAACCAAGATCTTTGGGTTATATCCATGCATTTCAAGTTTCATCAAAATCGAATTAAAATTGTGACCTCTACAGGGTCCACAACCTTGATAAACCATTTTTTAACAGTATTCGCGTAAAAATGGCGGCCATTTTGTATGGCAATTTTGTTCCAATTTTTTCAAAATTCGAACTCAACCTTCCTTAGGGCATAACGGTGATATAATAAAACGATTTTGTTAATTAGATAATAAAATTGTGACCTCCAGAGGGACCACAAGCTAAACAAAGGTGATTTTGCGTATATTTAGGGGCCATAATTCAGAAAGTTACGATCCGATATGCGCAAATATCAAAAGGAACCAAGATCTTTGGGTTATAACCATGCATTTCAAGTTTCATCAAAATCGAATTAAAATTGTGACCTCTACAGGGTCCACAACCTTGATATACCATTTTTTAACAGTATTCTCGTACGGATGGCGGCCATTTTGTATGGCAATTTCGCACTTGGTCTTCCTTAGGGTGTAACGGTGATATAATATAACGATTTTTTTAAATCGGATAATTATTGTAACCTCCAGGTGGACCACAAGAAAAACCATGGCGATTTTGCGTATAATCAGGGGCCATAATTCAGAAACTTACGATCCGATATGCGAAAATATCGAAAAGAACCAAGATCTTTGGGTTATAACCATGCATTTCAAGTTTCATCAAAATCAAATTAAACTTGTGATGTCTTCAGAGTCCACAACCTTGATATACCATTTTTTAACAGTATTCGCGTACGAACGGCGGCCATTTTGTATGGTAATTTTGGTCCGATTTTTCTGAAATTCGAACTCAAACTTCCTTAGGGTGTAACGGTGATATAATCGAACGGTTTTTCAAATCGGATAATAATTGTGACCTCCACAGGTACCACAAGCTAAAATAGGTAATTTTATGGACAATCAGGGGCAATAATTCAGGAAATTACGTTCCGATAGGCGCAAATATCGCAAGGCACCAAGATCTTTGGGTTATAAACATGCATTATAAGTTTCATCAAAATCGGTTTAAAACTGTGACCTCTATAGGGTCCACAAGCTAAAAACGTGATTTTTCGTACAATCAGGGGCCATAATCCATGAAGTTTTGATCCGATACATGCCAATATCGAAAGCAGCCGAGATCTTTTGGGGATAAACCTATATTTCAAGTTTCGTTAAAATCGGACAAGAATTGTGACCTGTAGAGAGTCCACAAACAATTGTGGACGGACAGACGGACGGACGTCCGGACGGACAGGGGCGACGACATAATACGTCCACATGAAAATGTGGGCGTATAAAAACACAACACAATTTATATGGAAAATAATCACTGGTTTATAGACATAACTCCGCATTACCTGTTATTTAATTAAGTCAACATTTTGCGAATTATAACTTTATTTACATGGGATTATCACAGTTTCAAGCAGAAAACATATGAAAGTCTACAATGATTAACATAAAAGTATCCTTCATCAAATTACTTGTACACCTTCTAAATCTGTTATGACCTATATAAAAACAATGTCGGTGTACTGAACACAAAACCACTCAAATGATCATGGGTTGTTTTAATTGCTAGAGTTCTCAAAATCTGTCGAACTCTATCGCCCCCACAACAGCTTTTTTTTTGCTTTTGTCTACCATGTTATGAGTGCTATATGCTGTGTTGAACTTAGTCGAAAATACAAGTAAATATATTGATATTTCAAGAGAACATTTTTATTTGTTGAAATATTAAATTGTGATTTTTTGAACCAAGTGAACTTTTTAAATAACCACAATTTAGTAGTTTATCCATACAGGATGAAAACTCTTTATCTAGTACCGTATTAGGATGGCTCAAACAGTAACCAATGCTACAAGAATAATTTTACCTGACTGATAAGCTGTCCTTGGAATGTGTCAGCTAATATATTTGAATGATGACTATACTCTGGTAATAATGGTACTTCTTCTTCTAATTTATCTAATAATTCACTACAAGAAAAAAAATCTTTCTAACTGTACTATGCTTTCTATGATAAACTATATATATATAGTAATAATAGTAGTTATATATATACTGTTTCTTTTAAATATTATTCATTTATTAGACAATACAAGTCAGAAGTTGTGAAAGCAAAATGAGTCAGCAGTTGTATAAATCGTTTTAAGAATAAATATGTTGAAATGGGTCAGCTTATACAATATCAAGCTTGTTTTATTTGTTAAATTAAGCTTTTGCCTTGCATGTTTTATGACAATTATACTTTTAGCCGATTTGTATATATTTGTTCATAACATAAACAATGACTTTCAACTCATTTTGCAGTCACAGGTCAATACATAATGCTAATTCAATTGTCATTAGTAGAGATAAACTACCGGTAGTTTTTAAAAGTCAATAATCTTCCAGGTTTAAAAATGTTAAGATCAAAGCTTAGATCATCTTGAGACTAACACAGTAATTTTGGAAAAAAGATGTAAATGGCCACAACAGATTTGAAATGAAGGGACACTTCATGTAATAACATTAATAATTATGAAAATGTACACATATAAGATGCAGGATATTTACCAGAGAAATTCCTGAGCATCATGTTGAGAATGACCTTTAAAGACAGGTATACGGTTCCACACTGTATGTAGGAAAGCATGAGGACTAACCTGCGCCCATTTACCAGACCACAAAACACGCAGTAAACCGTGTATTTCTTGCCACAAAGACCTAAAGTACATTGAAATAATACATTTTTTTTAAAGGACAATGTTGATGTCAGCCAATATAGTCGGGGCAAACAAAACCGAAATGTGGACTGACCCCAAACAAATTGCAAAAGAAACTAATGAAGTTGGGTTCGATCATACATATATCAGACAACATCATACTCAAATTCGGCCGAAATCGGCCAAGGCGAAATAACGTTATTAACATAATTCAATATGATCTTATTTTGACACCGAAATGCCATTGTGACGTCATCAGATTGTTCATGTCGACAACAAAAGAGGCGAAATTAAAGAGAATTTATCTACAGTAAAATTCAGAAATTATTTTATTACAGTCAATCGACAAATGCAAGTCCAATTTCTACAAGTCCATCCAAACTGTCTCGTCCAGTTCATCTCCATCCAGTACCACAGGGCTTGTTGAATTCGCACATGTCTCTCCGTTACAACTTGAACAAACATTCGTACATTCTAGTCCATATCGACGACAGGAACATTTCTTTGTAGCACAATCCCCCTTACATGTACAGCGAACTACTTTTAGTAGATGCTGCGGTGCTAACGGTGTGTCCATGCGGCGTGGCAATAGAGTTTCACCGCGTAATTCCCAACCCCAATCCGTTGGATTCAGTCTATTATCGTCCCCGATCCAGCATCGTACTTGCAAAAATACGTGCATGGAATGATATTTCGCGGAGTCAGACGTCGGGGGTAAGGCCCTCACTTCAACAACGGAAGTGCCTGTCACCGCTTTCTCCTTGAACTTCCGCAGTCTCAATGTGTTCAGACTCTCATTGGGTTTGCCGCCGTAGAGACAGACTAAAGCTTTTTCACCAGCTTGAACAATTTGACTCTGGTTTGAACACGTGTCAGCACAAAAAACACTCGCTTGCTCCCTAAACACTGTACTATCCATCTTTTTCAATGGTGAACCCTTCCCGATGCCGAACAAACGAGATGTGGTATCACATCCAGCAACTGCGTGGAGGAAGGGTAGTCTTGAACAAATATTTTCACCAAGGGTCTTGCATACATGTCCAAAGTCCCACAATTTATGTTTCGCGTTTCTCTTTTCTGTTCGCAAGAACAAGCGTCCCTTTGGTGTGCCTAAGCGATTTGCGCGATAACATAGTATAACAAGCAAATCCGTGTCTTCTCCAATAACAACAGTACGACCGGTAGCGCTAAAATCAACACCTGTCTGCGAAATCAGACAATCTGCATCCCCACTCGCCCCCCTTGTCCTTATTCCTTGTGATTCTAAATGTTTTCTCAGTAATATTATGAAATTGTTTTTGTTCGTCTCATTGCTAAGGAACCTCTCCTTTGTCGTCGTCAGTACCTTAGTTCCTAAGAAACCACTGATTTTGTAACCGACTATACCTCTAGCTCTCCTTTGATGAGCACTGTCTTTGGTCGAGGGTCCATTCCCGTATCCATCGAAGACAACAACTGGACCGACACTTTGTTTTACCAAGTCGACATATCGCTTACATATAGTATCGAACGACGTTTCCTTTTTCCATTGGATTCGATGGAGAAGGGACCCACCATCAAAGACTGTAAATGCCGCTTCTTCGTTTGTTTGTTCAAAGCTTGGGCACATTTGTGCAATGGTATCCGCCAGCTGTGATTTTATTGCTTCCCTCATCATTCCACAGTCGTTGAATAATGCCGTCGGGTGAGCTGATAATTCATATTGCAGAAGGTGATCTATATCGTGTTCCTCTGTGTGGGCATTCCCGACAGCAAGAAGTCGTTGGAATAATAGCTGCGGGTCGATGCTAACTTCTTCGCCACCAATGCGTACCTGTTTATCTTGGCCGAGTTGCACAACAGTATCCTTTCTGGAAAACGAAAACTGGAACACATCTTTACCGTACATCTTCTCGAAAATATTCTCTCCCACCTGCTTCGCTTTGTGTACGTTAACGGTGTGATCTGCTGTGAGACCACTAGTAATGCTACGCAGGTCCTTTGTTCGCTCAAACGGATTGTTCTCACACATGAAGTTGAACATGTTCATTGTGTCTTTGTTGTCACGTTTCACTCTCGCGGAAGCGAACTCCTTATGCTGTTCAGTGGTAGAGAAACTGCGGTTGCACAGTTCTTGCATCGATTCATTGTATGTCGCACACACTGGCAACGACAACAGCCATTTGGTTCGTTGTTTTTCGCTCATTACCCCTCGACCATGAACCAGTCCGCCAGTCACTTTCATTGCTCTCATGAGTGTCTGTTCAATTACAAGATCTTTCGATAAACCAGCCCAATATCTGTCACTCCTGCGGATTACGAAAAGTCCAGCACTGAACATTTCGTAGATTCGGGGATTCGTAGCTTCGAGTTCGTCAAGGTCATGTAGATATATCTGGACACTTTTTGCGTAGTGATTGTGACCAGCGGCAGCGAAATAAGGCAGCATTTCTCGAAGAAAATATTTGTGCAGCAACCAGGAACCCGTCCTCTGTGAGCGAATAAAACCGCGTAGTATGTCAACCATTGTCATGTACTGTAGCCAAAGTTCTGGAGTGGCGAAGGTGGCCAATACGCTCTTGGTTTTCTCGAGTCCCTCTGCTATTCTAGACATGGCCGGATTGTCAAGTACTTCACTAGACGAAATATCCTTGTCCACCATTTGATCAAACAATTTCAACGCCACTTTTAGATCAGGGTCGTAAATAGTTTGTTCATCGTCGATTGATGGGAGCGTATCGTAAGTTTCATGAATGAGTAGCCGAGTAAGAACGGACTCTACCAGAAAGTGTCCCCGAGAAGCACGAGCATACGATTTTCCATTCAGAATATAAGTAACAGCATTTTCACCATAAATCACTTCAAGGACTTCGCGAAGACCGGTATTTTTCATAAAATGTCCGATGCAACCCAAGTAGCTCATCAAGGTATGGAAACCTCCTAAGTCCAAAATGATTTGTTTTAGTTCGCTGCTGTCCGGTTCATTACTAACTATTGTCCTTGCTTTCAGCCACAAAGGTTGGTCAAATGTTATAACAGGTGTGCAGTTGTGACGTTTGCACTCGCGAGTGATAAAGGATAAGGTCGAGTATATGCACGTCATATTCGTGGGGTTCAAGTCTATCATTGGTAGAAACCTTACAGTTGCTTTTCCCGCATGAGTTCCATCACTGACGGCTTGCATTACTCCTGACCATCCCGGTGCATTCGGCTTCAAGGATCTTGCTATCTTCCACAGCAAATCAAGTTTGGTTACTGGGTTCTCCACGTTGATAGGCGCCAGTTTGCAGTACAGTATGGGCTTATTTTTGCTTGGAATGTCGTAGTGCAATATATCGATTGCAGATCTGACAGCCTTTGGTCCATCTCTACGAATCATCACCTTGGAACGAATTGAAGGAGTAATCGCTTCTATCATGCCCATAGCATGAAGAGAGGTTTTACCATCTAAGGTCCATGGATTCCTGTCGGCATTATCACACACGTATTGCCGAAAATGGCCATTGCCTAACATCACTTGTGCCGGGGAGTCACTGTCGGTGTCAATATCAGCTGTTATCGGTGTTTGAGCCGCTGCGCATGATTCGAAGTTCAGTACTTCAGCATACGACGAACACAATCCGTGGTCGTGTAACGTATTGATGAGGAATTTTGAACCGAATTTGTGGTGTAGTTGAACCGCTAACCCCAACTGCAAAGGAGCCACCACAGCCCTTGGTCTTGCAACCTGCATTAAACATTGTCCTATCGTAGCCATTTTTAATCCTTTTGACTTCCCAACAAGCAGCTCGTCTAAAAATAGCTTCAGAGAATCTGGCAGAAAATCCAACATAACGTCCACAGACTTCAGGTCATTCGGTTCCGGATAAAACTCTTTTGAAAACAATTTGTACATCTCAATCATCTCACTTTTGATGAGTGCGACAGCTGTCCGTATTATTCGATCCTTTTCTCCCTCTAGGTCACACAAAGTCTTCGAATTTTCGTGAAAGGTCTGTAAAATCGAGGCTGCTGTTTCATTGAAAGTTACCACATTTGCCTTTCCCTGAACGTTGGATATAGTTACTTTATCGCCAAGTAATTCGAGCAGACGTTTTTTCATGTAGACAGTACTGTACGGTGTTTGACATAACTCCTCCATCTCTCTGCATAAATCTGTGATGGTTTTTTGTTCCTCTTCCTCATTAATGAAGTTATTAACGACTGCTATGAAAGCGTTTTCTGTCTCAACATCCTTAGGCCTGCCGGCTCTAATCTCGGGTTTGATCTGATTGACGTCGAATTTGGCTGGTGAGTGTTTACCTGTGCGGAAATTGACGTTACAAACTTGATGGTAAACAGCATCAGCTGCATTTAAATCATTACCAACAGCAGCGATTCTTCCCAGCACGACCGCCGCCCAACGGTCCTTACGCTCGTCACAACTTGTGAGGATAGTTGCTTGAAAGTCAAAAGTCCGAACAGGAAATGCTTTCTTTTCCCGAACTAACCTATCTGATATTTCCAGCCCACAAAAGAAACAATTGCAATTAAACCTGAATGACGAGCACTGGGATCGTCTTTTGACGGGGCTGTCTGCTGCAGCACATCCTCTTTCCGATTCTCTCTTCCGTTTAGTTCTTTCTATCTCCTTCTTGTTCGTAAAATCACGTCTACATCGTTCATGCACTACAGTCCCAGATGTCACATTGATGTTTAGCCCGCGATCGAGACTGGCATCGTTTACAGTATGTGCACCAGCAGCCTGCAATGTAACAGATTTTAAGCCATTCCTAAGAAATTCCTTACAAATAGGGCACTTGTCCATCTTTACTGTGGCGGAAAAATGGCGGAAAAGCAATGAACTGACGTCATAATTGCAATATGACGTCAAAATAACGTCATATATAAATTTATACGTCAGTTTCATATAGGCCTTTAATACATTTTCGAGGTGTAAAACGCACTAGTTGCGGGATACCGCTTTGCGAAAATTTCGATATTTCGCGGGGGCCGACTTTGGCCGAATTTCGGTATGATGTTGTCTGATATATGTATGATCGAACCCAGCTGCATTGGTTTCTTTTGCAATTTGTTTTGGGTAAAAAAGTATCCTTCCCCGACTAATATTACATATTGTCGCTGCGCATCCAAAATGCTGTATCTCGATTTTATCAATTTTTCATGAGATACAAATAACTAAATAAAATTGTACTGAACGAATGAATCGAGTTGTTGTTTTGATATTTTATATTACATGGGGTGTTGCTATCTGTGTATTTTAAAAATATTTTGATGACAATGTCTAACAAAGTTGCTGAAAAGCTGGAAATGCGATTTTTGTAGAACATTTCTTATACAAAGACGACACCTTCCCTCGCCTTCACCAGCAAAATTCATATTTAAAGCTGATCATGTTATTGCAGTATAAAGAAATGAATGGTAGTGTCACAATTGTTCAGCGTAGCCCCCCCACTGATCAGCAGTGAATATTCGCTAGGCCGCTAGAGATCATTACTACAGATCAGACCTACAGTAGATGTGTGACAACCATTTGAAGAAACAAGAAGTGACGCAAACAAAAGGAAAACACAAGTTTTCCTTATATATAACTGACTGATGAAGACAGTGATAACAGTTATACTGTTGATTTTCAGCTCACTGATAGATGACCCCGTTCCATCCTTGCAACATACAAACATGACATGGACCAAGACAAGATCTGATGTAGACCCCTTTCCCACAGCAGTTAAAAGATATCTCTTTTTTGTCAATTGCAAGTAGTGAGGAAAATCAAACAACTGTATTTAATAAATGATGTCTTAATGAAAAAAGCTAAATATTTTTCTTACCTCCATGTACATAATATTATATTTTCTTTCCTGTCTACTTACATGTTATTAAGATTAAAAGAAGAATGTAGTTGAACACTAGATGAAGGACAACCTTCCCCTCCACTCAGTCCACCTTTATTTCTACTTTCACATGGACTTTTTACTGGTTTACTTAAATGCTGAAACAAAATTAAGAATTAACACTATGTATATTTTTAAAGCCTTTAGATATATCAAAAATAAAAGGCCATTTAATTCTGACAGTAACTATCAGAAATCACTGAAATGTCTCATGACCATAAACAGTGTGTATAAATTTAAAAGTCAATCGGATATTAACTCTAGCAGCTTTTGCTTCTCATGACCTAACACACAGTGTAGCAAATTTAAAGTCAATCAGATAATAGCTTTACCCTCTAGAGTCTAGTGGTCCACAATACAAGTGTTCAAGGACCATAACTCTGGTAGTAATTATCAGAAATTGCTGAAGGAATTGTAGACGACGGACCAGCAGGGGTAACAACATTTCAATGTGAGCATAATAACACGTTTTTTCGTACAATCAAGGACCATAATCCATGAAGTTACAGTCCGATACACGCCAATATACATGCAAGGATATTTGGGATATAAACCTATATTCCAGTTCTGGACAGACTGACAGGGGTGACGACACTATTTGTCCACAAGAAAATGTGGGCATATAAATTATAAAATTATATGCTTTGATTGTTTGCAATGATAACTACAAACTGTGTAACTTTCACCAATTTACTCTAACAGTAGTAGGCCAGGATTGTCAGTTGCCTGCAATTATTTCCATCACACTTTTATGCCACACAATTACTTTCTTACCCTTATAGTTATTAAAACAAGTGTTATAATATACCTGAAAATAATCTGAAGTATTAAGTCTATAATTAGTTCGTGTTGATGGTTTATAATGCATTCTTTCTTTTCTAGCAGATGGTGTACCTACTGGACTCCACACATTACTAAAATCTAAATCCAAAATGAAGTCTCGAAAATCATCTAAATGTCTGCAATAACAAAATACCAGATGTTTACACTATTTGCGTATGAGGGGTGACCTCCAGAGGGACCACAAGCTAAAAAAGGTGATTTTTCGTACAATCAAGGGCCATAATTCAGGAAATTATGATCTGATATGCGCGAAAATCGAAAGGAACGAAGATCAAAATTGTGATCTCTAGAGGGTTTACAACCTTGATATACCAGATGTTTACACTATTTACGTACGAGAGGCAACCATTTTGTTGGACAGTTTTAGTCAGATTTTACAAAAAATACGAACTTAACCAACATGTATGGATGCTCCATACACGGTAAGCTCTGCTCTCCGATCTCCATAAGATCTCATTGAGCCTGTATACCTATGAATGTCGCAACGAATCAGATTGAAGTCAATACTCTGTGTACACAGTTTCACCACTATCTCTAAAACATGCATTATTCAAGAGCTAAATCTGCATATTGCAGGTCCTTTTTTGGGCCTGAAATGTTTTCTGAAGTATTAATCAGACAATAATTAACTGATCCAGGCCTTAATCAACTCTGGATGGCATCAGATTTCTCCGATATTAAACAGATTAAAAGGATTCAGCGATACTTTGATTTAATCAATATGGCGAAACCCAGACTGGCCGAGACTTAGCTTTGATCAACTAGGACCGTTGCTGAAATTATTGCACACGTCTGTCAAATCTTCAAAGGCCAATATCTTTGAACGCAATAGAGTAATTTGAATGAAATTTTCAAATTATTCATTTTACATCATCTACTTTTGAATTGTATTTGCAAGAATGGCTAGTTCTATATCTATATCTTACATAATGCCCTTATAATTAGAATCATAGCTGTTGAGCTCCAAGGTCTTGACCAATCAAATTGCTCATCTCTGCTTACCCTGAGCAGTAAATGCTCACTATCGAACTTAGTTAAGGTATTGATGTAATATAGCTATACACCAATTAGTGTCCGAAAGCATCAAACAAATTGCTTATCACTGCTTACCCTAGGCCAAATTAAAAAATGATTTTCTATGTTCATCTTTGGACTTCATCAAGGCATTCACCAAGTTTGAACATTCTATCTCAATTAGAAGGAGATTTATTGTTTTCTTAAGTCTCAAACAATCAAATTGCATATCGCTTGACCTACCCTAAGCAGAAAATGTTCATTATCGAACCTAGTCAAGGTATTGATTGATGTAATGAAACTATACACAATGTTTCATCACTCTCACTTAATTAGAACTTAAGTTATCGAATCCCAAAGCATTAATCCTATGCAGAAAATGTTCATCCTCGAAGTGTGACGGACGGACAGATAGACAGATTTTAATACTCCCTGCTTTATTCAAAAGGCAGGGGGGACAAAAAAAGTACAATTAAACAACAAATTTACCCTAAACACTGCAGAATGGAATTCATGTAACATGTGTTTCCTAGGTTACGTAGACCTGTTACTCCAGGTATCAGGGTTCGTTTCCTAACAGAAGGCGGTGTGGTTGGAATATCTAATTTTCTCTTTTTAGGTGTTGAACTTTGTTCCTATAACAATGAAAATATAAACTTCATGTTGGCTAACTGTATATTTTGTGACAGAGAAAAGGCTGTGGCAGGAGTGAATTGGTGGAGTTAGGCAAAAAAACTGTTACGACCATTATCAGCCGAGTGGCTTCTTACAACAATGTGGCTAACAGACACTTGTTATTGTTGTTATTACAGATTTAACGTCCAATACATTAAATATGATATTATGGAAAGGTTGATTTAATTAAATTATTTACAATTATAGGTTGAAAAGTGGCAAAAAAACAAAATAACGAGAGCATCGCTAACGCTGCAATATACAGTCCACATTCCAGATTTGATTGATATGGTACTTTTTAAAATGAAAAGAATGAAATGTCTTTAATATCATAAGAAGCGTAGAAGGCTAGGCGTTGGGATTGTTTTGCCAAACTTACAGACAAATACTAACAAAAAAGTGGGTGTGACAACAAAATAAATACCGTATTTTTCGGTGTATTAGGCGCATGCGTAGATAAGGCGCAGGGCAAGTTTGGCAGAGGTGTTTCAGGAAAAAATAAAAGTGCATGGTTTATAGCATCCTTCCCCAGCGGCTTGTGGAACACGTGGTCATACCATACGTGACTCAAATACACCTACAATCTCACGTAACTGGGTCAAACTCTATTGTTTATAATTATCGATATTTAACTGTATCAAGCTTTATATATATATTTCTTTATGAAATAAAAAACTCTATATACAGTTTTTGAATTGCATAAGACTTTACATTTATTATAACTTTGAATTGCATTGTTTCATAACTTAAATGGTAATTCTGGCGCTTGTACGGTAGTCAAATTGTCGTTAAAGTCCCGCCCACGACAGACATCGCCGTGCAAATGGCTGTGATACATGAATAGGTCTTTATGATAAACAGATAAAATAATAACTGTAGAAATAATTTATCATGATCAGCTACTACCGGTAAAAGAGAAACAGTAATTCTAATTTACTCTATACTATCCAAACTACTGACGAACGATGGCGTCAATTGCCCCGCCCTCTACATGCGACATGGCAATACCTAGCTTGATTGTAGCCATTTAGATCTATCCGTAACATAATACATTAGCATTTTTAATACCAATCAAAGAAACAATGATTTTGTTAACTACAAATAACTTCATAAAGCATACAGTGATAACTCATTGGTAGATAATTAACGATACCGGTAAACTATAACAATGGATAAATCAGTGAATCCATGTTGCATGAAACTATTGGTAACTTCATAACGCATACGGTGACAACTCGTTGGTAGATAATTAACGATACCGGTAAATTATTACAATGGATCAATCGGTGAATCCATCGGTGACTTGAAACGGCTAGATGTTAAATTTACAGCAATGTATAGAAAACATTTATTCAGTTACGAGACGAACCGCTAATGAGTACGGCAACAGTGTCATGGGTTGTGAATTTAAGTTTGGTGAGTCGAACATAAGATGGCTATGGGTTGGAACTTAGTGACATAAACCAAATAAAGAAGCGAATAGACGAGTGCCGCACGTTATCCAAAAAATGAGAAAGAATCGGTTGACTGTCAATGATAGACATTCGTCATATTAACTGAAATCCCACCCTCTAGCGTTGTCACCATAAAGACAATACCGATGTCTTATATTGAGCCAATGAAAATGCTTGAATGATTGCATGCCGCGCCCTATTCGTCAACGTGACAGATAACTTCAATGCTTTTAAGCTGGGACTTGTTAAGACTGTTGGTAATTACCAGGAGTTTACGGAAAAGCAGAAATATGTGATGTATAAATATCAAGTATCATTAACGATACGTATGCTATTTTTTAATCACCGTTAACGTAGAACGGCTATCGATCGATGGTATTTGCATTGCCGGTTATGACAAACGGTATACCGTACATGGAATGGCAGAAATGTCGATGAAATGCATGAAATAACAGTAATACGGCCAATAATTATTGACAGATTTTAACCGTATCTAAAAGATTATTGACAAATATGGACGCATTTTAAACATATCTAAAACAATATTGATAAATACACACATTAGGGAACAGTATTGTATTTAATTTGAGTGATAATATATCATAATGAATGAATGAATGAAATGGGGTTTAACGTCCTACGCTTAAGCACCGTACCTGGGCTAATTGAAGACGGGCATACGCCACAGTGTGCAATGAGGGAAATTTTGCCCGGGCAGCGGCGCTACGACCTACTCTTATATCGAATTCCAACTGCCAAGGGATCTTTTACGTGCACTCCAATTTGTACACGGGACCTCGGTTTTTCGTCCCATCCGAACGACTAGGCAGCTGTCCTTGTCAGGCCCTCCTTCTGCATCACTGACAAGGGGAAATCACGCCGGAAAATCGAGATGAACTTTCTCGGCCAATGCAGGGATCGAACACTCAACCTCCAGGCTAGCGAACCAGCGCCTTATCCACTTAGCCACCGTGATCCCCGATAATATATCATAAGCTTTTGCCGTAGGTCAACCGGTATCTTAAATGGCCACTATCTTTATTGCACTAAAAATGACGACATCGGAATGTCGGAATAGCAGAAATATATGTCATCAATTAAGTAGAAATATAATATGTCATTAATTACATTGAATAACAGAAATATTAACGATAAACCGCTATCGGCCCATGGATTTGGCATGAATGAATAAATGAAATGGGGTTTAACGTCCTACTGTTATGCACTTAACCTGAGCTAATTGAAGACGGGCATAAGCCATACACTATACAGTGTGCTATGAGGGAAATTTTGACCGGACAGCGGCGCTACGGCCTACTCTTATATCAAATTCCAACTGCCAAGGGATCTTTTACGTGCACTCCAATGTGTAAACGGGACTTCGGTTTTTCGTGCCATCCGAACGACTAGGCAGCTGTTCTTGTCAGGCCTTCCTTCTGCATCACTGACAAGGAGAAATCACGTCGGAAAATCGAGATGAACTTTCTCCGCCATTGATTTGGCATTGTAGTTTATGACTAACGGTATAACGGTAGCTGAAATGGCCGCCATTTTTAATGCACGAGAAATGTCGGACTTCGATGTTGACCCAGGGAAACGTCTAGATTTGCTTAACACTATCTATAAGGCGCACCCCTTTTTTAAATAAAAATATCTGGTAAAAAAAGTGCACCTAATACACCGAAAAATACGGAAGTTGCTGTCTTTATGGTATAAGGAATAAATATCCAAAGTTCCAAGATGATCCATTTAGAATTGCAGCCTGTAGATGATAAATACAAAAAATAGGTGTGGCTCTGCCCCTGGGGGATGAATATGGGGACCAATATAAATAGGTACCACCCTGTTATTGAAATGACAACATCAATAGTTGCCGTCCTTAGGGTATAAGGAATAAGTATTCAAAGTTTCAAGATAATCCATTCATTGTGGCCTTCGGGCGCTAGAGGCAAAAAATTTGGCATGGTTCTGCTCCTGGGGTTCGGGTTCGGGGCTTTCACCAAAATCAATAGTTGACGGCCTTAGGCTATAAGGAATACATATGCCAAGTACCAAGTTGATCCATTCCGAATTCCAGCCTGAATTGGGCGTGGCTCTGACCCTTGGGGTCGGGAAAAGCAGTTGTCGTCCTTCACATATACATGTAAGGAATACATATCCCAAATTCTCAAAGACAATCCAGAGTCACAAAGAAAAAATGTGTGTGGCTCTTTCTCTGGGGGATGGGCAATCACCAAAAAACCAATAGCGGTCATCCTTGGGGTATAAGAAAATGGGTATGCAAAGTTTCATAATGATCTGTTTAAGAATTGCAGTTTTGATTTCGTTGCCAATGGTTTTGGTTTTATAGCTATACATTTTTTGTGATCCTTAGACTTAACCAGGGTTCTTAATCCATTTTGAAATGAACCGGCCACGGGTAAGCCTAACGGATAGTCGTATTTTCAACAACACACATGCTCAACATGTACGTTGGTTTATGCATACTTTATTCACGTCAATAATAATTGCATAACGTATTTCGAATAATAATAGCTTAAACTTCGAATAAACAAAACCGTTGTTGTAATTGCATACCCGTATTCATATATCGATAATAATATCGGAATTTATAGTCAAATTTCAGCAACTTGCATAATGCATTTTCCTACTTTTGCTTTCATCCAACCAAACGGAAGTTATAATTTAGTTACAATAAAAACTACCAGTAAATATAATTATGTTTTTTTTTACATTTATTTTATTGGTAATCACGTGTCAATATATTAAAATAACAAAGAATATAAGCAGGAATTAGTTTCCGTGTATAGTCGGAACTTGGAAATGACGTGATTTGCCGAGTGATGCCGTACGTACGAAAAGCAGAGTTATAAATAGAAATCTATGGCGATAAGTCACTTAGCCTCGGTCACCCAGAACCTCCTAGTCTTCAACATGTAGAATATTTTTTTGGATGAAAGAGACTAAAAGTCACGTGGCCAATTGTCATGATTCAGATTTTGGTTGACCTATATTTTACGTGGTAGTTTCTACGGCTTTTGGAACTTCTAATGAGGACGTGCAAGCTTGAAGTTCAGGGTCAATGCCACCATCACTTTCGTTGGCTAAATCTCGTTTACATTTTTTATTGTCATTCTGTGGGGTGTTCAAGTACTTCAACATTGTGTTATAATTATATAGAATTGAATGAACCGACATTGGATTATATGCATTCTTTTACGTGGCAGGATTAACTCAACTAATTAGGAAATTAGCCGATACTGATTGAAGCTGAGTGTATTCATTGTATTGACTGACTCTTTGATGGGCGACGAGTAATAATTAACTCTTTGTTATCGGCCGAAAGTGGATTGATTAATGATAGCATGGTGGCCGGTTCATTGTTTTAAAAACCAGCTAGATTAATATGATGGGGTTCTTAACCGACGAGTAATAATTAACTCTTTGTTATCGGCCGAAAGTTGATTGATTAATGATACCTTGATGGCCGGTTCAATGTTTTACAAACCGGCTAGATTAAAGATCAATCGGCTAAAGCCGACATAAAACAGCCGATTAAGATCCCTGGACTTAACTATGACCACTTGGTTATATTCTATTTTTTTACTATTACTACTATTCTTGTTATCGCTTTAAAAGAGCTGGTTAGTGGTGTGTTTAACAGACATTCAACATAGATTGTAGCCGCCACATTGGTTTCTATGTAAACACAGAATGACTTCAGATAAATAGTTTGAGAGATTTTGAATGAAAGTTGGATGTCGATTTACGGCATAAAATTAAACCGCCCAGTTTTTTTTATTAGTTAATCTTAAAGTGCTCATAAGACGACAAACTGAAACTCGGCGTAGTGATGGACAGTGGTTATTATATGCACATTACGGAAAGTTAACATCAATCTGATTAAAAATAAATCAGCTATCATCACCCAAAGTCGCAAATATAGACCTCCCGTAAAAACGACTTGGCCAATTATCGAAAACACTCTTAATCCCCTCGGTCCCTAGTGACGTCACAGTGTACAAATGCATATTCGGAATGTTTATTCCTTAATTACCTATATACAGCCGGCGTGTGTATTCATTAACGCCTGACTGGTTCCTTAATCCCCTAATTAAATAAAACAACCGACTACGGAATAATCTGTTATTTTAATTTAGAATTTGTTTTATAAAGCCGATTGCTGTAGCATTGTCTTTTTAATCAGAATAAGCCGACCGTAAACTAACAATTGGCTTCTGATTGAAACACGATTGGTGTAGAATTGGTGTAGCCGGCGCTACGACATCTATGAAGCCAATTGAAATAATTAATTGTCGGCATTTAAGAAACAAAATGGTTTTAAGTAGTAATCATATAATAAATAAATCATTAACACGTGTTATTGGTCATTCTATCATACACCGAGAGAATGGAGGCAGAATATTTAGAGTTATCCTGTAGCAGTAGTTCTTTTAGCTCTGCGATGTATCGGATACAGATACGTCGCGAGAAATGATAACTATAGCGCCATATTATTATGTTTGAGCCGTATCTATCTGACTGTGGCTCCATAGAGGATGGCGATGTAGATGATACCGGATCTAATAATGAAAACCATCCGATTGTTGCGAGACTAGATTCATTGATTTCATTAAATTATCTATTTACAACTTTTATAAATAAATTGATTTCATTAAATTATCTTTTTAGCTGTAAATAAATTGATTTCATTAAATTATCTATTTACAGCTTTTATATATTAAAGAATTGATATTACATGTACACAGCCTGCCCTATAGTAGTAATTCACACACAAAGGATATTTAAACTAAAATTGCTTCAGCATTCCACAAAATTTACATCAGTTATAATCGAGAGCCGTTTTCGTTCAGTTTGGGTTTCAATAACAGAATTACCTCGTGATATAATCGTATATGTCCATGATACAACACCTCAAAGAAGACTTGCTGTGTTCTTTATTTAGGTTCAAATAATCCGACCATATCAGAAAGCATGCATTTGCACCTTTCACGGTGAAATAATCGTATATACGACCAAGGAGATGCCATGATATAACTGTCATCAAAGGGAAGCGTGCATGCACCAATTGGAGACTTGATGTGTTCTATTTTTAGGCTCAAATAACCAGACCATATCAGAAAATGTGCATGAATAATAATAAATGACTAACGATTTTTTTTTATATGTAACGAATAATAAATTACGTTTTGCATTTTGCAATTCTAAATTAATTCAATGTTTTTAAGCGCTTTAACAATCAGATTCACCAATCAATCGTCGTCAATAATCTTAACTCGCTGAGCAGAATGGGTTCGATAATCAACACCAGATTTTAAAAAAGGCAGGTTATCGTTTATTATTTCAATTGAGAATTTAATTGGCATTTATTTAAAGTTACATTATTCAAGATATAGATAAGAACTAGCCATTCTTGCTATAATAGTTCGAAAGTAGGTGATGTAAAATGAATAATTTGAAAATTTCATTCAAATTACTCTATTGCAAGCGAAGATATTGGCATTTGAAGATTTGACCGATGTGTGCAATAATTTCAACCACGGTCCTGGTTGATCAAAGCTAAGACTTGAAGCGTCTGGAACCGCCATATTTGATTTATCACTGAAACGTTTTAATCTGTTTAATATCGGAGCAATCTGATGCCATCCAAAGTTGATTAAGGCCTGGATCAGTTAATTAATGTCTAATTAATACTTTAGAAAACATTTCATGCCCAAATAAAGACCTGCACTAGGCAGATTTAGCTCTTGAATAATGCATGTTTAATTAGGTGATTGGCGGTTGTTGAGACCGCGATTAACACTGCTAGTTCTCCTTTGTTTTGTTTTATCTGCGAGTATAAAACTTGCCAAAATGTATTGTTGAAAATTTGTGCATATTTAGTAATACTTTGTTGTTTTTCTTTTATCAAATAGTTAACGAACTTGATTGACCTACCACTTACCAGTGGCTTGTTCGCACCAATTTATCGATTGGTATTGACATCTACGACAAGCATGTCGTCAAGGTGCAGCTCACTGATTATTAACAATTTGTAGGGGCTTGTAAAAAAAAGATTGCATGTCGTGTAAATATTTATTTTGTTTTTGTGTAGGTCATCAGCATATTATTCGTTTTAAATAAATATTATATAATTTCATGAGAAACGATGATTATCAAAGAACCGTAAGTGCAACTAATGTTTTATCGTTTGGTTGAGCCTTTTACTAGCCACGTGGTTCTTGATTTTTTCTTTCGTGTTTTGAATATATATATATTTCCCAAACGTCGTATACCAGAGTCCCAAACTTCGTATATCCGAGACCCAAACGACAGATATCAACTCTCGTGTCATGTTTTTTTACTACTCCATAACAATTAATGGTGTTTTTATTTAATAATAAACAATGAAGTTTATTCGACAATAAGTACAACTCGGTTAATTAACTGCTTCTATAATAACAAGTGGGATGAAACAGCCCGATAGAAAATCAGGTGTGGGATGAAACAGCCCGGGGTGAACCGATCGTGGGATGAAACGACCCGCATCCGCCAATCCGTAATTAAATTGTTGACAAACGCAATCCACTCTTTCCGTAATATTTCGTCTTTGGGAAATTTATAAAACGTCGGTATATTATTCCCCTTTTCTCTACTGGAATTTCCACAACTCTCAATAATACAACGATAATTCGGCATCTTGAAATACACTCGGAAATATTATAGTAACAAATAAAATCTATTACAATTCAAGACGAGAAAGATCTGCGTTTGAAAATGCTTTGAATTATATAGTGATGTGTAGCTTACATAATTACCGCAAATGATTACCGACAATACACACTTGTTAACTGTTTGTATGTTGATACAGTGATATATTATACAGGCAGTGATATATTGGATAGATAATGTGTATAGTATGTGTAGTGCCTGTGACGTCATCAGCCAATCAACCGGATTAAGGTCGTTCATGAAAATTTGAAAACCGTTTTTGGCTGTCCCATACTAAAACGTAAATAGCTCAGTTAAGTTTAATCAGATTGATTTGAACTTTCCGTAATATGGATTTAGTAATCATTGTTTATTATAATATGTAATAGAAAATTATGATCTTATGTGCTCTTTAATATATAGTAAATTTCTACTTAGCTTGTCGTAATGTTTAATTATATTTGGTTGGATGAACAGAGAGCTGCGACAGTACAAACATGCGTTCCATTTAGACAGTTAGATAATACAGTACTGGACAAATTAATAGCAACAAATTCATAATTGCGGAGAAAATCAAATCTTTTAGAATGAACTGTTGATCAAATGATGACGTTTGAACACATTCGCATGAAATTTTGCACACATGCCAACATGGTCTCACTCTTTGCAGTGAATGTACGATCGACGTCGCTCATGACGTAATGACGTCATCCCGGATGTGACGTCATTAACGACCACAATGATGTTTTCTTGCAGTTTTTGAACATGGCCTTTATAGAAATATTATAAGATAGAAATACCAAGTAACACTTGGGTGGTATTTGACTCTGATGACATGATCATGAGACAATCTAATGACGATGAAGACATTGAACGTGCTTTATGTCATGACGGCTGTATGACGTCATCAAACGCTCTAAAGTCTGATTCCAGAAAATAAAGATCATGGTTCTTGATTGGCCGGCAATTCACTTGAGATGTCCCTAAATCGAAATGTTTTGGGACACACTGAAGAGTTGAAATACATGATGCCCCCATAACGAATAAAGTGGACTTGATAGCCTGCCTAATCATGGTCAGGTTCCATTCCGAAAACATCAAAAGACAGTGCAAGGGTCTAATTCAGGGAATGCCACGATGTGTTGATGCCTTGATAAAAGCCAAAGGAGGACATACCAAATATAAGAGATATATCATATCATCAGAGTCAACTACCACCCAAGCGTTACTTGGTATTTCTACCTTATAATAATTATATAATGCTCATGTTCAAAAACTGAAGAAAAAGTGAGACCATATGGGCATGTGTGCAAAATTTCACGCGAATATGTTCAAATGTCCTCATTTGATCAACAGTTCATTCTTAAAGAATCCATTTTCATCACAATTATAAATTTGTTGCTATTAATTTGTCTAGTACTGTATGTTATCAATTAATTACCATCCAATTGATTAATTTACTGGTTTGATTAATGATACATATGTATGCTTATTGCATTTAACATACTAACTTCTTACCTGAGCAATTTTCTGTTGTTGAACATAAAAATGCCAGGCACTAAATACTTTACACAGTATGACTCGTCTGAAAACAAAATTGTTTTAAAATATTTTAATGCCTACCAAAAGTATATTGAGAATACAAAATGTCTAACTAACTTTATTAAATACTGTTATACAATTCAAATATAATATTTCATCCTTGAAAAATGGCTGTTTAAAGTTACATTATTCAAGATATAGATAAAGAACTAGCCATTCTTGCTATAATAGTTCGAAAGTTAGTAGATGATGTAATATGAATAATTTGAAATTTTCATTCAAATTACTCTATTGCAAGCGAAGATATTTGCATTTGAAAGTTTGGCAGACGTGTGCAATAATTTCAACCACGGTCCTGGTTGATCGAAGCTAGGTCTGGGTCCGTCTGGGTCCGCCATATTTTAATAAATCAGAGTATCTCTGAAACGTTTTAATCTGTTTAATATCGTTGAAATCTGATGCCATCCAGAGTTGATTAAGGCCTGGATCAGTTAATTAATGTCTAATTAATACTTAAGAAAACATTTTAGGCCAAAAAAAGACATGCTATAGGCAGATTTAGCTTTTAACTAATGTATCTTTAAGCGGCCTTTATTATAGTGGATTTAATTCAACAAGTTTAGCATACCCTGAAATTTGCTGATTTACAATAACAAATAACATATACCGGTAATACATGTAGAACCAACAAAAAAATAAAATATGGTAAAATATGTACATGAATTTTGTAAATTATGTAGTAAACCACCCCCTTCTCCTTTTATGTTTCTTTTACTAAATTTTGTGGAGTTAAGGTAACATCACACAAATAGCGTTGTGCAGACATACAGATGATGCTTAGTGTGACAGCAAAGAGAAACATTTTTTTTCATTTTCTCTGAAATTCATCATATTGCAACTAAAATTTTATTTTGTCAAATATTACAGTGTCCCACTTCAAAAAAAGAACTTTTACTCGCAACCCTTTTTTTTTTTTAGGATCTCCTTTTCAAAATTTATCCATCATTATCAGTGCTTGCCACGAAGAAATCACTGCGTGAGTACTCCATTACTCACGCAAAAATGACTCTGCGTGAGTTTGCCGAGTAACTGACATTACTTACGCAAAAATGACTCTGCGTGAGTTTGCCGAGTAACTGACTTACTCACGCAAAATTTTCCTAGGGGAGTAAAATTACAATAGAGACTAAGAGCTCTGACAAATGGAAGCTAGGCCTAGAGTCCATTGATTAACTTCCATTCCAAAGATCCAAGACTTTATTTTTTTCTAATGTTCTTTACTAGAAGTGAGCCTTCTTGTCATTTGTAATATTAATATTAATTCAATACTTGAACTTTTATTCATTCTAATTCCAAAATGAAAACCTGTTTATGCGAGTGCCTAGATTAATTTAGTAAAGAATAATAAAAGAATATTTTTGTCCAATTTATTTTGGCTGAATGTAAAAAATAATAGAAGTTTACTTAGTTTACTTTTTCAAAAAATATGAAAGGCTCTGTTGACAGAATAAAGATAACTGGTAAACTTATTAATAATATAGTAAATGGTAGTCATGTGTAAATTCTAATGTATAGTAGTCGTTTTGATTCATATTTATCTTTATAATTAAAGTTTTCCGTTATCCTGTTTAGCTCAAATAAGAAGGTTTTCAGAAATACGTCTCTACCCTTTAGTAATACGCATTTGATGTTTGAAACCCGTAGAATCTAGAATGTACATGTACAAGTACTGTCGCTTCACGATGTTGACAGTGGCATCGTCTGCTAAAATATACTAATTATAATGTAATAATAATAGCACTCGTACGTACGGCAATTTCGACGCACTTTTTTCTGACTTAAGCTATTGTTATTCCAATCCAAATAGTTCTCGGAATTTCCAGCTTGTTTAATATTTATTTTAAAATGAAACCAGTATTCAAAATATAGTCACGAAGACTAGAATATGGTTTATATTCGTTACAGCATTCTACAAATTTTCATCTCGTAAAATTTCTCGCGAGAATTCTACTTTAAGTTTCAGTTAAATTAACCAATCATAAAAATTCTACATTGCATGCCCGAAATAATTTCATTATTGTCCAATCAAAAGACGCCTTCTATTTTTACTTAATTCTATTCTTTGTAACATCGCGTACAACCGGAAACAGAGTTGGCTTATTGCCTCGTATTCTATCGTAGAACTGAATTGAAAATTGTACATTTTTTGATGAAAAGTTTCCAGAAATGTTTGCGCGAGTAATGCCTTACTCTCGCGAATTACATTTCAGGCGATTATAGCGCATGCGCGGGTAATGACTCGCGCCTCCTGACAAAGTCTGATTATGGTAAGAGTTACAAAATTTAAAATATGCATACCCATAATGGCAAACAGCTGTAGCTATACGATCATTTTCATCTGCATGACTCCTAAATTATAAATAGAACAATTAAAGATTAACATATATATTATTACATGTAGTATGAACGCAACAATATTTAATTTTAATACGCCCACATGTAGATGTTTATTGTTGTTGTCCCTCATCCGTCCTTTCACATGTTTGTGGAAACTTTATTGGTTATAATGTCTTTATCTGATTTTGACGAAACTTGAATAAAGAGAGAGAGAGAAAAATGGGGTTTAACGTCCACTCAACACAACTAGGTCATTTCGGGACTAACATATGGTTTAATTATATTTCAATAATTCTCTTGCGCGTAGGGGTCTTTAGCAGTGGGAGGAATAGAGTGCCCGGAGGAAAACCACATGGTTGAGAAGGCGCCCCTATCTCCGTGCCACATACGCTCACACCAGGGCTTGAAACCACAGCTGCAAGCCAGGTGGCCGGCCAGCTAGGGGTCGAAGCATGGCACTCTAGATCACTAGGCCATCCCAACCCCCCAAACTTGAATAGATTTATCTCTTAAAGATCTTGGTTGCTTTCGATAAATTCGCACATATTGGACCATAATTTTCTGGATTATGACCCCTGATTGTGGGAAAAATCATGATTTTGATGAAACTTAAAATGTGTGTTTATGACCCAAACATCTAGGTTCCTTTCAATATTCGCCAATATCAGCATAATATATGTCCACATGAAGATGTGAGTCCAATAAATATAAAGTGAGGGGAATCCAAAACCATTTAAATAACAGAAACTTAGATGGGATCATAATAAACTTGATACGGTGACACCGGTACATTTCATTTTTAATGCATTTTTTAATAATAATGGACAGTGTCTAAAAATAATGGACTGTTTTCATTATTAATTGTTAACATTAGAATGATTGACTGTTTGTTTAAGACAACAATCCACTCCTCATTATAATGGATTAAAAGAACAAAGGATGACATCAACACTATGGTTTAACTTACTTATGCAGTGAAAAATGCACTACCTAGACATAAAAGACAATGTTTTGAAAGCACTGATGTAATATTTCAAAAAGATTATATTGATACTTTTTAAATTTCCTTATTTTAGCTATGGTGTTTAAAACAACAGATTATCATTAACCCAAAAGGGATTAATCAACACTTTAGATTTTACCTTGAAGTGATTTCTGTGTTTGAATAAGATCGTAGTAACCTTTGACCTCTTGATTCTACTTGATCAAAACTTTGTGTAGTTATTGCACTCAATGCATCTCTCAGTAAAGCAAGATCTCCTGATGTATTATCTCCATATATATACTCATCACATTCATAACTAAAAAAAACAACTTTGCCAAATTTGAATGTGTTAAATCGTCAAAAAGGTCAATAAATCAATGTTCTCACATGCCTTGTTGATTGTTGATTTTTTTATGTAAAACATGTGTGGTGCAGTCCCCCTGCACTTACTATTAGAATTGACAGTAATCTGTCTCTTCATGCACAACCTTTTCCCCCAAATTCAGGTATATGTTGCCACCACACATAGTACAAGGTATATTTATCATTAATATTCGTGCTTTTTTAACAAGATTAATTTATCTTGACATTATTACCATTACCATATAATGTTTAGAGAAGAGCTCTATATCATATGTATACATTATTCATCAAACTGTATTCATATATTTTTATAGCAAATAGAAGTATAATAAATACCAATAAACATATCTGTTGTTCACTTCTATAGCTAATGGATGCTGAAAGTAACATTAAACATTATGTTATCACATCATCGAACATAATAAATAATTTCAAATAATACAATGTTTTGATAGAACAATTGGGCTTTTATTTAAAAATTCTGTTGACAACGGTTACATATCGTACTAAATTCAGATATTTATGTCTGCTATTTCTCAATAACAGTTACATAACCTTGTTTTAATACATCAGGCATTTTCAAATTCAAGTAATGTTACATGTACGTCAGTCTATAAACTTACCCATATGTTATTATTAGAAACTAGCTAGACTTCTTAATATTCTTATCATTGTGATGTTCGCAAGGACAATGATTACTATCTATTTAAAGCTGAACTCCAGTTACAAAAATACCGAAATAATTAAATAAAATTTTTTTAAAGCCACCAAGCTGCCATACTTGTTTCAGATTTATCCATTTAATATGGCTGACATGGAGGCTTATGACCTGGAAAGGTTAGATATATCCGGCCTTATTCACTTCACACGCTTGACTGGTTGCCTATTTTTTTCCAACAGTCAGTATACCAAATTATTGACGATTGCAAAATGTCTGATCAGGTTAAGCCTCTAAAAAATTATATGAACTACGTCTACTACAATATAGCCTAAGCTTAGGCTACTCTTAAACAAAATATGAAAAAAGATAGGCTATGGCTTACCTGAAAGTTTTAACCAAAATATAATCACCTATACACAAACTATTGTTTTCTTCGTAATATTATTTATCATTGCCACGTCTTCTTGTGAATATCTTACACATATACATAATTCACAAAACCAGTTATCACAGCATAATGTCCAGTGTAATTATAACTAATACTATGCAAGAAACAGATAGTTTAGATAGGATTTTCTTGTACTACTGTAGTTTAGATTAGATTTTCACAAGAAGCCACGTTTGATGTTCATTGTTTGTTTACGAAAACGACCAAGGCCAAGGGACATAAGTAACTACATCTTTTGAAGTGGCAATAATTTGGTAGTTTGTGTAGGTGATTTTATTTTGGTTGAAAATTCAGGTAGGCTAATCCATAACTTTTCCATATTTTGTTTCAGAGTAAGCTTAGCTAATGTATATTGTAGTAGACGCAGTTCATGTAATTATTTACAGGCTTACCTGATCAGATATTTTGCAATCTTCAATAATTTGGTATACTGACTGTGTTGGGGGAAAAAGTCAAGCGTGTGTAGAGAATAAGGATGAATGTCTACACCCATCCTCTTCGCAGTGTTCCGTTTGATTAGAGCTAATCTGACTACTCCCTGCTGGACTGAGTGGGTATTATTGTCACTAATTATGACTGGCCAGTGGTCCTATTACTGACCAATCACTGAATTCGTTACAAAGGTATTACATGTACCTTTAAAACAAGACGTTTAATTAGGACAACTGTGTTTACGTAACGTTACGTCATGGCTGCACGTTTTTTTTATGCTATATTAACCAGCGCATAGCAGGATATTGCAGCAAAACTAATTGCGTGACAAACGAGGCTATCGGTATTGACGTAAAGTAAACACTACGGTATGGTAACGAACAGACTTTCAACGTTTTTAATAACTTAAATCTTTGTCCAAAATATTAAGGAAGACCCAAGATTAAACGACGGAATGTCATGTTACTGTACGTAAGTAGTAGATTTGATTGAACGAGAAGAATAGACACATTTACTTAAATGTCAAGAATCCGAAGCGAATCCAGCAATGGCCAGAGAGGGATTTCTCGGGCCGTTGCTTCAGGAATATGGTCTACACCTGTCTTAAAAGAAACCAACTGGAAGTGAGATTGGCTGACCTTTCCAGGTCATAAGCCTCCATGTCAGCCATATTTAATTCATAAATCTGAAACAAGTATGGCGGCTTGGGGGCTTTAACTTTTTTTTATTTAATTATTTCGGTATTTTTGTAACCAGAGTTCAGCTTTAAGAACTCTTAGTTGTTGATTGATTTAGCTAATTATATACCACCTATTTTGTTGTTACAGGGCAGATACAAGCATTATAATAAATTTAAAAAGGTGAGTTAATTGCATAAAATATATAATGTACATTGTTGTATAATACTGGTGCCGGTACTTACCTTTTTATCATTGAAATGTTTCAGAGCATGTTCATTGTTTAAACGACCACAAGCTACATTATCACAACTTAAACATGCCTGAAAAGATATTTTTAACAGATAATTGGAGCTTATCCATTACGGTTATATATTACTACAATGTAATTGAACTAATTGTCTATGCACAAGATATGTATAAAATTATGGCCCAAATCGTGTCAAAATTGGTTCATGATATCCTGACGACAAAACATATGTACAAGCAAGCCTGGAAATAAGGCACCTGTCTCTGACAATGTCAGGCTTTTTTCAGGCAAAAAAACCTCTGGTGCCTGTTATTTTGTCTGGCATTGATTTGTCTTTTTTTTTTATATTAATAATACCTGCCTGACACTAAGTTGAAAAGTTTGTCAGGTTTTTCTTAAACAGTTATTTCCAGGCCTGTGTACAAGGACTATGTCATTTTTTAACAAAACGATTTTGACAGTCTCCTTAGAAAGATTTCAACCATAAAATGAAGGTCATTCAAATGGCCTTACTTCCATATGCCAAAACTGTTCATGGAAAATGCAGTGCACGTTCCAAAGTCTCAGCCAATCAAATTGTTTATCACTCTGCTTACCTCGAGCTGAAAATGCTTATTATCGAACTTAGTCAAGGTACATGTATTGATGTAATAAAACTATACACCCAAGTTTCATTACTCTAACTATCATTAAATTATCTCAGCTTCCCTAAGCAGAAAATGCTTATCTCGAACTCCATCAAGGCATTGACCTAATAAACACCTACACAATGTTTGAACATTCTACCTCAATGTCCAAAAAGGACAGTAAGACAGACAGACGAACCCATTTTAATAGTCCTCTGCTTTCTTCGAAAGGCGGGGAACAATTAAGATCACTACCTATCGGTAAACTATTTAAGCAATGTTCATGTTATTGGAATTGCATGCATTTCTATTCTCCCACATGGATTTGTATTGTTCTACGAATATTCGGCATAATCACATTAAAAGTCCATTAATACATGTACCTAATCAAGTTCTATTCACACGTTTCAAGATATAGATATATTTTATATCATATATGTGTATCTCTTGTTTTTCCCAATCAGGTGACATACCAATTGAGATTCTTGATTGTATCCACACTATTCCACACGTATAGGATTTTGTATATTTTATATCCACACAAGATGTTCGTGTTCTACAAATATTAGGCGTATTAACGTTAATAAAGGGCATTATTATTGTTGTATATTTACTTCTGTCGTCTGCTTGTACATGTAGTTTAGCACGAGCTCTACAAACAACGTTACTTAAAATAGCGCAACTCCACGTTATGTGTACTACGTCACTGATTGTATCTATACTATTTTGTATCACGTCATACTGGCCATGCTTTCTCTATGATTGAATAAATAAGATGTCTTGAACAGTACAGACTAACTTCATACCTACGGGTTAAATACACAACAATGGCGACGAGGATGGGATAATGAAGTTTAAAATACAGATCTAGATAAGCCATTAGTACACTAATGAAAGCTGTTACACTCAGTCTTTTCCTGATTTTTACATTCTTCCTTACCCGGTTTTGGCGGTATTCTGCGTCTACAGACGGAAGTACATTTTCTATACATACATATTATACATTTACAACCATGCCGGGGTCTTCATCTATTAGTATTGGTAACATAGAGCCATACAGAGAGGAAGATGGCGACTTCGAATCCTATTCTGAGAGGGTTAAACTTTATTTCATCGCCAACAGAGTACAAGATGCAAAGAAGGTAGCCACATTTTTGACCATAATTGGCAGTGATTGTTACCGTTTGCTGAAGTCATTAGTAGCGCCTGATTTACCAGAAGTAAAAACATTGGATGAACTTAGAAATATATTGCAAAACTATTATTCTCCAAAACCATTGGAAATTGTTGAAAGGTTCAAATTCCATAAATGTGTACAGGGTGATGATAGTAATATACCTCAATACATTGCTCTCTTAAAGTCAAAAACCAAATTTTGCAATTTTGGCGACACTTTAAGTGAAAGACTACGTGACCAGTTAGTGATTGGTGTACGAAGTGAAACTATTCAAAAGAAGTTATTAGCTGAAAAAGACTTGACTTTCGATAAAGCTTCAGAAATTAGTGTTAGTATTGAAACTGCTGCAAAAGATAGTAAAGAGTTATGCCAAAGTTCAAGACGTCCGAGTTTGAGTTCCAAACCAATTACGAGTAACGAGAATGTACCTGCTGTCTTTAAGATGGGTCCAGTTCGATGTTTCAGATGTAATGCTACAACACATTTGGCAAATAAATGCTACAGAAGTGATTCATTGTCCTGTGAGGGATGTGGCAAAAGAGGTCATGTTACAGAAGTATGCTTGAGTTCAGCCAGTAATAATGCCAAGTACAGTGGTAATTCCAGTAATTATAAAAAGTCAGACTCAGAGAAAAGCAATTACAAGAAAAGATATTTTAAAGGTACAAGAAAACAGAATTCAAGAAATTCTAATCTCCATTCAATACAAGAAAGTGAAGGCTTGCCTGAAGATATGGGAGAAGTACTAAATCATTTATTCAGCAATGAAAATGATAATATGAAGAAACCAGATGATGTTTTATGGGTTAACCTGAAGATAAATGGTACACCAATATCTTTTGAACTTGACACTGGTTCCAGATTTTCCATAATGCCTTTGAAACTTTACAATGAACAGTTTTCACATCTACCATTACATCCTTGCACATTTCAAGTAAGAATGTATACAGACGAGACAACGAAACCGAAAGGACTCGTTGATGTTACAGTTGAATACAACAACCAACGCAAATCTCGACTAAAATTGTATGTCATAGATGGTATTGGTCCACCACTTCTAGGCAGGGAATGGTTAAAGTACATAAAGCTTGATTGGAAAGCTATTACAGACAACAGAACTTCTGATTTACACAAGATGTCCACAAATCTTGATGATTTACTTTATCGGTACAGTGATGTTTTCAGAGATGAAATTGGTACAATGAAGACAATAACTGCTAAAATACATGTGAAAGAAAATTGCATACCTAAGTTTTACAAACCAAGAAATGTTTCCTATGCTCTACAGGAAAAAGTTTCTAATGAACTTGATAGATTAGAAGAACATGGTATTATATCAAAAGTAAGCCATAGTGAATGGGCTGCACCCATTGTTCCTGTTTCCGAGGTAATATTTAAAGGGCCACTCCCGTTAATATTTTGGGGAATAAATCTGCTTAATTTTGTGTTAAAATCCCTTAAAATCATCTACCTCAGGGCCGAGCAGCTAACTCAATATTTGTTACACGTTTCAAAACAACTTAAACCCGTCAGTCCTCATCTTGAAATGGAGACAGGTGACCTAAGCTGTATTATACGGTGTCTGGATAAAACCAGAATTAACTTTATAAAAAAAATGTGTAGGTGAAATTTACCTTTTGTTATCAAGTACAGCACATGCCTCATTCACTGTATAGATTTCTAAAGGAACGGTAGTCGATTATCAGGCCATCCAACCCCAAAATTGAACCGAAATCTTAAAAGGGTTACGTGTCCGGATAAGCAGTTTTGACATTCACGTCCAAATGACTGAATATTTTGAGCTGAAATTTTGGAAAACGGTAAATACACCGCTCCTCTATATTTTTGCGTTCAAATTTCATACGTACTCAGACTTTTATTTTGTAGACCCTGTTGAAATCGGGATTGTCCCTTTAATAAAAGTTAAAAAAACCCCTGAAGATCTAAGTTTTCAACCAATTGTTGGAGGGCCAGAAAGCGGCATGCAAAGACTAAGTAATCTTGTCAATATCATATTAAACCTTTATGTAAACATGTTGAAAGCTTTCTGAGGGATGGTATAGATTTCCTATTGAAATTTCCAACCAGCGGCTGCCAAACAGGATACGCCCACATAAAAGAGCTGGATAGAGAATGTGATTTTTTGTATAATCAGGGGCCATAATTCAGGAAGTTACGATCCGATATGCGCAAATATTGAGAGGAACAAAGATCTTTGAGTTATAATAAACATCCATTCGAATTGAACAGTGTAACGGTGACCTAATCAAACGTGTTTTTTTTAAATCGGTTTATAATTGTGACACAAGCCAATAATGGCGATTCTTCGTACAATCAGGGGCCATAATTCAGGAAGTTACGATCCAATATGCGCAAATATAAACAGGAACCAAGATCTGTACTGTAGGTTATAATCATGCATTGCAAGTTTCATCAAAATCAAATTAAGATAGGTTGCCAGGCAACGAAACATACGCCCACAGCAGCTAAATCGTCCGGGCAGTCAACAAGAGTTGTCGCATATTTTAACTTTTTTCGGTAATGAAACATTTATAATACACTAAAATTTGATTAAGAGTAACAACTCATTAAGTAATTATCACTCAGAAAATCATTACAATTTGTTTGGCTTTGATAAAGTTCTCCTCCATGCTAACGTTTAGTATATGAAACATTTAATATCATGGATTTAGCTGTTCAAGTTATCGAATTCATTAAAAATCTATATAATTGTTCGTCGCAAGCAAGACCTTAAACTCTGTGTTTCAATCTAAAGTGAATCGGATGTAAACTTTAGCCTCTAATAGTGTCCACAAGAATTTTTGAAGTGATGGCAGTAATTAACAGACATTATGTAAATTAATAGGAGTCTTCGTTTCATGACCTTAAACAATTTTAAGTCAATCGGATATTAACTTTGGCCTCTAGATCATCCACAAGATATGTTGAAGTGATCAAGGGCCATAACTCTGGCGGTAATTATCAGATATCGCTGAAAATCAATAGGCTTTTTCGTCTCATGACCTTTAACACTGTGTATAAATTTAAAGTCAATCAGATATTAACTTTAGCCTCCAGAGTGTCCACAAGATTATTTGAAGTGATCAAGGGCCATAACTCTGACAGTAGTTATCGGAAAATCAATAGGCATCTTCGTCTCATGACCTTAAACACTGTGTATAAATTTAAAGTCAATCGGTTATTAACTTTAGCCTCTAGAGCGTCCACAAGATTTTTTGAAGTGTCTAAATGCCATAACTCTGACAGTAATTATCGGAAATCGCTAAAAATCAATAGGCTTCTTCGTCTCATGACCTTTTAAAAACAATATATATTAATTTCAAAACAATCAGGTGATAAATGTAGTCTGTAGAGTGTTCACAAGAAACTGTGGACGACGTACGGACGGATGTACGTACGGGCCGGGCAACAATACGACCACATTTCAATGTGGGGGTATAAAAATTGTGACCTCTACAGTGTCCACAACCTTGATTTATATACAAAATTTTACACAATTCAAGTACAACCAGTGGCCATTTTGTCTGACAATTTTGGTCTGATTTCAATGGAATTTGAACTCAACCTTCCCTACGGTGTAACAGTGATATAATCAAATGGTTTTGTATATTGGATGATAATTGTGAACTTCGATCAGAGGGACCACAAGCTAAAAATGGTGATTTTTTTGTATTTTCAGGGGCCATAATTCAGAAAGTTAAGCTCTGATATGCGCGAATATCGAAAGGAACCAAGATCTTTAGGTTACATGTATAAACATGCATTTAAATCTTGATATACCATATTTTAACACTATTTGCGTACAAGTGGCGGCCATTTTTACCGTTAATTTTGGTCGGATGTTCACAAAATTCTAACTTAACCTTCATCAACGTGTAACGATGAAATAATCAACCGTGTTTTTAAATCACATAATAATTGTGACGGTGTAACAGTGATATAATCAAATGGTTTTGTATATCGGATGATAATTGTGAACTTCAGAGGGTCCACAAGTTAAAAATGGCGATTTTTCGTAAAATCAGGGGCCATAATTCAGGGAGTTACAATCCGATATGCGCAAATATCGAAAGGAACCAAGAACTTTGGGTTATAAACATGCATTTCAAGTTTCATCAAAATTGATTCAAAATTGTGACCTCTACCGTGTTCACAAGCTTAAAACGTGATTTTTCTTACAATCAGGGGCCATAATTCATGGAGTTATGGTCCATTGCCCAATGCCAATATCGAAAGAAACCAAGATTTTTATGATGATAAACCTATATTCCAAGTTTCATTGAAATCGGATAAAAATTGTGACCTGTAGTTTGTTCACAAACAATTGTGGACGGACGGACAGGGGTGACGACAATATACGTCAAGAGATGAAATTACTCAGCAAAGGTTTGTCATTTTGCCCTCTTCCATCAAGATATGACCAAATTAGAGAACTGACTGATCTTAGATCCTTCCAGGGGCGACTTCGCATCAATGAATTTTTCTTTGATCAAGAATCTACACCTAATCTTCCCCCATCTTTATATATGAAAAGTGAAAGGTCCCCTCCTCTCGGCAGAGAAGAAGCTTTGGAACTATACTGTACCCATCAATACAGACAGATGAAAGATTTCAGAGAACCTAGAGTGAAGAACAATTTGACTTACGAAGAAAAAGGAGCCTTGTATTCACTTAAAATGGACACTGATATCATCATTGGTAAAACTGACAAAGGAGGTGGGATTATTATCTGGAACAAAGAGGACTACATAAAAGAGTGTTTTTAACATCTACGAGACCCATCAGTATATAAGGAAGTTTCATGTGACAACTCTGAAAAAATTCACCACCAATTAGAGAGGTTAGTCTTATCCCTTAAAATACCCCAAATCGAGAAAAAAGCTATACTTTATCGTCCTGTAAAAAAACCAGCTGAATTCTATATACTTGGAAATATGCACAAAATAGAAAAGAAAAATGAAGTTCCACCAGGCAGACCTATTTGTAGTCAAGTTAAGTAACGACGAAATGGAAGCGGTTTTAGATGTAGCAGATTTTGTACTACATAATAACGAGTTTACTTTTGATGAACGGTATTTCAGACAGATTTCCAAAACAGCGATGGGGACCCCTTTTGCAGTAACATACGCTAACATATACATGTCATTTTGGATGAGAAAATACTGGAATTCGATACCTTACAAACCGGAGGTTAGTTTCAGATATATTGATTATATATAGGCCATGTCATCTTCTACTACAGACGAGTGCTACGACTTTTTGAACAGACTCAACCAACAACATCCTAAAATCAAATTCACTATGAACATCAGCCAAAAAAGTGTCCCTTTCTTAGATGTACGAGTAATAAATGAAGAAACCAAACTTGAGACAGATCTTTTTTCTAAAGAGACGGATAGTCACCATTATCTTCCACCATCCAGCTGTCATCCAGGTCACATTTTCAACTCTTTTCCATACAGTGGAGCGATTAGAATAAAAAGAATATGTAGCAAACCAGATTGGACAGACATCAACCTCAAGAAATTTTCAAAATACCTTAAAAACAGTGGCTATAAAAAGAAAACGATCAACAAAGCTTTCCATAAAATTCAAACAAAACTCGAGAAGAACTCCTCCAATACAAAACCAAAAAGAAAGACACTAAGGAAAAGTTATACCATGGACTACAACGTATGATCCCCGCCAACCAAATTTACGTGTAATGGCCAACGACCACACCCTCCTTCAAACTAGCTCCAGGATGAAAAAAGTAATAGAGAACAGCAAGATAATTATAGCCGAAAGACGAAATAAGACAATTGGAGATATTTTGAGAGCCAACAAGTTGCGGACGAATAAAACTTATACTAATATTGAATCTTGGGGATGTAAGCCGTACCATAAACCAAGGTGTAAAACCTGCGCAGTTCTTGAACAGACTGATAAGATAAAAAACAAAGACTCTCAAACATTTCAAATCAGACATTCTACTAATTGTCAAAGCAAATTTATTATTTATTGTTAAACATGTAAAATTTGCCAAATCCAATATGTCGGACAAACTATTACCCCATTTAGCACCAGATTGAACAGTCACAGATCCAATATCAAATTGCAAAAAGCAGGTAAAGCCCCACATGTTGCCCCCCATTTTAACATACGCAACCATAATTATACATGTACCATTCTCCAGCAAGTAAATAATGAAGATCGGAAACAACTGAATATTGCGGAATCTCTATGGATGCATAGACTGAACACTTTGTGGCCTAATGGTCTGAATGAACATAACCCAGATACTATAAAAAAACTTCTCAAAATAATTATAATCCTACTTTTGAAACTTTCTTCTGTACATAACAATCTCCCACCTTTCTTACCGCCTGCTTTACTTATTTATTTTTTTTTAGAATCTACAGTTTTTAATACCTGATTAAATTTAATGATAATTATCTATTATAGGCGTTTTATTGTGAAACTAACGACATTTTCCTTGTTTCTAACTATGACGTCATAGGTCTTTGATTTTTGTATATCTACGTAACTAAGGATTTTTGTGATGTCATTGAGTTTATTACTTGCCTTTCAGTTAGTATTTGTATTACCCTGATGATCGTTGGATTAAAATAATGATGGTTTTAGTGGCAGCCGTTTTATAATTTTTTAAACACTATTGTTCCTGCCATATGTATCTAGTTCCAGAACTGAGATCACCATTGACATCTTCATGATTGGTTTTTGTGTACAACTTTTTATATTCGGATATTTCACATGAAAATATTGGCGTATAAAAACAACAATACCAGGAAGCCTATAGTAAGTTTTGATGGTGTCAATCTCTACAGCAACATCAATTCAAAACTAGGAAATACGACCATAGAATACTGGGTCAATAAACACAGAGATGAAATCCCAGACCGCTTTACAACAAAGTTTATTCATGAGGCATTAGACCTAGTAAATAGTAATTACAATTACAAACAACATTTTCTATTTGGATACTATGTACAGTCAATTAAGGGAAAAGCTATGGGAACAAAAGTAGCACCGACCAATGCAAGGTTATTGGATGAAGAGGACCTAGAAACAATCAACAAAATATTAACCTCTTGGATTCATCGCTCAAGTTCATAATGGAAAGCAGCAAATCCAAATTGAGCTTCTTACATGTAGATGTTGAAGTACATTTATCAAAAAATGGTGTCATTGAAACATACTCATTTTAAAAGTCAGACAGACCATTGCTGGAAGCCAATGAAAACAGACTTGTAGAAGATGAACATTCATGTTATAAATAATTTATTCCCCTTTGACATACTGGAGTAATGTCCCTGTTTTGATGTCGCGCTATTGTGTAACTAAGTGACGCCATGGTCTTCTGTATTAGCCCTGAAGACGCTGTATCTGGCTGAATGGCCAAAAGATCTTGGCACTAATGTAAAGGCAATTTAATAAATATAGATTATTCCATCCAAATATTAGTATTTTTTGGTATATAAATCTGAGAGTTCCTTCTTTTAAATCGTTTAATTATTTAGGCCTGTATAATATACTTTGATAATAATATTACCCAGACACTCTCTGTAGTACCACAAATAAAACAAAGCCATTTTTCAGGATTTAGAATAGTAGTGTTAGTTCCTAGATGCAGTTTTCTTAAATGACTACAAACTTCCATTCTTCAGCCATTATTTCATTCTTTCTGAAAATTAAACAAACTATATTAGTACTGATGATTATAAAATTTATTATTTGTAATATTATAAATAAATCTTCCATTAAAACAGGTAAGCTTACTCAATATCAAATTTATCACAGAGATAAAATTAGAGAATTTACTTGTGTGACTGTGAGTGTCTATTTGTTTTAATGTTTGTAAAAAATAACAAAACAACCACATTGTGCATAGTTACAATAATGCACAAGTTAAGTAGGTAGATCAAATATAAATAATAACCTTTGAAAAAAAGAGCTCAAAATAATTTGTAGTACCATACATACAGTAGGTTTTAATAAGTTTTTTAAGTCTTGTTAGGCCTAAGTCAAAAATAATTTCATATTTTATAGACAGGTGACACTAGATTCAAGAAGAAGCTGTCATTAGTGTCACAAATATACAGCTGCCGGATCTAGGGGGGGAGGGGCAAAGTGGGAAAATGTCCTGGGCCACCCACAATTCTTGGTCATACTAATATTTTATCCTGTACGGAGCTAACCAGTACCTGGGCTGAGTATTGGGACCCAGGGCAGTAAGGAATATTGGGGACCCGGGACTGGTACATGTAGGTACATGTACCAACAGATTTTCTGGGGGTCCAGAGATCGGTTAGACGCCCTAAAATTTTAACTAAATTACATAACATAGAGGTTCTGCCAATCAATAGGTCCTTAAATGTTCCTGCTGGGACCCCATCCCGCGATGTTATTGCTGGGGCCCAACCAGTCACCAAGTTTGAATATCTTAGCTCAATTAGAAAGAGAGTTATTGTGTCCCAAAAAGTGTGACAGACGGACAGACAGACAGGCGGACGTAGGAACCCATTTTAATAGTCCCCTGCTTTCTTCGAAAGGCGGGGGACAAATATAAAATATAAGCTTATAAAACTTTGACCACAATATTTTTTATATATATTTCAACATTTCATTCATATTATTTATTTGGAAAGTTAGAGTAGTTAGATCCGGGCTGCACTGACTTAGTTGAATATTGAAAATGGGACGGGATGAATGAATGATTGACACTTCACTGTTCATGTTCTAACTTCTTTCACCACTCCACAGTAAAAGCACTTCTAATCTTTATGATGTTAATCATGTTATGCAGAGTTTCAGTTTGTTCACTGCCAGTTCAGCACGCCAGTAGTTACTTCAAGTTATTATCAGCTCCTATTGACAATTAGTATGAAAATACGGCTTTTCCCGTTTCTCAGTTCTAAGGCAATTTTGGAATTCTGGCAGTCTAATTTTCACCTTGATTCTTCTGGCGCTACTGCACTTTCGTACCTCTACCAGTTCCCGTGGTCGTAGGAACTTGAAATTTGCAGGGGATGTTAAGGATGACTAGCAATGACAACACACTAAATTTCAGCCGAATCGATCAATGACTTTTTTTTTTACCGACCTTTGAATTTCTGCTGAGAGAGAACTTCGCCCGCTTTCGCCATTTGTATTGTTTACTTTTCAGACTCGCATAACAAGACATTCCGACAGAAACCGACACACTTTGGACTCGAATAACAAGACACTCCGACGGAAACTGACTAGATGCACTAGCTGCTTAACACTGCAGTTCATAAAAATTAAGATTATTTTCATATACTTTAATTTTTGCGCTACGCCACCATTTTCTATAAATACTATTTGGTGTTGATCAGTGGATTGGCCTTTAGGTGTGAATATCACCATGACTTTGATTTTGACCTTGGGTCAAAAACTCCCATCCATCTTGGGCCCTTTGCATTTATGCTTGCTGTGGCCTTATTTCTTACCGTATTATCAAAGTTAAGGTTCGAGGTAAAAGCATAGGCGACATCCTTCAGAAAAGATAATTGGGTCTAGGTCGTAGGTCAATGTCATCTTACACAAAATTAAACTTAAACTTTTCAAAGTCATTTTTGAGACATTTGACCTTGACTTACGACCTTGACCCCATCAAAAGTCATTTTTGAGACATTTGACCTTAACTTACAACCTTGACCCCACAACCTTTTTTAAAGCCCATCATCTTGACTTGAACCACCTACGTTTAACTTTGCCCTGTCGCACACTGCTCGGTCACAAAACGGTCAAACGCAAGAGTCCCGTGTCCGAAAGAAAGTAAATGGGTGGGGTCAATGTGAAAGGTCGTGGTGACATCCACTAGTCACCTTTAACCACCCGTGACCTTGACTTTGACCTTGAGTCTAAACTTCCCATCCATCTCGGGCCCTTTGCGTTTATGCTTGCAGTGGCCTTATTTCTTACCGTATTACATGTATCAAAGTTAAGGTTCGAGGAGAAAGCAGAGACCACGTCCTTCAGAAAAGATAATTGGGTCAAGGTCGTAGGTCAAGGTCATCTTACAGAAAACTAAACTCAAACTTTTCAAAGTCAGTTTTGAGACATTTGACCTTGACTTACGACCTTGACCCCACAACCTTTTTTAAAGCTCATCATCTTGACTTGAACCACCTACATTTAACTTTGCCCTGTCGCACACTGCTCGGTCACAAAACGGTCAAACGCAAGAGTCCCGTGTCCGAAAGAAAGTAAATGGGCGGGGTCAATGTGGAAGGTCGTGGTGACCTCCACTAGTCACCTTTAACCACCCGTGACCTTGACTTTGACCTTGAGTCTAAACTTCCCACCCATCTCGGGCCCTTTGCGTTTATGCTTGCAGTGGCCTTATTTCTTACCGTATTATCAAAGTTAAGGTTCAAGGAGAAAGCAGAAACCACGTCCTTCAGACAAGATAATTGGGTCAAGGTCGTAGGTCAAGGTCATCTTACAGAAAACTAAACTCAAACTTTTCAAAGTCATTTTTGGGACATTTGACCTTGACTTACGACCTTGACCCCATAACCTTTTTTAAAGCCCATCATCTTGACTTGAACCACCTACGTTTAACTTTGCCCTGTCGCACACTGCTCGGTCACAAAACGGTCAAACGCAAGGGTCCCGTGTCCGAAAGAAAGTAAATGGGCGGGGTCAATGTGAATGGTCGTGGTGACCTCCACTAGTCACCTTTAACCACCTGTGACCTTGACTTTGACCTTGAGTCTTAAACTTTCCATCCATCTCGGGCCCTTTGTGTTTATGCTTGCTGTGGCCTTATTTCTTGCCGTATTATCAAAGTTAAGGTTCGACATGAAAGCAGAGATGACGTCCGTCAGAAAAGATATATGGGTCAAGGTCGTAGGTCAAGGTCATGTTACGGAAAACTGAGCTCAAACTTTTAAAAGTCAATTTTGGGACATTTGACCTTGACTTACTACCTTGACCCCATAACATTTTTTAAAGCCTATCATCTTGGCTTCAACCACCTACGTTTAACTTTGCCCTGTCGCACACTACTCGGTCACAAAACGGTCAAATGCAGAGGGTCCGTGTCTGAAAGGAAGTCAATGGGCGTGGCCAATGTGAAAGGTCGTGGTGACCTTCACTAGTCAAGGCTAACCAACCGTGACCGTGAGTCCAAACTTCCCATCGATCTCGGGGCCTTTGCGTTTGACAGTTTTGTGACCGAGCAGTGTGCGACAGGGCAAAGTTAAACGTAGGTGGTTGAAGCCAAGCTGATAGGCTGTAAAAATTGTTATGGGGTCAAGGTCGTAAGTCAAGGTCAAATGTCACGAAATTTACTTTGAAAAGTTTGAGCTCCGGGCCCTGTTTCACAAAAACTTAAATCTCCTTAAAATCATTGTAAACTAAAATTTCATCCTAACTTACAAAAGAAGCGTTTCACAAAACGATTTTAAGCATTGTAGCTAAAATCCACTAAAATAATATTGTAAGTTACAATTGTATCCTAACCTAAAATAGTGGCGTTTCACAAAACTATTTTAAGGACAATTTTAACTAAAACCGATTGTAACTTAGGATAGCTGTCACCCTCTCCTAACTTAAAATCACTACATTAACAAACATTGATTAGAGCTACATTGTTTGATCTATTGCGACATACAGATATAATTGGCACATAATTTTAACATACAATCATTCACAAAAACAATTTTCATTCAATTTCTTTTCATAGCATGGGATATACAGCTACTGTCCATCCGTTTATTTTATTGTAAGGTAATCTAAGCATTTGGATGGCGCCCCATATTAGAACTCCAAGAAAAAAAAACACCCAAAACTCCAGTAAACTACACACTAAAAGAACATTTATATCCAATGTCATGGAAAGAAGAGCAATCTTATCTATAAAGAAAATATCTTCGTGTTTAATATAGCAAATTTCTTTGTATTAGAAGGCCTAAAGGCCTATAATACTAGTCATGCCATATGTAGTATTTACTCATGTTTTTGGGGTTATGATGATTTGTAAAACGATAAATCAATAATCTAGAATGTGTTTATTCAAAAATGTAATAGGCCTATTTGAAATAAAATTTTGATATCATAAATTTATTATTATTTCTTAATGAAGTTACGTTAATAAAACAACATAAATTTTAAAAAAAATAGGCGCCAAAGCTATTTTATCTTGGGAAAAAAATCATTTAATTAAGTAAGATAGATAGACTCTTCTGCCTTTTCAAAGTATCATTGAAAGTGTCTATGAGAATGACATTTCAAATCTAGGCATCGGAACATTGGCTTTTTGGCGTATTTATGTAATTTCAATATTAAAGAGCACATAAGATCATAATTTTCTATTACATATTATAATAAACAATGATTACTAAATCCATATTACGGAAAGTTCAAATCAATCTGATTAAAATTAACTGAGCTATTTACGTTTTAGTATGGGACAGCCAAAAACGGTTTTCAAAATTTCATGAACGACCTTAATCCGGTTGATTGGCTGATGACGTCACAGGCACTACACATACTATACACATTATCTATCCAATATATCACTGCCTGTATAATATATCACTGTATCAACATACCAACAGTTAACAAGTGTGTATTGTCGGTAATCATTAGCTCGTAATTATGTAAGCTACACATCACTATATAATTCAAAGCATTTTCAAACGCAGACCTTTCTCGTCTTGAATTGTAATAGATTTTATTTGTTACTATAATATTTCCGAGTGTATTTCAAGATGCCGAATTATCGTTGTATTATTGAGAGTTGTGGAAATTCCAGCGGAGAAAATGGGAATAATGTACCGACGTTTCATAAATTTCCCAAAGACGAAATATTACGGAAAGAGTGGATTGCGTTTGTCAACAATTTAATTACGGATTGGCGGATGCGGGTCGTTTCATCCCACGACCGGTTCACCCCGGGCTGTTTCATCCCACACCTGATTTTCTATCGGGCTGTTAATTCACCGAGTTGTACTTATTGTCGAATAAACTTCATTGTTTATTATTAAATAGACACACCATTAATTGTTATGGAGTAGTAAAAAAAACATGACGCGAGAGTTGATATCTCTTGTTTGGGTATCGGATATACGAAGTTTGGGACTCTGGTATACGACGTTTGGGAAATATATATATATTCAAAACACGAAAGAAAAAATCAAAAACCACGTGGTCAGTAAAAGGCTCAACCAAACGATAAAACATTAGTTGCACTTACGGTTCTTTGATAATCATCGTTTCTCATGAAATTATATAATATTTATTTAAAACGAATAATATGCTGATGACCTACACAAAAACAAAATAAATATTTACACGACATGCAATCTTTTTTTTTTACAAGCCCCTACAAATTGTTAATAGTCAGTGAGCTGCACCTTGACGACATGCTTGTCGTAGATGTCAATACCAATCGATAAATTGGTGCGAACAAGCCACTGGTAAGTGGTAGGTCAATCAAGCTCGTTAACTATTTGATAAAAGAAAAACAACAAAGTATTACTAAATATGCACAAATTTTCAACAATACATTTTGGCAAGTTTTATACTCGCAGATAAAACAAAACAAAGGAGAACTAGCAGTGTTAATCGCGGTCTCAATAACCGCCAATCACCTAATTAAATAAATGCCAATTAAATTCTCAATTGAAATAATAAACGATAACCTGCCTTTTTTTAAATCTGGTGTTGATTATCGAACCCATTCTGCTCAGCGAGTTAAGATTATTGACGACAATTGATTGGTGAATCTGATTGTTAAAGCGCTTAAAAACATTGAATTAATTTAGAATTGCAAAATGAAAAACGTAATTTATTATTCGATACATATAAAAAAAATCGTTAGTCATTTATTATTATTCGTGCACATTTTCTGATATGGTCTGGTTATTTGAGCCTAAAAATAGAACAAAGCAAGTCTCCAATTGGTGCATGCACGCTTCCCTTTGATGACAGTTATATAATGGCATCTCATGGGTCGTATATACGATTATTTCACCGTGAAAGGTGCAAATGCATGCTTTCTGATATGGTCGGATTATATGAACCTAAAAATAGAACACAGCAAGTCTTCTTTGAGGTGCTGTATCATGGACATATACGATTATATCACGAGGTAATTCTGTTATTGAAACCCAAACTGAACGAAAACGGCTCTCGATTTAAATTTTGTGGAATGCTGAAGCAATTTTAGTTTAAATATCCTTTGTGTGTGAATTACTACTATAGGGCAGGATGTGTACATGTAATATCAATTCTTTTATTTATAAAAGCTGTAAATAGATAATTTAATGAAAACAATTTATTTATATCAATGAATCTAGTCTCGCAACAATCGGATGGTTTTCATTATTAGATCCGGTATCATCTACATCGCCATCCTCTATGGAGCCACAGTCAGATAGATACGGCTCAAACATAATAATATGGCGCTATAGTTATCATTTCTCGCGACGTATCTGTATCCGATACATCGCAGAGCTAAAAGAACTACTGCTACAGGATAACTCTAAATATTCTGCCTCCATTCTCTCGGTGTATGATAGAATGACCAATAACACGTGTTAATGATTTATTTATTATATGATTACTACTTAAAACCATTTTGTTTCTTAAATGCCGACAATTAATTATTTCAATTGGCTTCATAGATGTCGTAGCGCCGGCTACACCAATTCTACACCAATCGTGTTTCAATCAGAAGCCAATTGTTAGTTTACGGTCGGCTTATTCTGATTAAAAAGACAATGCTACAGCAATCGGCTTTATAAAACAAATTCTAAATTAAAAAACCAGATTATTCCGTAGTCAGTTGTTTTATTTAATTAGGGGATTAAGGAACCAGTCAGGCGTTAATGAATACACACGCCGGCTGTATATAGGTAATTAAGGAATAAACATTCCGAATATGCATTTGTACACTGTGACGTCACTAGGGACTGAGGGGATTAAGAGTGTTTTCGATAATTGGCCAAGTCGTTTTTACGGGAGGTCTATATTTGCGACTTTGAGTGAAGATAGCTGATTAATTTTTAATCAGATTGATGTTAACTTTCCGTAATGTGCATAAAATAATCACTGTCCATCACTACGCTGAGTTTCAGTTTGTCGTCTTATGTGCACTTTAATATACTTTTAAACTACAACAAAAAAATTGCAGCCTAGATTAGTCTTTTGAGTGACGAATATCATAATTTGTTTGTGAAAATTCTCAATAATTTCTCTTTTCCAAATTACTATAAAACTACGAAATTCAAGCGCTTTAGTTTATCGATACATATTATTTCCATTGAAGCCTGCGAGGAAATCAAATGCCAAGTTCAAGGTCAACCCACCAATACATTTGGAAACTAATAATACGCAATAAACTCATTCATTTCATCTCTCTACGACTTTCTGACCATGTGCAAACATTTCTACAACGTATGAAACTCTCCCTATTGATAATGTAACCGTTAATTCAGTCTGTCAACAGTTTTCAGTTTCGAAGCGTATTTGCTTTCACCGCTAGTGCCCGCAGCGGAAATCTGCACTGCGCGGGCGCAAGCGATTTTAACTAAAATCTATTAAAATTGCATTTTAAGTTACAATCGATATTCGTGAAACGCATAAAATTTAAAATCTCATTTTTATTTTAGTTAAAATCGATTTTAAGGATTTTAGTTTAAGTTTTCGTGAAACAGGGCCCAGTTTTCTGTAACATGATCTTGACCTACGACTTTGACCCAATAATCTTTTCTGAAGGACATCGTCTCTGCTTTTATGTCGAACCTTAACCTTGATAATACGACAAGAAATAAGGCCTCGACAAGCAAAAACGCAAATGACCAGAGATCGATATGAAGTTTGGACTCAAGGTCAAAGTCAAGGTCACGGTTGGTTAGCCTTGACTAGTGAAGGTCATCACAACCTTTCACATTGGCCACGCCCATTGACTTCCCTTCGGACACGGGCCCCTTGCGTTTGACTGTTTTCTGACCGAGCAGTGTGCGACAGGGCAAAGTTAAACATAGGTGGCTGAAGCCAAGATGGTAGGCTTTAAAAATTTTTATGGGGTCAAGGTCGTAAGTCAAGGTCAAATGTCCCGAAATTTACTTTGAAAAGTTTGAGCTCAGTTTTCTGTAACATGACCTTGACCTACGACTTTGACCCAATAATCTTTTCTGAAGGACATCGTCTCTGCTTTTACGTCGAACCTAAACCTTGATAATACGACAAGAAATAAGGTTACGACAAGCAAAAACGCAAATGACCCGAGATCAATGTGAAGTTTGGACTCAAGGTCAAAGTCAAGGTCACGGTTGGTTACCCTTGACTTGTGAAGGTCATCACAACCTTTCACATTGGCCACGCCCATTGACTTCCCTTCGAACACGGGACCCTTGGGTTTGACCGTTTTGTGACCGAGCAGTGTGCGACAGGGCAAAGTTAAACATAGGTGGCTGAAGCCAAGATGATAGGCTTTAAAAAATGTTATAGGGTCATGGTCGTAAGTCAAGGTCAAATGTCCCAAAATTGACTTTGAAAAGTTTGAGCTCAGTTTTCTGTAACATGACCTTGACCTACGACCTTGACCCAGTTATCTTTTCTGAAGAATGTCGTCTCTGCTTTCACGTCGAACCTTAACTTTGATAATACGGCAAGAAATAGGGCACGGCAAGCATAAACGCAAAGGCCCCGATATGGATTGGAAGTTTTGACTCGAGGTCAAAATCAAGGTCATGGCAATATTCACACCTAAAGGCCAATCCACTGATCAAAACCAAATATGTAGTATTTTATAAAAAAATGGTGGCTTCGCGCAAAAATTAAAGTTTACGAAAATAATATTAATTTTTATGAACTGCAGTGTTAGGGAGCTAGTTCAGTGTGTCAGTTTCCGTTTTAGTGTCTTGTTATTCGAGTCTAACGTGTGTCAGTTTCCGTCGAAATAGTAAACAATACAAATGGCGAATGCGGATAAAGTTCTCTCCGGCAGAAATTAAAAAAGGTCGGTTAAAAAAAAAAGTTATTTGTCGATTCGGCTGAAATTTGGTGTGTGATCATTGTTAGCCATCCTTAACATCCCCTGCAAATTCAAGTTCCTATGACCACGGGAACTGGTAGAGGTATGAAAGTGCAGTAGCGCCGATTCTTCTTTGGTCGCTAAAAGAAATCATTTCTTGCCACATCGAACACAAATTTATAAAAATCCAACAGATTATATTGGCACAATCATATTTTATTAAAAGGGATGCGCTCTCATCCTAAACATAGCCACTTTTTCAAATTTAGAATATTAAAGGATGAGAGCGCACCCGTTTAATATGATTGTGCCATATAATCTGGCTCTCTGATTGGTCAATCTCTTTACGGTGATTGACAGGTCGGAACCATGAATACCTTGCCAGCTGGATTGGTCGAATAGCTCGCTAGCCGAATAGGTCGCCAAATTGTGTTTGGTGACGTAACAGCCTTCACCTTGGGTTTTCGCCACCATTTTTAGATGTCAAGTTAGCTCAAGCTCAATTTTTCAAGAGAGAACCTAGTTAATTAGTTGTGGTATTTAACTCATAACTGTACAATGGATTTTATTTAACCGGAGTTGATTTCAAACACACAGGTCAGTTTATGATAACCAAAGTTGAATAGTTTGTTCATAATCGAAGAAATCCGTTTATTATTTTAATATTTATCATAGTTCACACAAAAGTTGTCAATAGAGGAGCCGACAATAACGTAGTAGAATTTACATTATTGAAATTAAACCCTACTACTAGTTGATATCGTTTGTGTAGAATATACTATACTTATTATAGTAAGTTATAGCCTAGTAAAGTAGACTAGTAGTAATAAGAAGCTTATTGAAAATTACATTCTCGACTGATCAGTCTGTATAAGGTTTTTGACTATATTATTATGTCTGCAAGAACATTTTAATAAAAAGATCATGCAGTTGAGTAAAGGCTTTTGTTTATCTTTTTATTATAATTCATAGTTACCTCCCCGAACGTCTTGGTCGCCATATTTAAATTATTAAATTACCCAAGATTCCAAGTAGGGAATAGTTTATTGACTTGGGGTATCGGTACATTTTATTTTATAATCTCAGTAAAGGAAACATAAGCCCACTAGAACTAATGTTTCAGTTAACACTAAGCAAATATATTTATGTAGTAAATAGAAGCCTCTTGCTTGAAAGAACATTTGACAGCTACTGAAAAAGGAAAGCCCCTATGGCCTATAAATTCTAAGTGGTATCGTCCAATAAGATTCCAAAATGGCGGACGATGTGCCGCAGGAGTCTGCTTGTGTTCTGGAAAATGAAAAATCTGGGGACGTATTTGTAAATGGTGATTCTAGTGCTAAACCAGAAGATTTAGATATTGAATCGACAAATGAATTAACCGTTCCTAAACCATCGCTGCCACGGAGGAGTAGTTTAATGAATAAAGATGGGCATTCAAAACGAACACCGCGTAAGAAAACGGTGTCTTTTAGCAGTATGCCAACTGAGCGAAAAATAGCAACCGGTAAGACTAAGAAGAGTGATTTATTTTTGTATTCAATATTTGCTTTGTGCAAAGTCAAGGTTATAGTTTTCTTAAGGAATGGTTAAAAGCATTAATGTGTTAACCATCGTAAAACCATCGATTATGAACCAACTTCTTCAAAGTGTACCGTACTCGACTTGTCTTGGACTTGTGACAAGTTGTGTAGCCTGTAGGCCTAGTTCAGCTCTAAACGTCGGTCTCATTACACTCACCCTGAACGTTCAGGGATTGCCCCATTCAGTCAATGTCGAAAAAAAATTGGAGAACAGTCAATTTTGCTGGACAAGTCAAATTTTCACTGCTAACCGACGGGGTGTAAATCCGTGTGAAAGCCTGTACAATTACTACAATGTAACGCCTGTCCTGTACATTGCGTTTCGTCTTGTAGTTGTATGACGTTGACCTGCAGTTAAGAGTGCCATGGCGGGGAAATGTAACTTGATGGGAGGGGACGTATTTTTAACAGCGTGGTGTGTCTCTAGCGAAGTAAGCAAGGTCTTATTTTCTTACTAAGATGTTCGTTTACATTGTACTGGCGCCCACACGGATTAACAGTAACACCCAATCGTTTGGCACTCCATTGGCAGTGAAAAGTTGCCCAGTAAAATTGACTGGGGTTTTAATTATTTTCGACATTGATTGAATGGGACGGTCCCTAAACGCTCAGGGTGAGTGTAATGAGACCGACGCTCATAGCTGAACTACTCTAAACGTCGGTCTCATTACACTCACCCTGAACGTTCAGGGATTGTCCCATTCAAACAATGTCGAAAAAAAAATTGGAGAACAGTCAATTTTGCTGGACAACTTTTCACTGCTAACCAACGGGTTGTCAAGTGAAAGCCTGTACAATGTAACGCCTGTCTGTACACTGCGTTTCGTCTTGTATGACCAACATTTCTGAATATGGACGTTGACCTGCAGTTTGAGTGCCATGGCGGGTTATCCAACAAGTTAGATGTTACTCTTTGATATGCTGACAACGTAACATCTAACATCCGAACGGTCGAAAGCTCGCTGCAGAAATTGATAACTTCTTTACTTCTTTCAGCGGACTGCAAAATTCACAATTTTTAATTATCTACACTGCTAACACATTAAACTTACATATCATATCCATCTATGTTCGGAAAAATCTTTTTTGCTGTAGATTTTAAGAGATTTCACAAAAACATTCGCTGACAACCAACAGATCACAGTGAAACAGGAAATGACATCCATTGGTCAAAGTTGAAATCTGGCATGGTGCAAATTACGAATGGAGTTCTTTAAACGAAACGAAATCATGAGACTATAATTTGAAGGCGATAATTTTTAAATTTTATTTTTAGTGATGGTCTGATTATCGGTTTCACCATTCAGTAGCCTAATTGGCCGATGAGTCACATGAGTGGCCTATCAGAAGCAATTTTACCGATATTTGCGTAGCCGAAATATGTTCATGACTCGATCGGCAGCCAAATAGGCTATCTTTTCATAAAAAAATTAATCCAAATTGGAAACAAGTCATTCTCTCTAGTCTAGCTACTTAAAATGGCATTCGGCCTTTTATTTTAGTTGACGTGTGTTTGAGATACGACTCGATGCTTTTATAGATATTTTCAACTCTATAGGTAGAAAAAGCGGGAAAATGTCACGTGACATTGACAAGACAGAAGCTATCATAATCAACTGGAAGCGATGAAACATTCCACGTACGCCGACAAATTTAAGGATTTATATTGTTATCAACATTCTATAACATTTAATAAATTATAATCTCAATCATACCACCTATGCTAGAATTTACCACAGCAAAGGCAAAACTGTCGTAAAAAGAAAAAGCTGTAATGTAAGCAAACACAGATTGCCACGGTACTAGCCCAAATACCGCCGTTGTCCACGTGTACACAGTGACGGTGCTAGCCGCCGGTGGTTGGAGGGGCAAGGCTGGGACAAAGTCCAAGGTTAAGGGGGCAAAGGCCCAAGCTTCAAATAGGGGTATAGAAATTTTTTGAAAAACAGGCTGCCGTAAATGCAGCCTGGCAGTATTTCAGGCACTGATCGTTGAGATAAAGTGTCAAACGAAGGAACTTGGGAACCTCGACGAAATCCACTCACATGTGCCAGAGTAGGGAGTCCTTGTGGGGGTTATTGGGACCTCCCCAAGAAATTTTTGAAAAATAGACTGCCGGAAATGCTGTCTGGGAGTATTCAGGCACCAATTGTAGAGATATATAGAGCTGATCAGATACCGTCTTGTCGCCTGACCACTAGTCTATCCGACCCCAGAGAGGAAAGTGTCAAATGAACGGACTTGCGATGCGAACCTCAACAAAGCCCCCAAAAATTTGAAATGTAGACTGCCCGAAATGCAGTATCTGGCAGTATTTCAGGCACTGATCGTCGATCTAAAAGAAGCTTACCAGATACCGCCTGTCGCCAAATCACTAGTTTATCCGACCAGAGAGGAAACTGGGAAACCGACTGAATTAAATTGAATGAATATTTTCGCCACAATATTTTATTAAATAAACTGCCGAAAAAGCAGTCTGGCAGTATTTCAGATACTGGTTTTCGAGATAAATAGAGCTGATCAGATACTGTTCGTCGCCAAATCACCAGCATATCCGAAAAAAAGAGGGAGGTGTCAAATCAACGGATTGAGTGTATCAAGTGAATGCATATTCACGCCGCGTTGAACCTATACCCAAAAAACTTTGATTCACATGTTATTGTTTAGAGTTTGTGATATGTTTCGGTAATCAATACCTTCTTCTACGGTGATTAAATCTCACATCCCTACTCTGTCAGAGAGTGATTTCTAACAAGCCCATCCTGCTGTAAACCTACTATAAATTATTTAAAAAGTATTGGGGGGGCAAACAGAGAGCATACCAGATTATTGGGGGGGCAAATGCCCCCCCCCCCCTTGGCGCCGCCCCTGCGTGTACAGTACGTGTATCAAAAAGTTATGCCTTTTATATACATGAAATGGATAGGTAATAACTTTTCAAAATCACACAGTCGCTCAAGTGCAGCTGGGCTTGGGATTACATGTAGGTCAATAATTCAGAAATGCAAGATTTGGTTGTAAATAGTGTCCCAAGTATACCGTTATAATTTATTTTTTCATAAGAATGCCCACTTTCTAAAATAGTGCCCTATTTGATGATTTTATTACTCCAAGAAGACCCTGTAAATTTGATATCGGTACTAATATGATCTTAGTACCACCAAATGCAATTAGAACCAGATTAATTGACACGGAAAATCATTGCAGGGGCGTCTATCTACAAATATAAAAATTGCACGCTCAGTGACGGCAAATGACAACAGCATTTGTTAAATATGTCAGCTTTTTGGTGCCGTTGTAGAAGAATCATAATTTAGGCCTAATTAATCATGCAGAAAATAATCATTCAGTTCTCAATGGACTTTGTGTATTTTAAACTACATGTACGTGTGAAGGGCGACTTAATTATTCCTTTAATAAACATTGTCTTCTATCCCGATGTGAAAACAGTACATACGCAATCCATACAAATACTGTACAAAAATGCATTTCGTTTCGATAAAACAAGGATTCTCAAATTTTAATGCGGAGGATATGACGTCAAAACGAGGTCAAATTATCCCAACATGGCAACTTTATGAAATGTTAGTGTGTGTGATATTGGATAAACCTGTTTCACTGAACAACGTTTGTTTAGCAGTTAGTGTCACTGTTGCTCAGAGAAAGATTACATAATAAGGTAGGACATGCATTCAGATTTTATCGACTCGCGCCATTCAGCTCGATGCTTTATCGACTGAAACCTTTCAGCTCGATGCGCAAAAAATTCAGTCGGACTCTGTTCTATGGTTTCACTGCTTAACGCCCCTGGAGGTTACGTATCAACGAAACCTCCAGACACCCTGGAGTACATGGCGGGGAAATAGGGCTCTATAAAAGTTGAGCGTGCCTGCGCACACACTTGAAAATGTGCCTGCAGGGTCATACTCAAAAGGAGAGTATTCATACTTTCATAGTATGATTTTTTTTGGGGGGGAGGGCTTACGAAAGCTTCTTTGGTTTGACTCGGAAGAAGAAACAATTATAAATAATTTTGAGTACCTTTTTTATATGATTAGGTACTTTAATAATAAAGATTATTTTTGATGTGCATATTGTTGATGTTTGGGGTTGATATAAACATAGAATAGATGCCTACCAGCTTCAAGTTACAGGTTCATTAAAAATCCCTTTGCGCAGCCAGGTTGTCATTCATTAAACTCTCAGAATAATTAGGATACTAACATTCATGCACCATAACTAATTCTTTGCGTGATTTACGTAAAATTTATTTATTTTTATTTTTTTTAAATGTGCCTGCAAATTTTTTTTAAAGCGAATGTGCGTGCGCATGTGCACGAATTATTTATTTATTTATTTTAAATGTGCCTACAAATTTTTTTTAAAACGAATGTGCCTGTGCACGCCGTGAGCATGTGCGCGGAAATATCGATGCCTGCGGGGAAATATAAATTAATGGGAGAGGGGACGTATTTTTAACAGCGTGGTGTGTCGCTTATACTGTCTCTAGCAAAGTAAGCAAGATCTTTTTTTTTTTTTTTTAATGTGCCTGCAAATTTTGTTTTTGAAGCGAATGTGCCTGTGCACACCGTGCGCATGTTTTGGAAATATCGATGCCTGCGGGGAAATATAACTTGATGGGAGGGGACGTATTTTTAACAGCGTGGTGTGTCGCTCATACTGTCTCTAGCGAAGTAAGCAAGGTCTTTTTTTCACACCAAGATGTTCGTTTACATTGTACAGACGTACACACGGATTGACACCCTATTGTTTGGCAGTGAAAAGTTGTCCAGTAAAATTGACTGGGGTTTCATTTATTTTCGACATTGATTGAATGGGAGGGTCCCTGAACGCTCAGGGTGAGTGTAATGAGACTGACGTTCAGATTCAGAGCTGAACTAGTGTAGGCCTAGAGTAGAAGTTACGTAGGCTAACTAAAACTCTGGATATTAGTAGGCCTATAATAAACTTACCTGCATCCCAACCAATTAAAAAGTTCAATCTTGAAAAATTGGAATATTAAAAACTTTTGGCAAAGAAAAATACAGATACCAATATGGAATCTGTCACTCTGCAGGAGATCCGCAATATTATCATTTCTATTACGACGAGAACGTCGTACTGTAGCTAAAAACGTTGAGATATACTGATGGGCTTGTTTTTAGCTACGATGGGCCCTTATCATTTGCACGTTGGAAACCCAATTTTTTTATTAATACATGTAACATCTTTAAAATAAGATAAGTTTGTGCTATATCAGTATATGACTAATTAAACTTCAGAGGTCAATGTAGTGGCACAACTATCGCCTAACTCTAAATATTTGCGTTTCATTTTTAAAGTCATGAAGTGGCTCTTTTATTCATAATCGACCGACATCAAAATTCTTCAAATCTGGGCCACGGCTGTTAGGTCATCTGAAATGATATGTTTTTCGAAAGGAACACATGTCAACATTATCACTACCGTACTCAAAGAAGCCCTCTGTCACTCTGCAGGAGATCCGCAATATTATCATTTCTATTACGACGAGAACGTCGTACTGTAGCTAAAAACGTTGAGATATACTGATGGGCTTGTTTTTAGCTACGATGGGCCCTTATCATTTGCACGTTGGAAACCCAATTTTTTTATTAATACATGTAACATCTTTAAAATAAGATAAGTTTGTGCTATATCAGTATATGACTAATTAAACTTCAGAGGTCAATGTAGTGGCACAACTATCGCCTAACTCTAAATATTTGCGTTTCATTTTTAAAGTCATGAAGTGGCTCTTTTATTCATAATCGACCGACATCAAAATTCTTCAAATCTGGGCCACGGCTGTTAGGTCATCTGAAATGATATGTTTTTCGAAAGGAACACATGTCAACATTATCACTACCGTACTCAAAGAAGCCCTTTGAACAGTGACAATGTCACCTGCTGTCGAAAACACTCTATTACATGTACATGCAACACTTGTTGCAGGTGTGCCAAGACATTGTCTGGCATACATGTACTTAGAAAGTAGAGGGTATTGTCCCACTCTGACCCTCCACGAAGACAAAAGGTCAGACTCCAGGCTAGCAACTTGTTCCTCTCTATACATTTTTATCTCCATACATGTATCTATTCTCTCAAACACACTTTCTCCTGGTTCACTGTGAGTGGCAAAGACCTAGCCAAACAAATCAGACAAAACTGAACTTTCTTTATCTGTTTGTTTTAATTTAGCAGTTGGCTCCTCGAGAACAATTTGAACATCACTTGGTTAAGTGGTTAATAAACTGGGCTGAATGGGCTCAACTGGTTTAGAAGTCTCAGTATTCACCTTCACATGTGACGACTTGGTAGCAGTGTTGAGGTCAACAGTGTTCTGACCATTTGAGTGAAAGACCTCATGTCTGGCATCCCCTCCAATGTACGGCAGTGCCTTTGAATCTGGGATCAAGGGCAGATGAATGGAGAAGAAAAGTCAAGACCTCATCATTAGAATATCTGGGCTTGAGATTATTGCTGATACAAATGTAGCTTGTTTCACATCTGACATCAGACCACTGTTAGTTGGGCTGACTTCAAGTTGCTTCAGTAACATTTCCTTTAGGGGGTGTATCAAATGCCAATCCTTGTCAATAAAATGTGCACTGTGCAGTGACAGCTACATAATTCTCTGTTGCCCTTGATGTCCATGCATCTGTCCTAATAGATACAGTATCCGCTTCCTGCAACTGACATTTTACTCTTGCAACTGACATTTTCTGTATGCTAGGTACATGTAGTACCGTGTTTGAAAAAAAAGTCTGGCTTGGCAATTTGTATCTGGGGTTTAACATTTGTATCATGTGCTTGAATCTGTCAGTCTGTACTGTACAGAATGGCCTTATATAAATGTCAGCAGCCAAATAGCCACCGATAGCCTGAAATATTAATGTAGACTGTGTATTATTCAACCTTCCCTGTCGAACCACTTCAGTTATTTTTGGTTGTCCCGGTGAACTCAGTTTGATTTCGTTTTTAGTTTTACAGTTACAATGTAGACTGCCCACTCACACTGACATCGAGACTGTGCTTTCTTTTGAGATGGTTTGACAGGTTTGTTGTGTTTCCTGTTTTATGGGATACATGTATGTCAGTGTAGCATACTCTACATGTGGCCACATCTTTAGAGTTTTATCTCACACCAAAATGATCCCAAACTTTAGATTTCAAAAGACCAGGTGGCCGAGAAAGTACGTCGTCTGCCATAATTTTACCTTTCAGTGCTTGCTTGACTACGGGTAATAATCGATAAACACGAAAATATCCGAAGATAATGAAGAGAATTATTAGCTTATGAGATCGTTTAGAATTTATATTCTGATTACCGAAGACATCCAATGAACATTCCGTATGTCACCAATTTAAATAAATTAACTTTCGTCAGCTTACAGAAATTGTTTTAAAGGGAGATCACTCTGTTTTAGTTATGTTTTCGAGTGATGTTTGCGTTTCGTTAAATAGCCTAACGTAAGTTAAAAATTACGTAAAAACAAAGTTTTTTTTTAAAGTTTTCAATGGACTTAATTGCTTCAGGTCTTTCATATGGTAAGGTGTATGTTGTTTTTATTTGGAATTCAATTTGCAATTGAACCAAATCGAAATTTGAACGTTGTAGATCGTGGATCGAACCGAGACGGCTAGTGTTGGTTATTGGTGCACCGAACTGAATCGCTGCAGTTCTACTCCAGACAAAAATAGCATAATTGATCACTTGTGGATTTATCTCTGTCATGCTTGATGTGTTACATGTAGGTTGCACGCCGGAATCGAACATACTCTGGAGACTGGGGGGTAACGTTCAGGAAAGTCCCATTGAAATGATTGGTTCACCGTTGACAAAGAATGGACCTCCCAATTAATTTTACTGGGCAACTTTTTATTGCTGAACGGTCACGTGGCAGTACCTTTGAATGCCTGGCAAATGTAACATCTTCAAACCCAGGCCATGAAATTTCAAATTTTGGCGTAACCAGAAGAACTGTGTAACCAATTTGTTTGGTTACGCCAGATAACCATTGCGTAACCAATTGGTTACATAAAATGGTTGCACTATTATCATGTTTTATCCCGATTTCAATTGTGCTATTATTCATTTCCACTAGCAGTAAATGTATTTTTTAAAGAAATAACTTGACTAATTAAAATTTATATTAATTTATATTCTCTTATATTTAATATTATATTTTGAGATTAAGTGTTTATGATTTTAAACTCTAATCCCACGATGTCCCCATTTAAACATTAAAAAAATAGTTCCACGTCACTAAAACCCTATTTTTTATTAATTCTTTTATCAATTGACTTTTTCAAACATCAAGGAATGGAAGCTACATGTACATGTACATACGTACTTCATACAACACTTGCCATTTGTAATCATTCATTCTTCCCAGCACGTGTGACATACTAAACACGTAGCATGAGGTGGCCTCACTCATTTTAAACATGCATTATTCAAGAGCTAAATCTGCCTAGTGCAGGTCTTTATTTGGGCATGAAATGTTTTCTAAAGTATTAATTAGACATTAATTAACTGATCCAGGCCTTAATAAACTTTGGATGGCATCAGATTTCTCCGATATTAAACAGATTAAAACGTTTCAGTGATAAATCAAATATGGTGGACCCAGGCGCTTCCACCCTTAGCTTTGATCAACCAGGACCGTGGTTGAAATTATTGCACCATCGGCCAATTCTTCAAGTGCCAATATCTTCGCTTACAATAGAGTTTCGAACTATTATAGCAAGAATGGCTAGTTCTTATCTATATCTTGAATAATGTAACTTTAACATAGGTATAGCGACTGATTGACACAGTATTTATTAACCTCGGCACTCTATATACCGGTACACAAAGTCTCAAAAGGAAACAGAATAGTTTGATGTCATGAAATAATATTTTAATTGACAGGACAATAAAATCATTTACATTATTACTCGAGCAATGCCGGGGGGGGGGGGGGGGGGGGGGGCAAAGTTGACGACATCCATACAGGTCATTAAAGGGACAATAACACTCTACAAGATGTTTAAGTGTCCTACCTGTTGTGTAAATTATCCATTACAACCTACATGTATCTTGCTTGTACAGAGGGTTCGAAAATATGTTTAAATCCAAGTTGCATTTGAAAGTGCTTACGTAAGGTTTTTCAAACCATGTTACGGCATGTAGTTGAATTTTTCCAATTTTTAAAATTAGGTGTGTTAAGATGAAATTTTGTAATTGAAATATTGTAAAATAGTACAAATTGTTGACCAGAATAAACATTGGAACATATTATTCAGTTACAACAAGAGTGTTATTGGGGCTTTAACTACCGTACAGCAGGGCTATATAGTGACAGTAGAAATGGACACGTGTAGTAAATTCTTTGGAAATATAGCTGGCATGTGAAATAGTCAAAACTCATTTGTCATTTTGTGAAAATCCAAAGGTAGGCTTTCAAATGTTTATGGCATAACTAATCATTTAAATAATTGGGGGTGGTGGGCTTTTTTAAATCAACCGGCTTGAAACTGGTCAATACCGGATATCAAAATATGCGATCTGTCAAAGTATCGATACGATGGAGAAATGAAATGTCAAGAATGATTGAAGTGAGTTTGGACTATAATTTGGTATAATACAAATAAATTAGACCTGTGTCACCAAGTCATCACGTATAAAAATTGATCAAATGTAAATAGGCTAAATTTGTTAAGGTAACCGATATTTCAATTTGCGTAACCGGGAAATCGGTCGTGTGTTTTTGAGCTGGCGCGACCCGAGTAACCGATTCGTATCGTTCGCGTCAAATTTCGAGGCCTGAAACCGATTTAGCCTACTTCTTTAAAGGGGTAACGCACAAATTTACGAACTCGGGCATAGGCATAATGGGAATTGACATAATCAAGGCCTGTTTTCAATATTCGGGCACGTTAAAGATTTACACCACTCCCTGTCTCTTCGCAACTATCACAATAGTAATAAGTACTAACTGTTTAAAACATAAAAAAACAGTAAACAGTAAGGGCCGGTTTCAATTTTCGTGCACGTTAAAGATTTACATCACTTCTGGTCTAAATTTGGTTGTTGTGGCATCCGCGATATCCCCAGCTGTACAAAAATATAACTTTTTAAAAAATCCGTTGGAAATTGACATAATTAGGGCCGGTTTTCAATTTTCGTGCACGTTAAAGATTTACACCACTTCCCATCTCTTTGCAACTTTCGCAATGGTAAAAAGTACTAACTGTTTAAAATATGAAAAAAAACACTAAACAGAACTCTATCTGTTATAGTTTCGGAGATCTACACGAATTGTAAATGGAATATAAAAAAAAGTTTTCCGAATGAGACAAAAAAACTGTCTTCTTAGTCTCAGATAACAACCAAAAACCCAACAAAACTGATCAGCATGAAATTTGCATTATTCATTAAGACCGGCGAATTCCTTATAAAAAGCTTTTAACTGGTTAAAAGGGATGACGTCATGTAGACATAAAGCATGGGATATTAATTCCAAGAGAAACAGTTACTTACTAATATGAATTATTTTCACCATAGACACACCAATAACAGATATTGGTTCAAAGTAAAACACCTTTATTTCAAAAATTGCCACTTTGAAAAATAGCTCTCTCTGTATGCTCTATACGTTTGTTATACGTTGGTTATACGTACAGATTGTATCCACTCTTACTGCAATGAAAGATGCCGTTTTCAATTTTCGATCCCTTTGTTTTCCCACTCCTGATATTTAGGACTGTGGCGCAATGGTTTCATATATCAGACTACAGATTAGACTCTCCGTAAAACAAGTTTTAACATAGATATTACGATGACTTTTTGAGAAAAATCCTTCTAAAAATGGTCCAAATCGTAAAAATACGACGTTTTGGATTTTCAATCTTTTTTTTCAACAACTTATGACATTTATAGAAATTTTACAATGATTTCACACAATACATCACCCGTTAGACTCTCGACTGAGAAAGTTTTAGAAAAATTGTTGGCGGCGTTTCCGCGAAACATGCGTTTAAAATTGCTCGAAATCGTTAAAAACCTTTCTTTTCAAAGTCCTATAACTTTTTCAATTTTTGATAGAAACTTGTCGATGTAGTATCATCTGATAGATAATTCAACTGGTTATCAAAAGACATAAAAATTTAACTACTCGGTAAAGAACCAATCGATACATCACATTTTACGCACAGACACCCATTTTTCACAGTTTTGTCCAACTTTGGATACCTTTCTCGACTACTTCCGGTGATTAGAGGATTTTCATTTATAGTTTAAGGACTGGAGAAGACCTTCGACTTTATAGTCTTGAAGTTTCAGAAACATCTTTAGAGCCGTTTTAAAAAAAATAAGAACTCTACGATTTGACCAGAATGCGAAAAAAGTGAAAAAATAAAGTTAACATTTCAGAACAAAACTGATATTTTTAGAATCACGTTGATGTCAGCTATCCAAAAATATAAGTAAAATTTCAAAACTCCAACAAATAACAATTTTAGAAAATTTTCCAATTTTCACTGAAAAAATGAGAGCGGCAAACTTTCTAAAATCGACGTGTTTGAACTGCTATCTGATCAGAAATGTCACCAGCTATCCAAAAATGTAATTATTAGAAAAATTGGTTGAGAATTAACATAATTATGGCCAATTTTCATTTTTCGTATTAAACGTCACTTCTGCTATGCGCACAAATTTCAAAATAGAGTTAAGGAGTAGCTGCACACCACTTTTCCAACTGAAAATCAAATTTCAAACCTCAATCTCTTATACTTGCTGAGATCTAGCTTCCCCCAATAAAAAAATAATTAATAACTAGATCTGCTACTGTCCCAGTCGACATGTATTCATTCCAAGCTCGCGTCGGAATTGGTTTGAAATTTAAAATACAAATTAACAAAGCCGGGATTTACAATGGTCTACACGACTACAGTTGACATATTCTGTTAAAATCACTTGTTGAACCGGTGATGATATTTTCTTTTAATCTGGCACAAACATCATCTCTAATATTCCTTGCCCCCTTAATGCATGCTTTTTATACGCCCATATTATTCAGTTACAACAAGAGTGGGTATTGGGACTTTACGGTACCGTATTTTCCGGTGGATAAGGCACATGCGTAGATAAGGCGCAGGGCGACTTTGGCAGAGGTGTTTCAGGGGAAAAAAAATATGCGTGGTTTAGGCGCACCCCTTTCCCAGTGCCCCATGAAACTCGTGCCATACCATACGTGACTCAAATCCACTGCGATCTCCCGAAACTGGGTCAAACTCTATTGTTTACAGTTATAATAATTACCAATGTTTAGCCGTATCAAGCTATATATTTATGAAATAAATTGCTTTTGTTACATTTGTTTCTATCAATTATAATATACAATTGATTATTTCACTTTCGCCCACGGTAGGACTATGTGTGTAACTTTGAACTTTTCGTAATTTGAATGAGTTTGAAATAGTCGATTGTAGTGGACGTCATGAAATACGTTGAAATAGCATATAAACAATAATTTTGCAGATATTTTAATACGGCTAACATTAAACAGCTATACTGTTAGCACTGTCGTTTATGACTAACAGTATACTGAATCGTGGTCTGTAAAATGGCCGCCATCTTCATTGCACAAGAAATGCCGACATCATCAACTTCAGACGCCAATGTTGACACGGGGGGGGGGGGAAACCCAGATTTGCTTATTACTATCTATAAGGCGCACCCCTTCTATAAATAAAAATATCTGGTAAAAAAAGTGCGCCTTATACACCGGAAAAATATGGTAGTTATATTTTGATGAAACTTGAATTGCATGTTTATAACCCAAAGATCTTGATTCCTTTCTATATTTGCACATATCAAATGGTAACTTAATGAATTATGGCCTTTGCTTGTTCTCTATCCATCTCTCAAAAATGTGGGCATATCCTTCCTGGCAGTGCCAGCCTATCATTCTTCTAAAAATCACATTACAAGGTTACTGCTAAAAATGTCATGCAGAGTGTTGACCAGGCATCCAACCTCATTGACAGGTCAATTATAAATTACAATGACTGAAAACTTTAAACAAATCTTTCTTAAAAGTTGTTATCAATTTATATTTTACAGCTCAAGACTGTTTAGCATATATGCAGAATGGAAGTGAACTTATCAAAGTTCGTTCAAATAGTCGACAATATCATCGGTTCTTTTCACTTAGCAATGACATGACAGAAATACGCTGGCAGCCCACAAATAAGAAGCCACACAAAGCTAAAAGTAAGTTAACAGGTATATCAACTAGAACTGCGAGCAGAAATGATGGGTTTCACCAGTGTCACGTTATCCTTGAACTTATGTCACTTCCGGTGACAAAATTTATCATTAACTTACCGATAAGTTAGCTAACTTTCTAATGGGAAATTAAAATTAGCTAACTTTCTAATGGGAAATTAAAATGGGAAAAAATCTGTAAAAGTCATCCTGACAAAATTGGTTATTTCTCAACAAGGGAAGATGCTGGAACTTCTAGTAGAAGACATTTTTATACGCCAACATTTTCATGTGGATGTATATTGTCGTCGCCCCTGTTCGTCCCTGATTGTGAACACTCTACAGGTCACAATTTTTATCTGATTATCACCATAAGATCTCGGTTCCTTTCGATATTGGCATTATGGCCCCGGATTGCATGGAAAATCATGTTTTTAGCTTGTGAACACTGGAGGTAGAAATCACAATTTTGAACCGATTTTGATGAAACTTGAGATGCATGTTTTAAACCCAAAGATCTTATTATATTTTAAAAACGGTTGTACCACCGTTACACCCTGTTACACCGTAAGTCAGTAACAAAGTTTGAGTTCGAATTTGGTGAACATCAGACCAAATTTGGCAAACAAAATAGTGTAAAAAAAATATGATATATCAAGGTTGTGAACCGTTTAGAGGCCACGATTTTGATGAAATGCATGTTTATAACTCAAAGATGTTGGTTCCGTTCGATATTTGGCCACAGGTCACTAATTGTTTGCCCATGGACTTAAAGGATGTAACGGGTCAAAAAAAATTGAACCGGTTAACTGATGGGCAAAAAACCGACCGTGACCGGTCAACCGGAGGTAATACAATATAGTATGCTACCACGTGGTCGTCACTAGCGCAGTTATCACATGCCTTTGTGTGACATCGGAAAATTGCTTAAATATTATTAGTGTTAGACCCGTTATAAATATAGGAATATTGTATGGCCGCCACCTACCTCCACCTTAATGTTCAGTGTTATAATGATGTAATTCATTTATTCGCGCGCACATCATTACTTTCATTTTCATACGCAGTCAATAGTCAACTTGTAGTCAATCCGTGTATTTACAACACCTGACCCCATTGAGCCAATGAAACGACGAAAAGATTATACCATTTAGCCACGTGCGAGCGGGATGAAAGATACTTTGTTCACGGCATAATTTTACTACTACGTTTTCGATCAGTGAATATTGTTTTATTCCTGGGAAATTTTGTATCAATGTGTAATATGAACAATAGAGCGTCGGCTAATGCAGTAATGCTAGTTTACTAACTAGTCGATATACACTGACATTTTTATACGCCCACATTTTCATGTGGACGTATTATGTCGTCGCCCCTGTCCGTCCGTCCGGACGTCCGTCCGTCCGGACGTCCGTCCGTCCGTCCACAATTGTTTGTGGACTCTCTACAGGTCACAATTCTTGTCTGATTTTGACGAAACTTGAAATATAGGTTTATCCCCAAAAGATCTAGGCTGCTTTTGATATTGGCATGTATCGGATCAAAACTTCATGGATTATGGCCCCTGATTGTACGAAAAATCACGTTTTTAGCTTGTGGACCCTATAGAGGTCACAATTTTGAACCGATTTTGATGAAACTTTACATGCATGTTTATAACCCAAAGATCTTGGTTCCTTTCGATATTTGCACCTATCGGAACGTAAATTCCTGAATTATGGCCCCTGATTGTCCGAAAATTCACCTATTTTAGCTCGTGGTACCTCTGGAGGTTACAATTATTATCTGATTTGAAAAAACGTTCGATTATATCACCGTTACACCCTAAGGAAGGTTGAGTTCAAATTTCGGAAAAATCGGACCAAAATTACCATACAAAATAGCCGCCGTTCGTACGCAAATACTGTTAAAAAATGGTATATCAAGGTTGTGGACCCTGTAGAGATCACAATTTTAATTCGATTTTGATGAAACTTGAAATGCATGGTTATAACCCAAAGATCTTGGTTCCTTTCGATATTTGCGCATATCGGATCGTAACTTCCTGAATTATGGCCCCTGATTATACGCAAAATTGTCTTGGTTTAGCCTGTGGTCCCTCTGGAGGTTACAATAATTATCCGATTTAAAAAATCGTTTGATTATATCACCGTTACACCCTAAGGAAGGTTGAGTCTGAATTTCAGAAAAATGGGACCAAAATTGCCATACAAAATGGCCGCCATTCGTACGCAAATACTGTTAAAAATTGGTATATCAAGGTTGTGGATCCTGTAGAGGTCATAATTTTAATTCGATTTTGATGAAACTTAAGATGCACTGTTATAACCCAAAGATCTTGGTTCCTTTCGATATTTGCGCATATCGGATCGTAACTTCCTGAATTAGGGCCCCTGATTATACGCAAAATCGTCTTTGTTTAGCTTGTGGTCCCTCTGGAGGTCACAATTATTATCTGATTTAAAAAATCGTTTGATTATATCACCGTTACACCCTAAGGAATGTTGAGTTCGAATTTCGGGAAAATTCGAAACGAAATTGCCATACAAAATGGCTGCCGTTTGTTCCTTTCGTTATTTTCACATATCAGATTATAACTTCCTGAATTATGGCCCCTGATTGTCCGAAAAATCGCCTATGGTCCCTCTGGAGGTCACGATTATTATCCGATTTAAAATCTTGACTCTATCACCGTTACACCATACGGAAGGTTGGGTTTGAATTTCAGGGAAATCGGACCATAATTGCCAGACAAAATGGCCACCGTTTGTACGCTAATAGTGTTAAAATATAGTATATCAAAGTTGTGGACCCAGTATAGGTCACAATTTTAATTCGATTTTGATGAAACTTGAAATGCATGTTTATAACCTAAAGATCTTGATTCTTTTCGATATTTGCGCATATCAAATTGTAATTTAATGAATTATAGCTTTTGATTGTAGGAAAAATCACTTTCGATTTTGCTTGTTCTCTAACCATCTCTCGAAAATGTGGGCGTATCCTGCCTGGCAGTGCCAGCTTACTATCTTTTTATATAGAACGAATACAGTCAAGGGATTTCGAACCGGTAAGCTTGCCGAACTGAACAACCGAGTGACCGTTTACATCCTTAATTGACTTTAATGTTAATTCTCGTCTCTTTGACTAGCTCTAACTTTTTCCCAAATTTTCATTGGGTAGAACGCTGGCAGACTCTTGCTCTAATAGTAAATGCAGGAGGACTGCACTACACGCAAAACAAACAAAAAAAATCTACAAGATAAACCTGCGGACAAGACAGAAAATAGACATTGCAAACACTAAACAATTATCAAATCAAGTGAATGGATCCGGGGGCCAGCCGTAAGCGTTGACTGCACCAGGGTTCGATTTAGTCTAAAACCAATGAGTAGCAAATTTTTGTGACAGATTCACATTTTGGCTAATCAATTCAAAATTTGAATAGCATTTGCTCAGATTTGAGGAGCAGTAAACCGTACATCACAAAAATGTGCAATTCTGATAAATTAACAATATTATAATTAATTTATAATCTTTAGTCTTGTTTTATTTTTAATTTACATGTACATGTAGCCCTAACACTTAAAGGTATTGCTCTATGTTTGGAGCATAAGTTCCACGTCGGTCGTATATGACGATCGGCATCGAGGACTATGGAAATTGACCGTAACTAGATCTGACGGTCATTTTTGACGCCAGAAAAAAGCCTTTTTTTAAAACCCAATTTTCAAACATGTCTTCAATCGACATTCACTATGTAACTATAAAATTGTTCGGCCAGTGCACAATTAATTGATATTGGGAATCTTAGTCAATCACGTATTGTCTACCGATCATAAGAATTTTCTAGAACAAAGCCATTTACCGCTCTTACAGTCACGCACAATGTAAACAAAATTATTATGACCTTTGAAAAAGGTGCAATTAATATAAAATACTGCTCTTCGAATCCAATCAAGTGTCATATTAAATAAAAACAACATAGAACCTACGTAAATCATCAACAACGTACGTGACCGTGTTGGGAGGGGGGGGGAATGCAGAGTACAATTTTGTATAGCGGTATTACGGCCTGGTGGGAATTGTAGAAATAAAATCTAGAGAAGAGCTAATTAAGCTTACCTTAAAATTAAAAACATTACGTATTCCAGTGCTATTGTGTTGCAATATTGATAATTCCACGTGTTACAAAAATATCGTGTATATATGGTAACTCTACACAACAATATTCTAGGGGGCGCTAGTGTTGCTAGCTGTTAAAGTTAGTTATTATTATTATTAACATTTACGTCACAATTCTGCTTTCTGTAATGCCGCTAGAGATGGTCTAAAAACAATAAATGTGAGATTTATGCTGTCGATAATTTATATTTATCTTCATATCAAACTTTGAAGACATGTGTCCTGTTTGCATTATACACACAACTATATGTGCTGCGCGTGCGCAGTGGCATTTCTGTGTTACTTTCAGTTTGTTTGTTCTCGCTGGGTGACAAGTCTTAGCGGTTCATGACTGATTACGTTTGACCGTTTTTGGTACCGTAATCGACATTTCTGTGATAAAAATAGATATTATAGACCTAACCACAACTTAACATCATTTGAATATGGATATATATGAAGTTTTTTCATCCAAATTATAATGAATCGCACTTCACAAGTTTGAAAGCAAATTTTGGCTAATCAATAAAATAATTCTATCGCTTTTACCGAGATTTGAATCGCTTTTTGCGATGCGATACCGCTTAAATTGAACCCTGGACTGCGCTGTACAGTCCGGGCCTGTTGCGGTACAGGCTTCACTAAAATGATTTACAAGAAAGACGTAACAAAAAAATGCAACCGATCGTCTCTTCAATGGCGATAGTCAGCCAGTTGATATAATTTTAACAATAAGGGCAATAATCCGGACAGAAACTCGGAAAACGCTAAAATAATAAATGTAGTGAGCAAACAGGAGCAAAGCCCAACAACGAGAACATTCTGCAGTACGAAGGGCTAAAACTATACTCTAATAGTAAATGCAGGAGGACTGCACTGTGACTACACGCAAAACAAAACAAAAAAAATCTACAAGATAAACCTGCGGACAAGACAGAAAATAGACATTGCAAACACTAAACAATTATCAAATCAAGTGAATGGATCCGGGGGCCAGCCGTAAGCGTCCACAGCGCTGTACAGTCTCGGGCCTGTATGAGGTTGACCATGAAAAACTTGAGATACACAAGCTGGAAGTAGAGACAAGTAAACATGCAATTTCAGGCCCTACATTTCAACATAACCAACCTCACAACTCTTGTATCCTTCTGCCTCAAAATCATGAATATTCACCCAAACCTGGTAGAAAATGTTTTTTCAAACCCTTTTCATACGCCCACATTTTGATGTGGACGTATTATGTCGAAAAATCACCTATTTTAGCCTGTCGTTCCTCTGGAGGTCTCAATTTTTATATTGGCGTCGCCCAATCCGTTGTCCACAATTTCTTGTGAACGCTCTAGAGGGTAAAGTTTATTTCTAATTGACTTTAAATTTATACACAGTGTTTAAGGTCATGAGACGAAGAAGCCTATTGATTTTCAGCGATTTCCGATAATTGTTGTCAGAGTTATTGCCCTTGATCACTTCAAAAAATCTTGTGGTCGCTCTAGCTAGAGGCTAAAGTTAATATCTGGTTGTCTTTAGATTTATACACAGTGTTTAAGGTCATGAAACAAAGAAGCCTATTGATTTTCATCGATTTCCGATAATTACTGTCAGAGTTATGGCCCTTGATCACTTGAAAAAATCTTGTGGACGCTCTAGAGGCTAAAGTTAATATCTGATTGACTTTAAATTTATACACAGTGTTTATGGTCATGAAACGAAGAAGCCTCTTGATGTTTTATCAATATCTGATAATAACTGTCAGAGTTATGGCCCTTGATCACTTCAAAAAAACTTGTTGACGCTCTAGAGACTAAAGTTAATATCCGATTGACTTTAAATTTATACACAGTGTTGAAGGTCATGAAACGAACAAGCATATTGAGTTTCAATGAATTTTGATAACTTGAACAGCGACATCCAGAATATTAAATGTGTCGTATACTAAACGTAAGCATGGAGGAGAACTTTATCAAAGCCAAACATATTCAAATGATTTTCTGATAATTACATAATGAGTTGTTTCTTTTAATCAGACTTTAATGTATTATAAATGTTTCATTACCGAAAAAAGTAAAATACGGACAACTCTTGTTATCTGATTTGAAAAACCAAAATTGCCATACAAAATGGCTGCTGTTTATACGCGAATACTGTTAAAAATGGTATATCAAGGTTGTGGACCCTGTATAGGTCACAATTTTAATTTTTTATGAAACTTGAAATGCATGGTTATAATTATAACCCAAAGATCTTAATTCCTCTTGTTATTTGCACATATCGGCTCATAACTTCCTGAATTATGACCCCTGATTGTCCAAAAATCCCCTATGGTCACGATTATTATCCGATTTAAAAAATACCTTGGACTCTTATCACCGTTACACCCTACGCAAGGTTGAGTTCGAATTTCTAGAAAATTGCCAGACCTTAATTGCCAGACAATTGTACGCAAATAGTGTAAAAGTATCATAGTTGTGGATCCTGTACTGTAGAGGTCACAATTTTAATTTTGATTTTGATAAAACTTGAAATGCATGTTTATAACCTAAAGATTTTGATTATTTTTGATATTTGCGCATATCAAATTGTAACTTAATGAATTATTGCAGGGCATCATTTTTGAAGGGCATTTGCGTGTCCAACCCTTCTGCGCCTGTCATCTTGTTAACACAAGCGCAGGTTATAGGTCCTGTTAAAAATTCAGACATTTTCGACAGTTTATCAAGTATATGAATTCATCCGAAAATCGTGAAGTGTAGTTTTGTTATGGTATCAAGACATTTGGGTTGAAGATTATTAGCTCGGTTGTCAAGTCTCTCCATGACGGTTGCATTCACGATACATAATTATTTATTAGTGATAGTATTACCGTAGAATACATTAGTATAATAACCGATTGATCGTTTTTAAATTAAATGAATGATAGTGTTTTCTGTTGTAAGCAAAAGACCGGTAAATTGAGTATTTGACATTTAGATACAATCAATAGAAATAAATGGTTTAAAAAACAGCTCTTGCGAGCAAATTTGCAGGTGCGATTTTATGTGCTCCCTGAAATTTACATGTAAGTGCAAGACCTTTTTGTGACTCATGCATGTTTTACAGAAATGATGCCCTGATTATGGCCTTTGATTGTAGGAAAAATCACTTTCGGTATTGCTTGTTCTCTATCCATTATCATGTATCGGATCAAAACTTCATGGATTATGGCCCCTGATTGTACGAAAAATCACGTTTTTAGCTTGTGGACCCTATAGTTGTCACAATTTTGAATTGATTTTGATGAAACTTGACATGTTTGTTTATAACCAAATTTCCTGAATTATGGCCCCTGATTGTTCTAGAAATCACCTTTTTATACGCCCACATTGAAATGTGGTTGTATATTGCTGTCATCCCCGTCCGTCCATTGATCTAGAGGCTAAAGTTCATATCCAATTGACTTTAAATTTATACACAGTGTTTAAGGTCATGAGACGAAGAAGCCTTTTGATTTTCAGCGATTTCCAATAATTGCTCTCAGAGCTATGGTCCTTGATCACTTCAAAAAATCTTGTTGAAGTTCTAGAGGCTAAAGTTAATAACCGATTCACTTTAGATTTATAAACAGTGTTTAAGGTCGTAAGCAATTTCCAATAATTACTGTGAGAGTTATTGCCCTTGATCACTTCAAAAATTCTTGTGGACACTCTAGAGGCTAAAGTTAATAACCGTTTGACTTTAAATTTATACACAGTGTTTAAGGTCATGAAAGGAACAAGAAGCCTATTTTATAGCAATTTCCGATGACAGTCAGAATTATAACCCTTGATCACTTCAAAAATTCTTGTGGATGCTATGGAAGCCAAAGTTAATATCAGATTGACTTCAAATTTATGCACAGTGTTTAAGGTTGTGATACGAAGAAGCCTATTGATTGTCAGCGATTTCCGATAATAACTGTCAGAGTTATGGCCCTTGAACACTTCAAAAAATCTTGTGGACGCTCTTGATTTTAAATTTATACACAGTGATTAAGGTCATGAAACGAAGAAGCCTTTTGTTTTTTAGCGAGTTCTGATAATTACTGTCAGAGTTATGGTCCCTGATCACTTCAAAAATTGTTTTGGATGCTCTAGAGGCCAAAGTTAATATCCGGAAATATAATGAAATGATGGAAACAATCTGAAATATAGTCATTAACCCTGCCAATGTTTTCCTGACAAAAATGGTCGCCATCTTGGAAATATCATCATGAAATGATTGAAAACAATCTTTAGTATAGTCAAGAACCCTGCCAATATTTATACATTGTCAAATCACAGTTGATATGTCAACAACATTATAAATAAGGTGAAAATAAAAAATAAGTTTGAATGTTATCGCAAAATTGCTACCCTCAAATAATGGCCTCCCATACTAATAGTAATATGAAGACCTACTCAGAAAATATGTCAACATTGGTTTTTTGTCATCAAACATCAAAACCTACAAAATAAAGCTTATTCCATGTTTCTACCCGAAAAGCAGACAGATGGGATTTATGTTACAAACCTTATTACACTATTGGGGCTCTTTCTAGGATTTAAAGTGTTCAGTGGTAAAGGGAGGTGATCAGACTTTACTTGTATCCTAGAGACCGGAATAGTAATTGTGTAGCACTTTGAGCATAAACTTGGTTTCTGGATATAGCGCATTATAGATATTCACATTATTAAGGTCATTAAACGAAGAAGCCTATTGATTTTTAGCAATTTCCAATAATTACTGTCAGAGTTATTGCCCTTGATCATTTTTTTAAAAAATCTTGTGGACGTTCTAGAGGCTACATGTAAAGTTAATATCCAATTGACTTTAGACTTATACACACCTAAGGTCATAAGACGAAGTTTTGTAAATGCTCTATAGGCTAAAGTTAATATCCAATTGACTTTAAATTTATCCACAGTGTTTAAGGTCATGAGACGAAGAAGCCTATTGATTTCAGCAGTTTCCGATAATTACTGTCAGAGTTATGGCCCTTGATCACATCAAAAAATCTTATGGATGCTCTAGAGGCTAAAGTTAATATCCCATTGATTTAAATTTATACACAGTGTTGAAGGTCATGAGACGAACAAGTATATTGAGTTTCAATGAATTTTGATAACTTAAACAGCTAAATCCAGAATATTAAATTTTTCTTATACTAAACTTTATCAAAGCCAAACAAATTCGAATGATTTTCTGATAATTACACAATGAGTTGTTACTTTTAATCAGATTTTAGTGTATTATAAATGTTTCATTAACGAAAAAAGTAAAATATGCGACAACTCTTGTTGACTGCTCGGACAATTTAGCTGCTGTGGGTGTATGTTTCGTTGCCTGGCAACCTATCTTTCAATTATGGGGTTCAACTAAACCACGGCGAGAAGATTAATAAAACGTTAGTAGGGTAAGCAGAGAAAAGCAATTTGATTGGTTGATGCTTTAGGACACTCACGATAACTTTAGTGAGAGTGATGAAACTTAGTGTATAGTTTCATTATATCAATACATTGACTTAAGTTTGATGATGATCATCTTCTGCTCAGGGTAAGCAGAGCGATAAGCAAAGCGATAAGCAAAGCGATAAGCAAAGCGATAAGCAAAGCGATAAGCAAAGCGATAAGCAAAGCGATAAGCAAAGCGATAAGCAATTTGATTGGAACACAATAACTCTCATTGTAATTGACATGACAGGCATGACAGCCATGACAGACAAGGTGCTAAATTATAATCAGTCCACCGGAACTCTCAATTTAGTTTACATTATTTATATTTCTGCTTTATTAAAATGTAATTCAATCTGAAAGTCAATGATTTCTTTGGAAAATCAAAGCATATCTGTATACAATTCGTCAAGAAATTGAACAGAAACAAGGATAATTCTAACAGTGAGCAAGAAATCATGTGACGTAAACAAAGTTCTTTGTCGGTATTTGCTAACTTGGTGGAATGAGAGTTATAACAGTATTTATTTCTAGTTGTTCATAATTAAGTGATAAAATATGGTAAGTAACATAAAAAGGAAGACATATTTTTCAATATTTATGTTAATATCATTTAGGAAAATCGAAACCGCTATATATCGCGGTATGTTCGGTTTTTCAATATTTTTCTGAAGACAGTATTTTTGACTTATTTTATCTCTGTGACGGTTTTATATCGAAATATTGCCCAGCTCTACTCTCACCTTTATCAAGCTTTAGCTGCCAGTATTTGACTTACCATAGTGATAATTTAATATTACTTTTACCCTTAATTGCTGTGTTATATTGTCATGTGTTATGTTTCTATTTTTAGTTGGTGTAGCATCAGTAAAAGAAGTTCGACAAGGAAAAACAACTGATGCTTTAAGAAATAAGGAAATAGCAGGAATCTATCCAGATGAATGTGCTTATTCTATTATCTTTGGTGAAGAGTTTGAATCAATGGATTTGATAGCCAACACAGCCGATGAAGCCAATATTTGGGTGACTGGATTAACTTGTCTTATTAATGCCAATTCAAAGTCTAGCACTGGTAAGTGAAGAATTATTTAATAAATATTTTTATATCCTTCAATTCATTTTCTCAAGACAAGTGTTGTTACTAGATTTTGGTAGACTAATTGGTTGTTAAAACTTTATATCGGCCAACTGGGATACTACTAAATGAAAGATGGAAATGAATACTTAAGAAATTATTTGTCATTAATTGAATATTATTGAGAGAAAATTGAAGCTGTACTTGAAAATACATGATAATCAATATTAAAATATTATGTACACCTTAACAAATTCTCAACAAAAAAGAAAAGTTGTTTGTTTTGAAACATAAATTTTTATATAAAACCACGAACGGGTACAAGGGCTTTGCATTTTGATGTCACAAAGAAGTGTACCACTTTTTTATACGCCCGCATGGAAATGTGGTCATATATTGCCGTCGGCTCCGTCCGTCCATCGTCCACAATTTCTTGTGAACGCTCTAGGCCTAGGGGCTAAAATTAATATCCTATTGACTTTAAATTTATACACAGTATTTAAGGTCATGAGACGAAGAAGGCTTTTCTGCCAGCATTATGGCCCTTGTTCACTTAGGAAAATGAATTTTAATAACTAGAGCAGCTAAATCCATGATTAAATGTTTCGTGTACGGTACTTAAAGTTAACCTGGAATAAAATTAAAAGCCAAAAAAATTCTAATGATTTCCTGATAATTACACAATGAGTTGTTACTCTTAATCCGTATTAGTGTATTATAAATGTTTCATTACCGAAATATGCGACAACTCTTGTTGACTGCCCGGACTATTTAGCTGCTGTGGGCTTATCAGGGTATGATATAAGCCTCTTATATGGTAACCTCAAAAAAGGTTACGCTAATCAGTCTGAAATTTGAAATGGTAACCAACAGGTTACAATGTATCGATTTGCAGCCTTACATGTATTTGTTTAGAGTTGACCCTTGAATTAGACTAGGTGGATTTGGGGGCAAAGAAAATTAGTGGATTATTGTTAATCCTAGTACCCTCTAAAAAATTGCAAATAACTACATGTAAAACAAATTTATTTTTTATTCAAAGATATAAAATCAATTGTACAAAGTAACAATGATATTACTATAAATATAAATAATATTGCAAAGTCAGGTCACCTAAAATTATAACTTTTCTCTGTCATAATGGCAAAATAACCTGAACAAGTATCTACTCAGAATTTTTTTAAAATAAAACAGTGTTCAAAGTAAATATTACTTTTAAAAAGAAATATCACCCCAAATCACCGGCCGTCATTTCATTGATATCAGCATTTTACATTTCATGGCGTTGACAATAAAAATATATAGTTGAAACATTTGACAATATGTAGCTTGTATTGAATTCTAAAAGTTATGATTAAATTTAGTTTTTCAAAGTCTAGAAATATTAGCCGTAAGTTTTGTGGTATCGCCTGTCTAAAAGTGTATCCATTACAACGTCCGACACGCTTGATCTCGGCTGGAGCATACGTTTTCTTCGAATCACAACTTAAAAAAAAAAATTATTATGATTACTCTATCAGTCATCACCATTAATTTAAGAAATAAAAGCAAATAGCACTCAATTGATTTTGTACGCTTATGCTGTTGCCAGGTATGATAGATCAACGAGTTGATTCACTAATGTGATAAATTATTATAAAAATAATAATAGTAACTAGACCTGCAAGCAGCACTGAACCGGCTTTCAGGAATCAGACAGGAAGTGTGTCATACAATAGCCCAGTCATCGATCTACCAAACGATACTTTAGTTGTTTTGATTTAGTGACACCCGACTGAGAAATATCGATTTTGCAAGAGTACAAATTTTTTCTCAAAATATCGAATATTTTTTCGACTACTTCCGGTTTTCGGATAATTTGGGGGATATTTTTAACAAGTTGTTTGGATAAATAACTTTCTGTACCAGATGTGTCAGAAATATCTATTCAGTAGTTTTTTTGTAAAATAGATAAAAGAACCATGGGTTCCATGTCGGCCGTATATGCCGGAAAATAGCATATTTTGTGCTAAATCATAAAATCACAGGATACAAAGAATCTCCGTGCGTGTCTTGATGTAAACTGTCAGGTATAATAAAATTAGCAGTGTTCAGTAGTCCACGAATTGACACCACTGCCAATCAATTATCCTTGTGTATATTGCTGTACTCACAATCAACGGCGGATCAACATCAAACAGATTAAAAACTTGACATTTAATCACGTTAATGAACCGAGTTTTATTTTTTAATTAGTACTGTGTGACCATTCTTAAACCCGAGTTGTTGTTACAACATATTTGCCGACTTTCATCGCTCGTGCAGCCATATTTACTATGTCAACATCAAACAGATTAAAAACTTTACTTTGATGTCTTCACTTGATAACTAGAGTTAAGCATGCAAATGATATATAAAGCAGAAATGTATGCATGCTTTATATCATTTCAAAATGTTGAAATTCCAAACCTCTCAGAATAACAATTGTCGACAATTAATCCGACCTTCTTTTTCAACAATTGTCGTCAATGAATCCAAACTCCTTTTTTCAGCATCGGTCCCTGTGGAAGACAAATTCTGTCTTAAAATCTTGTCACAAACATTCCCGTAGTTAAGATATAATATTCCAGAATATTCCTACACAAAAATGTATTGTCGGTTGGTTTTTTTTTTAATCCTTTTGTTTTCTTTTACGTAACAACTGATTGACGCTCACTGATTCAACTATTTACGCTCACCGCCATGTTGATACACTGTACATAAGAAATTATCTTTACCTGTTATCGAGTGCAAATACTAGAACGATCTTGTTTGAGCTCCCCAAATATTGATACGAGTTAATAATATATTAATTAGTTTAAAAAGTATGTTAATTATTGTACATTGAATGACTTTTAATAATTTAAATGCATTAATCAATCGGAACTACTTTTCTCCAAGTATGGAGAAATAGTCAACAGTCTATAACTTGTCCTGTATACGAACCGGTTAATTAAAAGATCGGTGTTAGAAATATAACGCCAAGAATAGTTTTGTGATTGTTCCCAAAATTTTAGAAAGTCGGCTCTGGTAGAGCACACTGTCTCCAGTGACCATAAAACGTCACATGAACACGAATATCGACTATTTAAAGATGTTATACCACAACAGTTCCATTTGAGATACGACGAGTATATACGGGTGATGTTGTAAAAAAAAGTACGAAAATAGTGTACTTGCGAATGTTTCTTGTTGTTATATAAATAAATGATAATTGATTACATGTGTTCCATTATTGAGGGGGTAGGTGGGTATAAATGTCGACGTGAGATTAAATTTCTTTGTGACTGTCCTTGGCCTAATTAAACCCGATCGGCATTTTAATATCATGTTGTTTTATAGCTTCTTAGTACGTGCTAAAAATAGCATCACTTTCACCACGTGAAAAATGACAGGTTGTGAAAATTTTGAAGTGGAAGCCCTGTTTCAAACCACTTACTTTTGGATTCAAGCCACAGAACAGCAATAGGACTCTGTATTTAAAAAGTTTGAGAAAGATCGTAGGTGTCGTTTTCGAGAAAAGGGCGTCTAAAAAGGCTCCCAAAACAGAAAATACTAGATTTTCGGTGTACCATAAATGGGGCTATCGAAAAACATCTTACTTTTTTTGGTCCTGTAATATCTGACCGAGAAATTCAGCTTTTCGCAAACGCGGAAATTGTTTTAACCATTTTTTATACGCCCACATTTTCATGTTGACGTATTATGTCGTCGCCCCTGTCCGTCCGTCCGTTCGTCCACAATTCTTTTTGGACCCTCTACATGTAACAATTCTTGTCCGATTTTGACGAAAATTGAAATATAGCTTTATCCCCAAAAGATCTCGGCTGCTTTCGATATTGGCATGTATCGGATAGAAACTTCATGGATTATTGCCCCTGATTGTACGAAAAATCACGTTTTTAGCTTGTGGACCCTATAGAAATCACAATTTTGAGCCGATTTTGATGAAACTTGACATGCATGTTTATAACCCAAAGATCTTGGTTCCTTTTGATATTTGCGCCTATCGGAACCTAATTTCCTGAATTATGGCCCCTGATTGTCCGAAAAATCATCTATTTTAGCTTGTGGTCCCTCTGAAGGTGACAATTATTATCCGATTTGAAAAAACGTTTGATTACATCACCGTTACACCCTAAGGAAGGTTGAGTTCGAATTTCGGGAAAATCAGACCAAAATTGCCATACAAAATGGCAGCCGTTTGTATGCGAATACTGTTAAAAATGGTATATCAAGATTGTGGACCCTGTAGAGGTCACAATTTTAATTCTATTTTGATGAGACTTACTTGCATGGTTATAATAACCCAAAGATCTTGGTTCCTTTCGATATTTGCGCATATCTGATCGTAACTTCCTGAATCATGGCCCCTGATTGTCAAAAAAAAAAACTATGGTCCCTCTGGAGGTCACGATTATTATCCAATTTAAAAAAACGTTTTAAACTATTACCTTTACAACCTACGGAAGGTTGAGTTCGAATTTCTAGAATCAGACCATAATTGCCAGACAAAATGGCCGCCGTTTGTACGCGAATAGTGTAAAAATATGGCATATTTTGATGAAACTTGAAATGCATGGTTATAACCGAAAGATCTTGATTCTTTTCGATAATTGCGCATATCGAATTGTAACTTAATGAAATTTTCAACTGCTATCATCCGGGAAAAGATTTGGTGTTTCCGAAAATGTCATTTGTACGACAATAGGTACTGAATTGACGAAGTTTTATAATTTTTTAGCACCGCATGAAATTCAGCCACTTCCAGTGCGAATACTGTTAAAAAATGGTACCGGTATATCAAGGTTGTGGACCCTGTACAGGTCACAATTTTAATTCGATTTTGATGAAACTTAAAATGCATGGTTATAACCCAAAGATCTTGGTTCCTTTCGATATTTGCTCATATCTGATCGTAACTTCCTGAGGTCACGATTATTATCCAATTTAAAAAAAACGTTTCAAACTATTACCTTTACAACCTACGGAAGGTTGAGTTCGAATTTCTAGAAAATCAGACCATAATTGCTAGACAAAATGCCTGCCGTTTGTACGCGAATAGTGTAAAAATATGGCATATTTTGATGAAACTTGAAATGCATGGTTATAACCGAAAGATCTTGATTCTTTTCGATATTTGCGCATATCAAATTGTAACTTAATGAAATTTTCAACTGCTATCATCCGGGAAAAGGTTTGGTGTTTCCGAAATGTCATTTGTACGACAATAGGTACAGAATTGACGAAGCTACGGCTGTTTTATAATTTTTTAGCACCGCACGATATTCGGCCACTTCCGGTCTGCGCAGAAGTTTCAAATATGGTCTAAGGAGTGGCAACCACATGGTTACATGATAGAAAATACGTCCCAGGTCGGTATCTGGCACAGGCACTGAGAAATAGGCTCCCCCAAATAATAAATAATAACTTAAAAATATTTTAGAATCTGAAAAGCCTGAATAGGTTGTAAATAGGTCAATTTAACGTCCTTTTTCACCTCTTAATCCAATTTGCTAGAAAATTAAATTGAAATTAAAAAAACTGCTTCCACCATTTTTTGCGCCTTCAAAGGACACACATTTTTAGTGAAATAATTTTTCAAAAAAGTAATATTTGTTTTTGAAGATTGTATTTAACTGTCAAAATTGTAGTTTTTGGTAAAATTATGCCACTTCCGGTGCCGACAGATAACACTTTCGGTAATAAAAAAAATGACAATTGAGACAACGGCGCATATGAACTTTATTTTATACAAATCGAACAACAAATAATTAATCTAGGGCTGAAAAACTGAATTAGCCAATGGCGGTCAAGCAAAATTACTGAGACAAAAAAAAAAAAGTCAGATGACTCTTTAATTCTGTGTACAACATGACTAAATAATATTTATAACTAAAAAAGTTTTTTGTAAATTTTTTAATTTTCGAAATTTGGAGCCTAATATCTTCGAAGATTTGCCGAGAATCAAAAATCGAAAGTAGGGTAGCTATGTGACCTGTCACCGGCTATGCCAAAATGTATCGAAAGTTAAAATCCAATATTTATTAAGATTACTGCAATATTTTTAAATATGATAACTTCGGTGATTTCGGACATTTCGCATTGTCGCAGAGCGTTCAAAATATCTTTATCCTCTAAGTCACACCCACTTTCCCAGTGAAACCGAAGAAATCGTAACGATTCGACAAGCAGTTGCTAAGATCTACTCAAAACAAAAGAAGAATAATAATAATAATAAGAACTAGATCTGCTACTGTCCCATGCAGATATGAAAGCTTTCATATTCATCTTCACGTGTAATGAAATATGTCAAGTATCTTAAAGAAGGTAACAAGAAAAAAGTATTAAAATTGGTCAAAAACTCGCAAAGTTACAGGTTTAAATATAGTTAGAAACATTGCACACGGGCAAAAACAAAATGATCTGAAAACATTGGTTACATCGTGGGGCATGCACGAAATTAAAAGAAATTATTGTCGATTTGAGAATTTGGGGTATATTTTGGAGTTGTTTGGTAAATGACGGCGGATCTAAATCTAAGGTGGCGGCCATAACACAATATAAAACCCGTTGAAGAATGAACAAACTTTCGTTACAGGTTTTATTCGCACCGTCCGGGCATCGTTCCGAAGGTCTGATTACCTTCAAATATGCACCGATTGTACCTCACATATTAAAAATAGAAGAGTGTGAGATTCAATGAACGTTGAAAATAAATTCAAAACCCACCCCATCCATCAAAGTTGTTTTGATTAAAAATAGTTGTATTTTATCAATTTTTATATTTTTTTATATCTGAGCAATGGATCTAAGTACTCGTACCTATCAAACATGGAAGCATGTTCCTGAAGCAACGGACGCAAGTTTTACAACATTTAACCGTTGCTTCAACACTTGGCTATTCCTAAACTTTTACACTGGTTGTGTTTACACGTGACTAATTAGCATTTAAAGCATTGTCCAATCAGAGGTCGTGGCACATAACACACTCACGGTGTAGCACGTGACTGTAGTAAACCAATATGGCAGCCCACACAGAAAAATAACTAGACAAGTTTACAGCCGCTAACTCACTGACAACTAAAAACGCCGGTGTAAATGTTAAACGTCGTTGAATCGAACCTTGACCTTTGCATCTCGATTGTCACATAGACATTTTAGCTAGAAGCGCGAGACTTGATAATCGTGACGATATTTTTAACGAAGGATAAAAAAAATGAATTGAAAGTAGTCTATTTTTAGTAACCCATTTAACGAAGGAATCCGATTGGATCACGGTTGGGGGCCTATACCCATGCAATCAAATTTAGTGCCGAAAAATGAAGAGTGTTGAGTGAAGGGCTTGATAAGCTGTATGTAGTTAAGGCGAGATCAAGCCTTCTAATGAAGATGACATGGAAGAGGCGATAAAATCACTTTGTATTTGCAATTTCACAATTAATTAAAACCAATTTTAAATTCCAAAAATCGATATTTTTACGTAAATTGACTGATAGTAGAAAAAAACGACTAACAGCAGGTGCCAAGAACAAACGACTTGAACAAATGCAGATATCACCTTGAAAATTTCAGGGTACCTAGGTACTAACGTGAAAAGTTCCTCACAGAATTTGGTACTCATGGTACCTTTGGTTCCAGCGTAGCGCATGCGCGAAGACAAAACAAGCTAACTCGAAAACAACCTTGTCGGCACGGAAAACATCAAGGGGGTAATTCAAATTTTTGAAATATTCAAAAACCAATAGGTCGACCATGAGCCAGGTTTCCTTAAATGTATTAATTATGTACAAAAGAGACAAATTCTCTAAGCCACGACCAATTGTGTATGTTTTCAAGCCCATGAATGTTGATTTTTCACTATTGCTCATTTTCAATCAAAATGGCGTCCATCATTTGCCAAAAATGAAAATTCTATTCCCGACAGTTTTTAGGCTTTTCTAAAAGAATTTTAAAGTCACATGAGCAAAATCTACTGACATACTAAATTTCATAAAAATCGTGCAACTATTAAAGAAGTTGTCATTTTGATTTTAACTTCCAGTTCGAAATTGTCCATCATTTTCCAAAAATCTAAATTCTATTCCCGACAGTTTTTTGGCTTTTCTAAAAGGATTTGGAAAATATAATTGCCTTGTCTGTAAGTAAAATATCAACAAAGGAATATCGATTTTGACGTTTCAAGATGTCGGCACTTCCGGTTTGTGCTACAAACTCCATTTTCTGTGTACGAAACAGTTGTGTCGTAGCTAGTACAAACAATTTTTTTCGAGGCAATTTGACCTATATTTCTTTGATTTTTGGGAAAATTTTGATCCGTAATATCACAAGGGGAGATAATTTTTAAAATTTTTAATGTCATTTTTAAAGTCGCATGAGTGAGATCTACTTACATACTAAATTTCATGACAATTGTACAACTATTAAAGAAGTTGTCTTTTTGATTTAACTTCCGGTTCGAAATCACAGCGACGAATTTTCGAAATTCGAAAATCCGAAAGTGCAGATTTTAAGTCAAGATTACAAGGTACCTAGAGAAAAAAGAATTAGTAAAATAGGTCAAAAAGTCATGAGGTTACAGCAATGTAGGTCAAATGCACTTGTTCGTCAAATTCGGTGATTTCGGATGCGAAAAACATTTGAAAATATATTAACCCAACAGCCACCACCCATTTTTGGGGGGGTAGGTAAAAATTTCAGAAAGATCCTATGGGTAGATTCTGAGAAAACCGAAAAGTGGATAAAACACAACAAAAAAAATAATAATAGGAATAATAATCTTAACAAAAACAATAAGCTTTCATATTAAAATATCAAAGCTTAACTAGACCTGCAAGCAGCACTGAATCGGCTTTCAGGAATCAGTCAGGAAGTATGTCATAAAATAGCCCTCATCGAGCCAGTAAACGATACTTTAATTGTTTTGATTCAGTGACACCTGGCTGAGAAATAGCGGTTTTTGCAAGAGTACCAATTTTTTACTGTATTTTTTTTTTTAATTTGTTTGTGTTCTTTTCCCAAATACCTGATATTTTTTCGACTACTTCTGGATTTTGGTTTATTGTCGGGATGTTTATGACAAGTTGTTTGGATAGATATCTTTCTGTACCAGAAGTGTCAGAAACATCTATTCGGTAGTTGTTTGCTAAAATGATAAATAAAAGAACATTTTCAATAATTTAACGATTTTTTCAACTTTTTGTAAAGATTGAGGCCATTTTCAACCCTTTATATTATTTCAAACCTTTTCCTTTTGGATTCACGCCAAAGACAACCGATAGGACTCTGAGTAAAAAAAAGTTTAGGAAAAATCACTGGAGTCGTTTTCGAGAAAAAGGCGTCTTAAAAGGCTCCAAAAACAGAAAATGCTAGATTTTCGGCGGACCATAAATTGTTTTCTAACCATCGAAATCGTACCATTGAGATGCCATATAATAGTCTAATAATAGGGCTATCCAAAGACAATTTACTTCTTCTGGTCCGGTAATATCTGACTGAGAAATCCAGCTTTTCACAAGAGCGCAATTTTTTAAAACATTTATTTTTCATTTTTATACGCCCACATTGAAATGTGAAATATCCGAATATAAAAAGTTGTACACAAAAACCAATCATGAAGATGTCGATGGTGTGTTTAAGGTCATAAAATGAAGAAGCCTATTGATTTTCATCGATTTCCGATAATAACTGTCAGAGTTATGGCCCTTGATCAATTCAAAAAATCTTGTGGACGCTCTAGAGGCTAAACTTAATAACTGATTGACTTTAAATTTATACACAGTGTTTAAGGTCATGAAACGAAGAAGCCTATTGATTTTCAGCAATTGCCAATAACTACTGTCAGAGTTATGGCCCTTGATCACTTCAAAAATTCTTGTGGATGCTCTAGATGCCAAAGTTAATATCCGATTGACTTTAAATGTGACCAGTGATAGCAAAATAAGTCTTAAGTCGCAGAAGTAGATTTCTAATTATATGCTAATTTGTGTCTGAGTGCAAAAATTTTCAAAATTTGGTTTTGACCATTTTTGAATACTTTATCATGTTAGAATTCAGCCTGGCACACTTTTCTAGCAAGAAAATGTTGATAAAGGGTAGAAATTGAGCAATTAGTAATTAGTAGTTTACTCAAAGTAAGTCAGAATTACTTGTAACAAAGGCATAATTGACCAATTTCGCTGGAAAATGTAGCCATTTTGCCGAAGAAAGCCCTGTACGTAAGCTATACCAACACAACCGGTGAAATCCCCTCTTTCTATTTATAGTACTCATTATAATTTTTAACACACTACTCAGCCAATAGCGGCGTATAAAAAAAGTAAACAAACCAGCCTTGTTGCTGTGTGACGTCATAAAGTTCGTAACCTGGTGACGTCAATGACGTCTCGACGTCTGATTTGTTGATCTTTAGCGATGTCGTCTTTCGAGTTTTCGCCAATAGACATAAATCATAAAGTTATGAATAAAACTGTAGTCACTTTTTAAAAAAAATGCGTAGTTTTAGTACCGTACATTTACCTCGCTTGTTTAAATGGGGATTTGTCCGCATCGGCCAGTGTTCAACAATGAAACAATCTCGTTTTGGATTATTTTTGTGACAACGTTAAATAGGAACATTCCCGAAAGCATGATTTTATTGAAATTAACTGGGTTATGTTGAAATCTAATGTTCCTAACAATTGTGTTTAAGTTTATTGCCAGTTTGGCATTTTTAACAATGACTTTTGTCATGAATAACATTAATTTTTAACATAATCTTTAAACACAGTTTTCTCGAAATAGGCCTTTCTGGACTCCCGGACTTTGAACATGAATATCTCAACTATGTAGTAAAGTAGAGAAATGATTTTGGTATCATTAGACAGCTTATGACATTCTCTTTAAGATGACATATATAACTCAATTTTGAATTTTTGGTCATTAAGACTCATTATGCTGTCACCAGTCACAAATTTGTTTAAGGTCATGAGATGAAGAGGCCTATTGATTTTCAGCGTTTCCGATAATTACTGACTGAGTTATGGCCCTTGATCACTTTCAAAATTTTGTGGACGCTCTAGAGGCTAAAGTTAATATCCAATTGACTTTAAATTTATACAAATTGTTGAAGGTCATGAGACGAACAAGTATATTGAGTTTCAATGAATTTAGATAACTTGAACAGCATGGAGGAGAACTTTATCAAAGCCATACAAATTCTAATGATTTTCTGATAATTACATAATGAGTTGTTACTTTTAATCAGATTTTAGTGTATTATAAATGTTTCATTAGGCCACACTTTTTTTTTTACTTGGTTTACGGATTTTCAAGAGGAATTTTGTTGTCGGTAGGTGGTAAAAAAAAATAAAATAAAAAAAGTCTCTTCAGTGCTTCACATTCTCCGAAAATTAACAGAAAATATTGTGCATTTAAATAAAATGTCCTACCAGACATAAATTAATATGTCTTACATTTCAATAAACATGTTAAATTTACTGTCCGGTAGCAACAATCATTCGATTTGTTTTACTCCTCATCATGACGTGTGGAACTGTGAAATGAAATACCGTGACCCTTTTCAAAATGAAAGTAAACTAGTGCTGTTTGGTGGAGGACACGTCATTTTTTATCATTTTTAAACTGACCTGATGTCACTAGTTGGGAAAGCCCATATTTATGAAACAATAAACTCTTTGTTATTATTCTTCCTATGACATATTGTACGTGCCTGTTTTCGAAGACTTAGGTCTCCATTACGGTAGTGAAATCTGCATTAATGAATAGACTTGATAATCAAGTCTGCTATTAAAACACGAGATTAAGAAAGAATGGCGGGAAAAGCCATTCGTTTCTTGCTGGAATTATATTTATACCAGTAGTAAGGCTTTCAGGGAATTTTCAGCTCTGCTTTTTCAATTTCATTTTTACAAGACAACGGATTTATATCACGTGAATTTTTATTCTTGGATCATGACAGCACAGGTACAGTAGATGGACTGACCTAGTTTCGTAGCACATGTTAGATTTCATAATTGAAGGAATATATGCCGGATTATTAATGCACGTGTATTCAATATCGGATAAAAACAAATAAGACCGTAAATAAGTCATACTATCGGAGCACAAACTTATCTATTCCACATTTGATCAAAAGGGTTAAATAGTATTCAGCCACACTCTGGGAGCGTGCTGATATTTGCAAGCACGACCTCACTCCTACAACGATAATTTCTTGCCGCCCTAATATATTTCAGTGGACAAGATTATTTTCATTTCCGATAATAAAATATCTGGATGAAATATATTCCGGATATAAATAGGGACAATATAAATATTTTCAAAGGAGAATTTTATAGAACCGAACAAAATATCCACGACAAAAACACTCGGCTCACTCAAAATTAAAAGATGTCGGCCCACCAAGTTATTTATCGGTGCCGGGCCAACGGACCGACGTAAATTTTAAACACTGTTATGTACGGTCAGTTGAACGATTTATTTTGTTGTAACATCCCAATATTCTTCTAAAAAAAATTTAATGATTGTCAATTTATTTCGTCTGCGGTATTTTAAAAATGGGCAAATTTGAATTTTATTTTTTTTCCAATTTAACAAAAATTACGGTCGGCGGATCCGTAAACCAAGTAAAAAAAAAAGTGTGGCCTTACCGGAAAAAGTAAAATATGCGACAACTCTTGTTGACTGCCCGGGCGATTTAGCTGCTGTGGGCGTATGTTTCGTTGCCTGGCAACCTATGTTTTGAATACTTTCGGTCTGCGCAGAAGTTTGAGTAGCAACCACCTGGTTTCCCGGTCGAAAATTTAGTTTCAGATCGGTATCTGTTACAGGCTCTGAGATATAAGCTACCGCGGTAAATAATAATAATAATAATTTTATTAATCTCAATAGGCTTTCAGACAAAAGTCTGAAAGCCTAATAATAATTTTAACAAAAACAATAGTGTTTCACACAAGCTTCGCAGTGTGAAACCCTAATAATAATTTTAGTAATCACAATAGGCTTTCAGACGAAATCTGAAAGCCTAATAATAATATCTTTATAAGGGTAAAAAATTAGTCCAGGCCTTTTTATACGCCCACATTGAAATGTGGTCGTATATTGCCGTCGCCCCCGTCCGTCCGTCCGTCCGTCCGTCCGTCGGTCCGGCGTCCACAATTGCTTGTGGACGCTCTAGAGGCCAAAGTTAAAATTCGATTGACTTTAAATTTATACACAGTGTTTAAGGTCATGAGACGAAGAAGCCTATTGATTTTCAGCGATTTCCGATAATAACTGTCAGAGTTATGGCCCTTGATCACTTAAAAATATCTTGTGGACGCTCTAGAGGCCAAAATTAATATCCGATTGACTTTAGATTTATACATAGTGTTAAAGGCCATGAGACGAAGAAGCCTATTGATTTTCAGCGATTTCCGATAATAACTGTCAGAGTTATGGCCCTTGAACACTTCAAAAAATCTTGTGGACGCTCTAGAGGCTAAAGTTAATATCCGATTGACTTTAGATTTATACATAGTGTTTAAGGTCATGAGACGAAGAAGCCTATTGATTTTCAGCAATTTCCGATAATAACTGTCAGAGTTATGGCCCTTGATCACTTCAAAAAATCTTGTGGACGCTCTAGAGGCTAAAGTTAATAACCGATTGACTTTAAATTTATACACAGTGTTTAAGGTCATAAAATGAAGAAGCCTATTGATTTTCAGCAATTTCCGATAATAACTGTCAGAGTTATGGCCCTTGATCACTTCAAAAAATCTTGTGGACGCTCTAGAGGCTAAAGTTAATAACCGATTGACTTTAAATTTATACACAGTGTTTAAGGTCATGAGGCGAAGGAGCCTCTTGATTTTCATCGATTTCCAATAATAACTGTCAGAGTTATGGCCCTTGATCACTTAAAAAAATCTTGTGGACGCTCTAGAGGCCAAAGTTAAAATTCGATTGACTTTAAATTTATACACAGTGTTTAAGGTCATTAAATGAAGAAGCCTATTGATTTTCTGCAATTTCTGATAATTACTGTCAGAGTTATGGCCCTTTATCGCTTATAAAAATCTTGTGGACGCTCTAGAGGCTAAAGTTAATAACCGATTGACTTTAAATTTATACACAGTGTTTAAGGTCATGAGACGAAGAAGCCTATTGATTTTCAGCAATTTCAGATAATTAATGACTGAGTTATGGCCCTTGATCACTTTCAAAATTTTGTGGACGCTCTAGAGGCTAAAGTTAATAACCGATTGACTTTAAATTTATATAAATTGTTGAAGGTCATGAGACGAACAAGTATATTGAGTTTCAATGAATTTAGATAACTTGAACAGCATGGAGGAGAACTTTATCAAAGCCAAACAAATTCCAATGATTTTCTGATAATTACATAATGAGTAGTTACTTTTAATCAGATTTTAGTGTATTATAAATGTTTCATTACCGAAAAAAGTAAAATATGCGACAACTCTTGTTGACTGCCCGGACGATTTAGCTGCTGTGGGCGTATGTTTCGTTGCCTGGCAACCTATGTTTAAGCTTGTGAACACTGTAAACACTCTTTCTCATTTAAACGTGATATTCCATATAATAAAATCTTTTTAAAAATATGTCAAAAGTTTCAACGTTTTTTCTTATTTTATGATAGATGTGTTGTCCTAGTGTAGAAATATAACTGTATTGTCAGCCGCGCTTTCCAATTGTAGAAATTACAGGCATTCAAATAAGGACATGTAAAATACCATCTGAAAGTTACGAGTCCTACTCAGCGGATTGAAAACATACAGCAGCACTATTATATGATCCAATTGATGGTTCAACGTTTACTTTTTCGAAGAGTACTGATTATCTTATTCTGCTAATAAATACACAAAATACACTTTTAAATACACTTTTCAATTAAAAACAACAAAATTAACTTAAAACTTTCAAAACACAATGGTGTTATTAACATGAACAAACACAGGCTATTGATAAACACACAAACAAAAATATAATCGTGAATTTGAACACTATGGCCCTGTAAATAACTCTTAACAAATTATGGGATTACGAAATTAGTCAACACGGTTGACTGAAGAAAAATGTCCCATAGCAGGGTTCAATTTAGTCTACAACCAATGAGTAGCAAATCTTTGTGACAGATTCACATTTTTGCTAATCAATTAAAAATTTGAATAGCATTTGCCATTTGCTCAGATTTGAGGAGCAGTAAAACCGTACATCCATAAAAATGTGAAATTCTGATAAAATTATAATCTTTAATCTCTTTATTATTCATTTACATATATACATGTAACACTTAACAAATTAACATTAACAATTAAATAATGTGTCGTAGAGATGGCAAGTGTATATGCCATGTCAAACAATTTTGACACTCGACCTCTTGCTTCCTCTTCGGCAGCAGAAAATGACTTAAAAATTGGGGCCTTTCTTATGGTGTCTATTGCAGGAATACCAATTTTATTTTCATATTGTACAGCTTTTATATGTGGATCTGATATTATGTGTTTCCGTAAATTGTCTTACTTGAGTGTCGATCATGTGGTTCCGACAATGATTGCCCTACTGAAGTTTCGAGTGCCGTTTATTTTATGTTCATGCTTCGAACAAAGTTTGCAGGAAACTTTATTTACGATGCCAGCAGCTGTTTCAAGTTCATAGTTTAGCCATTTGCGATCTTTGTCACATTTTTGAATCCACGAATATACTGTAGCTAATTTTATACCATTTGTTTGCCTTTTCGAGCTAGCAGACAATGCCATTTCATCTGAGCACGCGCTCATGGTAGTCTTAAATAACCCGACGAACAGAACTTTGGTAACTGCGCTTGATTGCATCACTGGACATGCGGGGCTATTTTTTCCCATAGCAACCAACCATAGCAGCCGGTAGTGATTTACCTTGGATTTCAGACAGTTTTTCTATTATATTGAACGCATTATACATGTCCTCCGCCTAGACAATCGCAAGCAAAACTGACTTTTGATCGCGTCTGGAAAAACAAGACAAGGGATGTTGTTGTTTTTTAGGCGCTATTATAGGCCAATTGTTTTCTCCCATTTACCAATTTATTAATTAAATGAGTTGTGATACTTTTATCCAAATGAAGTATTTTCATCCAAAATATAATGAATCGCACTTCAAAAGTTTGAAATCAATTTTTGGCTAATCAATAAAATAATTCTATCGCTTTTACCAAGATTTGAATCGCTTTTTGCGATGTGATACCGCTTATATTGAACCCTGTCCCATAGATTCCGTTTTAGTTTTAATAATCAGACCCGTACATTACTAATTATAATTTATAGTATAAAATTCCAAATTTAACGACAACTATGCTTTCTATGTAATAAACTATTACAGGCCTTGCCGTTTGTACAGGGGCAGGTGTGCGCGTAACACACACCTACCTTATTTATCTTCAGGCCTGTGGATAACACACCTAAAATTTTTTAGGGCGTGTGCTTTAACAGTTATGTAAATTAAGGTGTGAATTCATTGGACTATATGTATCAGGTCCTCCTATTTAGCTGTTAAATTCAATTTCAAGTGTTGTGTTGCCTTGTGATGCGCTTTATATTCAATATTGCCATCTATATATTTTTTCTAGGATTATCTGATCAAACTATGCACCAAGTGGCCTGCTATTATAATTGTTCAAAAACATGGGGAATAAGCAAAAGTTCGCTCGAACATGGATGTTTAACTTTTAAAATAATTACGTCCCGTAAATTTCAAAATTATGACAGCAATCGTTCTCTACTTCGAGCTGATCAATGACGGATTGCAATATTGTGAAGACCCGTTTGGATTTACCATTCGGTGTTGGGGGTTCAGTTTTGAACAAAACATCCAATGTTTTTACATGAATAATATCTGGAGAAGCAGGCCACTTGACCGATGTCCCAAACTTCCCACTTTTCATCATGAATGTAATTTCATATCTTCTAACATATCAACAACTTGACCGATATACTTCTTTCCCTCATAGAGTCCCATCACATAATCTTTGACCTTTATTGGTCCATGCTCGGTTGGCATAAAAAGCAGTGGCTCTGGTTCCGATTCTTGACTTGTAAGGTTGTGCTAGTAAAGATTGACAGTGATAGTCACATGGTGATTTGTAATTAAAACATTCGTTTTCAAAGCATAAATTACATCAACATGAAGTTTTGCGTGTATATAAGTAGTGCCAGGACACAATAAGGCCAAAGGCAGTTTTGAACCTAGAAATCAAATCGAATATGGTTTTATTTCTATACTGTGATGTGGGTGAATCTGTCCAGAACTGAACATTAGAAGCTGAAGGACAGACCTCTTTGATGACATCCATTAGACGAGTTAGTATAGCATGCACCATCGACGTGTTATGATGCATTACATCTGTCACGAAGACCATGCTTTTGTGTTCCACAGAACTATTTAAATGACGATAATACAATACTAAGCTGGATGTAATGTAACCATTGTGGTTGTCCAATACGCAGATTGAATTTCTTCCATGTTTTGGCAGCTGTAATTTTCCGCAAAGTCCATGTGAACAATAAGGTGATCTACTGGAAGATCTTTCTTCATGGTACGAATGGCACCCTTAAAAGCTTCAAATGATGAAACCATAGTTTCTATAAATTCACCTGAGTTAACTGTAACATCAACAATTCTAAGGCGTTGTCTTCTGTCCGATGTTTCAACTTTATGCCATTCCTGATAGTTAACTACTTCTGCTGAAATCTTGTTCAATATATCAAAAATATTTCAATCCTTATGTTCACTGACAAATTTATCTGGACTTAAAGAAGTAATTAACCAACAGACTTTAGGTGTTTCATCTTGAAAGCAAAATTCTGATGTTTGGAACAGAGGCATGTGTTACGTGATGTAAAATTAACGAAGAATAATATTTATGGGCCTGTGCCTAGTAAATGTCGAGTATCCTATTTTATTTTCATTAAATTCAGACTGAAATTCTAGGAACAGATTATGAAGGTAATCATTCAAAATGCGCTTCTGTACTTTTCCTGATATTATACTGACACAGTCTTAAGCTTGCTTGCCTGGCATCAACTGCGAATTATCGTCCCTTTCTAAGAAAGATTCCTTTATTGATGCATGACTTATTCTTGCTCTCTTAATTTCTACTAGATTTCATCTTCAAGTATAATTGTACTTGAATGGAGGGAAGCATTAAGATGTGAATCAGGCTGAATATTTTCTACAGTGGATGCTTTATGTAGAAGTTGAAATTTCTGAACATTTTTCTTGATTCTTAATTCTCTTTCAGTTTTCTGTTTCTTATTTAAATCCGCCGTTGGGACAGTACTTTTTACACACTTAAATTCCAGTTGAAGTCGAACAGTTCCCAGTGAAGCCTTTTTACAGGCCCTATACTCCTTTATTCTCTGAAATTTGGATTTGGCCATCCTACAACGAAAAATTTTAGAAAATTTTAAAAAATATTCAATGTATTTACAATTTTGTAATATACGGGACAAGGGAAACTAAGGCATAACTGACTGTCCTATATATACTTGAATTTTGACACATAGATGTAAGTATGTGATTTTCAATGTCATGCTATTTGATACATGTAACTATTCATTATTGTACTTAAAGACATTTCTTGTATTATAAATTTGATGATTAACTGGGTTGTAAAAAGTATTTTATGTGACGATATTAGTGTATTTTACGAGCTACCAGTAACCAACGACTGTCTGCAGAGATTGGGAATGTTATAAGTATACATGAGAAAACAACATTTCCTAAAGTTATAAAGGCAAAAAATAAAGGACAAAAGCAGTATACAGACTTTGGACATGCATGAGATACATACGTATTTAGTTGGTGCAGCAAATGATGATTAATCTTGTGAAAAAGTCGCAAATAAATATGCGTCTCTTTGTCATCGGCAAAAGGCTTTCCCGCTCAAACTTATGGCATTGACCTTCTAAGTCTTAAGTCTCGTTTTCGCATCTATTTAGTGATGTAATATAGTGACCTTGAATTTTTCACATTTGTAAATTACAGCTCGCAAATTAAATTTGTAATGTTTAAAGGCAGAGATCGAATATGTTCAATAGTATAAATGTAATGATGGTGTTTAATCTCAATACTGTACCCTATTGACCGACTTCGAACATAAAATTCTAACTGCTATTAAATTTAGACCAATATTGTATTTTGATAGTTTAAACTCCCTCGGTGAGTCCACCAGGGATTCTGAAAATTGTGAATAGTGAAGACTAATTTGTAGAATTAACAATTGGCTTGTAATTTACACGAAATTGGCGACAATTTTTGAGACATCATAGTAAAAATATTAATAAGCACACTCTTTGTCTGAATAGTTCATGCTCTTTTCTAATGTTTGAATTTGATTTTTAAGACATATTTTTTGTGATATGGGAAATAGTATCAAACACAAAGCAATGCGTATTTTGATATTGTGTTTGGCGACATTGCATTTTGGTAGTTTAAGGCAACTTGCCATGATGGTCGTGGGTACCAAAATTATTATTCAAGTTCTTTAACACATGTTACATCTCGTTTCTTGATTATATTTTCAATAGAAACATAAAACTTCGCCCTGTTGATTTCTAGATGCAAACTGTAGTCGTATTGATGTGTGGCGACATAGTTTATCACCTTTAAATGAGAATGAGTGTAAAGGTCACAATTTTCAACCGATTTTATACTAGTGTTTAAGGCCATGATATGAAAAATCCTATTGATTTTCTGCGATTTCAGATACAGAGTTATGGCCCTTGATTACTTTGAAATATCTTGTGGATGAAGGCCAAGAGATAAACAATCGAAACAATTCCAACCATTTCTGAAAAATACTTAATGGGCTATTACTCGCAATAAGCTTTTCATGTAAACATTCTCCTTACTGACAAAAGAAAAAATATGCGACAACCCTTGTTGACTGCCAGGACGACTTAGCTGTCGTGGGTGTATGTTTCATTACCTGGCAACCTATCTTTATTTCAATATACATGTATATCCAATAAATATAAGACACAGCAGACTCTGTTTCTAATCACTTGTGTTTATAAAGTATGTTACTAAAAATAATATAAAACAACACAGGATAGTGTGATTAGCTAACTCTTTCGCTGCGGAAGGCGACTATAGTCAACAAATTTGATGTAAATAGTTTTAATACAGGGGACGTAATTTTTTTACAGAGCGTGACATGGATGTCAAAACCATAAATTGCGGAAGTTCTTTGTTAGCTTAATAAACAGTTTTTATCTATTTATTTGAGTGATTTTGAGCAAAGGATCAAAACAGAATGTCATCAAATAAACGTATTTCGATGGACAAAGCTATAATTGAAGATTATTCTCTTAGATTTTAGATCAGATTTTGACTCAGATAACGAAGAGAACCATTCGCGACAAATTCCAACAAAGAAACGTGTATTGTTTGTAGTACATTCTACTGGCATAAGCGTAAACGGACTTTGTTGTTTTATCACCAAATAGTGGTGCTAATCCAGAGTTAAGCCTAAAACAATGGTGTTATTAACTATAGTCCATATCTTTTTTAAGACTAAAACTGTATTGATTTTAACAAATTTAACTTTTATTAAATAACATTATATAGCTTACACAGAATGTCAGCTGTTTCGTAACCTGGCTGTTTCGTACTTAGTTCATTCGTACCTCACGTAAGCTGTTTCGTACCTTTGAAAATTTCAACTTTTATATGTGCTTAAACTTAAGCGTCCTCACTTGAGCTGTTTCGTACCTTCGTATCAATAAAGAATAGAAATAGTGGATGCTTGCTGTATCACTGAAGTATACTAAAAGTCATCCTCCTCGCAGTGTTCCGTTTGATTAGAGCTATCAGGAATATGACTAAAAGTATGCAAAATCATGTCTGTGTGAAGGTTTATATCAACATTTTTGAGTATGGTAGCTTGGGAATTGGGTTGTCACGATTGAGTCATAGTCGATTCGCCGCCTTCCATATTACTATTAGGCATGGCTATACTACGAAATGTGTAAAATTGTTGTTTTTGGTGCGAAATAGCTGTCAACAGCCACGCATTTATAGGAGACATGATAATATCACGGACCTTATAATACATGGACTGAATGCGGGAAGTTGGCGATGCCTTTTTACGAGCGATACAATATCAAAACTATACTATAATCTTTAGTACATATTGTTTATTGCCAACCGTTTGTGATGCCGAACACATTCAACATACAACCGTTTGTGCCGCCTGACCCGTTGAGGTTAATAACCACTCACTCGCTTAATGGGTTCAGTAATCAACACAACACCAGATTATAAACAACAAAGGCAGATCGCGGTGCTTTGGGTTTTTTTTTTGCCAACTATATTTTTATACGCCCACATAGAAATGTGGTCGTATATTGCCGTCGCCCCTGTCCGTCCGTCCGTCCGTCCGTCCGTCCGTCTGTCGGTCCGTCCGTCCGTCCGTCCATCGTCCACAATTTCTTGTGAACGCTCTAGGGGCTAAAATTAATATCCGATTGACTTTAAATTTATACACAGTGTTTATGGTCATGAGAGGAAGACCCCTATTGATTTTCAGCGATATCCGATAATTGCTGTCAGAGTTATGGCCCTTGATCACTTCAAAAAATCTTGTGAACGCACTAGAGGCTAAAGTTAATATCCGATTGACTTTAAATTTATACACAGTGTTTAAGGTCATCAGAGGAAGTCCCCTATTGATTTTCAGCGATATCCGATAATTGCTTCCAGAGTTATGGCCCTTGATCACTTTGAAAAATCTTGTGAACGCTCTAGAGGCTAAAGTTAATATCTGATTGAATTAAGATTTATACACAGTGTTTAAGGCCATGAGACAAAGAAGCCTAGGGATTTTCAGCGATATACGATAATTACTGCCAGAGTTATGGCCCTTGATCACTTTGAAAAATCTTGTGAAAGCTCTAGAGGCTAAAGGTAATATCCGATTGAATTTAAATTTATACACAGTGTTTACGGTCATGAGATAAAGAAGCCTAGGGATTATCAGCGATATCCGATAATTAGTGCCAGAGTTATGGCCCTTGATCACTTTGAAAAATCTTGTGAACGCTCTAGAGCCTAAAGGTAATATTCGACGGACTTTAAATTTATACACAGTGTTTAGGGTCATGAAACAAAGAAGCCTAGGGATTTTCAGCGATTCTCGATAATTACTGTTAGAGTTATGGCCCTTGATCACTTCAAAAAATCTTGTGGATGCTCTAGAGGCTAAAGTTAATATCCGATTGACTTGAAATTTATACACAGTATTGAAGGTCATGAGACGAAGAATATTAAGATTTTCAGAATATTAAGTGTTTCGTATACTAAACGTTAGCATGGAGGAGAACTTTCACTAGGGATCTGGTATCCTTTAACTTGGTTGTTTTGCAGTTTAATTAATATATTAGCCTTTTAATTTCAAAGCATCCTTTGATAATTGATAATAACCCTTTAAATTTCAAAAATGGTTTAATTAGTATTATGGCTTAATTTAATGGCACACCATTTAATTTTATAGAGAGGGGTTTAGAAATGGATGACCCATTTAATTATCTAAAGCCTTTAATTACAAGCTGAGCAGAAATTAAATGGTGTACCATTAAATTAAGCCATAGTACTAATTAAACCATTTTTGAAATTTAAAGGTTATTATCAATTATAAAAGGATGTTTTGAAATTAAAGGCTATTATATTAATTAAACTGCAAAACAACCAAGTTAAAGGATACCAGATCCCTAGTGTTTATCAAAGCCAAACAAATTCGAATGATTTTCTGATAATTACATAATGAGTTGTTACTTGTTATATGATTTTAGTGTATTATAAATGTTTCATTACTGAAAAAAGTTAAATATGCGACAACTCTTGTTGACTGCCCGGACGATTTAGCTGCTGTGGGCGTATGTTTCGTTGCCTGGCAACCTATCTTTAAATATTGCAGACATTTGTATAAAATTCCCGTAGTGGTTGGATATTATTAAGTCGTCGTGTATAAATCGTGTTTCAACTTTCTTTGAACAACCCTAGAAAAGGTACTAACCATGTTTCAACTTTATTTCAACAACACATAGGAAAAGGTACGAATCAATCTGAGGTACGAAACGAGGTACGAAAGAACTAGGTACGAAACAGCCAGGTTACGAAACAGCCTGCACCCCTTACACATGTATTGATTTTAACAAATTTAGTATTTATTAAATAACCTTAAATGATTTACACATATAAAAATGCATTACAATTTACACATATAAAAATGCCTTACAATTTACACATATAAAAATGCATTACAATACACACATTTAACTTTTATTAAATAGCATTATATAATTTATTAATAAATGCCTTACAACATAACAATCATTTTACAGCCCCACTAAATAGGAAATATTTGTTCCATACCGATTTACACTAAAAGAGCCATTTAATAACTGTGTTTTCAAATGTTCAATTCTTGTTGTTGATATTTAACTCGAGGCCTTTTGGTACCACCAAAGAAAATCTGTGAAATGGTGATTTCGACATAGGATTGTTCTTATCAACTTTAATCTTTACATTATCTGGATGACATGGCGCCTGGTACGTTTAGTTTTTCTATTACTGGCACGCGCACAGGCACTATTTTTATTGTTTAACATGTACCAAAATCTCAGATTTCGCGCGTAGGTACTTTTGAGGTATTAGGTCTGTTAAGCATAACACTTGCCACTGTACCTGTGTATCGCTAATTATAAACCGAATGTTTGAAGACCGTTTATTTTTATTACGCCTCTTTTTTTTAGTACAGTGTTGATCCATGCTCAAATTGTTGCTAAGCAAACCAACGGGATTATTTTCTCAACAGTGTATGAACATATATTCATAATAGCGATAATATCCTTACACCGAGAGAAATTATCTAGTCTCGGTGAATAGAACCATGGTTGTCTGGTAGAAAATTACTTTTGTATTTTTTGGAACGGAGAACAGCGATTTTAGAAGCAAACTAACCTGCCGCACATGATACTCCTAATAAAAAACGAGAACTCTTTTTTGCAGCGGAAGCTTATCACTGAGTAATAGGTTAAGGTTTTATACGTTTGCCGTATAAAATTCTAGCAAACAAGGTAAATACCTACGAATCTTATTAAAAAAAAAAAAGATCCGGATTATAACTCTAGAAAAGGTGTGTTAATTAAAAAGGGTGTAAATTGAATATTATAATATGTATAGGAGTCGGATAGCCGTGACCTAGTTTGTGTCGGCTTGTCTACTGTTGACGAGAAGCGTGTAAAGAGTTGTAGTCACGTGATAACGTGCTACACAGTCTGTCGAGCGCAGACGACACGTTTTACAACCTTTAAAACATTTAAAACAAACGTAAAAATAATCTTCACCTGGTTTTAAAACCGAGAATATCTCTCTTGTGACATCATATTAACAGAAAATACTCGTTTCCTAAAGCAGCTATCTTGAATTATTATGTCATATAAACGTAAACACTGAGTCTGGGTCAGTAGTTTAAGTCTTTACTATCCAGCTCTAATTATCCTATATATGCCATAGTAATCCTGTTTATCAAGTCCTCTCAAAAAATTTAACATTGGAATGTGCTATTGCAAACCTTTACATAAAATTTTCTCAACAATTTCTTAAGTACAAACAATTTTCTTGCTTATACTATGTTTATCTTGCATTAAAGTCGCCAAATATAGTACATTCTGATACATTAAATACTATGTTTTAAGTTTAAACCTTTTTTTCTGACTGACACTGTGGTTACAACACACCAATACCTCCATATTCAAAGCTCTATTAACAACCTGTTTATTAAGAAATTATATCAAAGCTCTTATTCTAAAACTGTTTCCTTCCTCACAATAGGTCTCAATTATGTCTAAATCAGTATATAGTTCAATATTTATAAAGTTGAGGTTTATAATAAGTAACCTGTAGCATAATTTAGTATTGCTACTGACATACTTAAACCGGTATAATTCTCCTGTATTATAAGTGTGAACATGACAGGCAAAGATTTTAATTGTAAATAATATATTTTATTATTTTTTACTCTTTTATAAATACTCAACTCTCATTCTATATAGTTTATAAAAAATCAAAAATATTTGTTCTTAGTATTGTACTTTAATGTTTTATAGTTTTGCCTGTATATACACTTAATTCTTAATTTACACTTCGAATAGATATAAAATGAATTGCATATTTGGAAATTGTGAAATGTTGTAAATACTATCTTGTATACATATAATTTTCTGTGAATAAACATTTTACCAAGAAAAAAAAAGAGAGGCGGCTTCTTACCAATGCAACGAGGGTTCAATCCCAGCTCAGGGCATGAACTTTATCGTTGTAGGTGAGAGGGATATACGGTCTCCCGTCCGATCAAGGGCCAAATTGGAAAAAGGCCTCAGGCCTAATTTGCTACCCTTGTAAAATGACGTGATTATTATTACGGTATTATTATTAGTGACGAGTGTAGTAAGTGCCCTCCGTCCATCCGTCCGTCGTCCACGTTATTATCCAATTGACTTTAAATTTATACACGGTGTTTAAGGTCATGAGACAAAGAAGCCTATTGATTTTTAGCAGTTTCCGATAATTACTGTCAGAGTTATGGCCCTTGATCACTTGGTAAATTCTTGTGAATGCTCTAGAGGCCAAAGTTAATATCCGATTGACTTTAAATTTATACACAGAGTTTAGGTCATGTGACGAAGAGGCCCGTTGATTTTCAGCAATTTCCGATAATTACTGTCAGAGTTATGGCCCTTGATCACTTCAAAAAATCTTGTGGACCCTCTAGAGGCTAAAATTAATAACCGATTGACTTTAATAAACATATTTTAGTGTATTATAAATGTTTCATTAACGAAAAAAGTAAAATATGCGACAAGCCTTTTTTACTGCCCAGATGATTTAGCTGCTGTGGGCGTATGTTTCGTTGCCTGGCAACTCTCGTTAAAAGTTGTACGCGAACTAAATGCGTTTGTTAGATACTGACAGAGCAGCCCAGAGTCGAGCAAAATCCGCCCGAGCTGTCTTCGTCAGCTAGTTTCAAAATGGCGTACAACCAGTGCAAGTGGGAAAAGACAACAATAAAATCAGAAATATGTTATTTATTATTGTCGCGCTTATTACATCACTCCTGTCTAACAAATCATAAAGCTGTGGTGTTACGGTGGCGGCATAGTATTTCACCGTAACACCACAGCCACTCTAACCATTCATAATACATCTAACTATCACTCCCTACACTCCCTCGTCTACTTTCCCAAACGTCAACAACACATCTCATACCTCCATTTCGCTGATTAACCCTTGTACCATGTCTACTGGTTGATGATTGTGTTCAGATCCAACAGTGGTAAGAACATCATTCTTGGTGTTTACAGTAGCTGGACAAGTTTTTGTTGTACAATTCTAATGGACAGCATTTGGTCTGCTTGATTCTTATACTGAACTTGTAACCATTGTGTATTAAATATCGGCCACCTCGATTATTGGAGATAAAGCGAATATTAACCTGAACGTTTGCCATTTTAAAATAAATATAATTTCGACACAGATTGACCATCTATTTATATTAATATAGTGAATTGAATTCATGTTTGAAATCATAACACTGGCACCGGCATGAACTCTGTTCAAAATGTCATGAAATAGTTGGTTAATAAATTTTATTAAGAGGGATTAAGAGCTCATTAACGCTGAACACTAGTGAACAGTTCTTAAGTGACTACTTTTAAACAGACTATAGTTTTAAGATCAATCAAAGGATTAACAGCCTGCCGGGTAAGTGGGAACACACCCTTTTATTCATGTATATAGACAATATATAATAGCTAACATTAACTCATTGACCCCTAGAGCTAATTATGTTAATTTCTGCTTTATCTCCTAAGCCAATTAACCAGACTATAGCCCATATCCCTAGTGTTAATTAAAGGATTATGCATTAATCTCACCTATTGCAGATAAAACAAAACAAAACAAAAACTATTACTACAATCAAAAAATGTTAATATTACCAAATGTAGAAATAAAAACAGGCTTTACAAGCATATTTTTATTCCCCAACATTTTCATGTGGACGTATTATGTCGTCGCCCCTGTCTGGACGTCCGGACGTCCACAATTGTTTGTGGACTCTCTACAGGTCACAATTCTTACCCGAATTGGACGAAACTTAAGATATAGGTTTATCCCCCAAAGATCTCGGCTGCTTTCGATGTTGGCATGTATCGGATCAAAACTTCATGGATTATGGCCCCTGATTGTACGAAAAATCACGTTATTAGCTTGTGGACCCTATAGAAATCACAATTTTTCAGCCGATTTTGATGAAACTTGACATGCATGTTTATAACCCAAATATCTTGGTTCTTTTTGATATTTGCGCATATCAGATCCTAACTGCCTGAATTATGGCCCCTGATCATACGCAAAATCGCCTTTGTTTAGCTTGTGGTCCCTCTGGAGGTCACAATTATTATCCAATTCAAAAATCGATTGATTATATCACTGTTACACCTGAAGGAAGGTTGAGTGTGAATTTTGGAAAAATTGAGCTGAAATTGCCATACAAAATGGCTGCCGTTCGTACGCGAATACTGTTAAAAACAAGCCAACAGTAAGGCTGATGTCCCCCGCCGAAATCCCAAAATAATAAGATGACACATATTAATTAATCGAACATTTATTTTTTTCAAAATATTAGCTTTAGCTCAAAATATTAATTATTGACTTAGTTAAGACATTCGCCTAATGAGTTATGTTCCAAAGTCTTGACCAATAAAAGTGCTTATCGCTCCTTAGCCAAAGCAGAAAATTTGCAACATTAAACTTAGTCAAGATAAAGATAAAATGAATCTATACTCTGAGTTCTGAGTTACATTGCATCAACCAATCAGATTTCTTATCGATCTGCTTACCCTCAGCAGAAAAAGTTGATTAACGAACTTGGTCAGTATATCGGTGTTATAAAGCTAAAGCTATACACCAAGTGTCCTCACTCTCACTTAATCAGAACCTAATAAGCATCAACCAATCAAATTGCTTATCTCTGCTTACCCTAAGCAGAAAATGCTCACCTTCGAACCCTATCAAGGTATTCACCTAATAGACACCTATGCCAAGTGTGAACATTCTAACTCAATTAGAACGAGAGTTATTGTGTTCCAAAATCTCGACCAATCAAATTGCTTATCAGCCATCTTACCAAGAGCAGAACATGCTCATTATCAAATTCAGTCAAGGTATTGATGTAATGAAACTACACACTAAGTTTCTTTCTTTCACCTAATTAGAATTAAAATTATCGTGCCCCAAAGCATCAACCAATCAAATTGCTTGCCTCTGCTTAAACTAAGCAAAAGATGCTCATCTTAAAATTCCATCAAGACATTGACCCAATAAACACTCACACTAAGTTTGAACATTCTAACTCAATTGGAATGAGAGTTATTCAGTTCCAAAGTCTCGACCAATCAAATTGCTTATCGCTCTGCTTACCCTGAGCAGAAAATGCTCATTATCGAACTTAGTCAAGGTATTGATGTAATGAAACTATACACCAAGTCTCATCACTCTCACTTAATTAGAACTAAAGTTATCGTGTCCCAAAGCATCAACCAATCAAATTGTTTATCTCTGCTTACCCTAAGCGGAAAATGCTCATCTTCGAACTCCATCAAGGTATTGCCATAATAAACATCTACACCAAGTTTGAACATTCTAGCTCAATTAGAACGAGAGTTATTGTGTCCCAAAAAGTGTGACAGACAGACAGACAGACGGACAGACAGACAGACAACGGACGGACGAACCCATTTTAATAGTCCCCTGCTTTCTTCGAAAGGCGGGGGACAAAAAGTATATCAAGGTCGTGGACCCTGTACAGGTCACAATTTTAATTCTATTTTGATGAAACTTGAAATGCATGGATAAATTACCCAAAGATCTTGGTTCCTTTCGATATTTGCGCATATCGGCACGTAACTTCCTGAATTATGGCCCCTGATTATACACAAAATTGCCTTGGTTTAGCTTGTGGTCCCTCTGGAGGTCACAATAATTATCTGATTTAAAAAATCTTTTGATTATATCACCGTTACACCTTAAGGAAGGTTGAGTTCGAATTTGGGAAAAATCGGATCAAAATTGCCATACAAAAATGCATGGTTATAACCCAAAGATCTTGGTTCCTCTTGTTATTTCGCATATGTATCGGATCATAACTTCCTGAATTATGACCCCTGATTGAGTTAGAATTTCTAGAGATTGGACCATAATTGCCAGCCAAAATGGCCGCTGTTTGTACGCGAATAGTGTAAAAATATGGTATATCAAAGTTGTGGACCTGTAGAGGTCACAATTTCAATTTCGATTTTGATGAAAATTGAATTGCATGTTTGTTACCTAAAGATCTTGATACTTTTCAATATTTGCACAAATCAAATTGTAACTTAATGAATTATGGCCTTTGATTGTTGGAAAAATCACTTTCGGTTTTGCTTGTTCTCTATCCATCTCTCGAAAATGTGGGCGTATCTTGCCTGGCAGTGCCAGCTTACTATCTTTTTTAAATAAAAGTACCAAATAACAACAAAGTTATTCTTCATAAAATGAAGAACTATGTAAAATAAATAATAGGTTTTGTTTATGAATTATAAAGTTCTATTTTAATGCTCCATGCATCAAACAGTAAGCACAATTGATTATTTTTTTAGTCAATAATAAGTTTTTAGGATTGGCACTGTAAATAAAGCTGCAATCGCGAATTTCTGCAGCTGTTACGCCCCTCCATTTTTTATACGCCCACATTTTCATGTGGACGTATTATGTCGTCGCCCCTGTCCGTCCGTCCGTCCGTCCGGATGTCCGTCCGTCCGGACGTCCGTCCGTCCGTCCACAATTGTTTGTGGACTCTCTACAGGTCACAATTCTTGTCCGATTTTGACGAAACTTAAAATATAGGTTTATCCCCAAAATATCTCGGCTGCTTTCGATATTGGCATGTATCGGATAAAAACTTCATGGATTATGGCCCCTGATTGTACGAAAAATCACGTTTTTAGCTTGTGGACCCTATAGAGGTCACAATTTTGAACCGATTTTGATGAAACTTTATATGCATGTTTATAACCCAAAGATCTTGGTTCCTTTCGATATTTGCACCTATCGTAACGTAAATTCCTGAATTATGGCCCCTGATTGTCCGAAAATTCACCTATTTTAGCTCGTGGTACCTCTGGAGGTTACAATTATTATCCGATTTGAAAAACCGTTCGATCATATCACCGTTACACCCTAAGGAAGGTTGAGTTCAAATTTCGGAAAAATCGGACCAAAATTACCATACAAAATGGCCGCCGTTTGTACGCAAATACTGTTAAAAAATGGTATATCAAGGTTGTGGACCCTGTAGAGATCACAATTTTAATTCGATTTTGATGAAACTTGAAATGCATGGTTATAACCCAAAGATCTTGGTTCCTTTAGATATTTGCGCATATCGGATTGTAACTTCCTGAATTATGGCCCCTGATTATACGCAAAATCGTCTTGGTTTAGCCTGTGGTCCCTCTGGAGGTTACATTAATTAACCGATTTAAAAAATCGTTTGATTATATCACCGTTACACCCTAAGGAAGGTTGAGTTTGAATTTCAGAAAAATGGGACCAAAATTGACATACAAAATGGCCGCCATTCGTACGCAAATACTGTTATAAAATGGTATATCAAGGTTGTGGATCCTGTAGAGGTCAAAATTTTAATTCGATTTTGATGAAACTTAAAATGCATGGTTATAACCCAAAGATCTTGGTTCCTTTCAATATTTGCGCATATCGGATCGTAACTTCCTGAATTATGGCCCCTGATTATACGCAAAATCGTCTTGGTTTAGCTTGTGGTACCTCTGGAGGTTACAATAATTAACCGATTTAAAAAATCGTTTGATAATATCACCGTTACACCCTAAGGAAGGTTGAGTTTGAATTTCAGAAAAATGGGACCAAAATTGACATACAAAATGGCCGCCATTCGTACGCAAATACTGTTATAAAATGGTATATCAAGGTTGTGGATCCTGTAGAGGTCACAATTTTAATTCAATTTTGATGAAACTTGAAATGCACGGTTATAACTCAAAGATCTTGGTTCCTTTTGATATTTGCGCATATCTGATCGTAACTTCCTGAATTACGGCCCCTGATTATACGCAAAATCGTCTTTGTTTAGCTTGTGGTCCCTCTGGAGGTCACAATTATTATCTGATTTAAAAAATCGTTTGATTATATCACCGTTACACCCTAAGGAAGGTTGAGTTCGAAATTCGGGAAAATTCGGAACAAAATTGCCATACAAAATGGCTGCCGTTCGTACGCAAATACTGTTAAAAAATGGTATATCAAGGTTGTGGATCCTGTAGAGGTCACAATTTTAATTCAATTTTGATGAAACTTGAAATGCATGGTTATAACCCAAAGATCTTGGTTCCTTTCAATATTTGTGCATATCGGATCGTAACTTCCTGAATTATGGCCCCTGATTATACGCAAAATCGTCTTGGTTTAGCTTGTGGTCCCTCTGGAGGTTACAATAATTAACCGATTTAAAAAAATCGTTGATTATATCACCGTTACACCCTAAGGAAGGTTGAGTTCAAATTTCGGAAAAATCCGACCAAAATTACCATACAAAATGGCCGCCGTTCGTACACGAATACGTTAAAAAATGGTATATCAAGGTTGTGGACCCAGTATAGGTCACAATATTAATTCGATTTTGATGAAACTTGAAATGCATGTTTATAACCTAAAGATCTTGATTCTTTTCGATATTTGCGCATATCAAATTGTAATTTAATGAATTATAGCCTTTGATTGTAGGAAAAACCTCTTTCGATTTTGCTTGTTCTCTAACCATCTCTCGAAAATGTGGGCGTATCCTGCCTGGCAGTGCCAGCTTACTATCTTTTATTTTTGAACCTCACAATCTCACTGTTGAATTTCTCAGCGTGATATCTATTTTCGTCGGTCACCAATGCGATCAAATTCCGTCAAAAAAATAAACTAAAAAAATCAAATTCGTTCTTCTTACGTTTAAATATGTTTGTTGTCCCTGGCTTCGGACTTAAAAAATGATTGGCATAAAAATGTATCATTCCAAATAAAATCGCAATTTGTAATTAGCTATTTGGTAGCCGTCTTGTTCTTCACTCAAATTGTCAGTCAATTCGTTGTCTAGTATACTATTATTGCTAATTTCTACGTCTAATATATTTTCCAGTAAAAAAATCCTTCAAAGTCGGAGGCGGAATTACTTTCCATAAAGAAGAAATTATTAAAAAACAAAGCGTACAAATATTTACTACCTAGTTAAAATGGCGACCTTTGAAAATAATTTTCTACAGATTTCATGACCTTAACTCCTAAAATCCGGTGTTGTGTCGTAAATTTTACGACTTGAAAAAGTTCAATCATTAGTTGTAAAATTGAACTATATTTCTATTGGCTAATTTACTTTTGGAAAGCGAATCAGTTTTTCTTAACTTTATTGCTCAAAAAAACGATCCGTGAAACTTGAAAATTTTCTCCATTTATTTTCACGTGAGTTTACAACATAATACCTTGTTGTGACCTATTACCTAGACATTTTATGACCCCAATCATTAGTTGAAACTATATTGTTTTATAGGATTACAACTTTAAGGAAATCAAACAGCTTTTGTTCATAACTTTTATTATTGATCAATAAAACAGTACATATCGATCGGCTGTCCAAAATGATATGAACAGAATTTTCTTGCAATCTTGCGACCTTATAGCACCTAAACTGTTGTTGTAACGTGTACATTTTTTGATTCCAATCATTAGTTCAAACTATATGTTTACTAGATAATGGCTTTTGGAAAGTCAAACGGCTTTTGTTTATAACTTTATTGTTCAATAAAAAAAAGTACAATAAAGATGACGACACCTGGCGTCGAGAGGGAGTCTGACTAAACACTAGTCAGTGACAAGTGGTAAGTCGGTGGAACTCAGTAGCAAATTATGACGACACTTGGCGAATGAGTTATAGTTATCATTCTTTATTTCTAATGTTAATATTTTGATTTAAACTTATTTAAAGTCTATAAAGTAATTGCCTAAAAGCTTGATTACTCCTGAATGTGTTCTAATTTTTGATGCCTTGAGCAAAGAGTTATGGAAGTTCTAATAATTATTTAACTAATGAAAGTACATTTTATTTAAAGTGCACATAAGATGATTGTGGGATTCTTTGGCTACGGGTAGCCAATGGTTACTATATCCACATTACGGAAAGTTAACATCAATCTGATTAAAATTAAATCAGCTATCTTCACTCAAAGTCGCAAATATAGACCTCCCTTGAAAACGACTTCGCCAATTATCAAAAACACTCTTAATCCCCTCTGCCACTAGTGACGTCACAGTGACCGAATGCATATTCGGAATGTTTATTCCTTAATTACCTATATACAGTCGTGTGTGTATTCATTAACGCATGACTGATTCCTTAATCCCTGACTATGGAATAATTTGTTTTACTAAATGCCATTCAAAGAATATAGAATAAATTTGTTTCGTAATTTAGAATTTGTTTTTTTAAAGCCGGTTGCTGTAGCCATATTCCCCATGTCTTTTAAATCAGAAAAAGCACACCGTAAACCAAAAATGTAGCTTACATGTGACTGGGTATCGTTCAGATTTTACGAAAAAAAGAAAAAAAAACTAACCTTGCCACCCAGAATCTAATACACGTATCCAGTTAATAGATTTCCGTCCAAGTTGTGTTAAATGACACCAAGATTCATCAAAAAACGCCCAGTTTGTGTGCTACCGTGTAGATTAAAAAACATTGTTTAGTTTTGACATCGGTCGTCCACTTCACGACCGTTCAGTTTCTCAGGATGTTTTTAAAAATGAAAACTACCATTTAGATTTGAAAGGAGCTTATTTTTAGACAAGGCATTTATTTTCATGGGCCTTGTCGAGAAATGAAAAGTGTTTAATAACACAACGGGTTACGATTTTACGTCAAATTACCACTTGGTCATCGTTTTATTCTTTCTCACTCATATCCCATTACTCCGTGCACCTACAACGATAATTTTTCATTGGGTAGAACCATCTAAACGAAGAAAAATTTACAGTAGCTATTGGCTAACAGCATGCAGGAAAGGCGGGAAAATATCACACGGGTTACGTATGACTGAAATGAAAGATGAAAGCAAGATTTCCCTTTCATGTCACGTGATTCTGATAAGAATTTAGAGAAATAATTTAGTGATTTGTATTGTTATGCTAGGCTACTTTAAAAATTAGACACAATTCGTATCAACAAATAATAACTTATAAACTTATAATATAGAACATAGTTTATTAATATTACTAACGGGAGAATGCCACTTGATTGCCACTGTTGACAGACAGGTCATGTAGCTTTTCGCTTTGATAACCATTCCGACATCTATTTATAGACATACAGGTGCCAAACACTTTCGGAAATTACATCGAAATCAACACATAAAGTATTATAATCTCTACTTCATTCATTAATGATTCCACATTACATGAAGTTCATAATAAATTGAGTATATTTGTGATTGCGTGGGAACCGTGACCTAAATTAATTACTTCAAAAAGACGTTCTTGTTTGATCTCCGAGGTAAAATAGTACCATATGTTTAACGACTAATAAAGACAAATATCTACTATAAACCCCAGAATGCCTCTTTCGTCATTTTTATACGCCCACATTTTCATGTGGACGTATTATGTCGTCGCCCCTGTCCGTCCGTCCGTCCGGACGTCCGTCCGTCCACAATTGTTTGTGGACTCTCTACAGGTCACAATTCTTACCCGATTTCGACGAAACTTGAAATATAGGTTTATCCCCCAAAGATCTCGGCTGCTTTCGATATTGGCACGTATCGGATCAAAACTTCATGGATTATGGCCCCTGATTGTACGTAAAATCACGTTTTTAGCTTGTGGACCCTATAGAGGTCACAATTTTGAACCGATTTTGATGAAACTTGACATGCATGTTTATATCCCAAAGATCTTGGTTCCTTTCGATATTTGCGCCTATCGGAACGTAATTTCCTGAATTATGGCCCCTGATTGTCCGAAAAATCACCTATTTTAGCTCGTGGTACCTCTGTAGGTCACAATTATTATCTGATTTGAAAAACCATTCGATTATATCACCGTTACACCCTAAGGATGGTTGAGTTCAAATTTCGGAAAAATCGGACCAAAATTACCATACAAAATGGCCGCCATTCGTACGCGAATACTGTTAAAAAATGGTATATCCAGGTTGTGGACCCTGTAGGGATCACAATTTTAATTTGATTTTGATGAAACTTGAAATGCATTGTTATAACCCAAAGATCTTGGTTCCTTTCAATATTTGCGCATATCAGATCGTAACTTCCTGAATTATGGCCCCTAATTATACGCAAAATCGTCTTTAATTAGCTTGTGGTCCCTCTTGAGGTTACAATAATTATCCGATTTAAAAAATCGTTTGATTATATCACCGTTACACCCTAAGAAAGGTTGAGTTCAAATTTCGGAAAAATCGGACCAAAATTGCCATACAAAATGGCCGCCATTCGTACGCGAATACTGTTAAAATATGGTATATCAAGGTTGTGGACCCTGTAGAGGTCACAATTTTAATTCGATTTTGATGAAACTTGAAATGCATGGTTATAACCCAAAGATCTTGGTTCCTTTCGATATTTGGGCATATCCGATTGTAACTTCCTGAATTATGGCCCCTGATTATACGCAAAATCGTCTTTGTTTAGCTTGTGGTCCCTCTGGAGGTCACAATTATTATCCGATTTAAAAAATCGTTTGATTATATCACCGTTTCACCCTACGGATGGTTGAGTTTGATTTTCGGAAAAATTCGGAACAAAATTGCCATACAAAATGGCCGCCGCATGTACGCGAATACTGTTATAAAAAGGTATATCAAGGTTGTGGACTCAGTATAGGTCACAATTTTGATTAAATTTTGATAAAACTTAAAATGCATGGTTATAACGCAAAGATCTTGGTCCCTTTCGTTACTTGCGCATATCATATCGTAGCTTTCTGAATTATGGCCCCTGATTGCCCGAAAATTCGCCTATGGTCCCTCTGGAGATTATGATTATTATCCGATTGAAAAAAAGCTTGACTCTATCACCGTTACACCATACCGAAGGTTGAGTTTGAATTTCAGGGAAATCGGACCATAATTGCCAGACAAAATGGCCGCCGTTTGTACTCAAATAGTGTTAAAATATGGTATATCAAGGTTGTGGACCCAGTATAGGTCACAATTTTGATTCGATTTTGATGAAACATGAAATGCATGGTTATAACCTAAAGATCTTGATTCTTTTCGATATTTGCGCATATCAAATTGTAATTTAATGAATTATAGCCTTTGATTGTAGGAAAAATCACTGTTGGTTTTGCTTGTTCTCTAACCATCTCTCGAAAATGTGGGCGTATCCTGCCTGGCAGTGCCAGCTTACTATCTTTGTCCAAACGAGGTAAAATAATGCCTTGTCTGCAGTTCCAAAACGAGGTTTGTTTTTTTAAATTGCTTTGCTTTTGGAACGAGGTATTTTGTTCAGAACGAGGCTGGGTAAAATGCCTTGTTATTAGCGGTATTTGCTGTCAGCTAATTTGTAAAAATTAAAACTCATGTGGACGTATTATGTTGTCGCCCATGTCTGTCCGGACGTCCGTCCACAATTGTTTGTGGACTCTCTACAGGTCACAATTCTTGTCCGATTTTGACGAAACTTGAAATATACACTGTAAAAAATAATTTCAGAGATTACACCAATTTAGGGTGAACTCCTGCTGCCTCCACAAAAGGTGTAACTGAGAGCTCGGTGTAAGGTTACACCAACATAAATACACTCGACTGGTGTAACTTTTCACTGGTACAGGTGATGCAAAAATTCCCGGTGTGGTGAAAACGTACACGATTGGGGCTTCACTTACACTACTATATCGTCTACTAAGCTCTCAGTCTGGTGCAAACATGTAAATCATATAGGGTAACCTTACACCATGGGAGCGACTGTTACAGGCTTGGTTCAGCGTAAACATGTAAAATTTGAAGGATAACCTTACACTACTGGAGCGACTGCTAAGCTCCCAGTTCGGTGCAAACTTTTACTTCTTTAAGGGTACCCATACACCAGTAGAATGACTGCTAAGCTCTCAGTTACGGGTAAAATCACGCCAAGCGCTTAAACTGCAAGGAGTGTAAGGTTTGTGCGTTCTATGAGCATTTACCAAGAGCTATTTGTGTAAATACCAAAGCTTCGCTAAGACCTTGGAAACGGATATCCCAGTGGGAACAACTGACCCAGGGTACTAGTGCGGGATAACACGTTCGCCTGGCCGTCTCGACAAGATGGCAATCATTCAGAGATTTCATTGCCTAGTCATACAATATTACAAAGTATACTTGCTTTATGTAAACAAAGTTTACATTGTCAACAATATAAATGCAACATTATTTAACAGATGGACACAATGTAATTTATGATAAAGTTGACATACAGAAGTATAATCTAGTTATGTCAAGTACGTCGCAGAATATTCATATAAATTATAATTGCATGCTATACATATATTCAAATTCAGCTATTTAAGTAAAGGGAGATAATAATATGAATACACCACGATTGGTGTAAACTAACACTGTAAATATAATGGTACACTCGAAATAGTGTTAAAACATACAAGAATAGAAGGATGAATATTCACCGATCTCAGGGTAATGATCTATACGATTTTAAGTGATATTTTATACTTTTTATCGTGTTAATACTACATCCCAGCCAGGTAAATGTGAATACACAACGTTTGGTGTAAATCAACACAATAAATATAGTAAGCAATATATAAATGTTACACCTTCTATCGTGCTAAAATTATAAGCGTAAAGATTCACGACAACAAGTGCACAAGAATACACCACGTTCAGTGTCATGCTACACTATTTAATGCTTTATTTGTTTCTAGTTACTCACCTCTCCTCGAAAAAAAATTATGTTGTATTACACTTATTTTCAGTATACTTAACACCGACCAAGGGCGAACAGCTGGTTCACTTTTGTAAGTGTAAACTTACACAATTTATCGTGTATATTGTTACACAAAATGATGTAACTAAGGGTTTGAACTCCATTGGAGTAAGTGTGCACTTCAAATCGTCTAAAGCCACCCTTTCTTGGTGTAAAGCACCAGTTACACCAAATATGGATTAAGATTTCACGTGAAAAAGAGTAACGTTACACACTTTTTTTACAGTGTAGGTTTATCCCCAAAAGATCTCGGCTGCTTTCGATATTGGCATGTATCGGATCAAAACTATAGAGGTCACAATTTTGAACCGATTTTGATGAAACTTTACATGTATGTTTATAACCCAAAGATCTTGGTTCCTTTCGATATTTGCGCCTATCGGAAGGTATAGAATTAACAATAGTCACATTAGTGTCAATCAAAAGTGTCAAATCTATATATACGACTTACAGGTTATTAACCAATTCTATTAATTATTTAACCAATGAAATTACATATTGATTTAACTTCTTTTATTTTGATTTGTTAAAATATATTTTTATCCCTAAATTTATCTTTTATCTGATTGGTTGAAATGATTGTTCTCATGTCTGTATGCAAATAAGTTTCTTTAAATACAGACAGAGAGAGAATATAAAAGACTTAGATACGAAAATATATGAAGATAGGGTTAGGAGTAAGGACGTTTAGTACCAATTTAATATGATTTTGTATATAATGTATTTTAAAAACTGTATATAAAGAAATATTGAAATGAATTTGGAATTGGACTTCTAATGAACAGTGACTGCCTTCACCCGAAAACTTCTTCAGTAATGAGCTATACACCCCCAATCCTAGCTAATCTACAAATTATCCCTATGTGTCACCTGGGTGCATTTCCGAAACACGAATAGCCCCCGAAACAAGTTGGTGATAAAACACACAGCTACCATGATTAATTTACAACCCCAATTTAGCTTTCACAACACCATGGTTGTTACTTAACACCTAAACCTGATTGGGCAATAAATTAATCAAGGCGAGGTAGCTGTGTGTCTTCAATAGTTTTACACCTTCACCTTTGACATGTATTCTTCTTGTCTTTCCTATTTCTCTGATTATAATATCATAGTTTGGACTTGTTTATTTTCGTATTAAATAACATAAGTTTTAATTTTTACAAATTCGCTGATAGCAAATAGCGCGAATAACTATCGGACGTATTATGTCGTCGCCCCTGTTTGTCCGTCCGTCCGTCCGTCTCTCTGTCTGTCTGTCCATCCACAATTTGTTTGTGGACCCTCTAACAGCAGTGTTGGGATTTCAAAATTTTTCTTGTCGGACATATTTACCCGAAAATATGGGGCATAACACAGTTAAGAATCACGTGTGAACAAAATATATTCAAATTCATATGTAAAAACAATTTTAATCTTCTTCATGTTAACCATGTGTTTTCTGCACTGCACCTCGTTATATTTCATGTTTAAAACCCGTTCGGTATTCAAATTTATGTCAAAAATATTCCTACATGTACAAAATTACATGACCTCAAACTCCAAAAAATGACTTTTTTTGTATCCTACGTCGATACATTTTTCGGCAATGTCCGACATTCGTCTGATACGGCGTTTCATTATATATAAAGAAAGTAAAAAAAAATGACATGTAAGCCGTAGTTTACTAGTTAACGTCGCTCTAATGCAACGAGCAAGTGACACAATTGCTGAATAATTGCACTCGACTGTAGCACGTGCTATCATCTAAAACAATTAACTACTTACGTCATTCCAATCGAAATATACATCAACATTTCTTAGCGTGTTTATTTACTTATTTAAAAACATAAATCCCATTCAAAATATGATAATAAATCCGACAATGTGCCATCAAAATATAATCTTTTCTCGGACATCAGGCTATCGGCGATTATCAGTGCTCAATAGAGTTCAAGGGTGAATGTATTGCGGTCTATTTTTAGCGCGATCTATTTTTAGAGTATTGCTGTACAGGTGCTATGCATCTCTTAAATTCTCGCGAGATTTCTACTTTCATTTTAATTACTGTGTGAAATATCTTTATTTAACTTCGGCTTCCACCGAAAATATATCACAGACAAGTTATAGGATACAATGAATGTTGATTTGAGGTGTTATAATATACTATCAGGATATGTGACATACATGACTAATTTCTAGTGTTATTGTCCGACACAACAAAGGAGATTAAAACGTGAGACAATGAAGAGACCACGTGTTTATGATTAGATTGATGAACTGTCCGACAAAGGAATAAGTCAGTCAATCAAGGCAGATTAAGTAGTTAATCAAGCCTCAAGGTAGGTTTATAGTCGGTATAACACGATAAATACGTTGATCACTTAATTACCTAATCAATCCAGCCTATTGTCAACGATAATCGGGTTGAGTGGTAGTTATACTCTTAGTACTAGACATTACACTATATATTAATTTTGGAATTTTGAATATTATTTACCATGTCTTGATGTCCGAATGGGCATATTCACGGTCGGACAATAGAATGCGTTTGGAAAAAAAATTCGGACACGTCCGGAATATACAGCCGAAATCCCAACACTGCTCTACAGGTCACAATTTTTATCTGATTTCACTGAAACTTGAAATATAGCTTTATCTCTCTAAGATCTCGGTTCCTTTCGATATATTGGCATGTATCGGACTGTAACTTCATGGATTATGGCCCCTGGGCCCTGATTGTACGAAAAATTGCGTTTTTAGGCTTGTGGACCCTATAGAGGTCACACTTGTGAACCGATTTTAATGAAACTTAAAATGCATGTTTATAACCCAAAGATCTTGATTCCTTTTGATTTTTTCACCCATCGTAAAGTAACTTCCTGAATAATGGCCCCTGATTGTCTGAAAAATCACGTTTTTTAGCTTGTGGTCACTCCGAAGGTCACAATTATTATCTTATTTGTGAAACCGTCTGATAATATCAACGTTACACTGTAAGGAAGGTTGAGTTCGAATTTCGTGAAAATCGTACCAAAATTGACAGACAAAATGGCCGCCGTTTGAATACGAAAAGTGTAAAAATATGGTTTATCAAGGTTGTGAACTCTCTACAGGTCACCATTCGTATCCAATTTTGACGAAACTTTATATATAGGTTTATCCCATATAGATAGCAGCTGCTTTCGTTATTGGCGTGTATCGGATTTGAAACTTCATGGATTATGGCCCCTGATTGTACGAAAAATCACATTTTTAGCTTGTGGACGCTATAGAGGTCACAATTTTGAAACAATTTTGATAAAACTTAACATGCATGTTTATAACCCGAAGATCTTGGTTCCTTTCCATAATTGCGCCCATCAGAACGTAACTTTTTGAATTATGGCCCCTGATTGTCCGAAAAATCACATTATTTAGCTTGTGGTCCCTCTGGAAGTCACAATTATTATCCGATTTGAAAAACCGTCTGATTATATCATTGTTACACCGAAATGAAAATTGAGTTTGAATTTCGTGAAAATCGGACCACAATTGACAGACAAAATGGCCGCCTTTTGAACGCGAAAAGTGTAAAAATATTGTATATCAAGGCTGTGGACTCTCTACAGGTCACCATTCGTATCCAATTTTGACGAAACTTGAAATATAGGTTTATCCCGAAATGATCTCGACTGCTTTCGATATTGGCATGTATCGGATCAAAACTTAATGGATTATGGCCCCTGATTGTATGAAAAATCACGTTTTTAGGTTGTGGACCCCAAAATAGAGGTCACAATTTTGAAACGATTTTGATGAAACTTGACATGCATGTTTATAACCCAAAGATCTTGATTCCTTGCGCATATCAAATTGTAACTTAATGAATTATGGCCTTTGATTGTAGGAAAAATCACTTTTAATATTGTTTGTTCTCTATTCACCTCTCGAAAATGTGGGCGTATCCTGCCTGGCAGTGCCAGCTTACTATCTTTAATGAATCCTGACGGCATTTAACACACTCTAGACAGCAATCTATTGACTGGACAAATGTATTAGATTCTGGATGGTAAAGGTAGTATCTTTCCTTTTTTCGTAAAATCTTGACGATATCCGGTCCCTCATAGTGATAATTACGAGCTAATGATTACCAACAACACACACTTGCCAACTGGTGGTGTGTGTATACAGTGATATATTATACAGGCAGTGATATATTGGATAGATAATGTGTATACTATGTGTAGTGCCTGTGACGTCATCAGCCAATCAACCGGATTAAGGTCGTTATTGAAAATTTGAAAACCGTTTTTGGCTGTCGCATACTAAAACATTAAAAGCGTAATTAATTAATTTTAATCTTATTGATTTGAACTTACCGTGAAATGGATTTAGTAATCATTGTCTATTATCCTATGCAATTAAAAAATATCATCTTATGTGGTCTTTAACTTCTTTTATTTTGATTCGTTAAAATATATTTTTATCCCTAAATTTATTTATCATCTGATTTGTTTAAATGATGTCCTTTACTCCTTTTGTCTGTATGCAAATGAGTTGCTTTAAAATACCCATTACATACAGACAAGAGGTAGAAAAAGAAATAGAAAGGATAAAGATAGAATGGAAAATATATAGGAGATGAGATAAGATATGAGATAGGCTTAAGACATTTAGTAACCCGTTGATATGATGTTGTAAATAATGAAATGTTAACTGTATTATATAAAGTAATATTGAAAAGGATTTCGACTTAGACTTTAATGAACAGTAAGCGCCTTAACCAGAATACTTCTCCAGTAATGAGCTATATACACCCCCAATCCTAGCTCATCCATATGTATCACCAGGGCTATTATTCAAATAAAGAATAGCCCCTGAAATACGGTGATAGTTTTCTTAATAATCATAATACATATTCTACAAATAGAATAAACAATATGGCTGACAAAATCATAGTACCTTCATCAAAATTTGATTAAGACCCAATGGTATATTAGTAAGATGTCCTGAAAATTTCGTCATAATATTTTCATTTTATACATGTATTAAGATATTTGATTTTAAACAAACCATTCCAAATTAGAGCTATTTAAAGCTAAATGGCTTAGCACTCAGACCTGCTGTCTTTTAGTGCCACTCAGCAGCGAAAGAGTTAATTTAACTGAAAATTAATAGAAGAAAACTCGTGAGGTGCGTGAAATTATGAGAAATGGAAACGTGCCAATATTGACGAATGTCTGAAAAAAGATTCTATTTTGATGGCATATTTAACAGGTTGATGATAATATTTTGAAGGAAGGTACGTTTTTAAATAAAGAAAAAAACAAGCTTAGAAACATCAACAACTTTTTCCACTAAGTTAGTGTAACTAGATGATAGTTAGTTAGTTACTGGAAAAAAAATTCTTCAAGATGTCAAATTTTTTTTTACCTATCTCCATAGAATGCCATTCAAGTCGTCCACATAAAAAATCTGGTGGATTCATCTACACCCATTGATGGAGTCATCCACATCTGTTGGAGCAGTCGTCCACACGACATAGTTTGCTTTCGAGACACAAATTATTTTTAATTAGTGTATTTTTGTGTGTTGAGTTCTGCTTTATCATCCTTAAAGTTACAATTTCATATTTTTAAGTTATATTTTTAAAATGTATTTTAAAAAAGCCCTATAAATGTATCTATAAACAGTCCTACCTTGTGAATGCTAGAGGCTTAAGTTAATATCCAGCCATTTTACAGTGCCAATACCCAATATACATGATATATATGGCTATTCCAAAACTTACTGCTATTCAAAATTGTCAACAATAGATTTTTTATGGCTGTAATAGTTGATATATTTGTAGAGAACTGTAAGTTCCATGGCTCAAAGCGAGTGCGGGTAGCAAGAAATCGCAACGAGGCATGCAACTGAAGCATGCAAATCTTAGCCATGCCGACTGTCGAGACCAACTTTCTGTAGAGTGCACGGGTCACCCTATTTATTGTGGTCTGGTCTGAATCCTCTCATGTTTTGTAATAGAGTTATCTGTAGTAAGGTCATGGTCTTGAAATAAATATGGCGGTCAAGATTAGTTGTTTTTAATGGGTGGGAGTTTTCACATAATACCCCCACACTGAAATATGAGTAATATGAGCATATAAACAAATAGTACAAACTTTAAAGCACAGATATATTACACTGTGAAAAACAGAGCACTGTTGTTGGACGTTGATTTTATATTTTTGGGGAATTCTGTCACAAATATGATCAGAACTTGTATTTTCTTTCTTTTACAGCTCCTAATGCTATAGAAGAAATGCAGAGAATGAGAGATTCATATCCTTTTAATAATATATTCTGTGCATATTTACACAAAACAAAAATTAGTGCACATGCTCAGCTTGGCAGTAATTGTGTCCATTTCTAGAAGTGGTACTAGAACATGCATATCAAACTAACTTTTATTTACTAATTTAACTGGAACTACATTACAAGGATACTGGACCTAATTCTATAAAATATAAGTAAAGTTTATTACACTGATAGTATGGAATTCATACAGTTTACTTTCAAAACAACGTTTATAAATTGATAAAAATCATTTAAGAATAACAAAAATGGTTTAATAATTAGTACAATGGTTTAGATAAATGGCAACGGCTTTAGTTTCTCCTAGATGCGTTAAAAAATGGACAAACCGTGCACTTATCTATGGCGTTCATTTATTGGACAAGCCTTTGAATTTCCAGAGATGCGTTTGAAAATGGACTTCCTGTTCAATTATCTAGGGCCTTCATTTATTAAACAAGCCGTTGAATTAGATAAAACTTCTAATTTCCCGCAAGTCGTTTTTCCAATCAGTTCATTTTGATTATGATTATTTACATACAAAGTATGAATAAAAATATGCACGCCTTACTGTGTACGTAGTATTTATTATCCATTAGCTTATAAAAATGGTATTGATATTCCATCATTGACCAATACGTCAAAAATCTGTAAATCGCGTCCCAGATAATTATACAATAGGAACTCAGTAAATCACATCACAGGTAAATGCATCTTCATTAAATCACAAATGAATAAAACAGTCTTCCACATTACATGTACACATCCCCACAATGGCAGTGTGATAAACTCGCGAGGGAGTTATAAGTACTGGCGCCGAAAGGTCACTGTTTGATTTGGTGGTGTACATCCACCAAAACTGTTTGATTATATCATTGTTACATCGTGTAAAGGTCACAATTTCAATTTGATTTTGATGAAACTTGAAATCCTTGTTTATAACCTAAAGACATTGGTTCCTTTCGATATTTGCGCATATCAAATTGTAACTTCATGAATTATGGCCCTTGATTGTAGGAAAAATTACTTTCTTTTTAGCTTGTTCTCTACCCATCTCTCATATGTGGGCGTATCCTGCCTGGCAGCCGCTGGTCTATCCTGGTTTAATCATAAACAGGGGCAGGTAATTAATGACATGAACTTAAAGCTGGTATTTGAATTACAGTACACATGTATATAATATCGAGGTGCATCTATTTTATCTAAAGTATAAAAGAAACATAATAATGATGTTTTTCTTTAAGGGCGTTGCCATGTCTAACCTACGAAATTTTCACAATTAATTTTATATTATTTTTCAAAGTCTGTTTCACATAAATTTGGTATGATCATTAAATAGACATATGAAGCTGTGATTTAAGTCATAGTTTGGGCACATATCTCTTGTGGTTTTAAAGATATTAAATTTTGAAATCGTCTTAAAAATGATACATTTTCGGCATAAATCTAAACCGTTCTCAGTCATGCCTGATCCGAATGAAATAATTTTTGGCATGTAACTAGCTAAGCTAGTGTTTAATAAAATTACGGGAGGTTTTTTTTATGGTGCCAATAATAATGCCAAAATTCCAGAAAATCAAAAAAATTCATTGTTCGTTACGTAAACTGTTCTGAAATCAAATATATTTCATATAATCAAAATTGGTCCCATATAAATGTTCCCCTGAATGTAAGCTTCAAGTTGATGCCAAGTTCGTTAAAATCGGTTGAGTAGAACTTGTATTTTTATCGTCGTTTTCCATGGTTACAAAAAGGCTTCTTTGGAATCGTGACGTCATCGTGTAATAATTAATGCTATGTGTAAAAACATGGACACATTATCGTGAATAAGCAATGAGTAGACTTTGCCGCTCTTGTCTGTGTAGTTTATGAAAAATGATACGATATCTTCGACGGACAAATAAAAGAAAACGAATGGAGACATTTTCTCGTTATTGGCATCTGTCAAAAAGACTAGTTATTTGAGATAGAATAAATTCCCCTTAGTTAAGATTCTGTGTGTCAGAAATGACCAAAACCAGGCTACAGAAGCATATTTCTATGCAGAAACAAGAAAGTCGAGCTACTTTACTCATTGTAACGATCAAATCAAATTCGGGTGCTATTTTTAGATCAACCAAGGTCAGGGATTCCCGAGGGATTCCCTCCCTTTGACTGACAAACCTGACCTATCCGGCGAAGTAATAGCTACTTTCTTTTGATAATTTATGTTTTTAGGGGAAAAGGAGACAGGTACTAAAGTATCACCGAGAAATAGTTTGAAAAGTTAGTGCGAATCTTAGACATGGCAACGCCCTTAAATAAAGAGCATTATACAATATGATTGCACATGTTCTTAATTCCAGGAGAGTGATTTTCAATTTTCTCTAATACCAGAAGAGTTTTTGTCAGCTCCTCATGAGTTTTTAGCCATGAAGACCTGGTTATGTGATTTATTTGTTACTATTGTTGATTGAACAGTTTGTTATTTACATCACAAATATGAGATTCTCTCTTATGATAGTTATCACTTTTCTTTGGTGCTAAAATGAACTAATCTTCTAGCCTGATTTGTACCAACTGTGAAGTGGCAATACACAAAATGTGTGCTGTCTTGAAGAAGAGAAAAAATGAATAAGATATTTGGTGTAAAAATAGATATTTCACAGATCCTTCAGAAATACAAGTACATGTAGTAGCCCTGTATTTTTCTCATAGATTTTTTTGAGATTCTTGACATATCATTTGTTGAGGATGACTTGAGGCTAAAAATTCTTCTGGAAATAACTGATATTGCTGGAACTCATCCATTATCAACTTATCTTTTTATTCACATAAACTGTCTCTATGTATACCAGTAATTGTGCCGATATTTGGCAGGCAGTCATATCAGGTAAATCATTGATATGTAAGAGAAATCATGTATTCTTTTAACAGATTAACAAATTACATAGTAGTATATAAAACCACAGGAATCTGACCTTCTGTCCGTATATACATATATCCATGACGTACCAGACAATATATGATAAAAAAAGGCTTGATTTTATCTGCTCTCGCTTCAGCCTGTTTTTATACGCCCACTTTGAAATGTAGTCGTATATTATCGTCGCCCCTGTCCGTCAGTCTGGCGTCCACAAGCAATGTTAATATCCAATTGACTTTAAATTTATACACAGTGTTAACCCTCTCATGACTACATGCACTAAGCTCTGGCTGGTCTTAGAATACCAGACAATTACAACATGGCTGTCATATTTTGGTATGTCTCATAAAAACACCTGTCACTCAAAAACAATTGAATATTTACTATTACAAGTTTCTTATATTTTGAAGAAAAATAACATACCAATCTGCATATGCAAATTTTGTTGTCTTTCAATGAAAAGTGGATAATTGAAGTGAAAGTTATATTACAACAGACCAAAAAATTAATGAGTCCCTCGGTAAATCAATTTAAAAAAAAATTTCCATATCAGATTTCACATTTTGTCATTTGAACTATTTCTACGCGGTTGATTATTTTCAATGTCTGTCGATATATAACCTTCAAATTCTTCATCAGAAGTTGTGAAATTATCACTAAAATCCTCAATAGATTAATCGAAAATATAGGCAGCCATTACTCGAAAATATGTGTCGAAGATCACAGACTTTAAAATCAAAATATATTGATAAACATCAATGGCAAACTCGTCAATGTTACACGCCATTTTATAGCTAAAAAACACAGGAGGTAAGTTAAAGTCTTGTATCGCTGATACGAGAACTTGATTTCCGATGAAAAAGCACGAAATAATATTATGAATGTGGTATGAATAAGGCGGTTTCGGGCGGTTCAGGGTCATGAGAGGGTTAAAGGTCATGAGACCACCATAGCTTCACATAAACTAATTGTTAGCTAACCTTTTAACAGTCATTCAGTTCACAATCTAACTAAGAATTAGACAGTACAAAACCTTAAATTTGATAATCCCATAAATATCCAAGTTCGATAATTATTCACAAAACAAATTTTTATATGTCCACATTTTCATGTGGACGTATAAAAATTATATTGTCGTCGCCTCTGTCCCGTCCGTCCGTCCATCCGTCCACAATTGTTTGTGAACAAACTACAGGTCACAATTTTACCCGTTCTCAATGAAACTTGAAATATAGGTTTATCACCATAAGATCTCGGTTCCTTTCAATATTGGCATTATATATCGGACCGTAACTTCATGGATTATGGTCCCTCATTGTATGAAATATCACGTTTTAAGCTTGTGAACACGGTAGAGGTCACAATTTTGTTGAAACTTGAAATGCATGTTTATAACCCAAAGTTCTTGGTTTCTTTCGATATTTGCACATATCGGACCGTAACTTCCTGAATTATTGCCCCTGATTGTACGAAAAATCGCTATTTTTAGCTTGTGGTCTCTCTGGAGGTCACAATTATCATCCGATTTAAAAATACGTTTGTCAAATTCACTGTTAAAGGGACAATAGCACCCTTGCTGGCTTGACAGGTCCAGAAAAAAAAAATTAGTCTTATTCTACAAGATGTTTAAGTGTCCTACCTGTTGTGTAAATTATCCATTACAACCTATCTTACTTGTCCAGAGGGTTCGAATATATGTTTAAATCCAAGCTGCATTTGAAAGTGCCTACGTAAGGCTTTTCAAACCATGTTACAGCATGTAGTTGAATTTTTCCAATTTTTAAAATTAGGTGTGTTAAGATGAAATTTGTATCATTTTTTAATTGAAATATTGTAAAGTAGTACAAATTGTTGACCAGAATAAAGATTGGAACATATTATTCATTTACAACAAGAGCGGTATTGGGGCTTTAAGGTTTAGATCGAATTTCGTAAAAATCCAGCCAAAACTAACGAACAAAGTGGCCACCATTTCTATGCGAAAAGTGTAAAAATATTGCATATGAAGGTTGTGGACCCTGTAGAGGTCACAATATTAATATGATTTTGATGAAAGTTTAAATGTGTGTTTATAACCTAAAGATCTTGGTTCCTTGATATTTGCGCATATCGTAGCGTAACTTCCTGAATTATGTTCCCTGATAATAAGAAAAATCACCATTTTTAGCTTGTGGTCCCTCTGAAGTTCATAATTATTACCTGATATACAAAACCATTTGATTATATCACCGTAGGGAAGGCTGAGTTCAAGTCAATAGTCCGATTAACAACCAATAGCTAACTGCGTAACAATATATTTATGGTTTAAACAGGACTCGAAATTGTACCAAATATGTTTACATAACGTGGAGTCATGACTCAAGATTTTATTATGCCCAATTATCCAGTGCAAAGCAGAATATTGCAGAAAAACTAATTATGAGACAAACGAGGCTATCAAAATGAATACAATGTAAACGATACTGTTTGAGGGCAAACAAGTGTTTTACCATTTTTATACGCCCACATTGGACATTTAGTCGTCGTCCACAATTTCTTATGAGCGCTATGGAGGCTAAACTTAATATCTGATTGACTTTAAATTTATACACAGTGTTTATTAAGGTCATGGTCATGAGACGAACAAGTCAATTGATTTTCAGAGTTATTGCCCTTGATCACTTTGAAAAATCTTGTGAACGCTCTAAGAGGTAAATGTTAATATCCGATTGATTTCTACAGTGTTTAAGGTCATGAGACAAAGAATCCTATTGATTTTTACGAACTTCGGATAATTACTGCCTGAGTTATGGCCCTTGATCACTTCAAAAAAATGATGTGGACACTCTAGAGGCCAAAGTTAATATCCGATTTATACACAGTTTTTAAGGTCATGAGAAGCCTATTGATTTTCAGCGATTCCCAATAATGACTGCCAGAGTTATGGCCCTTGATCACTTCAAAAATGAATTTTGATAACTAGACCAGTCAAATTCATGATATTAAATGTTTTGTATACGAAAGGAGAACGATAAAAGCCAAAATATTTTAATGATTTTCTGTGATTATAATATATAAGAATAATAATAATATATGCATTGATATCGCGCTCACATTCACTACTGATAGTACTCTGTGCGCTGGTTCTTCAATACTAGTAGGGGTGGGCAAATGGAGGTCGAATTTTGGTGACGAGTGTTTTCTAAGGCAATTTTGGCTGCTAAATCCAAATCTGGTGAAATTTTTGTTCTGTGACGTCATTTAAGGTTGGTTCAGTGGCCATTTTCAAAATGACTTTTTTCCAGTTATTACCCTCATATCGATATAGGATGTTATCAAATCATAGATGGGAGTGCAATTTTAGGATCCACGGCCATGAAAACATATAATTTTATCATATTGGACAACTAGTTCAAATATTGTCTTGCTTTTATGAGAAAAAAAGTCATTTTTTGGCCGCCATTTTGAAAACCACTGAACCAACATAAAATGACGTCACAGAACAAAAATCTCACCGGATTCGGATTTAGCAGCCAAAATGGCCTTAGAAAACACTTGTCACCAAAATTCGACCTCCATTTTCCCACCCCTAATACTAGTAGCAGATTTGAAAAAGAAAAGTTTTCAATTTAGTTTTGAATATGTTGAGACTTGAAGATGATTTAATGTCAGTAGGTAACTCATTCCATTTGGTGGCTGCAGCATATTGGAAGGATTGCATCCCATATGTCTTGGAGTAAAATTTTGGAACTGTAAAAAGCATCATTTAATAAGTTGTTACACTTAATCAGATTTTGTTGTATTATAAATGTTTCATACCGAATAAAGTAAACATATATCAGTTATCACCAGTTCAGGATAATAAAAAAAATTAGATAATTAAGACATTGTTTATTATTGCAATAGGGGCATTCCATGTCAAGTGTAAGGTATGTCACTACGTTTAGCAGTTTAAATTTAAAATTGAAGAAATGGCAAGCAATTTTCGTGTCGTGGTGTTACCTGGAACAGACAGTAGACATTTATTCGCATGAAAAGCCCATAATCAACTCACTAGAAAAAGTGTACCCAAAATTTTGGTGATTCTGACATGACCATCACAGATTTTGATGATTTATGGTGTGCAATTTAAACATGACGAAAGAACATGGTGTTCAAATTTTAGAGCTGAGGGCCCCATCGGGGGCGTCCCAAACTTTGGGCCTTTTTGGCTAACCATCAATCTTTGAAAATCCATAACTTCCCCCCTAGTAACCCTACTTACATGAAATTGGTATCAAATTGTTCAGAAAACACAGATCTTTCTAATGACCAAAAGCGCGAACTCGACCAAACAAGATCCAGGCAGATCTGTTTGACCTTGACCTTTGAACCCGCGCCTCCGTAAAGGGGCAGATTCGATTTGGCCAATTTTTTGTGTGAACATTGCCCCATCTATGATTAACATACACACCAAAAATCAAAATGGCATCTCTTTGGGAACAGATTTAAGGAGCCAGTCAAGTCAGGTGTTACACAAGTGTAGTGTACACAACTTTATCACCATGATATGACTTCATAACAGTGACTCAGCAAGCCTGATTTCGGTGATATGCCAACGATGAGTGACACACGTTGTCAAACTAACACAGTACATAATAATGAGAACATACAATTGTTCTCTGGGGTTAGGCTACCCCCCCCCCCACACACACACACACACACACACACACACACACACACAAAATAGATAGGACCTAAACTCTGAGTAAGAAAGAAATTAATGTCGCAAACAAAGCCCTAGGGAACAAAATAAGATAGTAAGCTGGCACTGCCAGGCAGGATACGCACACATTTTCGAGAGATGGATAGAGAACAAGCAATACCGAAAGTGATTTTTCCTACAATCAATACCGAAAGTGATTTTTCCTACAATCAAAGGCCATAATCCATTAAGTTACAATTTAATATGCGCAAATATCGAAAAGAATCAAGATCTTTAGGGTATAAACATGCATTTCAAGTTTCGTCAAAATCGAATTAAAATTGTGACCTCTACAGGGTCCACAACTTTGATATACCATATTTTAACACTATTTGCGTAATAACGGCGGCCATTTTGTATGGCAATTATGGTCCGATTTTCTCGAAATTCAAACTCAACCTTCCGGTGGGTGTAACAGACCTTCCGTAGGGTGTAACGGTGATAGAGTCAAACGTTTTTTTAAATCAGATAATAATCGTGACCTACAGAGGATTTTTTCGGACCTCAAGGGGATTTTTCGGACAATCAGGGGCCGAAATTCAGGCCACATCCCTAAATTTCAAGTTTCATCAAAATGGAATCAAAATTGTAACTTATACAGGGTCCACAAAACCATGATATACCATTTTTTAACAGTATTTGCGTACAAACGGGGTCATTTTGTCTGTCAATTTTGGTCTGATTTTCTGAAATTGAAACTCAAACTTTTCTTAAGGTGTAACGGCCATATAATCAAACGTTTTTTTAAATCAGAAAATAATTGTGACCTCCGAAGGGACCACAAGCTAAATAAAGGCGATAATTCGGGGCCATAATTCAGGAAGTTACGATCTGATATGCGCAAATTTATGAAAGTAACCCAAGACGTTTTGGTTATAACCATGCATTTCAAGTTTCATCAAAATCAAATTAGAATTGTGACATCTACAGGGTCAACAACCATGAAATACCATTTTTCTAACAGTATTTATGTACAAGCTGTGGCCATTTTGTTGGGCAATTTTGGTCCGATTTTCCCGAAATTTGAACGCGACCTTCCTTAGGGGGTATAGGTGATATAATCAAATGTTTTTTCTAAATGGAATAATAATTGTGACCTCCAGAGAGACCACAAGCTAAAAAAGGTGATTTTTAGGACAATCAGGGCCCATAATTCAGGAAATTACATTTTGATAGGCCCAAATACTGAAAGGAACAAGATCTTTGGGTTATAAACATTTATGTCAAGTTTCATCAAAATCGGTTCAAAATTGTGACCAATAGGGTCGTCAAGATAAAAAAAATTTTTTTTTCGTACAATCAGGGGCCATAATTCATGAAATTTCGATCCCATACATGCCAATATCGAAAGCAGCTGAGATCTTTTGGGGATAAAGCTATGTTTCATCAAAATCGGGTTAAAATTGTGACCTGCAGAGAGTCCACAAACAATTGTGGATGGATGGACGGACGGACGGACAGGGGCAACAGCATAAAATACGTCCACATGAAAATGTGGGCATATAAAAACCAATTACAATGTCACAAAAATCATTATAATTTGAATAATTCTTTGTACATGGCACATGCAAAATGGGAAATTTCAATCCAAAACTTTTAAATAAAGGTGAGTTAGAGCCAGGGGTTCCATTTTGGCCGTATATGCCGGTCGGGACCTACGGCTCCGGAAAATGACCTACACCGATCAGACCCGTAGGTCATTTTGCATGCCGGAAAAATAGCATGAATGTGCTTAATCAAAAAATCCTGGACACAACGAAACTCCGTGTGTGTCGTGATGTAAACTGTCGGGTGTAATAAAATTAACTGTGTTCAGTAGCCCACGAATGGAAACCACTGCCAATTAATTATCCTTGTGTATATTGCTCTAATCCCACCCAATTAACGGAAGAGCAACATCAAGCAGATGAAAAGCTCAATATTTAATCAATTAACTTAGGTGTGATCATTCTTGAAATTTGAGTTGTTACAGCATATTTGCCGACTTTCATCAGCCGTGCGGACGTATTTACTGTATCAACATGATTAGTCCTACAAGAGTTAATCATGTCAAAGTTGCGAATGATATATATATATATATATTAATCAGGAATCTTGAAATTTCTCACCTCCCAGAATAACATGTTGCGGTCAATGAATCCCACGAGGATGACAGTTTCGCTTCTAAAAACAAAGTCAGCCGTAAATTCTCTACTAAATGGTCACAAATATTCCCGTGATTAAGAAATGATATTCCCACACAAAAGATGTATTTTCGGGTGTGTTTTTAATCCATATTTTTCTTTTATATAACAATTGATAGACGTCATTTTGCTTGAAACAATGCGCTTTCACGGACGCCGCCATATTGAAATATGTCCTAATTTTTTTACACGTTATGGAGTTAAAATACTAGCTCGATATTATTTGAGCTCACAAAATACCAATACGAATTAATATTGATAAGTTTATGTTAATTATTGTACATTTTTATGACTTTATATTATTTACATGAGCTAATCATTCGGAACTACTTTTTCCCCGTGTATGGAGAAATGGTCAACAGTCGAATTTGTCACATACGCCAAAAATGTGATAAAAACCAAGTTACGATGTGCCATAAGCATGAAAACCCTTGACTAACTAATGAGGATTTCTACGGAGGGGCCCCCATGTGCCGGATTTCAATCAGCACGTGCTTTCAAAAAGGAAATCGTGTAAAAACGGCCGAGTACATACGGGTGATGCTGTAAATAAATTACGAAAATAGTGTCCTGAAACGAAGAAATCACTGCGTAAGTACTCCATTACTCACGCAAAAATGACTCTGCGTGAGTTTGGCGAGTAACTGACTTACTCACGCAAAATTTTCCTAGGGGAGTAAAATTACAATAGAGACTAAGAGCTCTGACAAATGGAAGCTAGGCCTAAAGTCCATTGATTAACTTCCATTCCAAAGATCTAAGACTTTATTTTTTTCTAATGTTCTTTACTAGAAGTGAGCCTTCTTGTCATTTGTAATATTAATATTAATTCAATACTTGAACTTTTATTCATTCTAATTCCAAAAAGAAAACCTGTTTATGCGAGTGCCTAGATTAATTTAATAAAGAATAATAAAAGAATATTTTTGTCAAATTTTTTTTGGCTGAATGTAAAAAATAATAGAAGTTTACTTTGTTTACTATTTTAAAAAATATGAAAGGCTCTGTTGACAGAACAAAGAGAACCGGTGAACTTATTAATAATATAGTAAATGGTAGTCGTGTGTAAATTCTAATGTATAGTAGTCGTTTTGGGTCATATTTATCTTTATAACAAAAGGTTTCCGTTATCCTGTTTAGCTCAAATAAGAAGGTTTTCAGAAATACGTCTCTACCCTTTTGTAATACGCATTTGATGTTTGAAAGCCGTAGAATGTACAAGTACTGTCGCCCCACGATGTTGACAGTGGCATCGTCTGCTAAAATAATATACTAATAATTATGTAATAATAATAGCACTCGTACGTACGGCAATCTCAACACACTTTTTTCTGACATAAGCTATTGTTATTCCAATCCAAATAGTTCTCGGAATTTCTAGCTTGTTTAATATTTATTTTAAAATGAAACCAGTATTCAAAATATAGTCACGAAGACTAGAATATGGTATTATATTCGTTTTAGCATTCTACAAATGTTCATATCTCGTAAAATTTCTTGCGAGAATTCTACTTTAAGTTTCAGTTAAATTAACCAATCATAAAAATTCTACGTTGCAAGCCCGAAATAATTTCTTTATTGTCCAATCAATAGACGCCTTCTATTTTTATACGCCCACATTGAAATGTGTTCGTATATTGCCGTCGCCCCTGTCCGTCCGTCCGGCGGTCCGGCGTCCACAAGCAATTGTGGACGCTCTAGAGGCCAAAGTTAATTTCCGATTGACTTTAAATTTATACACAGTGTTTAAGGTCATGAGACGAAGAAGCCTATTGATTTTCAGCAATTTCCGATAATAACTGTCAGAGTTATGGCCCTTGATCACTTCAAAAAATCTTGTGGACACTCTAGAGGCTAAAGTTAATAACTGATTGACTTTAAATTTATACACAGTGTTTAAGGTCATGAGACGAAGAAGCCTATTGATTTTCCGCAATTTCCAATAATTACTGTCAGAGTTATGGCCCTTGATCACTTCAAAAATTCTTGTGGATGCTCTAGAGGCCAAAGTTTATATCTGATTGACTTTAAATTTATACACAGTGTTTAAAGTCATGAGATGAAGAGGCCTATTGATTTTCAGCATTTCCGATAATTACTGACTGAGTTATGGCCCTTGATCACTTTCAAAATTTTGTGGACGCTCTAGAGGCTAAAGTTAATATCCGTTTGACTTTAAATTTATACACAGTGTTGAAGGTCATGAGACGAACAAGTATATTGAGTTTCAATGAATTTAGATAACTTGAACAGCATGGAGGAGAACTTTATCAAAGCCAAACAAATTCCAATAATTTTCTGATAATTACATAATGAGTTGTTACTTTTAATCAGATTTTAATGTATTATATGTTTCATATAAAAAAAGTAAAATATGCGACAACTCTTGTTGACTGCCCGGACGATTTAGCTGCTGTCGGCGTATGTTTCGTTGCCTGGCAACCTATGTTTACTTTATTCTCTTCTTAGTAACATCGCGTACAACCGGAAACGGGGTTGGCTTATTGCCTCGTATTCTATCGTAGAACTGAATTGAAAATTGTACATTTTTTGATGAAAAAATTTCAAGAAATGATTGCGCGAGTAATGCCTTACTCTCGCGAATTACATTTCAGGCGATTATAGCGCATGCGCGTGTAAAGACTCGCGCCTCCTGACGAGGTCTGCAATGTACATTGTTATATTTTATGAATGTAAAAATAGATGATAATAATTGATTACATGTGTTCTTTTTTTTTTATTATGAAAATGGGTTGGTGGATATAAATGTCAATGTGAGATTGAATTTTTGTGTGACTGTCCTTGACCCAATTAAATCTGATTGACATTCCGATAGCATGAAGTATTTGGCTTTTTATGTGCTAAAAAAAGCACCACTTTCTGCGTGAGTAAAATGACCGGTTTGGAAAATTTTGAAGTGGAAGCCATGGTTAAAGCAGATAAAAGTCGAAAATTATGCACCCTCCCCCACTAGTTTCCATGAATATTGCCTATGTGACCTTCACTTACAAAGTCATCCGGTATACAATTTGCAGTTTGCACGTTGCTCTATCGTGGAAACCATATAGCATTCGTAAATATTGAAAACCAAATGAGTTAAGAAGTTACAAAACGATGCGAAAAGTGTCTGTGTGGGGGGGGGGTAAGTTTTTGGTAATTTTCGACACAAATTTTCATGTTGTTAGAACTGGTCAAGCTGAAAATTAAATGATTTTCATTTTTATCCCGGACCCTGCTCAGGTACAATTCAGGTCCCCCTGATATGTATTTTGTGTAGTCTTGTGACACCAACGGAAAGAGAGGTTGAACTGGATGACCATTATAATATGGTAGGGTAATACCCGGACTATAATCACCAACTAAAACCGAGTTCGCCTATGGTCAATTAATGGCTGTAGCAATGCGACAGAAATGGTCAAAGTTTCACCTGAAAATAACGGAAATCATCCGAAAAACATACTTGGGCTGTATCTCAGAAACTGTTCATTTCTAAAATCGGTGTTTTTTGCTGAGGATAAGGCTCGATGGGTCAACCAAACCCTATGAATATGAACTCAATCGGCCAGCCCCCGCCTTCTCACCTTCTGCATGGTTTTCTTGAGGAATGGCTCATAATATACTCTCAGAATATTGGTTATTGGTTATTTATCCCTTTATGAGATGAATTTTAATAATATATCAAAAACTCTTGTAGGCTACTTATTGACAGTCACTTGGTGTATAACCGATATGTGATTTACATCAATATTCACATACAATTTACATGTGTTTGTCCTTGAACAAGTATTTTCTTTAACTTTTATTCACCTGGTTGTTGGATATTTTTACCAATGCTGACCCAGAGAACTCAGGTCTTATTGCAGACTCAGAAGTAGTGAAATTATTTAAACGCATCAACGACACAATAACAACATCCGTTATATCACAGAAAATAAAGGTAAGTTAGGATATTTGTTGTAGTATACACTCCTGCTTCCCCACAGTGACACCAGAGATTGACATTACAAGTTTTACTCTAATAGTTGGCCGAAAACTACAATTCACACTTGCCAAAGTGGGCATTGCCAAATATGTTGACTTTAAAATATAAAAGTACAAAATAATTTTTTTGCAATGTGAGTTTCTAAAATCAGGTATTTTAGATAAAGAAAGTGACATACCTTCCCATTGTAGTTCAGGATGTACAGTTCCAATACCGTACATGAAAATAAGCTTATTACATCCTTACCCTGTAAATTTGATTTCGGAATATTACCTCTTTCAATAGCTTGGAATAAGAATTAATTAAAAGCTTTACACCAGTAGTAGCGTTTGAAAATGTATATTATAACATGGATAATAAAATGCGTTTGTAAAAAATCCTAAATATAATTGATGTATGTTTCATTCGAAGCTAGCCAATATTCTTTATTTGCATGGATAATCTGGTCTATATTTATCTCAAAATACAGTCCCTTCCTTTCGTTACGGGCTTGTATCAAACCCTAACTTCATGGATTGGGGTCACTGATTGTATGAAAAATCACGTTTCTAGCTTGTGGGCACTCTAGAGCAGGAATAGAAACTAACGCTCGCCCATGGCGGGTAAAAGTCAGTACGGGCGAATGAAATTCAAAATCAATTAGCCCGTGTGGCGACCTGATATTTTGGTAGTTCTAATAATTATATATGTATGTTTATAACCCAAAGATCTTGGTTCCTTTTGATATTCATGCATATCAAACCGTTACTTCCTTGATTATAGCCCCTGATTGTGCAAAAAATCAAATAATTCATTTTTTAGCTTGTTCTATACGTCCATCTCTTGTAAAATGTGGGCGTATCTTGCATGACAATTGCTAGCTGCTTTTCACAATTATACCCATATTACAGTTGAATTCATATTTTGTGAAAATCGGACCCTAACTGCCTGACAAAATGGCTGCTTTCCTGTACACAAATAGTGTAAAAGTATGTAATACCAAGGTTGTGGACATTTTTTTCCGAGTTTATATCCCAAAGATCTTAGCTAAGTACCTTTCGATATTAGACCATCTTCCATTAGCCAAGGTTAGGTGCATAACAGTAAAACCCCATTTTATTCGATTTCGATATTTTTTAAATTTTTTTCCACAAGTTTATTTCAGCAACATTGTACATTATATACTACGAATTATACTACATTATAAGATCCCCTCCCCCCACAACCCCCCCCCCCCCCCAAAAAAAAACAACCAAAAAAACAATAAGACAAACTACATGGATACCAGTTTCACAAACCTTGCTTAATGAGGACAGTTAACAGGGAAAACAGGGAAAAGCTCAGGTGAAAAGACCTTCAAAATGTTTCCATCTATCTTGTACTTTGTAACCGAATATAATTTGTTCTTTTTCAAAATAGTATAATATCTCTTTTTTTAAATACATTCAAAATTGGTTTATTTTCTCTAAGCCTTTGTTTATATATGTGTATCTTAGCTAAGCTATATATCAAATTTGGAATTACATTATCATCAGTATCAATGCCGAATAAACATGTTTTCAAGGTGATATCAAAAACATAGTTTGCCTTTAGTTTAATCCAAGATCCTAATTTTGCCAAAATAATTTTACATGTTCACAGCAGTAATAAAGATGTGTTAAAGATTCTGTTTCCTTTTTACAAAAGGAACATAAGTCTGATTTAATAATTCCAATTTTAAATAAAAATTTATTTGTACCAATTATTCTACTATTAAGTCGAAATTGAAACCATTTCAGCCTAGTGTCAATGGTAAATTCAAAGGTTTGCTTGTAAATACGAACCCATTCTTCTAGAGTTAAGTCCATTCCCAGATCTGATTCCCATGAGTTTTCGGATTTTGTTTTTTGAGTTTTTTTATCTAAGAAATGTGTGTAGAAATGTTTTGCCCCAGTATCAAACATAAAAATAAATTCAATATTTTGAGGGTAAATGGGTAGTATTAACCTAACATCTATTGTTTTAGGATTTATGTTGTTTAAAGTGCTCCATTTAGCCAGAAGTGATTTTTTTAATCCATACAGGTCTGTAAAGTGTGGAGAGAAATTAAAAATAGATTTGAAAGTGTCGTATGTCATAAAAATGCCTTTATCGAAAAGATCATAAACATACTTAATTCCTTTTTGATGCCAAACATCAAAAGATATTGTTTTATTGTTTATTTTTATATTTGAATTGTACCACAGTGGCTGACGTAGAATATTATATGTATAGGTATCTTTTGGTTTTAACTTAATTAGCGCAATACTTAAATAATTAAAAACCTCTTGCCAGAAAGAGAATTTTGTACGCTTTGATAATTTATAAAAATAATCATCCCCGAAAGAACCAACCAATAACTGTTTATCTGGTAAAGAAGCAACTAACAATTTTGCCCAGGCAGTGTTTTGATTTTTTAATAATCTCCTAAACCATGTAATTTTTAACGACTTAGAGTATGCTATTGTAATGATTATACCAATTGCCTTCTATGTCATCCTCAATTCCATATTTGTTGTTATTTCGTTATTATATTCTGTTGCATTTTCTCCGCTTCCAATGTTTACTATTTGTTATTATTATGGGCTATGCGCAGTTATCGTATGCAATAGCCATCTTCGTTTGTCAAATTTCACGCTCACGTAAATCACACTTCACCATTTAATAACTAATAAACTATGCATTGTCTTGGGCCATCCCGCATGTGATTTACTCCTGAATACCTTATCTCTATACTACGACATAATTAGCTGTTGTCAAGCCTGCATAACTTCGTAATATGTATTTTTCCTACAGCAAAGCTGTTTACTTTCGCTTGTCAATGGCATGGTGAACGGTAGCGCGAGACGTCACTGGGCATGCGCGGCCAAGACGACGTCTTCTGATTGGCTCGTTATTCTCGGCGGTTTATATAAATAGGGGGTCAGACGGCTAGTTTGACAGTTCGCATTTTCACAGTGACTCCGCCCTTTTCACGGCGACTTCGCCTATTCATGCCAAAACAAGTTGTTATTTTCACAAACAACTTGTTACAAGTACGTCCTGTAACATAGTTCTATTCAATTACTACGAGTGCATGTTAGAAATATAACATGTTGTAATCTGAACATAACCCATGTTGCATTCATAACAAACTTGTTGCATCCATAACATACCTATTGTATCACAGGGATTGGTTTCTCAGACATTCGCTGCTGTACTTAATTTAACTAGCATAATATTATTATAACTATAGGCTTATTATAGCTTTATGGGGGTCTGGGGGTCTAATCGCTACACTATTATATCAATCATTTTACATCCACCATTTTCAAAATTTTGAACCATTGTTTTTCGAGACACTCTTTCAGTTTTATTACCCCAAATAAATTTATATAATGATTTCTCTATATTCTTTAAATAAGATATATCCGGTGAAGGTAGACTTGTAAGTAGATGATTTAATTTTGGTACTAATATTGACTTTACGACAGTTATTCGACCGAGTACAGTCAAATTTCGTTTAGACCAATTTGACACCAAGTGACAAACTTCTTGAAACTTAACATTAAAATTTAGGTCTATTATCTTATCGATATCAGTACTGTATTGTATTCCTAAGGCTGTAAATATCGATATTTCCCAGATTAAATTTTTTTTAATATTTAGAAATCTTTCTTGATTTCCCCTCAATGATCCTATCCAAACACAACAAGTTTTTTCTATGTTTGGTTTTAAACCTGAATATTTTGAGAATTCATCAAGAAGATTCAAGGCCTGTCTAAGAGATTTTTCACTTCCGTCAAGTGTCAGAGCAGTGTCATCTGCATATTGTAGGATTTTTTGGTTTTTACTCCCTAAATTAATTCCTTTAATATCTTCTTCGTTTCTTATTAAACTACCCAAAATTTCAACACATAGCAAAAATATATAGGGCGATAACGGATCTCCCTTCCTACAGCCGCATCCAATGGCAAAGAACTCACTCGATTTACCAAATTGTTTAACACAGAGCTTAAAATCAGTATTAAAAATTTTCACCCATTTCCTGATTTGTTGTCCAAAATTAAAGAATTTTAAAGTTTTATCAATAAATCTCCATGAAACTGAATCAAAGCCTTCAGGAATTAGTCCAGGAATATTTTCAATTTCTGTATACTGCAAGATATCAAATAAAAGTCGTGTATTCTCCCCAATAAACCCCCTAGTTAAAAAAAACTTTTGGTCCTCGTGAATTAGATTATTTAAAACAGATTTAATACGTTTTGCTATACAGGCCGATAGAATTTTGTAGGAGGTATTTAGCAATGTAATTGGTCTCCAGTTTTTGATCAGATCCCTTGGTTTATTCCCTTTTGGAATTATAGACACAATACCAAGCCGTTGTGTTTCTGATAAGATACCCACCCTTAGTGAATAATTGAATGATCGGACAAGGAAAATTGATAAATCTGACCAGAAAAACTTATAAAATTCATTTGAGTAGCCATCACTTCCACTGCTCTTATCGGCTTTCATATGTTTTAATACAGACAGGGCCTCACTGGTTGTTATCTCCCCCTCTAGACTATCACTTTTAATGTTACTTAGAGTGGTAATATTATGGTCCGCTAAAACTTAATCAAGATTTACATCTTCTAAATTACTGTCCCGTGATTCGTATAAATTTTTATAGAAATCTTTAAGAGCTTCTAATATATCTTTTTGATTTGTTATCAGTTTTTGATTCTTATCAATTATTTTTGTAACGTTCCTATTGACATAATTTCTTTTTTCAAGATTTAGAAAATATTTCGACGGTTTCTCACCGTGTTCAATGTATGTAGCATTTGCTCTTAAAATCAATCCTTTCATGTGTTTCTCTCTTAATCGTTCTTGTTGATTTAAATAATTTTGGTAAATTTCATTTAAAAACGTGTCATCTTTATTCTGAAGAAAATCATGCAGAAAGAGTAACTGTTTTTCCAAAAACTGCTTTTGTTCCTTTTCCTTGCGATTCTTAAATACACTGTAGGAGATAGTTTTTGACCTAATATTGAGTAGCAACATTTCGAAAAATAGTTGATCGTTAATCACAAATGAAAGTTCATTATCCTTAATAAGACCTATTTTGTCTCTCGCATAAGGTAATAAGGCATATTCTTTTTTAGTGTCTAGAATTGTACTTTTGACTATTCTAACATATTCAACATCTTCGAGAAGTGTATTATTAAATCTCCAAAATCCCCTGCCCCTTTCGAATGAACTAGTTTGTATATTCAAGAAAACCGCAGAATGATCCGTTCTGTAACCCGGTAAAATTTGTGGTGTATCTATCAAACTTATCAATTCTTCTGAAATTAAAAAGAAATCTAAACGAGCATTTTTTGTTGGGTTTTTCCTGCGCCATGTGTACGCGAATACTGTTAAAAAATGGTATTTCAAGGTTGTGGACCCTGTAGGAGTGTAGAGGTCACAATTTTAATTTCGATTTTGATAAAACTTAAATTGCGTGTTTATAACCTAAATATCTTGATACTTTTCGATATTTGCGCATATCGAATTGTAACTTAATGAATTATGGCCTTTGATTGTAGGAAAAATCACTTTCGGTTTTGCTTGTTCTCTATCCATCTCGCGAAAATGTGGGCGTATCCTGCCTGGCAGCCGCTGGTTTAAATCCGAGTTCAAAAGATGTGTGTCTTGTAGACAACATATTGAGTATTTCTTTTCTGCTAAATAATTAAACAGATCTTTCCGTTTAGAGTTATCCCTCAACCCTCTACTGTTCATACTAATAATTTGTACCATTGTAACAACAATGACCAATCGCTATATTTTCAAATATGTCTACTTCAAAATAAAATAAATATTGGGTTGTACTGATAAATCCATGTAGTTTGTAAAAATAAATAAATAGTTTTGAATGTTAATGCTGAAAACATAAAATTATAAATGTCATAAAGTTATACACATATTCACAAATTGTAAACATATTTAATGTTGGAATAGGCTCACTGATGTTTTGAGTGATTTCTATTCTGTAAAGGTGTTATTTAAACGCTTTAAACTAGATCGGTTTAGTGTAAAACTACGTTAGTATATTACACTGGGCACATATAGTCATACGCATTATTCTAAGCTAACACACAGTTTCTTGAAAACTGTTATTGGTGGCTGGTTTTATCATGGTAAGGGTTTCATTTATGTCATCATATAGATTGAAAATGATACGTCTTTTGTCATAAGTCTCACCACGAACATTTCCGTTAAAATACCACGCACTTTCTATTTCTTCATGTAATTTTAGTCTATTTATGAGTTCTACGTTTCTGGTTGTGACATCATCTAGCAAGTTAACACCTTGCTCTTTGAAGTATTTACGATTTCTCATTAATACTGTTTTTGCATATGTTGTTAGTACCTTCAATATGATTGGGCGAGGTTTATTTGGATGTTTTGATGGTATTCTATGAATGACAATTATTTCCATAATTGGAATCTTAAGACCTGCACAGTCATAAGCAAGTTTAAGGAATTTTGATTTTAAGTCCTCGTTTCTCGCTTCTTTCAGTCCATAGATTTTTATATTTTTTTTACGAGAATATTGTTCGTTTTTATTTGCGATTATCAAAGCTGATTTCGTTGCAAAGGCATTTTCTCTTTCTACGATCTTACAATTATCTAGTTCCCCCTTTAAACATTCTATGTCTTGTCTAAGGCTCTCTATCTCGAGTTTGTCTCTCTCATACTCATATCCCTGTTTTTCTAGTTCTATTGACAGGATGTCTTTAACTTGATCTCGCACTCTGAATTTGATATCACAAAAAAATTTGTCCATATGATCTTGAATCATAGTCTCAAACATACTCACAGTTACTATATCTTTAAGTTTTGTATTTATTTCATCCAGCATTTCAACAGTTACCATTTTCTTCATGCTATCCTTTATGTCACCTAAGTTTTTATATATTGCTGTTAAATCGGATTCATCACATGAAGAACTTGAAACATGGGCCCTTTTTAATGGCAATTTTCTGTCATTTTTACCCGACATAATATCACACTAAATTCTACTTCAGACACTATAATGTCCCAAACCTTGTCAATACAATAAGTCAAGTCAAAGTTGAGCTACCTGTGTAGAACTTAACTCACGGTGTAATCACAACTCACTGATTAGCTTTACCTGCTCTCTGAATTCTAATGTGTTTGTATGTTGTTCAAAATATATCTCTCAATATCACAATTATTTCTTAATAGTTCATAAATTTAATTATACAAACCCCTGCTCCATATCCTTTTACAGCACCCAGCAAAATTTTAAACCTTTACACTCAATTAATATTTCATAATTTTCACAAAACTATCAGAGCCCTCAACCTGTGATTTCACCTCTTAGCCATCGATTTATCAAAAAATTTCGATATTAGGGCATATTGCACTTTAACTTTCTGTGAAAATCTAACTTTCTGTGAAAATCGGACCTATCAAAATATCAATATGGCTGCCCCCCTTTACGCAAATATTGTATAAGGATGTAATACTAAGGTTGTTGACCCTCAAGAGGTCACAATTTTTATCCAATAAAGAATTTTGACGAAACTTGAAATATAGGTTTATATCCCAAAGATCTTGATTCATTTAGTAGTTATTGGCATGTATCGGACCGTAACTTCCTGTATTAGCGCCCTTTATTTATTATACTAATTTATAGTAGAATGCACATGTTTAGCTTGTGTACCCTTTAGAGGTCACAATTTTTATCCAATTTAAAAACCATTCAAATACGTACTGTAACAAGGTAATAAAGGTTGAATTAAAATTTTGTGAAAATCAGATCGAGACTGTCTGACAATATTCGCTACCCTTTATGCAAATGGTATAATAAGCATGTAATACTCAGGTTTTGGAGCCTCTATAGCTGGGGCCCAGTTCCTAGAAAATATATTTCGAAAGGATATTGTCTGTCTTTTAATTGTATGGTGGGTATCAAAGCATGTAAGAAATGCTGTAGACTCAATTGTCATATAACTCGTTTAAAGCAAAAATGTTTGTCTTGTCTGCAGGTTTATCTTATAGATTTTTGTTTTGCGTGTAGTGCAGTCCTCCTGCACTTACTATAAGGGTTGATAAGCAAGCCGTATACCTTGTTTTTGGACTTGTGCTTAGATTGACAATGCCTAAGATATGAACAAAGTTTTTTCTTGGAACACATTAAGAACGTGATAGTGCTGTCCCTGAAGTCTACTTATAATCTAAGCACAAAAATGTTCTTAAGAATTTTCTCATAACACAAAATAAGGTAAGTTCACTTAAATGCAAAGTCTGCTTAAAATCTAAGCACAACAATGTGCTTAAGAATTTTCTAGGAATCAGGCCCAACGGTGTCAAACTAATCTCGGTTCAGGGGCCACATGAACAAAAATTTTCCATCAGGTGTGCCGGACATATACAAAAATGATTTGCACACAACTCAATGATATTTATTTGGCAAGTCTTTTTTAACAGATATCGACAATTCAAGTATCGGCATAATAGTAATAATAGCTGTTTATCCGATTGACTTAAAATTTATACAGTCATGAGACAAAGAAGCCTATTGATTTTCAGCGATATCCATAATTTCTGCCAGAGTTTAGGCCCTTGTTCACTTTGAAAAGTCTTGGGAACGCTCTAGAGTCTTAAGTTAATATCCCTATATTGCCTTTGCCCCCCGTCTGTCGGTCCGTCCGTCCGTCCATCGTCCTCAATTTCTTGTGAACGCTTTTGGGGCTAAAATGAATATCTGATTGAAATTAAATTTATACACATTGTTAAAGGTCATAAGACGAAGAAGCCTATTGATTTTCAGCGATATTGGATAATGAATGCCAGAGTTATGGTCCTTAATCACTTTGAAGAATCTTGTGAACGCTCTAGAGTCTTAAGTTAATATCCCTATATTGCCTTTGCCCCCCGTCTGTCGGTCCGTCCGTCCATCGTCCTCAATTTCTTGTGAACGCTTTTGGGGCTAAAATGAATATCTGATTGAAATTAAATTTATACACATTGTTAAAGGTCATAAGACAAAGAAGCCTGTTGATTTTCAGCGATATTGGATAATGAATGCCAGAGTTATGGCCCTTAATCACTTTGAAGAATCTTGTGAACGCTCTAGAGACTTAAGTTAATATCCGTATATTGCTGTCGCCCCCGTCCGTCCGTCCATCTGTCCATCGTCCACAATTTAATGTTAACGCTTTTGGGGCTAAAATTAAATTAAATTTATACACACTGTTTAAGGTCATGAGATAAAGACGCCTATTGATTTCAGCAACTTCCGATACTTACATCCAGAGTAACGGCCCTTGATCACTTTTTATATGCCCACATTTTCATGTAAAGGTATTATGTCGTCGCCCCTGTCCGTCCGTCTGTCCACAATTGTTTGTTGACTCTCTACAGGTTACAATTCTTACCCAATTTTGACAAAACTTGAAATATAAGTTATCCCCAAAAGATCTCGGCTGCTTTTGATATTGGCAGATATCGGATCAAAACTTCATGGTTTATGGTCCCTGATTGTACAAAAAATCACGTTTTTAGCTTGTGGACCCTATAGAGGTCACAATTTTGAACCGATTTTGATGAAACTTGACATGCATGTTTATAAACCAAAGATCTTGGTTTCTATCAATATTTGCGCCTATCAGATTGTAATTTCCTGAATTATGGCCCCTGATTGTCCGAAAAATCACCTATTTTAGCTCGTGGTCCCTCAATGTGACAATTATTATTTGATTTGAAAAACGGTTTGATTATATCACCATAATTGCCAAACAAAATGGTCAGCGTCTGTACGTGAATTCTGTTAAAAATGGTATTTCAAGTTTGTTGACCCTATAGAGGTCACGATTTTAATTTGATTTTGATGAAACTTGAATTGCATGGTTATAACCCAAAGATCATGGTTCCTTTTGATATTTGCACATATCGGAAAGTAACTTCCTGAATTATGGCCCCTGATTATACCCAAAATCGCCTTTGTTTAGCTTGTGGTCCCTCTGGAGGTCAAAATTATTATCCGACTTAAAAAATTGTTTGATTATATCACTGTTACACCCTAATGAAGGTTTGAGTTCAAATTTCGGGAAAATCGGACCAAAATTGACAGACAAAATTTGGCTGCCGTTTGTACGCGAATACTGTTAAAAAATGATATAGCATGGTTGTGTATGTATAGGTCACAATTTTGATTCGATTTTGAAATGCATAGTTATAACCCAAAGACCTTGGTTCCTTTCTTTATTTGCACATTTGAGATCATAACTTGCTGAATCATGGCCTCTGATTGTCTGAAAATTCCCCTATGGTCCCTCTGGAGGTCACGATTATTATCCGATTTAAAAAAACGTTTGACTCTATCACCAATACACCCTACGAAAGGTTTGGTTTGAATTTCTAGAAAATTGGACCAAAATTGCCAGACAAAATGGCCACAGGTTGTCAAAATATGGTATATCAAAGTTGTTGACCCTGTAGAGGTCACAATTTTAATTTGATTTAATTTGAAATGCATGTTGATAGCCTAAAGATCTTGATTCTTTTCGATATTTGCGCATATCAAATCGCCTTTAATTGTAGGAAAAATCACTTCGGTATTGCTTGTTCTCTATCCATCTCTCGAAAATGTGGGCGTATTCTGCCTGGCAGTACCAGCTTACTATCTTTAAAATCTTGTGAACGCTCTAGAGACTAAAGTTAATATCAAATTGACTTTAAATTTATACACAATGTTTAAGGCCGTGAAATGAAGAATCCTATTGATTTTAAGCAATATCCGATAATTACTGTCAGGGTTGTCGCCCATGATCACCTCAAAACATTTTGTGGATGCTCTAGAGGCCAAAGTAAAATTCGATTGACTTTAAATTTATACACAGTGTTTAAGATCACGAGGCGAAGACGCCTATTGATTTCAAGCAGTTTCCGACGATTATTGTCAGAGTTATGGCCCTTGATTATTTCGAAAAATCTGGTAGACGCTATAGAAGGTAAAGTTTCATCTGATTTACTTTACATTTATACACAGTGTTTGAGGTCATGCGACGATGGGGCCTATTGATTTTCAGTGGTTTCTAATAAATACTACCAGAGTTAAGGCCCTTGATCACTTTAAAAAAATCTTGTGGATGCTCTAGAGTCCAAATATAATATCCGATTGATACACATAGTTTACGGTCTTGAGACGAACAAGTATATTGATTTTCAATGAATTTTGATACTAGAACAGCTAAATTCATGATATTAAATGTTTTGTATAATAAACGTTAGAATGGGGCAGAACTTTATGAAAACCAAACAAATTCTAATGATTTTCTTATAATGAGTTGTTACTCTGAATCAAATTTAATGTATTATAGATGTTTCATTACCCAAAAAAGTAAAAATTGTTGACTGCCCGGACGATTTAGCTGCTGTGGGCGTATGTTTCGTTTCCTGGCAAACTATCTTTTGTTAAGGGAAAATATTAAACCTGTATTAAAAGCGTTCAACCCCTGGAGGTTCAATTTCACTCCTTTACCATTAGATTTTTTGGTTGAGCAGATGGTATGGTAGTTTTATGGAAATCAATAGGTGGAAGATATTGAACAGTAATCTAATTGAACTTGCTAGATAAAATCCCCTGGAGTCAGTCTGAGTGAGGAACTATAGGTGGTAAGTTAAGGCATACTAGGAATAAAGTGTTGTAGTGAATTTGATCACCAATAAAAGCTGTGTTGTGAGAGGATTAATAGGTCAGTGTTATAGGAAATGAGATCGACTCTAAAACAGTGGGTAATATATAAATGAGGTAGTAAATGTTAGTCTGCTGTCTGTCAGGTCATGAAGAATTTTGTTGTTCTATCTTGGTTAACATTTTCTGAAGGAAAAAATCAGATTATCAGACTTCACTTATCTTGGTGTAAGAACAGATGAATTGAATTGAGATAAACTACATCATGATTATCAAGTATGCACTAGATTGTAAAACCTCTTCACCAATATAATACATGATAGTGACATCTTTATGTGACTTTTCCTATTATTAGTAGTCTCTGGAGAAAACGGACCAATTATTTGTATTTTACTGAAGTTACTTTCAACAACTTCTTTTAAAAAGTGATTATTATCTAATTGAATATTATATTTGAACTATGTGTAAGTTTTGTATGATTTTCGCTTTGTCCTTTTGTATTGAAGGATAATGTTGCCAATATTATTTCATTGTTCATGGTGCAAACTACAAATGTCAGTAGTTTAAAATATGTATTGTAGTTTTATAATTTACATTTTCCATTGCTCAACAATACCAATGTCACGTTGTTAAAATACAGAATACACTTTTCAATAATACAAAATACAGTATAATAGTTATTTTGCACATTACACTTCTGCATTCTTCATTTTGGACAATAGAAAAATGCATAATAGAACTTTGAGTAGTAGAACATATGCCTTGTATGGGATCTACGACGAACCTCATTTGCATATGGAAAAGAGTCCAGCAGGCATCGATATTTCCGCGCACATGCGCAGGCACATTTGATTGAAAAAATAAATTGCAGGCACATTTTAAAAAAAAAAAAAAATTGAATTTTTTTAATCTTTTTTAAAAATTATTAGTCACGTAAATCATGTAAAATAAAGAATTAGTTATGGTGCATGAATGTTAGTATCCTAATTATACCGAAAGTTATATCCTAATTATACCGAAAGAAAGGGATTTTTAATGAACCTGTTTGAAGCCGGTAGGCATCTATTCCATGTTTATATCAACCCCAAACAACAACAATATGCACATCAAACATAATCTTTATTATTAAAACGTACTAAAAATTGTTTATAATTGTTTCTTCTGCCGAGTCCAACCAAAGAAGCTTTCATAACGCCCCCCCCCCTCCCAACAATCATACTATATACCTTGCAATTGAATACTCTCCTGTTGAGTATGACCCTGCAGGCACATTTTCAAGTTTGTGCGCAGGCACACTCACTTTTTATAGAGCCCTGGAGTCCGGACTATGACCGAAATGGATGAAGTTGGCAAACATATTCCTAGAGCCAATAAAAACCTAGATATCATTATCACAATTTAATAATTGTTACCTTTATATTAGAAAACAACATTTTAAGACATATTAATGCAAAGTATATATATATATCTGTAATAGACCCCTCCCTTCCCCCCCCCCCCCAACCCGAGAAAAAAAATTATACTATTACCGTAAATCTTTCGCTTCAGGGAATCATTCCCCTGCGACACTGGATAACCTGTTCCCAAAACAAATATTTCGCGAAAGCTCCAGGGAATGTTTATGGATCTGGAAGGCTCCGGTCTGTTTTCCTGTCAACATTGGCAAGCATTCACCTGTCCAAGGTGAAAAAAGGTGAAAAATTGACCTATTTACAACCGATTCAGACTCTTCAGATTTTAAAATATTTCTACGTAACTTTTATAGACTTGTAGCTATAATCAAAACGAAGAAAATATATGTCAAAATTAGTTTGTAATATAAGCATTTGCCTAGAAATGGGCAATTTTTGCGTAAGCCATTGTTTTCGTTATTCTGCCTGCAAAACAGTCAAATTTTATTGGATTTTAACAAAAGTGTCACCGTTTGATTCAAAAAGCAAGTATGCGTCATATAAAATTGATTTCAATTTGAAATTGACACCTGACGTGACGCCATTTTGTTAAAAACTGCATGTTTATATGCCCACATTGAAATGTGATCGTATATTACCGTCACCCCCCGTCTGTAAGGGCGGCGGTCTGGCGTCCAACAATTGCTTGTGGACGCTCTAAGAGGTTAAAGTTAATGAGACAAAGAAGCCTATTGATTTTTAGCGATTTCTGATAATTGCTGTCAAAGTTATTGCCCTTGATCACTCCAAAAAATCTTGTGACAATCTAGAGGCTAAGGTAATAACAGATTGACTTCAAATTTATTCACAGTGTTTAAAGTTATGAGACGAAGAAGAAGCCTATTGATTTTTATGGAATTCCGATAATTACTGAAAGAGTTATGGCCCTTGATCACTTCAAAAATTCTTGTGGATGCTCTAGAGGCCAAAGTTTATATCCGATAGGCTTTAAATTTATACACATTGCCGTCATCCTAAATTTCTTGTAAACACTTAATGGCATTTATCATCTGATTGTTTTAAAATTGATAGATGTTGTTTACATTAGTGAATGAAGAAGCCTATTTAATTTCCATTTATTATTTCTAGAGTTATATGCATTATTTGAATTAGTGAAATGAATAAGCCTGTTGAATTTCAGAAATTTCCATTTATTATGTCTAGAGTTATGGCCCTTGTTTCACTTTATTGAACTTTGTGAATGCCAAAATTAATTATCCGATCTTTGTAAAATTTATATGCATTATTTGAATTAGTAAAGCAAAGAAGCCTATTTGATTTCAGCAGTTTTCGTTAATTACTTCTAGAGTCATGGCCATGTGAACGCTGTAACACAAAAAGTTAGAGTATCTTCCGATCTTTGCGAAATTTATATGCATTATTTAAATTTGTGAAACAAATTGAAGCCTATTTGATTTCAGCAATTTCAGTTAATTACTACCACAGTTATGGCCCTTGTTTCACTTTGTTGAACCTTGTGAACGCTCTAACACCAAAAGCTATCATCCAATCTTTATGAAATACCGGTAGATTATTTGAATAAGTGAAACAAAGAAGCCTATTGAATTTCAGCAATTTCTGTACCCATTACAATATCCTCTACATGAATATGATTCCGGGGGGGTCAACATTCAACAATTATTTGGGTTACTTGCTAATATAGACATGAACATCAATTCTACCGCTTGTGAAAAGGCACTGACAGTTCTTCATTATAGATACTCTCTAAATAGTTTATTATGTCAAGTATAACTGAGTAAACGATAATAAATAATTGAAATGTTGACATTAAATTTTTAATGTACTAAGAGTTAATCAACACTTGAATTTGAAATTAAATGATAAAATGAAACCTATAATATACAAAAGAAGTGTGTTTACAAAAGTCTTTATGAATTAATTTTCGGCATCAATAATAATAATATCGACGGTCGATTTAATTGCTTATGCAGAATCACTGAAACGTGCAAAACTAGCACAACATTATAACGTGAATGTAATAATAAATCTTTTCTAGAACTTTATAAATTAAAAGGCAAATAGTTATAGATCTGTGAACACATAAAAGTCAGTACCGGTAGTTTAAAACAGTTCATACTAATTCACATTTTGTAACACATTATACACAAGTCCATCACTTTAATAGATAGTTTCCGGGTGGCAAGGTGTGTTTGATACTTCGAAAGAATATTGGATCTTCTTTAGCAATAATGTCCCAGTCGTCAAGGTCATATCGACTATAATTGTATAAACGTCTCCCCTTATCGGGACCTTGACCCTGTTTTTCAACATTTACATGTAACTGCAATTTTCCAGATTTTGGATGGATATTCATTCGGGTAAATCCCACTAACTTTAAACTTGATTTAGCTGGATCTGCCATATGCGTCATCTCCCTTGCGCTTAGTAGCAGCAGTTGAGAGCTCTAGCTCTGCAGTGTTTTTAAGATTTCTCCTAATTGCTAAAGTGTTCATGGATATATTTTGGACTAAGTTGTGTATCCATGGATATATTTTGGACTAAGTTGTGTATCAGACACTAGGGAACAACTATCTGAAAGAATTGGAAATGCATTTTTATGTGCTCACGAATTATATCTGTTTTTCTGTATTGCTATTTGGATATATGTTATATGAAACAGTGATTAGCTGCTCAGAATATTTGTTTACAATGAAAATCAAGTACTGCTCAGAAACACTTCACTCAATAAACAGTCTACACCTTTACACTGTGAACTCAGATCTCAACCAAATCTAGTGTGAGATGAACATCTCTAAGTTTAAAAAGTTGAAAAGGGGTAAACGATCAGGCAGAAAGGTTAACTCTAAAACTGAACAATACTCAGTACAATCTACCCACTACTACCCAGTCTAATAACACTTTAAATATATGTACTTTTAATGTAAGATCTCTAAATGACAAAGTAATCACTTTAACTGAACATTTGTTGGACAAAAATTGTGATGTTGCTCTTGTTACAGAAACCTGGCTTAACACAAATACATCCGGCCCAATAATTAGCGACCTTCACTCCCACGGATATAAACTAGAACACGTCCCGCGCAGCGGCAAAGGAGGGGGCGTCGGTGTCTTGTTCAAAGACAGCTTGACAATATGCACAAGGGCCCAGTTAACATTCAAAACATTTGAATGCATTCAAGTCAAGTTAAAATCAAAGACTGATGTCATACACTTGGTTGTTTTGTATTGGCCACCCATTGTAAAAGAGAAACCATCTAATCGTATTCTTCTGATAACCGACTTCTTTCTTGAATTCGGGACATTCTACGAAACATTGATTTCCGAGTCTGGAAAGCTACTTCTAGCGGGGGACTTTAACATTCATGTAGACGACTGTAACGACACATCTGCGCAGAACTTCATGTCGCTACTCGAATCCTTTGGTTTGCACCAGCATGTAAACCAAGAAACTCATCGCCTAGGACACACCCTGGATTTGGTTATAACCAGTCAAACGGATCTTGAAATTGCAAATCTAAAAGTATACGACCCTCAAATCAGTGACCACTATGCTGTACATTTCTCAATACCATTTTCACTGGGAAGTTCTCAACTCCCAATTACAAAAACTTTCAAATTTAGAAAATACAAGAATATTGATTCTGAAAAGTTTAAAAGTGATCTACATGAACTATTTACTAACACATCCACGTCCGTGTCACCTGAACAATTGATTGTAAATTATAATACGGTCATTACATGCGTTCTTAATAAACATGCACCAGAGAAAACATCTACTTTGGTTATCAAAGATGGTTGCCCATGGTTCAGTGCGAAAATTCGAAATGCCAGAAAAAAGCGTAGAAAAGCAGAGAATACATGGTTGTCTTCAGGACTGGACTGCACGTTCATAAACAGTCTTTTAATTTTGAAATAAACAATGTGAAGAAGTTAGTGGCCGATGCAAAGGTGAATTACTTCAATAATAAGATCAACGAATGTAAATCCAATCCGAAAAAACTTTATGCTAATGATCTTCTGAACACTGCAAAGTCGAAAAACATCCTACCTGAGCATGACCTACCTGCGGCCCTCGCAGAAACCTTTGTACAATATTTTCACGACAAAATATCGAAAATCAGATTAGATATATTAACAAGTCAGACAGCATGCACAGCACCATCCTCGCCTTACAAAGATGCTTCGTCCGTCACTTTCTGTACTTTTACAAACTATTCAGAACCCGAACTCCTTACCATCATCAAGAAAACAAAAACCAAATCTTGTAACCTAGATCCCTTGCCTACATGGTTACTAAAGAACCATATCGGTGTGTTTATTCAACCTCTGCTAGCCATCATTAACTCTTCCCTTCAAACTGGTATATTCCCAGATGAACTTAAACATGCTACAATAACACCATTAATAAAAAAAAGTCACTCTGGATCGTAACTGTCACAAAAACTACAGGCCTGTCAGCAACTTAAGCTATGTGTCAAAACTCTTGGAAAAATGTGTGCTCCTCCAGTTGAATGATCACATCCTCATCAACAGACTAGACAACCCTTACCAAAGTGCTTACAAGCCATACCACAGCACTGAAACAGCAATCATCAAAATTGTCAATGATGTTTATGTTGAGATTGACAAACAGAAAGCCGTTGTTCTGGTACTCTTAGACCTGTCGGCAGCGTTCGATACCTTGGACACAGCTGACCTCCTCGATACACTTTGGAGCGAAATAGGTGTAAGAGGAACAGTATTTAATTGGTTTAAATCATACTTAACCAACAGAAAGCAGAAAGTGCTCATCAATGGTAATTACTCAACAGACAGGACCCTGCTTTGTGGAGTACCACAAGGTTCAGTCTCAGGTCCTGTACTCTTCATTATATTCACCAAACCTCTGAGCAAGATAGCACTCAAGTATGGATTAAACATTCACTTATTCGCCGACGACACTCAGCTATATCTCAGTTTTCATCCTGGCAGACAGCTGGCATCCATGACAAACATCGAGCGCTGTTTAAAGGAAATTCACAACTGGATGACCTTTCACTTCCTTAAACTTAATCCTGATAAAACAGAGGTGATGTTCGCAGGTACAAGACAGAAGCTCCAACAAATCAGAGACTGCAACATAACAGTTGGTGGTGAAAAGATTGAACCATCTGTTAAAGTACAGAACATAGGAATAGTCTTGGATAAAAATCTGTCATTTCAACCTCAAGTATCTCCGGTATCGTCATCTTCATTTTATAAAATACACCAACTGAGTAAGATCAAACAACATCTCTCTTTGGAAAACCTCAAACTTCTTATCCAGTCTCTCGTAATGTGTAAACTTGACTACCATAATGCAGTACTATACGGAATTCCTGACAAACAAATCCAAAGACTCCAACATGTTCAAAACGCTGCCGCAAGGCTCATCACTGGCACCAAGAAACGAGACCACATCACTCCCGTCTTGCGTGAACTCCATTGGCTGCCAATCAGAGCCCGAATTGAATACAAAATCCTTCTGTTGACATACAAAGCATTACACGGTTTTGCTCCAGATTACATAAGAGAATTAATATCAAAGCCACATTATTGTCGATCGCTCCGTTCAGAAAATAAAAACCTTCTTGTCATCCGGAAATCAAACCTTCAAATGAGTAGACGATCATTTCAATTCACTTCACCTAAATTATGGAATTCAATCTCATCAAACAGCAACCTGAAGAACTCTGAATGAATTAACATATTCAAACAAAGACTCAAAACTTATTTGTTCCAATTACACTTTGGATGATTGGTGGATCTCTTAATCAAACAAGCGCCTTTGGAACCATTAATTTGGTGTTTAGGCGCTATATAAATACTTTAATGTTATTGTTTAATGTTTATGCCAATCGGATAGATCTTATTCTCCTACTGATTTTATATAATATGTCGATTTATCAACGTTTCTACAACCCACTGCTTTTGGTCGAACTTGTCGTCACTCACCCACAAATTTTGGGTTGCAAGTTGATTCATCCATCAGATAAAGTATTCAAGCAGTCCCTTCTCGACACGCCTTTTTAAAACCTTTTCTGTTTCTTGTATCTGTGGCCTTGAAGCTAGCATAACATCCGGTTTGACAAATCTGTATGGGGTTTTATGTCAAGGGTGTGAACATGTTAAATATCATTTCTCTCTCTTTCAAGTATAATTTTGCAGACAAATAAGCCGTTCGATTGCCAGTTACTGATACTTGACATTTTTGCACAGTGCTTGCTTGTGTTGAAACTCGGGGTATTTTTTGGGTATTCGGCAATCTGTCTGCTTTATCCTGGTTGGTGGGGGGGGGAATGGTTTCCTCCACCTGCTAAAGATCCCTACACACTAACGAATTATTGAAATAAAATAAAACTATATGTTAGTCCCGAAATGACCTTGTTTGTGTTGAATGAACGTTAAACCCAGATTTCCCTATCTCTTTCTGCACTATCTGAACATATTAAGACATACTTTTCATGTTTTAAGCACATGCAAATTCGTCTATTGTACGGAGGCTAATAAACCATAAGTAAGATAAATACTGTAAAACATGAAATTATTGCGACATGAAATTATTGCGAAATGTAATTATTGCGAATTTTTATAGTGGGGAAAAAATTATTGCTAGTTTAAATAAAATATTTCTAGTAAATTTGTTTATAAAATGTGGTAGATTGCTAATTTTGAGGTGACAGTCGGCTCTTCAAAACATCGGTTGATTGGTCATCATTAGTAACAGTAATTAAAATAAACAACCATGGAGGATCAAAGAAAACTAAATACCTGTTACACAATTTTTAAATAATTATTGTTTAACTCATTCGGTCCAGTTGTCGTGTCAAATGGACCTAATTAGCCACTGTATCTCACCGACTTACCCCGCCATAACATAACTAGCTCTAGGGGTCAATAAGTTAAATCCCTCGATTAACTCCAAGCTGACAAACGACTAAAAAACACATGGCAACAGAATATAGAGATTCCAAGGCCGCGAGAAAGTTTTCTCAAGGTTAATAAAAATTTTCTAGTAAATTTGTTTATAAAATGTGGTGGATTGCTAATTTTGAGGTGACAGTCGGCTCTTCAAAACATCGGTTGATTGGTCATCATTAGTAACAGTAATTAAAATAAACAACCATGGAGGATCAAAGAAAACTAAATACCTGTTACACAATTTTTAAATAATTATTGTTTAACTCATTCGGTCCAGTTGTCGTGTCAAAGCGACCTAATTAGCCACTGTATCTCACCGACTTACCCCGCCATAACATAACTAGCTCTAGGGGTCAATAAGTTAAATCCCTCGATTAACTCCAAGCTGACGAACGACTAAAAAACACATGGCAACAGAATATAGAGATTCCAAGGCCGCGAGAAAGTTTTCTCAAGGTTAATATGGGTACTTATTGGGACTCTTTCTTGCAGGGTTCGTACGCTTCCTGGAAAACCTGGAAAGTCATGGAATTCCACCTATGAAAATTCCAGGCCTGGAAAACCTGGAATATGAGTATTTTATCATGGAAAGTCATGAAATTTTCACCTCTGTCCAGTAATCACCCTATCTTCGAAATATGATTCCATTTATTCAATTTGTAAAACTTATACAAAAAAAAAAATCACGGTAAAGAAAAAATAGATCTAAGTAATTATAAACATGCATAGACTAACTGCAGTGCAATGCTCTAATTTTGGTCTTGGAAATGCCCTTTTCGGTCCTGGAAAGTCATGGAAAAGTCATGGAATTTTATTCATGTTTTAGTGTAAGAACCCTGTTCTTGTGAAGTGTAATGAAGGGGGTATAAATCAATATGGTCGATTCGTAAAAAAATCTTTGAGTATTTGTCACAACTGTCGTACAAGAGATTAAAATTATCAAAGTAATCAACACAGACCAGTGATAGCGAGTTTTAAGCTCATAGATAATTAATTGGTGATTGCTTGTGAATCTTTTGTGGCTCACACCCATTCAGTTTTAATCTCACCGATAATTGATAGGTGTGTTTGCTTCACACCAACCGAATGAAGGCTGGATTATGCGAGAGGGCAACGATCGCAATTGTCGCAATAATTTCATGTTTCACAGTACTCAAATAGATGATTTCAATTATCAGACATCCTTTTGGCAATGCTAATCTTTTTAATAGCCTATATTGTCACTAATAAAGAGGCTTTATGCAGGACGTTTCAAACGATCACGCCATCACTTGAAAAAATAAATATGGCCGCATACGGAGAGGGAGAATGCTTTGTCGAACTTTTATACCCAGAACAGTTTTATTTTAAAACATTGTCTAAATAACAAGAAAAATCATTTCATAAGTTTTCTAAAACTTCATTTATCTGATCCAATTTATTTGAAATGATTAATCCTTTTATATTTTGTACAAACAACCCGTTACCGACTCAGACTGTCAACATTGGAAAGACAGGGGTCGGCTCCAAATAATCAAACTGTCGATAGTAAAACTTTACCACAAAGTTTTATAGAACAAATCGTAATAAATGGCACCATATGAAGGTAGCGTGCATGAACTGTTCAAACAACAAGTTTTAATTGATTACTGTCTAAAACTAGCTACAGCTTTTCATCTTTTAAAATCTCACGGGAGAATATTATAAGATGGTCAACAAGTCGGGATTCAGATGAGTCAATATGTTCAATCTTGAGTGAAGTCTGAGTTGCTTCAGACCCGGGACTGTACAGCGCAGTGGACGCTTACGGCTAGCCCCCGGATCCATTCACTCTTTTTTGAATTGTTGTTTTATTGTTTGTTTCGTTTGCTGTTTCGGAGTGTGATGTATTGTCGTTGTGTTTGTCCTTTGTGTAAATCATATGTGGCGCAGTCCCCCTGCACTAACTATTAGTTGAAATATATATTTCCCACTGTAGAAAACACACGCTCCTATGGTACCAAGGTGGCTAGAATACTAACTAAATTTAGCCGAGGAAATGAACAGAGACCATGTGTAGGCCTACCGCATGACTTTGCATGAACACGCTGAATAGCTACAGCTCTAATCACCGGTAAAGTGCGCGGCTGGAGGCTCGCCATGAGCCATGGCGCATTCCTCTAATATTTGAACTGTGCTGCTTATGACTATTTAAAAGTAATAAAATAGTTGTATGGGGTAGAAAAACTAAAAGCTTCAGGTCTGTTGATAACTTTCAAGCCTCGTTTGTAGGAAATTGATCATTTAACTGTATAAGATAAGAAAGCAACACTGGTAGTGCTTGCCCCACGGTTGTTTTTCGGGGGATCCAGTATTTTTCTAGTAAGACTGGGCATCTATACTTTCCATATACCAAATTTATCATACTTTTATTGGAAATAACCACCTGATTTCTTGAGAATGTATCTTTAACTGTACAACCCCAAATATATTTTTAAAAAACAGTTCTATGATAGTTTTCATTTATGTATATTTGGACATATTTCATAAGTAAATAAAATTGATAATGTTTATAGCAATATAGCATGGACTATGGCTAGTACCATGTACATACTTTGATTAGAATGTCTTAGATGAGAGAACTGATAAATGCTGTACAGCTTTAATAACCTTGACTTTAAAATTGAACATAACTCGTGATCCTATACATTTAGCAATACAATGTATAAACCTTTAGGTTTCTGTCAGGTTGAGGGGTATTCATTCTTTCCACTATGGGCATCACAATGACTCAGTGGGTAAGGTGCTGGCTCACTCGCTAGCTGGCACACTCCCTGCATTGGCCGAGAAAGTTCATCTTGATGTTCCGTTGTGGTTTCCCCTGTGGAGGGCCTGACAAGAACAACTGTCAAATGGGCCGAAAAACTGTGGTCCCTTGTACACATTGCTGTGCACTTAAAATATCCCTTGGCAGTTGGAATTCAATATAAGAGTGGGTCGTAGCGCCACTGCCCGGCCAAAGTTTCCCTCATATCACACTGTATGGCGTATGCCTATGTTCATTTACCCAGTTCGAAACAGAACAATAGAACGTAAAACCCCATTTCATTTTTATACGCCCACATTGAAATGTGGTCGTATATTGCCGTCGCCCCCGTCCGTCCGTCCGTCCGTCCGGCGTCCACAAGCGAGGCCAAAGTTAAAATTCGATTGACTTTAAATTTATACACAGTGTTTAAGGTCATGAGACGAAGAAGCCTATTGATTTTCAGCGATTTCCGATAATAACTGTCAGAGTTATGGCCCTTGATCACTTAAAAAAATCTTGTGGACGCTCTAGAGGCCAAAATTAATATCCGATTGACTTTAGATTTATACATAGTGTTAAAGGCCATGAGACGAAGAAGCCTATTGATTTTCAGCGATTTCCGATAATAACTGTCAGAGTTATGGCCCTTGATCACTTAAAAAAATCCTGTGGACGCTCTAGAGGCTAAAGTTAATATCCGATTGACTTTAGATTTATACATAGTGTTTAAGGTCATGAGACGAAGAAGCCTATTGATTTTCAGCAATTCCCGATAATAACTGTCAGAGTTATGGCCCTTGATCACTTCAAAAAATCTTGTGGACGCTCTAGAGGCTAAAGTTAATATTCGATTGACTTTAAATTTATACACAGTGTTTAAGGTCATGAGACGAAGAAGCCTATTGATTTTCAGCGATTTCCGATAATAACTGTCAGAGTTATGGCCCTTGATCACTTAAAAAAATCTTGTGGACGCTCTAGAGGCCAAAATTAATATCCGATTGACTTTAGATTTATACATAGTGTTAAAGGCCATGAGACGAAGAAGCCTATTGATTTTCAGCGATTTCCGATAATAACTGTCAGAGTTATGGCCCTTGATCCCTTAAAAAAATCTTGTGGACGCTCTAGAGGCCAAAATTAATATCCGATTGACTTTAGATTTATACATAGTGTTAAAGGCCATGAGACGAAGAAGCCTATTGATTTTCAGCGATTTCCGATAATAACTGTCAGAGTTATGGCCCTTGAACACTTCAAAAAATCTTGTGGACGCTCTAGAGGCTAAAGTTAATATCCGATTGACTTTAGATTTATACATAGTGTTTAAGGTCATGAGACGAAGAAGCCTATTGATTTTCAGCAATTTCCGATAATAACTGTCAGAGTTATGGCCCTTGATCACTTCAAAAAATCTTGTGGACGCTCTAGAGGCTAAAGTTAATAACCGATTGACTTTAAATTTATACACAGTGTTTAAGGTCATAAAATGAAGAAGCCTATTGATTTTCAGCAATTTCCGATAATAACTGTCAGAGTTATGGCCCTTGATCACTTCAAAAAATCTTGTGGACGCTCTAGAGGCTAAAGTTAATAACCGATTGACTTTAAATTTATACACAGTGTTTAAGGTCATGAGGCGAAGGAGCCTCTTGATTTTCATCGATTTCCGATAATAACTGTCAGAGTTATGGCCCTTGATCACTTCAAAAAATCTTGTGGACGCTCTAGAGGCCAAAGTTAAAATTCGATTGACTTTAAATTTATACACAGTGTTTAAGGTCATTAAATGAAGAAGCCTATTGATTTTCTGCAATTTCTGATAATTACTGTCAGAGTTATGGCCCTTTATCGCTTATAAAAATCTTGTGGACGCTCTAGAGGCTAAAGTTAATAACCGATTGACTTTAAATTTATACACAGTGTTTAAGGTCATGAGACGAAGAAGCCTATTGATTTTCAGCAATTTCAGATAATTACTGACTGAGTTATGGCCCTTGATCACTTTCAAAATTTTGTGGACGCTCTAGAGGCTAAAGTTAATAACCGATTGACTTTAAATTTATATAAATTGTTGAAGGTCATGAGACGAACAAGTATATTGAGTTTCAATGAATTTAGATAACTTGAACAGCATGGAGGAGAACTTTATCAAAGCCAAACAAATTCCAATGATTTTCTGATAATTACATAATGAGTAGTTACTTTTAATCAGATTTTAGTGTATTATAAATGTTTCATTACCGAAAAAAGTAAAATATGCGACAACTCTTGTTGACTGCCCGGACGATTTAGCTGCTGTGGGCGTATGTTTCGTTGCCTGGCAACCTATGTTTAAAATTAACCAGTATGTTTGTTCTCGGCATGGTTTCACCTTGTTAGTGGTGCAGGACGGAGGGCCCAACAAAGAATAGTGTAAATTTATGGAAATGAACGATAAATTGAAACAAACTTGACATGGTTTCAATAACTGACATTTAATTAATTGTCTTATTTTATTGCACATTTAACCCTTAAAAAAACATTGTGCAAGAGCTAAATCTGATTATTGCAAGACTTAATTTAGGCTTCAGATGTTATCGCTATTGAAGAGACGACCACTGTCAAGATTGGTTGCATTATTATACGCCCACATTTTCATGTGGACGTATTATGTCGGCGCCCCTGTCCGTCTGGATGTTCGTCCACAATTGTTTGTGGACTCTCTACAGGTCACAATTCTTGTCCGATTTTGATGAAACTTAAAATATAGGTTTATCCCCAAAAGAACTCGGCTGTTTTCAATATTGGCATGTATCGGATCAAAACTTCATGGATTATGGCCCCTGATTGTACGAAAAATGACGTTTTTAGCTTGTGGACCCTATAGAGGTCATAATTTTGAACCGATTTTGGTGAAACTTGTCATGTATGTTTATAAACCAAAGATCTTGGTTTCTATCAATATTTGCGCCAATCAGAACATAATTTCCTGAATTATGGCCCCTGATTGTCCGAAAAATCACCTATTTTAGCTCGTGGTCCCGCAATGTGACAATTATTATTTGATTTGAAAAACGGTTTGATAATATCACCGATACACCTTAAAGAAGGTTGAGTTCAAATTTCCATACAAAATGGACGCCGTTCGTACGCGAATACTGTTAAAAAATGGTATATCAAGGTTGTGGACCCTGTAGAGATCACAATTTTAATTCGATTTTGATGAAACTTGAAATGCATGGTTATAACTTAAAGATCTTGATTCCTTTTGATATTTGCGCATATCAGATTGTAACTTCCTGAATTATGGCCCCTGATTATACGCAATTCGCCTTGGTTTATCTTGTGGTCCCTCTGGAGGTTACAATAATAATCCGATTTAAAAAATCGTTTGATTATATGAATGTTACACCCTAAGGAAGGTTGAGTTCGAATTGAGGAAAAATTGGACCAAAATTGCCATACAAAATGGCCGCCATTCGTACGCGAATACTGTTATAAATGGTATATCAAGGGTGTGGACCCATTAAAGGTCACAAATTTGATTCAATTTTGATGAAACTTGAAATGCATGGTAATAACCCAAAGATCTTGGTTCCTTTCGTTATTTGCACATATCAGATCATAACTTCCTGAATTATGGCCCCTGATTGTCTGAAACATCGCCTAAGGTCCCTCTGGAGGTCACGATTATTATCCAATTTAAAAAATGCTTGACTCTTTCACCGTTACACCATAAGGAAGTTTGAATTTCAGGGAAATCGGACCATAATTGCCAGACAAATTGGCCGCCGTTTGTTCGCTAACAGTGTTAAAATATGGTATATCAAGGTTGTGGACCCAGTATAGGTCACAATTTTAATTCGATTTTGATGAAACTTGAAATGCATGTTTATAACCTAAAGACCTTGATTATTTTCGATATTTGCGCATATCAAATTGTAATTTAATGAATTATAGCCTTTGATTGTAGGAAAAATCACTTTCAGTTTTGCTTGTTCTCTATCCATCTCTCGAAAATGTGGGCGTATCCTGCCTGGCAGTGCCAGGCTGCCAGCTTACTATCTTTTTTGTTACGTCTTTAGTGTAAATCATTTTAGTGAAGCCTGTACCACAACAGGCCTGGGACTTACAGCGCAGTGGACGCTTAAGGCTGGCCCCCGGCCGGATCCATTCACTTGATTTGATAATGGATTATTATTCGCGATGTCTATTTTCTGTCTTGTCCGCAGGTTTATCTTGTATATTTTTGTTTTGCGTGTAGTGCGATCCTCCTGCACTTACTAATAAAAATTATCAATTATATCTAAATCTTTATTTAAACAACGAGCCCAAAATCAACTCTGTAGACCCACGGATGGCTCGACTACAGCTTGGATTTATATAGGATTTCACTGATTGATTTAATCAAATATGGCACTCCGTGATGAGATTATTAACTGTTATGTTTATGTCATCAGTTAGATCGAGGCTAAATGATAGTGTACTTAGTTAGGCCGCTGTTGAGCGATATTCCGCATGGCATTGAAAACTTTACTTGATAATCGAGATTATGGTCAATCAAACAATCGGCCAAGGTGAAGACACATTTGGCCCCCATTTCTAGTCAAATATTACAAGGCTTATATCTTTGTACAGAATAAAATAATTGACTGAAATTTTCAATATATTCGTCTTTCATCATCTACTTTTGAACTGCTATAGCAAGAATGGCCAACTCTATATAAAAATCTCCCATAATTTATCTAAGTGCCAAACACAATATATCTACCTTGTCTCAAAAGTTAAGCTCAAAATCTGGACACGGATTCATCATGATGATGATTATAAGACCAGAGTTACTCAAAAATATGCCAGTTGACCCAAACGATTTTGTTTTCAGGACAGAAAGGTAAGACCTTTCAATCATCATTATTTTGGTTGATATTGTTGAAGTAGAACTGTTTTTTTAATGGACTTGTCCGCCCTCTGTCAGTCTATTTCCCTTTATTTACATAGTGGGCCTTTTGACTAAAAATAACCTAAACACTAAACTGAAAAAAAGCAGTTCATATAACTCCTTCCAATACCCAGACGCATCCATATGTTCTGGAAGTCAGTTATTTAACAAAATTGTAGTGTATCGCCCACCATATTCTCAAAAAAATAAGTGGTCTACAGACGATTTTATATCTGAATTCAGTAGTTTACTAGAAGAACTTATTATTAGACCTGGAAATCTACTGATTGGCGGCAATTTTAATTTTCACTGTGAAACAGCTAAATCCGAAGGGTTAACGTTTACCGATCTTATAACGTCATTCAACCTGGAGCAACATGTCTGAGGATCAACGCATGAAAAGGGTCATATGTTACACTTCCTGATCACTAGATTGTCTGATGATTTTCTCAACAATGTGTACACTAACAACGATTTACCGTCCGATCATAACCAGATACTTTTTAATCTCAACATAGCGCGCCCACCTAACAAGAAAATCTCCATAAAAAGCCGAAAGCTTGTAAATCTGGATCTCAAAGAATTTCAAGAATCTCTTCAGTCTTCTCTGTCCCTATCTCATAGTGATGTGAGCACAGTGACATACAACTTCCATTCCACTGTTCAGCAAGTTTTGGACCGTTTAGTCCCTACGTCAGAAAAAACCATCGTCGATAAACCAAAAGCCCCCTGGTTTACTTCCGAACTATCAGAAGGAAGGAAAAGAGTGCGCTGCGCCGAAAGAAAATGGAAGACTTCTGGTCTCGAAATTGATAAGCAAATTCAAAAAGCCCAACGTTTAAAATATTTTACAGAAGTTGAAAGAACAAAATCGTCGTACCACAAATCAAGAATAGAAAAAGCTTCTTCTAAAGAACTCTTCCTGATAGTTGATAATATGATTGGAGTTAAAAACAGAAGCACACCCGTCACACCTACTGCAAGTTCCCAATCGGAGGCAGCTGAGATGCTTTCTAACTTCTTTATCTCCAAAATAGAAAAACTTTGTTCGGGCATGACAACATCATTAGGCGTGGCAGAGGATCGGAAATGTTCTTCGCAGTTTAGCCAATTTGAACCTGTATCCGAACAGGAAGTTAAGAAGTTAGTCCTTCAGGCACCATCAAAGTCATGTGCCCTCGACTCCATGCCAACCGTTCTGCTGAAACAGTGTGTGGATCAAGTGACTCCATCAATAACTGATTTAATATGTAAATCTTTCGAAACTGGCATCGTTCCTAAATTATTTAAAACTGCTCTAGTACGCCCTTTGATGAAGAAACCAAATCTTGATCCGGATATTCTCAAAAATTTTAGACCAGTGTCCAACATTCCTTTCATTTTTAAAATCCTAGAGAAAGCTGCTTTCATCCAGCTGGATAACTACCTAAGTGAACACTCCTTGTACTCCAAATGTCAGTCCGCACACTGCGCAAACCACAGCACAGAGACAGCATTACTCCGCATCCACAATGACATAGTTTGCGCATTAGATGAACGAAATCATGTTATCCTGGTCATGCTGGACCTAAGTGCAGCTTTTGACACCCTTAACCACAAATTACTTCTTTAACGCCTACATGTTCGTTTTGGAATATCTGACACAGCATTGGAATGGTTTACATCCTACCTAAGCGACCGAAGTCAATCTGTGGTAATTGGAAATACTACCTCCTCCGAGCAGGCTCTACATCGAGGTGTTCCACAGGGTTCAATCCTAGGTCCTGTGTTATTAACATTATACACATCACCCATTGAAGATATCATAACAAAACACGGTCTTGAGTCAATGATTTATGCTGATGACACGCAAATATACATTTCTTGTACAAAAGGTTCCTTATTAAAAGTGTCTGTCGAAAACTGTGTAAGTGAGATTCGTGTGTGGATGAAGCAGAACCAATTACTTTTAGTGCTTAACGACGGAAAAACGGAAGTAATCTATTTCTCATCACGGTTTGGTGAAACTGGCGATCACCTTGATTCGTTACGAGTTGGCGATACGACGGTTGCTACTGCAGATACAGTCAGAAACCTTGGAGTTATATTTGAAACGGACTGCTCTATGGACGCTTATGTGAAACAAACCAGAATAGGACGAATCCGACCCCTTCTTGATAAATGTTCTGTGGAAAAACTAGTTCATGCCTTGATAACCTCTCGCCTTGACTACTGCAATAGCCTTTACCACAACCTCCGACTTTTTCAAATTCGTAAACTACAGACTTTACAGAACTCTGCCGCGCGACTCATAGCAAGAATTGGGAAGTTTGACTCTGTAACATCTGTACTGCGTGAACTTCATTGGCTGCCAGTCTCTCAAAGATCCAAGTTTAAAATTATCGTTTTAACTTTTAAAATAATTCAAGGCTACTATGCATCTGTATATTTAAACGAACTAGTGACTGTGAAAAGTCCACTCCAAAATACGCGTTCTTCAGAAGGTTATACTCTCCAATTCCCGAAGAAAAATCCCAAAACCAATTTCTATGGCGATCGAGCATTCAAGTACTGTGCTCCAAGGCTCTGGAATGCTCTATCTGTCTCTCTTCGAACAATTTCAAATTCTGAATCTTTCAAACGTCAGTTGAAAACACATCTTTTTAAAGAGTCCTATAACACCTAAAACCTGTAACTGCTGTAAAATATCATATCATGTACATATATTGCCACCTCTATCCTCCTGTTGTTATTTTAAATTTGAACGTATTAAAGGGCCAATCCCGATAACTTTTTGGGGAATAAAACTGCTTAATTTTGTGTTAAAATCATTTAAAACCCATTATCTAAGGCCGATCAACTAACCCGATTTTTGTGATACGCTTGTAAATAACTTAAACCCGACAGTCTGCATCTGGAAATGGAGACCTTTGTATCATACAGTATCTGGATAAAACCAGATTTTTTTGCTATAAAAATAATATGTAGGTAAAATTTACCTTTTGTTATCAAGTACAGTACATGGGTCATTCACTGTATAGACCTTTCAAGAAACGTAAATCGATTATAAGGTCACCAAATGAAAAAAATGACCATCAATCTTAAAAGGGTTACGTGTCCGGATAAGCAATTTTGGCGTTCACGTCCAAATGACTCAATATTTTGAGTTGAAATTTTGAGACAAGGTATATACACCATTCCCCTATATTTTGGCGTTTTATTTTCATACATTCTCAGACTTTTAATTTTGAGCCTCTGTATAATACGGGACTGTCCCTTTAAATGTATCATTCTGTGTGTATATGCAACAGTTTAACATATGCCGTATATTACATGATCATATTTTTAAATACTTCTACACGTACAGTATTGTTATTATATCAGTTTTAATGTAGCATGTGTTTATATGTAAAGCGCGTTGAAACTTCTGTATAATGCGCTATATAAGAAATAAATTATTATTATTATTATTAGTGTTTATCCAAGCACTTTCGTCTTTCTTTCCCGGTTGAAATAAGGCGACCGGTCTTCAGTGACGACCCACGACGTTAATGTTCCGTCAATTGGGGTCACGTGACCACAATACACTTATATACAGTTCATACACCTCTATTGGTTAGGGCACCCGTCTCCATTTCCAGATGAAGAATTTAGGATTTAAGTTGTTTAAAAATTATCAAATATATTGAGTCAGTTGCTCGATCCTAAGGACATTACCGGATTTAAGGGGGGGGCAAAGTGGGATTAATGTCCTGGGCTCCCCGCATATAGGGGCCCACTACACTTCTGGGTCATACTCATATTGTATCCCGGACCGAGCCAACCAGTACCTTCTATCCGTATATACAGTATATATGCATACACCATGTCGTTCCAGACAATATATAATAAAAAAAAACAGGAATGCAATGCCTTTTGAAGACTCGATTTTACCTGTTCTCTCTTTGGCTGTTTTTTTTTTCACAAATCGTAATGTCAGGCAATCAAACCTCAGCAGACCCACTTAGATATGTTTTTTATACGCCCACATTTTCATGTGGACGTATTATGTCGTCGCCCCTGTCCGTCCGGATGTCCGTCCGTCCGGACGTCCGTCCGTCCGTCCGTCCGTCCGTCCACAATTGTTTGTGGACTCTCTACAGGTCACAATTCTTGTCCGATTTAGACGAAACTTAAAATATAGGTTTATCCCCAAAATATCTCGGCTGCTTTCGATATTGGCATGTATCGGATCAAAACTTCATGGATTATGGCCCCTGATTGTACGAAAAATCACGTTTTTAGCTTGTGGACCCTATAGAGGTCACAATTTTGAACCGATTTTGATGAAACTTTATATGCATGTTTATAACCCAAAGATCTTGGTTCCTTTCGATATTTGCACCTATCGGAATGTAAATTCCTGAATTGTGACCCCTGATTGTCCGAAAATTCACCTATTTTAGCTTGTGGTACCTCTGGAGGTTACAATTATTATCCGATTTGAAAAACCGTTCGATTATATCACCGTTACACCCTAAGGAAGGTTGAGTTCAAATTTCGGAAAAATCGGACCAAAATTACCATACAAAATGGCCGCCGTTCGTACGCAAATACTGTTAAAAAATGGTATATCAAGGTTGTGGACCCTGTAGAGATCACAATTTTAATTCGATTTTGATGAAACTTGAAATGCATGGTTATAACCCAAAGATCTTGGTTCCTTTCGATATTTGCGCATATCGGATCGTAACTTCCTGAATTATGGCCCCTGATTATACGCAAAATCGTCTTGGTTTAGCCTGTGGTCCCTCTGGAGGTTACATTAATTATCCGATTTAAAAAATCGTTTGATTATATCACCGTTACACCCTAAGGAAGGTTGAGTTTGAATTTCAGAAAAATGGGACCAAAATTGCCATACTAAATGGCCGCCATTCGTACGCAAATACTGTTATAAAATGGTATATCAAGGTTGTGGATCCTGTAGAGGTCAAAATTTTAATTCGATTTTGATGAAACTTAAAATGCATGGTTATAACCCAAAGATCTTGGTTCCTTTCAATATTTGCGCATATCGGATCGTAACTTCCTGAATTATGGCCCCTGATTATACGCAAAATCGTCTTGGTTTAGCTTGTGGTCCCTCTGGAGGTTACAATAATTAACCGATTTAAAAAATCGTTTGATAATATCACCGTTACACCCTAAGGAAGGTTGAGTTCAAATTTCGGAAAAATCGGACCAAAATTACCATACAAAATGGCCGCCGTTCGTACGCAAATACTGTTAAAAAATGGTATATCAAGGTTGTGGACCCTGTAGAGATCACAATTTGAATTCAATTTTGATGAAACTTGAAATGCACGGTTATAACCCAAAGATCTTGGTTCCTTTTGATATTTGCACATATCTGATCGTAACTTCCTGAATTACGGCCCCTGATTATACACAAAATCGTCTTTGTTTAGCTTGTGGTCCCTCTGGAGGTCACAATTATTATCTGATTTAAAAAATCGTTTGATTATATCACCGTTACACCCTAAGGAAGGTTGAGTTCGAATTTCGGGAAAATTCGGAACAAAATTGCCATACAAAATGGCTGCCGTTCGTACGCAAATACTGTTAAAAAATGGTATATCAAGGTTGTGGATCCTGTAGAGGTCACAATTTTAATTCGATTTTGATGAAACTTAAAATGCATGGTTATAACCTAAAGATCTTGGTTCCTTTCAATATTTGTGCATATTGGATCGTAACTTCCTGAATTATGGCCCCTGATTATACGCAAAATCGTCTTGGTTTAGCTTGTGGTCCCTCTGGAGGTTACAATAATTAACCGATTTAAAAAATCGTTTGATTATATCACCGTTACACCCTAAGGAAGGTTGAGTTCAAATTTCGGAAAAATCGGATCAAAATTACCATACAAAATGGCCGTCGTTCGTACGCGAATACGTTAAAAAATGGTATATCAAGGTTGTGGACCCAGTATAGGTCACAATTTTAATTCGATTTTGATGAAACTTGAAATGCATGTTTATAACCTAAAGATCTTGATTCTTTTCGATATTTGCGCATATCAAATTGTAATTTAATGAATTATAGCCTTTGATTGTAGGAAAAATCACTTTCGATTTTGCTTGTTCTCTAACCATCTCTCGAAAATGTGGGCGTATCCTGCCTGGCAGTGCCAGCTTACTATCTTTCTTCAATCCAGTCGTTTTGATTTGCATAAATACTCCCACAAAACAATATCATAGCCAATTGTTTCCAATATTTACATTACAAATTGTGGAAGAAAAAAAACAGCCGAAGTGAGAACAGGTAAAATTGAGTCTTCAAAAGGCATTGCATTCCTGTTCTTTTTTATTATATATTGTCTGGTATGACATGGTGTATGCATATATATATACGGATAGAATACTAGTACGATGCACGGTCAGTGCAATCAATTTGAACAAACAACAATGGGGGCCCTGCACAGTTGGTATGTCCCAAGCCCTCACAAGGTTAATCCAGCCCTGTCTAAGGGAGAGGAATGGAAGGTCCTTTAACACAAAATTAAGCAGTTAAATTCTCCAAAATATAATCGAGAATGGCCCTTTAACACAGGTCTTTGATTTGTCCAAATTATCACTCTATTTAACTATATTGATCTATTATTACATAGAAATGACAGGTGTCATGGAAGAGTTCAAATATTATATTTGCATAGAAGAAATTACCAGGGGTGATGATCTTTTTAGAGTGAAGACAAAAGCAATGACAATGGTTTGTTTGTTACTGGTATTCAAATTCTGCAATCCTTAAATTACCTTTATTGGCCATTATTCTTAGTTAATAAAACGTCAATTTTTTTTATTAAATTAATCTGTTCGATGAAAGAAAACAGATCCGAAAATTCACTATTTATTTTACTTACATTTTTATGCTTGACCTGTACCAAACATGTTGCCTTAAGTGATCTAAAACAAGTAATTGTATATTACATTGAGCTGAAAATAGAGAAATGAGGAAGCTCTTGGGTGTCTGAAAGAAAAAGAAAGTAATTTTGACAAGAAAATAAAGTGGATATCAGACTGTAATGTTAGACAAAAAAAAGATTCTTTAAAAATAATTGAGTGGCAATTACCAAGCTGGCACTAGCTACCTTTTCCAACTTTGGTCTATTCTTGGTCAGACGGCAATGTGATTACTCTAAGAGTAGCATTTAGTATAAATGGAGTGTAAGCTTACAGAAGATCTAATTACCATTTAAATGTTTTGTTCTCCTAGAAGGCTTTACAAACAATTTGAACAAACAACAATGGGGGCCCTGCACAGTCGGTATGTCACAAGCCCTCACAAGGTTAATCCGGCCCTGCCTAAGGGAGATGAATGGAAGGTCCTTTAACACAAAATTAAGCAGTTAAATTCTCCAAAATATAATTATTTATTATTCCTGTTTGAAACCCCTCCAAGGCCCAAAGAAAACGCTTCTAAGGCTTTTTATAAGCGATCCTTAAAGCTTGGCAATATCCCTGAAAAAAGATAGAGCGATATTTTATAAAATGTCAATACTTTCAGTTTTATCACTTTTTAAATGTAAATAAACATGCATAAAAAGTTTGAAATGCCCCTGGAGTATAAAGGCCTAATTACTTGACACTTGGAGAGTCAATATTATTCGCATTTAATAAGCTCGTTCAAACAAAGATCTATAGCCACGAAAACTTGCTAAAGGTGTTATTTATAATATTTTATTTAAATCAATAATGTTTTCATATGAAGGAGGCACAAAAAACCAAAAAAGTTTGTTCTTTCGGCCGTGCATATCTTTATAGCTATACAAAACACTAAAGTGGCTATACGTGCCGTTTACCCCTGCAAACTCGTTCTTCCTCATTGGAGCCTATACCTTTTTGAAAATGCATTATGCAATATACAATAGGATAGGAAATTAAACTATAAAACATATTAAGTAGGCCTACTATGTTTAAAAATGCCCATCGATTTAGTCAAATAGGGATAATTCTAACACCACGAGTGGAAAGTTTTGCATGAAGTCATGTGACATAAACAAATATCCTTATCGGCATTTGTAAACTTCAGGAAATTAATACTCAGGAGTTTATAACAGTATTTATTCATCATTAAGCAAAAAAAATATCGTAAATTACATAAAAAGGAAAACATTTTGTTCAATATTTATGTTAAATATCATCCAGAAAAAATCTAAACCGTGATATATCGCGGTATGTTCGGTTTTTCCATATTTTTCGAAGACAGTATTTTTTACGTTTTTTTTTTCTGTGACGGTTTTATATCAAATACCAAAATATCACCCAGCTCTAGCGATCGAATATTGTCGTCGCCCCTGTCTGTCGGTCCATCGTCCACAATCTCTAGAGGCTAAAGTTAATATCCAAAAGCCTTTTGATTTTCAACAATATCCTATAATTAATGCCAGAGTTACGGCCCTTGATCACTTTGAAAATCTTGTGGACGCTCTAGAGGCTTAAGTTAATATCCGATTGACTTTAAAAGAAGAAAAATATCTGTATGCTTTCTCTCTAGGGCAGGTTATATACCGGTATTCATTTTTGAACAATTTTCCACGGCACACAATTACCTATTTTTCAGGCGTTTTTTGGACATTCATAAAATAATGGATGTATTCAAGTGAAATTATGTTAACAACCTGTAAAAATGTGAATTTTTGAAATTACACTTCTTTAATATGCCATATATTTTTTATTGGATGGAATATTTTTAGATCGATAACCTAAATGACCAACATATAGTACCATGAATAGAATACAGATAGGATAGCAGACGATATATCACCCTCACAGTCCGACGTTGAATATGAATAGAATAAACCATTTATTTTGTGTCATCTGTTTGGTTGTAAATTGCGTGGAAACAGAGCACCACAGTAAATAATAGTTGATTAGTAAGGTGACCTGTTGTTCCGTGGAAGAATTTAAGACGATACGTATCGAAGAATTTAAACAACGGATTGACCCTTCTAAAATAATGAAAAAAAAATATTCTTATAGATATCAACTTCTGGTACTGGTTGGTAAACCTTTTATCGAAATGGAAATAATTACCAGGCACTGCAAATCAACGAAAATGACATCAAAAGGGTAACTTGTAAAATCCCCTTTTATGAGCACTATGACTTGTTTTCATGTTATACCTATTGTCATGTTTTGTAGAAAAAGATTGTTCTAATAATTTGTTGTATTGTAGGTAGATCCAATATTAAAATATTTTTTTGTTACTTTCAGGAATTACAAATCAAAAGAGGAGATGGTTTACGCAATAGATTGAACAGCGATGAATTTGTTGCATTATTTAAAGAGATCTCTACAAGACCAGAGATATATTTTCTTCTTGTAAGGTATGTTGATTGATGAATGAACATTTATCAAATTCTACAGGGAGCCAATGTGTACTTAAATGATTAAGATGCTGGCTTGCTAACCTGGAAGCTGCATTTCTCGCTCGCGGTGTTGGCCGAGAAAGTTCATCAGGATTTTCTGGCATGGTTCCCCTTGTCAGTGGTGTAGAATAGAGTGACAGACAAGGACAGTTGTCTAGTTGTTCGGTTTGGACGGAAAACCAAAATCCTGTGTACACTGTGTACACATTGGCATGTACATATAAGAGACCTTGAAAGTTGGAATTTCGTTAAAAGAATAGCTGTAACACTTATGTTTGGACAAAATGTCCCTCATAACACACTCCATGGCGTATGCCTAACTGCAGTTAGATGTTAAACCCCATTTCATATTAAATTCTACAATTATCTAAATTTGCAGATTGTCCACTAGGCATATTTAAACTCAATTTCGCACCATTCCGGGCAGTTGTGGCAATAGAAATGCCAACCACGGTTTATTGCCGCTCTATATACATATTATCACAAAAGAAGGTCCCAGTCCGAAATTCATCGGTCAAATTGGCAAAAATGGGTCAAATTCCAAAATTGCAGCCAGTTTTTACTGGAAAGTGCCTATTTCTTATCATCATATGATCGAGTTTGGTATCAAAATATATTCTTTCAGGGTAGGTGAAACCATTTATGATATCTTAAAGGACAAAACAGAAAATTAATGGCCTGGTTGCTATTGGATTTTGTTTTAGAACATGCCAAATCTTTGACTTGTTTTTTCTCAAAACTTACTTTTGGACACAGCTACTCAATTTTTTCCCAATTCAAACAAACTATACATTAAATTGAGGTAATGAGTTGGAGAACGTGAAAATAATAATAACTCAATTTTCAACATTTGCTCATTGACATCAACATGGAATATGTCATCTGCAGTTGGAGTTTGTTTAACACGTTTAGCACACATAAAGGATCATAAGAGAAATAGAGAATGGTGTTGAAAATATCATCCACAATACTATTCACGCCGTGCAAGATCAGTAACTTGCAAGTTATGCACAAAATGACAATAACCCCCAAACATTGACTACCGTAATGTAAATGGGCTATCAAGGTAAATAAAAAGTAAACAATTACATTTAATTAATATTGAGTATGTGTGACTGCATTTCAAATGACCAAAACTTTATTAAAATGGTTTCGCACTACTAGTACTAACTAATTGTCAACAGTTATTTTGTTCTCTGTATTCGGGTCCCCAACAACTATATATAGAACAGCTACATAATGATTAATGTCAATAAAGCTGAAGAGTTTGCATATTAAAGAAACGGCTTTATGAGAGAAATTTGGGAAGGTTACCCGTCACTTTATTGATTTTTATACACCCACATTTTCAATTTTGAACCGATTTTGATGAAACTTGACATGCATGATTTTAACCCAAAGATCTTGGTTCCTGTTGATATTTGCACCCATCGGAACAGAACTTCCTGAATTAAGGCCCCTGATTGTACGAACAATTGCCTTTGTTAGCTTGTGGTTTCTCTGTAGGTCACAATTATTATCCGATTTAGGAAAACGTTTAATTATATCACCGTTACACTGTATTGGAGTACAAATTTTGTGAAAATTGGACCAAAACTGACCAAATGACTGCCACTTGTACGCAAAATAGGGTGTACATCAAGGTTGTGGAACCCCTGTAGAGACAACAATTTCGAACCGATTTTGATGAAACTTGAAATGCATGTTCATAACTCAATGATCTTGGTTACATTAGATATCTGCTCATATTGTATCGCAATTTTCTGAATTATGGCCACTGATTATACTTAAAATAACTTTTATGGCCACATTAAATTAAAGGTCGTATATTGTTGTCGCCCCCGTTCGGCTAAAGTTAATATCCGATTGGCTTTAAATTTATACACAGTGTTAAGGGGCATGAGACGAAGAAGCCTATCGATTTTAAGCTATTTCTGATATTTACTACCAGAGTTATGGCTCTTGTGGACACTCTAGAGGCCAAAGTTAATATCCGATTGACTTTAAATTTATACACAGTATTTAAGGTAATGAGACGGAGAAGCCTTTTGATTTTCAGCGATTTCTGATAAAAAAATCTTGTGGATGCTCTAGAGGCCATAGTTAATATCTGATTGACTTTAAATTTATACAGTGTTTAAGGTCATGAGACAAAGCATCCTGTTGATTTTCATCGATTTCCGATAATTACTGGCATAGTTATGGCCCTTGATCACCATTTGAATATATGACCATGACTCAGTAGTAAAATTCGAATTCGAATTTCGTGAAAATCGAGCCAGCATCTTATCCACTTAGCCACGTGATCCCCAGTTGAATTTGAAGCCTACTGAAATGCATGTTTATAACCATAGGATCTTGATTCCTTTCAATATTTGCTCATATCAAATTGTAACTTAATGAATTATAGCCTTTGATTGTATGAAAAATCACTATCTGCTTTGCTTGTTCTCTATCCATCTCTCGAAAATGTGGGCGTATCCTCCCTGCAGCCGCCGGCCTATTTCTAGTTTTATTGGTAGAAGATCCAAACAGGTGTAACATCTCCTTTGAATAGAATTGAAACTTCAAAATTAAATACGATCATGTAACCACATAAACACCATTCATCACCAAGAATAGAAAGTTAAGAGATGACATCAAACAGAGAGCTGTTTTGTAGAGTGTTATAACTATTATAACAGAAAGAGTGTTGTGTTACAACTGTTATTATTGCATGGTGATGTTGTATTAGTTATAATAATTACAGCTGTTGTGGAAGAAACCAGTACTTCTCTCACCTATTAAAAACGTGCTTTATGGATGGATATATATCCTTCATGTAGCTGCAGGTCTGGCAAATAATCAATCAGATAAATGACATTCCTCTATATTTCTATGTTCTCTTACTTTAATACTGTGGCTGACATTTTTTTAGACATATTCACCCGTTCACAATTTATCATGGATTCGTGCATTTTGAGCATTAATTACTCCTTAAATTAAATTATAATATTCTATTACTAATAGTTTAGTTTTTCCACAATATTGTTTTTTTAGATCAAATCACCATCTCACATTATCTTAAACTCAAACATAGAATTCATATTTGTATATTTTCCTTCCATTGGACCCTACATCTGTTTGATGTAAACATTGCAAGCAAACATTATAAGTGAAATTTGTCTGTATTATGACACCTTTGGAAGAATTCCAAGGCAATTTTTATGTAAACCTTTTTAAGTTCATTGAGATCTTTAAGTAGTTTAGGCCGGTATATTATGTTGATGTCAACATGTTAGTTTTTTATACGCCCACATTTTCATGTGGACACGTATTATGCCGTCGGCCCTGTCTGTCCGTCCACAATTGTTTGTTGACTCACTACAGGTCACATATCTCATCCGATTTTTACGAAACTTGAAATAAAGGTTTATCCCCAAAAGATCTTGGCTGCTTTCGATATTGACAGGTATCTGAACGAAATTTCATGGGCTTTGCCACCTAATTGTATGAAAAATCACATTTTTAGCTTGTGGTCACAATTTTTAACCGATTTTGATGGAACTTAAAACTTATCTTTATACTCCAAAAATCGCAGTCTTTTTTGGATATTTTCCATTTTGAGACCATAATTTACTTATTATGACTCCAGATTTTATAAAAAAGCTTTCTTGTTTTTAACTTGTTCTCTACCCATCACTGGGCGTATCCTGCCTGGCAGCAGCTGGTTTATATAAAAGTTATTATCCATTTTGGCTGAAAACAAATTGAATGAATGAATGAAATGGGGTTTAACGTCCTACGCTTAAGCACCTAACCTGGGCCAATTGAAGACGGGCATACGCCAACAGTGTGCTATGAGGGAAATTTTGCCCGGGCAGCGGCGCTACGGCCTACTCTTATATCGAATTCCAACTGCCAAGGGATCTTTTACGTGCACTCCAATTTGTACACGGGACCTCGGTTTTTCGTCCCATCCGAACGACTAGGCAGCTGTCCTTGTCAGGCCCTCCTTCTGCATCACTGACAAGCGGAAATCACGCCAGAAAATCGAGATGAACTTTCTCGGCCAATGCAGGGATCGAACCCTCAACCTCCAGGCTAGCGAACCAGCGCCTTATCCACTTAGCCACCGTGATCCCGAAAACAAATTGAAAGTCAACATGCAGGACTCTATAAAAGTTGAGTGTGCCTGCACACACACTTGAAAATGTGCCTGCAGGGTCATACTCTAAAGGAGAGTATTCAATTGCCTAGTATATATAGTATGATTGTGCGGCTTCAAACAAGTTCATTAAATCCCCTTATTTTACATGATTGACGTGACAGTAATAATTTATAAAAAAAAAAAAAATTCTTATTAAATGTGCCTGCAAATTTTTTTTTCAAAGCAAATATGCCTGCGCACACCGTGCGTATGTGCGCGGAAAAATTTGATGCCTGGCCAACGTGTGAGCTCTGCGTATACTGATTAAGTGGGAATATGGAGCAACTCAATCATGTAAATTTCCTGTTGCACCTTTGTTGTTGCTTCAAATTAAAGCTGCTTTTTGGGCAGCAAGCCTCCTTGGTTTTGGGTTTTTTTTTTAAATTTTACTACCAAATAACTTGTCAAAGGTTTATTTGGTGATAATACTCAATTACGTCAGGATAATGGTGGATTTTTAACTAACAGCTATTTCCAAAGCATTTAGGCATATTTTGAGCTACTTGGGATATGACCCTTTGTGTTATGTTGGCCATTCCTTCTGCTGTGGGGATACAACATGGGCTTCCTCAGCATGCTGGCTGATAGCGACATCAAAATACTAGCTTATTGATTGGTCAAGTAAGTGATTGTTTTCAGTGCTACTTTAACACTGACCTCCAGCATCATCATCAAACATTGTATTCATTTGGGTTTGGGGGTTCGGAACTCAATGGAGGAGATAGGGTTAAAGTAGATGTTCATTAGGTGAATGTATTGACTGTGTTCAATGATTAACATTTCACGCTAAACTAAAACTAAGCAGAGCTAATAAATAATTCATATGTGTCATATATATACTTGGGGATTTCGGTGGGGGACATAGCTCACTCTTGACTTGTTGGTTTTATTATGACACTGAGAAATGAAAGATATGATATGTCTGCAGAAAAATAAATATGCATTATTAAATAGAATTCAGTGGAATTGCCTTTAAGGACTTAGTGTGATTGTTTGTCAGAATGTTCTTGATCATCTGATCTTTATTATCAAACTTTAAGTCATAAGTTGTTCTATATGAATAATAATTCAATGGGCGAAGATTTGATGTTTGTTAGTCAATTTAGAAAAGAGCTTTAATCTGGATTACTGGGCGTGAAATAAATTTAGAAAAGAGCTTTAATCAGGATTACTGGGCGTGAAATAAATCATTGGTTTGAATTATAATGAAAGATGTGAATGTTGGAGAATATATCTTTGTGGCAATGACTAGAGCTGAAACAATTCATATATGAATCGATGAACTGATATTTTTTAAATTCGCGATACAGGGTGCAATCAATATTTGTATCATATGTTCAACAGGATATAAACTCATAGAAAAATATTTTTTGTCCTTTAAATGGCTAAGGGCATAATTTTCATGTAGTGATTTTCCTATGAGAAATTTCAGGAATCTCGAAACAGATTTTAAAGTGTAATATTCAAATACATGTATTATTGCCATATATAACCATTGCATATGGGTTCAGTTTAGCCAGATGACGGCAAAAGATACATTTATATTCCTTTATTTAACTCACAAAGTGTCTTTCACCTGACTTTTCTGTAGAATTATAATTTAACCACTGCCCCCTTAGTTGTATTATTTTCTTATTTGCTGTTGACTAGCTAACAAGTATACTCAAGATTAAAGGAGCTAACATTCAAAATCACAAATTAAAATTCAATATCTGGCCATTTCAATCAATAAATTATTGATGTTTCACTCTCCACTGGAAAATATGGGTGCCATTGTAATGAATAAAGAGAGAGAGAGAGACAAATGGTGTTTAACGTCCACTCAACACAACTAGGTCATTTCGGTACTAACATGGTTTTAATTTTTATTTCAATAATTCGCTTGCGCGTAGTGGGAGGAAACTGGAGTGCCCTGAGGAAACCCACGAGGTTGAGAAGGCGCCCCTATGTCCATGCCACATACGCTCACACCAGGGCTCGAAACCACGGCCGCAAGCCAAAGGTGGCCGGCCTGCCAGCTAGAGGTCGAAGTGCGGCACTCTAGACCACTAGGCCATCCCCCCTGGAATGAACAAAGAAAAACATATCCTTCTAGACAATGCCGAAGTAATTAGTAATGGCTGATTCCCAACCGGCAAAATAATTATGAATAAAACCTCTAGAATGGACTAAGCCGACGTAGAATACAAGAATTCCGTTTTTGACATGTAACTGATTAGAAATTACAATAATTTTGTAAAAAATTGAATACAAATTACTTTATAAACATTCATGTACATTAATATATGCTTTTGACCCATTTGGGTCTATTTTATTGTTCCAAAAAATAGAGCTGTACATCCTTAAATAGACATGTTACAAATTCATCAAAGTCATGTGTGATGCTACATGTCAATGTCCCACTCTTAATTGAATTCCAACTGTCATGGGTTCTTTATGTGCATGTCAACTAGTAAATAGGGGGACTTTTGTTTTCCGTCCCACACTTTCTTTCCAAGGCTCTTTGTGCTGCACCACTGAGGAAAATCCCCAGGAACTTTCTTGGCCAACACCAGAATCGAACCTGAGACCTCATGATTAGTGAGCCATTCCATGTTCACAATGCTACAAAATACACCCTAATATTTAGAACATTTTCTGACCCCAATTAGTTTCATACTAGATTAGTTTCCAGTTATTGTAGTGCTCAAGTTGACTGTTTATTTAACTTGAAGAAATGGAATGAAATGCATGAAGAGATAAAAAGTTTTACTCGAATAATGCCTGATTGTCAGACGAAAATGCGTATGAATCTAGAAACGCAATAATCAAAACAATTAGATATTTAGAGAGTATAACTCGATCGTTAAATAACTGGTAAGACTGCTAAGAATTCCGGTGTTGGCCAATCTCACAGAATGAAGCCACTCAATATATTGATTACCACAGCTCAATTTAGAAACGATTGTGTGGTTCACATATTTGACATGTGGTCTCTGTTATCTCACCATATATACTTGAAATATAGGATTTATTAGACAGTATTTTATATAGATACAGCTTAACAATAGCATGCTGAAAATCATAGATTAAAACATGTAAGAAATTTACCCCAGCGCAGGAGTGGACCAGACCATTGATGAACGCCATAAAAGCCTGGCACAATACATTGACTGTGTTTGGTCTCGATACAACCTTATTAAGTCTCCCCTGAATTTCATCCCAAAAATGTTCATTCTAAAAATGTTAATTCTCGTTTTAAGTCATGACTAAGGGCTGGCCAGTGCATAACGTTTACACAGTTCTCCATTGCCTGTATCGTTAGTTCTGGTGTTGTTGGGCAAACTGTAGAGGTTCACATTGATGGCAAGGGGTGAGACAGCGGCACACTGGAGCGGTACTGATGGGTGTCCCACTGTCTGACATGCTGTCTCCAATACATGTGTGAAGGGATTCTACTCGTGCTGTCGCACAACATGGCAGTCTTGTCACTTTGTTGTAACCCTTGGTCTACCAGTTCTGGGTAGATCATCCATGGTGTTGGTGTCCCGAAAATTGTCCTGGAAGATATTGGCAACACATGGGCGGTGTGGCCAGTAGTGTTGAATCTTCCAAGCGTCTGGTACCTCTGGGCTGCTGACGTTGTATTGTTAATGATTCAACCAGGTACAGGGGTGCATTTTATAGGGCAGTGAACAGCACATGCAGCATAAGTTACATAAAAAATCATGGAGAATACATTATCATCTCAGAAGTCTGGTTGCATTTTTGAGAACATTTCCTGAGTTCAATTCTGTGTTTGGGAAATTATAATAGCCTTATTGCTCAGGTAAAGTTGGAGATGTGGTCACAAATATACAATTAAAACTTTTGGTATATTTTATGCAATGCTTCTATTCAGAGTAACGTACCAACCTGACGTTTCTTTTACTGTTTAGTATATAACCAGGCTGGTTATAGTAGTTCTATGTCAGAATTTAAAATCTAGAAAATTTCAGATAATACTTTAATTTAAAAAGAAAGAAATTCATCAAATTGAATTCTGTATACAGTAGAATCTGTATGGGCAGCAACTCTTATTCAATGACATCTCCTAATAAATTAAACATAACATCGCCTATTCAACGGCCATTGTTGAATGATATCATCTTGTTGTTCTTTGTAACACCCCCGCTAATCCTGTGAGTAGTAGTAAATTAACTGGACCCCCACTGATCAGGTGAAAAAGAAATGTAAAAATAGCAATCTACCTGGGATTATCTGTTAGCTAATCTTTTGGTTTATTAAACGACCAACCTGATCATTGTTTTCAAGTAAAGCGATCAGTTGTGAAAATTCCCTTGGGTGGCTGCTTAATGCAGATTCTACTGTACATGTAAACTCTAAGGACAATAATTTTTCTATTTCTTCAAAACATTATGTGCTTGTGCTATTGAAAGGTGACTATAGCCGAGATGGAAATGTTATATAATTCTATGACATGCTAATTTATTATAATCCCTTATATTGTTTAAAAAACTGTTATAGATAAAAAGTAACTGAAAATATGACCTGTCTGGTGGACAGGCCCTTATTTTATTTCTTATATTGTAAATTGTTACATCAATGCTAACTAGTTTTTATACGCCCACATAGAAATGTGGTCGTATATTGCCGTCGCCCCCGTCAGTCCGTCTGTCGGTCCATCCGTCCGTCCATCGTCCACAATTTCTTGTGAACGCTCTAGGGGCTAAAATTAATATCCAATTGACTTTAAATTTATACACAGTGTTTAAGGTCATGAGAGGAAGACCCCTATTGATTTTCAGCGAATTCCGATAATTGCTGTCAGAGTTATGGCCCTTGATCACTTCAAAAAATCTTGTGAACGCACTAGAGGCTAAAGTTAATATCTGATTGACTTTAAATTTATACACAGTGTTTAAGGTCATCAGAGGAACTTCCCTATTGATTTTCAGCGATATCCGATAATTGCATCCAGAGTTATGGCCCTTGATCACTTTGAAAAATCTTGTGAACGCTCTAGAGGCTAAAGTTAATATCTAATTGAATTAAGATTTATACACAGTGTTTAAGGCTGTGAGACAAAGAAGCCTAGGGATTTTCAGCGATATCCGATAATTACTGCCAGAGTTATGGCCCTTGATCACTTAAAAAAATCTGGTGGATGCTCTAGAGGCCAAAGTTAATATCCAATTGACTTTAAATTTATACACAGTGTTTAAGGTCATGATAAATAAATAATAATAATAATGTCATTTATATAGCGCTAGTCCACACAGAGTATGCTCATAGCGCTTGTGATACAGTTCTGTACAATAAAAGTTCAATATCAAGGCTCCACTAAACATAGGTAATATCCGATTGAATTTAAATTTATAAACAGGGTTTACGGTCATGAGACGAAGAGCCTAGGGATTATCAGCTATATCCGATAATTACTGCCAGAGTTATGGCCCTTGATCACTTTGAAAAATCTTGTGAACGCTCTAGAGGCTAAAGGTAAAATTCGATTCACTTTAAATTTATACACAGTGTTGAGGGTCATGAAACAAATAAGCCTAGGGATTTTCAGCGATTCCCGATAATTATTGTTAGAGTTATGGCCCTTGATCACTTCAAAAAATCTTGTGGATGCTCTAAAGGCCAAAGTTAATATCCGATTAAATGGAAATTTATACACAGTATTGAAGGTCATGAGATGAAGAAGCCTATTGATTTTCAGAATATTAAGTGTTTCCTATACTAAACGTTAGCATGGAGGAGAACTTTATCAAAGCCAAACAAATTCGAATGATTTTCTGATAATTACATAATGAGTTGTTACTTGTATAGTGTATTATAAATGTTTCATTACTGAAAAAAGTAAAATATGCGACAACTCTTGTTGACTGCCCGGACGATTTAGCTGTTGTGGGCGTATGTTTCGTTGCCTGGCAACCTATCTTTATCAACACTTGATCTCAACACGTGGTTAGAATAAAATAAAACCAAGTACGAACAATCCAAACCATTAGACAAAATTCGAAGTCCTAAAAACGGTATAGGCAAAAATGTGTAAAAACGCAAAATAGTGTAATCAGCATATGGACTGTTCACCGTGTACAAAATACACGACGAACAGTGGTAACAGGTGTCCTAGGAAGAGTAAGCTTACCCTGCCTGGCGCGCCATAGCTGCATCCAATCTATTAGGCGAAATCCCGGTAAAATAGCGTGATAGACCAATGAACTATCGGTATGCAAAATGCACGTGATGAACAGTGTTAACGATGTAGTACACATATATAATCAGGGAGATAGTATACCCGTCAATTAAATATGTCTAGAATAATAGTCGAGAGAGACATGTTATATTTACCGATCAAGTCAATATGAGGACCATAAAACTTTTTAAAGGCTTTAATAAGTCTAGTTCGCAAGTATCCCTGTAGTTGAAACTTAGATGACAAATGCCTCGATCTACTCAAAAAATCAGAATATAAATATGTGATTGTACTTTAGGCCTATCCGACTTAGAAGCATTAGGTAAGTTAGTCAGTTATCGGAAGCCAGGTGGGTTTTGTTCAACATGGAAGCTGAAGAAGGTTTGGGATGCTAGTTGATGTATGGCTGGGTTAGGTGACCCCAGAAACCCAATTCTTAAGTTGCAGCAGTGGTGGGTGTGGTAGGTCGAGCCAGGTGCAAGTTCCACTTCAGTTGCATTTGATAGAGGAATGTGCCCTGAATAAAGAAATTTCACTAAAGAATGGGACTAAAGAAGAGGTCAAAGGTCATCAGTTAGAAATTTTTCGCTTTTTATTCTGAACGTTTTTCCTGTTATCTTAAAAATATGAAACTCTCGCTTTAAATATATGTTTATAACCTAACAATCTTTGTTCCTTTTGTAATTTCTGTTACTCAGTTTAAATATTTTGTTGATTACAGAACATATGGTGAATTTTCGGTAGGGTGAACAAAAAGTTCTAGGGGTAAACTTTTTTTTTTCTGAAACTAGACCACATTGGCAACCAACATAAAAAAAAATCAAAATCCTGTATAGACCGCTTTAAATATAAATAACAATAAACATTTTTTTATTACACTTTTAAAATTACAAACAAGTACATACACACATATGACACGAGCCACGATAAGATGTAGAACTTCAGATGAAAAGGCAGTTAAATTTAAATAAATTTTTTTTTCCAATTCTTTGGGTGTCAAAAACTGGTATTAATAATTCTTCTTTCAAATTTTGTAATGGAAAAGATGACTTGTCTTTCTGTTTTTGTACAAATACATATTTTGCAAACCATGCACAGATGTTACATTTGCCCCAAATTTGCTAATAAATACCGGCCCAGTTGATTTGCAGTGTAATAATATCAAAATATATATTCCTAAATGTAAAAATATGTCTTTGTGCCTTGTTATCCCAAGAAATGGCCAACAATCTTTCCTTGACATCTGGTTTTAAAACAGCGTGAAATTTCCATACTGATAACTCTTCTATACTCTTTCTTGGGCATTAATTTTTTTTATTCTCAGCTGATATGTTACAATATTTGATCAATGATTATTTTATTATTTAATTTTACTCCTCTGTTCTGTTTTGTCAATATTTTACAAATCTTCCTACTATGTAACGGACGTGACCTTTTGTAACAGACGTTACTATTGACCCAAGTGACAGTGCGAGGTGTATCAGAGTACAATGTCGGTGTTTAACAATCTTTTCATTTCTTAATTTAAGGACATTTAGAAAGAAGGCAATCTATGTAATTTAATAGAGACTTGTAAATTTCTTTACGTTACCTTAGCTCCTTTGTGTAACGATAGTGATGTTTGACATTATCAATTCCGTCCACCATCACATCCGTTACACGTAAAACAGAAGGTCAAACTAGTATCAATCACATGTGCATGATTCTTTCGTTTTATTCGATCACCTGAATGTGTGGAACGGCTCTTTATTTCAAGCGCAAAAGGAGGCGGCTTTGGCATCTTTAATATCCTCAGTTTTTGCCAAATTCTTGTAATATAACGGATGTGATTTTGGAATAATGGACGTGACAACAACAAAAGTTTGTGCACAGAATTTACTTATCGGGTCCCCACATCGGGAATTCTTTATTACCCGCTAAATCGTGACGTATACTAACACTGTGTAGAACAAGGGAGCTAATAACCGTGAATAAGCTATGGATTTACGAGACGGGAAATATCGATCATCAAAAAGTCAAATAACGGACGTGATTCTTTGCTGGAATTTGAGTGAACGATCGATAAAGCGCATAGCTTCTTCTCAAACGTCTCCAGATCAACATAAATACTTTTGTTATGTCACTAAAGTATACCTCTTCATTTATAACATAAACAGGATTCTGGAGCAAACCAGCTTCAGAATCTGTTCACTCAGACTTTAAAGCCTTATGGCAAAGTGGTAACTATCTAAGACATCCTGAATATGCACAGAAACTATTGTCATACATAGTCACCTATTGCTGTAGACATAGATAAGTAATGTAGGCCAGTTTTCACTAAATAACTCTTATATAGATATAAATTTTAAAGTGCTAGATTCTTACGTTTCACTTCGAACATGTCACCTGAATTTCCCAAACACCTATGTGGTATAATTATGTTATTCATGTCAACATTGTCATGTACTGGTATGTGTATGTATGTACTTGTTTGTAATTTTGAAAAAAAAAGTGTAATAAAAAATGTTAATTGTAAAATAATTTCAAAAGCGGTCCATACAGGATTTTGATTTTTTTTTTAAGTTGGTTGCCAATGTGGTCTAGTTTCAGAAAAAAAATACTTTACCCCTTGAACTTTTTGTTCACCCTACCGAAAATTCACCATATATGTGAGAAGTGATGTCATCGTGTCAAGTGTTCGCTTTATAAATGGAACTGTTATTGTGGGATTTATTGGCTAATTCTGCTCCTATTTTATATCTTGCGTGCAAAGCTCATTTGGAAATCTGTTTAATGTTTTCATTGGTACGGGAAGTGGTCAATATGGCACTGGTGAAACCTGTCATCACTACATTGCTGTTCTAATTATTATTATTTCATAATTTTACAGATCTATACAATTGTTAATACCTGGTTATAAAAGGACCAAATAATGTTCTTATTATATTGTTACCTACAATTCAAGAGAAAGAATTGAAATAAGTTATTGATAATAATACTGGGTCAACCACAGTTCAATTAAAAAGCTATTTATCACTAGAATTCTCTCCTCTTTAATTTAAAGATGTGAGTTGATGATGTAATTACAATCTCATTGCCATTAAACTTTCTTAATCACAAGGGAATAAAATTTATTATGAATTCTTATTGAAGAACATGAAATTAGTTATAGATCAGAGAAAAATGAACCCTGTAATTATGATCGCTATCTCTTGATATTTTCTACAATAAATTGCCAATAAGTGACCCCTAACTTATTTTATAATGACCTACATGATATACACAGGATACAATTCTATAGAATAAATTACTGTTTATTACAAAGCAAGATTTCTCTAGTCTTTTTGAAGCAAATTAGATAACTGTAACCTACTAGCAATTTACGTCTGCTTCAATCTGAATGATATGACAGATTTTAACTATGAACTGAATCCAATCACTTATTTACATTTGAACTTATGTGAGGCACAAACTACCAACTTTATAAAATGTCATTCAGCAGAAGACCACCGTCAAGATTAGTCACATTTATTCTGATTGCTTCATTCTATTCAGTATTAGTTTTTCGCAGTTTTATACAAATTGCTATAGAATTAATTTCAGTACAACTATGATATATATCCTTCAATAATATTTTAAAAAATTAAACATCTGTCAGCATGTGTATAAAATAAAATAATCATAATGGTGCAGGCAAATTTAGAACTGGTTTATTGACCTAATATCAACCAAGATGTCACTTGTTATTGCAATATTGGAATTCAACATTGAGAATCCGTCGGGGGGAAAATATCCAGTTGCTCTCTCCGTGTATTCGGTGTTCTATCAGTGTTCAAATTCAATGAAGATTTAAATTTACCTAACAACTGGTCAAGGAATCCATCAATGTATGATCCAGTTATATTTTAATATCTACCGGTACCTGAAATTCACACGGACGGAGGGTGGAAGACACACTATTCGCAAACCATGCAGAGATCTTTGCTTATTACGTATTTTAATGAACATATTATGAATAATTACTATATATACAACTTTAATTTTGCTTCCAGAAGTCACCTTATTGTCCTAAAAAGTTTGATTAATACGTTGTCAGCGCAAACGAAAGAGGAAGTCAACAACACGTGGCCGACCATGACCGTGACAAAATAGAATTGGAATGACCAAATTTACATCCTGTGGAACTAACGAAATCAAATCGCCGCTCAAAAGGATAAAATCATGGAACCTAAAACTATTTCGTTTCAAGGTTGGCATGCTGAAGTAGTTTTTTGTTAAGGGGTTGCCAAATCATGTCAATACTCAATAAATTTATGTGCAGGATTTTTTTTATATAGTTAATATAGGCCTATATATGAAGGTTTTTTTTAAAATTTCTGTTGGGTAAATCCAACAAACTACAGTACAATGTGCTGGATGGTTTTTTTTCATATAGGCCTAGCCTATATATAATTTATAAAGGTATTTTATTTTTCTTTAAAAAAAATGCTGTTGGGTAAATCCAACAAACTACAAATGGTTTTGTTGCGGCCCTTAAAAATGAAATGGACTATTTATTTATTATAATTGGGTTTTTTTCTTAAATAGTAGGCCGAATATGTATAAATATTTCAATTCTGTATAGGCCTACTATTGACATATTCGGCAACCCCTAAACAAAAAACTAACGAGGTCTGCCGAATGCGTCTATTTGTGTGACCGTTGAACTCAGACCGTCATGGTTTCTCGGGACATAATGGATATTGTCGAAAATAATGTAAATATTGGAAACAATTAATTGGCTATGATATCGTTTTGTGGGAGTATTTATGCAAATCAAAACGACTGGATTGAAGAAAAAACATATCTGAGTGGATCTGCAGAGGTTTGATTGCCTGACATTACGAATTGTGGGATAAAAACAAGTTGAAGCGAGAGCAGGTAAAGTCGAGTCTTGAAAAGGCATTGCATTCCTGTTCTTTTTTATTATATTATTGTCTGGTACGACATGGTGTATGCATATATATATACGGATAGAAGGTCAGATTCCTGTGACGCTTTCTATATGACCACGACAGAAATTCATAACGTTATTTTACGTTATATTTATTCAAATTTCACAATCAAAAACTTAACGCCGCAACACAGAAAGCATTTAATTTAGAAATGATCAATCATTTATTACTAATGTAATACTATCACTTATAAATAATAATCTATCGTGAATGCAAACATCATGGAGAGACTTGACAACCGAGCTAATAATCTTCAACCCAAATGTCTCAATACCATAACAAAACTACTCTTCACGGTTTTCGGATACAATTATTTTTTTTTAATTAACTTTTCAAGATCGAGTTTCTTGATAAAACTGTCGAAATCGTCTGAATTTGTAGCAGGAGCTATACATGCACTTGTGTTTTCAGGATTACAGGCGCAAACAGATGCGACAACACAGACGCCCGTCAAAAATGATGCCCTGCAGGTTTCCCGGTGTCTGAGGACAACTCCTTGGGCATCGCTAGCCTTGTAGACCAATCCAGTGAGTCAACTGTACATGTGAACAGTCAAATAACCAGTGCACGACTCAACTGACACAATTTTGACCAAATGCTCTTGGTAGTTACATAGTAGTAAATTTAGACTAGGCAGTATGTTGAAGTTTATGACAGGGCTATCCTGTAATTGTATAATGTCCCTGGCAATATTCAAACCAACAAAACATAATCTTATTATGAACCTTTTCTGGTTGGCTAGTTGCCAGATCTAAATGTGAATGGGTTAGCCATATATAAGTACCATAAGTATCACATCAACTGATTAATAAATACCATTCTGTAAATGACAATAAAAGGAAATGAATTGTCACTACACGTAATTAATGAATATTCATGTGAATGACTTCTGGATATTAGTTATTTTTCTCTGAAGTCTACATATTTGATTTTAGGCCAGGGTAGTGAATAATATGAATACATTATGTGACTGATATGAGCTATTCCCCACAGGCTTTTCTCTTACTTATTAAAATTCAATGAGATAAACAAGTCTTACATCAAAGACATTTGACAAATTGTCTGTAGTAGATATTCAGTTAATTTAACATGAGATATTTAAATTTATTATTACCCAAGTTCCCAAGAATTTTTTTTTTTTTATCTTGAATATGATATTAAGCTAAGATTATAAAACTCGGGAAGTAATTATCTGATATAATCTTTGTGAATAAAAATCATAAAAACATATATATCTGATATTATTTAAATATATCCTCCGGTATATCTATTTATATTTTATCAGAGATTTTCAATTTATATTCAACTCATGTTGTCAGATATAAACAGGAGATTGTATCCATGTCATACATGTGATTGGCCACAAGTAAAATATCAGGAGATTTTTGTAAAAATGTCAGGGGAATTAAGGTCAAAAGAGGGAGACTTTATGGCAGTTAAAATTACCCTTCCACCATGAATAAAAGACAAATAATTAATTTACACATTTTATATATGTTAATATCATTTGATTGTTATAATTACACAAACTTAACAAAACACATGAAAACACACAATAAAGCACTTGTCATACTCATGTCTCTATATTCATTTTCAAATATTTACTATAAGTACGTAGGTCTCACAGCTCCATTGCTCGCGTTGGAATAAAATTATAAAAACCAAGTACGAACAATTCAAACCATAAGACAGAATTCGAAGTCCTTAAAACGTTATAGGCAAAATAGTATATTCAAGCAAAATAGTGTAAGTCGTTTTTATACGCCCACATTTTCATGTGGACGTATTATGTCGTCGCCCCTGTCCGTCCGTCCGTCTGGACGTCCGTCCACAATTGTTTGTGGACTCTCTACAGGTCACGATTCTTGTCCGATTTTGACGAAACTTGAAATATAGGTTTATCCCCTAAAGATCTCGGCTGCTTTCGATATTGGCATGTATCGGATCAAAACTTCATGGATTATGGCCCCTGATTGTATGAAAAATCACGTTTTTAGCTTGTGGACCCTATAGAGGTCACAATTTTGAACCGATTTTGATGAAACTTGACATGCATGTTTATAACCCACAGATCTTGGTTCCTTTCGATATTTGCGCCTATCGGAACGTAATTTCCTGAATTATGGCCCCTGATTGTCCGAAAAATCACCTATTTTAGCTCGTGGTACCTCTGAAGGTCACAATTATTATCTGATTTGAAAATTCATGCGATTATATCACCGTTACACCCTAAGGAAGGTTGAGTTCAAATTTCGGAAAAATCGGACCAAAATTACCATACAAAATGGCCGTCGTTCGTACGCGAATACTGTTAAAAAATGGTATATCAAGGTTGTGGACCCTGTAGAGATCACAATTTTATTTCGATTTTGATGAAACTTGAAATGCATGGTTATAACCCAAAGATCTTGGTTCCTTTCAATATTTGCGCATATCGGATCGTAACTTCCTGAATTATGGCCTCTAATTATATGCAAAATCGCCTTGGTTTAGCTTGTGGTCCCTCTGGAGGTTACAATATTATCCGATTTAAAAAATCGTTTGATTATATCACTGTTACACCCTAAGAAAGGTTGAGTTCGAATTTTGGTAAAATTGGACCAAAATTGCCATACAAAATGGCCGCCATTTGTACGCGAATACTGTTAAAAAATGGTATATCAAGGTTGTGGACCCTGTAGAGGTCACAATTTTGATTCGATTTTGATTAAACTTGAAATGCGTTGTTAAAACCCAAAGATCTTGGTTCCTTTCAATATTTGCGCATATCGGATCGTAATTTTCTGAATTATGGCCCCTGATTATACACAAAATCGCCTTCGTTTAGCTTGTGGTCCCTCCGGAGGTCACAATTATTATCTGATTTAAAAAATCGTTTGATTATATTATCGTTATGCCCTAAGGAAGGTTGAGTTCAAATTTTGGAAAAATTGTAGCTAAATTGCTATACAAAATGGCCGCCATTTGTACGCGAATACTGTTAAAAAATGGTATATCAAGGTTGTGGGCCCTGTAGAGGTCACAATTTTAATCCATTTTGATGAAACTTGAAATGCATGGTTATAACCCAAAGATCTTGGTTCCTTTTGTTATTTGCACATATCAGATCATAACTTCCTGAATTATGGCCCCTGATTGACTCTATCACTGTTACACCATACGGAAGGTTGAGTTTGAATTTCAGGGAAATCGGACCATAATTGCCAGACAAAATGGCCGCTGTTTGTACGCTAATAGTGTTAAAATATGGTATGTCAAGGTTTTGGACCCAGTATAGGTCACAATTTTAATTCGATTTTGATGAAACTTGAAATGCATGTTTATAACCTAAAGATCTTGATTCTTTTCAATATTTGCGCATATCAAATTGTAATTTAATGAATTATAGCCTTTGATTGTAGGTAAAATCACTTTCGGTTTTGCTTGTTCTCTATCCATCTCTCGAAAATGTGGGCGTATCCTGCCTGGCAGTGCCAGCTTACTATCTTTTCCCGATTTGTAACCCCTTTTAAACTTAACTTCATACATTGGTTAAGTTGGCTATTTGTAATAATTTTTTAATATTTTGGAAGTAGATATCCTGTTCTTTTGTTTGATATAATTTTTATGTATGTGTTCATTTTATCAATTACATAAACGCAAGTTGATAAACGTCAATTTCCCGTGTTTTGACGTTACGCTGAACATGTTTGTCACGTTTTTAGTACCCCACTTCAAGTGCTCGGCTGGCACACTTTTTTTCAATATTATTAGAATGATAAATGAACAATCTTTCGATTGGTCAGGGGTGCTTTGTTGGCTTTTCGAAATATCCGGCATTTTTTGTAAGTTGAACACGTCAATTCACAAAATCTTCTTTGGAGGCGATTTGTCAATATATCACTCCAGACCGATCAAAAGTTTGTTTTATTGCCATTTCGATGCTATTCAAATCAAAAAAAATCAGAGCATGGTAAGTGTGCCCAACGAGCACTTGAAAATAGTATACAAAAGATAAATTTCTAGATAACTATTACTGAGACGGTAAATTATGATGAAATGCAAGTCAATGTTTATTTATGAAGTAAGCATTATGTTACATGAATAAAGAACTTGCCTGAAAAGACATAATTCCATCATTTTAATGCCTCTGGATTTGACAGAGACCGCATGAAGTTCACATCACATGACTCATCTTCACGCGCTTTTGATAGGAATGTGGACATTAGGGATAGAACTTTATTCGAAAACACACAAGCAAAATTTTGCTTGTTGATTTCAAATGTACAAGCAAAAATAGGATTCGGAAGAAATTCAAGGGGCATTTTTTTTTCAATGTAAATACTTTTATTATCTTTGGATTACATGTTATACATTGGACTATACACATTCCTTACAGTATAGCTAAAACACAAAGATGAACACACAGAAACTACCCTCAACAGGGATTTAAATATTTTAATATTCAGTTCACGTCTGAAATTGAATAAACAGTAAAATTAGAAATATCAAACATGTTAGTCGGAAGACTGCATTGGCCTTCTTGTCTTCTGGCCACTTAACCACCACCTGTTTACACTGGGCCTGGGATCAAAGTTAATAAGACTTCGACCTTCAATATCTAGGCGCATCAAGGGTCTCTGTATGGAGATTACACCGCCAGTCTGTTTTTATACGCCCACATTTTCATGTGGACGTATTATGTCGTCGCCCCTGTCCGTCCACAATTGTTTGTGGACTCTCTACAGGTCACAATTCTTACCCGATTTCGACGAAACTTGAAATATAGGTTTATCCCCCAAAGATCTCGGCTGCTTTCGATATTGGCACGTATCGGATCAAAACTTCATGGATTATGGCCCCTGATTGTACGAAAAATCACGTTTTTAGCTTGTGGACCCTATAGAGGTCACAATTTTGAACCAATTTTGGTGAAACTTGACATGCATGTTTATATCCCAAAGATCTTGGTTCATTTCGATATTTGCGCCTATCTGAACGTAATTTCCTGAATTATCGCCCCTGATTGTCCGAAAAATCACCTATTTTAGCTCGTGGTACCTCTGGAGGTCACAATTATTATCCGATTTGAAAATTCATGCGATTATATCACCGTTACACCCTAAGGACGGTTAAGTTCAAATTTCGGGAAAATCGTACCAAAATTACCATACAAAATGGCCGCCATTCGTACGCGAATACTGTTAAAAAATGGTATATCAAGGTTGTGGACCCTGTAGGGATCACAATTTTAATTTGATTTTGATGAAACTTGAAATGCATGGTTATAACCCAAAGATCTTGGTTCCTTTCAATATTTGCGCATATCAGATCGTAACTTTATGAATTATGGCCCCTAATTATACGCAAAATCGTCTTTACTTAGCTTGTGGTCCCTCTGGAGGTTATAATAATTATCCGATTTAAAAAATCGTTTGATTATATCACCGTTACACCCTCAGAAAGGTTGAGTTTGAATTTTGGTAAAATTGGACCAAAATTGCCATACAAAATGGCCGCCATTCGTACGCGAATACTGTTAAAATATGGTATATCTAGGTTGTGGACCCTGTAGAGGTCACAATTTTAATTCGATTTTAATGAAACTTGAAATGCATGGTTATAACCCAAAGATCTTGGTTCCTTTCGATATTTGCGCATATCGGATTGTAACTTCCTGAATTATGGCCCCTGATTATACGCAAAATCGTCTTTGTTTAGCTTGTGGTCCCTCTGGAGGTCACAATTATTATCCGATTTAAAAAATCGTTTGATTATATCACCGTTACACCCTAAGGATGGTTGAGTTTGAATTTCGGAAAAATTCGGATCAAAATTGCCATACAAAATGGCCGCCGCATGTATGCGAATACTGTTATAAAGATAGTAAGCTGGCACTGCCAGGCAGGATACGCCCACATTTTCGAGAGATGGATAGAGAACAAGGAAAACCGAAAGTGATTTTTCCTACAATCAAAGGCTATAATTCATTAAATTACAATTTGATATGCGCAAATATCGAAAAGAATCAAGATCTTTAGGTTATAAACATGCATTTCAAGTTTCAACAAAATCGAATTAAAATTGTGACCTATACTGGGTCCACAAAATTGATATACCATATTTTAACACTATAAGCGTACAAACGGCGGCCACTTTGTCTGGCAATTATGGTCCGATTCCCCTGAAATTCAAACAACCTTCCTTATGGTGTAAAGGTGATAGAGTGGAGCATTTTTATACGCCCACATTTTCATGTGGACGTATTATGTCGTCGCCCCTGTCCGTCCGTCCGGACGTCCGTCCGTCCGTCCGTCCGTCTGGACGTCCGTCCGTCCGTCCACAATTGTTTGTGGACTCTCTACAGGTCACAATTCTTGTCCGATTTTGACGAAACTTGAAATATAGGTTTATCCCCAAAAGATCTCGGCTGCTTTCGATATTGGCATGTATCAGATCAAAACTTCATGGATTATGGCCCCTGATTGTACGAAAAATCACATTTTTAGCTTGTGGACCCTATAGAGGTCACAATTTTGAACCGATTTTTATGAAACTTTACATGCATGTTTATAACCCAAAGATCTTGGTTCCTTTCGATATTTGCACCTATCAGAACGTAAATTCCTGAATTATGGCCCCTGATTGTCCGAAAATTCACCTATTTTAGCTCGTGGTACCTCTGGAGGTTACAATTATTATCCGATTTGAAAAACCGTTCGATTATATCACCGTTACACCCTAAGGAAGGTCCAGTTCAAATTTCGGAAAAATCGGACCAAAATTACCATACAAAATGGCCGCCGTTCGTACGCAAATACTGTTAAAAAATGGTATATCAAGGTTGTGGACCCTGTAGAGATCACAATTTTAATTCGATTTTGATGAAACTTGAAATGCATGGTTATAACCCAAAGATCTTGGTTCCTTTCGATATTTGCGCATATCGGATCGTAACTTCCTGAATTATGGCCCCTGATTATACGCAAAATTGTCTTGGTTTAGCCTGTGGTCCCTCTGGAGGTTACAATAATTATCCGATTTAAAAAATCGTTTGATTATATCACCGTTACACCCTAAGGAAGGTTTAGTTTGAATTTCAGAAAAATGGGACCAAAATTGCCATACAAAATGGCCGCCATTCGTACGCAAATACTGTTAAAAATTGGTATATCAAGGTTGTGGATCCTGTAGAGGTCAAAATTTTAATTTGATTTTGATGAAACTTAAAATGCATGGTTATAACCCAAAGATCTTGGTTCCTTTCAATATTTGTGCATATCGGATTGTAACTTCCAGAATTATGGCCCCTGATTATACGCAAAATCGTCTTGGTTTAGCTTGTGGTCCCTCTGGAGGTTACAATAATAAACCGATTTTAAATATCGTTTGATTATATCACCGTTACACCCTAAGGAAGGTTGAGTTCAAATTTCGGAAAAATCGGACTCAAATTACCATACAAAATGGCCGCCGTTCGTACGCGAATACTGTTAAAAAATGGTATATCAAGGTTGTGGACCCTGTAGAGATCACAATTTTAATTAAATTTTGCTGAAACTTGAAATGCACTGTTATAACCCAAAGATCTTGGTTCCTTTCGATATTTGCGCATATCGGATCGTAACTTCCTGAATTAGGGCCCCTGATTATACGCAAAATCGTCTTTGTTTAGTTTGTGGTCCCTCTGGAGGTCACAATTATTATCTGATTTAAAAAATCGTTTGATTATATCACCGTTACATCCTAAGGAATGTTGAGTTCGAATTTCGGAACGAAATTGCCATACAAAATGGCTGCCGTTTGTTCCTTTCGTTATTTTCACATATCAGATTATAACTTTCTGAATTATGGCCCCTGATTGTCCGAAAAATCGCCTATAGTCCCTCTGGAGGTCACGATTCTTATCCGATTTAAAATCTTGACTCTATCACCGTTACACCATACGGAAGGTTGAGTTTGAATTTCAGGGAAATCGGACCATAATTGCCAGACAAAATGGCCACCATTTGTACGCTAATAGTGTTAAAATATAGTATATCAAGGTTGTGGACCCAGTATAGGTCACAATTTTAATTCGATTTTGATGAAACTTGAAATGCATGTTTATAACCTAAAGATCTTGATTCTTTTCGATATTTGCGCATATCAAATTGTAATTTAATGAATTATAGCCTTTGATTGTAGGAAAAATCACTTTCGATTTTGCTTGTTCTCTAACCATCTCTCGAAAATGTGGGCGTATCCTGCCTGGCAGTGCCAGCTTACTATCTTTTTAAATCGGATAATAATTGTGACCTCCAGAGGGGCCATAGGCGATTTTTTGGACAATCAGGGGCCATAATTCAGGAAGTTATGATCTGATATGTGCAAATAACGAAAGGAACCAAGATCTTTGGGTTATAACCATGCATTTCAAGTTTCATCAAAATTGAATCAAAATATTGACCTATACACTGGGTCAACAACCTTGATATACCATTTTATAACAGTATTGCGTACACACGGCGGCCATTTTGTATGGCAATTTTGTTCCGAATTTTTGCGAAATTTGAACTCAACCTTCCTTAGGGTGTTACGGTGATATAATCAAACGATTTTTTAAATCGGATAATAATTGTGACCTCCAGAGGGACCACAAGACAAACAAAGACGATTTTGCGTATAATCAGGGGCCATAATTCAGGAAGTTACGATCCGATATGCGCAAATATCGAAAGGAACCGAGATCTTTGGGTTATAACCATGCATTTCAAGTTTCATCAAAATCGAATTAAAATTGTGATCTCTACAGGGTCCATAACCTTGATATACCATTTTTTAACAGTATTCGCGTACGAATGGCGGCCATTTTGTATGGTAATTTTGGTCCAATTTTTCCGAACTTGGAACTCAACCTTCCTTAGCGCGTAACGGTGATATAATCAAACAATTTTTTAAATCAGATAATAATTGTAACCTCCAGAGGGACCACAAGCTAAACAAAGGCGATTTTGCGTATAATCAGGGGCCATAATTCAGAAAGTTACGATCCAATATGCGCAAATATCGAAAGGAACCAAGATCTTTGGGTTATAACCATGCATTTTAAGTTTCATCAAAATCAAAATTAAAATTGTGACCTCTACAGGGTCCACAACCTTGATATACCATTTTTTAACCATATTCGCGTACGAATGTCAGCCATTTTGTATGGCAATTTTGGTCCAATTTTTTCGAAATTCGATCTTAACCTTCCTTAGGGTGTAACGGTGATATAAACAAACGATTTTTTAAATCGGATAATTATTGTAACCTCCAGAGGGACCACAAGACAAACAAAGACGATTTTGCGTATAATCAGGGGCCATAATTCAGGAAGTTACGATCCGATATGCGCAAATATCGAAAGGAACCAAGATCTTTGGGTTATTACCATGCATTTCAAGTTTCATCAAAATCGAATTAAAATTGTGATCTCTACAGGGTCCACAACCTTGATATACCATTTTTTAACAGTATTCGCGTACGAATGGCGGCCATTTTGTATGGTAATTTTGGTCCGATTGTCCCGAAATTTGAACTCAACCCTCCTTAGGGTGTAACGGTGATATAATCGAACGGTTTTTCAAATCGGATAATAATTGTGACCTTCAGAGGTACCACTAGCTAAAATAGGTGATTTTTCGGACAATCAGGGGCCATAATTCAGGAAATTACGTTCCGATAGGCGCAAATATCGAAAGGAACCAAGATCTTTGGGTTATAAACATGCATGTCAAGTTTCATCAAAATCGGTTCAAAATTGTGACCTCTATAGGGTCCACAAGCTAAAAAAGTGATTTTTCGTACAATCAGGGGCCATAATCCATGAAGTTTTGATCCGATACATGCCAATATCGAAAGCAGCCGAGATTTTTTGGGGATAAACCTATATTTCAAGTTTCGTTAAAATCCGACAAGAATTGTGACCTGTAGAGAGTCCACAAACAATTGTGGACGGACGGACGTCCGGACGGACGGACGGACAGACGGACAGGGGCGACGACATAATACGTCCACATGAAAATGTGGGCGTATAAAAAGGTATATCAAGGTTGTGGACTCAGTATAGGTCACAATTTTGATTCAATTTTGATAAAACTTAAAATGCATGGTTATAACCCAAAGATCTTGGTCCCTTTCGTTATTTGCGCATATCATATCGTAGCTTTCTGAATTATGGCCCCTGATTGCCCGAAAAATCGCCTATGGTCCCTCTGGAGGTTATGATTATTATCCGATTGAAAAAAATCTTGACTCTATCACCGTTACACCATACCGAAGGTTGAGTTTGAATTTCAGGGAAATCGGACCATAATTGCCAGACAAAATGGCCGCCGTTTGTACTCTAATAGTGTTAAAATATGGTATATCAAGGTTGTGGACCCAGTATAGGTCACAATTTTGATTCGATTTTGATGAAACTTGAAATGCATGTTTATAACCTAAAGATCTTGATTCTTTTCGATATTTGCATATCAAATTGTAATTTAATGAATTATAGCCTTTGATTGTAGGAAAAATCATTTTCGAGTTTTGCTTGTTCTCTAACCATCTCTCGAAAATGTGGGCGTATCCTGCCTGGCAGTGCCAGCTTACTATCTTTATTCGCTTCATGTTAGAAAACCCCCTTTCACAGGCAGCATTGGATAGAGGATACAGACTAGTTAAATGAATGATTTTCATTATATTCTGGTAATCTGCTTTCTCAGCATCTTCAATGCTGACTCTCTGCCAAACCGAAAGGGGGTTAACAGCCCTGAAATGTTGATTTCTTGAAATATACAATTTTAAATCAGCCCATTCTCTTTGAGCCTCTGTAATATCACAGCCAATACGATGAAGTAATTGACAAAAATGGTCTGTGATGCATTTGATTTCATTCTGCCCATACTGCAAAAAAAGAGTGCTGTCCCCATCAGCTTCAGGCCAGTTTCTGTGATCAAAGATAACGCATGATAAGAAAATAGGATCTTGGCAAATATTGGTGAATCTCGCATCTATACATTTAATCAAGTCGTTAACAATTTCTGACTTCTCATTATCCAGGGTAGTGGACCCAATAACATTAATCAAAACATGATCTTTAAAATTCACCCCGTCCACATCAGTGTTAAATCTTTGAAGTTGTGGACCTTTATTAGTCAACATATTTTTCAGTGACAATTTGGAAGACTCAAGTTTGGCTACGACACCAGCTACATTAACATCATTTCTCTGAAACAATAAACTAATTCTGGCCATTTCAGCCAGTACATCACTGACAAAATACAAGTACCACACAAATTTATACTGTCTAATTTTTGTTATAATTCCTTTGGCTTTTGCTCTGTCCTCTGCTTTGTTTGTATTATCCTCTGAATAGCTCATTAACTGCATGATAACTAATTTCCAATTTTCAATCATTTTTGTCGTAGCTTTCAATTTATGAGATACCCACCTGGAACCATTAGCACGTTCAGGCTTTAAAAATTCTTCATCCATTATAATGGCAATTTCATTAATCTCACGATTGCGTTTTGCTGACTCTTTATAGAAATTAAAAATTGAAGACAATACATCAACAACAGAGCTCATATATGTATTTTTGAATGCATCTTTCACTGCCAATTCTAGTCTGTGAGCAAGACACCAAACTGACAAGACATAAAACATTTCCACTTTGTTTCAGACGAGTTATAACACCACGACGTTCTCCCATCATCACATTTGCACCATCGGTACAAAATCCAATAAGTTTTTGTTTATAGTTGTGAAGATCAAAAGATTTAAATGCATTGTCCAATGCATCCAATGTGTTTGTCAGCTGTTCCAATTTCAAATATTTCATGGTTGGATAAAAATTATCAAGACACTTCACCATGATTATCTCTTTTTCAGATGCTGAATTATCTGTTGTACCGTCACAAAACAAACTGAAGTAGTCAGCATTATCTAAAATATTCTTTAATTCATCTGAATAATGGCCAGCTATTTGTGAAATAAATTCTTTAGCAGCCTTATCATTTAAATATGTTTCACCAAGATCCAATCCATTCAGACTTTGCAGATGTAAAATATCTTTAAAATCTGTAAATGGTTTTTCATTTCTTGCTAAATAGAAGGCAGACCTGAATAATTTATCCATCTTTACAAGAACACTTTCATCGGCCTTTCTAAATCCCCTTTCAATTGGATTTGGTTGATTATTATCAGACAGATGTTTAGCTAATTTAACAGCTAATGCTTTTTCATGATTGACAGATTTTTTGTGCTGTTGAACTGCTTCTTTTTTAACTCTACAGCTTCCTGTAACTAACGATGATGTTCTGTCCAAACTGTATTTTTTACATACTTCACACCAAATTTTACAAATATTTTCAGTGTTTCTACTGTTTTCCTGTTGTAATTCATACCCTTATTCAATGTTTAATTCTTTCATCCATTTTCTGACAGTTTTCAATGTACTTGTCACACTCACGGCACCAGTTTGAGAATTATCTTATTTTACTATTTTTGGGGGTAGCTCATTTCCATCAACGGCAACTGGGTTATTATCAATTCGGGAAAAATACTTGCGTATCATAATAAAACACACATGTTTTGTTACTATTAATAAACTATCTATAAATAAACTGTTTATATTGTCCGGATCTTTTTTCCAAATGCTCAAAATTGTCTGACCCGGAATATGCCCAATCAGACTTTTAAGATATGGTGAATAATATTCAAATTCCAAAATTAATATAGTGTAGTGAGTGTAAAACTATTGCACAACCCGATTATCGTTGATACTCTGGATTGATTAGGTAATTAAGTGATCAACGTATTTATAGTGTTATACCGTCTAGACACCTACCTTGATTAACTACTTAATTTGCCTTGATTGACTGACTTAATTCTTTGTCGAAACATTCATCAAATCAATCCTGCTTGTCCTTTGTTGGATGAAATATCAATCCAATAAGAGTGTTTATAAACTTAATGTGATTAACCTGTGATTTCTCCATTGTGTTTTAATCTCCTTTGTGTCGGACAATAACATCCTGATAGTATATAACACCTCAAATCAAAAAACATTCATTGTATCTGATAACTTGTCTGATATATTTTTTGGTGGCAGCCAAAGTTAAATAAAGACATTTTACACACAAACATGACGCTTATAGTTCAGTTATTAAAATGAAAGTAAAAATCTCGCGAGACAGGTGAAATTAAGAAATGCATACGTGCCGAATGTAATATGCCTGATGTCAAGAGAAAAGATTCTATTTGATGGCATATTGTCGGATTTATGATCATGTTTTTGAATATCGTTTTTGTCTTTAAATAAATAGATAAACACGCTAAGAAATGTTGACAAATATATTGATTAGAATGACGTTAATTGTTATAGACAACATTGCGTGCTAGTGTCTAATGCAATTATTTAGCAGTTGGTATCACTTGCTTGTTATATTAGAGTGACGTTAACAACGGAGACTTCCGGTTGCGCTGTGGTGCAAGTAGCACGCGTTTGACAGCGTCTTCAGACACACTGGTGAAAAATGAAGTTTTTCCATCTAGAGTAACATAAAAGAATAATACGTAAAGTGTAAACTTGAAATGGTGAAAACATGCGCTACCACACTGACGAATACATAGCTCAAACTATTAAAAAAAACTTGCCTTTGTGGCGAAACGGTTAGAGAAAATTTTCCACGTGCACGGGCAGACAAATAAGACGCCATCTTGTCAATCTTGAGTAGGAAGAAATACTTGCTGGCCAGTGGGACTATACAGTAGTCAATCCTTGAGAGAAAAAAAGCCCACCAAACGCTATATATTCCTCCTCGTCTTAACAAAAAACAATGGAGAGTCCATTAAATTGTACATGACAAGAAGCTCGGCAACAAAAAAGGACATTGTTGAAAAGAGCAGTGGGAGTCAGACTACTAAAAAAGAAGATAGGCCTACCGGTATGGCAGATATTGGCAAAAACAAAAACGACTGTAAATTGTATGTAACATCAACAGAGATGGGACAAACAACAGAGACGATTCTAAGTTCGAAAATTGAAAATCATAAAACTGAAATGAAAGTAGTAGTTAGAAGTATTCAAAATAAAATTCTACAGATAAAGGAAGCGGTCAATGAAAACAAAAAGAAAATCATAGGAAATGAAGAAAAAATAAAATATATGGAAAAAACTCTGCCTCAAAACCAAAACATTCTACTGGAGAAAATAAAATCATTAGAAGAAGAATTATTGAAAAAAGAAACTCATGATAGAAAGAGAAATCTGTTAATTTATGGAGTAAAAAAAGAAAAAGAGGAAATATTCAAGAAGTTGTGACAAATTTCTTTCTAACCAGTTTAGAACTCTCAAAGGAGGAAGTGATAAAAAAAAAACTTTGTGTAGCTCATAGGCTGAGAAAACGGGTACATCAAAACCCAAGAACCGAAAATGCCCAAAGGGGAAGCATCATTGTGTTGATAGAACAATGTCACAGAGACCATATATTCAATCTAGCTTAGGAGAAACTGAATGGTTGAAACAAAATGTCAGTTAGAAGTGACCTATACCAGCTACCCTGAAAAAGACAAAGAGCACAGCTAGTGCAGGAAGGCATTCAAAATCAGGAAAGATGAACATTTAAAAACCAGATTCAGAGTGGTTAAAGAAGATGTGTGGCTAGAAGTGAAAGGCAAATCGGACAAAGATTGGAATAGACGACACAACTAGAAGCAAAATCCGATGCGGATGACAATAACAATATTTATTCAAGATGCATAATGTGTTTTCCGAGAGCTCAAAAAGACCAAAACTGTTTAAGAAATCTCTATATGGACTCCCTTAAAGTTGCAAACATTATAAATAGAACAACAACTATAATATTATACTGAGTTTTGAACAATTTACCAGTCGCAAAATACAGGGTTCCCGCGGTCCTTGAAATTCCTTGAATATCCTTAAATTTAAAATTTCATTTTCAAGGCCTTGAATATCATTGAATTTCGCGGAAATGGGAAAATATCCTTGAATTTCAGTCGAGATCCTTAATTTTGGACAGACGAGCGTATTTTTCCGCCCGATCGCGGCGATAGAAATTCATCAGCGATTATTTACGGCAGATAACAACAGGCACACGTAGCGATCGTCTCTCCGTGAGTAAGTATGCCGACCACGTGACTTGTCGATCAGTGACTTGTACAAAATGGCAGCTATTTTTAGATCATGTGATATCAACAATGTCGATGATTGGCTTATAAGAATGAATCGCCTGACAATTTACGCTGGAGCACAGGAGCGATTTTAATCGCCGGCTAAAAATATTCGGCCGAAAATATCTAACATGATAGATACGAGCGTTTGATCAGGCGAATGGTTCGGACAAAGTCGTCGTCCCCCTGAACGGGCACTGCACGGGCGTATTTTTAAAAATCGCCGCGATCGGGCGAAATAATACTGTCGTCTGTCCCCCACAAATAGTTGATATATTTAATATATGGAAATCCAGTTTAGATTAGAAGTTATGCTTGTTTATACTAAACAATAACTCTGACGTATACCTGTCAATCAACTGATCTAAATAAACAGCTGTGTTTTGTCACGTAATAACAAGATAAGCCAATGACATTTAACAGAACGCCCTTCGCCGGGCAGCAAGGGCCAAAAAGACCGAAATTTCGGAAATAGGCAATTAAAACAACAATAAAAGTATTGATAATCGGCAATTTAACGTCAATAAACTGAACTACTTTTATTCGTACTTTAGTTTCATCAGTGGTCTGATTCGATAAGGGAAATAACTCTGTTTTAAAAATGGTGGGAGTTTATAATTAAAAAAAAATAGTTTATGTCTTCAATGTCTTTTAAATACGAGATTATAACGATAGTTGGTAATGTTTTGGTTACTTTTAAGACGAAAAATTGTATTTTTAGGCTAAGAAATTCCTTGAAAATCCTTGAATTTGTCTTAAATTTATCCTTGAATATCCTTAAAAAAATGTTTGACGAAGCCGCGGGAACCCTGAAATATCCTTTTATAACATAGTTGTCTTAAAGATAGGAAAAGGAAACTTTTCTTTTTATTTTATTGTACTGTATTTTTGTTGATTAACTTTGTTCCAAACAATTGTTTATATCTCTACTAACATGCTATACATTGCATGATCAAAGAAAATATCAATTATATTAAAGAGTACTATGCCGTTTCGCCCTACAGTCTTGAATTTGAAGAAACTTCCACAATTAATGGTCTTGAATATACGATTGACGACCAATTGCTCTTCGAAATGATGCTTTTATTTAAGAGGGAAAATCATATCATTTGCCGCATAACAAAAAAAAAGAACTCTGAGATTGAACAAAAATTGATGTCAGAAATACAAGAAATTGAAAACAAAACCGAAATATACCCTATTAAAACAGAACTTTATGAACAATTGCAAAATATAAATTCAAAATTAGAAAAACATAGGAAAATTTTTTTTGAAGGAATCATTGTTAGATCTAGAGCAAAATGGACAGGGGAAGGGGAGAAAAAAACCTCATATTTCCTCGGGCCTAGAAAAAAGAAATTATACAAACAAAAATATCCAAGAAATTGATACTGAACTATCAGGCAAAGTTTGGACCAGACCAAAATATTGAAACAAGTTAAACTTTTCTATGAACAACTTCACCAAAGCAATCAAGATGCTGATTTAAAAAACACTAACATGGATTTGGAAAATGTCCTAGAAAACAAATTATCAACAGAAAGTAGTAAATCACTTGAAGGTCCAATCTCTATAAGCGAGTTATCTACTATCATGAAAAACCAGAAACGAAACAAAAGTCCAGGCTTGGATGGCTACACCTCAGAATTCTTTCAGTTCTTTTGGCGTGGTTTATGTAGTAGTTATTAGCACCCTTTCCGAGGTGTATCGGTGAATATCAGGACAGTTTTGGTCGGGGGATCAGCCGAGGCGGTCCCCGGCCAAAACTGCCCTGATATTCACCGATACACCGAGGAAAGGTGCTTATAAGTCACTTACATCCCATTTCTATCGAGTATTTTGAAGCGATATGTAAAAAATAGTATTTATTATCGAGTCGTTTCAACCGAAAAGTGACAAATGTTATTTCATTTATCCCTTTCTGAGCCTCAAGTTACATTTCATGGTAGAATGATTTCGCAGTGGAGAGACGAGCTGAGTAGTATTTACACGTGCGTCTAGCTATACCCTGCTGGGCGTAAAACAATCATGTGTTTGTTTAGACCACATCGTAGAGGACTGCAATATTAATAATATTATTATTAAATGTAGTGTGAAGGAAATGCAAAACGTGGGTCATTCCTGGTGAAAGTATGCATCAACGAATTATTTGTAATAAAAGGTATGTCATTCTAGGCGTTTTTATACGCCCACATTTTCATGTGGATGTATTATGTCGTCACCCCTGTCCGTCCGTCCGGTCCACAATTCATCTTAATAAAACCGGAAGCTATACTTCCAAGACAATACTTTTTATACGCCCACATTTTCATGTGGACGTATTATGTCGTCGCCCCTGTCCGTCTGTCCGTCCGTCCGGATGTCCGTCCGTCCGTCCGTCCGTCCACAATTGTTTGTGGACTCTCTACAGGTCACAATTCTTGTCGGATTTTGACGAAACTTGAAATATAGGTTTATCCCCAAAAGATCTCGGCTGCTTTCGATATTGGCATGTATCGGATCAAAACTTCATGGATTATGGCCCCTGGTTGTACGAAAAATCACGTTTTTAGCTTGTGGACCCAAAAGAGGTCACAATTTTGAACCGATTTTGATGAAACTTGACATGCATGTTTATAACCCAAAGATCTTGGTTCCTTTCGATATTTGCGCCTATCGGAACGTAATTTCCTGAATTATGGCCCCTGATTGTCCGAAAAATCACCTATTTTATGTTGTTGTACCGCTGGAGGTCACAATTATTATCCGATTTAAAAAACCGTTCGATTATATCACCGTTACACCCTAAGGAAGGTTGAGTTCAAATTTCGGAAAAATCGGACTAAAATTACCATACAAAATGGCCGCCGTTCGTACGCGAATACTGTTAATAAATGGTATATCAAGGTTGTGGACCCTGTAGAGATCACAATTTTAATTTTCGATTTAAGATGAAACTTGAAACGCATGGTTATAACCAAAAGATCTTGGTTCCTTTTGATATTTGCGCATATCGGATCGTAACTTTCAGAATTATGGCCCCTGATTATACGCAAAATCGCCTTTGTTTAGCTTGTGGTCCCTCTGGAGGTCACAATTATTATCTGATTAAAAACATTGTTTGATTATATCACCGTTACGCCCTAAGGAAGGTTGACCAAAATTGCTATACAAAATGGCCGCCATTCGTACGCGAATACTGTGAAAAAATGGTATATCAAGGTTGTGGACCCAGTAGAGGTCACAATTTTAATTTTCGATTTTGATTAAACTTGAAATGCATGGTTATAACCCAAAGATCTTGGTTCCTTTCGATATTTGCGCATATCGGATTGTAACTTCCTGAATTATGGCCCCTGATTATACGCAAAATCGTCTTTGTTTAGCTTGTGGTCCCTCTGGAGGTCACAATTATTATCCGATTTAAAAAATCGTTTGATTATATCACCGTTACACCCTAAGGAAGGTTGAGTTCAAATTTCGGTAAAATTCGGACCAAAATTGCCATACAAAATGGACGCCGCGTGTACGCGAATACTGTTATAAAATGGTATATCAAGGTTGTGGACCCAGTATAGGTCACAATTTTGATTCAATTTTGATGAAACTTGATATGCATGGTTATAACCCAAAGATCTTGGTTATTTGCACATATCAGATCATGGCGGGTGTGGCGCGCCAGGCAGGGTAAGCTTACTCTTCCTAGGACACCTGTTACCACTGTTCGTCGTGTAATTTGTACACGGTGAACAGTCCATATGCTGATAACACTATTTTGTGTTTTTACACATTTTTGCCTATGCTGTTTTTAGGACTTCGAATTTTGTCTAATGGTTTGGATTGTTCGTACTTGGTTTTATTTTATTTTATCATAACTTCCTGAATTATAGCCCCTTATTGTCCGAAAAATTGCCTATGGTCCCTCTGGAGGTCATGATTATTATCCGATTTAAAAAAAACGCTTGACTCTATCACTGTTACACCATACGGAAGGTTGAGTTTCAATTACAAGGAAATCGGACCCTAATTGCCAGACAAAATGGCTGCCGTTTGTACGCTAATAGTGTTAAAATATGGTATATCAAGGTTGTGGACCCAGTATAGGTCACAATTTTAATTCGATTTTGTTGAAAGTTGAAATGCATGTTTATAACCTAAAGATCTTGATTCTTCTCGATATTTGCGCATATCAAATTGTAATTTAATGAAATATAGCCTTTGATTGTAGGAAATATCACTTTCGGTTTTGCTTGTGCAGTGCCAGCTTACTATCTCTGTTTTTATCCTGCTTATTTTAAATGTCTGTGAAGTGTCCAGCAAGAGAAATGCGCCTTTTATCATCACAATTGAAATAATTATTCAGTGTTCTCATTTATACGTTTTGCATATTAATATAAATCAAAACCAAATTATGGAATAGGTGCTAATTGACATGTATAATAATTGATTTGTGTAATATGTTGTTTTGTTAATTTAATGTCATTGTATATATTTTTGAACTGCCAGTTTGGTTTTGTTACTGTGATTTTGACTAGTTGTTTCATGTAATTTGTCTGGCTGCATTGCATAGAGCCATAGCTATCACACTTAAAAAAATTTGAGGCCCCTATTGCTGTTGAATTCTTGCTACAAAGTGATATCAGGCTGCATTGCCAATCTTGTTAAATCTGTTCTACCCAAATTAATCCATGAGGAAACCTTTCTGGCAGATATATAGGTGAATGTACAAGGCTGACTTATGACATCCTGTTCGAAACAAAGAGACAGGATATCCTGGCCATGATATTACTAATAGATTTCGAAAAAGCGTTTGACAGTGTGTCATGGATATTCCTTGAAAAGGTTGTCCACGCATTTAATTTCAGGCCCTCCATGCAAAACTTTCTGTATATATTCCTACTGTGCGCAGATGTTCTTGGGTCAATGATAAGGCAAAATGATCAAATTAAAGGTGTATATATATTTGTTAGGCAATTTAAAAAAGCTCAATATGCGGACAACACGTCACTTTTCTTGGATGGGTCGGAAGAATCGCTGTGAGAAACTATGAATACTCTAGAATTATTCTTTAGAATGTCAGGATTAAGAGTGAACATAGATAAACCACATGCTATATGGTTAGGCCAATACGCAGGTGCAAAAACAAAAATATGTAATGCATTTAAATTTAATTGGCCTGAAAACAAGTTTACATCTCTTGGTATCGCCTTTAATACAAATTTAGAAGAAAATATGAATACTAAATTTGACGAAAAATTAAATTATCTTGAGAAATGAACTTATATTTGGACCAAACGGAAACTGACTCTAATTGAAAGAGTCACCATTCTTAAGGGAGAACGCGGGTCGAAAAAAATAGAATTTTCTAAAAAATGTCACTTTTTAAGTAATGACAGTTTTCGATACTTTGAAGCCTTACCTTTGAATCCCCAAAAGAAAAATATCAAAAATTTCATTTTATTAATGTAAAAAAGTACTATTTCTGTCAATTGGTAAACATTTCTGAACCTGGCATGTCCGAATTTTGATAAAATAACGTCTAAGAAATCCCGATTTTAAGCCTCGGCATGTCCATTGACCACCATGTTTGATATATCGTTGGAGGAATGAATGAATGAAATGGGGTTTAACGTCCTACTGTTATGCACTTAACCTGAGCTAATTGAAGACGGGCATACGCCATACAGTGTGCTATGAGGGAAATTTTTTCCCGGGCAGCGGCGCTACGGCTTACTCTTATATCGATTTTCAACTGCCAAGGGATCTTTTACGTGCACTCCAATGTGTACACAGGGCCTCGGTTTTTCGTCCCATCCGAACGACTAGGCAGCTGTCCTTGTAAGGCCCTCCTTCTGTATCACTGACAAGGGGAAATCACGTCGGAAAATCGAGATGAACTTTCTCGGCCAATGCAGGGATCGAACACTCGACCTCCAGGCTAGCGAACCAACGCCTTATCCACTTAGCCACCGTGATCCCCTATCGTTGGAGGGACACACCTATAAAGCATGGTTTGAGTTTGTTGAGAATGTTCTTGAAAAGGATAACAAAGATATAAATTTTGAAAATATTTTATCACACCCCATAATAAAACACAGAACAGCATGATGGGAATAAAAATAATTTATTAATTCCCGTCGGTTTCCGTGTGTACTCGTTTTTCTAATAGTGAAAAGTGCTCGAGAATTTCCTTATTTGGCTAGGTGACCCGATCGCGGGGTCATTATATACGAAGTCATAACAACGACATCTCCTCATTGGCCCAACGGATTCTACCGGAAATTCACCACCGCCCGCGATATAGACACCATTAACCACTCTTTTTTGTATAACAATATTACTTTGTACGAAGTCCAAGACTACGAACGATGTCCCGGAAGCTGATTTAGCGATATTTAACGATAAATTTAATAGGTTTCTTTTTAATTATTTCTGATAAACCGTGATTAAAAAATAAAATATTTTATGGGGATCGTAATTTATAGCCAAGTACATCTTTGTCAACCGGTAATTGTTTTTAGTCTTGTTTGTTATGACCCAAATAAATCCAGTTGAACTAAATGAAACTTTGATGTGATTTTTCTCTGATTTGATTTTTTGGATCAAAATGCAATTTCAAATTACTAGATCTCAAAAAGTTACTTATATTTTTACTTCAAATTTACAACAGTTATAGATTAAAGTCTTTTGAATGGGATAACAGAGAGTTTTTGTATTTACTGTTTTTATGTTTGTAAATAATTCAGTTTTTAGTTCATGTTTCGATAAAAAAAATCACACAATTTTATAAATGCTTATAAATTAATAAAAATACAGTGGACTCCAAATGTCTCTCTTTCATTTCCTAGCTTTATGTATTGTTTATAAGGTGTGAAAGTTTCAGAACTGTAGAGTTATTATTAGTGCTGATATCAAGTATCGATGCATCGCCGATGCATCGATTCGGCTGACACCGATGCGATTCTCGGCCCTTTTTTGTATTATCGATCCATCGGCAAAAAAAAATCTAAGTTCCTTTTTGTGTCCGAGGATTCTGAGGGAGTTCACAAATTTGTCCACAAGAAAAGAACAAAACATTTTTCTGTGGTTTTTTTTATAATTAAAAATAAAACAATAGACGTGTAATAGAACGAATCAATGAATCCCGCACGTTGTTACGCTATCCGCTTCCATTATGTCGCCATTATCCAGTGACTACCAAAATTCTCATTGCTGGTTACTTCCCCTGTCCCTGGCAATCATGTTCCTCAACTTCACGGTTCATTTAAATCCCAAATCTATGTCCCAAATATATGGTCTTATGGCCAAACAAACGAACGATGTCCGGAGGATAATATTTTCTTGGTCGGGTTTTAACACTTGAATAGTATTAAAACGATTTCATCTTATTTTGTTTCACGGGCAATCGAGAAAGACTTCATAAATCCCGGCTATTTATACGGCCAACAGTCAACACGCCTCATTCAACGAGTGTCAATCGAAGGGTTCCAATCAGACAATATCAATGTCATAATTATAAATAAATAAAAGAAGAATATTGTCGAAATTCATTCATTTAAATGAATCGACATTTCTATAATATTGATAATATAGGGAAATCTGTGTTTCTTTCGGAAATACTAGATTATTTCTGTAATTATTGAATAACAAAATGGCGGCAAAAAATTCCCGATGCATCGATGCGAGTATCGATGTTTGCGCCCGATGCATCGATTCGTAAAATTTTACTTGATATCAGCACTAGTTATTATTAACATGATTCGTTGGTAACCATGGCAACCAATGTCCGATTTGGGATTTGATGAAAAAAATCAGCTAATATAATTGGTCTTTATAGTTTATACAAAGTTTCAACCCAAAATAACATTAAATAAAAAATTAAAAAATTTGCCCCTCGTTCCCCCTTAAGAGTTTAATCCTACTGAAAATAAATCACTTGTTCTCAGCATTACCCAACCCAGAATGTTCTGATCTCATAAAGCTTGAAAAAATATGTTTCAAATTTATTTGGAATCCTGGGAATGAACGTCACAAATTCAATTGAAAATGGAGGTCTAAATTTTACTGATATCAATGCATTTAATAAGAGTATGAAAATATTTTGGATCAGAAGAATACATAGTCAAAACAGTAATTGGACTCATTTTATTGACCATTATTTGAAAATACTCCCTTTTGAATTTTGGCTGTAGGATCTAATTTGAGCTCTAAAATACCAGAGGTGATAGCAAATCCATTCTGGAGGGACACACCTATAAAGCATGGTTTGAGTTTGTTGAGAATGTTCTTGAAAAGGATAACAAAGATATAAATTTTGAAAATATTTTATCACAACCCATAATAAAATAACCAGATTTGGATTTATTAAAGACTAGTTCAGAAAGTGAGTCAGAACTATTAATGACCTCATAAACCATAGAGGCATGATCAAAACATTTGACAAATTAAAAGATGAATTTGGACTGAAAGGTTCATTTCTTCACTACAACGGATTGATAACATCTCTCCTGAAAAAGTGAAAAAATGTGATATCAGACCATGCACATCCTCATTTACAAAAACCATGCATCGCAAGACCCACCCAGATTGTATTCAATAAAGCTAAAGGTTGTAAACATATATATAAGTACCTAATTATATAATAAGGATCCAAAGGGAAAAGAATGCAAAAAATGAAATAAAATGGATGAAAATCCTGAACCTAAATTTGTTGCGAGAAGAGTGGAGTAAAATATATGCTCTACCAAAAAAGTGACATTAGACACAAAGTTGCAAGAGTTTCAACTCAAATTTCTACACAGAATTGTTACCACAAAAAAAAATCTTTACACTATCATATTAAATGAGAAACAGCTCATTCTGTGGGGAGAGAGATGAAACTCTTGATCACTTATATTATGAATGCCCTGAAACTCAAAATATCTTGACAAATATGTTAAATGCTCTTGAAAAAATTGGGTTGCTTGATGTCCATTTCACATGTAATGATATAATGCTTGGAAAACAGGAGGCTCCCCCTGTTGTCAATTTTATATTTTCCAAAGTAGTATAACAGGCATTTCCCCAAATGTCCAAGCCTTATTGAAGTTTATTCATTTTGATGATACAATGTGCACACCTACCACTAGTAGAGACGAATATGACGTCCATTTTGTTCTGTATATTTTGTCGTTGAAAAACATTATGATCACCTTGATGTCAAATATTTTAATGAACAGCAGTGTTTTAATGTCTTGAAAGAGTCACATTTAAAAAGAATATTAAACAAGAATACAATCTCAGTTTGTGATATACCGTGCACAAATAATGTCATGATCAGCTTTCTTTGAATGTCTTGAAAAGTCAATATTTCAAAAATTAAAAAGGACAAATAATGTGCACGCTCGTCACAATCTGATGCAATTTTGGCAGCCATTTTTTTTTTCAATTTTGAGGGTCAAAAACACTTTTTTCGGCTAGGTATCCTATTTTTACGTAATCAGCAGCCTTGAATTAGGTTAAATACCAAATCCTACTAAAAAATGCCTCTTGCTTTACTTTAATCCAGAATCGGGCCTAGTCTATATTGTAATGTGCTACATTATATACTGTACATAAGGTTAAACTTGATATTTAGTATATGATTGGGGGACATGCTCTGGCAAACAGACATCTCTGATATAATGTAAACATGGCTGCTCAAATTTTGAAACAGTCTGTTTAACAAGTAGAGTTTGAGCATGGTAGGCAAGATGGTGAATCACGATAAATGGACATGAGGTAATTTGATTATGTGTTTCTTACCAAGCCATTGTTGTCAATCATGACACCTTGTTACCTAAAAAGAGACAAGGGTCTGGTGTCTAGCTTGTGCTGATTGCTGAGAGGAATGCTAAATTAAATTCATTGAACACTCATTCACTCTTGAATACATTTATCAAGTCAGCTATTATCTCGGACATGTTTCAAGGAGGTATTAGAAGAAGGCTTTGGTTATTAGTTATTATGATTGTCATATTTCGGACATTCATTATTTGTTATGATCCATACATTGAATAATTGACTTATATTAATATGAAATTAAATTTAAGAGGTTGGTGATATAACTTTGTTGTTCTGACTTCAATCATATGTCTCTGTTCATACACAATTTTCCCACTAGACATTATTTGCTTACTTCAGAATCGGACTGTTTTAAATATACCTACATGAAATTGACAAATTAGGGAATTAGGCAAATTTATCTTATATTTTTGTGATATAATCTTTTTCTGTTGTTTTCCCAATAAACACCAACATATTTCTCTGCTGTTCATCTAGGCTATAATTAACAAGGCATTAACACTTTGAGGGGGTTGGTAAGTTGGAAAAAGAAACAATAATATTTCAAATTAGAATTAGATTGTATGCCAAATTTGTTACAGTTCTACTGCAATCGTTTTAACATTAAGTCTATTAGTCATATAAATGTTTGTAGTGGTTTTCAAAGAGATAAGTGTACATTTGTGAAAAATAACTTACTTTAAGTAGGTAAGTGTATGTTGTTTTGGTAATTTGGTGTATGTATATAGTACTATTAATAATTGATCACATTTATTCACTTGCGAAGAGTGATGATGCCTCTTTATCGTCCCTAAAAATCAGGGGAATATTAAAATTGGTTCGGTGCGAGGTAGAACGTTCGAACTCAATCTGGTTAAAATACAGATCTATATTTCGTTTTTTATACTTTCAATTGCCTACTACATGAAGATCTGGCCAGTTGTACTTGGAGGTTGTTGACCCTATGACATCAGTCATTTGATTGATGTTTCTAGTGGATTAACCACAGTTCTGTGCACCTCACGCCATCGCTCGTCGTAATCAGCCAATTCATTGGCTAATCCCTCACATCATCCAGAACACATCAATGATAACAACTCTTCAAGCCTATTGTAGTAAAGACAAGTTGAACAAAATTTTGAACTATAAAAAACGAAATGGGATCTGGACTAAATTTGTTAAATAGAATTGTCTGCATAGTAAAGAATAATTTGATAGCTAAAAGTTTTAGATAATGAAATAAAATGATATAAAATGATATAACCATAACTATGTAAAGTGCAGTTTATGTGATAATCACAATAAAATGTCCGCAGGAATTAAATATCAATGAGAAATTTGATTGTTAGTGAATACCTCTAGGTATTCTCCAGGCAATCCATACATAAACACAGTTGTGTAATAAATTTACATTCAACATTGAAACAAAGAATGACATGACATTTAACAAAATTTAACAAACTTCTATTCCCAAATATTTGTTTTAAAGAAAGAGTAAGAAGAAACTCCCGGGTTGTCTGTGAGTTTCCTTCCACTGAATAAACACCACTGAGTGCAAGCGAATTATTGAAATAAAATTGAACCATGTGTTTGTCCCGAAATGACCAAGTCTGTGTCAAGTGGACATTAAACTCAATTTCTCTCTCTCTACATGTTTACTGCCAACAAAAGCCTACATAGAGCTCATTATCTCTTGTAATGTTTGATCGATCATTTCTGTTTTCTTTATTTCCAGATATGCAAGTAATGCAGATCATTTATGTACTGATGATTTATTACTGTTTTTAGAAGCAGAACAAGGGGTAGGTACTCCAAACAATGATAAACACCAAAATCTACGTAAAAAACTGATCCAGAAAAACTTGATCTCATAAATTGACCAGTTTTATGTGGCTTTTTGCTTTAACATATTCCAAATCATACATTGAAGAATGGTGTAATGCATGGTTGAAGAATAAAAGCTTGGTTATGACTTTATTTAAGACAGTTGATTAGCTCAACACTTGGTCTTTAAAGAGAGATCACTCAAACAAAAATGAAGAAGATATTCTTTAATCTGTTACATCTATTAATGAACAATCACACAGCCAAGAAAAGCTCAAATTGTCCTGTAAATTCAGTCACATGCTAAGTAAACAAAGACCTCAAGGTAGGAATTTTGTATTACTTGATTAAAGAAAGATTACTTCTTTCTGCATCCACATCACAAAAGAAGAATTTGATTATAAGAGTTATATTGGATAGATCACAGTGCCAATGGTTGCAAATGTTATAGGAAAAGAGTCCCATAATTCCATTACATATTTGAATGGTACCTAAAAGTGTGATTAATGCAGTTCGTTTATTCACCTTTAAAAATTTAAGGGAATCATATAGTAACTGGAAGAAGGAAAGGCAGGATTCAATTTTAGTTATGTTTGCCTGTTCTTTGTCTGCATGTCAACAATCAAATTACCGCATGAATTATGGAGTATAGTAACATCCGATATCTATTAAGTAGAAAAACATGTCATTTTGCTCTCTTAATAAAACCGGAAGCTATACTTCCAAGACAATACTTTTTATACGCCCACATTTTCATGTGGACGTATTATGTCGTCGCCCCTGTCCGTCCGTCCGTCCGTCCGGATGTCCGTCCGTCCGTCCGTCCGTCCACAATTGTTTGTGGACTCTCTACAGGTCACAATTCTTGTCGGATTTTGACGAAACTTGAAATATAGGTTTATCCCCAAAAGATCTCGGCTGCTTTCGATATTGGCATGTATCGCATCAAAACTTCACGGATTATGGCCCCTGATTGTACGAAAAATCACGTTTTTAGCTTGTGGACCCTATAGAGGTCACAATTTTGAACCGATTTGGATGAAACTTGACATGCATGTTTATAACCCGAAGATCTTGGTTCCTTTCGATATTTGCGCCTATCGGAACGTAATTTCCTGAATTATGGCCCCTGATTGTCCGAAAAATCACCTATTTTAGCTTGTGGTACCTCTGGAGGTCACAATTATTATCCGATTTGAAAAACCGTTCGATTATATCACCGTTACACCCTAAGGAAGGTCGAGTTCAAATTTCGGAAAAATCGGACCAAAATTACCATACAAAATGGCCACCGTTCGTACGCGAATACTGTTAAAAAATGGTATATCAAGGTTGTGGACCCTGTAGAGATCACAATTTTAATTCGATTTAAGATGAAACTTGAAATGCATGGTTATAACCCAAAGATCTCTGTTCCTTTCGATATTTGCGCACATCGGATCGTAACTTTCTGAATTATGGCCCCTGATTATGCGCAAAATCGCCTTTGTTTAGCTTGTGGTCCCTCTGGAGGTCACAATTATTATCCGATTTGAAAAACCGTTCGATTATATCACCGTTACACCCTAAGGAAGGTCGAGTTCAAATTTCGGAAAAATCGGACCAAAATTACCATACAAAATGGCCGCCGTTCGTACGCGAATACTGTTAAAAAATGGTATATCAAGATTGTGGACCCTGTAGAGATCACAATTTTAATTCGATTTAAGATGAAACTTGAAATGCATGGTTATAACCCAAAGATCTCGGTTTCTTTCGATATTTGCGCATATCGGATTGTAACTTCCTGAATTATGGCCCCTGATTATACGCAAAATCGCCTTTGTTTAGCTTGTGGTCCCTCTGGAGGTCACAATTATTATCTGATTTGAAAAATTGTTTGATAATATCACCGTTACGCCCTAAAGAAGGTTGAGTTTGAATTTCGGAAAAATTGGACCAAAATTGCCATACAAAATGGCCGCCATTCGTACGCGAATACTGTTTAAAAAATGGTATATAAAGGTTGTGGACCCAGAAGAGGTCACAAATTTAATTTTCGATTTTGATGAAACTTGAAATGCATGGTTATAACCTAAAGATCTTGGTTCCTTTCGATATTTGCGCATATCGGATTGTAACTTCCTGAATTATGGCCCCTGATTATATGCAAAATCGTCTTTGTTTAGCTTGTGGTCCCTCTGGAGGTCACAATTATTATCCGATTTAAAAAATCGTTTGATTATATCACCTTTACATCCTAAGGAAGGTTGAGTTCGAATTTCAGAAAAATGGGACCAAAATTGCCATACAAAATGGCCGCCATTCGTACGCAAATACTGTTAAAAAATGGTATATCAAGGTTGTGGATCCTGTAGAAGTCAAAATTTTAATTCAATTTTGATGAAACTTAAAATGCATGGTTATAACCCAAAGATCTTGGTTCCTTTCAATATTTGCGCATATCAGATCGTAACTTCCTGAATTATGGCCCCTGATTATACGCAAAATCGTCTTGGTTTAGCTTGTGGTCCCTCTGGAGGTTACAATAATTAACCGATTTAAAAAATCGTTTGATTATATCACCGTTACACCCTAAGGAAGGTTGAGATTAAATTTCGGAAAAATCAGACCAAAATTACCATACAAAATGGCCGTCGTTCGTACGCGAATACTGTTAAAAAATGGTATATCAAGGTTGTGGACCCTGTAGAGATCACAATTTTAATTCAATTTTGATGAAACTTAAAATGCACGGTTATAACCCAAAGATCTTAGTTTCCTTTCGATATTTGCGCATATCGGATCGTAACTTCCTGAATTACGGCCCCTGATTATACGCAAAATCGTCTTTGTTTAGCTTGTGGTTCCTCTGGAGGTCACAATTATTATCTGATTTAAAAAATCATTTGATTATATCACCGTTACACCCTAAGGAAGGTTGAGATTAAATTTCGGAAAAATCAGACCAAAATTACCATACAAAATGGCCGTCGTTCGTACGCGAATACTGTTAAAAAATGGTATATCAAGGTTGTGGACCCTGTAGAGATCACAATTTTAATTCAATTTTGATGAAACTTAAAATGCACGGTTATAACCCAAAGATCTTAGTTTCCTTTCGATATTTGCGCATATCGGATCGTAACTTCCTGAATTACGGCCCCTGATTATACGCAAAATCGTCTTTGTTTAGCTTGTGGTCCCTCTGGAGGTCACAATTATTATCTGATTTAAAAAATCGTTTGATTATATCACCGTTACACCCTAAGGAATGTTAAGTTCGAATTTCGGGAAAATTCGGAACAAAATTGCCATACAAAATGGCTGCCGTTTGTATGCGAATACTGTTCTTTTCGTTATTTTCACATATCAGATCATAACTTCCTGAATTATGGCCCCTGATTGTCCGAAAAATCACCTATGGTCCCTCTGGAGGTCATGATTATTATCTTGACTCTATCACCGTTACAACATACGGAAGGTTGAGTTTGAATTTCAGGGGAATCGGACCATAATTGCCTGACAAAATGGCCAGACAAAAATGGCCACCGTTTGTACGCTAATAGTGTTAAAATATAGTACATCAAGGTTGTGGACCCAGTATAGGTCACAATTTTAATTCAATTTTGATAAACTTGAAATGCATGTTTATAACCTAAAGATCTTGATTCTTTTCGATATTTGCGCATATCAAATGAATTATAGCCTTTGATTGTAGGAAAAATCACTTTCGATTTTGCTTGTTCTCTAACCATCTCTCGAAAATGTGGGCGTATCCTGCCTGGCAGTGCCAGCTTACTATCTTTATATGCCCACATGGAAATATTGTCATATATAATATTGTCTTTGCCCCTGTCTGGCGTCCACAATTGATTGTAGACGCTAAAGTTAAAATCGGATTCAATTTTAAAAATTTAGTGATTTCCGATAATTACTGTAAGAGTTATGGGCCTTGATCACTTCAAAAAATGTTGTGGACGCTCTAGAGGCTAAAGTTTGTACATGGTGTTTAAGGCCAGGAGACGAAAAAGCCTATTGCTTTTCAGTAATTTTCGATAATTACTGCCAGGGCTATGGCCCTTGATCACTTCAAAAAACCTTGTGGAACCTCTAGAGGCCAAAGTTAATATCTGATTGACTTTAAATTTATACACAGTGTTTAAGGTCATGAGAAGAAGAAGCCTATTGATATTTAGCACTTAGGATAATTACTGTCAGAGTTATGGCCCTTGATCACTTCAAAAAATCTTCTGTACGCTCTAGAGGCTAAAATTATTATCCGATTGACTTTAAATTAATACACACTGTTTAAGGTCATATAGATTATATAGATTTTCAATGAATTTTGATAACTTGAACAGCTAAATCCATGATATTAAATCTTTCAAATCTAAAACGTGCATGGAGGTGAACTTTATGGAAGCCAAACAAATTCTAATGATTTTCTGATAATTACTTAATGAGTTGTTACTCTGAATCAGATTTTAGTGTATTATAAATGTTTCATTACCGACAATATGTGACAACTCTTGTTGACTGCCCGGACGATTTAGCTGCTGTGGGCGTATGTTTTGTTGCCTTGCAACCTATCTTCAATAGTAATTGATAGTAGACATAAGGGTCATTATATATACAACAGGAATGTAGCCAGGATTTGCTGAGTGGTGGAAAAAATCTTTTGGCGAGCGTAGGGAGTCAAAACAAATTTGGGGATAGGGGCGTGGTCTTATATGAAAATTCAACCCTTATTGGTGTATTTTCACAGCATTTGCTGTCTTATTTGCTTCAGTGCAAATCAATTTCCATTAATATATTCAAATATATAAAGGCCTATTAATAAAACAGTGTTTGTGTTTTATTTGAGTACAACAAATTATGACAACAGGTAGATATTGATAATTAAAAAGCGTTGTTTTATTTGACTTGTGTATCACGAATTATATTATTATTATTACGTTGGAATGAGAATCAGGTTGGACAGAAGTTGAGAAAGCTTACATCGTCCTCCGTCCTTCCCGGGTTGTAGCAAATCCACGGTCAACACAGGCAAAAAATAAAATAAGAAACATTGACATTGTGGATAGGCTAGGATTTAGTATAGATTCGGTAGAATTAGCCTTAGAATGAGTCCATTAAAAATTGTTTGTAAAACCGGACGTACGACACCATTTACGACATTCAAACATTTAAAATTGCAGTGCCGTAAATTTGTCTGGATATACAAATTTAGAGACCGTGAAATGAATAGACCTACACATCTTCTAAATATAAATAACCAAAATACCAATACTAATTTGGGATAATAGGGTCTACTACCGTACAAAAGTAAATAGTGCCGTGGCAGACATGCAGTGCGTGGGCTTTTACCATGGCTCTGCCATTTGCCGTGGGTGGTAAATTTCGAGCGCTGAGTTTGTGTACAGAGTGAGAGAAGGACAATGTCGTTTAAAAACGACTGGGCGGCTTTCTTCGTTTTTTTCCTTTTGCTGGGCGGCCAAAAATAGTGCAGGGTCCTTCCCGGGTTGTAGCAAATCCACGGTCAACACAGGCAAAAAATAAAATAAGAAACATTGACATTGTGGATAGGCTAGGATTTAGTATAGATTCGGTAGAATTAGCCTTAGAATGAGTCCATTAAAAATTGTTTGTAAAACCGGACGTACGACACCATTTACGACATTCAAACATTTAAAATTGCAGTGCCGTAAATTTGTCTGGATATACAAATTTAGAGACCGTGAAATGAATAGACCTACACATCTTCTAAATATAAATAACCAAAATACCAATACTAATTTGGGATAATAGGGTCTACTACCGTACAAAAGTAAATAGTGCCGTGGCAGACATGCAGTGCGTGGGCTTTTACCATGGCTCTGCCATTTGCCGTGGGTGGTAAATTTCGAGCGCTGAGTTTGTGTACAGAGTGAGAGAAGGACAATGTCGTTTAAAAACGACTGGGCGGCTTTCTTTGTTTTTTTCCTTTTGCTGGGCGGCCAAAAATAGTGCAGGGTGCACGTGCCGCCCTGCGTTGGCTACATCCCTAATACAAACATCAAGGGTAATTAAACGGTTAGGTCATCATCTAAAAAGTGAAAAGTTAAACTAAATTCAAAGTGAAACCGTAAGTAAACAAAATCGTAATTATAAAAATCAGTTCCCTAAGAATTGTTACCATTTGGAGTAAGTTCCGTACATACAAAAGTTTTTGAAAACAGAATCAAAATGGCTGCTGAATAACAAAATCAAAATTTAAAATTGGCTCTCTAACTCTTAACAATTGTTGCTATTTGGAGTAGGTTCAATACAAAAAAAGATTTCTAAAATCATAATTAAAATGGCAGCTGAATAGCGATCTGAAGGTTTTTCGTAAAAATACAATATGGCGGCCAAAGAGTTGAAAATATTATGGAACAAGGTCTTTGAATGTAAATATAATATCTGGAGCTAACATCACCATGTCATTTTTAGTCCACTTTTAAAATGGAGAGAAAAATTCACTTTTGGGAAAAAAATCAAAAGTTTCCTTCAGCCATTACAAATTCTTTTAATATGCCATTTTGAAGACATCGATGTGTTCCTTATTCGTACCAAGTTTCAACTTGATTCCTCAAATAGTGACAGTGAAACGCCATCTTGAATTTTGAAAAAATGATGTAGAAAACTTTGATGCTAAATCTAATAGAGCAAACTTCCGAATTTCGAACAACCGTCAATGAAAGACCATAATTATGGGATTGTTCCAAAGAATTCAAAATTGGAAACCCGAAGACAATTCGTTGTAAATTACCAAATTCGTAAAGCACTTCCTGTTTGTCAAAAATGACCCAATTTATATATAACATTTATTTGCACTCTCTAGATGGTGAAAAGTAGAATAAACTTCAAATTGAAACAGGAAGTAAACAGAGTACAGACTTTTGTTTCAGTCTGTAGCACCTTGTGAATCCTCAAATGACAAAAATTATAATCTGATATATATGAAATTGTCTTGATAACGCCCCCATTACCAACGAAAGATTAAATAGGAGACAACTCTTGTTGACTGCCCAGACGTCTTAGCTGCTGTGGGTGTATGTTTTGTTTCCTGGCATCTTGCCATTTATTTAGTTCTGCAATATATGTTCTGATTATAAATCTAGTTCAAATGTGAATCATGTCAATGGATTCTATCTGTGCTGAGCATTCCAAAGACTCCAAACCTTGGGGAAAAATTATGTTGCTTTAAATAATTTTTCTGTTTAAACAATACATTCTTCTTTAGGCAACATTTGAAGAATGTATCATATTATCTTTGTTTTCTGTTGATGCTGGAATATATAATGTTGCTTTTATATAATAAGTTACATTTTAACGTTTTTACCTTATCAGATGCAACGAGTAACCAAAGAAAGATGTTTGGAAATTATATCAAGATTTGAACCCACAAAAGAAGGTCGAGAGAAAGGTCATCTAGGTATTGATGGTAAGCTACACCCAGTCTAAACTTGTTTCATGATATTAAGTTGGATTTATTTCTAGACAACATAAAATTAGTAAAGAAAAATAATATTTACATATTTACAGCAAGCAAATTTTACTTATGCCAAACAGCTTATTGATTATTAACTCCATATTTAAATAATAATGATAATAATAATGTACATTTATATCGCGCTTAATCGATCCATGAGCATGCTCTAAGTGCTGTAAGTTAAAATTAGGCAAGATAAGATTAGTGAGATGCAGAAGCCTAGTGATTTTTAGCAATTTCCGATAATTACTGCCAGAGTTATGTCCCTTATCACTTTGAAAAATCTTATGGAAGCTCTAGAGGCTAAAATGAATATCTGATTGACTTTAAATTTATACACAGTGTTTACGGTCTGAGATGTAGAATCGTATTGATTTTCCACGATATCCGATAATTACTGCCAGAGTTATGGTCCTTGATCACTTTTGAAATCAAATTGACTTTGGATTTTAACAGTGTCCAAGGTCATCTTTTTCAAAAGGACCGAACGGGCTAGATCTAGTTTCGGTCAATTAACATAGCTCTTGGTCTTGATCGGAATATACGGCCACCATAGAACCCCATATTCCCGAAGCAACAGCCCGAGAAATCCCTCTCTGGCCATTGCTGGATTCGCTTCGGATTCTTGAACTTTTAAGTAAGTGTGTCTATTCTTCACGCTCAATCAAATCTACCACTTACGTACAGTAACATGACAGTCCGTCGTTTAATCTTGGGTCTTCCTTAATATTTTGGATAAAGATTAAGGTATTAAAAACGTTGAAAGTTTGTTCGTTACCATACAGTAGTGTTTACTTTACGTCAATACCGATAGCCTCATTTGTAACGCAATTAGTTTTGCTGCAATATCCTGCTATGTGCTGGTTAATATAGCATAAAAAAACGTGCAGCCATGACGTAACGTTATGTATACACAGTTGCCCTAATTAAACGTCTTGTTTTAAAGGTAAGTCAGTGATTGGCCAGTAATAGGACCACTGACCAGTCATAATTAGTGACAATAATAACCACTCAGTCCAGCAGGGAGTAGTGGGATTAGCTCTAATCAAACGGAACACTGCGAGGAGGATGTAGAACCCATGCTCTAGACACCAAAGTTATCATCGAATTGATTTTAAATGTATACACTCTGTTAAAGGTCATAATATGATGACGAATCCTATTGATTTCCAATGGTTTCTTATAAATATTGTCAGAATTATAGCCCTTGATTACATTGATAAATTTTGTGGATGTTGTCATTCAATTGACTTCAAATTTATACACATAGTTTAAGGTCTTGAGGCAAACAATACTATTTATTTTCAACAATGTCCAATAACTAAACAGCTAGACATCCATGATATACAATGTTTTGTACACTAAACCATTAGAAGCCAAGCAAATTCTAATTATTTCTGATAATTACTTAAAGAGTTGTTACTCTTAAGATTTGACTATATTGTAAATATTTTATTACTGACCAAATATTTAGATGTTAAGAAATACATTGATAAAATTGTGTATTTCTGTTAGTGATTTTACAAAAATAGTAAAAAAATTACACTGTCAGATAGAAGGCATGCTTTTCACTGCCTGACAATCATTTCGGCTGACATTGCTTTCTGTTCTTGATTGAATATTTCTTAAACAGTAATATCTTATATAAAAGCTATATAGATGAATAAATTGTAATATTTTTAGGTTTTACAGCCTATCTTTTATCAGAAGAATGTGATATTTTTGATGGGGAACATAAAGAAGTTTGTCAAGATATGACCCAATCTTTTACCCATTATTTCATTTCTACATCTCACAATACGTAAGTACCTGTCATCTTTAGCTTATTGAATGTTAATTCTCTGTTATATCACTCCATTTAGATGTTGTACATAAAGCAGGGTATGCTAACACTTTAAAGAACAGCAATACCACCTCCTTTAGAAAGTTCACATTGCTTAACAAATTGTTGCAACTACTGTTGTATTATTGAGTTTTCTTGATTTTATTAATTCAAATGATTGATTTTAACATTTATAAACATTTTCAATAAGAACATCTGGCCAGTATTAGATATTAAACAGGAATTATGTTTATTTCATTATTTGTGATAATGAAACCGGTTTATTATCTTTCTTTCTCATTTAAGCTACTTATTAGAGGATCAGTTAAAGGGACCGTCTAGTGTTGATGGTTATATCTCAGCCCTTAAAAAAGGCTGTCGTTGTCTAGAATGTGAGTTTTACACCTTTTCACTCAAGAATTTAAACTTTTTGGGGATGTGAACTGCAATATAACAAACTAAAGCTTATTGCCAGTCTTTAATTACAGACCTGACACTTTTACAAGTGGTGATGTCACATTGTGATGAAAAATTAAAATTCCTAGTCAATAGCTGAATTAAGGGTTATACCTTGATATTCTATGATATAACTGGCCTTGCATGGACACAAGCGGTCGGACACGGACGTTGTTTGTCCTAATTTTACGCCATGTCAGGCACAAATTTTAATGTTCTGTCACTTTTTTTTTGTCCATCCCAATATTTTTATTAAAAAATGTAGAATCGTAACTGATGTATAAAACTGAGTAGCCACTTCCACAATGTTTTTAGACTGTAAACATCCGGTATATCGAAGTCTTGATCACCCCAGACAGTTATTCTGTTATTTTTACTCTTTGCTATAGGTCAGCTTATTCGAGACTTCAAAATTTTACGTGAGACTGAGATCCCCGGCTTCAAGCAGACAATAAATCCCGCACAAGTCACCCGGCCTTGGTATTTACTATATTTACAAAAAAACAAGTAATCCAGTTAAAATTTGTAGGCTAGTACTATGCCAAAAATAACATCTTTCTTTAAAAAGTTGGGAGGATGATACACGCAGTAGGCCTCCTCTATATAGATATACCGATAACTTGATGGACATTTAAATGGATGCAGGGGCAGGAGAGTCTACGAGATATCTCGAGGGAGAAGGTCGTCACGACTCGTCAAAGCAAAATGACATTTCTTGTCCTACTAAATCTAATAAAAGTAAAAGTCGCACCTTGAAGACATCTACCCGGAGCAAATGGCTCCGAGAAGATCTTACAAAGTATGATCCAGATTTATGGTTTTCCTTCGAAGAACAAGGGGGTCGTGTAAAATACTGCGGTAGAATAAAAACAATGCGTGACTTCTCTATGGCATGGATAAACCTTTGATTGTCTAATCCAATTGACCATGCTGAAACTAAATGTCATTTAAAGGCGATTGAACTTTATTCTAAAGATACAAACTCTTCTTTTAGGCAACCCCATTCAGAACCTGGCCTGTTGAATATTGTCAATTCATTTAAAGGCCAAGACGATCAGTTTAATAAAAAATTAGAAATTGCCTACTTCATTGCAAAAAATGAACTCCCTTCCAATTCATTTGAAAAACTCAATGTCTTGGAGAAACACCATGGTGTCAATTTGGAGGGTGCATATTCAAATAGAAAAAGATGTGCTCCATTTGTTGATTGCCACGGCCAGTATTTATCTAATCAACTTAATGAAGATCTTCTTGCTGCTAATTTCTACAGTGTGTTGACAGATGGAAGAATGTATAATGTCCGATAATTCTGTCATTGAAAAAGAATTTATTTACGTTCTGTATTTTGACCCAAAACCAAATAATGATGTTAATAAATTGAATGTTAAAATGTCATTTTTGTGTCTCAAAGACATGCCTAAATCGGATGCCTACAGCATTAAACAAGCAATTAAAAGGGGATTTCAGGATCTTGGTATCATGCCTAATCAATTATACAAAAAGCTGGTTGGCTTTAAAGCTGGCGACAAGGGTGGTGTAAAAGCTTTATTGAAAAAAGAAGCACAGTGGCTGATTTTTAACTGGTGTGTGCCCCACCGACTTGAGTTGTCACTAAAAGATACCTTAGAACCGTATTTTAACAATGTTGACAACTTCCTGGTAAAACTGTTTATATATACCAACGTTCTCCCAAAAAACTTTCAGAACTGCGTAGTTTGTTCGAAGCAATGAGGAACAGCTTTGATTATGAGAGTGCAAGCATAAGACTCAAAAGAGCGTCTGGGACAAGGTGGATTTCATTCAAACTGACTGCTCTACGTTTAGTTTTGGACAAATATGGTGTTTACACAAGTCATTTAGAACACTTAGCTAGTTATAAAACTGTAAGTGATAGAGATAAACTAAAGGGATATTTACACATGTTAATTTCCTTAACATTTTACATTGATGTGTTAACACCTGCATCTTTGTTTTCCAAAGGATTTCAAGATGAAAATAATGACCCTGTTAGTTCATCAATATTTTTAGAACACTCAAAATTTCCCTATTGTCTCTTAAACAGGGAAAATTAGAGGACTTTCCCACCGTTAAACATTTTTTAAATCATGTGGAGTTTTGTGACAACAAAGCATCTTACCAGGGAGTGGTAGTGTTCAATATAAAGAAAGCTTTCTAAAAAGTCCAAAGAACTTGAAATCAAAAAAAGAGGAGATTATTGTTAAAATAGAAAGCGCAATTCAAAACAGATTTGAAACTACTAATGAAATTGACAGTGAAATATTTGATACCAACATGGTTCCTATTATTCTAAATAATTCTGCATGGGAGGCAGAAATTGAAACTTCCACAGCTGAGTTTTCTGACAACATCCTTATAAATTCTTTCAAAAACTTTAAAACTGTAATGGATTTGAAATGTGATATGTATCATCTCCTTTGTGAATGGCATGATCTCCTTACCTATGCCATAAAACTTTTAAATCCCAAAAACAATTGTTATATCAAAACCTGGAACTACATTTTCCTGGTGCCTTATGCAACTTCGTAGTGGCGTAACTCACTCTAATTAAACTATTTACATTACTGGTTTCAAATGCAAAGTTGGAAAGGTTATTTTCTCTTTTGAAATTAACCAAAACTGACAGCAGATGTTTTTTGGGGGAAGATCGAATGTCTAATTTGTTAAGAATATTAACTGAAGGTCCCCCACCAAACACATTTGACGTTACACCTGTAATGGAACTGTGGAAAAACTTAAAAATTAGAAGACCTAATCAGACATTGAATTGAAAAAGAAAGTCCAATTTGAGAATGAAAGACCAAGAAAAGACAAAAAAGAAAACTGTTGAACATCCCCTGGTTGTGTCTGAATCCTCTGATGTTAATGATAATAGTGATCTGGATGAGGAGTTCGATTTAGATCGAGATAACAGTACAGAGAATCAAGAACAATTTAATTTATTCTTCAATTCAGAGAGTGAATCAGATTCAGAGTTTTGGGGGTTTCCTCCTATTGATGATTGATTAATTTAATAATATATTAAATGAACTAAGCAGTGAGTTTGTTGATTGTTTTTTTTTCTTAAAACAGAGGGGATTCATCTATTCAGTACAGTTTTATTTAGTTTCTTGGAAACACAACAGATATATGTTTGTCAGTCAGAACCTGTGTCATGTCAGGCACACATTCTTGTGTTGTGTCCAGGCTTGTAACTGGCACTTACTGATTTCCAGGGAGGATCATAGAGTGAGAATTCTAAATTGCTTGTGAATGTGTCATATTGTTTATGTTATAGCAATATTTGAAATGCATATTAAATACATATTAAATGCATATTAAAAAAAACTTATGTTTTCAATTATTTATATTTGTAAACTTTATAGGGTAGCTTCAACATTCTAAATGATTTCATGTAATTATGTAGCATTTCTGTTTTGTATCACAAATATGTATGTAGTTACATGTGTTTATAAAACCAATTCAAAGAAAAACTATATTGATATAAATGAAATGTTAATGTATACAATTATTCTTGGGATAACAAAGACATAATACGCAGATCAAGATTTCATCCATGTACTACTGTAACTCATTTTTTTGTTTTGTTTTTTTGTTGTTTCAGTGGATTGCTGGGACGGTCCAAATGATGAACCTATTATATACCATGGTCACACGTTAACTTCCAAAATATCTTTTCAAGCCGTCATAGAGGCCATTAATGAACACGCATTTTCAAAATCTGAGTATGTTTCCAAACCAATATTTTATTTTATTTTTGCCGTTTCTCAAAACACTAATTTACCATTCAGACATTTAAAGTACAAGCTAATTTAAACACGCTAACATTTTTATACGCCCACATTGAAATGTGGTCGTATATTGCCGTCGCCCCCATCCGTCCGGCGTCCACAATTGCTTGTGGACGCTCTAGAGGCTAAAGTTAATATCCAATTGACTTTAAAATTTATACACAGTGTTTAAGGTCATGAGACGAAAAAGCCTATTGATTTTCAGCGATTTCTGATAATTACTGTCAGAGTGATGGCCCTTGATTACTTCAAAAAATCTTGTGGACGCTCTAGAGGCTAAAGGTAATACCCGATTGACTTTATATTTATACACAGTGTTGAAGGTCATGAGACGAAGAAGCCTATTGATTTTCATCAATTTCCGATAATTACTGTTAGAGTTATGGCCCTTGATTACTTCAAAAAAGTCTTGTGGATGATCTAGAGGCTAAAGTTAATAACCGATTGACTTGAAATTTATACACAGTGTTTAAGATCATGAGACGAAGAATCCTATTGATTTTCAGCAATTTCCGATTATTACTGTCAGAGTTATGGCCCTTGATCACTTAAAAAAATCGTGTGGACGCTCTAGAGGCTAAAGTTAATAACCGATTGACTTTAAATGTATAAACAGTGGTTAAGGTCATGAAACGAAAAAGCCTATTGATTTTCAGCGATTTCCGATAATTACTGTCAGAGTTATGGCCCTTGATCACTTCAAAGAATCTTGTGGACACTCTAGAGGCTAAAGTTAATAACCGATTGACTTTAAATTTATACACAGTGTTTAAGGTCATGAGATGAAGATTCCTATTGATATTCAGCAATTTCCGATAATTATTGTCAGAATTATGGCCCTTGAACACTTCAAAAAATCTTGTGGACACACTAGAGATTTAAGTTAATATCCGCTTGACTTTAAATTTATTCACATTGTTTAAAGTCATGAGACGAAGAAGCCTATTGATTTTCAGCGATTTCCGATAATTACTGTCAGAGTTATGGCCCTTGATCACTTTAAAAATTTTGTGGATGCTCTAGAGGCTAAAGTTAATATCCGCTTGACTTTAAATTTATTCACATTGTTTAAAGTCATGAGACGAAGAAGCCTATTGATTTTCAGCGATTTCCGATAATTACTGTCAGAGTTATGGCCCTTGATCACTTTAAAAATTTTGTGGATGCTCTAGAGGCTAAAGTTAATATCCGATTGACTTTAAATTTATACACAGTGTTGAAGGTCATGAGACGAACAAGTATATTAAGTTTCAATGAATTTTGATAACTTGAACAGCATGGAGGAGAACTTTATCAAAGCCAAACAAATTAGAATGATTTTCTGATAATTACTTAATGAGTTGTTACTTTTAATCAGATTTTAGTGTATTATAAATGTTTAATTACCGAAAAAAGTAAAATATGCGACAACTCTTGTTGACTGCCCGGACGATTTAGCTGCTGTGGGCGTATGTTTTGTTGCCTGGCAACCTATGTTTAATCTAAGAAAATATTACACACAGTGAAAACATGCTCAATGCTGCTGTCTGCCCTGGTCACAGGTTATAGTCAATAAGGCATGTGTATACTCTTCTTTGAATTGTGCAAAATATAAAACAAATGAGCAAGCCTTCAAAATAGCCAACATTGTTCAGATGACTAAGATAAGTCAGCTTTGTGAAAAAAGACTTTTTTCTTAAAGACAGATATTAAAGAAGGGCGTTTTTAACTGGTTTTTGCCCGACCTTTGCGTTCAGAAGACAAATTTAGCTAGCTTTTTATCAGTCATTCACGTTTTTAAACCAGCTGAAGAAGGTATGCATTACATAAGTCATAAATATAAAACTTAAGCTCCTGTCCTCTCCACTTGCAAAATATCTCTATTTGTTAAGTGGTCATGTCTAATTTTAAAAACCAGAGCTTAGTGTCATACATTTAATAAAATGAATATGACATTGTATATTATTTAACTATGTGTTATTCACTTTTTGTAAATGCCTTGTTTTCCAGGTATCCGTTGGTTCTGTGTATTGAGAATCATTGTTCTATGAAACAACAACAAATAATGGCTCAACAGTTAAAAACAATACTTGGTGATAAACTGGATATGACAACTGTAGTTGAAAATATGACAGAATTCCCTTCACCCGAATTCTTTAAAGGAAAAATTATGATAAAAGTATGCAATTTTTTTATTAGGATTAAATGGGCCACCCTGAATTTTCCAAAATCCAAATTTAAACAAATATATTAAACTTTATAAGAGACTATTTATATGATAACTTGATGGTTTAAATGTTATTGTAAGAAATTAAGAATTAAATGAAATAGAGTTTAATTCTGGGCTATTTGATGCCAATCTCACTTGGGCTTTGCATACTTGTAAAAGAACACAGAGGTCACAATTTTGAACCAATTTTGACAAAACTTGAAGTATATGTTTAAATCCCAAAGATCTCGGCTCTTTTCAACATTGGCATGTATCAGACTAACAAAAAAATGCAGGCCAAAAGAAGACTTAAAGGAGCTAAATCGCTAACATTTGGGATCCAGAAATTGACCAAAGAGGGTTGAAACTCATATAATACTGTAATATGAATGTATATAAACTGATTTACATTAAATGCTTTCCGTTTTACTCCAATTTCAAATCAGTTATGTTCGGCGAAACAAGCCATTCAGTCTCAACCCAGTGCATTTTTTTTAGCGCCTGGTTATTCCAGTCCACATATGCAGTGTGATACAGAGCAATGTGTCTAGCCTCGTCCCTCGAGTCTCTCAATAAAACTAGGACCGGAGCGCAATATGGTACACGATTCGTGTACCAATGTTAGAAAAATTATTTTATCTTAAATATCGGATATCAGAAGCTCATCTTTTCCTGGTAAGTTTACATCATCAATGTTGATTTAAATTGACCAATAATTCGTGTTTTCGATGTCGAAGATTTTGGAGGATTTTGAGTTACGGACTTAGGTCCTTTAAATATTTTAAGTTTTTTTGTCAGACGGATACACCTGTTTCATTAATTAGAAGCTAATTAAGCATCCTAATGTTGTAGAATAAGATACAGTAATCAGGAACTGTAACTAAATGATATATCAATGTTATTATTATAGGGTAAGAAATTAACAGGTAAACAGGAGACTGGTGAAGGTTATGTTACAGATGAAGATGAAGGAGCAGAGACAGAAAAAAAGAAAAATAATAAAAGGGTAGGAAAAATATATTTATATGCACACATTTCAGTGGAATTATAATACACTTATAATTAGGTCCTAAAACTATTACATGTAAATAATGTTTTAAAACTAAACTTTAATTTCAGGAAGGGTCAATGAAAAAACATAAACTTGCCAAAGAGCTTTCAGAACTTGTCAATTTTTTTGTGTCAAAGAGATTTGAGAGTTTTCAGATGTCTGTACAACAACGTAAGTTTATTATTTACAACCAATACTTCATAAATCAACAAAATGTCTCTTTCTGATTATAATTTTTATACGCCCACATAGAAATGTGGTCGTATATTGCCGTCGCCCCTGTCCGACCGTCCGTCCGTCTGTCCGTCCGTCCGTCCGTCCGTCCGTCCGTCCATTGTCCACAATTTCTTGTGAACGCTCTAGGGGCTTAAATTAATATCCGATTAACTTTAAATTTATACACAGTGTTTAAGATCATGAGAGGAAGACCCCTATTGATTTTCAGCGATTTCCTATAATTGCTGTCAGAGTTATGGCCCTTGATCACTTCAAAAAATCTTGTGAACGCTCTAGAGGCTAAAGTTAATATCTGATTGAATTAAGATTTATACACAGTGTTTAAGGCCATGAGATAAAGAAGGCTAGGGATTATCAGCGATATCCGATAATTACTGCCAGAGTTATGGCCCTTGATCACTTTGAAAAATCTTGTAAACGCTCTAGAGGCTAAAGGTAATATCCGATTGAATTTAAATTTATACACAGTGTTTACGGTCATGAGACGAAGAAGCCTAGGGATTATCAGCGATATTTGATAATTACTGCCAGAGTTATGGCCCTTGATCACTTTGAAAAATCTTGTGAACGCTCTAGAGGCTAAAGGTAATATTCGATTGACTTTAAATTTATACACAGTGTTAAGGGGCATGAGACGAAGAAGCCTATTGTTGAGGGTCATGAAACGAAGAAGCCTAGGGATTTTCAGCGATTCTTGATGATTACTGTTAGAGTTTTGGCCCTTGATCACTTCAAAAAATCTTGTGGATGCTCTAGAGGCTAAAGTTAATATCCGATTGACTTGAAATTTATACACAATATTGAAGGTCATGAGACAAAGAAGCCTATTGATTTTCAGAATATTAAGTATTTCGTATACTAAACGTAAGCATGGAGGAGAACTTTATCAAAGCCAAACAAATTCGAATGATTTTCTGATAATTACATAATGAGTTGTTACTTGTTATATGATTTTAGTGTATTATAAATGTTTCATTACTAAAAAAAGTAAAATATGCGACAACTCTTGTTGACTGCCCGGATGATTTAGCTGCTGTGGGCGTATGTTTCGTTGCCTGGCAACCTATCTTATCATAACTATTTTGATATTTAACAGGTAAATTTAATCATAAGGTAAAAAAAGCTCCTTCTTTTTAGTACTGATGGTCTGATTATCTGTTTCAATATCGGTATTTGGCTGATAAGTGGCCTATAGAGTGTAATCGGTATTGGCTGATACACATGCCATTTTGCCGATACTGGAGTTGCTGATATCTGTTCAAATCGACTCTTAAATAATAACCTTTAAAATATTAACCGAGATGTGAACGAATCATTATTTTTCTTGACAGCGGTGCAACTAAATAGTACTAAATGTACCAGTAATACTTGACCCTCATAGGGACTTAAAAAGGAAATAAAAGAAACAGATCATAGCTAGCTGAAGATCGAAATTTAATCTTAGCTCGCTTAGAAATAAACTGCAAGAGACGATTAATAATTATTGATTCAAATACACATTTCAAGCTTTTGTTCGTATGTGTGAGTAGATAACTTCCGTTTTGTCGCCATCTTTGATGGTAATTTTCGAATTTTTCTAGAAATATTATTAGGCTGATTTGAGTCAAAATGATAGTAGAAAATAGTTTGGGGCTTTCATGTTTTAGACCATCCAACTTATGCCTCGTTTACTGTAATTGTATCAACAAATAATAACTTATAATATAGATCATACTATTTTGTTTATTAATAATATTATTAATATTACCAACAAAAAAATTCTCATGGGAGAATGTTATGTGATTGCCACTGTTGGCAGACAGGTCAGGAAGCTATCGCTTTGATGTATCAGATCGGTAATTGTATCTGTATCAGCCGATATATATCGCCGTTAATATCTGTTATCAGTAAAACCGATTGGTGCCATATCAGACCATCACTAGTTTATAGACATTAGGGTAGTATAGAAGTTCTCGGAATTCTCTATTTTAGAAATTATTGCCTGAATGATGTTTATAATTTACTTTAACCTAAAAAAAAATATGCGAAAATTAACCTCGTAATAAAATTGAAAACAACACTGTGAAAGAATATCATCAAAGAACTATATTTTATTGTTACAGAAAACCTATGGGAAATGTGTTCATATAGTGAATCTCAAGCATTGAAGCTAGCCATGTCATGTCCTGAGGAATTTGTTAATCATAATAAACGTTTTTTATCTCGTGTTTATCCTAATGGAATGCGAGTTGATTCTAGTAATTATAATCCTCAAGATCTCTGGAACTGTGGATGTCAAATGGGTGAGTTATTATACATGTATATTGTCTTTAATTAGATACGTGTTCAGTATATGATAGATCAATTTAGTGATGGGATTTTAACATTTTTCCATTTGGGCATTTAACCGAAAATAAAGGGGCATAACTCTTAACATTTTGCCGAAAATAATTTATGCATGTGGGGGGGGGGCAGGCCACAATTAAAAATCATGTGTAAACAAAATAATCGAATCCTGTACATAATAAAAAACAACAATCTAACATTTAAGATTAGATTGATGAATTGTCCGATTGGGCAATATTCCCTGTCGCGCAATTTTGGGCGTTTGGAAAAAAGATTCGGACAACGTCCGGAATATACAGGCAAAATCCCAACAATGGATCAACTCTCAAAATACAATTTGCTCTTGAGACATCAATCCTATCTATAAAACCTCCATGGGTTTCAATTTTTGCTCTTAGTTAACCAGTTCGTGTTTTTTGTCCCCCGCCTTTCGAAAAAATAAGGGCACTATTAAAATGGCTCCATATCTGTCTGTCGTCAGACTTTTTGGAACGCAATAACTTTCCTTCGACTTGAGGTAGAATGTTTAAACCTTTTGTAGGTATTTATTAGATGAATGCCTTGATGGTATTTAGAAATGAGCACACTCTTAGGCTAAGCGGAGATAAGCAATTTGATTGGTCAATGATTGCGGACACAATATCTCTCTTTCTGAACTATTATACCTAATAAAAAGGGTCTGTCTGTCCGTCACACTGTTTGGTACACAATGACTCTCCTTCTATTTGAGTTAAAATGTTCAAAATTGGTGTAGATGTTTATTAGGTGAATGCTTTTGGGAGAGTTCGAAGGTTGGTATACTCTGCTTAGGCTAAGTGTGGAAATTTTATCAGTTTTTGCTTTGGGACACAATAACTTGCCTAATTGAGCTAGAATGTTCAAACTTGGTGTAGGATAGGTGTTTATTAGGTGCATTTTCTGCTAGCCTAATGGCAAAGCATTTGGATCAGTCAATGCTTTATGAAATAATAACATATTAATTCTTATGAGTAAGTGAGAATGATAAACCTCGGTGTATAGTTTCATTACATCAGCATGTGGACTTAGTTCGATAATTAGTATTTTCAGCTCAGTGTAAGTAGAGACTTCAATCTGATTGGTAGAGATTTTGGAACACAATAGCTCACCTTCCAATTGAGGTACAATGTTCAAACTTGCCTTGATGGAGTCTAAAAATTAGTATTTGCCACTAAGATTAAGCTGAGATCAGCAATTTGATTGAGACTTTGAAACAAGAAGACTTAGATTTTAATTGGATGAGAATGAAATTCAGATTATAGTTTCATTACATCAATACCTTGACTAAGTTCGATGATGAGAATTTTCTGTGTAGGCTAAGATTAGAAGCAATTTAATAGGTCTTGACTTTGTACATTTATTTGGGTAGAATATCCAAACTTGGTGTAGATATTCATTAGGTGAATACTGTGTCGGATTAATAAATATGTGTGATCTATATATTTTGGGATTTCGGCAGGGAACGTCAGCCTCACTGTTGACTTGTTTAACAGAAGGGCATTAGGCTGGAGCCCTCAACATATTGAGAGCCTTATCAAATACTGACTGGGGAGCAGACCGTAAAAGGTTGCTCAGATTATATTGAGCGTTAATAAGATCAAAACTCACTTATGGGTGTATTGTGTATGGGTCTGCCCGCGAGTCGTATCTCAAGGAGCTCGACACCATACACAACCAAGGACTTAAAATCAGTTTAGGAGCATTTCGTACATCTCCAGTGGACAGTTTATACGTCGAGGCGCATGAGCCCTCACTGCACAACAGACGTGATAAACTGGCCCTGCAGTATGATTCGAAAATTGCATCTCTTCCAAACCATATTTCATTTAACACCATATTTAGACCATTACATGAGCATTTATATCTGTTAAAGACTAAAGTTATTCCATCATTTGGTATTCGCATACAACCCCTTTTGTCTGAGGCTGGTATCAGCCTTGACAGTATTGCAAATACCCCTTTCTTTGAGACACCGCCATGGGCTATATCTTCCCCCTAAGATCGATCTAGATCTTGCAAAAAAAAGGAAGAAAGATACTAGTTCCACTGTGTTTCAAACTCTCTTCGGAGAAGTAAGCTCTAAATATGGTGATTATGCTCTGAGACCATTTCTGTATGTCTCCAACCTGCTGCTTCCATATTTACAGCTGAACTCCAGGCCATTCTTCAAGCCTTGGAGTTCATTCAGTCCTCTTCAGCTTTAAAGTATATCATTTTTACTGATTCTTTGTCCTCGCTTCAAGCAATTAACAATAAACAGCTTGAACACCCATTAGTAGCAGATGTTTATCGTCTGCTACTATCGTACGAGCTCAGCAGCAAAGACGTCATGTTGAAATAAAGGGGAATGATAAAGCAGATTTTGCTGCCAAAGCTGCTTTAGATCTTCCCCAATCACCATTTTTATATGCCCACATTTTCATGTGGACGTATTATGTCGTCGCCCCTGTCCGTCCGGACTCTCTACAGGTCACAATTCTTACCCGATTTTGATGAAACTTGAAATATAGGTTTATCCCCCGAAGATCTCGGCTGCTTTCGATATTGGCATGTATCGGATCAAAACTTCATGGATTATGGCCCCTGATTGTACGAAAAATCATGTTTTTAGCTTGTGGACCCTATAGAGGTCACAATTTTGAACCGATTTTGATGAAACTTTACATTCATGTTTATTACCCTAAGATCTTGGTTCCTTTCGATATTTGCGCCTATCGGAACGTAATTTCCTGAATTATGGCCCCTGATTGTCCGAAAAATCACCTATTTTAGCTCCTCGTACCTCTGGAGGTCACAATTATTATCCGATTTTAAAAAACGTTTGATTATATCACCGTTACACCCTAAGGAAGGTTGAGTTCGAATTTCGGAAAAATCGGACCAAAATTACCATACAAAATGGCCGCCGTTTGTACGCGAATACTGTTAAAAAATGGTATATCAAGGTTGTGGACCCTGTAGAGATCACAATTTTAATTTGATTTTGATGAAACTTGAAATGCATGGTTATAACCCAAAGATCTTGGTTCCTTTAAATATTTGCGCATATCGGATCGTAACTTCCTGAATTATGGCCCCTAATTATACGCAAAATCGTCTTTGTTTAGCTTGTGGTCCCTCTGGAGGTTACAATAATTATCCGATTTAAAAAATCGTTTGATTATATCACCGTTACACCCTAAGAAAGGTTCACTTCGAATTTCGGTAAAATTGGACCAAAATTGCTATACAAAATGGCCGCCATTGGTACGCGAATACTGTTAAAATATAGTATATCAAGGTTGTGGACCCTGTAGAGGTCACAATTGACCTTTCCGTCAGAGACCCGTAGCTCCTCCCCCTTTTTATAATGACGTCACCTTAGACAACATTGACGCGCCTTAGACATAAACAAGCATGGCGATGGCAGAACGACGTTGAATCTTGTGCCAATCTTTTGGACCTTTCCGCTAATTTTTTAGAGTAAATTTTTGAAAGAGAAGTGTATTGTTAGTTTGAAGTAAAGACAGCAATCCCCCTGGTACTATAATGAAGGATATTTTCCTGACATGAGCCTGTTTTAGGCGATTGACGACAGACCAACGATCAGTGGATGATATGTCACGGAAGTCAAAACTGACAAGACATAAAGCGAGATACTATATTTATTTCGTTTAAATTTGACTTCAAAGGAAGTAACAGACTACCGTCGTTGCTGTCAGACTGGGTAAGCAAACTCCCCTTTTTTAATATCACTTATGTCGATAATTGTATTGTAATTGTAGTCATGTTTGGGTTACTAACTAAAAGTTAGTGACGCGTAGCTGTAATGGGGCGGAGGATGGGGTACAATATACTTATCAACGTATGAAATTCTGCGGACCTGCAACTTTTAAATTAATAAGGTTCATCATAATTCAGCATAATATGCCATAGTCTGGTCTGGATTTGATATAAATTTAGAGAAAACTAAGGTTAGATATAGGCACTTCTGTAGATTGCAAGGCCTATAAGGCCTAGTGGGCCACTCTAAACACAAAGTTGCGTTATTCAATATTATATAGTAATAGTAGTAGTACAGGTTATATTATAGTGAAATATCAAGACTTTAGGCATCGAAATTACACTTTTTATAACTGGTGCAGTATGTCTATATAGAAGGCCAGGCCACCCCATATGTTCCTTTCAACTAATAAAAAAGGAAAAACATGCCAAGATTTTCTTTTTATCATGATGATTTATCTTGTAGGATGTGTGGCTACTGCTCCCTTGCTGTCAAATGATGGGGCTCAGTCCCCCCCCCCCCATGTACATTGATCAGTCACTAAAACAACAATGAAGAAAACCCAAGACTAAGAGGTGACAAGATTGATCCTGTTCATAGAGTTATATAACTGTATGATCCTGTTGCAGTAATCCGCACCCCCATTATCCATCAACCCAATGTCATTTGGTTTAAGAATACACTTCAAGATTGTAGATACCGGTAAGTAATACTCAAAAGTATTAATAAAATATTATTTATTTAAAAATGCATGTACTTGTACAGTAAAGGCTACATCTAAATGACTAGATATAATTATGCAAACAGTTTTATAATGGATGTTATGAACCAAAAGGTAACAGACTTTGCAGAGAGTGGCATCGTGGAATCACATAATTAAGTCCTTTGTAAGAGTTTGAAGAATTAGCTTATATATATGTCACATGTGGTTATCGAAGATTATTAATAATATTAAGCAAAACTCCAATACGGTACCAGTAAATAAAATAAAACCAAGTACGAACAATCCAAACCATTAGACAAAATTCGAAGTCCTAAAAAAAAACCGTTATAGGCAAAATAGTGTACATTTTTTGTAAATTGTTTGTATTTTATTCTTCTTCAGGAATGTTGCTGTAAAAGAATAAAGAAGTAATAAGCTATAGACTGATATAAAATATACACATACATAATGTGATGTCTATATAGGCCTAAAGGGAATTTTACATATTTTTGAAACAATATTTGAAATTGCAGTATGGTTCCACTTAATTGACACCAGCATCAAAAATAAAAACATGCTATTTATTTTCAAATAAACCCAACAAATTTGTGTCATGAAATTAAATGATGAATATTTATCCTGAATTTCACCGTAATACATGACAAACAAGACAAAACAACAAATTTCAGTGGAAAGAATAGGCCTAGCAACAAGAAAAATAGGAGTAACGTTTTTCTATCTTTGTATGATCTGTATTAATTGTGAACTCTTGATTTGATAATAAAATTATTAGAGTAGTTAAAAATCTAGTTTATTTACCTGTCAACAATTTGTCTTTTCATTGCTGCAGCTCTTGTTAATTTTGGTTTAATGTGATACCGTACTTCCATTTTATGGCCAGGTGAATATGGTTCTGAAATATTTTCTATTGGTCCAGGCAGTGTCAGCAAGTGCTGCAAATCAGTTGATTTAACATGTCATTTTAAATGAAAAGTATTCAAACATTACATTTAAGACTACTAGAACTAAAACACCAAATAATAATGTCTGTAGGCCTAGAAGGCACATCTCGTCTAGCCTAAATTGCCTATCTTGATAAACTATCTTAGAATTAGGCCTAGGCCTCTAGTGTAGCCTTCATTTGGTTGTGGTAATAGAGTTTTAGACCTATATAAAAGCGTACATTACATACCGTCTGGTTAGACTGTCTAGGCCTAGCCTACTGTGGGCCTTGAACTGGGCAGGAAGGGGAGGGTGAAGAAATTCCCACCTTGTTGCCGAATTCTGCAAAACGGAATGGATGAATGTTATGGAATGGTGTGAGATAACTCGTAAAAAAAACATAAAAGAAGATAGGACAGTATCAGTAACGACAGTAACATAGGCCTACCCTACAGGTTGCTCCCGACGTTTTGACAATGGTACTCACAATGGCGACTGTACATATATAGTGTTATTTTACAGTCATGCTCATACTATAGTCATAGTATTATAGTATTATGAGTATGACTGTTATACGACAAAAGGCGTAGATTACATATTATTTTATTGTTTTTTTGGCTAAACGAAAACAAATTTATTAACATTGGAATAGTTTACATAAAATCAAATGTAATTTAGCATTTAAAAAAAAATTTACTTACCTCAGAAAACACTTGACAGGTTAGAATTGACGTTTGTTTACATTTAATTGAGCAGTGACTTCGACAGCTGTCTATCTATTTAAAGACACGTCCCATATTTCTTTCAACTGTTTCAGGAAGGTAATGCACACTACACCACCCTTTAACCTGTCCGGATAGCAGCTATCGCTGTTACGATGTACGTGTGAGCAATATTTAACTACGATTGACGACGTTTCAACACACGGCAAAATGTCAAAATTCACGTAGTTTGTCTAAGGTGATGAAGCGTGGAAATGCGACGTCATTTCGCGGGAAACGTAATCGAAGCTGATTGGTCAAAGCCTTATTGTGGGCGGAGTCGACGGAAAGGTCAATTTTAATTCGTTTTGATGAAACTTAAAATGTATGTTTATAACCCAAAGATCTTGGTTCCTTTCGATATTTGGGCATATCGGATTGTAACTTCCTGAATTATGGCCCCTGATTATACGCAAAATCGTCTTCGTTTAGCTTGTGGTCCCTCTGGAGGTCACAATTATTATCCGATTTAAAAAATCATTTGATTATATCACCGTTACACCCTAAGGAAGGTTCACTTCGAATTTGGAAAAATTCAGAACAAAATTGCCATACAAAATGGCCGCCGCGTGTACACGATTACTGTTATAAAATGGTATATCAAGGTTGTGGACCCAGTATAGGTCACAATTTTGATTCAATTTTGATGAAACTTGAAATGCGTGGTTATAACCCAAAGATCTTGGTTCCTTTCGTTATTTGCACATATCAGATCATAACTTCCTGAATTATGGCCCCTGATTCTCCATAAAATCGCCTATGGTCCCTCTGGAGGTCACGATTATTATCTGATTTAAAAAAACGTTTGACTCTATCACCGTTACACCATATGGAAGGTTGAGTTTGAATTTCAGGGAAATCGGTCCATAATTGCCAGACAAAATGGCCACCGTTTGTACGCTAATAGTGTTAAAATATGGTATGTCAAGGTTGTGGACCCAGTATAGGTTACAATTTTAATTCGATTTTGATGAAACTTGAAATGCATGTTTATAACCTAAAGATCTTGATTCTTTTCGATATTTGCGCATATCAAATTGTAATTTAATGAATTATAGCCTTTGATAGTAGGAAAAATAACTTTCGGTTTTGCTTGTTCTCTATCCATCTCTCGAAAATGTGGGCGTATCCTGCCTGGCAGCCGCTGGTTTCATTTTGAAACGAGAGCCTCAACCAGAATGTGAACACTGTCATGTTCCTTTGACAGTGAAGCACATTTTGATTGAGTGCAAGCATCTCAAGAACCTAAGATAGTAATATTACCGTTGCCAGTCTCTGCATCAATTATTTGCCCAACCGGGTTATATTGTAAATTGTTGGACTTTTTAAAAGAGACAAGCTTTTATAATAAATTTTAATTGTATATTTATCATTTCATTTTTTATGTTTTAAATATTTATATGCACAAAAGATTTGTTTGATTTTTATACGCCCACATTGAAATGTGGTCGTATATGTCCGTCGGTCCGTCCGTCCGTCGGTCCGGCGTCCACAATTGCTTGTGGACGCTCTAGAGGCCAAAGTTAATATTCGATTGACTTTAAATTTATACACAGTGTTTAAGGTCATGAGACGAAGAAGCCTATTGATTTTCAGCGATTTCCGATAATAACTATCAGAGTTATGGCCCTTGATCACTTAAAAAAATCTTGTGGACGCTCTAGAGGCCAAAGTTAAAAATCGATTGACTTTAAATTTATACACAGTGTTTAAGGTCATAAGACGAAGAAGCCTATTGATTTTCAGCGATTTCCGATAATAACTATCAGAGTTATGGCCCTTGATCACTTAAAAAAATCTTGTGGAGGCTCTAGAGGCTAAAGTTAATAACCGATTGACTTTAAATTTATACACAGTGTTTAAGGTTATAAAATGAAGAAGCCTATTGATTTTCAGCAATTTCTGATAATTACTGTCAGAGTTATGGCCCCTTATCACTTAAAAAAATCTTGTGGACGCTCTAGAGGCTAAAGTTAATAACCGATTGACTTAAGATTTATACACAGTGTTTAAGGTCATGAAACGAAGAAGCTTATTGATTTTCAGCAATTTCCAATAATTACTGTCAGATTTATGGCCCTTGATCACTTCAAAAATTCTTGTGGATGCTCTAGAGGCCAAAGTTAATATCCGATTGACTTAAAATTTATACACAGTGTTTAAGGTCATGAGACAAAGAGTCCTATTGATTTTCAGCATTTCCGATAATTACTGAGTTATGGCCCTGGATCACTTTCAAAAATCTTGTTGACGCTCTAGAGGCTAAAGTTAATAACCGATTGACTTTAAATTTATACACAGTGTTTAAGGTCATGAGACGAACAAGTATATTGAGTTTCAATGAATTTAGATAACTTGAACAGCATGAAGGAGAACTTTATCAAAGCCAAACAAATTGTAATGATTTTCTGATAATTACATAATGAGATGAGTTACTTTTAATCAGATTTCAGTGTATTATAAATGTTTCATTACCGAAAAAAGTAAAATATGCGACAACTCTTGTTGACTGCCCGGACGATTTAGCTGCTGTGGGCGTATGTTTCGTTGCCTGGCAACCTATGTTTAATCTTATTTACTGTGATATTGTTTTTATTTGTGCATATAAAACTTTTTCTGTGATATTTATTTAACTTGTCTCACATAAATCATTGTAGGATTGGCGCAATATGGCCCGGTTGGTGCCGAAGTGCCATTACACCACATTTCATTTCATTTCATTAGGCTGGACTTGTTACCTCCCTGCCATAGGTCAGATACAAGTCACTGTCTCTGTTTGTCAATTTGTGGAGTACTGGAGGTTGAAGATGTCATGTTACAGATATCCGTTAAAATAATGTTTTGAAATTTGTTTTCGTGGAGGCGACGAGTGCTTGAAGATCATTGATTTCAGCGTTGTAGTTTCAAGAAGTAGGGTTTTCGGATTTCCTTTCATTTGCTAATGTTCCCTGAATCCAAGTGAAATAATGATTATGTTAGTTCCTAAATTACTTGGTTTGTTTTGACTAGACATTAAACCACATTTTTCTTTCTCCATTTCTCATTTTTCTCCTGAAATTATTCATTGTTAGTATAAATATAAATTCATTTCTTCTATACGGTATACAAAAGACATCTATATTTTCAAAACAAATTTTGAATTATGAAACATGAATCATGAAACATTTTTAAAAGTATTTTAATTCATTCTATTTTCAGTTGCCTTGAACTTTCAGACAGCTGGATTAATGATGGATCTATATAATGGTTGGTTTCGTAAAAATGGTGGCTGTGGTTTTGTGTTAAAACCGTCCATAATGAGGGAAGAAATTGCATATTTTAGTGCAAGCACAAGGGAGGTTATTCCTGGTGTATCTCCTCAGATATTACATATAAAGGTAATAGACAAATCCACCGAATGGTGTAACTGAATAGATGTTATCTCAAAAATAGAAGCATTGTATACAAATTCTCAATTCAAGTATTGCAGGAAACTGCATAAATGCAAGAAGTACTGTTAAATTCCTACTCCCCACTATTTTTTTCTGCCCAGCATTAAGAAAAAATCGAAGAAAGCCGCCCAGTCGTATTTAAACCCCTAATTCATCCTTCTCTGTACACAAACTCAGCGATCAAAATTTACCACGGCAAACAGCAAAGCCATGGTAAAAGCTGACGCAAACCATGTCTGCTACAGCATCGTTTATTTTTGTGTCCCGTAGTAGACCCTATCAATCCAAATTAGTTTAAAGAAAGAAGTAAATTGGTATTTTCTTTATTTATATTTAGAAGATGTGTAAGTCTTTTCATTTTACAATTACTCTATGGTTTTTAAATTTGTTTATTTGCCATTAATAGGTCACCTACACCAATAAACGGCACTCCAATAAGGTTTGAATGTCGTAATTGTCCACAACATGCCTGCAAATTTTCACGATGTTTCTTATTTTATTTCTAACCCGTGTTGACCGTGGATTTGCTACAGCCCGAGAGAAGGACTAGGAGATCGATGTCATCTTTCTCAGTTTCTGCTTGACCTGTTTCTCATTCCACCGTAATATTAATAATATTCATTAGACACAAGTTAGATAAAGCAATGACATGTTTTAATTTTCAATTATCAGTTTTAAGAATCGTTTTAATTTTTATCTCAAAGTAATAAAGTAATATTTGAAGAAAAAAACAAGTGAGAAACAGAGTGGGGTAGGACAATTTTATGCTCGGTCGGTTGGTGTCAAAAAGTTTTTAGATCTCTGGCAGAGTCTCTGTATCATGGATGTAAATTAACTGAATTTGGTAAAAAAAAATTATATAAATGGAAATTTGATTTTCACTGAACCAAATACAAAAGGCAACAGATGCTCTGAAAATACACAAAGAAGGGTCGAATTTCATAAAAGACCCTGCTCAGCACCTTTTTATTTCACCACTCAGTAAATCCTGGCTACATCTCTGCAAAGGACAATTGTTATCAGGGTGTTCCTAAAAGTAATCAAAGGATTTTTTGTGCACAGCCTGTGGCTATATGGTCAAAACTGAGTAGGGTAGTAATGTCAATCCACCTGCTTGAAGAAAAGTTTGTGGTCACATAGCTACTATAAACCCTGAATGAAAATAGCCGTTTCGTTTAAATATTTAAATTTAATTACAGATTTGAAAAAATATCCTCCAAATTATATTAACAGTACAGGCATGTTTGTACATTGATTGAACAAAGATGGTATTCATTAAATCATAGGTTTATTTAACTGTGTATTTTATCCTGTAATCAAGTAATGCTGTAATTTTACATGCTCCAGGTTATAAAGATGACAATTATTTGTTGTAATCTGTATGTTATAGCCCAGCAGAATTTTGCAAATCTTCATTATATATCGAATTGTTTGTTTTGTGGTTAAATCATAAAATTTGTCACAATGATAGTATAAGTATAAGTTATGATAGTGAACAATATTGAATGTAGACCCCATCGAAATATGTCCCACATTTCCAATTTATTTTAGAAATATGCATATAAATATGAGTTTTAAACCATAAATGTGACTGGTGCCAGTAAAATCTGTCGGAAGTCACATTTTACGCTACCCGTCTTCAGTTAGCTCAGGTTTAGTGCATAACAGTAGGACGTTAAATCCCATTTCATTCATTCATTCCTTCATTTTCCGCTATAGACCATGAACGGCAGTCAGTGGTGATTGTGGCTGATTTTTCTGGCATCTGTCGCAAATGGGTCATTCCATGTCAACTGGACCAATTGTAGGAACATGATTCCCTCCAAAAAAATTATAAAAAATATATGTTAAAGTACATGGCTTTAACTAACAAATCTGAAAATTGACCTCTCTAGGTTGGAAACTCGCTGAGATATGGCCCTTTGAAATTAGGGTACTAAAACGGATCAAAAATTCAGTATTTTTATACACGCCGCTATACACTCCTTCTAATTGGGGTAGGATGTTCAAACTGATAGAGAGTGATGAAACTTTGTGTATAGTTTTATTGCTCAATGCTTTTGAAAAAAATAAATGTGCAATTAATTAAAATGTGTCATCTATTTATTTGGGGATTTTGGCGGGGGACATCAGCCTCACTGTTTGCTTGTTATAAGTTTTTGGAAGGGGTCATGTTCTCAACTTTCAGAAACTTGGTCTACTTGACATGGAATTGACCTAATATAATTGCAGTATTTCCCTATGCTGCTATACTGTTATGTGAGGTACTTTTGAATTATAGATAATAAGTGGCCAAAACTTCCCAAAGCCTAAAGGTTCTGCAGCCAAAGGTGATGTTACAGATCCATATATAAATATAGAAGTATTTGGCATACCAGCAGATTGTGCTGAAGAAAGGACCAGAACAATCGCTCATAATGGTAAATAGATGTTTATCAACTACAATTCCTTCTATTATTCAATCATATATAATATGTGACAGGGGATAGCAAAAAGATTCCTTAATCGCACAATATGTGAACGGGGATAGCAAAAAGATTCGTAAATCGCACAAGTAGATTTGTAAAAAAAACAATCGTTGAGAACCCCTCTTTCTGTTTATAGTACTGCTTACAATATGCAACACCACTAATCAACCAAAAGTGTCGCTCAAAATGATAAAGCAACCAGCCTTATTGCTATGTGATCCGGTCGTAACCCGGGGATGTCAATGACATCTGATTGGTCGAACTCTGGCGATGTCGTCTCAACCAGGATGATGGACGCCTTTTGAGTTTTCGTCGAAAGGTATAAAATCATAAGGTTATGAATATAACTTTAGTCAATTTTTATACGCCCACATTGAATTGTGGTCGTATATTGTCGTCGCCCCCGGCCATCCGGCCGTGGTCCACAAGCAATAGTGGACGCTGTAGAGGCCAAAGTTAATATCCTATTGAATTTAAATTTATACACAGTGTTTAAGATCATGAAACGAAGAGGCCTATTGATCTTCAGTGATTTCGGATAATAACTGCCAGAGTTATGGCCCTTGATCACTTCCAAAACTCTTTTGGACGCTCTAGAGGCCAAAGTTAATATCAGATTGACTTTAAATTTATACACAGTTTTTAAGATCATAAAAAATTTTAAAAAAATTAAAAAAGCCCCTTGTGTAAGAGCACATCGGGACGAAATGTATTAACGGTTTGACAGCTTTTAATTTGTCTGCATCAGCCAGTGTTCAACAATGGAACTATCTCGTTTTGGATTATTTTTGTGACAACATTAAATAGGAACATTCCAAAATGTGGTCGTATATTGCCATTAGTCTGGCGTCCACAATTGGTTGTGGATGCTCTAGAGGCTAAAGTTAATATCCTATTGTTTAAGATCATGTTAAGAAAAAACCTTTTGATTTTCAGCGATTTCCGATAATTACTGCCAGAATTATGGCTCTTCATCACTTCAAAAAATCTATTGGATGCTCTAGAGGTCAAAGTTTATATCCAATTGACTTTTAATTTATACACAGTGGTTAAGGTTGTGAGACGAAGAAGCCTATTGGTTTTCAGTGATTTCCGATTGGTTGATGCTTTGGGACACGATAACTTTATAGTTCTAATTAGGTGAGAGTGTTTAAACTTGGTGTATAGTTTCATTACATCAATACTTTGACTAATTTCGATAATGAGCATGTTCTGCTCAGGGTAAGCGAAGGGATAAGCAATTTGATTAGTCAAGACTTTTGAGCACAATACCTCTCCTTCTAATTGAGGTAGGATGTTCAAACTGATATGGAGTGATAAAACTTTGTGTATAGTTTGATTGCTCAATGCTTTTGAAAAAATAAATGTGCGATTAATTAATATGTGTCCATTATTTATTTTGGGTTTTTGGTGGGGGACATCAGCCTCACTTTTGGCTTGTTTTATAAGTGATTGAGATAACTTACTATGTCACACTTTGGACCATGGGTTCCATGTCGGCCGTATATGCCGGCTGGAACTGGATCAGACCTGTAAGTCATTTTGCATGCCGGAAAAAAAAGTATATTTTGTGCTAAAACAGAAATTCCCGGACACAACGAAACTCTGTGCATGTCATGATGTAAACTGTCAGGAGTAATAAAATTAACAGTGTTCAGTAGCCCACGAATGGAAACGAAACTCTGTGCATGTCATGATGTAAACTGTCAGGAGTAATAAAATTAACAGTGTTCAGTAGCCCACGAATGGAAACCACTGCCAGTTAATTATCCTCGCGTATATTGCTCTAATCCCAATTAACAGAGGAGCAACATCAAGCAGATTGAAAGCTCAACATTTAATCAATTTACTTAGGTGTGATCATTCTTGAAATTTGAGTTCTTACAGCATATTTGCCGACTTTCATCAGCCTTGCGGCCGTATTTACTGTATCAACATGATTGATTAGGCCTACAAGAGTTAATCATGTCAACGTCGTGAATGATATATATATATATTAATCAGAAATGTTAGCATTCTCTATATTATTTCAAAATGTTGAAATGTCTTACCTCCCAGAATAACAAACGAAAGCGAGAGGATGATATTACCGTCAATGAATCCCACGAGGATGACAGTTATGCTTCGAAAAACAAAGCTAGCCATAAATTCTCTACTAAATGGTCACAAGTATTCCTGTGATTAAGAAATGATATTCCCACACAAAAGATGTATTTTCGGGTGTGTTTTTAATCCATATTTTTCTTTTATATAACAATTGATAGACGTCATTTTGCTTGAAACAATGCGCTTTCACGGTTGCCGCCATTTTGAAATACGTCCTAATGTTTTTACACGTTATGGATTTAAAATACTAGCTCGATATTATATGAGCTCACAAAATACCGATATGAATTAATATATTGATAAGTTTAAGAATTATGTTAATTATTGTACATTTTTATGACTTTATATTATTTAAATGAGCTAATCATTCGGAACAACTTTTTCCCCCGTGTATGGAGAAATGGTCAACAGTCGAATTTGTCATGTACGCCAAAATGTGATAAATCCAAGTTATGATGTTTCTATGAGCATGGAAACCCTTGACTAACTAATGAGGCTTTCTACGGAGGGGCCCCGACGTGCCGAATTTCAATCAGCATCTGCTTTACAGAAATGGAAATAGTGTAAAAACCGCCGAGTACATACAGGTGATGTTGTAAATAAATTATAAAAATAGTGTCCTGTCGATGAATAAATGTACATTGTTATTTTTATGAATGTATACATAAATAAATGGTAATAATTGATTACATGTTTTCTTTTATTTATTATGAAGATGGGTGGGTGGATGTAAATGTCGATGTGAGATTGAATTTTTGTGTGACTGTCCTTGACCCAATTAAATCCGATCGACATTCCGATAGCATGAAGTTTTTGGCTTCTTATTATGTGCTAAAAAAAAAAGCACCACTTTCTCCGTGAGCAAAATGACCTGTTGGGAAAATTTTGAAGTGGAAACCCTGGTTTGGACCCCTCATTTGTGGAATGACCCATATGTTTATTATAAAATGTAAATGAAATCCACCTCAATTTATTTATATTGATTTAAAAAAGGTTTAGCATCAAAACTTTGTGATTAAAAATTGGTATGATATCATAAAATGTCTGTCTATAATAATTATCATCAAAATATAAGGATTGTAGATTGATTGTAAATATTAGAATGAAAAGTCTTATAATTTTTAGGTATTTTTTTTTCAGGTTATAATCCGATTTTTGATGAAAGTTTTGAGTTTCAAATCAACCTACCAGAGCTGGCTCTGATAAGATTTGCTGTGTTAGATGATGAATATATAGGAGATGAGTTTATTGGACAATATACCATACCTTTTGAGTGTATGCAAACTGGTAAGTTCAAATTAAATTTGGGATGATTATGTCAATATATGTCCCTTGAAAAAAAAACTTATTGGAAAAAAAAACAATATCCACTATATAATTTTGTAAATCTATATGCAATATTTACTAGAAAAGTGACTTTAGGAAAATTGTGTCCTTTCAGATAAATGTGAATTATTTCCCCAGGAGATTAACTTTTAAAACACCTTCTGCACTTTCAAAGTTGATCTATTTCTGGCATTGACAATTTCTGAAACTAATGATTATTATATTTCTTTATGTTTCAGGTTATCGTCATATCCGTCTATTATCTAATACCGGAAGTATTATATTAAACTGTACATTATTTGTACATATAGCTATAACTAATAAAAGAGGGGGAGGTGTAAGTTAATCTTATTATTTTAAACTTCATTTCTATCAAATCGGGATCCAAGGTAGCTCGGTGAGTAAGGTTCCCAGCTTTGATCCTGGTGTAAGCTGAATAAGTTCCTCAGAATTTTCCCCTGTGAGTGGGGCAAGATAGAGTGCCTGGCACTTGGATAGGACAAAATAATAAAAAAATAGATCCTGTGTACATGTTAGTGTGCACATAAAAGAACCCATGACAGTTGGAATTCACTTAAGAGCAGGCAGAAATGGCACTGTCCAGGCAAAATTTCACTAAATAATAATAATATGTCCATTTATATAGCGCCAAATCCACTAACCCTGCTCATAGCGCATACAACAATTTTATTTTTTTCAATTTCTGTAGTGGATTTTGAAGAGATGAGTCTTTAATCGAGATTTGAAGATTGACAAAGAAGTCACAAAACGGAGTTCAACTGGGAGTGAATTCCATCTTTCACTCAAAGCACACTTCATGGCATATGCCCATGTTAATTAGAATATTTCATTTATTTACTTAAACCAACACTACTGTCTACATGGATTACATATCGCTATTTCGATTTTGTACTCATACTCTATCTGTACAAACCAAAAATTGAATTTATACAAACCAAACGCAATGATTCCTCTCAGATGCACATAGGAAAAAGTTAACCCCCCAAAAAAACAAAAGCTAGGTCACAATTGTTTCCATGAAAGCATAAAATCTTTTAATTCCAAGAGATTTTGAATTGGCAAAGGGCACAAATACTTAAGAGCGGGTTCGCGAGAGCACCGGGCAAAATCGGGAAAAAGTGATAAGGTGGCAGGTAGGAATTTCCCAACCATACTTTGGTTATGGTCCCCCATTGGAGTCAGGACTCACGTGGCAAAAGGATTTCCCCCGAATCACTCCCTGAATAGGAGTACTAAAAGTGTCATTTTTCACGTCAAAATGGCATGATTTTCACCTCAATTTTGGCCTAACTTTGGGAAAGCTTCTCTGAGCGTAGGGAAGTCGAGTGATAATGACTTCTTGGGTGAAAGGTAAGTGGACCGTGGTCTCTCGAATGAGCATGCATGAACCTCAAAATACCTTAAATATTGTGAGATATAACGGATTTTCGACGACACCCAACGGCACACTGAAATACAGACACATGTAACAAGCTCGATAGCTCCTTCTTTCCGTATAATTGGTCGGTTTGGGTCATGTGGTTTTGAAGGGTGGTAATGGTTGCTTGAAATGCAAAAATAAAAATGACTGGAATCCAAGCCTTAGTTGCGCTGTGAGATGGTCAAAAATGTGTATTTTTATACCATATTTTTCAGCATTTTTGCGGTAAAGGGACTTATAACGCACATAACTTAGTTAGGTGAACCCGCTGAATCGTGAAACTGGTCGGTGTCATCATCGTTCGCAAGACCGCCCGCAAGACTCGCTTTTTGCCATCTTAAATCTCAAATCTTAAATCTCAAATCTCAAATCTTAAATCTTAAATCTTAAATCTTAAATCTCAAATCTCAAATCTCAAATCAAATCTTAAATCAAATCTCAAATCTGAAATCTCAAATCTCAAATCAAATCTTAAATCAAATCTCAAATCTGAAATCAAATCTCAAATCATGTCTCAAATCATGTCTCAAATCTCAAATCAAATCTCAAATCAAATATCAAATCAAATATCAAATCAAATATCAAATCAAATCAAATCAAAAATCTCAAATCAAATCTCAAATCTCAAATCAAATCTCAAATCTCAAATCTTAAATCAAATCTCAAATCAAATCAAATCAAATCAAATCTCAAATCAAATCAAATCTCAAATCAAATCAAATCTCAAATCAAATCTCAAATCAAATCAAATCAATTTTAAATTTAAATTTATCCTGCCTGGTGATACTACAGCGAACTCGTACTGGTACTGTTGTAAACTCAGAGAAATCGAGATTTTTGAGTTTGGAATGCAACTGAAATTTTATACCAAAGTCAGCATGCCTGGAATACTTGATTTGATGCTATCTGACAATATTTGATGTATAATGATAAATTTAAATGTCCATATTGTATAAATAACCGAAAATCTCGAATTTGGTAATTTTTCATTTGATCAGAATGGAACATTGAGATTTTTTTGAGTGCTATGCAACTGAAATCTTAAACCAGAGTTAGCGTGCCTAAAATATTTGATTTGATGCCCTGTGCAACAATATTATGAAGCATGATAATACATTTCAAAATTATATAAAAAACGAAAATATCGAAATTTGGTAATTTTTCATTTGATCAGTAGGGACACTTCCCGTTGGATTCCAGTCATTTTTATTTTTCTATTGTGTGGTGGAGGGTATGTGCTTCCAATGTAGTATGAACCGGTTTCCCTGATCCATGGAAAGAACTTGCTACGCGTCTACGAATGAACCTCGTCCCTGAAACGAGTTTCGCTAGTACTATTTCAATGATGTCGGTTTATAGAGTTACCAAGGTCCGATCGACATGAAACTCGTCATGGCATGGGAGCATGGTCCCCTCTAATATACTGTCAAATTTGGTGGCTGGCTGCCGTCTAGTATTTCTGTGAGCGTATTACAAACTTTATGAAGCATGATAATACATTTCAAAATTATATAAAAAACGAAAATATCGAAATTTGGTAATTTTTCATTTGATCAGTAGGGACACTTCCCGTTGGATTCCAGTCATTTTTATTTTTCTTTTGTGTGGTGGAGGGTATGTGCTTCCAATGTAGTATGAACCGGTTTCCCTGATCCATGGAAAGAACTTGCTACGCGTCTACGAATGAACCTCGTCCCTGAAACGAGTTTCGCTAGTACTATTTCAATGATGTCGGTTTATAGAGTTACCAAGGTCCGATCGACATGAAACTCGTCATGGCATGGGAGCATGGTCCCCTCTAATATACTGTCAAATTTGGTGTCTGGCTGCCGTCTAGTATCTCTGTGAGCGTATTACAAACTTTACGTTGAAAAATCGGTGAAAATCGTCCATTTCGATGTCGAAAACACGTTTTTCCCATTTTCTCAGCCAAGGGTGCAAGGATGTCCGAGATATGGCGCATGCCTGCTTAGGGCACCACCCTCCACCAACATATAAATTTTGGTCGAAATCCCTGACTAGCACCTTATCACCCCCTGCCTGGTGCTATCGCGAACTCGCTCTTAAAACTTTGACGTGTGCAAAGGGCCCAAATACTTAAAACTTTGATGTGTGCAAAGATCATTAAAGCTATTTTGAATGGTTTATGAGATATGCTCTGGCAAAAGAAAGACGAACAGTATGTCTCTGTCAACTTCACTCTTCACAGGATGATAAATAGGGTTTTCAAAAAAAATCGGATGTATTGCAGCAATAGAGATATTCCACAATCAGTTGTTTTCATTTTGTTTGCAAATAGATATTTGTATGAAAACACACCTTTTATCATTCAATTCATTCAAATTAAGGTACCGGTACTGTAAACAATATCACAGCAAGAATTTGTGTAAATTACTGGTGATTTCAGAGAGTTATTTTTTGTACTGCAGTTTCATCAGATCTACTAATTTCTAAGTTTTATTAGAAATATATGCAATGTTGTTTCTGTTGAGGCCTGATCTATGAAAGCTTAGGGTTTTCTCTTGAAAACTGATTTTGCAATATATTTCATGCAATATATTTATCCCATTATGTTTATCAGTATTCCAATAATATTTTTGGTAGCAATGCCGAGTCCTTATAACAAACCAATCTAATCTGAAATAGATTTTAAAAAAATATTACCACTTACCTTTGTGAATAAAAACATTATGGATAAAATATCATCTGGTTAAGCTTGCAAGCTTAACATTATGAATGATTATCAAATATCCATAATTAACATTACATAAGCCTCCAGGTAAAAAACTATTATTGTTAATTATTTTTGATAAACACATTCGAATGAACGTGAAATACTAATAGATCTGGTATTTGGCCATTTATTCTAGAAGGCGTACAAACGTGGCATGTCAGTGAAAAAAACAAAAAGATCTCGTGATTATACCAGTATGAAGAATATTGGAGTTAAAGCCATTGATGAAACTTTCAAGGTTTGTATATATTCTTTGTCTGTCAGTCTAAAGACTCTTCCATTTAATCGATGGAACTACCAGTCTTCCCCTCATGTAGTTGTTGTATTTGCATCTATGTATATTTGTATAGTTTTATAAGCTGACTAGGGTGAATGATAACAGTAACTAGAAGTTCCCAACACCATTTTACCCCCTGATATTTGAAAAATAAGACAATAACAAATTTAAGATTTCAATGCGCACTAATGGATTGAATGAGCCAATTGCCACAACTTTTTAAGCAAAAAGGAAATAGTATATGTATGGCTACACCAGTCAGAGATGGATGAGCTTGAAATTAGACATTTTCTAATCAGCCAAATGGAAAGTGGAAAAAATTAGTTATTTTTTCAAAAATTCCAATTTGAATTATCAGTATTGTTTCAGTAGGCTTATGTTTTGGTGGGATTCGAGATTATTTACTATGAACTCTCATTCATTTGAGTATAGTAAAAAAAAAAAGGTTCCTGATTTTAGTGACTCTTGCCATCATAGTAATTATGAATATGATTTCAATAAAAGGAAAGTGAAAATAATTTTTTAGGCAGCTGTTCAGCCATTGAGAGAAGGAACAGATTTAAGAGATGATGTACAGATATCATTAGCTGCATTTAAAGAGACATGTGGTCTAGCACCTATAGCTAATATTAAACAATGTATTCGTTTATTGGCAACTAGAATAGCCAATTCTGGTGAACAGTCATCATTAACCTATGTCATGAAAGGAGAGGTAATAATTTATAGTTCTAACTGGATTTCATTCATTTCTAATAAATATGTTTGGTGTTGTAGAAGTATGAGCCTTTTCTTGCTCCACAATTTTAAATTATGTTGATCATTTCGAGGTGTTATCAACAGAGCCTGCAAAATAGAGAGTGGTACTCACATAGCCTTTAGTTTGAATGTGGTAGAAAGTATATACAATATTTATTTCAGTACCCTTGTTTAGAAGCTCAAGGTAATTTACCAGATATTCTGCGTAAAGCACTCATGTCATTTGAAGATGTAAGTTTTTATTTAAATACATATTAGATGATACAGTGAATAACTTAATAAGCTTTGTTTCTATACTCCCACATTGAAATGTGGTCGTATATTGTCGTCGCCCCCTTCCTGCCATTGGTCCGGTCCGGCGTCTACAATTTAGCTGCGGTGGGCGTATGTTTCGTTGCCTTGCAACCTATCTTTATATTTTTTATGGAAGGGTTAATTTGGTTTGTGTAAAAGATCGAAATTGTCTATAATATATCCCAGTCATGCACTCACAAAATTTATTTTGATGATCTTATTTTGTAGTTGATTTCTGACTGTAAAAATGTTATTCAGAATGCAGACACAGTTTATGAAAAGGTAGGCAATGAGATTTTTTACTCCCGTTTAAAATTCTTTTTTGTGCTAGATTTTGAAATCCAGGAAAAGTAATTCTGGCACAAATTTCTTTTACTGTAAAAACAGCAAGATGTGAAAAAGGTGATTGTTATTGTGACTTTTCTCAGATTTTATTCAATTTTAAACATGTTTTACATATAATAAACACAAACTAATGAAAGCATGTCTGAGAATTAAGTGTAGATTTGTAGGTAGTTTAATCAAATTGACTGTATATATATTTATAGCTATTACAATGTCAGAAAGCTGGTTTAGAATGGCATGAAGACTTAGAAACTGTCTGTCAACAAGCTGGACTACGCACTAAAAAATTAACTAAAGTAAGTTTTCAACATTTTAATGAACGAATGAATGAAATGGGGTTTAACGTTCTAGTTTAAGCACCTAACCTGGGCTAATTGAAGACGGGCAACATTTTAATACACAATTGAAAATATATTAGAAATGACTAACAATGTGTCAAAAATCTACTGAACTGTTAAAATTGGTCTGTCTGTTGAAATATAGGTCTGTCTCTAGGGTAAGCAGAGATAAGCAATTTGATTGGTTGATGCTTTCGGACATGATAACTTTGGTTCTAATGAAAAAATAAAGTGAGAGTGATGAAACTTGATGTATGTTCGGCTCATGGTAAGCAGAGCGATAAGCAATTTGGTTGGTCAAGACTTTGGAGCTTGACAACTTTGATTCTAATTGAGTGATAGTGGTGAAAGTTCGGTTCTGAGCATTTTCTGCTTAGGCAAAGTAGAGACTCCTATCTGATTGGTCGAGATTTTGGAACACAATAACTTTCCTTCAAAGTTAGATAGAATGTTCAAACTTGGTGTGAGTGCGACTGTACCATATTCTTAAAAAAATTCCAACAAACTCTGAAAAATACAGGAAAAAACTTTTTGGATACTTGATGTCTAAAAAATCCCAAAAAACTTTTGAAAGTTGCAAAGAAAAGGAGAGGAAAGTCAAAGCAGCCTAAAATTCATAAAATAGGGTTCAGTCTTTCTCCTGGTAAAATACCATGCCCTACATGCAGAAAAAACTGTCAGAATCCAGGCTGCATTAATTACCTGTAAAACAGACATAAAGTTCACACGAAAAATAACCTCCCTTTACCCAGGCATGAGGAAATAGGTCTTCAATATGTGCACTTGTGGAATGAAACCAACGTTTGCATTTATTACAGTGAATGCAGTCCTGATCCCTTGTACAGTTTTTATACGCCCACATTGAAATGTGAAAATCCACAAATTATACACAGTAGGCATCCTCAAACCAATTCTTCCAACGAATTTCTGATGGGATCACAGTTGTAACTGGATACAAAAACAGCATAAAGTGTAGTGTCAAAATTATATAAAATTGCCATTTAAAACCATCATAATACATGTCCACTATCCTGACTAGTTTCGTCAAATAAATTTTAACATTTTCAAAGGAACAGTTCAACAGAAACAGGAAACAAATTTGAATAATGATGAGGTCATATGTTGATGACATCACTGTAATGGTTGCCCTGTCGTTGGTAACAAGTAATTCTTCATTTTCTAAAAAGGTGATCTATCACATGAAAATATATGATGATGCTATTAACAGAGGTGCCTATACACAAGTTGAAAATCCACAAATTATACACAGTAGGCATCCTCAAACCAATTCTTCCAACGAATTTCTGATGGGATCACAGTTGTAACTGGATACAAAAACAGCATAAAGTGTAGTGTCAAAATTATATAAAATTGCCATTTAAAACCATCATAATACATGTCCACTATCCTGACTAGTTTCGTCAAATAAATTTTAACATTTTCAAAGGAACAGTTCAACAGAAACAGGAAACAAATTTGAATAATGATGAGGTCATATGTTGATGACATCACTGTAATGGTTGCCCTGTCGTTGGTAACAAGTAATTCTTCATTTTCTAAAAAGGTGATCTATCACATGAAAATATATGATGATGCTATTAACAGAGGTGCCTATACACAAGTTGAAAATCCACAAATTATACACAGTAGGCATCCTCAAACCAATTCTTCCAACGAATTTCTGATGGGATCACAGTTGTAACTGGATACAAAAACAGCATAAAGTGTAGTGTCAAAATTATATAAAATTGCCATTTAAAACCATCATAATACATGTCCACTATCCTGACTAGTTTCGTCAAATAAATTTTAACATTTTCAAAGGAACAGTTCAACAGAAACAGGAAAAAAATTTGAATAATGATGAGGTCATATGTTGATGACATCACTGTAATGGTTGCCCTGTCGTTGGTAACAAGTAATTCTTCATTTTCTAAACGGTGATCTATCACATGAAAATATATGATGATGCTATTAACAGAGGTGCCTATACACAAGTTGAAAATCCACAAATTATACACAGTAGGCATCCTCAAACCAATTCTTCCAACGAATTTCTGATGGGATCACAGTTGTAACTGGATACAAAAACAGCATAAAGTGTAGTGTCAAAATTATATAAAATTGCCATTTAAAACCATCATAATACATGTCCACTATCCTGACTAGTTTCGTCAAATAAATTTTAACATTTTCAAAGGAACAGTTCAACAGAAACAGGAAACAAATTTGAATAATGATGAGGTCATATGTTGATGACATCACTGTAATGGTTGCCCTGTCGTTGGTAACAAGTAATTCTTCATTTTCTAAAAAGGTGATCTATCACATGAAAATATATGATGATGCTATTAACAGAGGTGCCTATACACAAGTTGAAAATCCACAAATTATACACAGTAGGCATCCTCAAACCAATTCTTCCAACGAATTTCTGATGGGATCACAGTTGTAACTGGATACAAAAACAGCATAAAGTGTAGTGTCAAAATTATATAAAATTGCCATTTAAAACCATCATAATACATGTCCACTATCCTGACTAGTTTCGTCAAATAAATTTTAACATTTTCAAAGGAACAGTTCAACAGAAACAGGAAACAAATTTGAATAATGATGAGGTCATATGTTGATGACATCACTGTAATGGTTGCCCTGTCGTTGGTAACAAGTAATTCTTCATTTTCTAAAAAGGTGATCTATCACATGAAAATATATGATGATGCTATTAACAGAGGTGCCTATACACAAGTTGAAAATCCACAAATTATACACAGTAGGCATCCTCAAACCAATTCTTCCAACGAATTTCTGATGGGATCACAGTTGTAACTGGATACAAAAACAGCATAAAGTGTAGTGTCAAAATTATATAAAATTGCCATTTAAAACCATCATAATACATGTCCACTATCCTGACTAGTTTCGTCAAATAAATTTTAACATTTTCAAAGGAACAGTTCAACAGAAACAGGAAACAAATTTGAATAATGATGAGGTCATATGTTGATGACATCACTGTAATGGTTGCCCTGTCGTTGGTAACAAGTAATTCTTCATTTTCTAAAAAGGTGATCTATCACATGAAAATATATGATGATGCTATTAACAGAGGTGCCTATATATTATCGTTGCCCCCGGCTGGCCGGCCGGCATCCACAATCACTCTCCTCAGGATTTTCAGGAAGCCTGACATATAATCGTTTCGATTGACTTTAGGTAGATACACAGAGTTTAAAAGGTCTTGAGACGAACAAGTATATTGAGTTTTAATGATTTTTGATAAATTTAACAGCTAAATCCATGACATTTAGACGTTAGCATGGGCCAAACAAATTCTAATGATTTTCTGATAATTACTCAGTGAAGTGTTACTTTTAATCAGATTTTAGTGTATTATAAATGTTTCATTACCAACAAAAGTACAAATTTGCGACAACTCTTGTTGACTGCCCAGACAATTTAGTTGCTGTGGGTGTATGTTTCGTTGTCTGGCAACCTATCTTTTCTGCATGTAGGGCATGGTCTTTTACTATAAAGAGACTGGAACTTATTTGATAAAAGTTGAACACCAAAAAAACAAAAAACGCTGAAGACTGCTTGCAACCTGCAGTGGAACACGATAACTTTAGTTCTAATTGGGTTAGAGCAACAAAACTTTGAGTATAGATTCAATATATCCATTATATCAATACCTTGACTACGTTTGATGATAAGAATTGTCTGCTTAGGCTAAGTACTAGTAGATTGTCAAGACTTTGGAACATAACAACTCTGCTTTTAATTGAGGTACAGCTGTTCATAAGGTGAATGTCTTGACTGAATTCAATGATTAACATTTTCCACTAAAGCTAACAATTTCATTGGTCATAGCATTAGGACAAGATTACTTTGATTCTAACTGATGAAGAGTAATGAAACTTGGTGTATAGTTTCACTCCCAGGTATTTCAAAATCTTGACTGAGTTTGATCATGAACATTTTATGCTAATAGATAATCAATGTGATTGCTCAATACTTTTGTATGTGTCATCTATATGTTCGGACTTTGGCAGTGGATCTACAGCAGCCTCACTGTTAGCTTGTTTATTTTGCAGGCAACTGAGAATTTTGCATGGAATGTTCGTGTATTGAAGGGACAAGCTGATTTAGTGTTACAGTCTAAGAAAGATTGTAATGAATATGTAAGACAGGTATGTTAGATTGCAGCCTAATATTATATGTTATTTCTAGGTTCAAACAATTAAAGTTTACAAATGGAACAATAAAATATAATAATAGAAATGCTGTTTTTCTCAAACACTGCAGACAGTCTATCTCAATAATGATATAATTGTTGTATTTTTTTAATGGTAGATTAAAGAAGCTGCTGTGTCTACAGGTTTATCAAAACAACCAGAGCCTGATTTGTGTAATAACCATCAGAATCTTCAACAAGCATAAAACATACAGTTAAATACTCTTATAACTTACAATTCATTACATGTTTTATCTTATGTTACTCACTGACAAATACTGTGTTTAAAAACCAAGCTATGGATACTCATGTTTGCCATAATTCATACAGAATTGAAGTCAATTATTCAACTCGGTGTGAAGATTTTCTTGTTGGTGAAATAATGAATAAACATGCTCAAAGTAATTGCTGTTAATCCATCATGTGAACCAGAAATATAGAAACACTGTGGTGAAAAAAATCAAATGGAATATCCAATAGTGCACTTTGTGAAATAAAAGAGCAATATTTGTGAATGTGAAATCACTGTATAACGAGTCGTGTAGTCAGTTTAATGAATACAAGACATGATGTTTATTATTAATTATAATTTACAATAACATTATTGTACCTGAACCTACGGCCTTAATTAATTATTATTACTCTTGTTACTGTAATTAGTAGAATCATTGTTCTATATATTACTACCGTACTTGTAGTAATATAATACAAGTTGTTTGTTTGTCTTATAATAACCATCATAACAAAAGAAAGATGTTTATTAAGAAGAGAATGAATTGTTGAATTGTATAGAAAATATTGTTTTAATGTTTTATTAATTTTTGAAGTATATGTGAACTGTTGAACTAAGTTATGTGTTTTTTGTTAATTATGTGTCAGAACTACTTCTGTGATATTAATATAATTATTATTACTATTATAGCTGACAGAATGGAGATCTTGTTTTCTGTATAAAATAGATATATTGGGTTATGTTTAAGATATGTTTTAAGTGAAAATGACTATTATATAATATTAAACATGTTTTTAGGCTGTGTTCAATTGAAACTTTTAAATTTTAATGTTTAAACCAGCCAACAAGTTAATCTTTGTCTGTGCATATTATGTGTAACACAGTATTAAACCAAACCCACTTTAAATTGGATTTTTAAACAGTTGACTGGTTGAAACCTTCTCCAAAACTTTAAACCAGATATCAATCCACTGATTAAAACCTTCTCCAAAACTTTAAACCTTAGGCCAGACCACTCTTCTCCAATATTTTAAACGCTATATCAGTCCACTGGTCCGTAACTTAAATACATTAGAGTTTGCTTGGTAAAAACCGCCTGGTCTTCCATCCAAAATTAAATCTTTATAATTGATCACTTTACCAATATAATAAAATAATTGAAAGCAGTAATAATATAAAAGCCAAGTTAAGGTATTTGATTTGATAGAAAAAGATTTTCTATTAATTGAATGCAGCCTAAAATATTTTATATATACGGTAATAAACTAAGAGTTTATCTAATCATTAGAAATAGCTTTAAGTACATATCTGCAACACTTCTAGTCCATGACAAGACGTCACAAAAATCACTACCTGATTTCCATTTTTGGTTGGAAACATATTTTGGAAATGCCAGAAGTAAATGTAAAAATAATATTGCAAGAACCAAAGATGTAGCTATCTCAAGGAATTCAAATTCTATTGATGATTATATTAAGAGTAGATTCTGTGTGATATTGATAAATTAAAAAAATTATTATCAGTATCAGCCTATCCTAATACTGGAAATATTATCACAATGTGTCAACCCTACTGCAGTACATTTATCTATATTATATTCAAAACATTGTTAATAATTCATGCTAGCAGTAACACAACATAAAGGTCTTTTAATTATCTAGTGCAATGAAGAAATATGTCAGTTGATTACTTGGAGGGTGCTGTCACAGCTATCATTCACATAAACTTTGTCCTAGATATATTTGATCTAATGTGTGCATGACAAAAATATCAAATCCAAAAATTTTTTTAAGAATGTGTCCACAAGAGAGAGGACCATGCAGAAATTGAAAAAAAAACGATAACACAGAGGGGTCAGCAAATTTTAACCGTACTTGGTCTATGAGGACCCCTAGGCAACAGTCACATGATGAAGTGAAAAAAAAGGTCTATGAGGACCCCTAGGCAACAGTCACATGATGAAGTGAAAAAAAGGATAATGGACAACTTCCGGTATAACTGTCTTAATTTGTCATATTTCGGCCTGTATTTTGCCATAATAAATTAAATTTCAAAATGCTCCTACCCGAAATGTATTGGCTCTAAATTTTGGATATTAGTCAGGTATGAAAGGTCTAGTAGTCGACTTAAAAGCATTTTGGAATGAATAAATCATGTGGAATTTTCTGTGAGTGAACTTAAAGTGGTCATTTTACATATGTTTAAAACTATGCCATCCTAAAATGTGTGTATCTGCTTCTTGGCAGATCTGGCATAGAAATGCTGGGTGTGGTTGTAGAGGGTATTCCTCAATGTAAATGTAAGAAGAAGAAAAACTGACCGAAGCTGGGGTTTAACGTCCTAAATTTCTGCACTGACTGGGCTAATGTAGACAGTGTTAAAAATCTAAGCTAGATATTATTGCAGACATGCACAGCAGCAACCATTTTGACAATAGACTAAAACCTGCCTTAGATATGATGATTCATTAAAAATGAATCCTGACACATGAATTGTGTGCATAATAGCTCTTTCAACACCCTTAATATACTGTGTACATCAAAGTAATGCTATATGCTCATGTACAGAATAGGAAATCCTGTATAACTCTGTCTCATAGTGCCTATGCATTGCTAGGATTAAGGCATAATCCAACCAACATGGTACATATTTAGTCAATTTCTTGATATTCTTACAATATTTGATTCCAACCGTCACACAATATAATATATAGTTGCACAAACCTCTATAAACCTAGACTATTTAATAATTTAATACTTTATATTATGTAAGGTCTTTGTGTAGTTTCAATAATCTCTTATAAGAAAGCTCAAAACACGTTTATAGTTATTAATAATTTATACTGATATATCTTGAGTTCCATATTACTTTTAAAATGTTTTTTATTTGTTCTTGTATTATTTCCTTTTAAAAAATTATAGTTGTATTTTCGAACAACCATACATTATATATGAATAGCCTTTAACACCAGTAATTCTGGTATCATGTTAAAAATATCTAAAACGATTTGATATACTAGTTATTACATAGTTAATCTGTTTTTAATTATACGCAATTTCTAGATTATATTATTTACATTTGTTAAGCTATAAAATATGTTTGCTTTTGCTAACGATAGATAGTTTGGTCACAATTCACCTTGTATTTACTTTATATCTGCGACAAAAAATTATCCATTTAACTGAACAATTTACTTTTTGTGTGATTTGATCTTTTCTAATCGTTCAGGGTGCTTTGTAATTGGTTTCATTTTAATTGCTGGAAACATCTTTTGTATTATTTGTGATATCGAAAGTCAAGATGTCTAAGTCATTTTATATCTGTAGTTGATAATAGATTAAAGTTACAATTTCATAATTTTAAGTTATATTTATAAAATGTATTAAAACAAAGCCCCAAAATATATGGTATCTATAAACAGTCCTACATTGTTAAAGAATATCCCTATTTATCCTATAATTCACTATTGCCAATGTTTAAAGATAGCTATTCCATGGTGGAGAATAGGAAATCAAGGGAGGTAATTGTGTTATTATTTCTGTTGTGAAGGTTTTTAAGTGTGCGAAAGATAACCTATGATCATATAATAGTGTATTAGTGAGTTGACATAGATTACATTGAGCAAAAGACATAGAAATAATTATGTTTTGACTTCCTTAGAAAATATGAAATTGTAACTTTAAATTTTGATTTTAAGTTTCAAACATCTTTCAGCATTAAGACATGCTCATACTTATTTCTTTTAAAAGCTATGTTTACATTTTTACCTGTAATAATTTATGTTTTAATAAATTATGCGCAGAGGGTGTTTTACATAGGCTTAAGCCTCTTCCCCAATCTTATTCAGACATCCTGAATAAAATATTGTTTATAAATGTTTTTATACGCCCACATTTTCATGTGGACGTATTATGTCGTCGCCCCTGTCCGTCTGTCCGTCCGTCCGTCCGTCCGTCCGGACGTCCGTCCGTCCGGACGTCCGTCCACAATTGTTTGTGGACTCTCTACAGGTCACAATTCTTGTCGGATTTTGACGAAACTTGAAATATAGGTTTATCCCCAAAAGATCTCGGCTGCTTTCGATATTGGCATGTATCGGATCAAAACTTCATGGATTATGGCCCCTGATTGTACGAAAAATCACGTTTTTAGCTTGTGGACCCTATAGAGGTCACAATTTTGAACCGATTTTGATGAAACTTGACATGCATGTTTATAACCCAAAGATCTTGGTTCCTTTCGATATTTGCGCCTATCGGAACGTAATTTTCTGAATTATGGCCCCTGATTGTCAGAAAAATCACCTATTTTAGCTCGTGGTACCTCTGGAGGTCACAATTATTATCCGATTTGAAAAACCGTTCGATTATATCACCGTTACACCCTAAGGAAGGTTGAGTTCAAATTTCAGAAAAATCGGACCAAAATTACCATACAAAATGGCCGCCGTTCGTACGCGAATACTGTTAAAAAATGGTATATCAAGGTTGTGGACCCTGTAGAGATCACAATTTTAATTCGATTTAAGATGAAACATGAAATGCATGGTTATAACCCAAAGATCTTGGTTTCTTTCGATATTTGCGCATATCGGATCGTAACTTTCTGAATTATGGCCCCTGATTATACGCAAAATCGTCTTTGTTTAGCTTGTGGTCCCTCTGGAGGTCACAATTATTATCTGATTAAAAAAATCGTTTGATTATAACACCGTTACGCCCTAAGGAAGGTCGAGTTCGAATTTCGGAAAAATTGGACCAAAATTGCCATACAAAATGGCCGCCATCCGTACGCGAATACTGTTTAAAAAATGGTATATCAAGGTTGTGGACCCAGTAGAGGTCACGATTTTGATGAAACTTGAAATGCATGGTTGATAACCCAAAGATCTTGGTTCCTTTTGATATTTGCGCATATCGGATTGTAACTTCCTGAATTATGGCCCCTGATTATACGCAAAATCGTCTTTGTTTAGCTTGTGGTCCCTCTGGAGGTCACAATTATTATCCGATTTAAAAAATCGTTTGATTATATCACCGTTACACCCTAAGGAAGGTTGATTTCGAATTAAGGTAAAATTTGGAACAAAATTGCTATACAAAATAGCCGCCGCGTGTTCGCGAATACTGTTATAAAATGGTATATCAAGGTTGTGGACCCAGTATAGGTCACAATTTTGATTCAATTTTGATGAAACTTGAAATGCATGGTTATAACCCAAAGATTTTGGTTCCTTTCTTTATTTGCACATATTAGATCATAACTTCCTGAATTATAGCCCCTGATTGTCCGAAAAATCACCTATGGTCCCTCTGGAGGTCACGATTATTATCCGATTTAAAAAAACGCTTGACTCTATCACCGTTACACCATACGGAAGGTTGAGTTTGAATTTCAAGGAAATCGGACCATAATTGCCAGACAAAATGGCCGCCGTTTGTACGCTAATAGTGTTAAAATATGGTATATCAAGGTTGTGGACCCAGTATAGGTCACAATTTTAATTCGATTTTGTTGAAAGTTGAAATGCATGTTTATAACCTAAAGATCTTGATTCTTTTCGATATTTGCGCATATCAAATTGTAATTTAATGAATTATAGCCTTTGATTGTAGGAAATATCACTTTCGGTTTTGCTTCTTCTCTATCCATGTCTCGAAAATGTGGGCGTATCCTGCCTGGCAGTGCCAGCTTACTATCTTTTTTATTACATTTAGTTTTCTAGACTGTGTAAACTATCATGACACAATAATTATGTGCTTTTATAATTATTTAGTTTGGTTTGCTGGAAAATACTAAATGAAAGGGTTAGTCATTTTCTTATTTTAAAATTAACAGTTTTGGGTTTTTCGCCAAAAAAAAGTTAACAAAGAAGTGAATTGCAATTCAATTAAATTTAATTTTATTCCGGTTTTTACTTTATTTTGGCCAGCCCTACCCATACTAGAAGAACTTTATCAACTGTCTATCTTTGAATTCTAATTTTAGCCACGTTGAATGGCTAAGGCATCGCTTCATTTGACAAATGAAAGGCCAGTGCAGCTCAACCGAAACTTCTTAAACATGTTGTTAGACCTTATTGTAGTATAAATGTTAACTACATATCATTAGAATCTCATATCTCAAATAAAAGCTAGACTATATCATTTTATATGCCCTCATAATTTATATTGTTGTTGCCCACATCCGACCAAACAGACTACATTTATTATCAATCTTTTTAAGATGTACGTACATATGTTGACATGAAAGAGAAACAACGAAGCCTGGTGAATTCCAACAATCTCTGTTAATTACTTGTACAGTTGTAGAGTGATGGTCCTTGTTTTACCTTGTACAACTTGTGAACACATGATAGAAAGTTGCAATATTCAATCTGGATAAAAAAAAATTGTGTACTATTTAAATTAGTGAAACAACGAACCCGTTAAATTGCAGTTATGATATCAGGCCAATCCCCCTAAAAAATTATTCAAATAAAAACAGGTCATGTGACTCTTTTTAAGCGACACTAGGAATATCTTCAAAATAGAAACATTTTGCCTTGTGGACTGCACAGGCGACTTAGCTGTTGTGGGTGTATGTTTTGTTGCCTGGCAACTGATCTTTTTGTGAAGAGAATGACTTGTTAAGATGTCTATTACAGCTTATGTATGTACACTTCAGCATATTCCATATTTTGAATGGATATTTTAAGTTAGATATTATATGTAAACATTCTTTTGAAAGCTAACTGTGACTGGTGTATGATATTCATTTTTAACATGTGTTATATATAATTAGATTACTTAATTTGTTTCTTTTAGTGAAAGAATGTGTATGACTTGGATTTTTTTCCCTTTTTTTGTAAAAAAATTAACTACAAAAAATTAATCTGGGTTCTAGTGCAATATCAGAGTGTTTGTTTTAATATTAAACTGGAGACGATGAATAAAATATTAATACAAAAATACTATCTATTTCTTGAGTAAAGTGTGCTGTTTCATTGGATAAAAGTGAGTTTAAGTATGCAAATGTTAAGAATTACCTCCTCTGAAATTTTCAAATCAAAATATTATTTTATTTCATGCAACTGAATGAAACTGAAAATGGTGGACCTGAGCATTCTACAAGTTGCAGTTTATCTGAGCGTTCTAACTACTGGTGTCGATCATACAACAGCTGAGGATAACTGGGAGCAACGCCTCAGAACTCATATCGATTACACTTGGTGAATACCGGTAACTTAGAATAAACATCATAATTCTATAAGTATATTTTTGTCAACATCAACATTTGAAAAGTTTGTCTATTCGTTCACTTCATGTGATGTTATTTCCATGGAAACGAGTGGACACCAGTTGTAAGAACTCTCATGTCAACTGCAACTAGTTGCTGCGAGTTGCAGAAAGTTGTACATGTGCAACTGAGGACAGCAACTGCAACTAATTTTTAATTACTATCATTTAATTGTCAACACAGGTGCAATTAGATTTCTCAAAACACATTAATAAAAAAAGGCATTTATAGCCTCTCTTAAAGGTCCAATAACACGCTTGTTGTAACTGAATAATATGTCCCAATCATTATTCTGGTCAACAAATTGTACAATATTTCAATTAATTTATGATACAAATTTAAAAATTAGAAAAATTTAACTACATGGTTTGAAAAGCTTTACATAAAGCTTTTCAAATGTAACTTAGATTTAAAAATATTTTCGAAACCTCTGGACAAGTTAAATAGGATGTAATGGATAATTTACATAACAGGTAGGACACTTAAACATCTAGATGTTACAATAAGGCTTTTTTTTTTCTAGACCTGTCAATCAAGCAAGAGTGTTATTGTCCCTTTTAAAGGGACGATTCCGAATTAAACAGAGAGGCTCAAAAATAAAAGTCTGAGAATGTATGAAAAAAAAACGTCAAAATATACGGGAATGGTGTATTCACCTTGTCTCAAAATTTCAACTCAAAATACTGAGTCGTATGGATGTGAACATCATAACTGCTTATCCGGACATGTATTCTTTAAAGATTTCAGGTCAATTGTTTTGTTGGGTGACCTTATAACCGATTACGGTTATTTGAGAGGGTTATGCAGTGAATAACCCATGTGCCATACTTGATAAAGAAAGGCAAATTTCAACTTTGGTTTTATCCAGATACCACAAAATACACCTTGGGGCATGGTCTCAAATTCCAGATGAAGACTGACGGATATAATTTGTGTGAAAACCTATTAAAAATACTAAAGTAGTTGCTCGGCCCTTGACTCGAATATTTTAAGGGATTTTAACACAAAATTAAGCAGTTTTATTCCCAAAACAAATATCCGGATTAGCCCTTTAGGGATGGCGGACTAAAAAATGTCTAGATGAAATACTACAATATTGCTCTCTACATAAAGGAAATGCAGGATTTAATGTTTCAAAGAAAATAAAAATGCTTGTTCTGGGTAAAATAGTGGCGACATTGAGCCAACCCCGGTTCTGAACATTTTTACAAACCTATCTGCTGTACATTATTATTTAAGTGTTACAATTTCTGAAGAAATGTAGGAGCTATTTCATTTCTAGACGTGACAAACTTATAATAATAGATACCATTATATTAGCAATAAAAAATAAGTGCATTTTTAGTCATTTTCACTCATTTGAGTAGTCATGAAATACTGTTAACCGCTCACTAGACAAAATAGCTTCTAAATAAAAAAATATACTAAAATATCTCCAAAACAGCTTTATTTCAACATTAAACATGAAAATAATATAATTCGGTTGTTAGGATAGCTGAACAGCATGAGTAATCAGATATGACAGGTTCGGGACGCTTTGTGGGCGTCGCTAACAATATTCATACAATTAATTAATTAAAGAAAATATATACATACTGTACAAGAATTAAGATCCTTTATAATTCTAGATACAAGTAAAGTAAAAATCTATTCAAAGTCACATAAAATCAGGGGCCGCGGAGCGGGCCCGATTTCGGGGGGGCTACTGACCATACCCCCCCCCCCCTAACATTTTTTCGCTTTTTTAAGCTTTTGGCGACATTTTATTTTCACTATTAAAAATTATTGCCGGGGCTAAAGCCCCCCTAGCCCCCCCGGCTCCGCGGCCCCTGCATAAAATCTCCACGTTTCTACTGTTGCAATAACAGAAATTGATATAAATCAGATCAAATCGTTAAATTCTATCAAACTCCAACTAAAATTTCTAATTTATACTGTTGCAATAACACTGAACAGGTATTGACATATATCGATAAGCTGAAAGCGCAGGCAAATTATATTACCTGGCTCTAATAACAAAGGACTGGTAAGTTCAGACTTGAGAAACATTCTAAAATCATAAAAGAACCCTCGCCTCAACTACGTGAACCTATCCAAAATTGTTAACATATATTTCCTACATTTTGGCACTAAATATCTACAAACATATTAAAGAGGTAAAAGGAAAACTGTATTTAAACAATAATTAACAAAAATAGAGTTATGTCCCCTAGATTTACAGAAAATACCAAATGAAATAATTAAAACATGAAAAAAATTCGGCATGTCATAGGCACATCAAAAATAATGATAGGCACGCGTTCAGAATACTTATTTGCATTAATACAACATAAAAACAGGACCCAAAGATATTCCGTAGATGCCTGCCGACGTCCATCTTTCACTTCTATGAATACTTACATATGTAGTGAACCGGACCTCCGGATAGAGCGGATTACTGTGGTAGAGTGGGCCCGGTGTCACAGTTTCTGTTGGTCGCTGGTGTGTGTTGGTTCCTGGCGCATGCGCAGTTGTAGGAGTCATCTCACACTGTTACCGACACAGTGTGTGTTGACTCCCCGTGATAGGATGACCCCTACGATTTTCTTACGGTCAGATTGGTTTCTACTATTATCTACCAATATATAGTATTACTACTGACAGTAGCCGAGGATGCTGAGTTTCTATTGTTTGTTTATTTCATTTAAAAGGAAAAATACAAATTAACGATCTTATAAAAATTGAAAAATTCCCGTCCACATGCAGAAACAGAAAAAATAATTGCCCCTTGGTATAAACGCAGAATTTGGGTGTTTCATGTTCAAGAAATAGTGGTATTTTCAGATTTAGTTTCAGATGTAGATCCCTAGTTTCTATAAAAACGGATGTTACCGGTTTTCGGATAGAGGCCAAAGCCGATAAATATCCGATACTTATAGTAACTAGTATAGTAGATCCCATGGTTTGCATGATAAAGTATTTGTATTTGACAAATAAAACACATCATAGGCAACTTGTAAAAAATTTATTATGTACAAAATTAAAATAATGATTCAGAGAAATCCCAATCATATACAGGCCAATATTACACTAAAAACAACGGCAACAAATCACGAACGATAGAACAATTAATCTCAAGCCAATTAACTTAAATCCGTTGATCGTGTAACTACTGATCACTAAAAAAAACAGCTAATCACGATAACAAGTATGTTTATAAATGACAAAACTCTAACTAAGTACATAACACTTTTTCCTGAAATGATCAGTTATTTGAGTTATGAGGAACCATCTCACAATGGCGGAAGTGGATGAAGCTGTGTTGTCCGTGTTGCTAACGCAAACATCCGTCTCAGACATGCGCAAGTGCCCAGGAACCAACACACACCAGGGACCAACAGAAACTGTGACACCGGCTCTATCCGTCAATTCTGTCGAGGGCTCACTTCTGAAGAAACGTGGGAGTAGCCAACCAAGCAGCTGGCTCAGAAAGACTAACACCGGATCAATCAGCAACTCTCTTTATTGTTCCTCAATACACAAATACTGATTTCCGTCTAACACTCGTCAGCTCTAAACCTGTTCTTAATCGGGCTCTCTTCAACGCTCTTTATCGGGCTCTCTCAAACGCTCCTTAACGGGCTCTATAATTCGCTCCCTATACGTCGGGGTCAGACTCTCGGTATCGCTCCTAAAAGGGCTCCATAAATCGCTCCCTATAAGTCGGGGTCAGACTCGTCAGTGATAAAGGTCTCTCTTACCACCGCTAATCACTATTCAACTCTCACCTACTGAATTGGGCAAGGACAAGGTAATATATACCCCTAAATCACGTGACGTAAGCACGTGGTACAAGACACACCTACTACTCCTGTCAATCATAAACACGTGCAGCCAATAGATAGCGGGCTGACGACAGCGCGTGTTAGGACGGATTTATAAAAATACATTTACAATATACATAAGAATGAAACATAGCTACAAAATAACATTATTAGAGTTCTTAACAATATGTACAATCAAGTTTAATAATTAGTATTTACTAACCGTGAGGGAAACGGCCTTCCTCGCCCAGTGACCAATAAACGATGAGTTTGTCTAAACTGAGGACGCGGATCAAGCTATGAACATGCGCTTCAGATCACCACATAACCCACGCCTCCGCCTAATGCGTCTCGCATTATACAAAATTAGCAAAAGTTACAAAAGTTATGAAATAACACATAAAGTATCAAATACATCTATATATAAAACAATGAAGCAACTGGACTGTTACTTCCATACGAAAATAAAACGTCTCTAAAAATAACTAAAAGTTCACGAAGTTTCACAGGTATCTCCAACGTTCATCCACCATTAGGGTTCCATCAGGAAAGTACACGAATAACACAAATCACTTCACAACCGAAAGTCTCTAAGTATCTGGTTCACTCTCAACAGCTCTTGCACGACCTGGTTGTTGAACTTGATTATTGGCATACATAAAAGCTTCAAATTCCACTGCAACCTGGATAGCTTGCTCTAAGTTCGATGGTCTTGATTGCTGAATTCTCCAGACCAATTCTCTATTCTCCTGGAGAGCATCAAAGAATGCATCTCGTGCAAGCACATCTTGTAACTCTAAAGAAGCGGTAGGATACGCTAGGCTCACTTTTCTTCTAACCGCCTGTCCAAGTTCTGGAAGAGTCTCTCCCATTTTCATGCGTGTGGCTCTAAGCTCTGCTCTGTACATCTGGGTTTGGTTTGGAGGTAGAAATCTATTTCTGAGAGCTTCCATTAGTCTTTTATAATTTCTTCGTTCTTCCGTCGGCATCGATGGCAACACAGATTGTGTACTTCCCTTTAAAACTCCAGCCAAGTACAAAGCCTGTTCCGTTTCATCCCATCCATTCAATTCAGCACAGGTCTCGAAATGAATCTGATAGTCCATAATAGAGCTCGTTCCATCAAATGGCTGAGGAGTAATCATGTTCCTTCTGGGCATATGAGGCTTTCTCTGATCTTGTTCGTTCCATTTGGTGTTATTAAATTCTCGTTTACTGTGGCTCGGTCCAGAAATAAAATTGCGCTCGTTCTTACTGAGATTCGCCATTTCAGAATATTGGTTCTCACTTCTCATTAAATCAGGACTTCCCATGACATCAGGAGTCGCAGCTCTGGCGGAAGGTCTAAAATTACTTGCTAGTCGCCAGTTATCACACACTGGAGCTTCAGAGCTGTTCTTCGGAGTCAACATATCAAACTGTTGATATACTGGCTCTTTCTTCTGTTCGCTAACACCAGCATAAAATGATCCTTCAGTTTTGGCTCTGGCTCCCGACAAATTCTTTATTAAGCTCTGCGCATCAGAACTAATCGGTTTTTCTCTTTGTCTTGAGATCGTATCGCGAAGCCTTTCAAGTGCATTCTGCCTCCTTGGCTTTTCTGTGGATTCTACAGTTGAGTTAACACCAATATGAGCAGCTCCTTCCTCAGGAAAGACAAGTTGATCTTCAGCTCTGAAACAACTCGGAGAGGTCTGGCTATCTGGCTCCATCCGATCTGACTATCTGTATCTGGCGCCGTCTCAGGGTTTGCCAATCTGAATCCGGGGTCGTCTGTCTGTATCCCACTCCAGCCACCAGAAAACTTCTGTAGTGAACCGGACCTCCGGATAGAGCGGATTACTGTGGTAGAGTGGGCCCGGCTCTATCCGTCAATTCTGTCGAGGGCTCACTTCTGAAGAAACGTGGGAGTAGCCAACCAAGCAGCTGGCTCAGAAAGACTAACACCGGATCAATCAGCAACTCTCTTTATTGTTCCTCAATACACAAATACTGATTTCCGTCTAACACTCGTCAGCTCTAAACCTGTTCTTAATCGGGCTCTCTTCAACGCTCTTTATCGGGCTCTCTCAAACGCTCCTTAACGGGCTCTATAATTCGCTCCCTATACGTCGGGGTCAGACTCTCGGTATCGCTCCTAAAAGGGCTCCATAAATCGCTCCCTATAAGTCGGGGTCAGACTCGTCAGTGATAAAGGTCTCTCTTACCACCGCTAATCACTATTCAACTCTCACCTACTGAATTGGGCAAGGACAAGGTAATATATACCCCTAAATCACGTGACGTAAGCACGTGGTACAAGACACACCTACTACTCCTGTCAATCATAAACACGTGCAGCCAATAGATAGCGGGCTGACGACAGCGCGTGTTAGGACGGATTTATAAAAATACATTTACAATATACATAAGAATGAAACATAGCTACAAAATAACATTATTAGAGTTCTTAACAATATGTACAATCAAGTTTAATAATTAGTATTTACTAACCGTGAGGGAAACGGCCTTCCTCGCCCAGTGACCAATAAACGATGAGTTCGTCTAAACTGAGGACGCGGATCGGGCTATGAACATGCGCTTCAGATCACCACATAACCCACGCCTCCGCCTAATGCGTCTCGCATTATACAAAATTAGCAAAAGTTACAAAAGTTATGAAATAACACATAAAGTATCAAATACATCTATATATAAAACAATGAAGCAACTGGACTGTTACTTCCATACGAAAATAAAACGTCTCTAAAAATAACTAAAAGTTCACGAAGTTTCACAGGTATCTCCAACGTTCATCCACCATTAGGGTTCCATCAGGAAAGTACACGAATAACACAAATCACATCACAACCGAAAGTCTCTAAGTATCTGGTTCACTCTCAACAGCTCTTGCACGACCTGGTTGTTGAACTTGATTATTGGCATACATAAAAGCTTCAAATTCCACTGCAACCTGGATAGCTTGCTCTAAGTTCGATGGTCTTGATTGCTGAATTCTCCAGACCAATTCTCTATTCTCCTGGAGAGCATCAAAGAATGCATCTCGTGCAAGCACATCTTGTAACTCTAAAGAAGCGGTAGGATACGCTAGGCTCACTTTTCTTCTAACCGCCTGTCCAAGTTCTGGAAGAGTCTCTCCCATTTTCATGCGTGTGGCTCTAAGCTCTGCTCTGTACATCTGGGTTTGGTTTGGAGGTAGAAATCTATTTCTGAGAGCTTCCATTAGTCTTTTATAATTTCTTCGTTCTTCCGTCGGCATCGATGGCAACACAGATTGTGTACTTCCCTTTAAAACTCCAGCCAAGTACAAAGCCTGTTCCGTTTCATCCCATCCATTCAATTCAGCACAGGTCTCGAAATGAATCTGATAGTCCATAATAGAGCTCGTTCCATCAAATGGCTGAGGAGTAATCATGTTCCTTCTGGGCATATGAGGCTTTCTCTGATCTTGTTCGTTCCATTTGGTGTTATTAAATTCTCGTTTACTGTGGCTCGGTTCAGAAATAAAATTGCGCTCGTTCTTACTGAGATTCGCCATTTCAGAATATTGGTTCTCACTTCTCATTAAATCAGGACTTCCCATGACATCAGGAGTCGCAGCTCTGGCGGAAGGTCTAAAATTACTTGCTAGTCGCCAGTTATCACACACTGGAGCTTCAGAGCTGTTCTTCGGAGTCAACATATCAAACTGTTGATATACTGGCTCTTTCTTCTGTTCGCTAACACCAGCATAAAATGATCCTTCAGTTTTGGCTCTGGCTCCCGACAAATTCTTTATTAAGCTCTGCGCATCAGAACTAATCGGTTTTTCTCTTTGTCTTGAGATCGTATCGCGAAGCCTTTCAAGTGCATTCTGCCTCCTTGGCTTTTCTGTGGATTCTACAGTTGAGTTAACACCAATATGAGCAGCTCCTTCCTCAGGAAAGACAAGTTGATCTTCAGCTCTGAAACAACTCGGAGAGGTCTGGCTATCTGGCTCCATCCGATCTGACTATCTGTATCTGGCGCCGTCTCAGGGTTTGCCAATCTGAATCCGGGGTCGTCTGTCTGTATCCCACTCCAACCACCAGAAAACTTCTGTAGTGAACCGGACCTCCGGATAGAGCGGATTACTGTGGTAGAGTGGGCCCGGCTCTATCCGTCAATTCTGTCGAGGGCTCACTTCTGAAGAAACGTGGGAGTAGCCAACCAAGCAGCTGGCTCAGAAAGACTAACACCGGATCAATCAGCAACTCTCTTTATTGTTCCTCAATACACAAATACTGATTTCCGTCTAACACTCGTCAGCTCTAACCCTGTTCTTAATCGGGCTCTCTTCAACGCTCTTTATCGGGCTCTCTCAAACGCTCCTTAACGGGCTCTATAATTCGCTCCCTATACGTCGGGGTCAGACTCTCGGTATCGCTCCTAAAAGGGCTCCATAAATCGCTCCCTATAAGTCGGGGTCAGACTCGTCAGTGATAAAGGTCTCTCTTACCACCGCTAATCACTATTCAACTCTCACCTACTGAATTGGGCAAGGACAAGGTAATATATACCCCTAAATCACGTGACGTAAGCACGTGGTACAAGACACACCTACTACTCCTGTCAATCATAAACACGTGCAGCCAATAGATAGCGGGCTGACGACAGCGCGTGTTAGGACGGATTTATAAAAATACATTTACAATATACATAAGAATGAAACATAGCTACAAAATAACATTATTAGAGTTCTTAACAATATGTACAATCAAGTTTAATAATTAGTATTTACTAACCGTGAGGGAAACGGCCTTCCTCGCCCAGTGACCAATAAACGATGAGTTCGTCTAAACTGAGGACGCGGATCGGGCTATGAACATGCGCTTCAGATCACCACACATATATAGAAGGATAAAGGATTAAAGGGGCGGCACACCAAACACATTAAACAAATATTAACAAATTAGATAAAGAAATCTACATAACGTAAATATTTTGAATTAAATATCAAAAAAATAATGATAAATAATGATCGATCTCGCATCATGGGCAGAGTTAGATATAGGACCAGAAAATAACGAACATTTTTATAATTATGTAAACCCTACTCGGGTTACAATACACCAATCCTCAGCCTGTCAATTCCTTCATCGTCCAGGGGGATCACGGCGGCTAAGTGGATAAGGCGCTGGTTCGCTAGCCTGGAGGTTGAGTGTTCGATCCCTGCATTGGCCGAGAAAGTTCATCTCGATTTTCCGGCGTGATTTCCCCTGGTCAGTGATGCAGAAGGAGGGCCTGACAAGGACAGCTGCCTAGTCGTTCGGATGGGACGAAAAACCGAGGTCCCGTGTACAAATTGGAGTGCACGTAAAAGATCCCTTGGCAGTTGGAATTCGATATAAGAGTAGGCCGTAGCGCCGCTGCCCGGGCAAAATTTCCCTCATAGCACACTGTTGGCGTATGCCCGTCTTCAATTGGCCCAGGTTAGGTGCTTAAGCGTAGGACGTTAAACCCCATTTCATTCATTCATTCATTCATCGTCCAGAAGTATTAAGTATTGGGGAGCAATAATGCGATAAGATATTCTATCTCCCGAACCCCCTTCAAACACATTAGGCTAGCATCTCATTACCCTCTATTCCCAATACTCAAAACAAAAATATTAAAACATCACAAAAATGTCTTTATTCCATCGCAAGTAAATCAAGAATAATTAATCTTTGTTAAAGGAGTTAAATCGCTAATATGTGGGACCTAGAAATTAAGCCTAATGGGTCGCAACGCATATAATAATATAATCTGATCAAAGGCGTACGAGGCGGGGGGGGGGGGGTCTGCCCCCCCCCCCCCCAAATATTTTTATGAAAAAAATTAGAAAATTTGTAAAGAGCTCAAAGTTGTGAGATCGGTCATTATCCATGGAGTTTTTTAAAATGGGGTGGGGTAGGGGTATGGCCTTGTCGGGGAAGGCTATGGTCTTGTCGGGAATGAATGCTCAATTTGTCGGGAAGCGTCGCGCCGTCTGTCGGGTTTTGAATATTTTTAATAATATGGAAGCGGAAAGAAAGCAGGCTAGTAAATGATGAACACGTACGTCATCTGAATTGAACTAGCACGTACACATGGCCTTTCTCGGTTCTGGAGTACTGTGTTCCTGTATATCGAAGCTCTCATATGATATGTAGGTATGCCTAAAAAAAACGGTATTGCACGAAAATAGGTATATTGCCCGAAAACGGGCATCGGGCCGGAAAACGACAGAGGAAACTAGCAGTAAAACTCGGGCTAGGATAGCAGAAAACGTATTTGCGGTGATTAAATTTTCAGATTTTTCTCCGGAAGGGTGAGGCCTCCTACCGCGCGACGATTGATTGGTTGTTCGGAATTCGCGTCAGCCCGGTAGGCTTTACTGGACCAATATGAAGTTGCTGTATTCACAGGCTGAAATAGCAGGCAGTCGAATTTTTTCAAAATTTTCACCTTACGGTCCCGTCTTCGTGGCTTGTAAATGATTGATTGAAATTCGAGTCAGTCACCTTAATAAGGTTATATTCGATCACTTTGGAGCTGCTTTGTTCACCGGCTGAAATAGCAGGGAAACGCGTTCGCGGCAGTTAAATTTTCAAAATTTTCTCCTAACGGTCCCGTCTTCGAGGACTGTAAACGATTAATTGGAATTCGAGTCAGACACCTTAGTTAGACTATATTAGACCACTTTGAAGTTGCTTTGTTCACCGGCTGAAATAGTATGAAAATTCTCTTCTAACGGCCCTGTCTTTGAGTACTTTAAACGATTGATTGGAATTCGAGTCAGCCACCTAATTAGGCTATATTAGACCACTTTGAAGTTGCAGCCATTAAATATTCTAAACTTTTCGCTGCTGTCTGTAAACTCGAATTTTTTTTTCGGGCATTTCGGATTCTGCCCCTAACTGTCATCGAGCTGTTACGCCTATGCTTCTTTTGGTAAAATATAGTGCACTAGGTGTAAATAAACTTGAACTAAAATGGTCAATCATTTAATAAAAGTATATAAATTTTACAAGTTCAACAAGTCTTCTATATCTTTATTCTAGATCTCACTATCTCAGATATAGTTAAAAAATGTGAACTGTCATATAATGAAAAACGTTGCAAAAGTAAATCGTTATATGGAATATATAGATTGTAAATTTGAACTCTTTTAAAATGGTCATTCATATATTAAAAGTAGGTAAAGTATATATAAGTCTTCTATACATCTGATATCTGGATAAAAAATGTGAAGTCTTGTAAAATGAAAAATGTGGCAAAAGTAAATCGTTCGACTTGTTCATGTTTTCGTACTAATAGAGCTTGTATTTTAAAGATAATTTTTCACCAGTTTTTATGCCGCAACTGACATAATTTACTACCCACTCCAAATTACTAGAAAGTATTCGAAATGACTGGTAAACGCGTCTACAGCCGTCTCGTTTTCAATTTTTTTGGGGGGAGGCCCCCCAGACCCCCCGTCGGACTCTTTGTCGGGAAAATCTGCTGCCCCCCCCCCCCAAAACAAGTTCGGTCCCGTACGCCTATGAATCTGATTGTATATAAACTGATTTACATTAAATTGTTTCCGTTTTAACTCTAATTTCAAATCAGTTGTGCTATGTCCAGAAAAATACGGCATGAGTCTTTTTTAGTGTCTGGTTATTCCAGTCTATTGCGCATGCCCACCATATAAGATATAGCTTCACCGTTATACTGCACACAGCGTTACACCTACGTCATACGAGAATTAAACGCGTATTACATTTTCTTTGCTTCTTTGTGTTCGGTTGTTTGTGCGTTTTCTTGTACGAGTGAAATATGTTCAATTTTGAGTGAAGTCTGTGTTGCTTCAGACCCGGGACTGTACAGCACAGTGGACGCTCACGGCTAGCCCCCGGATCCATTCATTCTTTTTTGAATTGTTTTTTTGTTTGTTTTGTTTGCTGTTTCGGGGTATGATGTCTTGTCGTTATATTTGACCTTTATGTAAATCATATGTGGCGCAGTCCCCCTGCACTAACTATTAGTTCTATGATTTAAAACTCTCGCGTCATCATTTTTGGGCGGGACTATGGAGGTGTGTGTGGGCGGGACTCATCGAACGCACGTCAGCTGTGTTTACACAACACTTGTCAACAGAGTAAAAATAGACCGTAGCAAATGTTTTATATGTAAACACAAAGTCAAATTTCAAGTTCCGCCACTCGGCTAAAAACGATATATAATATGTGCTATGGGTAATATTGCAATACATTCTTTACCATTGTAAACTGTCTTTAAAGTTTCAATGTGTTTATCTCTCAAAACAAGGCATAGAAACTCCTAAATTTGTTCTCGCAAACAAAACCGCCTCTGTCAAATTTACTGTCATAGGCGGTGCCATATTGAATAATTAGGGAACTATTTTGTTAGTCGGCTCTTGATGAGTTTGACATCTTTCATACAAACAACGGCTAAATAAACATATTTAATTTCATTCAATATGACAATAGAAGAGAAATAAATACTTCTAACAATTTCTAAAAGCATACTCAGTGTTATCGACTAAAATCGTCGATGTAGGAATTAAAATGTCGGTTAATTAGGTTAGGGCCTATTCTCAGTCGGAGCTAGCTGTAGATAGGCAGCCTAAGTTTGGGATGCTTCACCGTTTGACAAGCCTGGAGTTGTGGAATATGTCTAGCCTCGTTCTTTTTGGTCACTTGTTACAAGTGACGCTGAAACGCACCATGGTACACGATTCGTGTACCAAGGTAAAATGTTTACTTTGTTTTTAATATTGGATATCAGAGGCCTACCGTTTCCAGGTTGGATCACGACATCAATGTTAAATCCTTATATTAATAAAGCTATCTGGTGATATTGAAACGAACCCTGGCCCTACTGCACCTAATCAAATATCTGTCGTACACCTGAATGTGAGGAGCATTAGAAACAAGATAGACTTAATTTTTTGCTGAACTTTCTGAGTATGACATCATAACGGTAAGTGAAACAAGGCTTGACAAAAATATCCCTTTATCTTCTATTTCTATACCCTTATATAACACCCTTGTTCGCAGCGACAGAAATAACCATGGTGGCGGTGTCGAGGTCTATGTTCGAATTTCACTACTTTTTATACGCCCACATTGAAATGTGGTCGTATATTGTCGTCGCCGCCGTCCACAAGCAATTCTAGAGGCTAAAGTTAATAACCGATTGACTTTAAATTTATACACAGTGTTAAAGGTCATGAAACGAAGAAGCCTATTGATTTTTAGCAATTTCCGATAATCACTGTCAGAGTTATGGCCCTTGATCACTTCAAAAAATCTTGTGGATGCTCTAGAGGCAAAAGTTAATATCCGATTGACATTAAATTATACACAGTGTTAAAGGTCATGAAACGAAGAAGCCTATTAATATTTAGCAATTTCCGATAATTACTGTCCGAATTATGGGCCTTGATCACTTCAAAAAATCTTGTGGATGCTATAGAGACCAAAGTTGATATCCGATCGACGTTAAATTTATACACAGAGGCTAAAGTAAATAACCGATTGACTTTTAATTTTCTACACTAATAATAACCGATTGACTTTAAATTCATACACAGTGTTTAAGGTCATGAAACGAAGAACCCTGTTGTTTTTTTTAGCGATTTCCGATAATAACTGTCAGAGTTATGGCCCTTGATCACTTCAAAAAATCTTGTGGGCGCTCTAGAGGCCTAAGTTAAGATCCAATTGACTTTAAATTGATACACAATCTTTAAGTTCATAAAACGCACAAGCCTATTGATTTTCATCGATATCCGATAGTTACTGCCAGAGTTATGGCCGTTGATCACTTCAAAAACTCTTGTGGACGCTCCATCCCAAACTTAGGCTGCCTATCTACAGCTAGCTATGGCTGAGAGTAGGCCCCTCACCTAATTGACCGACATTTTAATTCCTACATCGACGATTTTAGTCGATAACACTGAGAATGCCTTTAGAAATTGTTAGAAGTATTTATTTCTCTTCTATTGTCATATTGAATGAAATTAAATATGTTTATTTAGCCGTTGTATGTATGAAAGATGTCAAACTCATCAAGAGCCGACTCACAAAATAGTTCCCTAATTATTCAATATGGCGCCGCCTATGACAGTAAATTTGACAGAGGCGGTTTTGTTTGCGAAAACAAATTTAGGAGTTTCTAGGCCTTGTTTTGAGAGATAAACACATTGAAACTTTAAAGACAGTTTACAATGGTAAAGAATGTATTGCAATATTACCCATTTATATATCGTTTTTAGCCGAGTGGCAGAACTTGAAATATTTGACTTTGTGTTTACATATAAAACATGTGCTACGGTCAATTTTTACTCTGTTGACAAGTGTTGTGTAAACACAGTTGACGTGCGTTCGATAAGTCCCGCCCACACCTCCATGGTCCCGCCCCAAAATGATGACGCGAGTGTTTTAAATGAAGTCTATTTAGGACGGCGTTTAATTCTCGTATGACGTAGGTGAAACGCTGTGTGCAGTATGTGTGCAGTATGTGGACGCTCTGGAGACTAAAGTTAATATCTGATTGACTTTAAATTTATACACATTGTTTAAAGTCATAAGACGAAGAATCCTACTTATTTTCTGCCTTTTCCGATAATTACCGCCAGAGTTATGGTTTTTGATCATGAGTTTCAATGAATTTTGATAACTTAAACAGCTAAATCCAGAATATTAAATGTTTCGTATACTAAACGTTAGCATTGAGGAAAACTTTATCAAAACAAAAGAAATTTTAATGATTTTTTGATAATAACATAATGAGTTATTACTTTTAATCAGATTTTAGTGTATTATAAATGTTTCATTATCGAAAAAAGTTAAATATGCGACAGCTCTTGTTGACTGCCCGGTCGATTTAGCTGCCGTGGGCGTATGTTTCGTTGCCTGACAACCTATCTTTAAAAGACGCCAAGATCTAGAATTTGATGAAATAGAGGTAATATGGTTGAAAGTTAAAACTATAATAATTATTTTTTAATAGGAACGTTTTATAGACCGCCAAATTCCATTAATTTCATAAATAACCTAATACGTGTAGTTAATTCCATAACTTTGGTCGCATCTGATGGTGTTACAAATTGTTTTATTTACGGTGATTTTAATGTTAACATTCTAAATCCAGAATATTAATTGTTTAGTATACTAAACGTTAGCATGGAGGAAAACTTTATCAAAACCAAAGAAATTTTAATGATTTTCTGATAATAACATAATGAGTTATTACTTTTAATCAGATTTTAGTGTATTATAAATGTTTCATTATCGAAAAAAGTTAAATATGCGACAGCTCTTGTTGACTGCCCGGTCGATTTAGCTGCTGTGGGCGTATGTTTCGTTGCCTGGCAACCTATCTTTAAAAGACGCCAAGATCGAGAATTTGATGAAATAGAGGTAATATGGTTGGAAGTTAATTCCATAACTTTGGTCGCATCTGATGGTGTCACAAATTGTTTTATTTACGGTGATTTTAATGTTAACATTCTAAATCCAGAATATTAAATGTTTAGTATACTAAACGTTAGCATGGAGGAAAACTTTATCAAAACCAAAGAAATTTTAATGATTTTCTGATAATAACATAATGAGTTGTTACTTTTAATCAGATTTTAGTGTATTATAAATGTTTCATTATCGAAAAAAGTTAAATATGCGACAGCTCTTGTTGACTGCCCGGTCGATTTAGCTGCTGTGGGCGTATGTTTCGTTGCCTGGCAACCTATCTTTAAAAGACGCCAAGATCTAGAATTTGATGAAATAGAGGTAATATGGTTGGAAGTTAAAACTATAAATAACTTTTTTTTAATAGGAACGTTTTATAGACCGCCAAATTCCATTAGTTTCATAAATAACCTAATACGTGTAGTTGATTCCATAACTTTGGCCGCATCTGATGGTGTTACAAATTGTTTTATTTACGGTGATTTTAATGTTAACATGTGAGCAAAGCAGAATACCTTTTTACATAATGCTATGAATATATTAGATCTTAACCAGATTATGGAAAAATAGTCTTATAGATTTACTTCTAACAAACGCGAAACATTTTATTGTCGAATCTGGTTGTCTAGGTAATTTTCGTAGCGATCATTGTCCGATTTTAAGTAGATTAGCATTTAATTCACTCCATTATGAAAGTTTTCAAAGAATTATTTGGGATTATGGGAACATGGACCACGACAACCGCATCTTACATAGCTCGGTACGATCTATTTGATAAGAGTAATATAAGTAAAGCATGCCTTGATTTCACAAGTGAGTTAATAAAGTTAACCAAAAATAATATTCCAAACAAATTAGGAACGATAAGACCGAAAGATAAACCATGGATGAATTCTAAAATTAGGAAAATGAAAAGACGGGAAACGAAATTTATAGAAAAGCAAAATTATCTGGGAATCCTATAGATTGGGCTAACTTTCGCAAGATTATTTTGAGAGATTAGATGATAGAATTAATAATAACGATAACTTCGGTACCAAGGATTTGTGGATTTTAGTTAATTCATTTGTGAAATCAAAATCTGCGGTCAACAACGAACTGGCGCCTCTAGAAGTAAATAACCACACCCACTTTACACCATTGGACAAGGCGAACGCCCTAAATGACTTTTTTATTAACCAATCTCAACTTAACGACAAAAACAATAACTTGCCTGTTCTTCAACAAAACCTAAACTCTCTTACTGAGATCGTGCTAAGACCAAAAGAAGTTAAAGATATCATTCTATGTTTAGATGCTTTAAAATGTGGTAGCAATTTTCAAAAAAGGATCTCCTCATGAATGCGGAAACTATAGACCTGTATCTTTTTAAAGCATTGTTGTAAAAATATTCGAAAAATGCATATATAGTCATGTCTTTAACTTCTTTTGTGAAAACAATATACTAACTTGGTTTCAAAGTGGTTTCTTAAAGGGAGATAGTGCTATCTATAAACTGATTAACTTCACTCACTCTTTTTGTCAAGCCATAGATCACGGAAAGTATACAAGAGCAGTGTTCTGTGGCATCAGCAAGGCTTTTGACAGAGTCTGGCACGCTGGACTCTGCCATAAGCTGAGGGCGTCTGGTGTACGAGGGGGACTACTTGATTGGTTTATTGATTATTTAAATAACAGAAAGCAAGTAGTAGTTGTCAGTGGTACCCCCTCTGTCCCCAGAATTGTCCCTGTCGGTGTCCCACAGGGCTCGGTTCTAGGTCCTATTCTATTTCTGGTATATAGGAAAAGACAAAGTGGACGGCGAACACTCACTTGAAACTGTATTAAAGCTGGACAGGCTTCGGCACCTATCTGGATACTGAATCAGGTACTGATACTGGTGGGGCCGTAGGAATAAATAAGTAAAATTAAAAATCCCCGTACAACAGCATGACAAATAGACTGGAGGTAGTTGAGATGATTATTTAACACAACGTTTCGGGTATTGCCACCCAAAACGTTGTGTTAATAAATCATCTACCTCCTGTCTATTTGTCATGCTGTTGTACGGGGATTTTTAATTTTACTTATTTCTGGTATACCGTATACATTAATGATATCGTAAATGATATTAACTCGAATATTAGATTATTTGCAGATGACACTTCCCTTTATTTACAAATAACGGATCCCCGGGCAGACGCGGCTATCCTGAATAATTATTTGATAACTATTAACAACTGGTCAAAGACATGGCTCGTAACTTTCAACCCCCTAAAAACTGAAACAATAAATTTTTCAACTTAACTAAACCACACTTGTATTTGGACATTGTGCGAATAAAAGAAGTATCAGGGCATAAACACCTTGGGCTAAACTTTCAACGAAATTGCAAATGGGATGTCCATATAAATCATATCTGTAATAAAGTAGGGAAACTTATCAATGGTTTTAGATCATTAAATATCGACTTAATAGAAAATCATTAAACACCACGTATACTTCTTTTATTCTATCACATTTTGATTATGCTGACGTAATTTGGGCTGGCTGCTCAGACAAATTAGCTTTGCAATTAGAAACTTTACAGTTAGATGCACTAAGGACTATTTGTTCCGTCGACGATCAGAGAATGGAACACATTGGAACCCGAAGTACAAAATTCAAATTCTGTTTCATCTTTTTCTTCAAGCTTGATTAAAAGCGACCATATTATTCCACAGTACTTTTATATTGGAGATAGAAAAAAAATCAAATAATACATAGTAAACTGAGATTAGGCTGCAGCGATTTAATTGGTCATAAGTTTTTGAGACATTTAACGGATAGCCCCGCCTGCGCGTGTGGTCATCTTTTTGAAGATTGTTACCACTATCTGTTAATATGCTCCCTGCATTCGGGTGCCCTAAGAAAACTATTGGTTTACTCGAGCAGCAATTTCGAGATGATGTTATTTTATTAAATGGTCAGACTGTCCTCTCATCTGATGAAAATCAGTTCATTTTTAACAATACTATACGTTTTAAGTAGGTTTTTATATGGTTGGGGGGGGGGGGGGTCGGGTAACCTATATTAATATAAAGTCACGGAACGGCAGCAGTATATGTTGTATAAATTTTTAGTTTTTATCTAAATTCTAAATGATTTTAAATATTGTATGTTCTTGTTGTATACTGTATAAATCAGGCGCGAATCCAGAGGGGGGGGGGGGGCAGGGGGGCCGGACCCCCCCCCCCCCCTCCCCCCTGCACAGGCTTGAAAACTTGAAACTTAAATCTAAAAGCCTGAACCTGAACCACAAATTGCCAGTTTGTATACATTGATTTGAGCAGGATGATAGGAAGGCTTCTACAGCCTAATCCTTTACCCTTCTTAAATAAAGTTATTATTAGTCATGACTTTCATTCCATTGTTGGCAAAAAAAAACAACAACAAAAAATCACAAACAGCTCTGGCCAAAAAAAGTCGACAGCATAAATCGCCGTCGGAACACTCGATGACCAAAAAGTGTAATCGGGCAAAATAGTGTACTGTTCACCACTCTGAATTCTAACCATCCGATCAGCGGCATTCACAAATAATAATCGATGCTCAGTATAAATTCGTGGTATTCAATTAAAACAAAAGGGAAATTATTGTTTTCTTAGCGCTCGATGACAGTTAGGGAAGCAAAACTAGAAATTCCTGAAAAAATTTCAGGTTTACAGACAGCGGCACCGGTTTTTCTTCGAGAGGTGCGGAGCTAACCTTGTATGCGCCCCCCCCCCCCCCAGAAAATTCTGGCATATATGACGGCTGCAAACGCGTTTTACTGGTATTCCTGCCCGTAAAAATAGTGTTTTATTACATTTCGGGCACTTCATTTTGTCAACTTGCTCTTTTCAAAGTGACACTTCTAAGTGGCCATAACGTAATCCACGTTAAACTCACTTTAACAGTCTGCCCGAAAAGTCAGCTTGACCGAAAGTTAGCGGGGGGGGGGGGGGCAGCTGCCCCCTCCCCCAGCCCCCTTGGATCGCACGCCTACGTTGACGGATTGGGAGCGGATATGCATAGGCGTACGGGACAATTCATTTTTGAGACGATTCCCGAAATCCCAATTCTTTAACACCAGCCTCCGAAAACCCAGGTAAGCGTCTCACACTCATATTTAGCTAGCAGACCAGCTGATCAAATTTTGCTAAGGCCTTAAAATGTTTGGGAGTTACGAACATCGGCAGATGTTTCTTGCGTATTCCCACAAACAGGGTGCAGGTGACCTAATAATTAGTAAATTTGCCGGCGACAGTGTCGGTTGAATCCGATGAAATTTTCGGATGAAATTCGGAATCCCCAGCACACCCAGCACACCCGGCCCAGAAAGTCTATTATACCAGCCCATTCAAGACTTGGCGGCCCGTTAAAGCCACCGGCCACATACAACATGATCGTCGTCACCCCATGGCGGACGGATACCCCCCCCCCCCCATATTATGTCCAGAAGATATTTTTAGACGAATTGGACAAACACATTTTTTTTCGACCGATGGGCCAATCCGACCCTGACCCTGTCACACCATAAATAAGATGGAGACGTTTTAACCCCTTTACTTCCCAAAATGTTTTATATTTTTAGTCCTCTTTTAGTTATCAATTTAACAAAGCAGTGCATATTTATATATTTGTTATCTTTAGTGCTCGGGTATGCATAACCAACTGATAAATCAGTTACCTTTGAACCTAGACCTGTTGTGATAAAATTCCACGGTCTCGATGATTTACATTATTTATATAACCCATTAGAGATGACGTGTTGACGCTTGAAGCAAGCGAAAGGTAGGTCATTATTATACAGGGTTTATTCATATCAATTTTAATGTATTTTGTACGGAATATCTTAACCTTTCCTCATTTTCGTAAGCCATATTGTGAGTCGGCACCAATGCCTGCATTTTGGGAACACCTGAACAGGGTTCATGTATGGAAGTTGTTGAATTTTCAGGTTTATTGATGTAGGCTTTGGGGGTATAAATACCTAGGCCATCGGATGGCTCCAATTTAAGTAGATTACGTGTAGAACGGTTCGACCAGCGAGACCAACTTAAGAATTTATATTACGTTAATCTACGTGTTTTTCTAAAACATACATAATGTCATTTTGTGAGGTTAAATTTTTTCTTGGGGTGGTTAATAAAATATACTATTTGGAAACCCCACAAGAGGTTGAGGCGATCTGTATAGAAGAACGATATAATTCTTTTTAGTCCATTCATTCTACCTCTCAGTGCAAGCCAACTGCTTTTATAAGTGGGATGTCTGCAGTGGCGCCTCATAAAACAAAATATTATCGACGCAATGGTAACATACAATATTAATATTTGAACTGTTTGATATGCACTCCTTGTCCCAAAGTGCGCACAAATGGATTTTAGTGTATCAGGATCACCCGACAAAGTTCTCCGTTCCCTTGTGCCTATGACAAAAAGAGGTGCTGAAGTTGCCTATCACTTGATGGACTTTTTCCTGTTGGTTGATGCCCCTCAGACCGAGATCCTGCGGTGACAACGGCTCCGAATTTACAGCTGTAGTGATCAATGAACCCAAAGAGCTATGAACAGACCTTAACGCAGAGTGTTCTCCAAGGCTTTGGAGTTTAACTGTTAAGGAACCTCTAACGAGATACAATTGTTGCAAGGACAACCTCAAGTAACAGTCTGTTGCAATAAGTAACTTTGTATCCATCACATTACCTGTACCTGTATATGGAATATGTTTATAGAATAAACTTATGTTTTGGCTTATGAATCCTGCACGTGTCATGTTCGCTGTAACACATTGCTGGACCAATTTTGGTAAATTACTAGAAAATTCAGGCATCTGACCAAATGACCAGGCGTTTGGCCAAATTGCTGATTTGACAGATTTACTATAACATATATATATACCTTAAAAATTACTTACGATAGCCAAATTTTGCCGCCATATGATTATTAATTCTAAATCCACTTGTTTTTTAATGACAATTATACGTTTAGAATCAATGATAATATGAATTGAAGTACTAAACATTTAAGTTATGTTCTTGTATGCAACCAATTTAAGAAGAATTACATAGGATAGTGCGGTATTGTACTACGCGCACGCATCCGGGTATATGGGTAACAGAGTTTACAAACTAATCTTTTTTTTTTGAAGATTCTAAACATTTATAAAATGAAACGAACCTCTTTGGTTTCAAGTAAAACGGTGTCTTCAAAATTCAGTTTATAAATGGGGCTGACTTTATGCAAATTTTTATTTGAGAACAGTGAAGATTAATTCTGTAACTTGGTTGTTTATGCTCAGTCTTTCCAATATATAGTTCACCGTATCCAGCACATACCATCATGTACACCACATTCTCTGAATGACGATTCATGTTTTGCCAAATTGTAAATTCTTTCTTAAATTTTGTTCCCTGATATGTTGTCTATGAACCGTACCCCTGTTTTGTAACCTGTTAGTGAAAGATGGATAATTCGGCACAGTTATTACATTTTATGACATAATATGATACACAGTTCATACTTTCAATTGTCTCCACTGTCAGATAGAAATGATTTACCCTCAATTAATCATCTCTTCCACATTTTTCAACTTCCTTAGTTGGACTGAGGAATACACATTTAGCCCTAGTTAAGTGGAAAGTTTAATCTTTTGGGAAATGTTTGAGTTGATTTCAAGAATAACCACAGTGTGACAGTAGCAAAGAAATTTTAATAAGCGGATCTTACCCATAGCCATCGTTTTAGGAATATGCGATATTGAAACTTTACAACGAAAAGGTACATAAATGTTAGGAATTACTTGATAATGCTCATAACCATCGCTTCGGGAATAATAGTGTAATTACAATAAAATTAACCACACTAAGTGTAGAAATACACCCACAAAAGATAGCTATCAAAAGGAAAACTTGGATAGCCTACTGACCAAATTTAAGAAGGATCCTTGTGCTTATCGCTATCGGGTTCATGGTCTTCGATGCCAATGCTTCACGGCAAATTTGAAAATCAACAGGATTCATCCTCTGACCGGAGTGAAAAGAAATAGGATCCACGATGTCACCACCAGCATTGGTTGGAGGGGGGAAGTCCAAGGTAAAGGGGGCTCTGTCTCACAGCCCTAATGCCTCACCAAATTTGAAAACACGTTAACAATGGTTTGGGAAAAGGGAGCCATAATACCGGCATAAAAGGTTGCACAAGGTTGAAAATCCCGAAAAACTGCCTCTGTGGGGTTTTGGTGAAGGTAGTGAAAGTTCAATTTACTTTACTTTATTACAAGGCAAAGCAAATCATTTGCTATAGCCAACATAGGTACATAGAAAAAATTTGGTGATTATTGCACAAAAGATAAGGAATATAGAGAACATAATTACAACAGAAATATAAAAAATAAAAATATGGAATAATAATTAATATATTATGTAAATAAAGTAGTTTCAATATATAAACAAGTCACGAAAATAATACAAAAGTATATACAAAAAGTTCCCAATAGGTGTTTAGTTTCATTTTTGGGTGATTAATAATTGATTACGTAATTTCATACTTTGGTATAGATATTTTCCTCAATAGATTATATGTTTACGTTTGGTGTTCGTTAAAATATTTTTGAATTTATATAAAGAAAGACAGGACCAAAATCTCCGATGAAAGTACTTGCGACGTAAATTTATATATGCTGGGCAACAGAGGAGAAGGTGGTATTCGTCTTCGACAGCTTTCGATGTGCTGCATGTACAAATTCTATTTTCACGGGCCGTTCTTGTATAACGCCCAGTTTCAATATTCAGTTTAAGCATTCCACAACGAAATTGGCATATGATATTTTGATATTTATATTCAATATATGAATTAAGGTAAATTTCATGTTCATGTACAGTTTTGAACAGTTTAAAGAAACGTAACTTACTCGAATTTTTCAAGGAAGATAACCACTCTTGTTTAAATTGGTCTTGGATGCGGGTTTTAATTAGAGATAGACTCGTTTGGTTTATGGAAGAAGGATTATGCCAAAATTCAGGAAATCCAAGATTATTCAATAAATGTCTAATCCCCCCTACCCAATTATTTTTTCCATTCTCATTATCACTACACAATATACTGTAAATTTGAAAAATTAATGAATTTGGTGAGCGAATTATTTTCAACCAATATTTTAGTATTTTTATTTTTCTAACAACAATCAGGTGAAATAACCCAACTTCTCCGAGCATGGCCATTATTGGGGTGTTTCTGCCAAGCCTTAACACATACCTTAAAAAATCATTTAAAACCTGCTCTAAGGGTTTACCAATATGAAACCCCCAAACTTCACATGCGTAATTTAAAGTAGAGGAAACCAATGGTTGGAAAAGTTTACATTTGACTGATGTATTAAGCACAAATTTATTCGTTATATTTAATAAGGCATCAAGAGATTTCCTACCCTGTGTTGCTATTCTTGTGACTATTTTTGTAAGTTTACCATTTTCATACAGCAAGATCCCTAAGTAAACATATTCCTTAACAATATCAAGTGAGTCGCCATTTAACGTCAAGTTGTAATTACAGCTAAGTTTACCTCTATGAAAAATTACTATTTTGGATTTATCGGTGTTTATCTCCAGTTTCCACTCCAGTTTCCATTTTGAGCAGAATTCCCCAATTTTATGTAACAAAAATTGTAAGGACTGATAACTTAGAGAAAACAATACCGTGTCATCCGCAAATAAAAGAGAATACAATATAAAATCGCCGATATGGATAAAGTTAGGGTCATTATCAAGGAGATGGATTCTTAGATCGTTAATAAATAACAAGAAGAGTATGGGGGATATGGGCTCACCTTGCTTAACGCCTGTGTAACTTTCGAATCTCTCTGAATGGGTGTTTTTGAATCTGACTAAACTATTTACTTGGTTATATATAGAAGATATTATTTTGATGAACTTAGAACTAACACCTATTGAATCGAGTTTCAATAGTAGTAACGGTCTATGAACTTTATCAAACGCCTTGCGTAAATCGATAAAGGCACATAATAATTTCTGATGATTGTCTAAGGAATGATGTATAAGGCCGCAAAGGATAAAAAGTGCATCGACAGTACCCTTACCCTCTCTAAAGCCAAATTGAGTATCATCTATTATCTCATTAGTTTCGCACCAGTTGTATAACCTATGATTTAGAATAGAGGAAAACAGTTTTGAAAAAAAAGACATAATGGATATGCCTCTAAAATTTTCGGGCGAGTTCAAGTTGCCCTTTTTTTGAACGGGTATTAGTAAGCAATCGTGCCAACATTTAGGATAGCGCCCACTATCATAGACGCAGTTAAATATTTTTACCAAAAGGGGGGAAATTAGATCAACGCATTCTATAAAAAAAACTCGCTACATATTTGATCGATACCGCTACATTTATTACGTTTTAGTTTCTTAACAGCCCGGATAATTTCTTTTTCTTTTATTGGTATATCCAAAGCTTCGCATGTATTATTAGTGATTTAATTAGGAAGCGGTTCTGTATCAAGAGTAAGTTTATGGCCGAAGATATTTTTAAAGTGCTCATAAAAGTCGAGACAATTAAGTTTTGTGTTAATTTTTATATTATTATTACCCTTTATGACGTTCCAAAATTTCTTAGGATTATTCTTTGACAATTCACACAAACGGTATCCAACCGTCTTATTGAATTTAACCTTTATGTTCAGTTCATTTTGATTTTTCGGATATTTATTTCGACATTTGTTGAATTTATACCTAGCAGAAACGCAGTCGCTATTAAACCATGCGCAGTTCGTTTGTTTGTATTTGTGGTTAGTCGTAAAACTTTTCTTCTTTGTTTTTCCAAACAAGGAGATGGTAACATTCCGAAAAATATCAGTAACATCTTCTTCGAGTTTATCAACATCACCAGTGAGGCAATTAACCGATACTATTTCAGACAGATCGTTTAAATGGTCTTTGATAGTTTCCCGAAAACTACTACTTTAGCATCGTCCCATTTAACCATATACTGAGTAGAGTTATCGCATGAGTCGTGGGCAGTATTTGGGCTATTAAATTTGATATTCAGATTAAAGGACAGTGCTGCATGGTCTGAAAATTCCGTAGAATCTACAATGTGAAATTCTTTAATAAGGTTAAGATGACATTTTGGTATTATAAAATAATCAATAACACTTGTACCTCTACTAGAACAAAATGTAAATTTACCGACATTTTTATCATCGCCTAACCTTCCATTCGCAATCAGACTGTTAGTAGATTTACAGAGACTGATTAATCTATTTCCAAAACTATTAAGAACCTTATCTTGAGATTTCCTAGGTTGAATATTATCATCATTTTCATCATTAAAATCAGTCTCAAGAGACCCGATGTATCGATCAAAATTATCGTTAATTATATATTCGGGGTCGGATCGGGTTCTACTATTAAGATCCCCACAAATTAATGTTACACCAAGATCAGAATATTGGAAATATAACTGTTCAACTTCAATAAAAATGTCAAAATTACAGAAATTATGGAACATACTTTTTTTTTAGGGGGAATGTACACGAATATAACATATATATAATGGTTTGCCTCGATGATTGCTTTATCAAGTTTTATTACACATGCACCCCATTCGTGTTTTGATACAACTGCAAAGTAGTGTTTAAATCTAGGTTTAAAATAAACTGCAAGGCCTCCACAAATTTCATTGCGTTTACCACGACTGTATAGTTCAATTCTATTTACAAAAAAATACCATTTGAGAAATTAGCAATATGAATTGATTCGTCCCCTCTCAGTCATGTCTCACTTAGTAGCACAATATCGTAATTTGATAAACAATTTATAAAAGAGTGGTCGTCGTACACCGACTTCAATCCGTTTATATTCCAAACTAATAAGGAGAGTGTTTTATCAGATTGAACCCTGGGAATGTCCTAGCAAGTGTCGGATAGACTGTCATACCGACTTCCACTATTATGCGATCCATGCCTAGCGTTTTGGTTGTACCATTGAGAAGGTTATCCGTTTCTTGAGTGGTTATTTGATTACTTAGTACGGGAGTGGACGTCGATGGTCCAACAGGTAGCTGTGGTAATGGGGTTGTGCTCATTCCGAAATTGTTGTTGATACCAGTAGATTGAACATGGTTCAGATCGAAGATGTTGTGATTTCCGACAGGGTGATTAATATTCTGGCTAGTCGAGATACGTTGTGTATTTAGATGTTGGTCAGCTGGATTGAGCTCATAGTTCTCATTCGCACGATTCCTATAAAGATGAATAACATGCATTAAATCATTTTCATTTTTAATAGTTGAGATTTTGCCATTCAGAGCTTTGGCCATGATTTTACCATCGAATGTCCAGCAACCCTCAATTATTCGTTCTTTAAAAAGATTTCTGACTTTCCTAAAAAGATCGGATCTCTTTTTCGTAAGAGCCTTGTTGATATAAATATTAAATCTTCTGTTTTTATTAAATTCTTTAAGATTGCTTTTGTTGCCGAAAATCAATGCTCTGCATCGGTAGCTTATAAATCTAACTATGATGTCGCGGTTGAAACCACTTCTACTCTGACCAACTCGATGCGAACGACCTATATCATAAAGTGAGATTTGAATATTGTATCGATACAATATCTCATTGTTAATAATGCTCAGAATAATGTGATCCGTATCCTCTCTTTCTCCATATGTCGTCTCTGGTATACCACAAAATTTGAGACAAGTTTTTCTCGAGTATTGTTCGAGGTCGTCTATACGGTCTTCCATACAATTGAGACGTTCATTTTTTGCCTTAGAGATTTCAGGCTGCAGTTCGTTCAGATTATGATCCTTGATGTTTTGATGCTTTAAAAAGTCAGAAATAAATCGTTTGAGGGAATGGTTACCTTTATGAGACTATCAAGAAATCCAGAGTTATCAGTGCTACGTTGAATATTATCAGTGCTCGTAGTCCTCTTCCTTTTATTAGCGCTTTTACCATTATTTTTACTTAATTTAGATCTGCCCATGTTGATATTAAAGTTATAAATTTCACCAATGAATACGAGTTCAGGTTTGCAAAGAAGTGATCTGTAGTCGTATATCACAGGATTAAACTAGAAATATTGTACTTACAAGTTTAGTAGTCCAACAATTTAAATCCGAATATCACAGTAGACTTATCACAGAAGAAACATTATTATAACACTGATTTTGACTTATATTTAAACAAAAAATACGACAGTCACCTTCTACCGACAGGTGAGGAGGAGGGACGACGAGATACTACGCCCACGCTGAACTGTTAACGCATAAACAAAGAAAAGATTGGATTTAAATCTGCCCATTTTCTATTATCAAGATAAGCACATTCTAAGGTGAAAAACTTTTTATTGCCGACATTTTTGCAACAATATTTAATCAGTATGCATTTTATTTCTTTATTCTTCAGAACTTTTATCATGCCGATGTGTATAGTAAATACCAATCGTAAAAGCGATGACATACCGAATGAATTTGAAGCCAAATTGGCAGAGAAAGTTGCCAGTGTATTAAACAAACCACTTTCTGTAAGTCCAATTTCTGTATAAATCGGTACATAGAATAATTCTCAGATTGTTTTAAAGTGTGATTCTTCTCTGGGGAGTTTGAAATATTAAAATAGACGAAAATGGGTTGAAAAGCAGGTAAAAATGTTATATGAGTGAATATATAAAGGGATTTACATGCAATTTATAATATTGTTTAAGTAATATAATCAATAATGATTGGTGATTTAATATGCGAAGAGTCCATTCTACACGGGTTTTTTTTTATCATTATTATTTTGTCGGTTTGTGAATCAGCCACTTTTAATTACTTACAAATTTTCCACTGATTTTAAAAATGTTCGTTGTGTCTTAAAGATACATTCCCGTGTACGAACCAGGTGATTTGGTGATATAATTGGACTAAAAACATACTCAAACTAAATAAACAATCACAATTTTTCTCCAATTCGCTCAAAAAACACTGCTGTCCTCAGGAAACATCAGAAGCTGTAAAAAATCTATTTTAAGAGTCCATGTTTGTGACGTGTTGAAGGTAAGCAACTCGAGGGAGAATTCGTTGAATATATAAAAGACGATGTATCGCTGTATACATACCTGGCCGTTACGTTGAGCGCCCCCTCTTACAATGACCTCATACAACCTGCGCGTGCATCCTTTGACGTCACGCATGGGTGTTCCACTAATCGTCGGGTTGTCAGTTTGGGATACCCTGACATTGCCAAGTGCTTGCCCCATGGGTGTTTTTCAGTGGGTCCAGTATTTATCTAGTAAGATTGGATGTTTCTACTTTCCATTTATACCAAAATTGCCATACTTTTATTGGAAATGACCACCCGATAAATATTTATCTGGGAACCCATCTTTAAATATTGGATTTTAGGATTCCATATTTTCCACGCAAGATAACAACATTAATGCTGATTCAAGTTGACTAATATTGAATTCTAATTCGTGTTTTATTTTCGAATATTATGGATAATATTGAGTTTGAGGTTTAGGTTCTTTTAAGATGGTTGTTGTTGCTATAGAATGTTTCTAAGATCGTTACTGTAGAATGTTTTGATTTAGTTGGTTGATATATTCGGTTCATATCAACCGCTGATTACTTCATCTCAGGTCGATGTATTCGGCTCATATCAACCGCTGATGACGATAATGGTCGAAATAATACAAAGAACACAGAAAAAACATTTTTGTTCTTTTCACAATGGAATCATTCAAGGAACAGTTTTAATATTCAGCACTAAAATAGACAGGCGACATACTTATCAGCATATTTAGATCTGTTATCCATGTCTAAAATATCTTACAAAATTTTCTTATCGCCCACATTTTGATTATTTCTCCACCCAATACAAGAGTTAAAAGTACTTATAGCCCAAGGGATCCTTTGTGACGTATTTTTGGGTACAACCCACATAACACAGTTTGATAAATTCCTCCTTGGAACTTTCACGGTCAAAAATCACAAAATGACAAAAGTATAAACAATGCTTTCACGTGATTAATTCGGTGATTTTCGTTATTTGACGGAAACTATCGAGCAGGTATCAAATCATTGTTGACTTTTAATAGAAGAGTTCATTTAATTTAAGGGTAAGCGTTGTATATGTAGGATATAAACCTACTCTCCCTCGGATTGATATGTTACAGTACCCAGCAATTTCCCGCAGACTTAGCTTTTTGATGTTCTATAGTGGGAGTTCACGTCAGAGGTCATACGAGCGACTTTTGACCCTATGACTTCAGACACTTGGCTAACCAATCAGCATAGATGGCACTAGTGGATTACCCACAGCTCCGTGCAAAACACGCCTAAAGCTATCGTAACAGACCGTTTCATTTGCTAATGCCTCACATAATTCAGAACACATCAATGATAACAACTCTTCCAGATCCTAGTGTTTTAAAAACGAAATGAAATAGGATATGTGTTTTAATCAGATTGACAAAAGGGGTGTGTCTTTGGGGCTTTCATTTTTAGTTATTAGGCTTAAAGTGGTGTTTTTAGCCACAAATGGCCAAAACATAGAGCGATGAAATGGTGATCGCTGACCTACTGATTTAGGAGAAAGCAAAGAAATTTGACTGAATAATGATCTAATAGATAAAGTGTCTATTGAATAGTATACCTAAATACCTCAGACATTTAACATACATCTTAAGTGGTAGCCTCATCACTGCACATGACAAAACTGCAGCAAAAACGAAATGAAATGGGGTTTGATGTCCTACTGTTCAGCCCCAACTGGGCTAATGAAGACGGGTCTATATGTAATTAAATAATCTTGCAAAGCCTCTACAACATGGTTGTGATCAGAAAATAATTAAATGCGTTAGGACAGGAGACAAATAGTGGAATATTTAAAACTTACACTAGTGTTAGAGTGTTGTTTTTTTTAAATCTTTGCCACCAGGTTAAGGAATAAAAAAAACGCCAGTTATACACCATTACAAAACAACCTTAACACAGGCGTATCCCGGGACTTGAATAATCCCAGTATTGCTGTAGAGTCTCCAGACAACACTGGTGGTACCCGAAATAAATTCAAACATGGCTACCGCTTATCCTGTTTCGATAATATCTTGACTCCTTTCTAAAGAATTGGCCCCAACAAATATCTGTTTTTGTGTGTTTTGTATAAAGGTTGAAGGACTTTTAGATGACAAAATAACAGCATTTGATGAAATTAGTCCATTACAGCTTACTTTTGACCTCGATTACGTGTTAACTTTAAGGGATAGGGACAGTGTCCTATTGGAGCCCATTTTTTTATAAAAAGGAAAATTTCTATGAGCTGAGATTAGGGAAACACAAGAGTGACATTTCACTTGAGTAATTAATAGCCAAGATAAGGTTATAAATTTGGTTGAGGTCAAACCCGTGTTAAGTTTAGAGTTGAACCACATTAAGTAAAAATTAAAGTTTTACTGCTTGTCTCGTATAAATTATATAATTATTCACTAATAATATACATAGCGGAAGATAGCAACAAACTAATTATGGAAAATGACCATGAGTTTACATTTTGAAATTAAGTATATTTTCCAAAGTGTAGCCCCTTTCCTAACCCGAACATCGGATTAAGGGGTTGGGGCTTACTCTTTTACTGACACAAACTCTAACACTAGCACTACCTTTTTGTTATGACCTCACCCATTGTCCAGAAACGTTTAATCCACTTGGTTGAAGCTAGAAAAAAAACTTTTGAACAAGACGGATTATGCTTTCCAACTTGGAACTAGGTTGGCTCAGTGAGTAATTCTCTGACTCACTACAATGGGATCCCGGTGCAGGAAGGACAGTCTAGCAAGGTACATTGTCTTCCCGTTCCGATAAGTAACAAATATAGGTTCCGTGCAGGCTACACGTAAAAGAACCTTTAACAGTAGGAATTCGATAAAGGACGCCACTGTTCGGGCAAAATACCCCTCTCATACGAGCCATACATAGTGTACCGCATGCCGTACGCCAGTCTCCATTATCCCGGTTGTTGCAGAAACGTAGGACGTTAAGCCCCATTTCATATCGCTTACCATCTTAATGAGCGTCATGAAATCCTCTCTAGACATTGGTGAGTTTAATTACGGGAACCCTGAAAATTAAGTTATCTGTGCACAGCATTTTATTATTTTTATTGTTTTCCCTCTCAGGCTGTGACTGTTATAGTAAATAGTGGGTCACGGGTATATCGTAAAGAGAGTGCAGCACCATCATGCATTATGCAGCTTTATTCGATTGATGTATTTGATGAACAAAGAAATCCAACCTACACACCGCCAATACTAGACTTTCTTAAAACGCAGTTAAGGCTCAGTGAAAATCGGTAAGTTCAAAAGAGCGTTATCTTGTCTATCTTTTATCAAAATTTGAAGTTGCTGTACTTTCGAAAGGGGTGGGGGCAGCGTGGTCACTGAAATTTGGCGCAAAAGGTCCGGTAGTTGACATAGCGGGTCCAACATAAAATCAACTCCCTTATTTTCACTACCAGAAGTGGAAACAGTTCTTTCCGCATGTAGCCTATATATAGGTATATACTCACAAAAGTTAAGTTGTGTGTACATGTATACATCGTTTGAAGGAAAGTTTCATTGTCTAAATGTACATGTACTAAAACGTTCTGAAAGTAATGTTCTCTTTTTTTGCAGGACGGTTGTACATTATATGCCTGCACAACGCTACATGTTTGGTCAATAATTATTGATGATCTGCCGATATCATTTTTATATTTAAAATTTATTTGTATGTACAAAAATATATAGGCCTATATATAATTTGGTTAATTAATTTAATCGGTGATATTCCCTCAGAAGCCTGCTATTTAAATCATTCATGCTAATTAACGAGTCTGAACTCAAATATTTGATAATTTGAATAATGAATAAATAAATGTATTATTTAAAACCAAAGACATTGTTCAGATGGTAAATTTAAAGTGCCTGGGGTCGGTTTCTCAAAACTAAGTTATTTTAACGATCCGCTAAACTCTAACGGACCAATATCTTGGTAATGGTAACGTGTTAAATTTACTACATAAAACACTGTAGAATACTTTATTTTTTCCTTTAGAAATATTAGCATAAACCTGTAGGAAAAATGTGCACCACAGAATGTTCTGGGCCTTTATTTCCAGCAACAATCTTTCTTTCCGTTAAAGTTAACGGATCGTTAAACGATAACGGAGCTTTGAGCAACCGGCCCCTGGTCTACTTCTCCTTGGCATGATAAGATATTACAATATTTAATTCTGTTCAGCCAAGTCTTTGTTTTTTAATATCGCTATCCACTTTAAAATGAAATAAAATGGGTTTAACGTCCCACTTTCTGCACCAACAAGGATTTGAAGACCATACGCCATGCAGTCCGATATGAGGGGTATTTTGCCAGGACAGCGACGTTTATGCCTACTGAGCATCGAATTCCAACTGTCAAGGGCTCATTACGTGTACGCCAACGTACATTATACCTTAGATTTCTGTACCACTCAAATGACTATAGACGCTTTCTGTGCCCGACCCTCCGTCCTGCACCATGGAGGATACTTAACTGGAACTCCCCGCGGCCAATAGCGGGATCGAGCCCGAGACCTTCTGATAAGTGAACCAGGACCTTATTTACTGAGCCACCATGGCTCCCTGTGCCGGTTTTAGAAGTTAACCAATTGATGTGTTAACGAAACGGTGCCACCAATGTATATCACTTCAATTAGAACGACGAGACATCTACATTACTGAAGCGTTTCTTATTAATGAAGAACATTAACCATTCCACTTTCTGCGCATGATCAAAATTTATTGCAACAGATCAGATTACACCTGAAGCAGACGTCGTATTTACAACAGAAGAGATTGTGATTAATGTATGGAACTTAATTTGTTGCCAAAGTTTGCAATTGGCCCGTTTATTAGGCATATAAGATGAATAGTCAGTTCTTAACACAAGATTGGAAGTGTAAAAATGAAAGGTAAGTTGTCTATTTATTATACTTCTGTCAGTCGGGCACCTTAGTTCAGTACGGTATGGTAGTTATAGTTATGACAGTGCAACACTACACTAATGTAATCCTAGTATATTGAGTTGAGCCACTTAAGAAACTAGGTTAATATCTATCAAGAATACTCATATTTTCATTTAGCTGTATATTGACTGTCGGACGACTTGATAACTGAAAACTCAAAACATCCTGAATAGCTGTAAACAGTTCTGAGGCAACCCGTTACAGAATACATGTTATTGCTTTGAATCTGTGAGAATATTATGCTGTTCCTCTGTCCGTCCAGACATCCGTCACAATTTTATCCGATTTTGACGAAACTTAAAATATAGGTCTATCTCGGAATAATAACAATGCCGTGGATCCAGTTATTTTAGATAATCTGCATTAACCTCTATTATGTATGCTGGCGACACTATACTCTACTTTTTGCGTTAGTATTCTCCTCTAACACAGAAAAAACTATTTTTTTTATATTTCAACGAGGACATTAAAGTGTAGCAATTATAACTTCATGTACAATGATAATATTGTCGAATGTGTAAAAAACTTTACATTTTAAGGAATAGAGTTGTCTTCGAACGGCAGATTTAATAATACACAGAAAACCCTATCTGTCAAAGGTTCAAAAGCCCTTTTTGGAAATGTACACCTTAATGTTAAGCAACAATGTTTTTTTATTATCATACCTATGTTGGTTCTATTTTATCTTACGCATGTCCTGTATGGGGCTTCCATAAATCGCTAGATATTGAACGATTACATCTAAAATTTTGCAAAAGTACTCTATGTGTAAAAGGATTCGCCTGAACGTAAATGTGGGGCAAATAAACCAGTTTGGCGAACCATTTTTATACGCCCACATTGAAATGTGGTCGTATATTGGCGTCGCCCGGTCCGTACGTACGTCCGTCCGTCGTCCACAATTTCTTGTGTACACTCTACAGACTACATTTATCACCTGATTGTTTTGAAATTGATATATATTGTTTACATGAGTGAAATGAAGAATCCTATTGATTTTCAGCGATTTCCGATAATTACTGTCAGAGTTATGGCCCTTGATCACTTTAAAAAAATCTTGTAGACGCTCTAGAGGCTAAAGTTAATAACCGATTGACTTTAAATTTATACACAGTGTTTAAGGTCATGCGACGAAGAAGTCTATTGATTTTCAGGGATTTCCGATAATTACTGTAAGAGTTATTGCCCTTGAACACTTTAAAAAAATCTTGTGGACGCTCTAGAAGCTAAAGTTAATAACCGATTGACTTTAAATTTATACACAGTGTTTAAGGTCATGGTACAAAGATGCCTATTGATTTTCAGCGATTTCCGATAATTACTGTCAGAGTTATGGCCCTTGATCACTTCAAATAAGCTTGTGGACGCTCTGGGGGCTAAAGTTAATATCCGATTGACTTGAAATTCATACACAGTGTTGAAGGTCACGAGGCGAAGAATCCTGTTGATTTTCAGCGATTTTCTAAAATTACTTTTATGGCCCTTGATCCCTTCAAAAATTCTTGTGGACACTATCAGAAGCTAAAGTTTACACCCGATTCACTTCAGATTGAAACACAGAGTTTAAGGTCTTGCTTGCGACGAATGAATGAATGAATGAAATGGGGTTTAACGTCCTACTGTTATGCACTTAACCTTAGCTAATTGAAGACGGGCATACGCCATACAGTGTGCTATGAAGGAAATTTTGCCCGGGCAGCGGCGCTACGGCCTACTCTTATATCGAATTCCAACTGCCAAGGGATCTTTTACGTGCACTCCAATGTGTACACGGGACCTCGGTTTTTCGTCCCATCCGAACGACTAGGCAGCTGTCCTTGTCAGGCCCTCCTTCTGTATCACTGACAAGGGGAAACCACGTCGGAAAATTGAGATGAACTTTCTCGGCCAATGCAGGGAACGAACACTCGACCTCCAGGCTACCGAACCAGCGCCTTATCCACTTAGCCACCGTGATCCCCTGCTTGCGACGAACAATTATATAGATTTTTAATGAATTTTGATAACTTGAACAGCTAAATCCATGATATTAAATGTTTCATATACTAAACGTTAGCATAGAGGAGAACTTTATCAAAGCCAAACAAATTGTAATGATTTTCTGACAATTACCTAATGAGTTGTTACTCTTAACCAAATTTTAGTGTATTATAAATGTTTCATTACCGAAAAAAGTTAAAATATACGACAACTCTTGTTGACTGCCCGGACGATTTAGCTGCTGTTGGCGTATGTTTCGTTGCCTGACAACCTATCTTTATTAGCTAATCGGAGACATGATTGATATCCTTTAAGTGGCATTTATTAATTGAACAGTAACACAATGTATGGATAAACAATTACTGGTTTATTAACATGCAACGTTTCGACAATGATACTCTCGTCTTTATTAGCTAATAAAAATGGTTCGCCAAACTGGTTTATTTGTCCCACATTTACGTTCAGGCGACAAAGTTAAACTGATTTAACGATCTCCGGGTTTTTTTATACGCCCACATAGAAATGTGGTCGTATATTGCCATCGCCCCTGTCCGTCCGTCCGTCTGTCGTCCACAATTTCTTGTGAACGCTCTAGGGGCTAAAATTAATATCCGATTGACTTTAAATTTATACACAGTGTTTAAGGTCATGAGAGGAAGAAGCCTATTGATTTTCAGCGATTTCCGATAATAACTGTCAGAGTTATGACCCTTGATCACTTCAAAAAATCTTGTGGACGCTCTAGAGACTAAGGTTAATAACCGATTGACTTTAAATTTATACACAGTGTTTAAGGTCATGAGAGGAAGAAGCCTATTGAGTTTCAGAATATTATGTGTTTCGTATACTAAACATTAGCATGGAGGAGAACTTTATCAAAGCCAAACAAATTCGAATGATTTTCTGATAATTACATAATGAGTTGTTACTTGTTATATGATTTTAGTGTATTATAAATGTTTCATTACTGAAAAAAGTTAAATATGCGACAACTCTTGTTGACTGCCCGGACGATTTAGCTCCTATGGGCGTATGTTTCGTTGCCTGGCAACCTATCTTTTAACCAGTGGAACTTAAAGTCTGAACGGGCTATAATTAGACGCTAGATTGTAATCTGATATACATATAGACAAGAGATAACGTTAAACTGTTATACTAGAACCATCTGGACTCTGGACATCTCAAGTATACCATATAAATCATTAATCACAGTCACAGAGTACTTCATATTTAACACGACTCTCGGTTTTATTCCTATCAACAACCTAATAGTTAAAGATGGTACGAGAACAACATCAGATGATCAGTCTCAACAGACACATATCACTATTTGGTTAATTACCCAAATCTTGCAATCATAGTACAAACATCTCATACTTATAACATGATATTAATCCAGTTTGTGGTGTTCTTGTATTATTGTCTAGTATGCCACGCACATCCGATAAAAACCTGCAGTAAGACGAATGTATAATATTGTTAAAATCCTAGGCCTAATATGCTGTAAGACATAATTCGAATTAGTTTAGTATTTTGCAAGAGCTAGGTAACAAATGAAAAAGTTATAATCAGTTACTTACAATCTATATAATTTATGTTTATCTAAAATAAAGAATGGGAAAGGTTAGAAAAATCTACTAAAAGTCCTTTAAGTAATACAGGCATCAACGCTCTTCTAAAATTGCACAAATTATACAATTCTCAGAGATTTGAGGACGTTTTGAAAAATATATATACGATTTTTCAGTAAAACATATAAAAATTAATATATACGATGGCTCAGTAAAACCTGTAAATCTTAATGAAATTTACAAAGCTGAGGCGCTAAGCAGATGCTACGTGAAACCTTTAAAGATATACATTTCTGTATAAACATATATGTATACGTTTATATAATATAAGTAGTACAACTAAAAGGACACATTCTTGCTACAGTGCAAAAAATATCTTTCCAGGAGAAAGTTACACACAGAAGCAGGCTGTCTAATATTTGAACTAGTTACAAGTCTAGTACTATTAAAGTTATACACGATTTTCAATTCAAAAAATTAAGTGCAGGACGACTGCACTACACGCAAAACAAAATTTACAAGATAAACCTGAGGAAAAAACAAAAAAAAAAAGACATTGCAAACAATAAACAATTATCAAATCAATTGAATGGATCCGGGGGCAGCCGTAAGCGTCCACTGCACTATACAGTCCCGGGCCTATTTTGGTACAGACTTCACTAAAATGATTTACAAAAAAGACGTAACAAAAACAATGCGACCAATCTTGACAGTGGTCGTCTCTTCAATGGTGATAGTTTGCCAGTTGACGTCAGGTGTTTGAACGTCAAATAATTTTAACAAAAAGGGCGATAATGCGGACAGAATCTCGAAAAGCGCTTACAAAAAAAAACATGCCGTGAGCAAACAGGAGCAAAGCCCGACAACTAGAGCATTCTGCAGTACGAGGGGCTAAAACTATACTCTAATAGTAAGTGTAGGGGGTCTGCACTACACGCAAAACAAATTTTACAAGATAAACCTGCTGACAAGACAGAAAATAGACATTGCAAACAATAAACAATTATCAAATCAAGTGAATGGATCCGGGGGCCAGTAGTAAGCGTCCACTGCGCTGTACAGTCCCGGGCCTTTTTTGGTATAGGCTTCACTAAAATAATTTACAAAAGAAGACGTAACAAAAACAATGCGACCAATCTTGACAGTCAATGGCGATAGTCTGCCTGTTGACGTCGAGTGTTAGAACGTCAAATGATTTTAACAATAAGAATCTCGGAAAGCGCTTACCCCCCCCCCCCCCCCCAAAAAAAAATGCAGTGAGCAAACAGGGGCAAAGCCCGACGAGACCTTCGCTCAAATTATCAGAAATCTTGCCTTTTACAACATATTTCAAAAATATAAGTTCGATTTTTATTAGATACAACCATCATAATAATATGGTTAATAAGATTTTATTAATGGAAATTAGCGATTATTGGAAAAACATGTCAGGTGGCAGGTGGTTCACAGGTATCTCACTAGTTCCGTCTGGTGTACATGGAAAAGAAACCTTGCGAGTTGGAATTTCCCTCAAAACACACCGACCGTTTGGTGCAGAAATGTATGACGTTAAAGGGTCAATCCCGATAATGTTTTTGAGAATAAAACTGCTTAATTTCGTAATTAAAATCCATTAAGATCCCCTACCTTGGGACCGAGCAGCTAACTCAATATATGTGATACGTTTTCAAACAACTTAAACCCACCAGTCTTCATCTTGAAATGGAGTCTGGTGTCCCAAACTGTATTATGCGGTGATTTGATAAAACCAGACTTTTATTTTTATAAATATAATGTGTCGGTGAAATTTACCTTTTGTTATCAAGTACAGGCCATGGACCATTCACCGTGTAGACCTCTATGAGAACGGGAAACGATTATCGGGTCACCCTACGAAAGAATTGACCCGAAATCTTAAAAGGGTTACGTGTCCGGATAAGCTGTTTTAACGTTCACGACCAAACGACTCAATATTTTGAGCTGAAATTTTGATTCAGGGTATATACATCATTCTTCTATATTTTGGCGTTTAAATTTCAAACGTGCTCGGACTTTTTTTTTGAGGATCTGTTCTATTCGGGACTGTCCCTTTAAGCTCGATTTTATTTTCCACTGGCTCTGACAATGAATTGTGAATTTTTTTAAATGTATATTTCCATAGATATTGATATAAAACACACACACATGATATTATAAATAAAGTGTCTACTATCAGCCTTTAAAATGATACATCTGCTTCTTATATCATATCTAATGACATACTGCTTTACTTATTTAGTGTTTTAATATTGTTTTAACAAAATTGTATTACGTCATAAGAAGATAGAGAGAGAAATGGGCTTTAACGCCCACTTAACACAACTAGGCCATTTCGGGATTTACATATGGTTTAATTTTTATTTCAACAATTCGCTTGTGCGTAGGGGTCTTTAGCAGTGGGAGGAAACCGGAGTGCCCGGAGGAAACCCACGCGGTTGAGAAGGCGCCCCTATCCTGGCGATTCTTTGATGCACTCTCCGTAAATTACATCTGACACAATTTCATATTTTCTCACTAGATTTCCTATCAATTTTAAAATTAAATTTCGTAATTATGACCCGTAACGCTTTGTACAGAACCCCTGTAACTAATTTCAAAATTATTTCTAACATTTCATCTTTCGGGGCGTTTAACCAAACGCTTTAAATTGGTAAATTTAAATCTTATATACCAGAAAACAATTTAGAATGGTAGCGTGTTTATCCGTAAATAGAGATTTGATTTTAACATAAATAAAAAATTAGACCATTTAAATCAACAGCCTTGTACAAAATCACACTGCTATATATACTTCACTGACCTTGAGAAGGTGGGCTAGTGATCTAATACGTACGCGGTAGATCATAAGGCCCAGGGGCGAGATCCCGACGGTGGGAACACGATATATTGTGCCCCCACCAGACTGATGTTTCTGAAAACGATAAATTCCGGGATTTTCGTCGTTCGCGCTTGACACTGACCCTGGATGTCGCGTGACCCCCCCCCCCCGGATACTATCTGCCTCCCTCCCTCCCTCTCTCCCTCCCCCCTCTCTCTCTCTCTCTATCAATTTATCGATTTATCAATGTAGTATACACCCGACCGTCCAAGATGTCAACATTTGTTTTAACAACCAACGTTCTATGCTTGACCCTTATATCCAACCATATGTTTATCTTTGTGAACAGTAAGTAAATCCATGTTCACCAATTACTGATAGTAGACGTGATAAAATTGCAGCAATAATTAGTTCACACCTGATTGGTTATCTGGAAACGTAGATTATTAATGAACCTAACATGCGTGGTACTTATTTACCTCTACTCACCCACTCTTCAATCATACCTCTTCTGATACTATTAGTAAATAAAAATATTACTGTAACATCTGGAATAAAGCTATATTTACTATCTGACGTCATACTTCTTCAAGCGCAAATAGAACCAAACTACCTTCAATTGACACGGCACGGAACCATTTATATCACTCCTCAGCTAGTGAAGATCATATTGTTCCGGATTCTAGAATTCAAATTTAATGTCACACCAGACACGAAAAAACAAGTGTCCTTTAATCATATGAAAATCAAAACAAATTTGACTGCAGTTCGAAAAGTTGGTTTGATGTCAAAATCTATCAACACTTGACGGACGAGCATGGACAAAAGCGAATTTTTGTTGTTGTCAACACCTTCCAAAGTATTAAAAAGGAATGTATATTAGGCCTACATGTATATGCACATTCTATATGATACATTAAACTCAATATTAAAATTATTTCCTAAGACAATGGCAAAATTAAGGATATTTGAAAATTGAGACAAATTGGCGTTATCATTATATTGGCATTGAATTAATACAAATTTAAAACTTCCTCTATTGATTTCTTATAATTACTGTCCGAGTTGAGAGTTGCGTTCCTTGATCAATTTGACTTAAAATTTATACACAGAAAGAACTAGAAGTCAACCAAACTTTAAATATTTCTGATAATTACTTCATGGTTTGTTACTCTCGATCAGTTGTAGAGCCTTGTGTCTTACCTACTAAAGTATAAAAAGATAATTCTTACAACCTAGGGCCACAAATGAGTAAAAAGGATTTCGAAAATATTATTACTGGTAAGGTGAAAAATATATAGAATCTAATATAAAACTTAATTATGTCCTTATGTAACTTATGTTAGAATTGGTCGAATAAAATATATATTCAGAATCCTACATTGTCTAAACTCGTTATTTACGTTTTACATAGATGTGCCTTTGTTCAAAAAGTAGCCAGTGTTTAATTTTCCATCTGTCAGTGTGATTGACTAGGTTTTATCATGTGGAGTTTATTCACAACTTATAAAAGGTTTTCTTGTCCGCATGTCTGGATTATTACGATATGATTAAACTACGAGTCTATATTTCGTTTTGTTTTCATATACTTTCGATGGTCTACACTACATGAAGATTTCACCAGTTGTACTGTGAGGTCGCGTCAGTAGACATACGAGCGGTTTTTGGCCATATGACGAGGGCCATTGATTAATTAATTAGCGTTGACGTTTCTAGGGGTTTACCCGCAGTTCCGTTTACAGCACGCCAAGAACTGGGCCCGATTCCTAGAAAATTCTTAAGCACGTTCTTATGCTTAGATTTTAGTCGACTTTGCATTTAAGTAAACTTACCGTATTTTGTGTTCCCAGAAAATTCTTACGAACGGCCTTGTGCTTCGATTTTAAGTAGACTTCATTGTAAGCACAAGAACGTTATTATGCGTTCCAAGAAAAAACTTAAGCACAACTTCGTTCTTAAACATAGCCAATCTAAGCACAAGTCCCAAGCAAGGTAGGGGGCTTGCTTACCAACCTTAAGTCTGTTTCTGCTTCAAAAAGATGGCTGACCGTAGAGTTACTCGACGGCATTTCCGACACCTTTTGATACCAAAGAGACAATTACAAGACAGGGAAATTTCTTCTCAAAAAGAAATTAAGAATGATATAGAAAATTTTGCAACTAGGGCCTTATTATAGGCCTACCCTGAAACCATTTTATGTATTTGCCAATTAGTAAACAATAGGCTACAAACGCACAGGCTGATCAGGCGCTCTCACAATTATTCAGTTAGTTTGTAGGCCTATGTGTCTGCGTTTTTTAAAAATATATTTTGGCACATTTTATAATTATGTAGGCCTATACAGGGGACATGTCAATCAAAATCAACCACAATGAAGCAGACGACAAATTTATGACGTAATTCGCATACCAAAGTTATTTTATGACGTTAAAGAGCATCGTAGTCTCAGTGTATGGTAAGCTTTACCAGTCACAATGTGCTTAGACTTGTACTTGACTTGTGCTTACGTAAGAATGGTCTTGAGAATTTTCTAGGGACGGTATTTTTATAAGATTCTTACGTAAGTAAAAGTGAAGTATGACTTTGTGCTTACTTTAAGAATTTTCTAGGAACCGGGCCCTGGCCGCAACAGACTGTTTTCATTGGCTTATTTCTCGCATCAACTAGAACGCCTGTTATATAACAACTCTACGAGATCCCAGTGTTGTGAAGACAAGTAAAACGCAACTTTGAACTATGAAAAACGAAACGAGATAAGATCTTTTTTTTAATCAGATTGGGATTATAAAAACATTTGTGTAAAAGAACTAACAGGGCTTTCTATGATCACTTATGTATAATACGGATTTCCTGGGGTTTAGGTATTTGTAATAATTGAAAGGCGAAGGGAGTTATTGCAGGATAGGATTCGACAAACACGTACATACATCAGCATTTTTGTCCATATTTGTGTCGTTCGATTTGAACAGTTCACGTTTTTCATCGAACGTAATTAATTAGAATTTACAATAAAACAATTAAAAATTGAATATTAATAAATTTATATTTATTCATATTACATTAATATGTGCTTTTAGATCCATGTTTAAATATCATACAAATAACACATAAAAAATACATTTGAGCAACTTTATCTATAATCCCACACTGTAAACCCAGCGTCCGCTTTTAGAACACCAAATACGCCATTTTAGAACACTACTTTGAAACAGATAATGAACACTCTTTACGCGTCTTTCTTCTATCAGAACACTATGTGTTTACTTTCAGAACACTGTGTGTTCAGTTTTATATGGTTTTCCCTCTCGATTTTAGAACACTTGTGACGCGTAAAATGTGTTCTGTTTTTAGAACACTATACGTTCAACTTTTCCCCCGTGGTCTTTTGACACATCGGACACGTAATACGTGTTCTTTTTAGAATACATTAAGGTGTTCAACTGCATGAAACAGATAATGAACACCAAAAGGTGTTCGGTGATCATATTATGAACAGCGTTCGTTCAGAATTTCGCACACAGAGGGAACCAGACGTTCTAAGCAGACACCGGATGTTCTGTTGTGATAGACTCTCTGAAATTTTAACAAACATTTTAAAAAGTGGTTAAAATAGACTCAAATCATTTATTATTTCGTATGATAAAAGCATGGCACAATTTAAAACAATTTAAACACTGTTTACAAATTTATTGTATTTCCTTAATTTTATAATACAACATGGGCAGAGATAATGTGACAAAACATTGTTTACGTCGATATTCTACTATGCCCAATTATAAAGATTCACATATTAAAATAATATACTGTAATAGTTTTAGCAACTACAAATGTATATATCTGTGATTCACTTATTCTGTCTTCTAGCTCTACGTTTACTTTTCGTTCTTCTCTCTTTGCCTGTAGGCCTACATCATCTAGTCGTTAGGATGGGCCTTGGCGCGCACCTATAACTCTAGGCAAGAGTAGGCGGAAAATTCAATGTCTTGGTAAAATTTCCCTCGCTGCACACGTGATGCTTGTTCGTCTTCATGAGCCTTGGAAGATAAACTCCATTTCAATTCCCCACCTGCAATAGAAATATTAACATCAATTAAATCCCAGGAAACTGGTATAAGATATATATGTATATATATAAATTATAATATATATTGCGTATAATTAAAGTGTGAAAGTGTAAACTATATATTTGATAAATGGTATAATACCTAAGTATAAACTTACCGTTTGAAAAAAATCTGCAACAAGATTCTTTTCTAGAAGACTGTGTAGTCCAATCGGCGGCCTGTACCAATTTTCTTTATTCGTTATCTTCTGTTACCGTGCACTATTATAATAAGGAAAAAAAGCGAGAGGACTAATTATTGTAATATAGAGTTTCAGCGGCCTATTGTTCTGCCAGTAATACAGTAATGTTCTTGGATATACATGTAGACATCAAAATATTGAGAACCATGGATGTGGACAATCGATTGCGTCTTTTCTACCTCCCTTATCTGTTGCGTCTTCCATGACCCGGTTTGTGCAGAAACGTAGGAAGTTAACCCAAATGTCAGATGATTATTAAATTTGCATACGGTGTTCTGTACATGTATACATAACAGAACGTGTTCTGTATATAACAGAATATGTTATATAAGGAACACCATGTGTTCAAATAAATGGAAGGAGAATATAATTTGTCAATTTCGATCAAAAATCTCTAATACATGCGCTTCTTGATAAGAGGACATAATTTATCAACACAAATCAATAGGCTTTACGAGAGCTTAAGAGTTGATTTGGGAACCAAACTCGAAAGGAATAAACACGGGCCTAGGGTCAGGCCTTAGTTAATCTAGCAACATAACCTAAATTCCATGTATATTCTCAAATTCACATCTAAGTTTCCCTGTTACTCTTGAAACAACTTGTCTACCTCATTAGAAAAAAAACCCTCAACAATACCTTACCTTAAATAACAGTTGTTGAAACAGTCAGAGCCTTAAGTCAAACCAGCGTCTTGCAAATGGCGATTTTGAAAAAAAAACGCATCACGTGATAAGCCGTGCGCATGACCGATGTCGAACTTGAACACTTGGTGTCCAACTTGATGTGTCCGGTATGAACACCCACTGGACACCATGCGTTCCAATGTGTTCTAAATGTGGATGATTTCAAAGACCATTGTAAGAAAAAAGCACACAATGTGTTCAATTTTGAACGGATTTTAAAGATTTGCGTACGTTTTAGAACTGCGGTGTTCATGTGTGAACATTAACGTGTTCATATTTTAACGCGAAATGTTCTAATAAGAACACATTTTGACGCGTCAGGCGTCCGTTGGATTTACAGTGCAGCTAAGAATGCAATTAAATCACACACAAAAATGTGGTTTTCTCAAATTCATGAAAAATGACATTGAAGGTGTTACCATGTCGGGAACGATATTGACATAGGATTACTAATAAGCTGTTCCTCTAAAATTGCTTTAAAAATGATAGCGCAATTCGGGATAGTGGGACACTATCGTCTGTTCACAATAACCCACTGTCAATGAACCATAATGGAATTTTATAATATAATTAAGCATTTTGGAGGTATATTTTACTGTCTAGATTATCGCATAATTCAATTATATTGCGACGTGTACGTTACGTTTCTTTATCACTTTGCACAACTGGCATAACACCAGCTATTTAAAACACACAATATCTATATTATACATCTACATAGATGAAACAGCTATTTTCGTTTTTCCATCGTTTGTTTATCGTTAGTTGCCTTATTACGCACAACAAAAAAAAAAAAAAGACATATAATGAACAAAGGTATGGCTTATCATATTTAACAGTTTGCATGTTGTCATGTTGGATGATCTATACGTGCATCACAATAATGTACAAGTTGGCCAATATATAAGACTATATGTTAGGGAGAGAACCACTGAAAATACCCAACCAGAAAAATAAAATCTCTGGCCACATAAAGCACTTGGATCAACTCTTCCTAAACATTGTTTGCAGATAAAGCATTTTTTTAACTCCGTGCAAAGAAAGACTAGACACGGTTGTCTTCTGTCAATTAATAATCATATCTGTGAGAGAGACCGTGTTTTCCGTTCACACCAGGGTTAGTTTTCTGCTTTTACGTTAGGATATACATAACAAAATATTGATCACAATGTATAACGTATATTTTTTTTCGTATATACAGCGTTTGTGCGCTCACTAATTGAAATATGGGTTAAAAATATGAAACAGCTCGTGTATGTTACGAACATGAGTCATTCATTTTCAAAAGTACATTATAAACAGGTGTTGTCAATTAACAGTATTTAGCGGCACCCTACACGGCGCCTATTTATTTATGGGGCCTAACGTAACCTAATGTTTGATTAGCTGTAGTACCTGTATTTTCACATTATCTTCGATCTTTATCGCTCCTTAAGTCTTATGAAAGGTAAGCAGTTTTAATTTGTTAAGAAAGATATTGGAATCGAATGTTAGGTTATTGGCTAGTTTATTTTTATTCGCTAGGATGGTTTTGTCGGTGTTCTTTTTGTGTAATACGAACAACAATTGTTTTTTTCACAATAAATACATTCATTTTAAAATACATAAACATGTATGATCTTAGATTTATCGATGAGTGCTTGCTGTATAATATGGTTAATACTTCCTCGGGTTAACACAAGATCGGTCGCATTTTTTTGTCACGTCTTTTATGTGAATCATTTTAGTGAAGCCTGTACCAAGACAGGCCCGGGACTGTACAGCGCAGTGGACGCTTACCGCTGGCCCCCGGATCCATTCACTTGATTTGATAATTGTTTACTTTTTGCAATGTCTATTTTCTGTCTTGTCCGCAGGTTTATCTTGTAGATTTTTAGTTTTTGTTTTGCGTGTAGTGCAGTCCTCCTGCATTTACTATTAGAGCAAAGTAGAGCAGTGGTGGGAAGGAGCGGGTGGGGGGGGATACAATCTAGAATGGAAGATCAGAGTATCATTTGTCTGGCCACAGGTCACTAAGATTGTGCTACTGACTTTGGTGTCAATTTTCGTCTTTTTGTCCGGCTCTAATGAGAGAGCGAAATTGAACGGTTAAAGGTCTGCATACAGCTGTACCACGCTGGAGTTATCTCCCTTTAATAGTTTATGGTTTCAGACTAGTAATTATTTGCACATTGACTTCAATGTTAAATGGCTGAAGCTTTTCGCTCAACATTCCGTTCCGACAATTCTGTTCCGCCTGTCTACTACATTGGTTGCAGGAAAAATCAAATTCTCCATTCTCGCCTTCGACTTTCTTGCAGTGATTTAAATGGACATAAATTTCTAAGGCATATTTCGGACATTCCTACATGCGATTGCGGTCACTATTTTGAAAACTCTGAACACTTTCTGTTAGTTTGCTCCCTACATTCAAATGCCCGTTCTCAAACTATTTTTCAACTAGAAACAGAGCATGACAATATTAACTCCCTATTATTTGTCGTAAAAGATAGCTATAAGGCAACTCAGATATTTAATGCAGTCCACGATTTTCTCGACATCTCCAAGAGGTTTTAAAGTAATGAATTTTGGATTTTAAAACTGTTGTTGCTGTGTAATTTGTATATAATGTAAATAGCTATCAAATTTCAATTATTTTGTTTATTTATTACTATTATTTTGTATTTTAATGTTTGTTTTTTGTATACTATGGAGAGGGGGTCCATAGGCTAAGCCTGTTCCCCAATCCAAAATTTTCTGAATAAAATATTGTTAAAAAAAAAAACATTCCGTTGGTTCCAATTTTTATAGGCACAATTTGGCAATCTGCTCATCATAAATTTGTAGGGGGTTGACCGTTTAGACTTTTTGCTACGGGGATTTGGAGTTGACTGTAGAAAGACACTTTACACACCCCATCCCTCCGCTTTAATATCATCAGTATTACCTAAAACTGCTCTGAAATTGCAAATTTTATCCCTATTCTACACCAAAAGTCAACCCAAAATGCAGGAAGAGGGGAGAAATAAATTAAGGGAAAAATTGTCTATGTATAACTCGCACTACATTCGTCTGCTAACGGCTCATTTGACTACGCCACCAAGATTCATGGTGAAGATGGACAATGATAAACAATACGATTTTAAAAAAAAAAAATATGATAATATAATTAATACTATAACCATATTACCATATTGGGCGCTCCATTGACCAAGTCGTGAGCGACAAACCAATCTCGCTCCACATTATTTATTATGTGCGGACCGACAATCATATATTGTCATTATAATGAGCCTCTCCGGGATATAGTCCGGCAAAACTATGGCTGAACCTGGAAATTGTATACATAGTTTTTTTATGACTGATTTTAGTAGCCCGAGGTGTCCTCTTTCAGAATCTGTCGGGTGAACCTCGGCCAACCTTGAGCGTTTTGAGAAATTCAAGATGGCGTCCAAGATGGCTGCCATTTGAAATAATCCCCTATTTCTCAGATAGTATTTAATAAAGGATAATAATTTTTGTGTCTAACCGTGTGTTTTCGGGACCAAGGAGTACTCTGAAATCAGTCATTGTCACGTGGAATGATTAGATGATAGTATCGAAGGATTAATTTTTACAGTATATTAATATTGCGCTAGCTTTTTTTATTTTTATGTGTTGAGGTGTCCAAGATAGTTTGTTCTTTGTCGGTAAGCTTGGGTGTGTCCGTCACGTGTGATTGTTTGAATGATTTAATTGTTTTTTTAAATCCACCCGCGAAATGCACGGATGGTCAATTGCACGCTACTATAACTGGACATCATATATATTCGTATACAATACAGTATGAACGGCTATTTAAAGTGCATATTCCTGAAGCAATGGCCAGAGAAATCCCTCTCTAGCCATTGCTGAAATGGCGTCTGTTTCTTGAACTTACGCGGGAATATGTCTATTCTTTCCATTCAATGAAAGCTATCACTTAAGTACAGCAACATGACAGCCCTTCGGTTATTCTGGGTCTTTCCTAAAACTTTGGACAATGATTTAAGGTATTAAAAACCGTGAAAGTATGTTCGTTTCCAAACAGTATTGTTTACATTTTATTCGTCTTGATAGCCTCGTTTGTCACGCAATAAGTTTTACTGCAGTATTCTTCTATGCACTGGCTAATTTGTCATAATAAAATCGTGAGCCATGACGTAACGTTATGTAAAAATATTTGATACTGGCACTCGTTTTAAATGTAAAGCTTTTGTAGGGCAGCTAGTGATTGGCCAGTAGACGGACTACTGACCAATCAAAATTTAAAACAACAATATCCACTCAAAATAGCAGTGTGTAGTGGGATTACCTCTAATCAAACGAAACGCTGCGAGGAGTGTGTTTAAAGTGGTGCATTTGTATTATAATATTATTTTTCGTAATATTGTTTATCTGCATTTGCAGGTCATTTAAGTTTATATTATATTGGGTTCTCTTACATGTCTTTAGCGTGTTTTTCATAACGACCCCGTGACATTGGCGCCCAACGCTTTAATGGTGAAAAAGTATAAATTATGGTAAATGATCATCTCAACAAGGTAGCCATATTCCCATTTCGTTTGTTAAGTAGGTGGTGGTTCCTGATATACTGTTCCTGAATTAAAACAACGTTCTTCTCGGAGAGTGCTTCTTTCGATTTATATCAGAATCAGTCCCATGTGATAAATAAAATTAAGATTAAGATGTTGTTGTCTTCTTGGATAGGCTATGTTTTCCCTTTTCATTTAAACGGCGCCAGAAACCACTATATCCTTAGAATACAAGACTCCTGTACTGAATATTAAATGTTCACTGTGTCTTAAAGATTAGATATTAGTATCCCATATTTTCACGGTAGAAAACAACATCAATATTGATTGAAATGAACCAGTATCGAATTATAATTCGACTATTATGGAAAAATATTGAGTTAGTGGTTTGGCTCCTTGCAAATAGATGAAAACGGACAGAAAAACACACATAACTATGGGTGTACGTGTATATAAAGGGATTTACATCCAAGTTTTAAAATTTGAACTGTAATTTCTAATCAATTATGTTCGGGGAAATCAGCAAACAGTCCATATTGAACAAAATTTATTTTTGCGCCATTCTACACAGACGTTTTTCAAATATTATTTTGTCTATTGTGAATCAGCCATTTTTAATCACTTCCTTATTGTCTTGTGTGATATTTTGTTCTTACTTCATTACAAATGGCACCCGGAACCATTATTGCCATTATAGAGTACACGCGACGTCGCGTGGGCCTACTGATGTTAAAATGTTCATTAAATATTGTACATTAGGATCCCTTGTTTTCGTGGTAAAATAACAACACCAATATTGATTGAAATGAATCAATATCAAAATTGATCCACCGTGGCCGTCTATACAGTTTAGTTTACGATAAGTCGCAGAATTTCTATTCTTAACATGGGGGGGGGGGGATCTAGAGGCAGCAGGGAGTCTGGTCGCCCCCCCACGAAAAATTAAAAAAAAATAGCAGCCCGGAAATGCCATTTCCAGTGATCTGGAATTATAATAGGACATTTCAGTCTATCCGCTCTTGTTTAAATTATATTACACAAAGACTACTTTTTCAAGGGTATATATTATCAAAACACGAAAGACACATGACGAAAGAGGCACCGATTTTGTAAAATACACTTACCATCGCCATCATTTTGGGTGATATTTTTATTGCATTGACTTAGCGGCGACTTTCGCGTTATATCTGGAAACACGGCGATCTGAATGGACGCTTTCAGTCACCATAAACTTTTCAATAAGAAATTAAAATGCAAAGGGGATTAACGTCCTACTTTTCTGCACCGACTGGGCTAATGAAGACGATTTGTTAAAGTAGAAGTAGGAAAAAGACATCGAGAACCAAAACGGAACTAAATGTTTGTAACAATTTTGTGTCCAGGATACGGCATGTATATGTTTTACATCAAATCTCATCATTTACTGATTTGTCTAAGAAGATTTATTTCTCAAAACACATTTTGCTTTAGTTGAATTCTAGATTATATATGTACAATTCAAACGTATAATAAGCGGCGTTGTTTAGACACGAATTTGCGAAATAACCCATGATAGAGGACGTATAATATCAGGGTGTGTCTATGTTCGAGTGTATATACAGAGTAGGCTCTTTGATTGTATTATACATATATAAAATGCCAAATCAAATATTTGGTTACACCTGAAAGAGTCCATACATTTTGCGTCAAATGAAAAGCCGTTCTTTTTTCAAGTATCATTATTATATTAAAAATGTTAGTAGTTGCCCTTGCCTGACCCATGTTATATATGTAGAGACATATATAGTCTACCCATATTGTCTAGGTGAACAGACATGGGTAGTATATTGTTATTGAAATAACGAACGAATAAATATCTTAGGCATCATTTATAACTTTCTAGCTCATCTTAACATAGAGAATAAATCTTAGGTGAAAGAAGAAAAAACGCATGTGCGCAAGTTTACACTTCTTGTGCGATTTCCCGTGTATAGTTTCATCTCATGTTATTGGAGTATTATATAGGAATGGATCTGTGCGGTGAATTATCTCAGTAAGTTAGCAGATAATTTTTTATCAATTTGCATTTTTGGGGAGAATAGTTTAAAGAAAATTTAGCCATAATCGACAGCTGGGTTTCATAAATATATGCTGTATATTTCAATTTTGAATATGGATTAGATGGACGGTATAAAATAAAATACATGTCTTGCGGGGTAATTTAATATAGCATAAAGATTTGTATTTCTGGATTCTATGGGTATGTCCACCGCCGGATTAACCACGGTGGGGGCCCTGGGGCCTGGAACATGTGATGGGGGGGCTGATCACCGACCGCGAGCATCGAAGGAGCGAACCCCTGCCAGGGAGTCTGGGACAGGGCCGTATGTAGGATTGTAAACGTGGGAATGCAGCAGAGTGTTAAGAACGCTTATATAATGCCTGAGTTACTGAGTGTGGAACGGTGTGTGTGTGTACGTGGGGATGGGGGTCTGAAAGCCCCTCCCCCTGAAAATTTTGAAAATTAGACTGTCACTTGGAGCTGCAATCAACTTCACTCCCGTGTATCAATTTCGGCAGCACTATTTCTCTTTTTGATGTTAAGCACACCAAAATGAGAAACTCCTTATCCTCTAAACTAGAACTAGTCCGAAACACCATAAGGCGACGTGGATAGGGCGACCAGAACGAAAATCTCTAATCATGTCATTTGGTGGCGGCGCCCCCAAAGACCAACAAGGTCCTGTCAAATGTGAATAAGGGCAAACAATACGAACCCTTTAATGTCATGTGGTGGGTTAGACGCCGACCCTTACAGAGGTGATAGAACTTCGCCTATTGGGCCGGCACCCTTGTCTGGGGTCCTCCCTCGGAAAATTTAGAAAAATAACGATGCAGGAAACACGCTTTTCTGCCATTGGGTGATATCTGAGTGGAAATTTTGTATTTTATATGGCGGCAGATTTTTTGGGAGAGGAATTTGCTCCTGGTGTCCGCACCTTGGGTCCGCGCCTGTGGTGGCGACCGATAGCCTCCACATAAGAGATATAAAAAAGTTTGGATCAGGTGTAGGTGCCATTAAAACCGACAGACTCATCAGTGCCTTAGGAGCATCACTATGTGATCATAATCAAGTGTATTATTTTAAAATTGAGAGGCTTTCAACTTTTTTGGCGGGACCGCCTTAATTTTTTGGAAATTTCCAGAAATTGGAGGCCGGAAACATGATTTCCTAGAATTTAAGGCACTTGTGTGGAGCCATTTAGAACTACCTCCCCCAGACAAAAACAAAATCTGCCACAAAATAAGCGCATTCTGGCGTTATTTCAGTGGACCAATCCATGCGAGTACTATGAAATGATGGCATTTCTAGAGGAGGGGGCTGGATGCAACCGAGATTTTTTGTGGGGGGCCTAATGTGGGGGCCCTGGGGCCTGTGCCCCATGGTTAATCCGTCCCTGGTGATAAATGCGAGTGCTATGAAATGATGGCATTTCTAGAGGAGGGGGATGGGCGCAACTGAGTATTTTTGTGGGGGCCCCCTAATGCGGGGGGCCCTGGGGCCTGTGCCCCATGGTTAATCCGGCCCTGGGTATGTCACACATCAAACCCCAGCACAATGTAGGTTGATAGGTGTATCAATTCGAATACAAATTGGGCAAGCTCCATTTGATTATGCGGAAACTGGTCTTTTGTCTATTGAGTACTTTGGGGTTTTATGTTGTTAAACTTTTGACAGCTGAAAGTGAACACATGTCAGTTGTATCTGAACACTGGCTCTATCTGCAGACCACACATTCTAGACAGATCACAAACCAAATAAACACACCAAACATATCTCGATAATTTTATTTTTCCTCAAAACAAAGGGGTCTAGTTATTTTATCTAAATAGAATGTAGAAATGTCTATAAGATATGGGTGTTTGGATCCAATCATTTTCAATATAACTTAGACGGCTTGATCTCGCTTTAACTATGTATATCTTATCACGGAAATCTGACTTTCTATCCGTATATATATGCATACGGGGGGTTGGGATGGCCTAGTGGTCTAGAATGCCGCGCTTCGACCTCTAGCTGGCCGGCTACCTCTGGCTTGCGGCTGTGGTTTCGAGCCCTGGTGTGAGCGTTTGTGGCATGGAGATATGGGCGCCTTCTCAACCTCGTGGGTTTCCTCTGGGCACTCCAGTTTTCTCCCACTGCTAAAGACCCCTACGCGGAAGCGAATTATTCAAATAAAAAAACATATGTTAGTTATGACCTAGTTGTGTTGAGTGGTAGTTAAACCCCGTTATAAGAAAGAAAAAAAAGTCTATAAAAATATAGTATTCACCATGTAACTGTGCTTTAACCTAATTATTCAAAGTAATATAAACTAGTTCAGAAACACACATTTTACCGCTATCTTTTGACTCTGTAACAGTTTATTTCCATGACGACAGTTAATCCATGGGATTAAGGTATATTTACATTTGCAAACAAACTGTTACAAACTTGAAAAACTGCAGTTAAATCTCTGTAAACACTTATTGCATGTTCATAATAAAACTTCAAACTCCGATGTATTAGCTAAAGTTGGTCGGTTCCCGATTCTTCTTGATGTTAAATACAGGATGGTCAAGACATGGATTGAATCAAAAATAAAAAAAACAAGCCAACCCCCTACGTCAGTCTGCTCTGGACGAAATGATAAATGCCAGCATTAAATGTAGTAATCAAATTAGATATGTCCTAGAGGAGACTGGACTGGGTGGGTTGTATGAACAACCTATCTCTCAGTCTTTCAATACACACGCTTTTCTACAGATGTTCAAATAAAGATTGAGGGATATTAAATTTTCTGTTCGGTCTTGGAAATATATCCAATGTCTTTAGATTTATACACAGTGTTTAAGGTCATAAAACAAAAAAGCCTTTTGATTTTCATCCATTTCCGATAATTACTGTCAGAGTTATAGCCCTTGATCACTTTAAATAAACCTGTGGACGCTCTAGACGCTAAAGTTAATATCTGATTGACTTTAAATTTATACACAGTATGTTCATAAAACGAAGAAGCCTCTTGATTTTCATCGATTTCCAATAATTACCCTCAGAGTTATGGCCCTTGATCACTTTAAAAAAAACTTGTTGACGCTCTGGAGGCTAAAGTTAATATCTGATTGACTTTAAATTTATACACAGTGTTGAAGGTCATGAGACGAACGAGCATATTGAGTTTTAATGAATTTTGATAACGTGAACAGCTAAATCCAGAATATTAAATGTTTCGTATACTAAACGTTAGCATGGAGGAGAACTTTATCAAAGCCAAACAAATTCAAATTATTTTCTGATAATTACATAATGAGTTGTTACTTTTAATCAGACTTTAGTGTATTATAAATGTTTCAGTACCGAAAAAAGTAAAATATGCAACAGCTCTGGTTGACTGCCCGGTTGATTTAGCTGCCGTGGGCGTATGTTTCGTTGCCTGGCAACCTATCTTTACCGATTCAATTCATATTTTATACCGCGAGTTGTTATTAATTTCTAAACAGCACTTCGTTTGTACGAAATGAACAAATTTTGGGTTTTTAGGGGGGGGGGGGCAGAACTTTTCTCCTGGTGTTTCTTTAAAAATTCTATTGTCTATCGTCCAATGAAAAAAGAAGGTTATGATGAAACACATTCTAATTCAAACGGGGATGAATATTATTGTCGACGGTGAAAATATGACACACCATTAAGTAATGTTGGTATTTGTCCTGGAACCGTAAGACTCTTTCTACGTCAACAACAATCGAAGAGGAGTGGCTAGCTTCACAATAAGGAAGAGGCCTATATGTTTAGCTTTATAAACAAGAAATGTCAATGATACACAGCCTCCTAGGAATTAAGATCTAAAACCCTTACATCTATATAAAAATTTCAGAAACCAAAGAACTTAATAGTGTATATTACTTAAGCAGCCGATTTATAATTGACAATATATATGTAAAATACAAGAAATATTACTCCTCATCACTACTCCTCATTATCTGGTGGATGTTTACAAGATAAGGTTAAATTTGAGAATCTGGAGGAAAACAAAGGATTGAAGTATCGGCATGTAACTATTATCTACCTAAAGCTAATTCCTCGTGTAATAGTAGAAGACAGAACCAACCAAACACATTCCTGTCTCATTGTAAGTCATTCAATAAGTAAAGGTGTAGAGGATCTAGCCAAAAGGCTAATAATCAAGTACAAAATAATCTCATGTAACATTATGTTTGAACACAGAAAGTGTAGACGTAATATATCAACGCATTCCAGAAAGTAAACACGTTAAGGAATCTTCCTGATATGTTTTTTTCCATCCCCACTCCCAGTTCGAGAAAGGAAAGTTTTTTTGGTGTATATGTTGTTGAAAGTGTGGACTTTTCCTGCCATGACTTTCATATATTCAACTAAATTCGTAAGGGATGTGGTGTACTGGCTTGGTTGTATATTTCTCTTTTCGTTAGTCGTCAGATCTATTACTATCACCCTTGTACATCTATAAAAAAATTCGCAGTATGGAAATTTGAATCCCGAATAACGAAACGCGTTCCGTTTCGTTATTCACCAATATAGCAACATTTTGGGGGCCCTTTGTCTGCATATCAATTGTAAGTTTATATGATAAATCCATGTACTATTATTGTGGTAATATTCCAATAATATCAGTGTTCATCAATCAACTGGGTGTTCATATTAAGATATACTTTTAACTGTACATGTATGGTATTATTTTGATCTGGATAAAAATAAGTTATTTTACTTCATAAGAACCCAGTCAGCGATTATGAGGTCACACAGTTAACATTCAGAAGGGGACATGGTATCAAATGTATCCACCTTATATGGCTGCTTCCAGTAATTATTAAGACAATTGGTGACAGAGTTAACAACAAAGAAAAGGTAGTCCTTATCAGGCTAGATTTTGTCAAACCGGGTTTGTAGTATAGGACTGAAAAGGCAGATACCCAAAAACTAGATGAAATATTTTAAAAAGAGTGAAAAGGATACATTAATATTCTTCAAGAATTCCAGATAAATTCTTCATTTCGGTAAACCAGATACTGTCCAGATTCAAGAATATCAAGTGGTTTTCGAGTTTTCTGGTATACTTCTCTGGCACCAAAGACCATTTTGTTTATTTCTTGAACGCGTTTCTGACTTTGAGAACAGCTGACGCCTCCCATTTGACCTCTTTTACTTTCATTCACTTCCAGGAACCAAAGATAAGCAAGGCTTCCCAACAGCATATGTAAAGCGCGAGCTTGTTCACGTAGAAATTCCATTTCACGAGCTGTAAGGTTTACTTACTAAGTCTCCCGTGAGTGCGTTGATTGGAATAATTTTAACAGCCGGGTTCAAAGTTTACTTGATGTAGACAGAGATTCGTTAAAAGAAAATAAGCCGTCTAAATGTTAAGTACAGAATGAGTGTATGATTTCAATGGGTTCTATAACTGATAGATATTCAAACATTTTACCCAGGTAGGACCTTTTAATTAAGTAAATATATATAATATATATATCTGAAGTGGTACAGGCAATGTTCTTTACTTGCTTTTGTTTGAAAATATTGAACACGCATGATGCAGTGCCTCTAATTAATTAGGTCATTAGTCCTAAGTACATGTATAGCAAGTAATGGGGTTAACATCGTGGAGAACACGGAGTATATGGTTGCAGGGGTATTCCGTGTGTTTCTTCAATATATAAACCAATCTAAAAAATGATCTGTAATATCTGTTGATACTGAAAATAAACCAACAGGTAAAAGATGATCTGTGAAGTTTGGGTTTAACGTACACTCAAGCCATGTGAGCACGGTCGGACAGTGGACTCCGTCTGGGGATCACATGAAATAGTCTGATTTATTGATTGAATCCCGTATTATCGTATGGTTCTTACTGTGTTCGATGTTCGGCAAAAATCGACTCCGGTCGATCACTTTGTCATAACGTTACGGCCTTTGCGGATATGACTCTCTGTATCAAGGTCTCCCCGTTATTTATCACTGACCAACTTCAAATTAAGTTTGATGTAGTTTCATTCATATGTGTGGAATAATGTTGTCTAATATCTGGTCACTTGAGTTAGGTTGGGGTCCCCCCCCCCCTTATGGTTAATCCGGTGCTGACTTCAGACGTAAAGGAAACTGATAAACTCTGAGAACCCCCGGGGTTGGGATGGCGACCCCACTCCTTGTCATGTATATACCTGGGATGGCAGATCTTTTGATATAAAGCGCAAGCGTACGTGTTCTTTCCAGTGTTTATTGAATGACTTTTAAAAACAAACTAATAACATTTTTTTATATCTACTACCTTTGCGTTGAAGACCACGACAAGTTTCTTGAACCCTCACACTGTCCATCAAATGTTATTGGTGACCTGTCTGTTTTACACCGTGACATACAAACCAATTATCTCTACGACCAAGTTTTCTGTTCGATCTTTGAAAAGCAAGCACCATGAATACCCTTTTCGTCTAAAATTATGTGATTCATCTTCAGAAAAAAAACTTGGGTACTTTCGTGAACACGTTTACGATTGAATTCACTTCATCCGTGTGTGTTTGTCCGATTCAAAATCCCATCAGCCATTGCGTCAGAATATATGACGACATCCGAAGAAGGCGGTATTGCGGCTACATTTTCTCTCGTTCCTCGTCTAATAAATACATAATCTTGATTGTGAATAATCATATACCCTACTGACTATGATGTAAAATATATAGCCGGGGATTAACGTCTGCTTCCACAGTAATGATGGTGATTGATTTATATTCAAACAGAACAGGTTAATACCCATTATTAATGTCAGTATTATAAAGGTGTACATAACACATGTTATTTATCTACTTTGCAGTTCATTTCAATTTAACCAATGAATCAAACCTAGGAATGTATAGTTCAGTTTAGATTCACATGACGCATACTGTCAATCATTTCATATACATGTCAAGATATAACGATCGGTGAAGCATAAAGATCGGGCCATTTTCAATGATGATCGCCACGATATGGTATCACATTTCAGGACATCTTGACATGATCATTTTAATTGATTGCTTTATACCCAATAGGAACATTAGTAGCAACACCTGTAAAACAATATTATCCATTTAACAGCCAGCTATATTTTAAAAGATAAAAAAATATATGTGTGTGTGTGTGGGGGGGGGGGGGGTACAAAGGTCCCCAAACCTTTTTTCAAATTATAGTCTACACCATCACACGCCACACTTCAGCTTTTCGTATTTAACAATACCACTTGTATTGGATTCCATGTTCCTGAAGCAATGACTGTGAGTTTTACAACATCTGGACGTTGCTAGTTCACGGTGTGAAATAACTTTATTTAACGTCAGCTTCCACCGAGGTGAAGTTGACTTCACAATTCCCGAACTTATAGGTACGTTATCTACAGACACGTAAACCGTAGCGTCCAATCAGGGGTTGTGACATCGCGACCTCCACGGAAACCTCGACATTGAACGGCCCTTCAACTTTGCAACTCGATTATCACGGGTAGACACTTTATCTTGAAAGCGCGAAACTTGGTTTTCGCGACGACCGAGGAATATGATAGACTTACAAACTGGGCTTGTACCCAATCGCAATTTATGTCGAAATATGCAGGGTATAATGTGAATGACTTGATAAGATATACATAGTTAAAGCGAGATCAAGCCGTCTAAGTTATATTGAAAATGATTGAATTCGTCATTGTAATAAATAGGCGCCATTAATACCTACATTGCACAATTTTATAATTATGAGTGACGCCTGAGAACATTTTAGTAGATAGACGACATCTTAGATTCGTCAAAAACTGACACCACCTTCGAAAATATTTTTTTTTTTAAAAAGAAAATTTAAAACACCGACAAATCTGGATATTATGTTTGGATACTGTTTAGACATATTCTAATGAAATTGTATATTTGTACAGACGGAAAAGTGGTTTTCACATAATTTATTAATAAATAGTTTACTCCTTTATTTAACAACACACCACTTGTCTAATTAATAAGAAATCTTTTCACGTGACTAATTAATTTAATTCATTTGAACAAGCCGTTGACATGCAAGATACGCCCACGTATGCAATAGGTGGATGTATAACAGGGATCATCGATAGCACTTATCCCCTCACTGTCCCATCGATAGCACTTATCCCCTCTACCTGATATGACTGCATGGATAACCAATAATTACATTCTTATTTTAAATCCTATTAGCAATACCATTATAACTGTATCCGCTCTATCGCGTTCACAGGGTTTTGGGGAATCGGTGGTTACTCCAGAAAGATAGGTCATGAAAAGCTAAACATCGATAATGTTCATCCTTTCATGTCCCAAATGCTTCACACCAAATTTGAAATAAATCCGATCAAACCTGTAGCCTCTATTACATTCAGGCGGTTTTGGGGAAAAAGGGGTAACTCTAGAACGGAAGGTTGCGGAATGCTGAATATTGATAAGATATGTCCTCTAATAAACAAAATGCTTCACACCAAATCTGAAAAAATATATAACCAAAAACAAAAACTTATCCGAAAAACATCCACTGAGGTGGTGGTATGATACGTGGGGGGGGGGGGGGGTATCAAAATTCATCTACAGTTTTATCCGGTATTTTTCACACATGAAATACATGTACATTTATTTGTTGCACTAATTTAGTCGTAGAATTGAAATACCCATCTGTTGGAGTGATGCATCTATATTAGATTTTATTATATTATCATTATATTAGCCAAACTACTTTAAATAGGTCAGTGAATTTAGAAGATTTTTAATAGTTTATTATTGAATATCTACACTGATATGTAGACCATTTCAATAGTTTTGTGCAATAGGACTTAAAATAGTATTATTCTATTTTAAAGTTATACTGGTTGCAATCAAATATTGTTAATAAAAGGGAGGTTGGCTGGCCGAAAGGTTGACCAATCCAATTCATGAAGAACGTTATCACACAAGCGATATCTGCTGTAGAATATGTTATTGGGTGATAAAGTGTAAAAAATCTCAAAGGGTTGATAAACGACCCTTGCTGCATTCTTTGTGTACTGTCATCTGCATGTACCATGACTGTCACGATTCATTTAATTACCACAAATTATACAGGTGTTATATTATTGCTGTATAATTATCTATAAAATCAGATATAAACCAGCATCATGCGTCTCGTAAACCACTCTACAACTTTATTTTAATTTATTCATTTTACTTTATCTGACTACAACTTTATTATACTCTCTTTATTTATTTAATTTTATATTAGTTTAATTTACTACTAACATCTACTAAACTGGCGGGATAGTGGAGTAAGAGGGAGTCATAATCAGACGGGCTCGGCATCTAAACACTATTCTGCCAAAACAAATATCAGTGGGATAGTGGAGTAAGGGGAGACCACGAGAAGACAGGTCTGGCACCTAAAAACACAAATCCCACAAAGAAGACATCTACCAATCCAGAAACAGAAGAGATCGTCTAACAACGATGTGTTTTTATTAAATAAAGGGAAGAACTTCCCACTAAAACCTAATCCATGGCCTAAGGCCAAAATGGAAAGATTGCAAAATCATATTCTAAAAATCAGGAAGCAGCTTCGGCTCTCCTATGTCTTGTCTGTGATATCACTTAAGTGGAAGCAGACGTTAAACACCAAAAGAAGAATAAGTCTCGTAAACATTAGGTATTTTAATGTACCTACCTCATAATGAGATAGGTATCTCAAACATTGTATAGTTATAATAATATATAAATAAAAATACAAGTGATTAAATTTTGTACTGATCGATTTGGTTTTTCATGTCATGTTGAATTTAAATTATTACTTTGGACGATTTGGTTAGTCATGTGATCTTGTATTGATTTAATTAGTAATTTGGATGCCTTTGAATAACTGAAACTGTTATTGTTAACAAAATAACAATACAGATTTAAATCTCTTTCTTTGAAATGAATGAGACACTTTGCATGTTTGATAGAGTAGTTTGTATACCTTCATCCCCAATCTACGTTTTTGTTAATTATCAATTTTGATCGTGTTGAGACATTCCAGTTGATTTAGTTGTCTGGTTTAGAACTACCTCTATAATAAACAGTTTTGGTGAATATAAAGTCTATTATTGGAAAAACTCCCTTCATAACTATATACATGTTATACTCATCAAATTATAAATGTATTCGCGAATAATTAGATGGCAGAGGTGAATATTGAGTGATCGTTTCGTAGAATGGATATCATGCATTGATGGGTATTAGAATGTCATACAGAAATACTTTACATGAAATGATAAATGATCAAATAACATTATAATGTATTTTACTGTCGAATTAATTCATCGTCATCAAAACATAGAAATGATAGAATTAGTTTTATATTGAATAACTTAAATCAGTCCTTTTTTTAAAAAAAAAAAATAGACAAGTAATCTGTAATTAATTCAGAGGAATAATGTGTACTCGATGTGTGTTCATCGATAGAATACAAATTTCTGGTCGAAATTATGCTTCTGAGTAAACAAAGGTACTTTTTTTTTTAGTTAATTCTCCCTTGAAAGGGTATAGATAATATCGCATTGGGGGCATAAAATGTTCGCTGCAATTATCTTAATTTCTACACCTGTTTATAGCCAGTAAATGTGTCAATTCTAAATACACCTTTGTGACTTTTAATGATTGCAAATTTCAAGAATTCAAGCTATTTTTATTGAACAATCAACGTTATTATCTGTTTCACTAGGTCGTCATAACACAGGAAATTACCTGTAAGAAACTATACCAACAAAATTCCCCACCAACGAAATATTTTATATCTGACTCATCTCCATGTCTGTTGTTTTGTTATCGTCACTGTGGTTGTTGAGGGGAGGGGGCATAGGTATATTTACTTCTGTTTATGGTTAATACATTACCATATAATAACCATAATTTAACTACTAAACATTTGTTTATTATTACTCATATCTTACTATGCACGTGTTCCACTCTTCAATATTTTATCTACCTATTTTGCGTACTAAGTATGTTATACCTGTAATGATATTGCTATAAAGGTCTACCATAGTAGTCTTGGTAGTCTTGATCATGTAGTGTTTATTATATCTGATTGTTTCATTGGTATTTAGGGTGTGTTGTGGAGGTTACTATTGATTCTATATAAAGTACATATGTGTAAAATATATAAAAGTAACAGGTATTTTGTGGGTGGTTAGAAGTATATAGTGGGTATCTAAGCAATTAAACGTCATATTGAACATAAAATAGGGTGAGAAAGCTCTTTGTACTTAAAATACCAAAGGCCAGGGCTACAAAAAGAAACTTTTAAAAAAAAACCCGAAACAACAAGATGTTGAGTGGATTAAAATAAACAGGCAATCTATTAACTATTAAACTGCCTCGGGACTGCGATGAGGTAAACTATATTTTAGATTCAACGGATCGAGTTGAACGAGAGATCTAAATGTATTTTACCTTGTTTCTGTTTCATATTTAATTAATAAAATGTCGATTTTGAAAATAAAAAGTTTCAAGTATTACAAGTAAAAACAATTGTCGGGATCAAATTTGTGTCAACTTATTATATATTAGCATCTATAATAAAACAAACGATAAAATTTACACGAATACTCAGTGTATATTATATAGGCCACTCAATCCAGACCGTTTTGAATATTTGGTTTGGCCTAGCTGTTTCTGATTGGACCAGTGAGAGTGTAAACCGTAGTGATAGGGAAGTTGTATGGTATTACTGTCAGTATTGGACGAGGTAGTGTGATATATAGGTTCTATAATATACCTATCATTATATATTATTTACCTGGTGTGGAATGTGTACACCTATATCGACACTATGGGACATTATATCAACCTCGATGTGGACTATCCCGATATTTGTTTCTACAAAATCAGGTAAATTCATTTTTTGATATTTTTAAATTTCTATAATTATGCTTCCGATAAAATGAAAGAGTTGGCATTATTGTACTATTGGAAGGGTATCCGATAAAATATGTAAGTTCTCATCTATATTTTTAAATGAAAAAAAACCCCAAGACATGATAACAAACTTTGTGTCCATCGGTCTTGAAGTTTTCATATATTATATTTTTCTGTTGTATATTAAACTGACAATTATTTAACAACATTCGGTATTAATTGGAATTTGGGAAAACATTTAAAACTTAATATGTAAACTGCATAAAACATATTTTTTTACAATGTTTTGAGGAAAAAAAACGTTGTTCATATCTAATTATCATTTAACGATATAAATTTTGTAGTCTATGAATCATATATCGATATCCTATTGATATTGATATACTCGAATGTTTTTGACTTTCGTGAACTAAGCCGGATATTACGTACAAAGTATATTTGCACCGATAGCTCATATTCATTTTTGCATATCCTACATGTATGTAGGTGCCCTGAAGGATTGCAGAAACTTTTTAGTTGGAAATGAAATAAATGGGATTTAACGTCCTATTTTTCGGTACCAACCGGGAAAATACAGTGTGCCATGCAATATGCAACTTTGGCCGGACAGTGGCGCTACGACCCACTCTTATTTCGAATTTCAGCTGTCAAGGGTTCTTTACGTGCACGCCGACGGATACACGGGATCTAGTTTTTCAGCCCACCTGAATGACTAGACGTTGTTACTTGCCAAGCTCTTAACTCTGCACTACTTACAAGATGAACCACGCTGGAAAATTCCAAGGAGGTTTCACGGCAAACACAGGGATCGAATGCTGCTGACTCATCTACTGAAACGAAATTACAATAATTATGCATAGTTTTCCATCAAATTCAATTAGTCCAACGTTTCGCTCTATTAAAATGCATGTTTTATTTATTATTTATAAATAAATAATGACAAGGACAGCTGCCTAGTCGTTCGGATGGGACGAAAAACCGAGGTCCCGTGTACAAATTGGAGTGCACGTAAAAGATCCCTTGGCAGTTGGAATTCGATATAAGAGTAGGCCGTAGCGCCGCTGTCCGAGCAAAATTTCCCTCATAGCACACTGTATGGCGTATGCCCGTCTTCAATTGGCCCAGGTTAGGTGCTTAAGCGTAGGACGTTAAACCCCATTTCATTCATTATTTTTTATGCCTTTAGCAAACGAGAATCGATTTTATAATTAAATTACATGTCATGGTACGTTGTTCCATCCAAGTACAAATATGTCGTAACAAGGATGCCATTTAAAAATTGAAATGACCACATTCAAAGCTACAGAAGCGAAACTAAAATTATTGATAAAATGCAACGTTACAATTTCTTTAGTTCATTCGGCCATCTCCAAAGAAAATGTCAGAAATTACGTCAGCCCAACAACTTCATATCCTGACAAGCATGATAAGTATTTTGACATTTTTGAAATACTTGACAAACTGTTTAAGTTTTTGTCCTCGTTGACAAACTACCGCAGTACAGGGGAATAACTTGACCTTAATAGTTATGCTAGGCCTTACGTTCTGCGGAGTTGTAAAGATCTTTGTAATGAATAAAAATTGTCTGTCTTTCTTTGAACCTCTTGTCAATTGCTTTGAGCTGGTGGATATAGGCTGACCTTTCAAATATGCGACAGGAATTTGAATAAGGGTATATTGAGGTGGTTTGGTTTTCAGTTTTTCAAAGTTTTCGAGGTTTTTTCCTCTTCTTTCATCTGTTATCATATATGGTTTTTTTTAATTGAAACACATCCCTAGCATACTAAACGCCACAAGTTGAGAACGTGATCATGTGTGCGGGGTTTCAGAAAAATAAGCTTCGGAGCCAAACGAGATTAATCACGCCCCAAAGGATGGTTTCCTATAGTATACTTGAACTGCATATAGTGCCTATCTAAATGAACACCATAAGAAGTATACTATATATTTCTAATTAGAAACGGAAATTTACTGTCTTTGTGCTATTTGAGTGGGATATAATAATATAATAGTTGGGCAACTTCCCTTTAAATTCGCGTTTTAATTAAAGTGATTGTTGACTATATAAATGTGTTTTAAACATATATATACCTATGTACCCCCCCCCCCCCAACTCCCACGCCCCCTCGCTTTCCCAAAAGTTTTTTTTGGGTTTTGCCTACACGATTTCCTCAACACGATATTTTTGAAGAGCTGACAGAAACAGGTTTGTTAGTTGGTGATTGCAAGATAAAATGACGTCGGAATATCTATTCCCAAAGATATTTTTTAAGAAACAATGACGGCATCGTGAATTTCGAGAAATTAATTCAGTGACAGGAATCACATCTGGAACGCGTCTGTATAGCATGTCTTTTTGCACAGACGTCTATCATGCTGTTAAATGACGACCCTGTCAACATAGGAAGTAAGTAATATGGCGTGTGGTGGAAAGAACCCAGAGGGCAAGTGTGTTGGCGTGCAAATTGCCCCCCGTAATTATCCTTGGCGACTTGAGGCAAGCGAAGGTGGATATGGTTCTGTCAATATCGAGATCCCTAACAACATTATACTCGATCGACATTAGTATGACCCAGAATTTTTTTTTTTTTTTGTTGGGGGGGGGGGGCATTTGTCCCACTCCCCCCCCCCCCCGATCCGGTACTGGGGAAAACACATATTCATCACCAACATGAAGAGACTGTTTTTTGCTTATATGGAAATGCGACTAGACGACTATGATTTCCGTGAAATGATGGATATTACTGCAGTAATGGAAAAAACTTGTTTTGATGGAGTGGAAGGCCGAGTGCTCGTGTACAAACTGGAAGTTTAGGTAAAAGATTCACTGGCAATTGCTAAAATATTTTCTTATGCATTCTTCACGAGTCAACATAGATTTCACGTATTTAATAATTGATTAGGAAGTATAATCAATTGAATATAAACCCCTTTAATTATATTGAATACAAATCTCAAGACTCCTCGAATAATCGAATAGTATTCGTGTTCGAATATCCAAACACTGGTGACAACATTAAAATTTTCTTTGTAAATTAATTATCTTTCACTTTGTACTTTGTTTTTCTTACCTCAGTATGCAATTAAACAAGATTTCATGAAATATGTCGAAATTATGAATACCTATGCAGGGGTGCCAAAATTGTCTTTCATCCGCGCTGCACTGAGAACCTTGATGACGTGCGTTTGGATTCCTTGTTTTGCCCCATAAATGTAACATTTTCATTCATAAGTCCCTGGGAAAATGTACAATAATAACGTCACACTTGTTATTACTATGTCAAAAATCATCTCCCACTCGTATAGTATAATTACAGCCGAGTACAATTTTCATTGATGTCATCAACTTCTAAGTTGTTGCCATGTATTTTTTCTTCAGAGAAATGGAAGTTGTTTGTTATCTTGCCATCTTAGAATTATAAATCACAACTAAAAATATAATACTTTTAGGTGCCATTTCTACGTCGCCTTGAAGATGTAACCTTTTCTTTCTTTGATCAATATAAACACAACTGTAAAATAACATATACTTCTTTAATAGTTTCCAAGGTTGACATACAACAAGTGCAACTTGAAGGCATTGCTATTGTTCATTCCTATTCGTAAACACTGGCGTCAGTCACAATTTAAATTGCCGAAAATACATTCGTTTTAATGAAGACGTTCTCTGTGGTTGTATTCAATCAATAACGTACCGACTTTTGTATTTCTGTAATGCTGATTTGAATTAAAATGTGCAATGTAGATATCAGTTTTTTTTCATCCTGAACTTCAGATCCAAACTATTGCTCTGTTTAGATTAAAGTAGAGACGGGTGTCGTGTACGAGGCATGTATGTTTTCTCATTCTCATTTCACATAAACGGTTTTTTGTACTTTATTATGTGGACCACGAAACTTGCTTGTATTTTCGTCTATCACCTTTCTTATTATTTTAATAAAAATCCATGAGTAAACGTACCCAACACTATGCAAATTGTTCATCAATATGCAAAACCAGATAACATTATGGTAATCATGTTTATACTTGCCTTTTATAGAATGAAGTTAACAAAGGGGGGGGGGGGGGGTATATTTGAAGTCGCTTTAATAAAGTGCTGTATTTACATAATCTGTCTGTTTGGTTATCTTACATAAATAAATGTATCACATGGTTTGACATGATGTAATGGTCCTTGTTGTAATATTTCATATACGATATGGGCATGCGTCAGCTTACAAAGTAAGTGGTGTCTAGTGGTGTATTACAAGTAAAGCTCCAGATCGTAGATAATTAAATATGTATTTAGGCAAATATTTCCCAGGACTTTGAACAGTTGTATAAAGTAAGGTCTGGTACATTTACATGTAGTTAAACTATTCTTTTATATTCCTAACCATATTAAGAATATTTTGGTCTACTAATTATGATTTACTAGTATGTCAACAAGATCTTGATAAGCTAAAATGATTATATGTAATGCATTAATGTGATTTAACCTTACTGTGAATTAATCCATTAAATTATTTCAATATTTTCGAATAAACAGTTCCTTGGAGGATTTGATAACTACGCGTCAATTTCGAACGTGGATTAAATTTAATAACTTAAATATTTTCCTTGGATACCCATATCAAAACAGTAAACATCCAGCCGCTTCCTCTAAAAGGATCAATGCATTTGTGTAATTAAATGACCTTTCCCCATTACACGCGTGATTCTGTCTCTCAATAATCTCGACTTCCTTCAACATTAATCCCTTTATACTTGACAACTTACATTTATTGAAATCCTTGATAATTTATTTTATGAGATTGATATATGCTGTATATTCTCAGCGTAATCAAAAACGTTAATAATAGCTCTAAATTCGTGCACTGTAAGATTGTTATGGATCAAACATTATAAGTTTTCTTGACATTTAACGTCTTACCTCATCAGATAGATATCTTAACCTTTAATTTTTGACGAAAACGTGTAGAATAATTGTTTTAGTTGTGACAGCTACAGGACGTAAAAATAGCTGCTATCAGTCATTATAAACGTGTAACTTACAATAAGATATACAGTAGGTATAAATAATAAAATAAAACCAAGTACGAACAATCCAAACCATTAGACAAAATTCGAAGTCCTAAAAACGGTATAGGCAAAAATGTGTAAAAACGCAAAATAGTGTAATCAGCATATGGACTGTTCACCGTGTACAAAATACACGACGAACAGTGGTAACAGGTGTCCAAGGAAGAGTAAGCTTACCCTGCCTGGTGCGCCACACCCGCCATAGCTGCATCAAATCTATTAGGCGAAATCTCGGTAAAATAGCGTGATTATAAACTAATGTTGTATATGAATTATATTAGTAACTCTATCTTTCTGATTTTAATACCAGAATATTAGAAGTTACAACCTATATAATTTGTACTTTTACAGGTCATAGATTTCCATTCATTTTTTCCGTTTTCCCTTCAATAATGTCGTCACAAGTTATACTCCTATTGTCCCCACACTTTGTGACACTCGATTCTGTGACTTCGGAATCAAGTTTTGAAGATGTAAGTATTCGTCGTAATGGAGATTATATAGGCAAAACCGAATCCCAACTTAACATAAGGATGAACCTACACACACCCCACATTGCTAACCCCCAAAATAGAATGATTCAACTAAGTGAACACTTATTAGATACACGTGGAAAGGGAAAATTTAGGGTATTCCCCTAATATAAACTCAAACTGGTCGGATAATAATTTGCTAGAAAACAAAGAACGGCATTTTATTAACAAGTATCACCCTAAATTATATGCTTCATAATTTTATATTGTAATTTGATATTGTAAAATATTTATATTTGATTTTATTATTGTCATATAACGCCATGTAATTGTATACTATGTCATTATTAAAAGCCTGACCATCCCCGTAGTCGGTGAAAGCGCTAGCTATGATGAGATTTGTTTTTTTCTTTTAAAAACTCAATATTTCTCTCTCTCTCTCTCTCTCTCTCTCTCTCTCTTCATCGTACGCCGAAATCGCCAGTTTTTCTTTTTTTATATATGATTATCTTGTGTTTGTGTTACAATTAGGAGATAAACACCTCCTGTTTCGCATTTAGAGGGGTGTTATTGTCCAATAGACATGTCCTGAGATCATTAGGACCCAAGACGCGTTAGCGTCGCGGGTTCTAATGTAAAATCTCAGGACATGTCTATTGGACAATAACACCCCTCTAAATGCGAAACAGGAGGTGTTTATCGACATTGTAACATGCTATTTTATAAAATTTTAAACGAACTTATTTTATTGTGTAAACTTCAAAATTCGTCTCACTGCAAATCGGTTTTAGTGACGTAAAAACCATTTTGACGTAATGAAAACGTCGTGACGTAACAGGATAACAGGCTCGTCTCATTAGATTTGGCTCGCTTATTGCTTGGTTGCTATAGTAGCAGTATGAGTATAGACACACACAAGGAAAACTGAAATTCTCACTTCATTTTTTTAAAAGTACTTTTTGAAATAAGATTTATGTTTTTGTTATAGTTTTTGGTATATTTTATTGTTTGTAGCTGTTACCTGACAAGGGGGTTGGTGTTTCAAGTTCATCTTCGGACATATCTCCGAATATTTCATCTAATTTAACGAGATCAAAATTGATTATCGCCATTGTGGTTATCTCCATTAAAGTAGTACGCATAATATTAATACGCAGTGATTTTGCTAATTTAGAGGGGTGTTATTGTCCAATAGATGGTGCCTAATTGACCAATCAAAACGCACGATTGACCCTGAAGCATGTTACAATGTGTATTAATATTATGCGTACTACTTTAATGGAGATAACCACAATGGTGATAATCAATTTTGATCTCGGTAAATTAGATGAAATATTCAGAGATATGTCCGAAGATGAACCTGAAACACCAACCCCCTTGTCAGGTTACAGCTACAAACAATAAAATATACCAAAAACTATAACAAAAACACAAATCTTATTTCAAAAAGTACTTTTAAAAAAATGAAGTGAGAATTCCAGTTTTCCTTGTGTGTGTCTATACTCATACTGCTACTATAGCAACCAAACAATAAGCGAGCCAAATCTAATGAGAGGAGCCTGTTATCCTGTTACGTCACGAAGTTTTCATTACGTCAAAATGGTTTTTACGTCACTAAAACCGATTTGCAGTGAGACGAATTTTGAAGTTTACACAATAAAATAAGTTCGTTTAAAATTTAAAAAAATAGCATGTTACAATGTCGATAAACACCTCCTGTTTCGCATTTAGAGGGGTGTTATTGTCCAATAGACATGTCCTGAGATTTTACATTAGAACCCGCGACGCTAACGCGTCTTGGGTCCTAATGATCTCAGGACATGTCTATTGGACAATAACACCCCTCTAAATGCGAAACAGGAGGTGTTTATCTCCTAAATAGAGCCATGGCATCCCGAAACGAAACCGCTAGCCTATGTATTCAAATTTAAAACATGCCTTCAGAGAAATATCTAACAGAAATTAAATCCAAAAATAACATCCAAATGTGTAGATATGTCAAAGGAGATTGAACATCTACCGGTAGGTCTATCCAAATTACTAAAATTTGTCATAGCGTTTCCTACGTGTATTTTAAAATGTGTGTGGAGAAATAGCTTTATGTAACGTCCGCTCCCACCGAAGTGATATCGCAGACAGAAAAATGGTGACATACACAATACATTCTTCTCGCAATTTTTAAACTATCTTGAAACCCCCTTCCCTCTAACAAACAGTAGATAGGTTCTTAACGGAAGAATGGTATTTTAATTGGGGCTATTTTTCAGAAAATATTCATTAGTATTCCATCATATTCTAGTACACGTGAGTGAGTTTGATTAAATTTAGCTTATTGGGCATCGACTATTAATTGATAATTTGAAAGTTTCAAGATGTCTGTTTTATCTGTTGATGGCACGTGATAACATGGCTGGTTGGTATCTTCAGATGAGAACAACCAATTATAAACCAATGATTATTCAGTGAGTGACGTGCGTGTTGATATGTATCAATTGGGGGTATTTTCTAGATAAGTACAAGATGAAAACTATCATATCATGGCCATTTCAAGTGTAGGGTAATTGCACCACCCTATGACGTATCCCGATATGTGACTGACGTCGCTGGTCAAGAATTTGCAAAACACATGTGCCGCATATGAATTGTCACAGAGTTGTGATGAACATGATGACGTGTGCACATTCTTGATAGCCATAAATATCAAGACGTGTTTCTCCAATAACAATTTTTCTCCTTCTTTTTTGGTTTATCTTGACCATACGGCTCGAATAGCTAGTCGAACATCTTCAGGAAACGATTGAAGTGTTTATGATAACTGGTATGTTTACATACATACCATATGAGGTCTCTAGCCAAGTGTTATTGTTATTTTATGGTGTATAAAACTGAAGTGACCCTATCTATCCACGTTAGTGTTGAAAAGTTAACTTGGTGGGTGAGATATAAAAAAAAATTGTTTGCCGCTCTTCGACTAAACGTAAGTTGAATTTATTTAACTGTACAGTTATGATTTTAATCAAAATACAGTATATTTGTGATCTGTAGTTTTACTGATAAAACATTATTCGTCAGCATGTCAGTTAAAAGCATACCTTTATTCGTTATTATTGTATATACTATTTAATATATTTATATGAGTACCATTTTTATACGCCAACAATGTCCGCCTGCACATTGTGAACGCTCTAACAACAAAGGTTATCATCCAATCTGTATGAAATTTATATGCATCATTTAAATTAGAAAAAACGAAGAATCCTATTAAATTTCAGCAATTTCCGTTCATTAAATCTAAAGTTATGGCCCTTGTTTCACTTTGGCAACAGTTATCGTCCGATCTGTATGAATTTTATATGCATCATTTAAAGGCGAAGACCAACCATTTTCAACAAGGTTTCCATAAATCTTAAATAGAACGACAATACAGCAGTAAACTTATGCCAAATCTGTATGATTACTATAGAGCCCAGTGAGCGTGTTGAACCAACCATGTCACTTCCGGTTTAAATAAAAATTAATTTCTCACTTACAAAAACTTTTTTGCTGTGTGTTACAGAGGGGATTATTTATAAATATATATTTAACATTTATGGAAACCTTGTTGAAAATCGTTGGTCTTCCCCTTTAAACTAGTGAATCAAAGAAGCCTATTGAATTTCAGCAATTTCTGTTAATTACGCCTTTAGTTATGCTACTTGTTTCACTTGGTTGCACTTGCACCTCGTATATGTTCTAACTACAAAAGTTATCATTCGATCTGAATGGAATTTATATTTATCGTTTAAATAAGTAAAACAAAGTAAGTTAGGTAGCCTATTGAATTTTAGCAAATTTCCGTCAATAACTTCTACTAGAGTTATGGCCCTTGTTTTACTTTGTTGAACCGTGTGAATGTTTGAACGACAAATGTTATCATCCAATCTGTGTGAAATTGATATGCATTATTTGAATTAGTAAAACGAAAGTTTCAACAATTTCTGTAGATTACATCCAGAGTTAAGGCTCTTGTTTTAGCTTTTAGAATCTCGTGAACACTCAAACGACCAAAATTATAATGTCTCCTGTATGAAATTGTCTATTACATGTACATGCCCCTAATTACCTACATGCGACCACCCTTGTCAACCTTCGGACAATTTAGCTGCTGTGGGCGTATGTTTCGTTGCCTGACAACCTATCTTTATCACAGTATCTCCTGTTTTAACCTAAATAAAGATCCAGATGCTTAATAGAATTACCCAGTATTACAGCGTTAACATACCGTTTCTAACGTTAGATTACTAGAAAGAAGATAATAATATACCTTTAAGCAATATACCATATCCTCGTTCAGTCGTTTTCACATAACTTTCTCTGGTAAAGATATTTGAGACATATATCTCTTATTGCTGACTTAAGGTAAAATTGTTAATGGAATAAAAACGGTATATATAGTATTTTAGCTCTGAGCCATCCGTCATAACAGTTTTCCTTTGGTGCCGTATGTATCTAGAACACGGTAACATACATAACATCACCGAATGTTATGGCTTATGGTGTGTTTGTTGATATGAGCGTATAATGATGAACACACTGTATGGCGCCAGGGATAAAGATACGTAATAATTGAAACGGTATACGCCAGGTATTCCAGCTCTCGTAGAAAAGGCTAAACATGCGCAAAGCCAACTTTAAGGTAAATGGTATCAGTTAGCTATATATATGAAATGGACGTTACGCCATCTTTATGATTGGTGAGTGATCCCAGAGGAACATGTTAAGTGGCTTCTGGTTAAGATCATTCGATGCTGATAGATGACATAAAGGGTCATTGTCGTAAAAATATCATGTGATTCGTTCTATTTCTGTTGGGCCGTAGCTTCATAATATTGCAGACCTTACTGGTTTCGTATACCAAGGCCGCCATTATTGTTTCTCGGGTATGACTATTCTAAAGTTGTGTGATACTAGTATTCTGATTGTTTTAATCTGACCGGGCTAACTCGTCAACAGTATCGATACAATAATACGCTGACTATTAATACGCCCAGCATTTCAAAAGATAACAGTAATGAATAGAAGTAATGGATAGACTTCTAATAAAAAAAATGTGCCAGTACTGTCTCTTTCAATTGATTTACGTTAATACCTTGTAATTAATCTCTTTCTTAATTTATTTTTCTAAAAATACTTGCCTGGTTAAAAAACAAAACAAATGACGGTCCAAGATACGGCACTGTAACTAATTTATTATAGCTTTGAAGTGTTTAGGCGCGTTGTTGTGTCATATACACTCGTTGTTAGTTTTGTATCATTTACAACCATTGTCAGTTATTGTATCATATACACTCATTTAAAGTTATTGTATCATACCCACTCATCATAATTTATTGTATCATACACACTCATTATAAGTTATTGTATCATACACACTCATTATAAGTTATTGTATCATATACGCCCATTGTCAGTTATTGTATCATATACACTCATTATAAGTTATTGTATCATACCCACTTATTATAATTTATTGTATCATACACACTCATTATAAGTTATGGTATCATATACACCCATTGTCCGTTATTGTATCATACACACACAATTTAAGTTATTGCATCATACACACTCATTGTAAGTGATGGAATCATATACACCCATTTTAAGTTATTGTATCATATAAACTCATAATTTATTGTATCATTTACACTCATTGTAAGTAAGCGTATCATATAGACCCATTGTAAGTTATTGTATCATATAGATCCCTTGTAAGGTATTGTATTATGTACATGTACACCTATTGTAAGTTATTGTATCATATACACTTACACTCATTGTCAATTAGTGTATCATATACACCCATTGTCAGTTATTGTAACATATACACCCATTGTAATTTAATGTATCATAGACAAGTAATCTGGTTTATATGTGAATTTCCATACCTATTGTTTTCTATCACACTTGTTCTAATAGGTCACCTGTGTTTCATGTTAGCCCGTAATTATCTAAATGTCTTCACCCGTGGCTTTCTGCCATTTTTTTCCTTTTATTATCAAAGAATCAAAGAATTGCTGCTGTTAAACTGACAACCATTTTTTTGTGTTCTGGTCCGGTATGTCCATCAGCAGGAACACTGTTATGAAACGTGTTGAACCTATTTGTACATGCAACAACCCGTTCATAGACATTTAGTAAAAAGCTTACTTAAAAAATCACTATAGGTTCAACCTTAGTGTAATTTTATCATTTGGATGATAGATACCAAAAACCTAGAGATAATGCTACAGCTACTGTTGGTTCCATTGTCATACAAAGTTTGCATTAATTACAGGCTTTCTAGAATATTCAATCCGTTACTGCCAAAGAGGGATACAACAACAGTGTAGTTGGTCACTTTAAATTATTGAAGTTTTCTTAGAATATAAATAAACATTCCAAAATAGATTTAAAAAAAAATCGCTGCTTAATTGTTTGGGGTGCCGTTCTAAAATCAAGAACGCAATAAATAAGGTGGTTCTGAACTGAATGTTTCGGCCCACTGAGTTCAATTTGCGAAATTATATTAGAATATTGGTATTAAGCTTTATATTATGAACTACTACTGCAGACTTCTCACACTTTGAACTACCGTTCAGCTGTTCATTAATGATGGCAACTGCACCGAGTTGCGCCTCTATACTCGATTTTTTTATTGCGATTACTAATGATCCGCCTACTTAAAGCTGTTTAGCAATTACAAACCGTATTTTTTAACGCGAAATTAATTTCTACAGTCATTGTGATGGGCTATTTAGCCCCCATACTGCTCCTTAAGTAAACAGAACCAAAAAGAACTTGTATTGTAACATCTGGTAGTCATTACAAACTGTTGTCTACAGAAACAAATAATGACCATTATAAATTGCTTAATTGAAATGTCTTTTCTGGAATTTAAGAGGCATGTGTAATAGATTTCTTTTGTCATTACTACAATCGTTCGTGACATATTTCTAGACATTTATCTGCCAGTCGATGCAGTTTGGTCAATGTTTCAACAAAAGTCGCATACTTGGAAATACTAGTAAATTGTTGCTTTTGCAAACACCAGTACATTAAACTGTGTGTGTGTGCGATTAGAATTAAGGACGAACATCAAATCCAAAACATATGTCTATGCCTTGACCTAGTGCTAACCGTTCTGCACTGACCTAAGGCTACCAGACATTTTGGGACCAACGCCCTATCTATCTGTGCCTCTGTAACATTTTCTAAGATGGAAGTTATTAGATTACGTTGGTTGTTTTCCTTATGGATGCCATCTTGAAAGAATGTTCCTTTGAACGAGAAGCAAATTTCTTGCAGATAGTATTTTTGACATTTTCATGATTTGACCTAATTTCCGGTTTCTTTTCAGGTGTTTACCCAAAGATAGGTCCGCGATGAATAACAAAGTGCACGTGGATGAGAGTGAACCAACCGGCGGTAAGTATCTGATCATGTGATTTTCTTCGGTCGGAACTTTGCAGCGAATTTGAACTTTCTACAACTAGATTCTACGCATCTTAATCTCGGCTGTATTACCATTTCCGCCATATTTGATCTATTTGATGGTTCCGAATGCAAAAAATTGGCGGCCCCAATGGATATTTCTGCGGAGAGTGTATAATATCAAACAACCGTCACGTTTGACATTGGGTTTGTGGAACTACCAGGGAATTTTATCAAACCAGCAGCCTTAAGACAATATCTCTGCTTATTTAAGTATACACACTCTACAAAAGACGCAATTTGGGACTTTTTTGTAAAAGCGACACGTTTACCTGTTTGAAGTAAACCGGTGGCCGCATCGAAAATGTATGGTCGTAGGTACATATCACTTACTGTCATACAGTCGAGTCTAGATGTACGGTACCGGAATCTGTCAAGATTTGCCGAGTGCAACTGAGACTGTATATATTTGTTAATGTGTCAAAATGTAGAAAATGAGTAAATGATTTGGGAAGAGAAGACAAAAGAATAACAGATAATACATTTCAAATGTTATTAGCCTCACAATAGTAAAATTTGTTGATATTGAAACGAGTCTCTTTACTCTTCGGATTAATGGTCCATTCGATTTCATAATATCATGATTATTCCATAGATTGTAATAAGATTCCTGTACACTATTGTGAGCTTTATGCTAATAGATAAAATATAGATAAACATGAACATCCCGTCTTAGACAATTATTCCACCTCAATATGGCAAACAAACTACTTTTATAAACCTTCCAAACTTCATGTCATTGTGTCATTGAGGCTATACCTTAGAGCTACGACGATTTGCTTAAAAGAATAAAACGATGGTCTGTCGGATGTGTTTGTTTTAATCATTTCTAGCTGTATCAAGTAAACAAACATTAATATGGTGATGTTACAGGACGAAAATACGAAAATAAAACCATCGTTCCATTATACACAACATGTCATATACAAAAAACTTACAGTTTGTAAGTAGACTGCTTTGAAGTGAAGCAAAATTTATCCCAAACCACTTTAAAATATAGGCCCTAAAAACAGCTCTGTGAAACGTCACAGATTGATTTACCTCCCAAACTTTGGTTGCGTGCAGTATGATTGATTCAGTGTTATTGAAATTTATAGGCATATATGTTATAAGGATTGTTCACTACAGTCACATTCTGTAAACTTATTGTATAATAGAACATTTTTACAGGTCCACCCGCTTCGTAAAGTCGTATATTAAATAACAGCAAATCAGTTGTTTTCTTTTTTCGCTGGTAATGTAGATCCAATAATCATCATAATAAACAACATTTCACTTTGCATTACATTTCAATTCTTATAAAAATTGTTGTTTTCCCGTAATTACAGATTTACACTCACGCTGTTTGTCTCCTCACCATAAACTTTGTTTATAACATGTATACATGCACATTAGGTCTGTCCCCCGAATAATGTTTTTACACAACACTATGAACATTGTTTTGTCTGACGTTATAATAAATTTTAAATTATAAAGTTTTTCCCCTACCCTTCTTGTTTTTTAACTTGGTCCACTTACATGTATTATTGAAACAGTAGCCCAAGTTGGTAAATTACCAAGTTTGGTTAATAGATGCAATACCTTTTATTTTACACCATATGTTAATATATGTAACATGTTCGCATAAAACGGTAATGTAAACATGTTTACATAAAACAATGATGTAAACATGTGAAATAAATACCTTGATCTGTAATAATTACCTTGATATACAATAAATTACATGAACAGTGTGTGTAGAGGATATATTTTGTTTATATTGTGGCGTCTAAAGCATTTTCATTGCTACCAGTTGTGCAATTTTATAAAAATAATGCCAGTTTTCAAACATTCTTATCTTAGATTTACATGTATATGTATTTATCCCTTACCTTCATATAATAAATGTCCATACTAATATTTACATATAGATATTGTCAACAGGTTTCCGGGGGGGGGGGGCAGAATGGTTCAAAACTTGCATGTTATGTATTTTATATAACATGTATTTTACAAGAGGCATTTAGCTGGGTTTATTAAAGATTAAAGCAAGGCTAATGTTTGGATTATCGGATGTTGCCAGTTAGAAATGGTTCCACTACTGATGTCTTCCACCCACTTCAGACTAGTTGCCAGTAAAAGCTTAGTCCAAAGATTTGAGTTATCAGTGCTATACTGCAATATTGCCGAGATGGCCTAATGACCTTTCTATTCACAAAAACATTAGACATACAGACAACAGTCGGTATACCAAGGTCACTGTTCTGTTTCTGGTGGCCATATTCCCTTCTATAATAGATATCAGCGAGTATAAACTACCATTTAATATCTAGGCAGATATGCCGTTCCTAATATCATTTATCAAAGAGATAATGTCGACTGCTATAGACTTTCCGTCTGAGAACATTATAGGACTGGTCCTATACTCTACAGGAATAAAGGAATCTTTTGTTTGGTTATCATTCGTTTGACGACCCCAAAATTAAAAAAAAATAACCGTTTTATCAAGGCTGTGTTCTAGTTTATTGTGGGCGTGTTGAAGGAACCGTGTAATGCTAGATAAGCTGTTAATCTACATGTATGTAGTAAAATCTGCGTGAAATACGCCAGGAATCCCCAGCATGTTAAGGTTGTTTGTGTTCTAGATTTACCTAACTCCCTATTGTCAATCTTTTGCTTAAATTTATCTTTTTCCCCAGAAAGAAAATGGCTAATGCTGATTAGCTGGTCGGATAGCCGTGGTGATAGAGGGGGCGGCTTCTCACCAATGCATCGAGTGTTCAATCCCAGCTCAGGGCAAGAACTTTATCGTTGCAAGTGGAAGGGATATTCGGTCCCCCGTCCGATCAGGCAGGTTTCCACCGAGTTCTTCGGTTTCTTCCTGCAGTAATGATCGAAATCATTCGCACGATCTGTGCCAAGGGCCAAATTGAAAACAGGCCTCAGGCCCAATTTGCTACCCTTGTAAAATGACGAGATTATTATTATTATTATAATTCTAGATTCGATTGATCCAAATTTGCAACGACGGTCGCATTCAGAAATTATGCGTGGTGTCGCAGTTCCAAAAATATGCCAATGATATTTAGCCTACACTAAAAATGTGGGATGTGTGTTGCTCTATTTTGTAAAGAATTAACATTGCCTATTAAAATACACGATACAACATTTAACATGAATAACACATCTGGTTACTATATTACATAACAGCTGTTTCACTCAAACAAAGTGAATATGGTATCAAATTTTCACGCTTGTTGAAGACTTACCTAAATACGACCTGGTGCATATTTACATTAGAAGACGTTTTTACCCTTTACTTGCATTACAGTCACTTTATTATAAGGTTGAATCGCATTTGCGAAATATGAAACGTAAATGTGTGTTCCAAAAGAGTCTTCCTACCAAATGCCAATTTATATAATCTGATTAAAACATATTGTATCTTTCTAATTGCAATAATTGCCTGCGGTGCTGGCCAACTAACCAGTATGCCCCGCTTAATTTGTGTCCCATTGTTACTGGTGCGGGACGGGGGGGTCTGGCAAAGAAAGATCCCCAATTATCCGAATGATACGAAAACCGAGGTCCCGTGTATACCCTTGACAGTTGGAAATCGATATTATTACCAGATCTCGGAGTCGCTGTGAGGTCAAAATTTCCCTCGTAATAGGCGTTTGCCTACTTTATTATCGCGATTGGGGCAGGGAAGTAAGATTTAAACATCATCACATTTCATTTTATTTCTTTATAATTGTAGTTGAAGAGCCGCCATTTGAATGTCGGGATGTGGTCATCAAGAAAGACAAATGGGTTACTAGAGATTATAACGTCATGGATACCATGTTGGGGAGGTAAACAATGTCGTAATATAATAATCCTTTTATATCGTTTATATTGTCGTAATATAACCCCTCCCACAAAGTTGGAACTTTTGCAAAGAGTTAGAAAATGGGTTGTATTGTTTTTCTTGGTTGTGTCGGATCTGTGAGATAACTTTCGTGTTTCTCATTTAATGAATTTGATTTTCTTAAGGGGTAAATTTGGAGAAGTGAAACAATGTAAAGAAAGAGAATCGGGGAGGATGTTAGCTGCTAAGTTTATTGATATGAATGGACCACAAGACAAGAAAGATATCTTAAATGAGGTAGAAATCATGAAAAGTCTTCAACATCCACGTCTGCTTCAACTTTACGATGCTTATGAGAAGAAAAACAGTTTCTGTCTCGTATTAGAACTGTAAGTTGACCAGTTGGCCTATACCCACACTTCAATTTTTACATTCTTTAATGGGTCAATTGGAAGGAATGGGGCGCCTATCAATAAGTTTTAAAATTATTGTACTGTGCCAAAGGCAAAAACAGTTGCATTTGTGCCTACACAATAACGTAACCCTGCACAATGACTACCAGATCTGTAAACCGGTGGTTGCACTGAAATCAATCCCTGTAAAAAAAACATTACATCAATGAAATTAAAGATTTGGGAAACTGGAGGTGTAAAATAAAGTATTTCCACTCTAAGACAATATGGCGTCAACATACTCGCCATTGTGGCACGTGCCAAGAATTGTATTACTATAACAACATCCGTCCGGCCATGTCGTAAATACGTGCTGACAGGTTATTATTTTTGATAAGTTTGATCAAATATAAACGCTGTGTTGTGAGGTTTCGGACGGGAAAAAAATCAGATACATTGAATTAATATAGATTGAGGGACTTTTTTTTTTCGCAAAGATCGGTTTATGACTGAAGCTACATAAATCGATGCATACAATTTGATGTAGGGTTATTTGAGGAAAAAAATCTTAAATTTGTAAGCTTTTTTAATATGCAAACATTGAATGGTTCCGAATATTTTAAAGAATTTTACAAATGTTGAGTGCAACTTTATTCTTGGCGTGTTAAACATTTATAATCGTTTTATCACCTGGATGAATTTGCCAAATAATTTTTGAAGTTTGTGCTACGTGCATTTTTACGTGATGAAAGTAAACCCCGTGACGTCCAAAGTACGCGTCCAAAGTATATATATATATATTAAAGTAGAAAAAGTACAAGATATTTAACATTCTTTTAGAGCAAATACTGGTATGGGTAAGTTCTAAATTATGAGTTGAAACAATTGGTAGAATTACGTCCTTGAAAATCTCTTGACTTATCAAAATATCATATCTTTAAAAGCCCGGATATTTCTTATATTCAATTACGGAAACTCTTCAGAAGTTTAAGGGAAAGAAGTAAATTGGCCCTCCTCAACATGTCAAGATAAAAACATTGAAATATATTAGAGTAATTATTTCCGTTAGTTTAAAAAAAAGCATATAATATCACGTTTCATAATATCCAAAGGGTGTAAAAACCAAAATATATTGGGTCAGACATGTAATTGATTATAGACAAGTTGATCAGTTAATTGATTTTGTGTCTCTGATGACATATGTGTGTTTTAACGATAAAAATGTTCTGTCTATAATTACTGATTACCCCGGTAAATTAAAATGTAATTTTGTATAAATATCATGAAAGAGATGATATTCCTAATTTTTTTGTTCACGTGATTGGTTTTGAACTTGTTTCGGTAGAATTTTAAATACGTCATTTCCCTTTTTTTTTTCTTTTTTTTTTTACAGAATTGAAGGTGGTGAATTGTTTGAACGGGTTATAAATGATGATTTTATTCTCACAGAAAAAGCTTGTGTTATGTTCCTCCGACAAATATGTGAAGGTGCTGCCTTTATGCATTCACAGAACATTCTACATTTAGATATGAAGGTCAGTTCATACTTAATATCATCCTGGCCAAGATTGTTTCTTATGCTAAGAATAGACCAATTAGTGGGGCGGATATGTGAAATGGGCGTGCACTTCTGGAAAGAAACATGAAAATTGGGCCATAGGGGTTTTGCGGTATGCTGATTTAAAAAATCACGGGAACCACGACGTCACTCCAGCCGTTCCCGCCAAAAATGGGGAAATTCAAAATGGCATTCATAAAACACGTTCTCGTTCATAAAATGTCTGTAAGTGCCCCGATTTCAATGATCTTGATGTCTATACCTATGTTATGTAGGTCCGGGAACCAATTAGGATACATATCAAGACTCATAACGTACACCCTAATGTTAAAAATGGTCAAATGGGCCAAAAATGTCATTACCCAAAATGTCAAATTGTTGCATAGGGGCAGACTGATTACCATCTTAGTAATGCAGTAAACACACACGAAGACTCATAGCGTTTTCTATAAATTATCACCTTCTCCTTCGCTAAACGGATATCAAGAATTCACCATGTTCCATTTCAGTGTAAACTAGCTATTACTCATCGATAAAAAAAACAGTCCACATCTCATGTCAATCACCATGTTATATATGATCACGATAGTGTTGTAAAAATATTATTGAAACGTCTGAGATTTCTTCGTCGATATATTCAGTGAAATAAAATAAAACCAAGTACGAACAATCCAAACCATTCAACAAAATTCGAAGAGCTAAGAAAACGGTACAGGCAAAATAGTGTAATCTGGCAAAATAGAGTAATCAGCAAATACATTTAACAAGGTATAGGTATCGTTCACCTACCATGTCCAAAAGACTTAAACTAGCTCCTAGGGCATGTGCTACAATTACATATGTTCAGTCGACCAACTGGGACATTTGTGTTCTGTTACTGTGTCAAGAACATGGTGGAACACTCATAAACCCACCAGCAACAGGTTTCTCGTCTCTTGCCACTAATTTACCTGCCTTTCGCGAAATGAACAAAGTGCCCTTACATATCAACATTTCCCGATTAGATGATGGCATAAAAGTTGTTACGTCCTGTTTAATGCAGCAAAAGTGGAGAGAGCCAGGAAGTTGCAAGAAAAAATTGTATGAACGCGACCAAATCACCACATAAAAAATACCTTCGTAGTTCAACCACTTCAGGATATCCCATGGATACAGACGAGCTAAATCAGCCATCTTGTCTTTTCTGTGATGGACCCACAGGAGATTTTCACAAAGCAGAAACGATGCCCTTTAATGCCCGTGTCAGAAAAATCGCTACAGAACTCAAAGACACAAAGGTGCTTGCCAAATTATCAGCAGGAGATATGAAGAACCAATAATACTGATATGCAACTGATGACATACCTATCATTTTTCTATTTTTCTATCTTATTTTGTGTGATTATAGTGTTCTTCCTATATTCTATTTGTACAACGTATATGTTTTGTAGTTTAGGAGTGACTCCCAAAAGTTCTCACTTTTAAATGCTATTATATTGCTTTTCGAGTGATGTTACATGTGCATTTATATATGTCTTTGTAGCTTAGGAGGGACTTATGGAATATTATTTTGTTTGCAAACTAAATAAGTTGCCTCATTAAATAATGTTATTGTTATTATTATTATTATTATTATTATTATTATTATTATTATTATAATTATTATTATTATTATTATAATTATTATTATTATAATTATTATTATTATTGTAATTGAAGCCCTTTCTAGTTTTGATAGTTGTTCCTCAACAATAATGATACTAAGATGGTAATCAGTCTGCCCCTATGCAACAATTTAGACATTCTGAGGTAATAACATTTTTGGGCCTTTTTTGCCATTTTTAAGATTAAGATGTACGTTATGAGTCTTGATATATATATTAATAATTTCCTGGACCTCCAGAACATAGGTATAGACATCAAGATCATCGAAATTGGGGCACTTACAGACATTTTATAGACAAGAACGTGTTTAATGGATGCCATTTTGAATTTCTCCATTTTGGGCGGGAACGGCTGGAGTGACGTCGTGGTTCCCGCCATTTTTGAAATCAGCATACCCAAAACCCCCCTAGGCCAAATTTTCATACTTCTTTCCGGAAACGCACAACTCGACCAAAACATGTTACATATCCGCCCCACTAAATCTCCAAAATGCAGCCATACTATTTTAAGAATACAATATAACACAGCTTGAAAAAAAATTGGGAAGCATGTAGGGTAAGTTAAAAAAAAAATTCATGTCCTGGGACTACAGGTACATCTTATTAAACTTTCTTCAACAAAAATTAGATTTTTTTGGTGTGCAACCCATTTTTTTGTTTGCTATTATGACGTATATGCATTACTCTTTATGTGTTCATATTGATCACAATAACGAATAAGGAATTGTTTGGTTACCACCTGCATCTAGAAAAAGCTCAATAAAATAAAACCAAGTACGAACAATCCAAACCATTAGACAAAATTCGAAGTCCTAAAAAAACGGTATAAGCAAAATAGTGTAATCTTACCCATGTTCCTGTGCAACGGATACTGTCTTATAACTATTATCCGTTGCTTTCACAGCCGACTATTCTCGTCACTAATTTTGATTGGTCGAGGGGATATTCGAGTAGCCATTGAGATTCCTTGAAACTAAATTTTCCGCGAAATATTCGAATAACCAGACGCTTGGTCTCCAGTAGAAACCCCTATTTATGTTAATCGAGTCACAAAGGTCAAAGGGCAAGGCTGTCAATATTCCATCATGGCCGATCGCATCACGTTTTGTCGAATATGTATTGATTTTTTCTGGTTTTCGCTTAAACATTCAATTGTAAACTTGTTTTTAATTAGTGAAAATGTAGAATCTATGGAGGTCGCCATCTTTAAATCACTGCCGCTACTCCATATGCTACGAGGTAGTTAATTGGACAAATCGAATAGTGACGTAGATTCCGCAAAGGGAGGTTATTACTCATAAGTGACGAGAATATGGTGCTGCGTAAGCAACGGATAATAGTTATAAAACTAGTATACCGTTGCTTCAGGAACATGAATCTTACCCTGAACGACCATATAATACAACTGTTTTAACCCGTTGCAATGTACATGTAATTTGATCGACATGGATTCATGACCCAACTGTGACATTCTATGTACTCTGTAAATGTATAGTTGTGAGTCTTATAGGCTATTTACTACAAATAAATCAAATGTTTTCTGTTCAATTGGTCAATATATTTGAGTGTTTACCATGATTTCTCATGTGATGAATATTTTTGGCGGGAAATGAATCTACCAGACAGCAATAAGTCGATGAATATTTTAATAGTGATAGTAATTTATCGCAATCTACTTAAAAAAAAAGCCAAAGTAGACCTGTAGCACGCGGGTAGTTTCGTATAGATAAAACACCTTTAGACAGCCTTCCTTACCTGTGCTTTAAATAGACATCACAGCTTTATACATAATTTGAACCTCAAAACGATTAGTACGGCCAAGAAGTAAAATTTGGACCCTCGTCACGGGCTCTGAAGTTACGAGGCATCGCGGAGGAACTATAACTTTTTGGACTAACATCGTCTTCAGAAATCATTCTCCAAGTCATTGCATCAATATCTAACCATCAATAACGACGGATATGCGCATACGAGACAAGTTGCTTGAACATAATCATCGGTTTGTGTGAAGATCAAATTAAATTCGTTTCTCTACATTTGTAAAAACAAAAATCCCATTTTAGTACATCTTCACTTTTAGTATATGCTCTCGATTTTTGCCTTTATAACAATAGTTTTTGTATTGTACCAACCGTTTTAAGAGACTGTGCTCAAAGGCAAGTTTGTTAACTGCTCAAGTGCTACACCATACCATTCTATTACATATTTTGATCAGCAGTGGCCATTTACTTTACCTATTATCGTAGCACAAATTAGAAATTTCCTCGATTCTGATTGGTCGAAAAGTGTGGTCGAATTGACAATAACCCCATCTAAATACGAAACAGGAAGTATTCATCTCCTAATTAGACTGAATACAGGAATATAAACTTTGAAGCTAAACAAGAAAAATAACCCAGCTCATCCTTGCCGCTGCCAAATGATCGAGAATGTTCAACAAAGTAGCATGTGTGACGATATTAACAGAATACTGGCCGAATTTACAGAAGAAAGCAATAATTTACATAAACATGAAATATTTCACAAACGAAGAACAAAGTTAAGGAATACACATGTCAACACAAATGTATCAAATCACCATAAATAGGATCGGTAAATTGATTGAAAGAGAGGTCATTCACAGTTTATCTTTATGATGATTTTGGACCTTGGGGCCTGTTTCACGAAGTTTTAACTAAGATAAAATCCAAATTTTAGTAATTTGATTGGATAATATTAAATTGATTTAGTGCTTAGCCAATCAAAATTTAAGTATCTACTCAAATTTGGATTTTATCTTTAGTTATAAATTTCGAGAAACAGGGCCCAGGGTCATTAAATATAGCCTACTAAAGGTGTTTGATCTTTATAATGAAAGGTAAATTCGGGTCAAAATCACCGATAGTTGGTCAGTAGAGTTTACGTTTAATCCATTTAATCGATTAATCGTGATGTTGAAAAATGATATTGTTGATATTTCGCTAATCTCCATATTTGAAGTGATTGATTGACCAACGAACCCCTCACTTAAATCTCACAAAAAAATCACGTGATTCTAATTAGTCATAATTCCCAGTATAAACCTGGTTTTACCTAATTTAAAACATCTGGTAAATATATAGAAACAAATCAACGAAAGCCGGTACTATATATATAGCATCAATACTTAGCTGGGTTTTTTAAATTATAATTGTACGGGGAAAAAGGCAGGTAAGATGTTTCTGGGCCACTTTCTTGAATTGCGAGTTGATATAACGTTATGCTAATAAAGTCTATTGGTATTTTGTTAACTGTTTTTTTTTATACGCCCACATTTTCATGTAGGCGTATATTGTCGTCGCCTCTGTCCGTCCGTCAGTCTCGCCCATCGTCCAAACTTTCTTGTGAACTCGCCAACGCCAAAAGTTATCATCCGATTGATATATGTTGTTTATATTATTGAGATGAAGAATCCTATTTAATTTCAATAATTTCCATTTATTACGTCTCGAGGTTTGTCCCTTGATTCACTTTTTTGAACTTTTTGAACGCCAAAAGTTATCATCAGATCTTTGTAAAATAAGTGAAACGAAGAAGCCTATTTCAGTAATTTCCGTTTATTACGTTAATAATAATAAAAATAATAATAATGTATATTTATAAAGCGCATATATCCATCCAGAAACGCATGCTCAAAGCGCTACACAAATATTACCCCGGTCTCTAGGATACAGGTAAAGCCTGATTACCTCCTTTTACCGCCGAACTCTTTTACCGCCGAAAGAGTCCCAACACATGCAGCATCAACTTGAAATTCAAGGAGCGCATTAGTTTTCATACGCCCACATTAAAATGTGGTCGTATGTTGCCGTCGCCCCCGTCCGTCCGCCGGTCGGTCCGTCCGTCCGTCCGTCCGTCCGTCGGTCCGGCGTCCACAATTGCTTGTGGACGCTCTAGAGGCCAAAGTTAATATCCGATTGACTTTAAATTTATACACAGTGTTTAAGGTCATGAGACGAAGAAGCCTATTGATTTTCAGCAGTTTCCGATAATAACTGTCAGAGTTATAGCCCTTGATCACTTTAAAAAATCTTGTGGACGCTCTAGAGGCCAAAGTTAATATCCGATTGACTTTAAATTTATACACAGTGTTTAAGGTCATGAGACAAAGAAGCCTATTGATTTTCAGCGATTTCCGATAATAAGTGTCAGAGTTATGGACCTTGATCACTTCAAAAAATCTTGTGGACGCTCTAAAGACTAAGGTTAATAACCGATTGACTTTAAATTTATACACAGTGTTTAAGGTCATACAATGAAGAAGCCTATAGATTTTCAGCAATTTCCGATAATTACTGTCAGAGTTATGGCCCTTGATCTCTTAAAAAAATCTTGTTGACGCTCTAGAGACTAAGGTTAATAACCGATTGACTTTAAATTTATACACAGTGTTTAAGGTCATAAAATGAAGAAGCCTATAGATTTTCAGCAATTTCCGATAATTACTGTCAGAGTTATGGCCCTTGATCTCTTAAAAAAATCTTGTTGACGCTCTAGAGACTAAGGTTAATAACCGATTGACTTTAAATTTATACACAGTGTTTAGGGTCATAAATTGAAGAAGCCTATAGATTTTCAGCAATTTCCGATAATTACTGTCAGAGTTATGGCCCTTGATCTCTTAAAAAAATCTTGTTGACGCTCTAGAGACTAAGGTTAATAACCGATTGACTTTAAATTTATACACAGTGTTTAAGGTCATAAAATGAAGAAGCCTATAGATTTCCAATAATTACTGTCAGAGTAATGGCCCTTTATCACTTAAAAACATCTTGTGGACCGTCTAGATGCTAAAGTTGATAACCGATTGACTTTAAATTTATACACAGTGTTTAAGGTCATGAGACGAAGAAGCCTATTGATTTTCAGCAATTTCCGTTAATAATACTGTCAGAGTTATGGCCCTTGATCTCTAAAAAAATATTGTTGACGCTCTAGAGGCTAAAGTTAATATCCGATTGACTTTAAATTTATTCACAGTGTTTAAGGTCATAAAACGGAGAGGCCTATTGATTTTCAGCAATTTCCAATAATTACTGTCAGAGTTATGGCCTGTGATCACTTCAAAAATTCTTGTGGATGCTCTAGAGGCCAAAGTTAATATCCGACTGACTTTAAATTTATACACAGTGTTTAAGGTCATGAGACGAAGAGGCCGATTGATTTTCAGCGTTTCCGATAATTACTGACTGAGTTATGGCCCTTGATCACTTTCAAAATTTTGTGGACGCTCTAGAGGCTAAAGTTAATATCCGATTGACTTTAAATTTATACACAGTGTTGAAGGTCATGAGACGAACAAGTAGATTGAGTTTCAATGAATTTAGATAACTTGAACAGCATGGATGAGAACTTTATCAAAGCCAAACAAATTCCAATGATTTTCTGATAATTACATAATGAATTGTTACTTTTAATCAGATATTAGTGTATTATAAATGTTTCATTACCGAAAAGAGTAAAATATGCGAAAACTCTTGTTGACTGCCCGGACGGTTAAGCTGCTGTGGGCGTATGTTTCGTTGCCTGGCAACCTATGTTTTGTGTAACACATACACCATCCTGCCGGTACCCATTTACAGCTGGGTAGACTGGAATACAGGGATTAAGTGTCTTATTCAAGGACACAAGAACTCGGCCGCACAATTCGGGTCTCGAACCCGCAACCGTTAGGTTACAAATCCTACTCTCTTTTTTTTTCTTGTAAATCCTACTCTCTAACCATTGCGCCAAATCCCTCCCTTTATGCTTATGGTCCTTGTTTCACTTTATTGAACTTTATAGGCATCCTTTAGATTAGTTAAACCACAAAGCCTATTAAATTTCTGCAGTTTACAATAATTATGAGTTATGGCCCTGTTTCACCTTTTTCAACCCTGTTAATGCTGGATTGGTGAAAGTTGTCATCTGATATGTATGAAATGTATATGTATCATTTAAATTTGTGAAAGGGAGGTCTATTGAATTTCAGCAATTTCCTTCAATTATTTCTAGAGTAGTGGTCCTTGTTTTACAATGTGAACCTTGTGTACGTTTGAATGAAAAAAGTTATCATCCGATCTGTATGAAATTTATATGAATTATTTGAAACGAAAAAGCCTGTCAAATTTCAAAATTTCTGTGAATTACCTCCAGAATTAACGCCCATGGCCAGTTTGTAGAACCTTGTCAAAAACGGGCAACATGGATAAAATGATAATTTGACCGACTAAATGACTTTTGAGCAGGCTCAGATTGTACACATGATATGTGCTAGAGATACACATTTACTAAAATCAATCACAAAATTATTGTTTTTAGTCTACCCGTTATTTGGAATTTTTTTTTTAAAAATCAACAATATTTCGTACAGAAATAACAATACAAAATCATTAAAAATAAAAAAAATTAGATCTTGATGATAGAATAATAAATTAAACTGGGAAGTATGTTTTCTTTGACCAGTTTTGAAATATGAAATAAAACTTATTTCTGACTTAAGTTGGAAAAAATAATAGGATCACAACAACTAAAAATAACATTAGATCTTTGAAACTGGTTTAGAATTGACAACTTTACGTTTTCTCTGAATAAAATAACATTTCTTTTTATATCCTTGACAGTGATTCTAAGTTTTCTCTAAATAATTTCAAAATAACAAAGAGATAACACTTGACAAATGAACTATCATATGCCATACAAAAATAAAACATGTTGCGATGTTACGATTTTAGCCCAGTTTCACTTTCCCTTTGTTAATAGAATTTCATTAGATTAAGGCTGAGAACTTTTGTCTAGACACGACTTGTACAGTACTATGTTTTTTACTAGCACTACTATAAATGTAGTTCATAAAATGATGAAACAAGCGGTTTAAAACCAAAATGTGCTATAAAATATTATACGAGAACTAAAATAAATTAATCCTAGTACCCTTTCCGCATTTTAAGTTTTATAACGAGAACTTTGTTCTGAGATGACATCATGCGAAGTACATCTCAATATCCTTTACTGACTGCTGTCGTGTAATTTAATATGAAATTGAATAATTTGGAGTATGACCTTCCGAAGATGAGATAACTCGTACTTATTAGTACCCAAAATAGTAATTGTATAATTTCGATGTGCCATTTTCAACCCAGTCTTATAATAAACAAGCCTGTTCGAGTGCTTTCACCTAATTCCATTCTTGTTTTCACTTCCTTCTAACCATGATTTAATAAATCGTATCCTTCGGGCTTGGGTATAAAAGTGAGTAGAGCGGTTGTTGTCAGACGTTAGAAAAGAAGTTCTTTTAAGTTATTTTCAAATGTAATATTTGATTTAATTTTCTTTTCAGCCTGAAAATATATTATGTTTATCAAGAGAAGGGAACCGGATAAAGATTATAGATTTTGGTTTGGCTCGAAAATATAACCCTAAAGAAGATCTACGAGTTCTATTTGGTACCCCTGAGTTTGTAGCACCGGAAGTTATCAACTTTGATCCAATCAATACAGCGTCTGATATGTGGAGTGTTGGTGTCATATGTTATGTATTGTAAGTAACAAAATATTAAATTTTATCTAAATCCAAAGGACAAAGCAAATTGTTTAAACGAATACTTTATTAGCCAATCACAGCTTGACTACACAAATGCACATCTTCCTGAACTCGAACAAAATCCCTTTTCACTTTGTCACCTAAAATTAACACCTAAAGAGGTTGAAGACATAACTTATATTATTGATACCTCAAAGGCTACAGGCCCAGATAACATCAGTGGAAAATTCCTAAAATCGATCTGCTTCGAAATTAGTAAACCTTTATGTAACATTTTCAATTTGTCACTTGAGTTAAAAACTATTCCTAATATCTAGAAATCAGCAAACGTAACAGCTATTCATAAAAAAGCGACCCATCATTATGCGGAAATTACAGACCAGTTTCTTTATTGTGCATTATAATCAAAATTTTCGAAAAATGCATCTACAAACATGTTTTTAAGGATCACAATATTATTACTAATTGGCAAAGCGGTTTTTGCAAGGTGACTCAACTACTTACCAACTAATAGATCTTACGCACTTCTTCTGTCAAGCCATCGACCAAGGTCAATATACCAGAACGGTGTTCTGTGACATCAGTAAAGCTTTGACAGAGTTTGGCATGCTGAACTCTGTCATAAGCTTGGGGCCGTTGGGATCAGAGGAGACTTGTTAGAATGGTTCAGGGACTACTTGTCTAACAGACAACAGAATGTTATTGTTAACGGAACCTCCTCTGAGCCATTAACGGTCCCTGCTTGTGTTCCACAGGGCTCCGTTTTCGGTCCTTTACTTTTATTTATATGCATCAACGATATAGTAAATAGCATAAAATCAAATTTTAGATTATTTGTTGATGACACTAGTCTATATATAAAAAAAACTGACCCAACCGAATGTGCGGAAGTCTTAAAGGATGATCTAGAGAGAATAAACTTTTGGGCTAAAACGTGGCTTGTATCTTTTAACCCGCTGAAAACTGAAACACTAGTACAAGCAAAAAATAGAATTTATTTCTTCCGACACTTAATCTAGACAATGTTGCAATCAAAGAAGTTTCTGAGCACAATCACCTGGGGCCGACTTTCCTAACAAACTGTAAGTGGAATACTCATATAAATAAGATTTTGGCCAAATTAAGTAAACTTGTAAATTGTCTTCGTTCATTAAAATATAGATTAAGTCGCGGATCTCTCGAAACTATGTATACCTCATATATTCTTCCTCATTTCGACTACTGTGATGTTATTTAAGATGGGAGTACCGCCGAACTATAACATTAACTAGAACTTTTACAACTAGATGCACTCAGGACTATGTGCGGTGCTGTGAAAGGTATAAGTCACCAACTGTTATATAAGGGAACCGGGTTTATTACACTGCAGGAGAGAAGAAGGCGACATAAATTAATGTTATTCTACAAAATCATAAACCATATCACTCCCGAATACTTATGTCAACTTATACAATACTATCTAATGTCAATTCGAATCGCCTACGAAACCAAAGTAACATCCCAACTTACCTCTGCAGAACTTCTTTATTTTCTTATTATTTTATACCATCTACAATTCGAGGATGGAATCTACTTGATCTGTTTACTAGAAACTTACCAACTTTATCTTCTTTTAAATCTAAACTCGGCTACCTTGATCGAATTATACATTATACTACTCCTGCAGCAGGACAAATCAAATTCAACACTCCCGCCTTCGGCTCTCTTCGGCGACTTAAACGGACATCGTTTTCTCAGGCATATTTCTGACAGACCTATATGCGATTGTGGTCACGCCTTTGAAGATTCCGAGCATTTTATTTTAATCTGTCCCTTACGTTCAGATGCACGATCTGAGTCAATATCAAAACTCCCAAAACATTATCAAAATTCTCAAAATTTATTATTCGGAACTGAAGACAAAAACAATTCTGAAGTATTGTTTTCGGCAGTACATAGCTTCTTGACATGTCAAAACGATTTTTAAAAATCTGTATGAAAATGTATGAACTATAAACATCCTGATTGTGGTTTGTAAATATTGTGTATATAGTGTAAATAGCCATCTTATAATTAATTGTTCCTCTACTGTACTTTACTTTACTCCACTTTTCAATATATATTTATTTTTGTACTTTTATGGAGAGGGGGTCTACAGGCTTCTGTGTTCTCCAATCCAGTTTCTTTGAATAAATATTGTGTAGAAAAAAAAAAATTAAATGAAATAGGCTTTCTATTTCTGGAAACTGATATAACTTTTCAGTTGTACTAGTTTTTTGTCTACTTATATTGTAAATTTTATATTTGCCAATTTTGAAATGTGGTCATATTAGATTTCTAATAGTTATTCAATGGGTTGTTACTCTTGACCAGTTTTGATTGCTGTTTTTTTTAACTATAATACACAAAAGAATAAATATACGAATGTGTTTGTGGATCCCCGAACGACTTGGTTGCCACCGGCGCATGTTTCTTTGCCAGCAAAGCTATCTTTTCTGTAGATGAATAAGTGCCAGTCACTTTCGATGTCAACATAGACGAATATGGCATTCTACCGAACACGACCTAATGCTTCCTGTGTCTAATGCTTCCTTTATTCCTTTTCTTTTTTAGGTTGTCTGGCCTTTCGCCGTTCATGGGGGATTCGGAATCAGAAACTCTTGCCAATGTAACTTCAGCAACATGGGATTTCAATGCAGAGGAATTCGACAGCATTTCCAAAGAAGCTAAAGACTTTATTTCCAAATTACTTATCAAGGATAAAAGGTAAGATACCCATTAATGCAATATGTAGCTTGAAATATTTTTTGGAATAAAAGAAGAGACACATTGACTGGTTCCGAAAATATAAAAATCTAAAAGGTTGCAGAATTGTGCAATCGTTCTTTTATACGCCCACATTGAAATGTGGTCGTATATTGTCGTCGCCCCCGCCGGTTCGGGGTCTACAATTGCTTGTGGACGCTCTAGGGGCTAAAATTAATATGCGATTGTCTGTACATTTATACACAATGTTTACGGTTATGAGTAAATGAATGAATGAAATGGGGTTTAACGTCCTACGCTTAAGCACCTAACCTGGGCCGATTGAAGACGGGCATACGCCATACAGTGTGCTATGAGGGAAATTTTGCCCGAGCAGCGGCGCTACGGCCTACTCTTATATCGAATTCCAACTGCCAAGGGATCTTTTACGTGCACTCCAATTTGTACACGGGACCTCGGTTTTTCGTCCCATCCGCTGTCCTTGTCAGGCCTTCCTTCTGCATCAATTGTCAGGCCTTCCTTCTGCATCACTGAAAAGGGGAAATCACGCCGGGAAATCGAGATGAACTTTCTCGGCCAACGCAGGGATCGAACACTCGACCTCCAGGCTAGCGAACCAGCGCCTTATCCACTTAGCCACGGTTATGAGACGAAGAAGCCTATATATATTTTCATCAATTTCCGATAATAAATGCCAGAATTATGGCCCTTGATCACTTTGAAAAATCTTGTGGTCGCTCCAGATTCTAAAGTTAATATTCAATTGACCTAAAATTCATACATATGATCCTAGTCATTTTCAATAATTTGATCACTTTGAAAAATATTGTGGATAAACTAGAGGCTAAATTTGATATAAACTGTTCAATGTCATGAGCCAAACAATCGAAACAAATTCTAATGATTTCTGATTGATACTTAATGGGGTATTACTCGTAATAAGATTTTTTATGTGCTGTAAACGTTCTCCTGGCAAGAGGAAAAAATATATATCAATCTTTATTGACAGCCCGGGCGACGGCTGTTTTGGGCGTATGTTCCATTGCCTGGCAGCCTATCTCTCGCCGTTGGTTTTATTCCCCGGGTAATACGAGACTAGTAACTAACACCAAAGTATCTTGGTTGGCGTCTCGGAATCACTAACCATGAAACCCCTGCATTGGCCACTTTAAATTGTTCTTCGGAATGCTATAGATTTGACATTACTACGCTCATGATGAAAATGAAATCACATGCACATGGGATCAGATTTACATCTTTTATAAGACACTGATTTAATGCAGATTATTTTATTTTGCCAAGATCAATTGATCGTTTGCAGACCTGTTGGTATTTTTATGGTATTTGGCCCCGACCTTAGCTTTAATTGGTTTGTTAACAAATGCGTTGATATGACGATATGTGGTATTTAACTTTCTATGGTGGTCATTAATGTTTTTACCGGATCTTGTTATTATAGGAAAAGGCTATCTGCTGCCGACTGTTTAGAACATCAGTGGTTAAGGGTAGGTATTTATGATATTTCGCTATATAAATTATCGTAAACAAAGTGTCTGGGAATAACTCTTTTTTCTAGCTGTGTATATTTTTACCTATACATGGTGTATATTGATAAAGGAAAGGCGTAATGGTGATAATAATCTGGCTAAAGATATAAATAAAAACTCTTGATCTATGAAAAAGATCCACCAGTAAAGATCCATCTGTATTTATTTTCTTTCTCTTGCAGAGATCACTAAAACGAGAAGGCCATTTACCAGAGAGGTCACTATCTACTAAAAGATTAAGAAGGTTTGTATATCGTCGAAAATGGCAGGTATGTGTATCTAGTGTTTAATTTCTTAAAAACTATGATAACATTCAGGGCAGGATGGGTGTGGGATTGGTGGCGAATGGGTGTACCGACGGGGTGTGAAACGTTGATTGTCTGAAAGTATGCCTGATCTTTTCTGGAACAATACATGCACTCCCTGCAGATATCAATTCTTTTCACATTGACTGGTATATTGTAAACCGACGGATGCCATACACGAGGTAGTGTTTGCTCCCAGAAGACCCACTTCTCTTTTTACACTCTTGAAACCAGTATGAATTCTACTTATAAATTAATTTAATTAATTCGTGTTTTATTTTATTTTATTTTAGAAAGCCATCAACGCCATGTTAGCGTTAAGAAGAATGGGCGTAACTTTGTCATAATATTTTTAAATAAAAACATTTAGGACAGTGTGAATGTGAATCAGTATCATTAGTTGTTATTTCAAAAAATATATCTGAATTCATATGACGTAGAGCCATTTCGTAGATATTACCAGATTTGTCGGCATACGCCTGGTCAGCATCTGATGTAGTGTACAGTCGCGTGTAGTTTGATAAAAAAAATTCATTTAAATTTATTTATTGCAATGAGATGTGGTTGTTGATATTATAATCCATGTTAGATAAGATGATTTTATTCATGTATATTATGGTATGATAATTAACGCATGTTAGGATCGTTTGGATCAAAATTTATCTTGGCTACAGGAGGCAAAACGAACTAACGGTCACGTCAAACTAGGGAGGTCATTCCCGGGGTAAATTTTCCGTACACGTGAAATACCACAATTCCCCTCATATTCTATATGCAAAGTGATTCATTGTAAATATTGCATGTTTTAATTATACCACCTCCATCCTATTATCATACGGTCTTTCTCTTTTGTATATATGTATTGTTTGCTATTGTTGTTAGAATAACCCATGTATTATACTGTTCCTATATGTAATGTTCAAATTACAGCATTTTTAATTACACTCTGTAAAATAACTGTTGTATAATTAACTTGACACGATTTAAAATTTCTTTTGGTTCGATGGTTTGAGAATTGAAAGACTTTGAATTCTGAAACATGTATTTTATGAATCAGATACCTAGATTTAATTCAGTAGAATAGGAATTCTTAATTATAGTTTCATAATTTTAAATGGGTTCATATTTAAAATGTAAATATATTTTAACTGTAAATACATTGTATATATATACTATAAGTTATCCACTATTTATTAAGTATGTGCGTAATACTTTGTAGCATTAAGACAGTCTTACTTTCATGGGGTGCGTGTATGTCATTATTGTGCGTTTGTACAAAATCCGCGTGACTAATAATCCTTCGTTCAATTTTAAAATAATTCCTTAGTTAAACATCACAATAACTTGATGTGTCGCAAAAAAAAATATAAACGCAAATTTCCATTTTTGGTGGCATCGGAGTTTTCAAGCGTCATTACGCAGGTCAGAATATTTTTTAGTAGGACTTCAGATTTTAAAAACAATAATATATTACTGCAATATCAACACCTGTCTGGCAAATACCAAATAATTAATGATGATAACAGTCTTTTTAGCATTCTTATCATGTATTCATAGTTTCGGTTTTCATTGTTTACATTTAAGTTGGACCAGAGCATTAAATAATGTATATTTTTTTAAAAGTTTATAATATGCAAATATTATATGTAGCTGGTTTCTTTATTGTTGTTAACTATAATGCGTAGGCCTATGCAGATTTTTAAAATGTATAAAATGATCAATAATATTGTTTCATGTTTAGAACTCTAGAAATAACTGCTAACAATATTTTAATGAATGTATCCAAAGCAGTGCAATCTTAGAGTAGTTAAATTATACATCACGCATCGTCAACTCAGCTTCCACTATATTCGACTAGTGTGCAGTGGGCATCGTCCTTCAGTCGGGCGATACCGTCATTTCGAAACGGGAGTAGGAAACGAGTTCATGATATCAATCTGTTGATGTGAAATCCGTAACTCTAAAACTGTTTCAAATATCTAGTCAGCTTTATGAAATCGATTAACAAGTCATACAACTGTTATCATTTATGTAATATAGATAATATCCGTCCTACTTTCATTTGATTTAATACTGAAAGTAGGTGTAGAAATTAGTTAGTCTGATTACTGTATATTTACAACATTTAATCATAGTGACATTTTTATCACAGTAAGAAAATGAGTAAACTGGAATAAAGTTTGAAAATAGATTTAATTTTGTTTGTATTGGGTTTATGATTAAAATACGGATATTATTTCTCTAAAATTTGGTTAGACGACAATTCATTCCGACAGACAGGACAGATTTTGAAATCGCTGACGGTTTGCGTTTTGAATACTATTATACTTAAAGGAGCTAAATCGCTATATTTTGAGCCTAGAGATAGTCACAAATGGGTCGAAACGCATTATAATAATGTTATATGAATGTGTATAAACTGATTTACATTAAATCGTTTCTGTTTTTACTGTAATTTCTAATCAGTAATGTTCAACGAAATACCCTAGGAGTCTCAATCGATTGGTAATCTCTAGCGTCTGGTTATTCCAATCTACACCGATAGTATTTATTACACGTGCTCTCCAGAAAAGAATATGGCTTCACCATTTGGCATGACTTCTGGAATATGTCTAGTCCCTTGTTACAAATGTCTCTGAAACGCATTATGGTACACGATTCGTGTACCAATGGTAAAATGTTTATTTTGTCTTAAATATTGGATATCAGAAGCCCATCATTTCCCGGTAAGATCACAACATTAATGTGATGTTGAGTTAGAGACTTAGCTACTATAAGCATAGCTTTGTGAAAAATTCTGAAAATCCGAGTGACTATACGTTGTCTCTTGCCAGTCCCCCCCACTATGACAAGGGGTAACCACGCCGGAAAATTCCGATGAACTTTCTCGGCCAACTCCTGCACCGAACACCGGACCTCCAGTTTAGCGAGTCAACTATAGAAATATATGCTATCCAACATTAATTGCATTTCATGAGTCACGTTTACACTTGGCCGCGATAAGCGCGCCGTACCTGGTACCGTACCAGGCCGGGATAGATTTCAAGAAATTGACCCGTTTGCATTACTCTAAAATAACCGGTCTCAGAACCGCGCCAAGCACGCCAAATGTGGAACTTATCACAGAAAAGTTAATTTCAGTCCCTATACATATTACCCAGATGAAAACAATTATGCCGGCTGATTTAGTTTGAGCAGTCATATTGACTGAACTTCACTGAACTGGTGACAGAACTGTCAAAGTATGAGGGTAAAAAGGTCAAGGTTTGTTTCGCGCATGCGCAGTTATCAGTACTGAACCGTGCTCAGACCGGATAGCGTTTACACTACGAAAATTTAAAGAGAGCCGTTCCTGGCACGGTGCTCAGAACACATCACTTCAGTGGGCTAGATTGGCACCGTATCAGGTACGGCGCGCTTACGTTTGTCCCGTATACACTACAAAAAAACGAAGCGCGCCGTACCTGGTACCGTTCCTGGTACGCTTAAAATTTTTAATGTAAACGGGGTTATGTTTTCGAAATACGCAATACTTAAAGTTTGCTTTTTTATTGTGCTATTGACCCAATGGGTCCTTTATGAATATTACATAATCGTGATTTTAATCGTTTAAATAGCAAAGTACCAAAGTAAGGTCTATACAGGTATCCAATATTTGTAATGGTACAGGGGAAGCAACTCTGGATTTAGCTGGACTAAATTATCTTTATCACTAAATTCAATGCATTGTTATAATAATAATAATAATCGCGTCATTTTACAAGGGTAGCAAATTAGGCCTGAGGCCTGTTTCCAATTTGGCCCTTGGCACAGTTGGTGCGAATGATTACGATCATTACTGCAGGAAGAAACCGAAGAACTCGGGGGAAACCTGTCTGATCGGACAGGAGACCGAATATCCCTCTCACTTACAACGATAAAGTTCTTGCTGGGATTGAACCCTCGATGCATTGTTGAGAAGCCGCTGTTGACATATCTTGCACTGTAACATATTTAAAACATTCCGATCATCTTTACTCTTATAACCACAAAGAGCCCAACATGCCATAATCCCCTAAAAAAATTTAAGCGGGTTCACCGTTTCGATTTTATTTTTGTTTTCTACGAACGGTCTTCGTAAGTGATATCGCAGACAATCTGCGAACGGTCAAAGAAATCTATCTATCTAGGCTGTGGCGTCCTTTTAGAATTTCCCTAATTCATTTTATGTTCATCAAAATATTAACAAATAACTTTTACACACTTGGATAACATATATTGAAAGGGTGTTAACTACATATTAAGGTTGGCTAAGGCTTTAATCTTAAAACGGAATAAATGATAACAGTAAACAATACAAAGTAATACAATGTTAACGAATGATAAACGTAAAAACAACATATATACATATGAATGAAGTCTCAAATCCAAAAAGTTAGGAGACTGTTTAGTTTGTTGGGAGAGGTAGAGAAAAAAAGTTTCATAGCATTATATAAATGAGACATATCTGCGTCAATATAACGCAAGGCACAATCACTGGACCAGGTGCCTAAACGCTTGGTATTAGAAACGGGGATACCAGATTGGAAGGTCCACGTGGCGGCGCCACGTCGAAAAGCGTGTCCTCCACATAAATGCATAGGAAGGCAGTGTCGCAAGGCCTTTAGAAAAAATAAGGTACCGTATACAAGCGGGCGGAGGAGGAGGAAGTGTTTATGTCTAACCCATACTTAGAGTAAAAACTGTTAGTTTGATATCAGACTTTTTTATTTCTTACACACCAATATGGCGGCCCGCTAGCCTATAAGTACAATGTTACATGCACATATCGGATACAACATTTTCTTCTTTTTAGAGAAACGTTTATATGGAGTATGGACGCTTAATTGAAATAAAAGGATTGTGTGCAATTACCTGTTTGAAACATTTACATTTGTACTCATATATGCATGAACTTTACTGTTAGCACTGATAATTATTTAACAACAATAGTCTTTTCAATATCTGTGAATCCATTTTTGGCCGCCAAACTATTTCGCGACACCGTTGCTTCATCCGAACTATGCCCGGGTGACCACCATGTGACATTTTTAGGACACGCTCTTGCAATGAAGAAGGAACAACGGCACGTAAACCACGAGATATCCACGAACGATTAAAAAAGATTAGTTTATCCTTATATGTGTGGTTTACTCTGAGTTCTGGTTTAACTTGTTTTGGCAAGCCATCTTGAATGTAAGCTCTCAGCTGTTGAAAAAGAGGGTCGTCTTGTGAAGATGCTCGAAGTTCTGAAGGTGTAATAAGACCATACAGGTTAATATCCATATCATCAGGATCAGAATCCAGACTGTTTATTGACTGACTGGGGGGTATGAGTCTACTGAGCACATCTGCGACTATATTCTTATAACCGCTTACATGTTGAACATCAAAATGATATTGGAGTAATCTATCGGCCCATCTGTAGATACGTAGAGGACGATGACCAGAACCAGACGTCGAGAGCAGTGTTTTAAGTGCTTCGTGATCTGTTCGTAACATGAAATATCTACCATACAGGAACATATGCCAATCTTCTGCAGCATGAATACAGGCTAGGGCTTCTCTTTCACTTGTTGAGTATTAACGTTCAGCTGGAGACAGTGTTTTGAATGTAAAAACGACTGGTTTCTCAGTGTCATTGACAAGTTGTGACATCACAGCTACCTGAGCATAACCTGATGCATCGGTTGCAACATAGGTTGTAGCGTCAGGATTAAAATGAGCTAGTATGAGTGGAGGGAAAAATCTGTTGCTTCAAAAAAGGGCTGTAGTTCCGTGACGTTTGTTGGTTCAGGTAGTTTCATTATAGCCTGGGTGTTGAAGATCAATGGTAAGATATCATTCGCATAAACGCGAAAACCAACAAAATCTATCTGGTTTTGTCAAAACTGGAACTTCTCCACATTAAGCGCCAACTTATGGTCAGCAAGTTTACGTAAGACGGCAGAAAGACGAGCCTGATGTGTTTTCTGGTCTTTGGCATGTATGACAACATCATCAATTAAGCTAATGGTTCCTTTCCACGAGGCGGTCAGGTTCCGATTGTTCAGTTCTAATGGTACCTGAAGATAGCTACGTCTCAGATTTAAAGCTTAGAGAAGATTGTTTAACCACGGAATTAAGACATCAGTTCGTCCGGTGTTGGAAGTGGGTACTTGTCTGGAATCATGGCTTTGTTGACGTAGATCAACACAGAGCCTTATGTCACCAGTTTTTCTGTGAGCAATATCTAGATTGGATATCCAAGGCGATGAGTCTATGCGTTCAATGATATTTTCACTTTCGAGACATTTCAATTCCTTGGAAACTTCATCACGAACTGCGAGAAGTAACCTTCGCAGATTTTGTGAAACAAATGCAATGTTTGGATTCACCCTTTGTTTGTGAACAAATGGAGGACTTTACTGAAACCGGTCACTAGACCGGGAAAATCATTCAACATACTGATTGTGTTAACATCTGGTTGAGGTTGTCTTAAAAGCTGGAAATTAAGACGATTATATAAATCGACACCCATTAAATTGCTGCCCTGTTTGACGATATAGAATTGAAAGTTTGGTATAAACTGTTTTTGATATCGAATCAGCAAGGAGACAATCCCAACTGTTGGAATAACACTTCCATTGTAACTACATGTAGTTAAAGCTTGTGTGGTAGGTTTTAAAGGAAAGGTTTGAATGTTTTGGTCATATGTAACTTCATTTAGAATTGACACTTTGGCACCCAAATCCATCATTAGGTCTACATTGACATCTTTTTTTTGTCCGGTTTTTTCCTAAAACGCGGGTTTTTCAATTTCTCAATCGTAAAACCCGTTTTTTTTCAAATCCGGCAATAATTGAGGGAATTCGCAGAATCTAAAAGCCGGCTTTTTCACAAAAAAAAAACGGCAATTTTATGTGTGAAGACGGTAAAACCCGGGTTTTATCGGGTACCCGGATGCCATCCTTCCCGAACTTCCGTACATTTATAACATTGGCATTGCTTTTGGTTCTAAGACCATAGCCACGAAGGATGTTAGTCGAAAGTGTCTTCGGTGGATATACGATCGTAATCGTCTTGCACGTCGTTTTCTCGCCCTCTTCCGTAAGTCTGTCAGCGATCTGCTATACTCCATAAGCTCATGGGTATATAACTGAACCAAAGGAACCAAAGTAATCATTATTATTATATTATCTCTGCAAAATTGACTGAAGCCGATGGCGTAATAAACCGGAAGTTCCACAAATAACGAAGGTCGGTGTTCATCGTCTTTTACCGTTACAAAACGTTAGTCAGTGTAGACGCTACACTAGACTGGATAACCTGCTCTAATACGTCAGAATCGCTCCTACGTCACTCCTTTTCTGACTTGCATATTGAAGTCAGAATAGCGCAGTGACGTAGGAACCAGCCTGACGTCATTTAGAGCAGGTTATCCAGTCTAACGCTACACTTGAAAAAGCCGCGTTTTTAAAAAGCCGGCTCTTACTAGCCTAGTGTAGACGAAGCCTATTCTTAAAACTATTATCTGCTGTAGCCTAGTTGAATCTATACTGTTTTGCTGTTTGTCGTAATTATAAACAAGAACTTTTGGATCAGCTGTTAACTGTCAAATATTTAAAATGGCCGTCTCCGATGATCTGCCGATGTCTTCTTTATTTGTTTACTTTATTGTCACCTAGTCATTACTCATTAGTATACGTAGAAATTTGCTGATGTTAACGATTTATTATAACATGGTGATCGTTTTGATGTGAGGTATACAAGAATTTTACTCCTCTGTGTAGGCCTAATTATGAGTACAAAGAGTATGTTTACATCTGTCCGGTCGGCTGTAGTAGGCCTAGTGTAGGCCTAATGTAAGTAGTGTACCTAGTAACATGGCTGCCCTCGATGGATCTGATGCTATCATTTCATAACAATCTGTGATATTTGAACCAAAGATCTTTTCCACCGTGAGCTAGTTAGCTTAAAAATAAAATGCACCGTACAATTACAAATAATAATTATTACTGTATTTAACGGGAACGATCTATAGATTTTTTTATTTTTTTTTAGGCCTAGGCCTATTATTATGATTATGACTTATCTGAATGTATATTGCGCCGAGTGAGGCTGCTCTCTCTCAGAATCTCTCCTAGTTTTTCCTTATTTTATATGTGTTAATGGAATAATAGCTGTGTGGAATTTCGGACAAAGCTGTACGAAATTATTCGAAATAATTGTGAATTTATGCAGTTGTGAACTGAATTTTGGATTTGTCTGTGTCATGGTTGAAAACTTTTGTGTGGACTCTGGCGCCTCTGACTGGCTACACACTGTGATCTGCTCTATCGTTTTCCTTATTAGATGTGTATATAATAAGTGACACGACTATATGTATGAGAGATTCAGCATCAACCTGTATGCAGACATTTTTGGATTATATGTGTGTGAAAATTTTGCAATTTTTCGTGAAATTATGCAGTTTTTTCCAGGTTTTATATTTATATTTATATATTTGACTTTTTCAACTGAATCTGGTTTTTCCATTGTACCATAGTTAAAATCCCTTGTGTTAACTCTTTGTTCGAAGACAATCAACTAGTGAAACCTAAGACAAAGAGGGGTGTTAGAGCGGGATGCAATAAACAAAGAACAATTAGAACTTTAACAACATCTACTAGACAGGATTCACTCCATAAATATAATAGAGGTGTTAATCATAATATTCTGACAAATATCACAGTACATGATCAGCAGTTTTGGGTAGTGAAATGTGATGATAACCATTCATTGTATACTAATCTCAGGAATACAACTTTAGAAGATAATAATAGTAATATTAAACAATCTGTTTCCCAAATTTTAAGACAGAAACCTACTAGACGAAAGAATATCTATGGTATTCCTGCACTCATCTCTAACAGACAGAGCAGTCAGCCAAGAGGTCAACTTGTACTGAACAACTTAATTAGAGTTCCAATATCCAGATCTTCAGTTTCATATCAGTCTAGCACATATTTAAAAGCAGGATTAATTAATGCTAGATCTATTAGGAATAAAACCAGTGACATAAATGATTTTATTGTAGATGAAGAATTAGATCTGTGCTCGATTACTGAAACATGGCTTAGCCAGAACTCAGATTCAGTGACAATTTCGGCTATACTTCCAGAAGGCTACAGCTTTCTACACATCCCACGTGCGTCTAGGGGTGGTGGCGTTGGACTTGTCTACAAGTCAACTTTAAAAATATCTTTGCAGTCAAATGAGGTATTCAAATCGTTTGAGTGCCTTGATTGTTTGATATTGAACCTGAACAAATCTCTGCAACTGTTAATTGTTTATAGGCCCCCAAATTCAAATAATAATGACTTTTTTGAGGAATTTACATCACTTCTTGAAACAAAGTTAATGTCAAAAGGCGACTTGTTGATACTTGGCGATTTTAATATTCACTTTGAAAACAGTTCTGACCCACTGAGTAATCGCTTTCGGGAAATATTGCTTACCTACAATCTTCAACAGCATGTCAACAAAAAGACACATAATAAAGGTCATCTTCTTGATTTTGTCATTACACGCCAAGATGAGATACATATAGATGATGTACTGGTGGAAGATACCTTACTATCAGACCATTTTCCTATCACCTTTAAAATTATAACGAAGAAGCCGCCTTTAGACAAGAAAACAATATCGTTTCGTAAATTCAAATCTCTAAGCAACGATACCTTTTGTGAAACAATTGGTACATCAAACTTTTCCGATATCCGTGAATTATGTGATGTGAATGTAAAAGCTGATTTGTATGATACAACACTGAGAAAGATCATTGATGATCTAGTTCCGCTAACCACTAAAACATTTACTGTTAGACCAGGAAATGAGTGGAGTAACCATCAAATAGCTGAAGCAAAACAAATACGCAGAAAAGCTGAGAAAAAGTGGCGTGAGACCTCCCTTCATATTCATAAAGATCTTTATAGAGAAGAGAAAAACAAAGTCAAATATATCATTGAACAATCAAAAGTTTCCTTCTACAATGAAAAAATTCAAAATAGTGCCAACAAACAGAAAGAACTTTTCTGTGTTGTTAATAAACTGATTGATCATTCCTCCTCGACTGTTGTCTTACCTGATTGCACTGATAAATGTCTGCTAGCAGAAGAGTTTGCAAACTTCTTCTCCGATAAAATAACACGTATACGAACAGAACTTGATAAATGTAACAATTCCTGTGATTCTGTACCCAAATATGAGACGCCAACGGAAGTGTGCATTGACAATTTCGATTTAGTTAGCGAATCTGTTGTGTCAGATATTATTAAATCGTCAGGTCCTAAGACCTGCCCTCTTGACCCCCTTCCCACATCTTTACTAAAAGAAAACCTTAATTTATTCTTACCTGTGATTACTGATATCATAAATTCTTGTATCCAAGAACGAAAAGTACCCGATTGTTTTAAAGTTGCTAATGTCGTTCCAGTTATTAAAAAATCAACTTTAGATAGAAATGTGCTAAAAAATTATCGTCCTGTATCAAACTTAAGTTTTATCTCCAAAATTTTTGAAAAATGTATAGCCAAACAACTGATTGAACATATTGACACACACAACCTTCATGATAGTCTACAGAGTGCATATCGTAAGTTTCACAGTGTTGAGACGGCGCTTATTAAAGTGCAAGATGATATATTAAGGTCAATAGACAATAGAAACTGTGTTCTTTTAGTACTTTTAGATTTGTCCGCAGCCTTTGACACCATAGATTCTACTGTCCTGCTACAAAGACTTCAGACAGACTTTGGTGTCAAAGGCTCTGCACTTCAGCTACTTGAAAGTTATCTTACTGATAGAAAGCAGAGGGTTGTTATCGGTAATGTGACGTCAGACTATCACAAGAATTTATATGGAGTACCACAAGGATCGGTCCTTGGACCCATTTTATTTACTCTTTATACTGCTCCAGTTGGTAAAATTGTTAAAAGACATGGTCTTGACTATCATATTTATGCTGATGATACCCAGCTGTATTTAAGTTTTAATCCTTTAAATGCGAATGAGCATGCTTTGAGCAAATCTAATATTGAGCAGTGTATCAATGAAATTAAATTATGGATGTCTGTAAATTTTCTATGCTTAAATGGTGATAAAACTGAATTTATTTTGCTTGGATCTAATCATAACCTCAACAACATAACTGATTCCAATTCGATTAAGATTGATGGAAATGAAATTACTCCTAGTAACTCTGTTCGCAATATTGGAGCTTATTTTGATAGTAAAATGACCATGTCTAATCACGTGAACAATATTTGTAAATCCTGCTACTTTCATATCCGTAATATTTGCAAAATTCGTAAATTTCTTACCCCGGATTCAACTAAAACGCTTGTTCATGCTTTTATTACTTCAAGACTTGATACTTTTAACTCACTTTTATCCGGCTTACCCAATAAATTAATATACAAATTGCAAAAAGTTCAAAACACCGCTGCACGACTTATTACCGTTACGAAGAGACATGATCATATTACTCCCATACTTAAACAACTTCACTGGCTTCCCATTCCATATCGTATTCAATTTAAGATCCTTTTAACTGCTTATAAATGTTTTCATGGCTTAGCCCCATCTTATTTATGTCATCTAATTGAAAAACAAACAAATGCTCGCAGTCTCCGTAGTTCAAATGACATTTATCGTCTCAAACCAAGATCTGCCAGAATGGTTACATATGGTGAAAGATCGTTTTCATTTCTAGCCCCAAACCTGTGGAATGATTTAAAACCATCTGGTTCTGATACTGATATTCGTTCTAGCCCTTCAGTACAATCTTTTAAATGTGCTCTTAAAACCTACTTATTTAAAAAGGCTTTTAATTAGATATATATTATTTTATTATATTGCATCTTTTTGTAGTCTTTTAGTTGTTTTATATATTTTCTGTTTTACTGGTATATGATTGTAAAGCGCTTCTGAACACCGTTGGTGGAATTAGCGCTATATAAATGTTTAAATAATAATAAATAATAATAATAATACTGTAAATAAAAACATCTGTAGGACACTGTGGATTTGGCTGTGGAACTGGCAGTTGAACTTGTTGATTTACCACGGTTAGCTTGGTAACTAACACCCTGGTCTCTAGCATCTGATGTCAGTTGATCTGTTTCTACTTCCACTTCAGATAGACCCGAACAAACAGCTGCAGTTTCGACCTTTTTCGAATCAAACATAGCACTCTCAATTTGCTCGGCCAATAAAACTGCATTTGGTAGTGTTAGCGTATCTGTTTCCATTAACAAACGTTCATGTATGTATTCTTTGGGAATTTGCCTTTTCGATGAGCTGATCCCTGATCATTTTATTTGTCAGATTTCGAAAATTACAACGGGCACAAAGTTCATGTAAGGTGGCTACGTTGCTTGTGACTGACTCGCCTGACCTTTGACCTCTTTGACGAAAACGATACCGTTGCATTATTATTGAAGTTTTTGGTCCAAAATGAGCTGCTAGTTTACGAACTGCTTCAAGAAATCATGGGCATTCACCTGGAGAGTGAAAAATAGGTTGTCCCTCTGCACCAAGACCATGTAGCAGCACTGCACGTTTGCGAGCGTCTGTGACATCTGCCGTGTCGAGGTTCGTGGCGATCATATACGTTTCAAATCCACTGTACCAGCGATTCCACGGGACTGAAGGCTCACCTGGTGTAGAAAGCAATGGTGTGGGTGGTGGGCGATGTAATTCAACCATCCTCGTCGCCAAATGTTATGTCTAACCCATACATAAAGAAAAAAACTGTTAGTTTCTTTTGAGACTTTATTTTTCTTACATACCAATCCGCGCGCGAAACCTATAAGTACAACGTTACATGCACATATCGGATACAACAGGTACATGTAGAGTAGATCACCAGGATTGCCTGGCTTGAGTAAGATTAGCTTAAAGCCCCAATACCACTCTTGTTGTAACTGAATAATATGTCCCAATCTTTATTCTGGTCAACAATTTGTACTATTTTACAATATTTCAATTATAAAATGATACAAATTTCATCTTAACACACCTTATTTTAAAAATTGGAAAAATTCAACTACATGGCGTAGCATGGTTTGAAAATCTTTAAGTAAGCACTTTCAAATGCAACTTTGATTTAAACATATTTTCGAACCCTCCGGACAAGTAAGATAGGTTGTAATGGATAGTTTACACAACAGGTAGGACACTTTAACATCTTGCAATTAGAATAAGGCTAAAAAAATAATCTGGACCTGTCAAGCCAGCAAGAGTGTTATTGTCCCTTTAAGGGCGGAGACAGGACATAAAGGGTGGACTGAGCCTAGAAAGCGTAAGGGGATCTTGACTTGACATTGGCGACATTAAAGAGTTTTAGTTTTTTGAAGAAGCGCCAACAGGAAATTACCATAGAAACTGACGTGTTTCCGACACAAGGATGAGGTAGGATGAAAGGCACCCACAACTAGGAAGTTATTTGGTCGCAAAAACCCATAGAATACAAGAAGGCATACTCCCCAAAAAACTAAATTGTTATGTGAAGAAAATTTAATAAAAGCGTGTGTGTTATCGGTGACTCACATGATTGGGCTATACCGAGGTAATGTTTGGCGAAATTAAGCATATGCCCCCCCCCCCCCCATTTGTTAACAGGGTCTGTTGAATTTGTGTAATATAGTTCACAGTTTTTTATTTAAAGAAGTTTCTACGAGATCTTTCAGACACGATCTTTATTTTTTCCTTTAGAAATATTAGCATAAATCTGTAGGAAAAGTTTGTACCACCGAATGTTTGGAGCCTTTATTTCTAGCAACAATCTTTCTCTACATAGAAGTGAACGGATCGTTAAAAGATAACGGAGCTTTGAGCAACCGACCCCTGGTCATTTGGCTATTGGTAGCTCCTTCCCTATTTTGTGTTTTAAATGAGTGCGATATAGCATCAACCCTGGTTTTCGGTTTCATTGTCGCTATCATCACCCAGAATATCTTTAATAATACCATTCATTCGTGCCCCAGAAGTCGATCTCACCTCTCTACCACTTTCTTACATGGTATCTTGAGCGATGAACCACTATACGAATAATAAACTAATAAATTTACCGTTCACGTGCGAGGCTGGCAGCAAACTGATCCCGCAGTGAATATTCGCTTGGCCGCTACAATCACTGATCAAGACGACATCTAAGTGTCTTAATTCGACAAAATATTAACTTTTTTTCCTCCTACAAATTAAATTTTAAAACATTTTTTTTAAGTAGAAGAAAAATAAATAAAGGTGTTTGAAGTATATCTGGATAAAAAATATTCCATATTTAGCGTAAATAGTTGCAGAAAATAGTGCGCGGAGGCGTAAAACGGGTAAAAGATATAATTCTGCCCGTACCAGTTCAAATTACTACGTTCAATGTAAACAAAGAACCAACAAAGCACGTGTAGACATCAATTGACGTTTTCTTTTTAGTCTGTTTGCTTTTGAAACTTTTGGGTTTTTTTCCTGTTGTACTGAACACCGTTTATTATTAATGAATGATTCTTCATATTGTGTTTTAAAATTTATTCGACTGATTTTTCAATAAAAAAAAAGATGTTGGTAAACATTAGGATGTGACGTCAGTCACATCACCCATAGAACTATAGCTGTCTGACCTTTCAAAGGTCAGTCAGTCAGTCATCTTGGACAAAGATAAAAGTCGGCTAGTCTTTAACTTTGTAAAACAAATTGGGCTGGCAGACAAACGTTAGTACCATAGGGAGGCAGGCATTACCCAATGACTAATGGAATAGACGTGAGCGCTAGTTTCATTTTGTAAAATCAAATTTAACATAAATTTTTAACATAAATATTAAAGAACACACAAAATGATCAAACAAAATTATATGTACTTAAAGCTAGAGTATACAATATATATTTTACGAACAGTCTGATTAATATTAATCGATTCATTGTCGTTTTAGTGTCAGGCGCTCTCAAACTCAATTAAAAATTTAATCTGTTTTTAGAACTGACTTTGAACTTTGCCCGCCTCATTACCATATTATAACGTCCTTGGCCTTAGCCTCGCTGTAAATGTCCTCGCCTGGCTAGTCGACACTTGCCTTTTGGCATTATTCTCAACGCAGTTTTTTTCTTTAGATTTTTCTTTCTTGTTTGCTCTGAGATGTCGACAAAGGAAGACAGCGTCGAGTGAATGCAGGTAGGAATATCACAGGAGGAGGAGCATCAGTCAGACAGCGAAGGGGACTAGACGAACATGCGGACAGACAGTCGAGAAAACATGGCGTCATGGCGAACAGTAGGCTAATGACAGTGACACAGCGGTGCCGTACCCACAGACATCTGTAGTACCGTATCTCAGATAGAAACGAGTGATAGTGTTTCGTTGCCAGGTGAGGAACACATCAATTCAGAGGGGCGAGTGGAATTGAAGTCATTGAATCAACAGAGGCAGATACTAATTCTAAAACGAAAAATTGAAGCAGAGAAAAAGAAAATTGCACAACTGGAGACCCCGTTTAATGAATCCGAATTATTGGAACCTGCTTAGGTTGTCGAACCTGCTTACCGAGCGAGTACGTTGGCCAAGACATCAGGTAAGCTCTCCCGCTTACTACCCTTTGACAATGCAGACATCGTACAAGCCGTCTCGACCCGCACCAGCAATAAGGATAAGTTATCTGCAAAACCTAAACCCCCTTCGAATCCTTGATTACATATGGGTGGACCCAGTTCCCCAGTACAGCACATATACTTATGGTTCAGAGCTAGAATTCCGGGTCGCCAAACGAAAAACATTGGATAAATTGTCAATGGAGGAACGGGGGTATGATAATACCCCCATTCTACTGAACCTGATTAAAACTGAAAGCATTGGGCATGAAAATACCGTCTCGTACCTAAAATATACAGCAGACATACATCGTTTGTCATCAACATATCATTGGTATTCAGTTTTGCTTTACGATAAAGAGTACCGTGAAAAACAAGCAGCGGAAGGTTTTGATTGGGGGACACATTGCCAGGATCTCAGAGAATTCCAAGTATTCCAAAAACGGGACCACTCAACAGCTAGAGCTTTCCAAGAAGCAAACATTACAACCAACCCATATACCAAAACCAGAGAGTCTATCCATATCGATCACCTGTGCCGCAGATTTGAATGTAGGATGGTGCATTGTTGTGCCATTTGTTGGTCACCCGCACATTCGGCTTTTTTAGGTCATCAAAGTGGCAACACCGGGTCAAAATACCCGATTGGCCCCCGGCCCCAACCACCCCAAACTTAGGTTGTGCCGTTGTGTCAGAGAAATTAACTGCTTAGACTACTCAATGTCGCATTTTTTATTACCGGATGACTATTGCGATAAACTATTACTCTTGGACGGCATAGCCAATGGTTTTGTTTTATCAGATATGTATGGCCCAAATGTACCTGTGGGGAGAGATAATTATTCATCCGCTTATCAATTACGAGATAAATTTGAGGCACAAATAAAAACTGAAATTGCTCTTGGTAACAATGTCAATATTATAACAAGGACTAAGCCTACTATTGTCAGTTTCATGGGGACAATTCCAATATCAGACGCTAGTAAACCCGAGGGCATCTCGTTAAACAGTTATGCTAGTGACAGTTCTGCAGCTATATGGATCTGCGTAACGCGATATTTTAAAGTTGATCAAACCTTTTAGCTGGCTTGCAAAGGTCGACCTAAAATGTGCGTATAGAACAGTAAAGTGTCACGCGTCGGACCAAACCCTTACCGGATTGAAGTGAACCTGTAAGGGAGACGACATGCCCACTTATATGTTAAATCGTAAGCTCCCCTTTGGACATAAACAGGGTTCTATGATATCCCAGCGTATAAGTTTGCCGTGTATTACATAATGAAACAGCGTTTTAATGTCACTTGTATTGTGTATTTTTTGGACGATTTCCTCATCCTTGAGGACGATTTTGATACTTGCAATAACAGTTTAGGCCTACTCTTATTATTAAGTACTTTACGCCAGCTAGGCTTTAATATCAGTTGGTCGAAGGTGGATGATCCTGCCCAACGTTTTCTGGGTATTCAAATTGACACTTGCGTTTTAAGCTTAACTCTGCCTGAAACTAAAATAACAGAATTTATCGATTCTCTGTTAAAATTTCAAGGTCGCAAACGGGCAAGTGTCAAGCAAATTCAGTCATTATGTGGAAAACTAATCTGGGCGTGTCAAGTGGTTAAAGGTGGGCGAATATTCTTTCGCCGCATGATAGACATCATTACTCTAATAAAGTGCCGCACAGCAAAAGTCATTCTCTTGGATGAGCTCTTCAAGGACATACAATGGTGGCTTAATTTTAAGAAACTATTTAATGGCACCGTTAAATTCCTAGACAAGGTACCGGTTCGATCACTTCAAACTGATGCCTCTTCAAAGGGCGCTGGTGCAGTTTACTGAGGAGATTTCTTGAGTAAAAGGTGGGCGAATTTTCTTTCGCCGCATGATAGACATAATTACTCCAATAAAGTGCCGCACAGCAAAAGTCATTCTCTTGGACGAGCTCTTCAAGGACATACAATGGTGGCTAAATTTTATGAAACTATCTAATGGCACCGTTAAATTCCTAGACAAGGTACCTGATCGATCACTCCAAACTGATGCCTCTTCAAAGGGCGGTGGCAGAGGTGCCCGGTCCCCCTAAATACCTAAAAAAAAGTATAATAAAAAAGATATGCGCCACAAATCACCACTGACACCCCGATTTTTTCAAAAATTTTCTCAGGGGACCCCCAAAGCCCCCCCCCCGCCCTAACTGGATTTTCTGGATCCGCCTCTGGGCGGTGGTACAATTTCGTCTACGTGGCTAAATTTTATGAAACTATTTAATGGCACCGTTAAATTCCTAGACAAGGTACCTGATCGATCACTCCAAACTGATGCCTCTGCAAAGGGCGGTGGTGCAGTTTACTCAGGAGATTTCTTCTACGTGAATTGGCATTTAGATATGCCTTTATTTCAGAATGAACACATCAACGGTGGGGTCCACTTGTGGTCTAATAAGAAAGTGGTCGTTAAAACTGATAACCTGAAAACAAAGTGCGTCTTAAACAATGGTTCATCGAAGAACCCTGTGATTATGCTTTGCCTACGTGTCCTATTTTGGATTTCAGCCTGCTACAACTTTTATATAGTAGTCCAGTTTGTACCAGGTTGTCTTAACGACGTAGCAGACGCTGCTTCAAGGCTTCACGAACCTGGCCAGCTGTCGCGTCTTTATAACAAAGTTGGATCCTATGAATGTTATGGGTTAGCTCAACCGAGTTACGAACTCATGTGTCCTCTGCCTTTTATGATTCTAGGTGGAGTACCAGACAATGTGCGATCAGGCCTCCAACAAAGTTTGTTGAAATTGAAAAGATAGGGATGGGCTAACACTACGAAAGGCACACACTGGACACATATGAAAACATTTCTAACTTATTGTGTAACTTACAATATGAACCCGATACCCATCACACCAGATAATGTTGAACTCTACATATCCGGTTGACTTCAAGTGTTTTACTTATAGCTCTGTTAAAACGTATATTCATATTATTTCGCCCCTGAATAAATCCCAAGGACTAACGGATCCGATATCTCAGACCTGGTCAATCAAAAACATGTTGACAGGGGTAAAACGTGAACTTGGCACCGCTCAAACCTGCAAGTCCCCGGTAACACCAAAAATTCTGCAAAGTATTCGTTCGTCCCTGGATTTATCGGTACATAACAATCATTGTTTTGGGGCTGCATGCCTCTTAAGTTTCTTTGGCTTTTTGTGGCCTAATAACTTTTTAGTTAAGGGATTGTTTGATCCAAATACACATATCAGACGCGTTGACGTAATTGTCCTTCATGGGGTACCCTCGTATCTCTTAGAGTCTTAAAAACGCTATATACAGTTTCGGTCAAAACCAATTATTATTACCAAACTTACCCAATCATCCCTTATGTACGGCGGCTTTTTAGGGCCATTTAATGATTTATGCATTTTTCGTGAAATTTACCGCATATGAGAAACCAAAGTGAAAACGGCGATAAATATAAAAAAACATGAAAAACATTTCCACCGCGATGTAAATATTTTCTCCGCGGTGTAAATACATCTCTAAAGTAGTGTATAATATGATGTCCCTGGACAACTGTTTTGATTTATGGAGAGGTGGGTGGGTGTAGCAGGTGTGGGTGTGGGCAAAAGGGTGGGGGTAAAATTGGCGGGCAATAAGTTCACGTTAATTTAAATGATGAGCTTGGTTAAACAATTACTTTTAATTTAATTACATCTCTGAATATGTATATAAGATTCCCATTGGGTGTGTGGGCGGGGGGGGGGAATTATAAATTCAAAGCTTGGGTGGCGATTCCCGCCCTTCAGTCACCGGAGTAATATGGATCCAAACTATCAGCTTATGGCCCTAATAGGCCACCGTACTTTTGATCACAAAAACATGAAAAAACTTTCCACCGCGGAGAAAATATTTACACCGCGGAGAATATATTTACACCGTGGAGAAAATATTTACACCGCGGAGAAAATATTTACACCGCGGAGAATATATTTACACCGAGGAGAATATATTTACACCGCGGAGAAAATATTTTTACACCGCGGAGAATATATTTACACCGCGGTGGAAATGTTTTTCATGTTTTTTATATTTATCGCCGTTTTCACTTTGATTTCTCATATGCGGTAAATTTCAAGAAAAATGTATAAATCAATGAATGGCCCTAAAAGGCCACCGTACTAATGTCCCTAGTCTGCACTTATTAAAGTCTTGTCGGTGCCTGACGTCCTAAATTCACCCTTGTTTACACTACATGATGATCGTTGCCTTACTTATGTAATTTTTCTCCGAGCATTCCGTCTAGCTTTGCGTGCCATGGGTATGGATCCCGCCCTTTTTGGGGCCACTCTTTCCGTCGCGGGGCAGCGTTCTGGGGCTTTTCCATAGGCCTAAAAGATACTGACATACAGCGTCTCGGTTTTTTTGGTCTAGTGATTGCTACAAGCGCTATGTCGACTCTGATTTCTCTCAGTGCTTGCAGGGAACTCACTTATTTGCCAATTCGCTACCTACATAAGGTACTTGTCACCCTAAACTCTGACCCACACACACTACATCCCGAATCCTCTTAACTTTTGGGGTTGGGAGTTAATTAGCCACGAGAACGTAGCTAAAAGCGTTGAGATATACTGATATGCTTGTTTTTAGCTACGATTGGAGGCCATCATTTTCACGTTGCAAAATGACAGCCGACAAAATACATATTAGTCTCGGTCACCCAGAACCCCCTAAAATAGTTGTCTGGATGATAGAGACTATCAAAATATAAGATGGGGGTGTTAGTAACGGCTAAACGCCTCGATTTTAAATACGACGATTTGTACCCGTTTCAGGTAAGATAAAGTCTTTAATTGTAGTGGTGTGTGGCGGAAATATTATTGATAACAATAATCAATCTTTGTTTTGATGAAAAATGCTGTCAATTTTGTATAAAAAGCCCCGTAATGAATCAGCCTCACTGTGAATGTCCTCGCCTGGCTAGTCGACACTTGCCTTTTTGCATTAATCTCAACGCAGTTACTTTCTTTCCTCACCCTCCCTCCAAGTCGCATTACTAAGGGCTTGTAATATTTATTTTGACAATTGCCATAAACTAAGTGTTAAACTGTACGATAAACGTGATGACTTTCCAATTGTTAATTTTCCATTTATTGATAGTAACATTCCAATATCACCATCTTATGGAGTGTTTGTGTCTTAGATAATTCGTTACGCGAGAGCTTGTTCGTTCTATTCTGATTGTTTAAGTAGATCGAGGCATTTGTCATCTAAGCTTCAACTACAGTTATACTTCCAAACTAAACTTATTAAAACCTTTAAAAAGTTTTATGGCCGTCATATTGACTTGATTGGTAAATATAACATGTCTCTCTCGACTATTATTCTAGACATATTTAATTGACGGGTACACTATATCCCTGATAATATAGGTCAACTGCGTTGTTAACACTATTCATCACGTGCATTTTGCATACCGATAGTTCATTGGCCAATCACGCTATTTTACCGAGAATTCGCCTCATAGATTGGACGCAGCCATGGCGGGTGTGGCATGCCAGCAGGGTAAGCTTACCCTTCCGGACACCTGTTACCACTGTTTGTCGTGTTTTTTGTACACGGTGAACAGTCCATATGCTGATTACATTATTTTGCCAGATTTTGCCAATACCGTTTTTTTTTAGGACTTCGAAATTTGTCTAATGGTTTGGATTGTTCGTACTTGGTTTTATTTCATTGATAAATCGGGAGTTCATATGTATTGTATGTGTATATGTGTTACAATAATGTTTATTGACAGCCTGAGCCAACTAACACACTGACTGATCTAATCATTGCCTAAACAGTACAGATAAGACTGAAGCATTGTTACGAGGTGGAAGCGATCGTTAAGCCTCCACGAATGTTACGAGCGTACCAATCTTGAATGCCTTTAGAAAAAATAACTTCGTGACTGGTAGAATTGACAGAAAATTTTGAAATGCAACAATATCTTTGTGTCATTGTGAGTTGTGGTAATTCCAGCAAACAAAAGGTACATAGGGCGTTTTTTTTCGATACACAGAAGTATCTAGACAATGTTAATTCCAATCTCGAACCAGAAAAATTTGTGAGAAAGAAATTTCTCTGGTGACAGTGGGTAGCCATTTTCCCGGAAGGAACGAATCACACGACTGTCACGTGACATGTATTTATTTTAAGTGTCTGGATGACCGAATCACCTAAAAATATACACACGCGTAGAAAAATAGATCTTTACGAAAACTTAAATTTTTTCATTTAGGATCCACTTTTGTTATGTCAGTGAGTTGACATTGACTCAAGAATCATTTCACAACAAACAAAACGACGATCCGATGTCTTGTTTTCGAGAAATCGACCCTGGGAACGAGATTGTGTTTATTCGTATCACGCTTCAATTACCATTTGATTCGTTAAACTAATCAATTTTTATTCCCAACGGATCGTATAAAATACGTAAATTAAAAGTGAATATAGATTGAACCAAGCTGCACTGGGATTTAATCACGTTAGCTGTCCAATATTCAATTGTAACGTATGTCAGATATAAACTTATTTTAATTTAGCGGGTGAGGACGACAACAAAACTCACTGCTGTGGCGACTTCTTTGATGATCTTCAAACTAAATATAGGCTTGCTGAGGGTTGGGGTAAACGTTCGGGTTAGTTTAAGTGTTAGGGTTACGATTATGATTAGCGCCAGCCCTGTTTACATCTCGTGACCTATGACCAAACTTTGAGTTGGCCTATCAACACAACGAATATGTTTCAGCTGTCATTGTTGGTTGGTTATATTCTTAATAATATAGTCGGTCTCCAAATAACTGCCCACTACAGTCAGTGTCAGACTAAATGAATTAATAAGGTAAACAAACAATACCAAAAAAGAAGGAAAAAATCCCAAATATGAAATAATGTATTCACGCAAAACTGTAGTATAAATAACCTTGTCAACTTATCATATTTGAACAAATGTTTTTCGCTCGTATTCTGTTGTGAGTATGTAGGGTAGGTCTAAGAAAAAAATTCCCCCGGGGAGAAAAATCGTCGGTCTCGAAATAAGCGCATTCACTGCAGTCGTTCTCAAAATAAGTGCAGCCACTGCAGTCGGTCTCAAAATTACGAATTAATGAGGTAAACAAACAATGCCAGAATATAAGGGTAAAATCTTAAATACTGAATAATATAATGTAGGGCCTATTTGAGTGAATCCATACACCTAAATTACATATTACGTCACAAAAAAACTCCAGAATAAAATAGCTGTGTAAATTTGAAAAAAATGTTTTTCTTCTGTTGTGAATATGTTTGTCTAATAAATTTTTCGAGGGGAAAAAATCGTCAGTCTCATTCAAAATGAGTGCTCACTGCATAGTCCGACCTTTAATGCAAATCCTACGGCTTCTCGGGTAGAAATCGTGGAATTAGCTTTATTTTGTAGGATGACAAAACACCAATGTTGACTATTTTTTTTGAGTAGGTCTTCAGAGATGGGAGGCCATTATTTGAAGGTAGTTGTAGCCATTTTGTGATAATATTCCAACTTATTTTTTTTAAATGTTCACCTTTTTTATAATGTCATCGACATATCAACTGGCAATGTATTAATATTGGCAGGATTGATAACTATATTTCAGGTTGTTTTCCATCATTCAATTTAATATTTCCAAGATGGCGACCATTTTCGGCGGGAAAATCAGACGATGTGCTTATTTCGATCGATTCAGTAGTAGTATTTGATGTCAATATATGTTTTCGGGGTCAAATATTTCATTCCTGGGATTTACAACCTTGTAAAATGGTCACATGTTCATTAACATAGCATATTATCTAGATGTCGGTCATTTTTGGCGGGAAAATGAGACGATGGTCAGATTTGTTTTCCTTTATTGCATGATGATATTTCCAAGATGGCGATCATTTTTGGCGGGAAAATCAGACAATGGGTTGATTTCGATTAGGTCAGAACAGCGTAGCAAGCTTCGTTATAGCCTGGTGGCAACGTGAATGATAGTGGTGGGGACGTGGCTGTAAATGAAATACTTGCTAAGAAGCCCCCGTGGCATAGATTTTTTTATTAACTTAAAAGCAGAATGTAGAACAAATGGGTCGCAACGCATATAATAATGTAATATAAATGCACACCTACCCCCACCCCCGCATTCGCCTGAGACTTATGGTGTATTTCGCAAAACATTATTACTGATTAGATATTACAGTAAAAACAGAAACGATTGAATGTAAATAAGAAGCGCCCTTAGCCGGCCACATCCTCAGCCCCTCAAAACAATTCCCTAGCCCCTCAAAATTTTATGAGCTGGCTACGGGCCCACTGACTCCTACAACTGCGCATGCGCCACACGGTAATCGCACACCGGAACCATCTCACACTGTCACACCGAACCTCCTGCTGTAAGCGAGCCCGCGCTTAACCCACTGTGCCACAATGGATCCGGGATCCCGATGGATTAAGTCTACATGTTATATAATATTTATTTTGCGATAAAACACTTTCTGTCGACACATTTAATTCTCTCGGGGTTTCTAATATTAGTGAATTTATACACTAATAATACCATAATGATTTCATTCATTATTATTCAACCAAAAATAAAATCCTAATGATTTTGATTTGTTCATTATTAGAATAGACATTTGCATATTTTACAAAGGTGTTATGCTATGAACAAAAGACTGGTTGTTTTTGTCGGTTTTTATTTTAAAAAAGATTTTTGAATGGCATTGTAACAAAGGGATCGAGGATTAATCCCACACACCTGCTTGTGTTACCTGGCCGTTAGGTGGCGTTGCACTAAATGCGCGTAATACGACAGGGTTGATTTCAGAAAGGTGTAAACACACCAATAGATCACACAGTACACTTAATACAAACCGTCAACTTTATACAATATTTGCTCGGTAAGTACAGATAATTTATTGAAAGTGACAAATAGATATCTCAATTAGTTAATTATAAGATTATACCAGTATCTTTATTTTTGTTACATATAAATAACATTGTTTACTATTTTGTTTTGTTTTGTCCTTTTTTATTGACAAACGTTGATTAACCGGCAGTGACACAAACTAGAAATTATTCCATTACTGATGTCTTCCGCCCACTTCTTAACCATACAAGATAGTAACTAGACACAAACTAGGTCATTATGGGACTAACATGGTTTAATTATTTATTTCAATAATTCTCTTGCGCGTAGTCGTGTTAGGCAATGGGAGGAAACCTGAGGACCCAGAAAAAACCCACGAGGTTGGACAGGCGACCCTACTCCTTTCCATGTACAACCGGGGATTCGAAACCATGCCAGAAACCTGCAAAGAGGTTAATATTTGAAGATTTAGAAGCTTTCGAGGTTGAATTTTTACCATGATGAATTAAAACAGTAAAACGTGTCCTGTTCAAACTCATGAATACTTATTGAATGATACTTGATCATTTTTTAATTTAACGTCTTGTGTTTAAAAAATATCTCAAATTTTATTTTGATGTATTAAATAATTTTCGGTAGTTATATTATATTTTATTATTATTTTTTTAGTGGGTTCGGGTAAATGTACTTCTCGATAAACCTTCGTTTATAAGGTGGTTATTTTATATCTTGTGCATTTATGTAGGCCTACCAGAGATTATATTGAAGGAATCTTTGATTGTACTGATGGGGAATAAAAATAAATGGCATTATGATTCAGGTTTATCAATACAAATCCTTAAAAACTGACATGCATCACTCTAGGTAACAAATCTTATTGTTAAATATATTTTGGTTGTGTGAAGTTTGTTTTCTATAATGTTTTTGACTGTGTTTTTTTAGTATTTATAACATTTACAATTGGTGATTGTATGTACATGGTACATATATATATTCTATTTTTTTATTTATCATAATTAGAAAAGGTATTTGTAGATTTATATAAAACTTCAGAATTCCAGTAGATTCTGTGAGATAACAATCATTTTATATTTATAAAACTTATTAGGCACTGTAAGTATTTTATGTATATAATAAGTATATGTCAATAAGCTGCACCAGAAGTAAACATTCATTTCGGTATATAAAATACTTTCTGGGTCTTAGACAAGTTGAATCAAAGTCAATAGTTGGTAGCCTACACATTGATGAAACAAATTTGTATGTGACCTAGATATATATGGTGACAAGTTAAATACAACTTATTACCTTAGTAAATTGGACAACTCCCTGTATAAAGTTCATTATTTACTTTTCACTGACATCACCTACTATACTACCAATTGTCAGTTGACTGTCATTGGCCGTTGTTAATCAAAACAACCCTTATAATTTGGTTAGAAAACATGGATAGCAATGCCCCCAGTAAGATGCTACTAAATCATAGGTCTATTTTTATTCTAATCAAAACCATGCTTTCAGATTTTTTTTTACATGTATCAATATAAAAAACAAAACATTATGGTTTGGATCCAAAACTAAATATGATTAGCTTAAAGTAACTCTCTAACTCAATGTCATCCAAAATCTTTGACATTGAAAACACAAATTATTTGTCAATTTAAATCAACATTGACTTTGTGATCTTACCGGGAAAAGATGGGCTTCTGATATCCGATATTTAAGACAAAATAAAAAATTGATCATTGGTACACGAATCAAGTACCCTAATGCATTTCAGCGACATTTGTAAAAAAGGACTCGAAGAACCATGCTAGACAAATTCCAAAAGTCATATCAAACAGTGTTGTCATATTCTTATCTGGAGAGCATGCGCAATAAATACTATCAGTGTGTAAACAGGAATAACAAGAAACTAGAGATTACCATTCGATTGAGACTTTCAGCGTATTTCGTGGAACAAAATTTGGTAAAACGGAAACAATTCACACACACACTCATATGAGTTGCGACCCATTTGCGTCAAGTTTTAGGTCCCAAATATTAGCAATTTAGCTCCTTTAACAATATTTTAAAAATTACATGTAAAAATTTAAAGAATAAATTTAATTTTTGTTAATCCTTTTTAATAAAGAGTTGGTCATTCTTGTTATAATAGTTGAAAATAATGTAAAATGATTAATTTGAAGATTTCATTCAAATTACTCTATTGTGAGCGAAGATATTAGCCTTAGAAGGTTTGACAAGACGTGTGTGATAATTGCAGCTCCTCCATTTTTAAATGAATCACGATATGGCTGAACCTGTTCTAATCTATTTAAAATCAGAGAAATCTGATGCCATCGAGAGTTTGTTATGGCCTGGATCAGTTAACATTAAAATGTTTAATTCATAATTTAGATAACATTTCAGACCTGAAGAAAGACCTACAATAGGCAGATTTGGCTCTTGCATAACATTCAATTAAAAAAAAATATGAATGATAAAACCTTGGCTTGAATTAAAAAGAGGCCCATCAAAGATATTACCATAGGTATTGTTGGCTTGCTTATCTGATACATGTATGCAGAGGATGTTGAATGTTGTCAAATTTTCATATATATTATTGAAATTTGACCAATTTAATGGTTTCAGTCCTGTTTCAAAATACATAGAATTTGTTTCATAATCAAGCAGTTGTACATGATTATGTCAGGTATACAGAATTTATTGTCATTGATGATAAATAAGTATTTTTGCTTAGCTAAGTCTCTAACTCAATATTGTCCAAAGCCTTTGCCATTGAAACCAAGAATTATTTGTCAATTTACCGGGAAAAGATTGGCTTCTGATATCAAATACAAAATAAACATGTACCATAATGCGTTTCAGCATCATTTGTAACATGGCTAGACATATTCCCCAAGTCATATCAAACAGTGATTTCATATTCTTATCTGAAGAGCATGCGCAATAACTACTATTGGTGTAGACTGAAGTAATGAGATGCTACAGATTGCCATTGGATTGAGACTTCAGGTGTATTTCCCCAAACATAACTGATTAGAAATTAGAGTAAAAACAGGAATGATTAAACATGCATTATTCAAGAGCTAAATCTGCCTAGTGCAGGTCTTTATTTGGGCATGAAATGTTTTCTAAAGTATTAATTAGACATTAATTAACTGATCCAGGCCTTAATCAACTTTGGATGGCATCAGATTGCTCCGATATTAAACAGATTAAAACGTTTCAGCGATAAATCAAATATGACGCGTCTAGACGCTTCGAGTCGTAGCTTTGATCAACCAGGACCGTGGTTGAAATTATTGCACGGGTCGGTGAAATCTTTAAATGCCTATATCTTCGCTTGCAATAGAGTAATTTGAATGAAATTTTCAAATTATTCATTTTACATCATCTACTTTCGAACTAGTATAGCAAGAATGGCTAGTTCTTATCTATATCTTGAATAATGTAACTTTAAATGTAAATCAATCTATATACATTCATATTACATTATTGTATCAATTTCTAGGTCCTGAATATTAGCGATTTAGCACCTTTAATTTTCCACTGAACTTGTCATACAATATAGATCATGTATTTACAGGTTTCCTTTCATCCTGTACTCAATTATCAGAGAACAATTAAACTTAGTGAAGCAGAACATTTCCCACTGATGTTAATTGGAAACTTACACCTCAAACTTTAATAAATCACAAATAATAGCATCACAGGTGAATAATTATTATCTTTATAGTATTAAATTATATACTTCAAACTGTTTAATCTTTAGCGAGTTTAATCCCTCTTAATCCTTACCTGAAATATAAATGCATCTAATAATATTTTAAGTAACAATTAAAAAGTTTTGCAAGAAGGGTTAAAGCGAGAATTTCATATTTTCTCAGAAAGTCAAAATATAACTATTTTTATGTCAACTCACTATCATAGGTGTCATTCTCACACTAAAAATCAATGATACTGAAAATAAAACACAATTACCTACATTGTTTTTCTATTGCTCCCATGGAATAGCTATCTTTGAACATTTGAATTTGAAGTTAAAATTATATTTTTGCCAATTTCTCAACTAGCAATGGTGTATTTTAGGATTAATATGATTATTCTTTAACAAAGTAGGGTTGTTTATTAATACGATCTACACTAAGGCTTAATTTTAATACATTTTAAAAATATGACTTACAAATATAAATTGTAGCTTTAATGGACATTAGATATTTTATAATTAAGTGTACCGGTACATGTGTACCATTTCATATCGTATTCAATTTAAGATTCTTTTAACTGCTTATAAATGTTTTCATGGCTTAGCCCCATCTTATTTATGTCATCTAATTGAAAAACAAACAAATGCTTGCAGTCTCCGTATTTCAAATGTCATTTATCGTCTCAAACCAAGATCTGCTAGAATGGTTACATATGGTGAAAGATCGTTTTCATTTCTAGCCCCAAACCTGTGGAATGATTTAAAACCATCTGGTTCTGATACTGATATTCGTTCCAGCCCTTCAGTACAATCTTTTAAATGTGCTCTTAAAACTTACTTATTTAAAAAGACTTTTAATTAGATATATATTATTTTATTATATTGTATCTTTTTGTAGTCTTTTAGTTGTTTTATATATTTTCTGTTTTACTGGTATATGATTGTAAAGCGCTTCTGAACACCGTTGGTGGAATTAGCGCTATATAAATGTTTTAATAATAAAAATGTTAATAATAACATACAATTTAGAATTCAGTTTATATTCAATATGTTTGTTTGTACATGTAGGTAAGTTTACTTTTACACACCTGTGTAGAAGAACGATAAAAGGAATCAAGTAATGTCACGTCAACACAATACCTTTGTAATTTTGAGACTAACACATTTTACTAAGGATGCACGTCTAATGCATGCACTAGGGAGAAATTTTTGTCTGCACTGTTTGCACCTATTATTCATCGACATCCAGCTGTCAGGGGCTCTTTTACTTGCACAGCAATGTGTACATGGGTAGGACATAAGCTCTATATCCTTTACTTGTAGTTTTTAAGGTCAGTGCTTTTTGTTATACTGTGATTTTAGAGGTCACAGGAATAGATGTTAAGATGTTTAATTACAAAAAATGACACTGCTCTGGCAAAAGATTTACAACTCTTTTGTTCTAAATGCATACCAGATAAAGTTTTCAGTTAATATTATTTTTCATTTACCTGTGTGGGAAACTTGAGCCCAGCCTAATAATATTTGAATAAAAATGCTGTATACATAACACAGTGATCATGAATATTAGAAGATTATCTCCAAATTCATTGTGACATATACCTGCACTTAATGAAAAAAAAGTGTGACCACTGTCCATCTACTAATCCTATTATCAACGATTTTGACATGAACGTCAACTAAATGCATTTAGATTCTCCATAAATTGGTAATGTCAGTTAATCGGAGTTCATTAAGACAAGAGCCAAAAATGCTCTCTGGTCTGATATTAGAATATAACTCATCTTGATTTATCTGAATAATTTTGACCAAATTTACTGGTGTTTTTATTTTTGGATGTTGTGGCAGATTGTCAATTACAGGTAGCCAGCTACATGTATAGATATATATAATATCAGAACCAGCAGAGTAGAGGGGGCTAGGCCGCAAGTACTCTTTTCTTTATGTTATTGCGACCCTGGACCCCTCATCTATAGGGACTTAGGATAGAAGCCCCCCCCCCATCAAGAATTGCTTCCGCCGGCTCTGAATATGAGGTAAACAGCAATGGATCTATTGTATCACTCTTCATGTTATTGCGACCCTGGACCCTCATCTATAGGGACTTAGGATAGAAGCCCCCCCCCCATCAAGAATCGCTTCCCCCCTCTGAATATGGGGTAAACAGCAATGGATCACTCTTTTTTTTATGACTGAATATAGATCACTAGACTACATATTACTTTTAATCTGAGTACAATGTGCCTGGAGAAATAGGTGATATAATGATCATAACTTATGATACACAAATATCATAACTTCGCTCACCTACATGTATTGCATGTATGTCTAAGTAAATTTTATATCCAGGGTAATGAGTTTTTTTATTTCGATTATACATAAGTTTGACTGCATGTGTAAAAAGAGTTCAGTGAGAGCATCTTGGTAAAGAAATGAAATGGGGTTTAACGTCTTACTGTTCTGTTAATTATGGGCTAATGAAGACAGACATGCACTGTGCTATCAGGGGCATTTTACCCGGACAGTGGCGCTTTTGCCTACTCTTATTTTTGAATTTCAATAGTCAAGGGTTCTTTTACATACACGTCTATGTGTACACCAATCTCGTTCCCAGAGTCAGCCGCGAGGCCGGAGGCCTCTGGGGCCAAAGACCGTCCATTATCTTCAAAAAAATTTACACGTAAGCCCCGCCCATTCTGACCTCTGATTGGTCAATCTTTTTTGGGTCTTTTTCTCGAAAACAAGATGTCGGATCATTGTTTTGTTTGTTGTGAAATGATTCTTGAGTCAAAGTCAACTCACTGACATAACAAAAGTGGATCCTTAATGTAAAAATTTAAGTTTTCGTAAAGATCTATATTTCTACGCGTGTGTATATTTTTAAGTGATTCGGTCATCCAGACACTTAAAAAAAATACATGTCACGTGGCAGTCATGTGATTCGTCCCTTACAGGAAAATGGCTACCCAGTGTCACCAGAGAAATTTCTTTCTCCAAATTTTTTCTGGTTCGAGATTGTGTGTACACAGGACCTCAATTTTTCGCTCCATCGAAATGACTATACATTGTCCCTTGCCAGGTCCTCCAACCTACACCACTGACATCTGGAATTCCTGATCCTACTCACTGGGCCACTGTGGCTCTTCTCTTGTATAGAGTTTAGCTAAATGTATAAAATATATCATTACATCTACGGTTTATTAACATTGTTTGACTTTGCACTGTGATACAATAACATTGAATTTAAAAATTTGACTGTAATTGTTAATGTGCGCTTAGAAGGGTTACTTTTAATTTCATTTAAATGGAATTAGAGGACTTTGCTTGAGCAGCAACTTTCCAGATAATTATACTTTTAAACTATTACTCATTATCAGTAAATGTCTTCAGTATATGTAGGTTCAGAATCCAGATGATTCCACCCTGGCACCCTTGTGGAAATTTAAATACAATATTCAAGATGGCCACATTGAGTTATTTACTGGTTATTTTGTGGAGTAAAATTTGTGACAGGTTCTCTCGGCTGTAGTCTCTATAAGAATGCAATCTTCTGAACCCAGTGGGCTTAGGTATTCCTCCTAAAAAAAATAGTAAAGTTCCCTAAAAAGGTGTGTAATATATCGAAATATTGCATTTCGGTAGATTATACATCTTAGATATGTATAGATTCAGAATCTGGATGATGCCTTCCTGGCACCCTTGGGAAAATTTAATTATTCAAAATGGCTGCCATGAAGCACATCCTGGCTATTTAGTAGGTCAAATTTGTGACAGGTTCTCCCAGACCTTGGTTTGAAGGTGAAGAATTAAAAAAAAAATGGACGGTCTCAAAAAAGTGCTCACCACAGTCAGTCTTAGATTAAATAAATTATTGAGGTGTTCTGCAAAATCTCCCCCAAAGTCCAGGGCATTTCAGAGACAATGGAAGCGCCCCATTGATATAAAGTGCTCTCAGATCCAGTCCTCAAAAATCAAAAGCCCTGTTACATATTGGTGCTCAATTTTATTATGTCATCCTTCTTTATCCTCTGTCTTATACTATCTCATCTCTATCATATTCACAGTTACATGGGTCGACAGACTGTAGAATTGTTAGCACTACTCTAACCAAACAGGCACATTGACAGATAGGTATCACCACCGTGTTTCGGTGCTATTCTTTGTTCGAATATTCACCCAGGTGATACATATGCATGGGCGCAGATCCCGGTGGGGACACCGGGACACGTCCCTACCAATTGTTTTAGTGGTAGGGACATGATATACTGTGTCCCCACCACTTATTTCCGATGTTTTGCTGACTGTTTACTTTTTGAAATAGAAATGATTCCAGAGCTTTTATTGACATTTCAGAAATTATTTAAAAGGAAATTCGTGATAAATCATATTATAACAGTAAATAATTGAAATATTCCGCAGGGATTATAATAATATGTATATGATGTAGGTGTGCATCTCCGATACGCTGGGTTTCAATCGCCGGTTGTACGTGGAAAAGAGTAGGGTCAACTATTTTAAGTGTGGAATAAATTTCACACGCTATACCATTTGGACTTTTGACAAATGCATTACAAATTGCAGACCCATATGGTACGGTATGTGAAATGTTAATGATATAGGTACAGTACGGTTTTCTCCAACTGCTAAAGACCCCTACGCGCAAGCCAATTATTGAAATAAAATTGAACCATGCTACTGCAATTACCTAGTCTATCCAGTGGACGTTACCCCCCCCCTCTCTCTCTCTCTCTCACACACACACACACACACTCTCTCTCTCTCCCACTGAACCACCGAGGCTCCCCCCTTTTATGAACGTATATCTACATGACTATGACTCACTGTAAAATATATTAAATTAAGTTTTATGTTACGATTGATTACACAAGTTTAACTATCTCCAAGGTCGATTTCGTATGAAATACAATTTCCGTTATTATCTTCTTTCCCGATCCAATTTTTTGAGCAAACATACAAAATATTATAAGTTTTAATCGACCCAAAAGTTATATTAAACGAACTGGTATATATTATATAGGATGTGGACAATGTTTTTTAAAGAAATGTTTAGTGGGTGCCGAAGTAAGTATTCTCATGGACACTCACCACGTGGTAGGTTATTCCACTATGATGTCAGCAAATATGGTCGCCGACTTTATATCAGTTTTTTCCTACCTGCTCTAGTTTTCTGTCAATTTCTATGAAATAAAAGCTAGAAGGAAGCGGTTTCTGTGATCTTATTTTGGTAAAATTTGATTAATTTTCAAGAAAACACATTTTTAAGTTACAACGTGGAAAAAGTTCAAAAATATAAAATGAAATGGGGTTTAACGTCCTACTGTTCTGCTCCTAAACTAGGTAGCACCGCCTGGGTAGCGGTGCTACGGCCTACTCATTTATCGAATTCCAATTGCCATGGGACCTTTAACTTGCACACGAATGTGTACACGAAACCTCTGTTTTTCGACCCATCCGTACGACTAGACAGCTGTCCTTATCCGGTCCTCCGTCCTGCATCACTGACAATGTAAAACGACGCCGGAAAATCGAGATGAACTTTCACGGCCAATGTACCCGACCTGCAGGCTAGCGAGCTTACTGACTCCACCGTAACCCCCCTTTTAAGATACTGATGATGGAACATAAATTGGTGTGTATTAATGAAGGCAGCTCAGAATCAGAAAAATGTTTCTGTCTAATGGACTAAAAAAAAACCAGATAACATGCAGGATCAAAGGATGTAGAGTTTTAATTTATTTATTTATTATTTTGCATATATATTAAAATTCCAGAATAATTTCACATGTGTTTCATAGACATTTTAAACGTGTTTAAAAAACAATCATTTCCATTTATATTTTAAATGTAGAAATAGAGAGAGGGAGAATGGGTTTTAACGTCCACTTGGCACAAAGTAGGTCATTTCAGGACTCACATATGGTTCAATTTTATTTTAATAATTCAATTGCGAGTCAGGGTTTTAGCTGTGGGAGGAAACCGGAGAAAACCTACGAGGTTGAACAGGTGACCCTACTACTTGTCACGTACAACCGGGTAATCGAAATCATGTATATAGCTCATTACTGGAGAAGTATTCTAGTGAAGGCGCTCACTGTGAATCGTAAGTCAAAGTCAAAATCCTTTTCAATATTTCTTTATATACAGCTAAATATACATTATATACATGAGTAACTTAAGCCTATCTCCTATCTGATCTGTATATTTTTCTATCAATCTGTTTCATGTTTCTTTTTTTCTGCCTCCTGTCTGTATGTAAAGGTATTTTAAAGCAACTCATTTGAATACAGACAAAAGGACAACATTTCAACAAATCAGATGATAGATAAATTGAGGGGAAAAAATATATTTTAACAAATCAAAATAAAAGCTTAGCGGGCAAAATTTCCCTCATAGCACACTGAATGGCGTATCTGTGAAAATGTCAATTTATTACATGACGACTGAAACACAGGTTCTGAGAGTAATTAAATATATTTAAATTGCATTAAAGATACATGATTATTAAAACACTATCAAGCAATTACCCGAAGAACCTCATGCTTCTGAGGATCAAATAATCGTTGGGCTGAATGGAAAACCATCTAACCGGCCCAAATAGCCATAAGCAATGGCAAACTAAACCGCCATAAGCAATGACAAAAACAAATCATACACAAGTAGGATGGAAGATGGGGTGGACGGAGGGCAGTTCCAAACAGTTGTTCTTTATGACGAACTATCACTGACACCTATCCAGCTGGATAGAAAACGCGCACTAGTCCAAGTGGCGGGAAACGATCAACGTGCCACCGGAAATAGTACGGGCTAGCTACCCGTATGTCAACAATAACAAACTAACGGGCATAGCACAAATTTTATTATCACAATAATATATTTTTAAGAGCAAATCAGTAGGACGTTAAATACCCATTTCATTTCATGGCCCAGTTTATTATATACACGGTTATAGTGAACTGTACGGTTATATTAGTGGGTTGTGGGTCATACTATACAAATGTTTGTCAACTCTTGCAAAACAGGCAGAATTGACAGGGGCAGTTCTCAAAAATCTGTTCCATAGACTCACATTTTTGGTCCTCTCTTCAACAAGAATTTCTCCCAGCAATGACCTCACATACCAGGATATTGACTCATTTTTCAAAAATTTTCTCTTGCTGCTCAGTGTTATAGACACAATCATATATGACATAAACTTTATGTCAACTTACATAAAAGTGCTTTCCAGCGAGACAACGATCGGCAAACAACTATATAATTATACAATACTATTTATGTTCTACCGGGACGCTTAATGTTATAGCCAGTATTTTGTTGATATTTCAATGTAGGTTGGGATTGTGGCTGGCGCCCTAGATTTGGAACCGTCCCACCACTTATTCCCAGCTTCTATATCCGCTACTGCTAATGGACCCTTGAAAACTTGCACCTGTGGTGCTCGGCTCCTGACTTTGTCTTTGTACTAGGGGTATGGGCATCAGTCGGTCACATTTTGTCTAAACACCCCCAAAAACAGAATCGTTATGTATGCCCCTGATCTTGTTTGAGATACTGGTAGCTGGTTCAGACCTATTATTTCTGCTACTGCTGCTAAAGGAAGAATCAAGTTGATATCTATCCTTTCTTCTTCAAAATAGGATTACAAAGTATATTGCTTAGCTGTACTAGAATCCTGCGTAGACAATAAAAATTGTGTTTATTCTGCCCACTTTCTTGACAAGATCGTCCAAGATTTAGGGACCTGTTATAAGTCCACCTTAGATGATGTGTTGTATGTTTAATCTAGTTGGGGATTTAAGATTGAACAGACAGTAACTGATCATGGACAACTCACTTCTTTTTGATATAATTTTATATTCTGGTAATAATACTTAAAACAAAAATACTATATATATATACAAATTATGCTGACATCCTATGCTGGAATTTTGCATGATGGTCCAAATTTGGACTTTGAATAAAGTACAGGTTTATCTTTACATTTTGAATATTGAAAAATTGGCAATGTTTAGGACGAGAGCGCACCCCTTTAAAATGATTGTGCCAACTTTTACTAATAGTTTTTGGAAAGCTTATTTAATTACCTTTCATATTATAGGTTGCCATCGAATAGGTTTCCCGCTGGATTGGTAGAATAGGTCGCCAAATCGTGTTCAGGGACATAACCAGCCCCCATTTTGTGTTTCCCCTTCATTTTGGTATGTCAAGTTTGTTCAAGCTCAATTTTTCAAGAGAGAACCTATTTAATTAGTTGTGGTATTTAACTGTGCAATGGATTTTATGAATAAGGGCGACCAAAACGAACGCTTTAATGTCATGTGGTGGGTCAGACGTCGACCCAGAAAGAGGTGATAGGAGGGGCCCTTCGCCTATTGGGACAGCCCCCTTGTCTGGGGTCCTCCCTCAGAAATTTTTGAAAAAATAACGATGCAGGAAACACGTTTTTCTGCCATTGGGGTAATATTTGAGTGGCAATTTTGTATTTTATATGGCGGCAGATTTTTCGTGAGAGGCATTTGCTCCTGGTGTCCGCACCTTGGATCCGAGACTGTGGTGGCACCTGATAGCCTGAACATAAGGGATTTTAGAAAGTTTGGATCAGGTGTATGTGCCATTAAAACAGACCGACTCATCAGTTCCTTAGGAGCATCAAAAAAATTCTGCCACAAAATTAGCGCATTCTGGCATTAATTCAGTAGACCAATCCATGCTAGTGCTATTTCTTGACGCAACTGTGTGAAGGGGGGGGCTAATGTGGGGGGCCCTGGGGCCTGTGTCCCAGGGTTAATCAGGCCCTGACGATAAATGCGAGTGCTATGAAATAATGGCATTTCTAGGGTAGGGGGCTGGACGCAACTGAGATTTTTTGTGGGGGGGCCTGGGGCCCATGGTGCCCCATGGTTAATCCGGCCCGGAATATGGATGCTGTATCATAAAGCCTGTCATTGAGTCAACTGGAGTGGTTTCGAATCCCTGGCTGTACGTAACAAGTAGTAGGGTTGCCTGTCTAACGTAGGGTCGCCTGGATTTCCTGTGATTTCCTCCCACTGCTAAAGAACCCTACGCGCAAGCGAATTATCACAATCAAATTAAAAACCATATGTTAATCCCAAAATGAACTAGTTTGTGTTGAGTGGCTGTTAAACTTCATTTCTCTCTCTCTCTCTAATATAATAACAAAGTTGACATTGATTTGGCTCCTGGTTAATATCAAAATGGCTGGCCATGGGAATTAATTTAATAATCTTTTAGTGGTATGTAGTAACAGGATAGAGCAAAAACTATAACACATTCTTATGGAAGAACAATTAGTGATTCATTGGGGGTATTTCAAAATAAAAGTAGGGCAATTTCGTATATATGGAAAGTAGAAACATCCAATCTTACTAGAATAAACTCGATTCCCTGAAAAGCACCCATGGAACACATACAGGACAAAACAAAAATGTAGGGGCTTCCCTAACCGGCAACCCGAGGATTGGGGATGGCTGCTTGAGTGACGTCAAGGGTTGCACTAGAAGATTGTCTGATCGCTCAGTGTTAGTGAGTGCTTGATGTATATGTTGATAAACTTCATTGTGAGCTTAAAAGTACAACAGTTACTGAGATAATAACCAAGGCAAAAAGAGGCAGGCAGTGGATAATCTGATAATTAAACATTGATATTTATGATAAATGGACAGAGATTAAAGACAACATCTTGAATGTGTAATGAATTCTGCTCCAGCATCGCACCTGTTGCTAAGATGACTTTTTTTAATATATTGTTTATAACAGGTGTATTCCCTCATGAATACAATGTTTTGAGAAGGATTTGAAGCAAATATAACAAATCATCCAGTTTGTATGCGAGAAGATACATGTATCTTTAATATGAAGAAATTCCCTTGAATTTGTTGTTAGTTTGAGATAAAAGTAAGTTTTACTCTGTTATGTACAGGGTCAAGTACATTTTTATACATCCACATTCAAAATGTGGACGTATATTGCTGTTATCCCTGTGTGAGTGTGTGTCTGTGTGTCGCCTACAGGCCACAATTCTAAAGTGATTTTCTTCAAACTTTGCATACTTATTCTTGGTACCCTAAGGAAGATCCCTATTGGGACGAGCCATGCCCATTTTTTGCATTTCTTTGTTTGTCATCTACAGACCGAATTTCTTAAGGTATGATATTGAACCTTTGCATACTTATTCTTCGTACCCTAAGGAACATCCCTATTGTTTGAGGTGCGTGCCCGAACCCCTGGGGCAGAGCCACGCCCATTTTCTTTTTGTATGTCTGTGTGTCGCCTAGAGGCTACAATCTTAAGTGATCATCCTGCAATTTCACATACCCCAAAGATGATCCATATTCTTTTTGGTGCATGTCCACCCCCAGGGGCAGAGCCACGCCAATTTCTTGTATTTGATTGTTTGTCGTCTACAGGCCACACTGCTTAACGTATCAACTTGAAACTTTGCATACGTTTTATTTGTAACCTAAGGGAAATCCCTATGGTTTGGGGTGCAAGCCCAACCCCCAGGGACAGTGCCACGCCAATTTTGTTTTTGTGTCTGTGTGTCGCCTACAGCCCACAATCCTTAATCGATCGTCTTGAACTGACCTCAATTATTTTTGGTGCATGCCCGACCCCCTGGGACAGAGCCACGCCCATTTTTTGCATTTTTTTGTTTGTAGTCTACAGGCCGCAATTCTTAACGTATCATCTTGAAACTTTGCATACTTATTCTTGGTACCCCAAGGATCATCCCCTATTGTTTGGGATGCATGCCCAACCCCAAGGGACAGAGCTACGCCCATTTTCTTTTTGTATGTATGTGTGTCGCCCATAGGCCATAATTCTTAATAAATCATCCTGAAATTTTTTCATATTAATTTCTTATACTCTAAGGATGATCTCTATTGTTTTTAGTGCATGCCTGAACCTCAGGGGCCGAGCCACGCCCATGTTTTTCTATTTCTTTGTTTGTCATCTACAAACGTATCATATTGAACCTTTGCATACTTATTCTTTGTACCCTAAGGAACATCCCTATGGTTTGAGGTGCATGCCCAAACCCCAGGGGCAGAGCCACATCCATTTTCTTTTTGTATGTCTTTAGGCCTGAAATGTTAACTAAGTTATTAATTAGACATTAACAAAGCTGCTGGTGGACGTTTTCCCACGCTTGGCATGGCTACCTTTTTTTATTATAGTACTTTGAGATGTACACTGTCTAGATCACCATCTTTTTCATTTATGACAGTCTGGGGTTTTTTGTGTTCTTCAATGACAAAGCTTTTTAATCTGATTAAGGTACAGTTTTGCTAATAATATCAGCTTTAATAATTTTATAAATCAAGTATATATTTTTTTTCCCCCAAAATCTATATATTGATATTTTTAAAAACGAAAGTTACATCAGGCAAGAGCTAAATCTGATTGATGCAAGTCTTACTTTAGGCTTCAGATGTTATAGAAATTATAAATTAGATCTTTATTTACACACTAGCTCATATCAACTCTGTATTCCCACGAATGGCTTGTATACAGCCAGGGCCGTATTAACCTTGTGGGGGGCCCGGGACATACCAGCTGTGCGGGGGCCCCATTTCGAATTGTTCGTACTGACCGCGGATCGTACTAGTATGTACCCCGCCCCCTTGAGTGCCTGGGGTGTTTTCCTTCCAGGAATTTAGTGAAATTATTTCAGGTGACATATAGCATTTAACTCTGTTGACTGATTTACTATACTAAGATTACGTTAATTTCCTGGTACTGCTTGGGCCCCAGCAATCACATCGCGAGATGGAGTCCTATTGATTGGTAGAACCTCTAAATTATGCAATTTAGTAATTTTAGGGCCAAAACGATCTCTGCCCCCACTCCCCCCCCCCCCGAAAATCTGTTGGTACCTACCAGTCCGGGGACCCTTAATATCCCTTACTGCTCAGGGCCGCAATCCTCGCCCCTCAGCCCACGTACTAGATAGCTCCACCCGGAATAAAATATTAGTATGACAGAGTTTTGTGGGGGCCCCCTAAATGTGGGGGGCCCGGGACATTTGTCTCACTTTGCCTCCCCTAGATCTGGCACTCTATACAGCTTGGATTTAAATAGGATTTCACTGACTGATTTAATCATAAATGGCGACCAAGCGGAGATTATGATGACGTCATAGTTTAAATTGTGTCTAAATGATAGAGTGTACAAAGCGAGGCCGCATGTCAACCAATTTGAGATCTTGTTATTATGTTTGGATGTCCGTATTATAGGCCCACTCTCATTTGTCACTTGTGTTTACAGAAAAAATATGAAAATTGATAAACAAAAGTGGTTGGGGAAAAAGAAAAATACCGACGACAGGAAGCAGAGAAAATTGAGAATGAATAGGCAAGTCTGACGAAGTTAACGCAATGGGTTTTACGGAAGCAATCGCAACCCGAAAATGTAAGCGATTCGAATTCTACAACTGCGGAAACATTGACGACAACAATTGTATGTAGGCCTATGCCTACTCGCTCGAAACCGCCTGCGCAAATTGTCGTTGAAACGCTGTATTCTCATGATGTCGGTGTATGGGAGACATTCGGGATAATCACGACGATGACAAAAGATTATTTCACTTCCGTTGGAATTTTAAGTAAATGTCAACATTCAGACCATAATTTTTATGGTTCAGAGCGAAAGTTCTCTGATGAAAAATTTGTTCGGCACCGTTCTAAAGAGTTATTTTTCTTGACACATAATAATGGTGAATCTATTGAGCGACAGTGGTTGTGCTACTCTCCTTCAACAAACCGTTTATACTGCAGTTATTGTAAATTGTTTTCGACCAACTGTAAAGGAAACGGGTCTCTATGTAACGCGGGGCTTGATGATTGGAAAAACACCAATAGAACCCTTAGTTACCACGAGAAAAGTCAAAATCATGCTTACACTGTACGGGCATTTGTAATATATTCTTCTAAACGAAACTGCAGGGTTGATGTTGCACATTGTGTGCAGACAGAAACTGAAAATAAGTATTGGTGTGAGGTGCTACGTCGATTAATATCAGTGATACGATTTCTATCCTTCGTGGTCTGGCCTTCCGCAGGCACGACGAAGTACTCGGATCAGCGCATAATGGTAATTACCTAGGCATATTAGAGCTTATATCTGAGTACGATCCTTTTTTTAAAGAACACATAAAACGGTAGGGGGAACTGGGACAAGGAAAAGCTTCTTATCTCTCTTCGTCCATATGTAATGAGTTGATTGAAATATTGGGTAAGAAAGTACTAGATACCATCATATCTGAAATTGTTCGTTGTCGATACTATTCTATATCTGTGGACTCTACTCCCGATATCTCACACTGTGATCAGTTGACGATAATCATTCGATACGTTATCGATGGTCAAGTCACTGAACACTTTCTAAGGTTTGAAGCAATTCACTCCAAACAGGTGCGTCACTCGCAGCTGTCATTATGGATTTCTTGAAAGGGCATGCCATAGATATCAGTCACTGCAGAGGACAGTCATACGACAATGCCTCTAACATGTCAGCTTCATGACCGAATACAGCATCATGACCGAATTATGGTATGTTATTTTGGAGCGGTTCAATAAGACTAGCGAATATTTGCAAAGTAAAACAATGGATCTCAATTGTGCTACTGAACTACTTTCGTCACTTAGAGCATTCGTTAGGGAATTGAGAAATTCATTCACCCGATTCGAAGATGCTGGTAGAATACTCTCCGGCTGCCAATTTTACCAGATGGAAGTCGTTCGACGCAAAAAGCGAAACAGGCTTTTTGATTATGGTGCCAGTGAAGATGCGGTAGAGACCATGAATCCGTCTAATCACTTTCGAACGCAGACGTACTTTGTTATACTTGATCAACTAGAATCCGCACTCGACAAACGACAGACGGCCTACAGAGATTTGACTGGAAAATTCGGATTTCTGTCACGATTATCCGAACTCACTGCAGACGAAGTTCGTGACTTTGGACAAAACCTTGTTCGAATGTACCCGGAATTAAGTAATACATCGAGTGACCAATTAGTCCAATTCTGTGAACTGTACAAAAAAACCGAGGGGGCGCCATTCAGACCAACATCCAACGAATCAATTGCTAAATCGAAACCATCAAAAATGATGGAGATGTTTAACGACTCAAACACAGGCCCCGGTTTGAAGGGTACGTTTCCAGATGTGGAGTTGATATTGCGAATGTATTTGTGTCTAATGGTATCCAATTGTACTGGAGAGCGATCATTCTCGGTATTAAAGCGTGTCAAAACCATATGTGCTCGACAATGACACAGTACAGACTTAATTTTCTGTCCATTATGTGCATAGAAAATGATATTCTCCAGCAATTAAACATCGATGATGTCATAAAGATATTTGCCTTGAATAAGACACGGAAAGTTGCGTTGTAACAATTTAGTTATTTTCTGTAAATTAAAAAAAAATTCCCCAGATCGGCCCAGATATAGTATGCCTCTTCCATCTTCGTTTCATAATGTTATATCGTTTTCTTTATTAACTTTGTCTAAATAAAGGGCTAATAGCAAACATATCAAGCAAAAGATCTTGCGCTATAAATACCTATAATTATTGTTATATTTTTGATGTATTTTGAAGCGGTAAATGACCTACATTGTAACTACTGCAATATATTCTGTTTCTGTATATTTCCAGGTTTCTGTGAGAATGGTATAGAAGTTGTAATACAGATATATATATATGTATACATGTAGTGCTAATTGTATAGTTTTATCCCCGCATCACTTGAAGTTTTAGTGCTAAAACATTTTATACAGGAAGCAATATTCCAACTTTAATTCTAATTTTATAATATATAAGAAATCATTGAGGTCTCAGTACAAAATTTATTGAAAAAATCAAACTATTTTTTTAAAGTCGTATTCAGAAGACAATCCTCATGTGTGAAACTGTTTGCATTAAAAAAATGTTCGAACCAACTCATTGTGAATTAACAGATCAGTATGGAGCAAGTCGTGTTTTAGCGGCAGCATTACATCAGATGGATGGCATTATTTCTAGTAAGTATAGGTTTTATTACCTACATGTTATATTATTATAACCACATCTGTTGATTATTATTTATACCTTCATGTTTTACCACTGTTTGTCGTGTATTGGTAAATAATAAGCTTTTAACTTTGTCAGGAGGTAGATTTTGGAGGATATGATTTTGGAAATTTGGTTAATTTGGAGATTCCAATCTAAATTTTGGTAAACACTGCTTCAGATACATTTTCTTATGATTCTACATTAATTTTTATTGATAAGCAGTTTGTGTTTGATTAGTGTTTTGAAGCTATTAGCTTGACTTTGGTCATTTTTAGCATTCATTACCATACAATTATCATTACACCAATTAAATACATTTAGTATATCCCCTTTGAACGCAATCTCTATATTAGGTAGATTGTTGATAGAGAAGTGAAGGGTACTATTTTCAGCAAAAAGATCGGTATCGCATTTACTGACATGAAGTGGGAGATCGTTTATAAAAATCAAGAAAATTAATGGACCAATATTGGATCCCTGTGGTACCCCACATTTCACATCAGTTGAATAACATGCCCCTAAGACTACTTGCTGCTTTCGAAATTCCAGATAGGATGAAATTAGTGCATGTGATTTCAAGTAAAATTTGTAGAATTTTTATTTTTTGGAGGATAAATTTATGGTCTATAATGTCAAAAGCCTTAAGGCCCGTTCTCACGGTGTGACTTGTAGTAACTACTTGTAGTATTGACCCGAGATGCAGTGTGAGAACACCCTAGTTGTACCAACTTTTACAAGCTCCCAACCAGTTGAGAGCACTTTGAGTGAAATAGAAACTGGCCTATTTCAGTCAACAGATCGTATAAAAAAAGACCAATTAGAGACATTAAGTATTTTTACAAACACAAGTTCTCTCCTGTTGTTGTTGGTAAACATGGTCTTCTTCATCAAGTTCACGTAATAGGGAACTGTACTAGTCGGCAGTGGATCTATGCAGTATCCACTGTCTAACCCAGACAGATTTGGGTTTTCTCTTTTTCTTTTTGTACTTATTTATCAAATGTAGGGCAATGATAGCCAGCGTCTCTTCGTTGCGTGATGGCGTCTTGCGAGGTGGATCCAGCACCAACCACTTTTGTCAAAGAAAACATTCATCTTCTTCTTCCAGTTCTCTGTGGCATCATTAATAATTCCTTACAAGAGGGAGTGTTCTCTCAAGAACTGGGCATTGGGCAATGCCCTCATTCGACCACTTCTCAAGAAACAGAACCTTGATTGTGACATGATGAAGAATTACAGACCAGTCAGTAACCTCAGCTACCTACTAATAGAGAAATGTGTACTTGATCAACTGTCAAAACACATGGAATCGAACAACCTAACAAACATCTTACAGTCTGCATATAAATGTTTTCACAGCACCGAGGCAGCCTTAATGATCAAAAATATATTTTGCTGATAGTTTTGGACCTATCGGCTGCCTTTGATACTCTAGATGTCGAAGACCTTCTCCAAGCTCTGCTGGATGAAATTGGGGCTCGAGGCACTGTTTTAAGTTGGTTCTGAGTATACCTAGAGAACAGACAACAATGTGTCAAGATTGATAACGTCAAGTCTGTTGATGTCCCAATGATGTGTGGTGTACCCCAAGGGTCGGTTCTAGGTCCTGTATCTTCACCCGACCATTAACTCAAATTGCTGAAATGTTAGGTCTTAATATTCACTTGTATGCTGATGATACACAGATATATGCTTCCTTCAGTCAGCAATCCACCAATTTAGCTTTAAGTAATATTGAAAACTGTCTGGAAGAAATCGGGTTTCGGATGTCGTCACACTTTCTGAAACTAAATCATGAAAAAACTGAGTATCTGGTAATTGGAACAAAACAACAACTTAGTAAATTATCAATACCATGTCTTAAATTCCAACACGAAAGTCTTGCTCAATCAACAGAAGCCAAAAACACTGATGCAGTTCTAGATTCCAAAGTGTCCTTTAGCTCCCACATCAAATCTGTTTGTTCCTCTTCTTATATCCATCTTCACAGAATTAATAAAATAAAGGAATATCTAAATGCTGATAGTACAGAACTCCTCATTCATTCATTCATTCATTACAAATAAACTAGATTACCATAATGCTTTATTTTTTGGCCATCCGAATGATCAAATTCAACATCTTCAACGAATTCAAAATGCTGTCGCCAGAGTTTTGACAAGTACAAAAAAAATCGATCCACATCTCCCCGATTCTTGAAAACCTACATTGGCTCCAAGTTCAACAAGGAATCAAGTACAAAATATTACTGTTGACTTTAAAGGCGTTACATGATCAATCACCAAAATATATCAACGGTCTGATTACCCCATATAAATCCACAAGAACTCTTAGATCCACAGATAAACAATTTCTGTATCGGTGAATCTTGATATAGCAAAAAGATCTTTCTCGTTTTCTGCTCCTCTCTTATGGAATTCGCTGCCTTACAACATTAGAACCATAGATTCCCTAGATGCATTTAAATCTCGCCTAAAGACGTTCCTGTTTACAGAAGCGTTTCCGTAGTTCATTTGAGAAAACTTGAAAAGTGCAATAGAAACTTTAGTTTTAGTATTATCGCGCTTTATAAATAGAGGATTATTAAGCTTTCATATTTCATATGAAAGTTTATTGTTTCTGTTAAGATTATTATTCTTATTATTTTTTTTTTTTTTGTGTTTTATCCACAAATCAGATTTCTCAGAATCTATCCATAGGATCTTTCTGAAACTTTTACCTACCCCCCAAAAATGGGTGGTGGCTGTTGGGTAAATGTATTTTCAAAACGTTTTTCGAATCCGAAATCACCAAAATTTATGAACAAATGCATTTGACCTAATTAGCTGTAACTGTGTGACTATTTGATCTATTTTACTAAAATTCGTTGCTGTGATTTTGAACAGGAAGTTAAAATCAAAATGACAACTTCTGTAATAGTTGCACGTTTTTTATGAAATTTAGTATTTATGTAGATCTCACTCATGCGACTTTAAAAATGACTTTAAAAATTTTCTAATCAATGTTCCCTCGCTGATATTAAGGATCAAAGTTTTGAAAAAAATCGATGAAATATAGGTCAGATTGCCTTGAATTTTTTTTTTTACTAGCTACGACACTACTGATTAGTACACAAAAAATGGAGTTTATAGCCCAAACCGGAAGTGCCAACATCTTGAAATGTAAAAATCGATATTCATTTGTTGATATTTTACTTACAGACAAGGCAATTATATATTTCGAATCCTTTTAGGAAAGCTGAAAAACTGCCGGAAATAGAAATTTGATTTAGGTCAAGTGATAGACGCCATTTTGAATTGAAAATGAGAACAAGTTGAATGCATTTGACCTACATTGCTGCAACTTTGTGACTTAGACCTATTTTATTAATTCTTCTTTCTTTGAATACCTTGAAACATTTACTTCAAATTTGCAATTTCGGATTTTCGAATTTCGAAAATTCATCAATGTTATTTCGAAACCAGAAGTTGAGACCAACTTGACAACTTCTTTAATAGTTGCACTATTTTCATGAAATTAAGTATGTAAGTAGATCTTATCGATACAACTTGAAAAATATCATTAGAAATTTTCTAAATTATCTCTCCTTGGAGAAATTAAGGTTCAAAATTTTCAAAAAAATCGACGAAATATACCGCGTAGGTCAAATTGCGTTGAAATTGTTTTTTGTAATAGCTACAACACTACTGATTCGTACACAAAAAATTGAGTTTGTAGCCCAAACCGGAAGTGCAACCATCTTGAAATGTTAAAATCGATAAGGCTTTGTTGATATTTTACTTACAGACAAGGCAATTATATTTTCTACTAGGAAGGCCGAAAAACGTTTGGGAATCGAATTTTGATTTAGGTCAACTGTTGGACGCCATTTTGAATTGAAAATGAACAATGGTGAAAAATCGGTTCTATTTCAGTAACCAAAGTCATAGAGACTTGAAATTTTCAGGGGGATAGGAGATGGGCTAGCAATGACCTCACACCAAATTTCAGCTAAATCGACCAATAACTATTCATTTTACCGACCTTAAGCTTCCCACGAGAGATAAAACTTTGCCGTTTGGCGCCATTTGCAATTGTTGACTCTAGACTCAAATAACAAGACACTAAAACAACTCCAACACTCAGCGCTTCGTGCCTAACGCTGCAGTTCATAATAATAATAATGATTTTCGTATATTTTAATTTTACGCCCACATAGAAATGTGGTCGTATATTGCCGTCACCCCCGACCGACCGGCCGTCCGTCGGTCCGCCCGTTCGTCGGCCCCAATTTCTTGTGAACGCTCTAGAGGCTAAAGTTAATACCCGATTGACTTTAAATTTACGCACAGTTGTTAAGGTCATGAGACGAATAAGCATATGGATATGTTGTCATATATCGCCGTCGCCCCTGGACCATGCAAAATGGTCGCCGTTTGTACACGACTACTGTTAAAAAATGGTATTTCAAGGTTGTGGACCCTGTACAGGTCACAATTTCCATTCGATTTTGATTAAACTTGAAATGCATGGTTATAACCAAAAGATCTTGTTTCCTTTCGATATTTGCGCATATCGGATCGTATCTTCCTGAATTATGGCCCCTGATTGTCCGAAAAATCGCCTTTGTTTAGTTTGCGGTCCCTCTGGAGATCACAATTATTATTCGATTTAAAAAAATCGTTTGATTATATTACCGTTAAACCGTAAGAAAGGTTGATTTCGACTTTTGGGGACCACAATTGCCATACAAAATGGCCGACGTTTGTACTGTTAAAAAATGGTATATCAAGGTTGTGGCATTGTCGTAGAGGTCAAAATTTTAATTTGATTTTGATGAAACCTGAAATGCATGATTATAACCCAAAGATCTCGGTCCCTTTCGTTATTTGCACATATCGGATCATAACTTCCTGAATTATTGTTCTGATTGTCCGAAAAATCTCCTATATTTCCTCTGGAGGTCACGATTATTATCCGATTTGAAAAACGTTTGACTCTTATCACCGTTGCACCCTACGAAAGGCTGAGTTCAAATTTCTTGAAAATCGGGCCATAATTGCCAGACAAAATGGCCGCCGTTTGTACATGAATAGTGTAAAAAATATGGTATATCAAAGTTGTGGACCCTGTAGAGGTCACAATTTTAATAAGATTTTGATGAAACTTGAAATGCATGTTTATAACCCAAAGATCTCGGTCCCTTTCGTTATTTGCACATATCGGATCATAACTTCCTGAATTATTGCCCCTGATTGTCCGAAAAATCCCTTATATTCCCTCTGGAGGTCACGATTATTATCCGATTTGAAAAACGTTTGACTCTATCACCTTTACACCCTACAGAAGGCTGAGTTCAAATTTCTCAAAAATCGGACCATAATTGCCAGACAAAATGGCCGCTGTTTGTACACGAATAGTGTAAACTTATGGTATATCAAAGTTGTGGACCCTGTAGAGGTCACAATTTTAATTCGATTTTGATGAAACTTGAAATATTTGCGCATATCAAATTGTAACTTAATGAATAATAATAATAATAATCACGTCATTTTACAAGGGTAGCAAATTAGGCCTGAGGCCTTTTTCAAATTTGGCCCTTGGCACAGATCGTGCGAATGATTTCGATCATTACTGCAGGAAGAAACCGAAGAACTCGGGGGAAACCTGCCTGATCGGACGGGAGACCGAATATCCCTCTCACTTACAACGATAAAGTTCATGCCCTGAGCTGGGATTGAACCCTCGTTGCATTGGTGAGAAGCCGCCTCTCTATCGCCGCGGCTATCCGACCAGCTGAATTATGGCCTTTGATTGTAGGAAAAATTACTTTCGGTATTGTCCATCTCTCGAAAATGTAGGCGTATCCTGCCTGGCAGTGTCAGCTTACTATCTTTACTCTAATTTCAAAGCAGTTATGTTGGGCAAAATATGCCCGAAGTCTCAATCGACTGGCAATCTCTAGCATTTGGCTTTTCCAGTGTTCACCAATAGTATTTATTGCGCATGCTCTCCAGATATTAATATGTAGTCACTGTTTGAAATGACTTGTGGAATATGTCTAAACTCGCTTTTCTAATTGCTTGTTACAAATAGCGCTGAAATGCATATGGTACATGATTTGTGTACCAATCATAAAATGTTTATTTTGTTTTACCGGAAAATATTGGATATCAGAATATCAGAAACCTATGGCATAAGCAAATAATATATCCATTTTAAAAAAAAGTTGGTACCACAGTCCCCTCTAGACGGTAGTACTAAAATTGCCTGACGTGCGACCTGGGCGGAAATTAAAAATCGCCAGCACCCATTTATCATTCCACTATCACCACGTTCGGAATTCCGCTCGAAAATTTCCTCTGTGAAAATGAGTAAACCGCTGACCTCCACGATTATTTTAAACCAACGCGGAAATAAACATTGTAGTTTTGTTTTTAAAATGGTCTTCCACAGCAAAATCTTGCATAAAAAGTTTGTAAGAAATAGGAGGATACTCAATTGAATGTTCTGGAATTGAATTCTCTGAATCCCACTAATAGTGACACTTGAGTAAAAAAAGAATTCAGGCTACAGGGCATGCATCAACTGAATAAGAAAATATTACAACCACTGATCAATTGTATTTTACATGTATATCAGGGACGTCAACCAACCACAACAGCTGAATTATTTTTGTTGTGTTTATTTACATGACAGTTCTACTCACACTCTCCCAGTTGACAGGACTGACTGAACCATGGACCATATGACAGAACTTTCACAGGACTTAATTCTGTGTCACTCTACTGCAATTCTGAACAGTCCCATGACCTGCCCCTGTGGATCATTAACCATTTCTCTGCATATGATCGAAAAGTTTGTGAACCTGCAGTGATAGAGATCAGATTATTGAAGACATAAAGGATCCTTCTAAATTTTGGTCAACATTCATGTTGAGACTTTTGTAAAGACATAGCCGCTGTACGTGTTGGCATATTTACACATTTTGTGTGGCTATTTTTCTGTGATCCTGTGACGGCTTTCTACAGATACAGAAAAATGTGGTCATACTGTACTTGTATCTCTGCTTTGGTGAATTTCTACCTAATTAAATTAAATTATTTCAGCAAGGGTTTAAATGTCTAGAGGAAACTTAATTCGCCTAATGGCCTTTATCAAAATCACTGCATTAATCTTTAGCTGTACACTCTCCATTCTATATCTTAGCATAGTAATCACATCTCACTTGATTTCAGGCACCGATTTCGAGTTTCGCACTGATGCTAGTGATCATGCTGATCATGCTACGGCCTTTCGTAAAGCGAGACCACTAGGAAGAGCCAAGGTTTGTTATTTATTATATGATTTAAAAAGAGCTGTAGAAGGTTCCAGGGACAGACAACTCTTACTAGACTCAATACCAGCAGACGTTGTTTTATTTCTTCGTGATTGGCTGTTATCAGAAGAAGTATGTCTGGAGGTAAGTCCATTACACTCATACACATCTACATCAAAACCTTTTGAACACTTCCATCCACAGTTACATATTCAGATCAATGTTTTATGTTTATAATTGAGTTTTATGCACCCACATTTCAGTGAGGGCATATTAAGCCATCTGTCCTTATGAACACGATAAAAGTGAAGTTTCTAATAGATTCTTTTCAAGTTTGTGTGTAGCATTGTGATGATGAGGACGAATTATATCAATATTTAGTATTTTGTAACTTTCTTTTCCGAAGAAATGGCCCCTTTGCTGATAACCCTGTGAACATGGTAGAGGTTACAGCTTTAATAGAATTGTTTAAAATTTGTTGTGAAGCATTAGAGGTCATGAGAAGATGAACCTTATCAATATTCAGCAATAGAGGCAACAATTTTTAACAATTTTTCAAGCTTGTAAACACAATAGAGATTAGATGTCATGAAGGCTGGGTGTATTTCCAAACTTTGTGGGGCTATCTTTGATTAAAGTACAATTAGGCTCATAACCATGACGTAGTTAAGGTAATCAAATTTGTCTATTCAGATGCATATGTTTATTTTACACAAAATCTAATTAGAAGGTTCATACATGTAACTTTCATCAGTCGATCCAGATAAGAAATATTCTAAGGCCCCTTGAAGTTTACTCAAAAATATACTATTAAAAAAAAGTAAGGGATATTTGATTATGGGGGCATAATACTAAAATATGCAAATGACTACGAAAAAAGTCACTATAGAACCTAACAAAAGAAACATTTCCAGTTACATGTAACGCCCAAACACACCAATAGCTACCGCATGGAATGCAGGTGATGCTTGGGATCATCATGGGTGTCCAACCCAAGATTTGCACGACTCTGACTTTGAATGTTACAGTCATTGCGGCATTGAATTCCAGGGTGGAAACATCAGTTTAATTGTTTAAGTGACCAGAAAACAAATTGCGATATGCATCGGCTTACCCAAAATGAAAGGTTATGTACCCTTGGCATGCTACAGATCGGCACAACACAGGCGGTTGTGGCGCGGACGATGAATGTTTCTCAGTCTGTCATAAGCAGGCTATGGTCCAGATACTGTGATATACAATCTGTCGGATAGCCGTGGCGATAGAGAGGCGGCTTCTCACCAATGCAATGAGGGTTCAATCCCACCTCAGGGCAAGAACTTTATCGTTGTAAGTGAGAGGGATATTCGGTCTCCCATCCGATCAGACAGGTTTCCCCCCCGAGTTCTTCGGTTTCTTCCTGCAGTAATGATCGAAATTATTCGCACGTTCTGAGCCAAGGGCCAAATTGGAAAAATGCCTTAAGCCTAATTTGCTACCCTTGTAAAATGACGCGATTATTATTATTATTATTATTATTATTATTATTATTATTATTATTATTATTATTATTATTATTATTATTATTATTAATCTGTACAGGACAGACCACGCTCAGGTCGACAACTCAAGCCCAGGATTGATTTATCTGTACCTTGGCCTTGAGAAATCGTGTCATCACAGCAAATCAGATCAGCGCTCGTCTTCAAACAGACACTGGTGTGAGAGTGAGTGGCCAGACCATTCGGAATCAACTGCATAGGGGTCACCTACGCGCCCGACGTCCTCACGTTGTTGGTGTAGGGATCGTCAACACTGGGATAATCGACGCTGGAGCAATGTGATGTTTTCAGATGAGTCAAGGTTCACTGTTGGAATACCTGACTACTCGGACCAAAGACCACTCGGACCAAGACCACTCGGACCAATGATAGACCACTCGGACCAAAACAAAAAGACTACTCGGAGCAATCAAAAAGACTACTCGGACCAAGCTAAAAGACTACTCGGACCAAGCTAAAAGATCACTCGGACCAATCAATATTGTGTTAATAATGTGTTTGTTTTAATAAATTGAGATTGTTCTGTGTGTTTTGTGTCAAGACCTATGATAAATTGTTGTTTTAATAAATTATGTTTGTTTTAATATGAAAATGCTTAGTGTTAAGTAATCACCCATTTCTATGCTGATAACGAAGCCCATCAAATAAGATTTATTAACAAAACAACTATAACTGAGTAGTGATTAAAGAACTTCGTTTTTTTTTTCTTTATCAAATAGTAAACGAGTTTGATTTCTAGGGGCTTGTTTTTTTGCATGTCATTTTCAAATAAATTCATCAGTATATTATTAGTTTTTAACAAATTTATACAACTTTTATGGGAAACTATGATTATCAAAGAACCGTAAACCCAACTGATGTTTTATCGTTTGGTTGGGCCTTTTACGAACCACGTGTAAGTCATGTTAATAAATATTTTCTTTCGTGTTTTTACTATTTCTACATAAATTCTTAAAAGTCCCAACTGTCGTTTATGTCGAGTACCAAGTCCCAAATAATAATTATTTAGCTTGGTCTGAGTGGTCTTTTCGCTTGGTCCGAGTGGTCTTTTCGCTTGGTCCGAGTGGTCTTTTCGCTTGGTTCGAGTGGTCTTTTTTATGGTCCGAGTGGTCTGGGTACCCACTGTTGATTTTTGGGACAGACGTAGGAGGGTGTTGCGTCGTCGAAACGAGCACTTCCGAGACGTTAACGTCATCAGACATGATCGATTTGGGGGTGGTTCTGTTATGGTGTGGGGAGGCATCACTGTTGCTGGAAGGATGGCTTTACATGTTGTTGCAGAGCGTGTTACAGGCCAGTACTACCGGGACAACGTCTTGGCAGTCCATGTTGTGCCGTTCGCACGACGTCATGGCTGCCGTTTGATCTTCCAGGATGACAACGCAAGATGTCACAGGGCCAGGATCGTTACAGGTTTCCTCCAACAACAGAACATCACCACATTACCTTGGCCAGCACTGAGTCCCGACCTCTCCCCCATCGAGCATGTTTGGGACATGCTTGGACAGAGGTTACGTCAACGTCAACAACGTCCTGCCAATGTTCAAGAACTTGCTGCTGCGTTGCAATAGGAATGGGACAATCTGGACCAAAATGACCTTAGACGTCTCATAAGGAGTATGCCACGTTGGATCAATGCTTTTTCGGCAAACAGAGGAGGATTTACCCGTTACTGACTTTGTTGTGATGCTGTGGTAACTTTGCTGTTTGACCACGGTTATCATTTTACCCTTATAATGGTCAGTCTGTGCGTTACTTAGTCTAACGATCATTTGGAATAAATCGATGAATGTGAACTTCATTTCATTTTGTCATTTGTTTCTTCGTCAGTTTCATTAGGTGACTTTAATAACACTTAAAAATCAAATATCCCCTACTTTTTTTGAATAGTATATTTCATATGCTAACGGAGATATGCTAACCATATATACATATTTCTAAAGGCCTAAACTGATTCCACCAGACAGTTATCTAGACGGGATATAATGCATCCCTTATAATCAATGATCAAATGATCCAGATTGAAGTCAACGCTGAAAACACGATGTACGAAAGCATAATTAGTATTTAATTATGAACGTATAACGAGTGTGAATAATGCCTAAAACTGTCAATAACTTTTTCGAAATAGCTGAAAACTGATACCTTAATAGTGGACTACCATCAACTCGGAACCCGGGAGGGTGTTGATCAGAATATGAGGACAACAAAGACACAGGACACGTAGGATCTCCCTTCTTTCTATTTAGAGTAATTTTGTTTGCAGCCCCAGCTTGATCAGTTTTTATACGCCCACATTTTCATGTGGACGTATTATGTCATCGCCCCTGTCCGTCCGGACTTCCATCCGTCCACAATTGTTTGTGGACTTTCTACAGGTCACAATTCTTACCCGATTTTGACGAAGCTTGAAATATAGGCTTATCCCCAAAAGATCTCAGCTGCTTTCGATATTGGTATCAAAACTTCATGGATTGTGGCCCCTTAAAGGGACAATACCACTCTTGCTGGCTTGACAGGTCCAGAATTTTTTTTAGCCTTATTCTAACTTAAGTGTCCTACCTGTTGTGTAAATTATCCATTACATCCTATTTTACTTGTCACGAGGATTCGAAAATATGTTTAAATCCAAGTTGCATTTTAAAGTGTTTACGTAAAGCTTTTCAAACCATGTTGTTACCATACCATGTAGTTGAATTTTTCCAATTTTTTTAAATTCGGTGTTTTAAGATGAAATTTGTATCATCAATTAATTGGAATATTGTAAAATAGTACAAGTTGTTGACCAGAATAATGATTGGGGCATATTATTCAGTTACAACAAGAGTGGTATTGGCGCTTTAAGAGGTCACAAATTTTAACCGATTTTGATGAAACTTGACATGCATGTTTATAACCCAAAGATCTTGGTTCCTTTCGATATTTGCGCCTATCGGAACATAATTTCTTGAATTATAGCCCCTGATTGTTTTAGTTTGTGGTCCTTCTGGACGTCAAAATTATTATCCGATTTAAAATTTCGTTTGATTATATCACTGTTACACCCTAAGGTCGGTTGAGTTTGAATTAAGTGAGAGGATATTGTATAGTGTCATTACATCAGTACCTTGACTAGGTTCGATAATGTTGCTATGCATTTATTCACACGCTGCTAGGTAATGCCAGCTCACATGCATTTGTATCTTGCATGTGTTAAACATAGTGGTGGCTATGTACAATAACCTCTGTTGATTGTCAAAACGATTCCCTTGAAGTATCTCAACAGATATAATTTTATCTGGTAGTTTGGATATGTTTATCAATCGAAGGTTTTGTACTTAGGATCACGACTCTCTCAGAAATATCTCATGAAATATATAACGAAATGTGTGCGATGATTAATATTATCAAGTGGTTAATTTAGTATATGGAACATGTAAATAATAACAGTTTCACTTTCATTAACAAACATACAATATATATATCATAGATTATATCAACATTATGTAAATATATAATTAAATATGTAAACATAAATATAGACTCCAATAAATTTGTGCATGTGTTGATTTCGGTTTTAACTGAAAACAAGAGACCCAGTAAGAGAATGGAGAACATCTGTCTCTAGTCTATTGTGTATAAAATACAGATGTCTGGACCTTGGCACTCAAAGACCATTTTAGTTAGATTTGGCGCTTGCTGTTTAACATCTATATATATATATATATATATAATACGATAATGAAAATAATGGTAGTTATAATGCTGCGTTGGAATAATTCACCCCTTTAATGCAGGTTTTTTTATAATTGTTCTGTGGAGTTATTTGGTCTATTAAGGAATATATATTTCGATACGTAAGTATTCCATAATGCAATGCATGTAATTACAAGTAAGGATACCGAATGAAAATATGTTTAGATTTTGTTGGAGTTTATCCGTGTCTAACTAGAGTATTATCATAATTGGCACTGGGCATCAATAGCCGATCAGTTTTTTCCCTAATTGATCAAGGCCAAAAAAGTGTCAAGTGTGTTATACCAGCTAGTAATAGGTGTAGATACTTGTTTTAACATAATTTGATTTTAGGTTCCATTTATTTTAACTGTTTTACCAGGTATATACTTAATGTTTCTAACTGAAGACAACAAAAAAACTCCAGTAAATATTCTTTAATCAGTAATCCCAATAGAGTAAATCAGTTTTGGGTTTATAAGCTTAACAGGATGAATAAATGCAGGACAAAAATCCATTAATGACATGATCACAATTGTCCAGAAATTTGTATTCCTTGGAGAAACTTTTAGAGGATTTTTCAAATGGGTGTTCATTTTAGTATTATTACATTGAATGTCAATAGTTATAGGGTAAACAAAACTAGAAAACCAAATTTATAATTTTTTGTACTTAATCGTGCATGTTCATTTTTTGAAAATGAAAGATTGTTATGATTTTAACTCTGACTGAAAATTGTGGTTTGAAAATGCCATTGATAAAAGATTGAAGGTTATTCAATATCACAAAATATGGTAATTCAATCTGGATATTACAGGTTTTTTTTGGGCATTATTTATTATGACTATATGTGGCTTATATACTTGACATTATGAAATGTTACCAATTGTTGCTACTAGGACGATTTGGAGAAACATTTGTTTATGGTTTCTCTGGTGCAATATGTTCATACCAGTAGGCACATGTAATGGTTGCTATCTGCATTTTATGGTAGTGCAACAAATATGTATTTTGGTCTTTGACAGCTTTTTTTCACAATTTTTAATTACATCACTAATCATTGGAGTTCATTACCAAAGACATAATGAGACTTGGATAGTAACTAGCAAAATGAAAATATGTTTACATTACAACATATTGTAAAAATAATAAACATCTCAAAAGAGAAGAATAGAGAATTTATCAAGTCAAGACCTAAGGAATTCCAATGATTCTATAAATAGAAATGTGAGGGTGTTCCCTGATATAAAGTATGTAATATGTATCAGAGTGTAGATGTAGGTATCGTGTAGGTAGTTGATATATAATATATAATGTTTTAGGAATATTATAGCCGTATATACTGGGGTGAATGATTTACACTACGGTAAGTGGACTTAACTGTAGTTATCATTCCAAAAAATTAAATATCAGTTGTCTCAGTCAAATGACACTATTAATTAGGTCACAAGATTTACATACATGTACTTGAGACAACGGGATCTGTGGCATTCTAGCTTTTGTTGTACACATGCTTGCTTGGGGAGAGAATTGTGCATGTTTTAGTGTTTTCTGCAGTGCTTTCCTCCGCCTCCCCACGCTCCTTCTAATGATGTCTTGTTTATGTGCCTTAGGCATAAACGAGGGCTCTAATTTAGCCCAACAGGATTCCTAGGTAGGGGTGGCTTGCATGTTAATTATTACTTATGTATAATGCTCAGTTGATTAATGTTTTATTTTTATTTTGTTACAGTCATTTATATGTTTATCTATAATAAATGACATTTTACACTATAATCAGATGTGTGTTTGTTGATTCTTTGATTGAGGCACACAAATAATGGTATAGATGGGGTTATTACCTTCAAGCTCATGATGTCAACATTCAGGCGTGGTCTGATAAAAGCATTTCTGAGGAAATCATGAAATTATATTGCTGTAATTCATAGATTAAACATTACCCAAGATTTATATGAAAAAGGGACCCATGATGGTTCAGTGAGTTTGGCGCTGGCACTCTTACCATGAGGTTCTGGTTACTGTAAGAAAAAGTTCCTCAGAATTTTGCAGTATAATTTTCCCCTTTTTGTCGAGCAGGATGAAGGGCCAGGCAACAGGCAATGAAAAACATCCTAGTCACTATGATGGAACAAAAAATTGAGATGCTGTGTATAACATTAGCGGCAGGATAAAGATCCCCTGATATTCAGAAACAGAAATAATAGTAGGTCATATTTCTGCAGTCTAGGCACAATTTCCCTCATAGAACACTGCCATCTTCATTAATCTTCTTTGTGCAGATACGTAGGATGTTAAACCCATTTCACTTTATTTATATGAAAAATTATATCATCATTTTCTAGTCTGCCATTCACCACTGTTAAAAAAAAAAAAGGCTACATTTCTGTATTAGTTTGGATTTCCTATAGAAGCCTATTATAGCCATTTCATAATTGTCTTGAGAAGTTGAGAGCATGTAAGGGAGAAGTCGAGGTAGTGAGACTTACGAAACATGGCATGAATGCTAGTATTATGCATAGCCAAATAAATTGCTATACTGTGCCGATAGAGCGTGGAATTTGGTATTGCTTTGCACTCGTTATACTATGCGCCATAGTGTGGCCTTGACACAGGAAAGTGGCCTTGACACCACAAAGGTTACACCCAGAGCAGGGACATTGTTTATATAACAGTTAACACGCGGTATTTTTTAGAATCCTCTTGAAGACACCAACACAGTTAATAATTAATGAAAGAGTTTATATTCAAATATGCGATGACTACAAAAGCATTATTACTTCAGAGAATAAAGTTTATAGCTCATTATTAATGATAATAATGATACGTTAACAATTAATAGTCAATACCAGTACACAAAACTCACTTTTTGATCACGTACACGATTAGGATAGGCCTATCTTCTAACAAAATTAAAAGAAATCACTTAATACACAAAGTTATTGATATTGATAAGTACACTTGTCACCAAATCTCTAATACATATTAAACAGTCACTTTCGTATTATATTTAGCTCAACTTTCTCACTCTAAACTTCCTGATTTCTCAACCAGGATGTTCAATTCATACGCATGTTCACTTACTGCTACTAAAAGCACAATTTACCAAACCAATCTATGAAATCCACATCAATCTAATAATATTGCAAATCAAATCACATTAATTATCATCATAATATATTCCTGGTGAAAATATGTTGCCTGGCAACCTATTTTTTTAGTTTATAAAGATACTATTCTTTTAGCATTCAAAATGATTCAGCCATTTTTTTTTTACCCGGCCACATTTTCATGTGGATGTATTTTGATGTCCCCCCTATTTGTGCAGACGTCCGCCCAGAAATTATTTGTGGTGACCCTACACATCACAATTTTATTCGATTTTAACAAAATTTAAATTATAGGTCCAAAAGATCCACGTTGCTTTCGCTTTTGGCATTATATATCACACCATAACTTCATGAATTATGGCCCCTGATTGTATGAAAAATCACATTTTATAGCTTGTGGACAATTTAGAGGTAACAATTTTCATCTGATTTTGATGAAACTTGAAATGTATGTTTATAACACAACAATCTTGGTTCCTTTCGATATATTCGCACATATCGGATCATAACTTCCTGAATTATGGCCCCTGATTGTCACAATTATTGTTATCTGCTTTGTAAAACCGTTCGAATATATCACCTCTACACCATAATGCTGGTGGAGTTTGAATTTCGTGAAAATCAGACCAAAACTACCGGACAAAATGGCCGACCCCATAAGCAAATAGTGTAAAAAAGTATGGTATATCAAGGTTGTGGACCCTCTAGAGATTACAATTTTGATGAAACTTAAAATACATGTTTATAACCCAAATATCTTGTACATCACAATTCTATACCATAAGTACAATTTTCTGTTAAGGAATACACTAAAGCATTTTATTGTCCCCCGCTTTTCCAAGAAAGCAGGGGACTATAAAATGGGTTCGTCCGTCTGTCTGTCTGTCCGTCTGTATGTCTGTTCGTCCTTCTGTCTGTCCGTCCGTCTGTCTGTCACACTTTTTGGGACACAATAACTCTCGTTCCAATTGAGCTAGAATGTTCAAACTTGGTGTAGGTGTTTATTATGTCAATACCTTGATGGAGTTCGAAGAGGAGCATTTTCTGCTTAGGGTAAGCAGAGATAAGCAATTTGATTGGTTGATATTTTGGGACACGATAACTTTAGTTCTACTTAAGTGAGAGTGATGACACTTGTTGTATAGTTTCATCACATCAATACCTTGACTAAGTTTGATAATGAGCATTTTCTGCTTAGGGTAAGCAGAACGATAAGCAATTTGATTGGTCGAGACTTTGGAACTGAATAACTCTCATTCTAATTGAGTTAGAATGTTCAAACTTAGTGTGAGTGTTTATTAGGTCAATGTCTTAATTGAATTTAAAAATGAGCTTTTTCTGCTTAGGGTAAGCAGAGACAAGCAATTTGATTGGTTGATGCTTTGGGACACGATAACTTTAATTCTAATTAAGTGAGAGTGATGAAATTTGACTGAGTTCGATAATGAGCATGTTCCGCTCATGGTTAGCAGGGCGATAAGCAATTGAGTTAGAATTCACAATTGGCATTAGGTGAATACCTTGATGCGGTTCGAAGGTGAGCATTTTCTTCTTAGGGTAAGCAGAGATAAGCAATTTAATTGGTTGATGCTTATTAAGTTCTGATTAAGTGAGAGTGAGGACACGTGGTGTATAGCTTTAGCTTTATTACACCGATACATTGACCAAGATCGATAAACAACATTTTCTGCTGAGGGTAAGCAGAATGATAAGCAATTTGATTGGTCAAGACTTTGGAACACAATAACTCTCCTTCTAAGTGAGGTAGAATGTTCACACTTGGTGAAGGCATTCATTATGTGAATGACTTGATGGAGTTCAATGATGAACATTGTCTGCTTAGGGTAAGCAGAGATAAGCAATCTGATTGGTTGATGCTTTGGAGCACGATAACTTTGGTTGTAATGGAGTGATAGCAATGTAAATTCATACTAAGTTCGATGGTGCAAGTTTTCTGCTTAGGCTAAAGAGCGATAAGCAATTTTATTGGTCAAGACTTTGGAACATAATTATTCTTTTAATTGAGGTAGAATTTTGAACTTGATGTAGATAATCATTAGGCGAATGTCTTGACTGAGTTCAATAACTAATATATTGAGCTAAAGCTAGGCAGAGCTAATCAATTTCATTGTTCGATGCTTTGGGACAAGATAATCTTGATTCTATCTGACAGAGAGTGATCAAATTTTGTGTATAGTTTGATTGCTCAATGCTTTTGAAAAAAATAAATGTTGGATTAATTAATACATGTATGTGTCATCTTATTATTTTGGGATTTCGGCGGGGGACATCAACCTCACTGTTGGCTTGTTGGTCACACCTCAATTACAAATCCCCCGACCTTTCCCCTTAAAATTTGGAGCCACAGAGGCTCAGTGAGTAAAGTGTGGCTCACTAACCAATGGTTAAGATTGTATCTCAGGATTTTCCAGCATTGCTTCACTGACGTCAATTGTACATGTTTATTGTGGATTTGGGTACATTTTTTAGTGTATTAGGCACACTTTTTTTTCTCCAAATATTTTATTTTCTAGAAGGTGTGCGCTTAATACATACCGTTAAGCAAATCTAGGCTTCATCCATATCAACATCTAAGTAGGAAGTTCAAGAAATAGCTGCCCTAGTATCAAAGGCTTATGATACATTATAACTCAAATTAAATACAATACTGTTCCCTTTCATGTCGATTTATATTTGTCAATAATGTTTTAAATATGTTTAAAAAGCATTCATATTTGTCAATAACCATTAAAATACGGTTAATGTCAATATGTCAATGTCAGTGATAATGGTTATGAATTTAACTTACGAGATTAGAAAGCTATAAGTCAAGAGCGAAAAGTCCAGGAAGCAAATGTAAAGGGCGAGAAAGCAAGAAGTTGAGATAAGAATATCCTAACCTTGAGCTCTGGCACTCTCGCTCCCTCACCCTCAAATTTTCACCGTGGGAATTAAAGATTAAGAAAAGGTCACAATAGGCTTCCATGGTAACCGACACTCATAGAATGCTTTTTAAAACTAATAAATTATTTAGTTGGAGATTTGAGTGGATAGATTTTCAAAAAATGAACAACAAAATATTTATTTTTGATTTGCTCATTAGTTTGTACTTTTATGTATGTGTATGATGTATTCCTTTTTTAATTTTTTTTAAGTTAATGGCTAAATATTACATGTTTTATCAAAAATCTATTAGACGCCAGACAAGTTTTTCTTGTATGTTTGTGCTAAAGCTCAATAGAAAAGCCAGTTTATAAGCTAGGAAATGTAAAAGTAATGAATAAAACAACCTTGATTAATATAGATATATTCTAAATGTAGACAGGTAAAAGATAACCACTGATGATATTCTTTTGATCATAGTGATCAAAACCCTGATTTAGTACAAGTAGTTTCTAAGACTTGGATATATTAATGTGATATGTGTGTATACTCATGTAAGTAAATATCTCATAGTTACATGTATATAATGCTATATTTAATCATTAGTGCCAAGAAAGATATCGGATTGAGGGGGGGTTTTAAAAATAGAAATGATGCGGAATTACCCAAGAAATCTGTAATAATAAAATTAGGTTTTAGAACAGATTTTAACTTATAATTGCCTTAATATAAGCTTAACACCTCTATATAGGTTAGCTCTTATTTAAATGTTGGCAGCTGCTATATATGTGTACATGATGTACATGAATTTATTTTAAAGTTTGACTAATTCTTAAGTAATTTATAATTTGTTAGACATAATTAAAGAAATGCTTAAATTGTTAGAACCACATGTATGTGTTATTAATAATTCTATAATATAGATTACATTAAAGGTGTAACTGAATCAAAATGGCCAAGTTCAAGTTTTGACATCAAAGTATGCTACAGGATTATAACGGAAGACATTAACTTCATAACTAAAAAAACAAAGACCTAACCTACTCCACTTATGTTTATGATCATTATATAGAACGGACATCATGTTTTTGCAGGCTATAATTGGGTGTTACTTTATTTCTTTTCATCAAATCTTGTGGAAAGTTGTCATTAATTTGACCAAAGAACACAGTACATCATTAGCCAGATGTAATGGTGCTTTCTATCCAGTTTGTTAACTTTAATCTTGTACTCAAAAACTTAGCTATAATGAATTGACTTGGTATGTACAATTTTTACTATAAAGGATTTTTTGTTGGTATATTAATCCTGTTTAATGACATGATTTATAAATCATACCATTTTAAAGTCGATTTTACAAGTAAAGGTGAAAATGAATGCGAGAGGTTTGGATTTAGTTTATTTACTAATCTTTTTATATAATTTGATTTAAAACCTTAATCCGAGTGTAACTGACTATTAAATCATTGGATAATTAGGCCTACAGAGCAATCTTCTGTATAAAAAATGTATTTTTTTTTGGTCATGATTTGAAATTGTGCTCCTGACTCTTGATACCTCCATATTTATTGTAGCTACACTGTTCTTGTACAAAACAGACTTGTCAAAATCATGATTAAAATCTCAAATATCAAATCAACATGTTTTCTAATTGTTATAGTTGTCTCCTTCCAAACCACATTTGTACTAAAATAAAAGATGTAATATGGATTATTTATAAAATGGTAAAATTTTAATACACAATTTACTTGACAAAGGACTGGGTTCACCTGCCAACCAAAACTTACATGTAGTGGGTTTTCCCAAATTCCTTGCACTGTTAAAGCTTTCTATGAACAAGAAATTTACTGAAATTAAGAGTTAAAATATGTCTGTTATTATTGATTTTTCACTTTTTCTCATATTCAGTTCAAAATAGTAAATAATAATAATAATAATAATCTCATCGTTTTACAAGGGTAGCAAATTAGGCCTGAGGCCTGTTTTCGATTTGGCCCTTGGCACAAATCGTGCGAATGATTTCGATCATTACTGCAGGAAGTGACCATCAGTTGACTGATATCAAAATTCTGATTCATTTGATTTTTAGGCATTCCTTCAAGGATTCAGAAAATGTAACTCCCATGTCAGTAAGTAAAATATTGCAAAAGCCTTATGGATTTTTCATGTTTCATGATGGTTGCACTTTTGGTTCAATTGGCAGACATCATATTTTGTGTACTGGTACACATCAGTACTGTTTTAGCTAGTACAGAAAATAAATTTCAAGGCAATCTGACCTATATTTTGTTGATTTTGTTTGAAAAATTTTGATCCTTAAGTTGCATAGGTAAGATCTACTTGCATACTAAATTTCATGAAGTCATGCAACTATGACCATGAGGTCCGTCAGATTACAAGAGACTGAAATGGTTCTTCAATTCTTTAATACTGGAAATTTATAATAATAACTATCTACATACACTTTACAGGACTGCAGATAAACGACAAGTACCTAATGCTACTAAAGACCTGAAAGACTGGTGTATCAAGTACAGTCACATATATTTATATGGAATTACTTCTAATCACTTGAGATCAAGTGTTGACATGCATTGATGTAATAATGTACAATATAAGAAATTAAACAATGGTAAATAAAACAATTAATAGATTAACCATACGATTGGCTTGTTCACTAGAAAGGCCATATTGACAGTTACTTTCTATCTATACCAGTTTTATACACTATAAGGGATTATAATAAATTAACCTGTCATTAGCATTACATAACATTTCATCATTGGCTAGTAACCTTTTAATAGCACACATATATAATTAATGTTTTAAAGAAATATAATAGTTATTGTCCTGAGAGTTTAAAATAAATTCAGTTTGAAGGCTTTTACTTTTAAAATTAATAAAGCATTATCTTAAATATTCAAGTTTTAAATTTTTAAAAAAACTGCTATAACCTGCACGGTTTTACAGCTATTAGTATTAAAGAAGATGTAAAGTTGGTTTCAACTTACGGTTCGAAATCACAGCGACACATTTTAGAAATTCGAAAATCCGAAATTTCAGATTTGTAGTAAATGTTTCAAGGTACTCAAAGAAAAAAGAATAAGTAAAATACGTCAAAAAGTCACAAAGTTATAGCAATGTTCAAAATGGTGACCATAAATTGAACTGAATCAAAATTCTAATCAGATGTATTTTTAGGCATTCCTTCAAGGATTCAGAAAATGTAACTCCAATGAGGTTTCTAATAGTAAGTTATGTTTAATAGCCTGGGTGCTTTCCACACAGACTGTCTACTTTTGTCAATTTCCTTTAGCTGGTAACTTTAAATTTGTATTGCATAAAATTTTGTACATGTTTCATTACATCATGCTTCTAAATGTTGCTCTTTTGTAGTGACGTAAATAATTTTTATAGGCCCACACTTGCATGTGGAATTATATTGTCGTCGGCCCTGTCCGTCCCTCTGTCTGTCCACAATTGTTTGTGAACACACTACAGGTCACAATTTTTATCCGATTTCTATGAAACACAAGATCTCGCTTCCTTTGGCATATATCGGATTGTAACTTCATGGATTATGGCCCCTGATTGTACGAAAAATCTTGTTTTAACTTGTGAACACTGTTGAGGTCACAATTTTGAACCAGTTTTGATGAAACTTGAAATGCATGTTTATAACACAAAGATCTTGGTTTCGTTCCATATTTGCGCATATCAGATCGTAACTTCCTGAATTATGGCCGCTGATTATACAAAAAATCACCATTTTTAGCTTGTGGTGTCTCTGGAGGTCACAATTATCATCCGATTTAAAAAAACCCTTCCATAATGAAGTTTGAATTTGAATTTGAATTTGAATTTTGTGAAAATCCGACCAAAACTGACAGACAAAATGGCCGCCACTTGTACGCGAATAGTGTAAAAATATGGTATATCAAGGTTGTGGACCCTGTATAGGCCACAATTTTAATTTGATTTTGATGACAGTCTAAATGCATGTTTATAGCCTACAGATATTGGTTCCTTTTGATATTTGCGCATATAGCCCCTGATAATACGAAAAATCACCATTTTTAGCTTGTGGTCCCTCTCAAGTTTACAATTATTATCCAATTACAAAAACGTTTGATTATATCCCCGTTACACTGTAGGGAAGGTTAAGTTCAAATTTCGTGAAATTCGCACCAAAATTGCCAGACAAAATTTTGTAAAAATATGGTATATATATCAAGGTTGTGGACCCTGTAGAAATCACAATTTTAATCCGATTTTGATGTAACTTGAAATGCATGGTTATAACCCAAAGATCTTGGTTCTATTTGATATTTAGGCATATCGATTTTTAACTTCATGAATGATAGCCCATGATTGTAGAAAAAATCACATTTAATATAGGCTATGCCTGTTCCCCAATCCCTATTCAGATACAAATCTGAATAAAAATATTGCTTATAAAAAAAATCACATTCTTTTTAGCTTGTTCTCTATCCTATCCAACTCTTGTATGTGGGTGTATATCATGCCTGGCAGCCATTGGTTTCAACGGTTTCAAGAACTAATTCATTTAGAATTAAATAAAAAATATAAATAACCAAATTTTTTTCAAGAGATCAAAGATATATCGTTTTTATCCAAAGACCTCTGACATTAACATCATTCTTTTATGATAAATAAGATTTTGTCGTTTATAAGATGTGCTTTAAAAATTGTATTTGAATGACATGTTTTTTTGTTACCAGTAGATCTATGTGGATATTTTTTTTCAAATATGACAATCTTTAAGATAGATATAAATAATATCATCTGCATCTTTAAACATAGAATTTAAGCAGTAACCTGGTTTGAATAGAATTAAATTTTTCTGTGTATGCTGTCAATAGAAAAATCATAGTTACAATATTCACTGCTTTGACAAATTCTTCTGATTTTGTTTGTTTTTGTGTAAAATCTTATAAATTATGCTGTTTTGGATTTGAAAATATTATTCAAGTCATGTTACAGGTCATATTTTCTTCTTGCCAACTTGAGTGTCAAAAAGGCATGTAGGATATTTTGGTCACTGATGTTTTGATTAACATATCAGCCACTAATTGTTTTCTTGATATACGCCTTCAGATAATGATGATGAGCAAAGTAAAACAAGATCATTTTGGAACTAACAATAATATATTATTATTACAATTATTCACTTGTTCATAGGGTTCTTGGACAGTGTGAGGAAACTGGATGCCCCAGCAGAGAAACAAAAAAAAATAGGTGACCCTTCTCCTTGTCACTAACAAGCTTAGGTCTTATGACCGTATGATCTAAAGTGCACTTGTTACACCACTTGGCCACCCAAACCCACCATCATTATATTACTATAAGAGATTGATTGTTTTCAATAGGAAGTAGAAGATTTTTTAACATGTAATATTTATATCAAATTATATTTTATGGCTGAATCAAATTTGTCTGAAACATTATTGGCCAAAAGTTCGATATCACAAGAAAATTTAAAATGTCAAACCTTTAGATCCATTTTGTAATCCTATAATAAAATTGTGATAAAGGTATAAGTACACCACATAAATTGGTAATCTTAATATCAACAGTATGTTATTAATGTTTCTGTGTTTATTTAATGTTTATAGTCTAATTATGATGTGGTCGGTTAAGGTATAATGCTTATAAATAAAGATCATTTGGAAATATAGTTTTATTACCCAAAAGTTATTAATTTGGTTTTATTTACAGCTTTGTTTATAAATATTATGTGTACGTGTGTGTGTAAGAAGGCTAAGATAATCACATTCTTTATTATAGTATGGATTATAGAAATTATCGTCGTTACTCATCTTCATATTACCAGAGTTTACCAGCACGTGGTGCAAGGGAGGTAAGCCCGTTTTTCCTATTGGGCTTGCTGAATGCATTATAATAGAAATTGTAGCACACTTTTTTTCTGCTTGTATAAAAAAAAACTTACCATAGTGTTTGTTGTAATTAAATGTATGATTATTATGGTGACTGATTTAGAAAATCCCAAGTGCTCAACTTAAAACATATTTTTATATTCAAAATATCTCAGTCCCTTTTGATATTTGTGCATATCAGACCATAACTTTCTGGATTATGGCCCCTGTTTGTACAAAAAATTGTTTTTGTTTTTAGCTTGTTCTCTATCCATCTCTTGCAAAATGTGGGCGTATCCTGCCTGGCAGCTGCTGGTAACAAAAATTGTTAGATTATTTACATCTCTTAATCTGTGGCACAGTCCATTGCTGATTAGTTGGGGTCAGCATTTTGACTGTTATAAAATTTAGAATCGAAATGGGGTTTAGTCAAAATGGGATGTAGATGAAATTGGAGTAAACTGTCGAAATCAGACATAGGTGAAATGGGAGACTACCCTCCAATCCCCACTCAATCCCTCAACTCCAACCTATCAAAAAAATCAGTAATATCTAGAACAAACCAAATACCAGCCAATCATACAGAACATCCTGCTCACTGGAGATGAACTGTTATGCTAGCACCTACACCTGTCTTTTCAGATTGTCTTATCTCCATCATTCTGTAGGTCATGTATTCCATTTCCTACTACCTTTCTCGATAAAAAAACAAACATCTAATAATTTGTAGGAGAATGAGATCTAAATAATGAGCTAAAGGCAATATTACTACCTCATTATTTCAGCATTCTGATTGTGGATTATTATTCAACAAAATTGATTGGAAAACTTGGCCTAAAGCACGACAGCTATGAGTTTAATCATTGTTAATAGGTCTTAAAGGGTGAGTTTTTTTAAAGGGAAACTGAAACTTAATGCAATGAAATTATCATCACTTTTCTTCTTATTCACCCACACTGAAGTGTACAATTACATACATAAAGTAGGCAACCTTTAACCAATCTCTTCCTTGTATCTCTTTCAATGCTTGAACTCCTGAGTCAGTGACAAATTAAATGTAATTAGATTTCATTCAAGATATGTGATTATGAAAAACTATCAAACAATTACCCAAAGAACCCCATGCTTCTGAGGATCAAAATAATCGTTGGGCTGAATCCAAACCCATCTAACCAGCCAAAACAATAAGCACTAGTAACCAAGACCCTAAGGCAAGCAGCCATAAGCAATGGCAAACTGACAGAAATACAAACAACCCCCATAAACAAAGGCAACTGACCTTACAGTAGACCACCATAAGCAATGGCATACAAACAAATCGTTCAAATTTTTGATGGCACATGGGGTGGACAAAGGGATGTTAGTCACAGGAAATCTTCAAAGAGGTTGGGTCCAACCAGGGAGCCCTGACTCTGGCAAACTGAAATTGAAAGTGTAACAAACAAATCAGCCACTAGATTCGACTTGCCAGCAATGTGCTTAGCTCTGAGCAAAATGTTCCATTTAATAGCTGTCGCAACTAGCTGCCTGTATAAGGACATACGATAAGGGCGTTTTAACAAAAATCTATTTATTACAAAAACAACAGCTTCATTATCTGGTAAAAGCAGAACCATATGATTATTTTAGTAAATGACCCCAATAGCCAAGACTATGGGAAATAACTCTAAAACACAAATATTCAGGCTTCTCATGTCAGGAGGCCAATCTCCATAAAACCTTTGAGAGCCTAACACTGTTACAAAGCCTTTTGATTGTTCTGCTTCCAAAAACAGTTTAATGTGATCCAAACCAACCCAGGAATCATTCAAAAACATGCACCGTCCATTAAAGCCCTGCATGAACCGATACCAAACTTTAGCTGCATTAGTTAAACAAATCATGTAATAACCCTTTGTAACACCAATCGTGAGATCCTAACAACCTTTATGTACCATTTTTATATGTCCACATTTTCATGTCGACTTATATTGTTGTCGCCCCTGTTCGTTCGTCCACAATTTGTTTGTGGACACTCTACAGGTCACAATTCTTATCCAATTTTGACAATTTTTATTTAGCTTGGGGTCCCTCTAGAGGTCACAATTATTCTACGATTTAAAAATATCGTTTGAATATATCACTGTTACACTGACCAAAACTGCCGGACAAAATGGCTGCCCCTCATATCGGATTATAACTTCCAGAATTATGGCCCATGATTGTCCGAAAAATCATGTTTTTAGCTTGTGGTCTAGAGGTCACAATTTCTATCTGATTTACAAAGACGTTTGAATATATCACTGTTACCCTGTAATGTTGGTTGAGTTTGAATTTTATGAAAAATCAGACTAAATCTGTTGGGACAAAATGGCCACCCCTCATACGCAAATAGTTTAAACATCTTGTATATCAAGGTTGTGGACCCTCTAGAGGTAACAATTTTGATCCGAATTTGATGAAACTTGAAATACATGTTTGTGTTCTCCGTTCTAATCAATATCCTTTCCCCAGCACCAAAAGAACAAACAAAAAACGGATGGTGTAAAATGTCATTTATTAAATGACTATTAAAATAGATTATGAATTTAGCAATATATAAAAGTATTTAACATAATATAAATATATACATTAAGAATAAAAAACTCATAATTCCATCCTAGAACTTTGGTTGGGCTTAACAAGGTGAAGCTGGGGAGATGGAGGGTTATTAGATAAAATTCGTTGAGATTCACACTGAACTAGTCTGCATGGAAAGATTTTCTGTAATGATGAAGAGCGGGAATAATAGGCGGGAAATTAGCTCATTTGCATAAAGTGGATACAAAACACAGACGAGGACTGCAACAGGTATATACAAACAACAGACGAGGAAGGACTACAACACAAAGCCATTATTAACATAATGTTTATTTGTGTTCTCCGTTCTAATCAATACCCTTTCCCCAGCACCAAAAGAACAAACAAAAAACAGATGGTGTAAAATGTCATTTATTAAATGACTATTAAAATGGATTATGAATTTAGCAATATATAAAAGTATTTAACATAATATAAATATATACATTAAGAATAAAAATAAACTCATAATTCCATCCTAGAACTTTGGTTGGGCTTAACAACATAATGAATGAATGGCCAAACACATCACTTCTTGTGATGTCGTGCCCAAAACCAAAAACACCATCCGAATTTTCATCTGTGAGATTAAAATTACAATACAACACAAATGATATATATATTGATGTACATTGTACAAACCTAAACAAAATGCGTCAATTAGCCTATGCTGTACTTACTTATCAAATCACAAAAGGCGTAAGCCTAAAACAAACTTGTCAATAATGGGAAACATTATCAATCATAATATATTTACATGTAATAAAAATTAGGTGTGTCCCTCGTCCGAAAACTTAAAAAACAACTTAAGCCTACTATATAATAGCTGGATTAAATAATACAAACACAACTACACGAAATCAGCTTGTGGATAAAAGAAATATGCCTTGGTCATCCTGGAAAAATCTGTCAGTCGGCCTACGCTGTATAGTATTATCCTTAACAGTATAAACATTAACATTATCTTCAAGATTATAGACATTAACTCTGGCCACACCTCTTAGCTGGTAACACAAGTCTACAGGAAGTAGACATTAGCTCTGGCCACACCTCTTAGCTGGTAACACAAGTCTACAGGAAGTTGTACATGCAATCAAAACACTATATTTTGACCCCGAAAATCATCCAACCGACACTTTAAAGAAGTTTAATGACTTTGTTACGGTGTTTCAACTTAGATATGATGCATTATATCCGGATCCTCCAAAAGTTTCATTGGATGCAGCACTTGAACGGTGGAAAATAGAGAATGCTACTGATGCCAATCGAGACCCTAAACCCACCATCCAGCAATATGACAACGTTAGAAATGAGTGGCGAAACAGGGATCGTGTGGCTAAATTGCTTGGTATATTTACATCACATCGTTTTTATGCAGACTGGCAAGCTGCTGAGCCGGATAATGATCAAAGATCTAAAGCTACATGGTCAACATTCCTTAAAGCTATGCGGCAATTTTATAAAGGATCTGATAATGAAACTGTGCAAAATTTTCACTTTCGAGGAATACTACAAAATATGGACGAAACTTTTACAGGTTTTACTAACAGTAAAACGAGAAGCCAAACATTGTGCTTTTAATTGTGATAGCCAAACATGTACTGCAGAAGCAACAGCCATTCGTGATCAAATCATTATTGGAACAACAAACAACAGTATACGTGAAGAGGCATTACTTAAAGATTGGAACTTGACAGATTTATGTCAAAAGGGCATGGCCATGGAGAGTGCCTCCAGAGGAGGAAGTGAGATTGCTGGCGAAGCCATAAATAAATTGGGTCAGTATTCATACACTAATTTACGCAAGCACTCAAATACGGCGCAACCACCAGCACCAGGCCAAACAGCATTAGGCCAAACAGCACCAGGCCGTAGACCGTTGACATGTTTTTATTGTGGCACCAAATTTTCAACATCTATAATCAGGCATAGATCCAGACAGGTCATTTTTCTTCCATGTGTCAAAGCAGCCCAGCGCTTCATACAATCGAATCAACTGAACAAGAAGGAGATTGTTATAATGATATACACAGGATTAACGTTTTTCGTGTTAAGTCAAATAATCCTAAACCTAAGTTACTCTCAAACATCAATAAAAGCAAATTCAAAGTCGAGGTTATGGTAAATAATTGTCTTGATGCACTAACAGCCGACACTGGGGCTGGCGTTTCTGTCTGTGGGACGGTTGAAGCCAAAAAATGGGAAATCCTTGGAAAGATGGCTCCATCAAAAATGAAAATCAAACCTTATATGAGTAATCCACTCCCGGTACATGGGACGGCCATTTGTTCAGTGACATTTGGCACCACTACAGTTCCTGTACAATGGCATATTATATCTGGATCATGCGAGCCTATTTTGTCAGGCGACAAAGCACTTCAGTTAGGCATTATTACTTTTAACTCAACACCGGACACATTCTGTCCTATCAATATGATAAGTAAAAACCTACAAGGTGAGGATAAAGCTGCCCTTCAAAAGATACTGACAGAATATCCAGAAAATTTTAAGGGTTTGGGTAAATTAAAACATCATCAAGTAAAGCTTCATATAGACACCAGTATTAAGCCTGTTACAGTCCCTCCACGTCCGGTGGCATATCATTTAAAAGAAAGGGTTCAGAAAGCAGTGGAGGAGATGATTAAACAAGATGTAATAGAAGAACACCCCACAAACGAACCAGCACCTTGGATTTCTTGCGCAGTAATTACTCCTAAACCTACGGGTGAAATACGCGTAACTTTAGACGCTCGGAATGTCAATAAGGCCATCCAATCTACTAATCTGCCAATACCAAGACATGAAGATATTAAGGCCACATTAGCGCATTCCAAAATATTTTCTAAGATTAATTTTAAATCAGCATTCTGGCAATTAGAGCTTCATCCAGATTCGCGACATCTCACTGTGTTTCACTCAAATGATAAACTGTATCGTTATAAACGTTTAACAATGGGTATCAAGCCAGCGCAGGGTGAGTTGAATGTTGCGCTTAAGCCATTGTTTGCACATATTCCACACACCCATCTCATACATGATGATCTTATAGTTGCAGCGAAAACACAACAAGAACACGATAATGCAATTCAGCTTGTTATGCAAGCAATTTCTAGATCTGGTTTAACTTTAAACCCAGAAAAGTGCCACTTTGGTAAGCGTGAAATTGAATTCCGGGGTATGCTTATAGGAGCTGATGGTGTACGACCAGGCCCAAGCAAAGTTGAAGCCCTTGAACACTTAAAAGCACCAACTACTAAAGAACAGTTAATTAGTTTCTTGTGCATGATGCAATCAAATGCAGATTTCATCCCAAACTTTGCAACAAAATCAACTCCTTTACGTGAATTGACAAAAGGAAGAACTCGGTTTGAATGGAAATCGGAACATGAAGCATGCTTTCGTCAGCTGCTACAAGCGTTTCGTAAAGACGCACTATTGCGATTTTTCGATTTAAATAAACCCATATACATTTTCATTGACGCACACATTACTGGTCTTGGGGCCATGTTAGCTCAAGGTGATAGTGTACATACTGCCAAACCGGTTGCATTTGCCTCGCGCACAACAAGCTCACCAGAATCCCGATATCCACAACTTGATCTAGAAGCAATGGGGTTAGATTTCGCTCTAATGCGCTTTCGTAATTATCTCGTCGGGGCTCCAGAAACTATAAACATTGTAACCGATCACAAGCCACTGTGTTAAATTTTCAACGGTAACCGTACAGGTTCAATTCGTACTGAGCGAATAAAATTAAGGCATCAAGACATTCGTATTCGAGTTTTTTTCCAAAAGGGAAAAGACAATCAAACAGATTATATGTCTCGAAACGCAACACCTCTACTAACACTACCTGAAGAGGAGCAACATGAAGTCGATGACCTAAATACTCTTTTGTATACACTTCATATGACACCAATTATCGATCAGATCACATTAGCAAACATCTCAGTAGAAACATCGAAAGATCCAGTGCTTAAAGTTTTACAACAAATAATCCGAAAGGGACAAACATGGATTCCCAAGGATGCGACTGAGAAACTCCTCAAGTTTAAGCACATATTGTCGGAAATAACAATAACTAACAATGATATTCTACTGAAAGGTGAACGAATCATACTCCCTGAAGTCTTACACACAACCGCTATACAATTAGCACACCGTGGAAGTCATCCAGGACAAAGTGGTCTTGAGCGACGACTTCGTTACCACTTCTTCTTCCATGACATGAAAAATCAAGTTCAGCGATTTGTTGCTACTTGTAAAGATTGTCAAATATTTACTGACAAGAAGACGAGTGAACCAATAAAGGCTCATCAAGTGCCTACTCATTGTTGGGAAAAGGTTGCTGTCGACTTGTTTGGACCAATGCCTTCATCACATCATGTAGTTGTGGTCCAAGACCTAGCATCTCGTTTTCCTGCGGCTAAGATAGTCTCTTCTACTAGTGCATCAAAGGTAATACCAGTTCTTGCCGATATTTATGATGCTTATGGTAATCCTGAGACCCAACTGTCAGATAACGGACCTCCTTTTAATTCGAAGGCTATGAAGGAGTTTACCACTGAGCGAAATATTAACCAACAGAAAATACCACCCTTGCATCCATCAGCTAATCCAGTAGAAACCTTTATGAAACCACTAGGCAAGACTATGAAAATGTCCAACTACAATAAACTATCCGAACAGAAAGCATTAACGCAAGTGATTTCAAATTATCGGGATACTCCTCATCCATCTACAGGCATCGCCCCAGCGTCAATGTTGTTTCGTGATGGACATCAAACAGTATTTCCGCGTATGAAGGTATCAGACGAAGAAATACAAAAAGCTAGACAGCTTGATAGCACTATCAAACAAGAACGCGAAAAAACAATAAATGACTCTAAATATCGTCACACTTCGTCGATTGAAATGGGTGATTTTGTACTTATGCGAAACTACAACAAAACCTCAAAGTTTCACCCCATGTTTTTACCTGAACCATGCAAAGTACTTCAGGTGAATGACCACGGCCGCTCTCTTCTTCTGGAAAAGATGACTGATGGATCTCTATTCAAAAGACATCCGGATGATGTTAAGTCATTTCCATATCAGCCTGAGAATCAATCTGAAGACATCACCAATACTTCCCTTACTGAAGAGGATATGGTTCGTAGATGGCAAAATATTGGCATGCAAATCGCGCATAGAGATCTTCAGGAATCCAATCAAGATCCATCAAAGGCAGATGTTAAAAACACTGTGGATGAACCAAACCAATTCCCTGAACAGGCTGAACAGCAACGAGATGTTCGTATTCGTCGGCCTAATCCAAAATATTTTAACAAAGACTTAGTATGTTGATTACAAGTGTTTTTTTTTTACTTGTTTTTTTTTAATCATTTATAGGGTAGGGGATATAGTATTATCCTTAACAGTATAAACATTAACATTATCTTCAAGATTATAGACATTAACTCTGGCCACACCTCTTAGCTGGTAACACAAGTCTACAGGAAGTAGACATTAGCTCTGGCCACACCTCTTAGCTGGTAACACAAGTCTACAGGAAGTTGTAAATGTAAACAAAACAAGCATGGGGCTTTTTAATTTGTTAACTGTTTAATTTGACTTTAAAACTAGTAATAAACATAATTGATAGAAACAGAGTTTATTATACGCTGTACCGGCTTTATACATCTCAATATAAAAAATTATGAAAATCTCGCTTATAATAGGTATGAATATAATAACATGCGTCATTCAGCCTACAAATATGTACATGTACATGAGGAAAATAAAATCATCTTTTACACTCAAAACTTATAAATATAAAATCTTGCGTTATTCAGCCTACGAATATATACATAAGGGAAATAAAATTATCTTACACAACCACATAAGGAAAATAAAATCATCTTATACAAGAAACATTCAAAACACGGGTTGTTCAGCCTACGCTGTACTAACTTCATCAATCATTACATAAATGAACAATCCTTATCTAGATGTGGTATGTACTGGCCTAAGTTGAATTGAGTAAATTTGTTTAGTGAATACAAACAGAATAAAAGTAAATAAACAATAGGAAACTGATAATAAAATGCCAACCAAGCCCTTACTAACACAAATAGGTCAGCCTACGCTGTACCACACAAAATTAATAAGTCTCAAACCCTGCATATATTTGGTCTACATCCGCAAAACAGGAAGGCGGATGTATGATTTAACTGCAGAGCTTTTCCAGCGACCCATTTTTGGGATTGCCTCCTCTGAATGGCCCTGAATAAATGCGGTTGTTGCTGCACCAATTCTAAAGGAATGCAATTTGTATAGGCTAGTTGGCAAACCAATGAATGTCAAAATTTTTTGCAACAACGCATTGACAACGTTATACGTAACACATGTGGAATTAGAAAACTGGAATAACAGGCCTGAAGAATGGGGGCAACGTTTCATGTATTGGAGAAAAAAAATATGGTGCACAAATAAGACTATGTGTACCCCGAAACACATTTACAATAAATAAAAAGATACATCGGGGATGCTGTTGTTTTATGTTTAAAACTCTCCATAGCAATTTTAATGAAAGTCAGTTTATTATGATCAAAGGAAAAATGTACATTTTGGGTTAGAATGATATTAGCAACGGAAGATGTAGATTTGAAAACCAATTCACCAAGTCGAAAGAAACCAGCAAACGCAAGAGAAGAAACTGCTCGTAACAAAACGCAATGAATTTCCAAGGATATAACTATAGGAATAGCGCGAATAATTCGAGTCAAAAACTCTGCAGTAATTGGCAAGCGTGATTGTAAAGGGACATGCATTTTACGAGCTCCCTTTAAAAGATTTTTTAGCAGAAAAGAATTAATGGTGTCTGGGTAACCTAACAGTTTTTGAACAAAGGCAAGAACAGATGCGTGTGATGCTATCGTACTTGGTGAAAAACCTGAATCAAACATATGAGCAAAGTAATTAATAACAAGTTGATTAGGAAGAGGGAAGCAAGGGGACAACTGTCGTTCCTTCAAAAATCCACAAACCTCACCCATGCTTGGAAATAATTTGCTTTGGATGATGGGGTCAAAGCTGCAGCAATTAATGTAAGTGCTGTTGGAGTTAAATTTTCAACAGATCCTGATTCAAAATCTGAGGATTGGTCTCTAACCATGGAGCACAATGTCTGGCTTGCTGAAATTTAAAACGGGACAAACAATCAGCAACAAGATTTGATTTGCCTTGAATATGTTAGACCTGATTAGTATATTATATTTTATAGCAGCTAAGACTAAACGACGGATTAACTTCATTAAATGTGGACATTTGGAGGTTGCTTTGTTGATAACAAACACAACACACTCATTATCAGATAACACAAGCAATTTATGATTTTGCAATAAAGGACCCCAATGTTCAATTGCAAGCACAATTGGAAAAAGTTCCTAAACGTTAATACTCATAGTCTGCATTTGTGTAGGCCATGTGCCGTAAAACCATTTAGAATTCAACACTGCTGAATAACCCCTGGACGATGCGACATCGGTGAATAACTTCAAATGATCTGATGCCAGCCAGGCATCACTCATAAACATGCAACGGCCATTAAATCCCTGCATAAATTGGTGCCAAATCCTAATATCAGCCTTGGCTGAGTTATTTAATCTTACTTAGCAACCCCGAGGGTAAGGTCATACAGTAGACAAAGGAATGTACGCCTTGGAACAACTACCAACGTGACAAAATTTAAAAGGCCCAAAAGAGATTGGAGTTGTTTAAGTGTCACTTTACGTTTATCTAGACATTCAGACAACGCAGCTCGAACTTTGATAACTTTTTCTTCGGGTAAGCGACTCACCATCTGAATAGAATCAATTTCAATTCCATAAATGGTTATTATTGTTGTGGGATTAACAGTTTTAGAAGTTTTAATGGGAATATGTAAATATTGGGTAAGATTCATAAAATTTTGCAAGGAATCTGCACACACGGAAGTGTTAGGTGGACCAATAAAGAAAAAATCATCAATCATGTGGCTAAGAAATGAATTATATTTGGTTTCCATAATCCAATGTAACGCTGTACTGAATCGCTCAAACGTCTGGCAGCTCATACTGAGGCCCATGGGTAAACACATGTCCGCAAAATAATAATGTTGTCCTTCCACCTCGACGGAGAAACCCAAAAACTCATAATCATCAGGGTGGATGGGCAATAACCTATACGCATTTTGAATATCAGTTTTGGCCATGAGTGCACCTTGACCATGTCTTTTAACCAGGGAAACGACAGTGTCTATGGAGTCATAATGCACTTCGGTATAGAAAGGGTTGATTCCAGAATTCACAGAATTTCCCAGGGGAAATGAAAGATCATGTATCAGGCGAAACGCACCTTTCTCCTGTTTGGGAATCACTCCAAGAGGAGAGCAACGTAAATTTGGAAATGGGGGTTCTTAAAAGGGGTCCATCCCAGCTAGGAGCTCATTATTAATTTTCTTAAAAAGCATTTCCAGATTCACATAACAAGATGAGTGATTCCGAGCCCAAGAGAAAGACCGTTGTCCAACATATGGAATCCTGAAACCAGAAACAAAACCCTCGCACAAAAATTTTCTCTCGGTTTCGTTGTAACCCGACAACACTTCCTGAAGACTACTAGCGTCGATTGGGGTTGGCACCTTTACTTGCGGGTGGATTGACTTTACGAAAGGAATAGCGAGATTTTGACACTGGCAATCCTGTTTTGGCGTGCGGTTGTTTTGATGAAAGCTGTATAGGTGAAGCGAATGGAGGAGAGGACAAGAGTCGTGGCGGAATCATACTCTGAACCGCCGAAAAGTGCGATGGCATTTTTGAGAACGCAGCGGGTGCAGCAGTAGGTTGAAAATTAGCTCTGGCAGCTACAGTTGTCTGAGGAAGAGAAATAGGCATGGAAGGATAGGCAGCATATGAGGCTGGGTTCATGGAAATATGCTCAACCCTGGTCCCACCTATGGGAGGACTTCTAGGCCAAACATTACCATATTGTGACGTTTGGTTTACTGTAGCAAAACAGCGAAATACAGGATGTCTGTACCCACAACGACTACAGATATGTGCAAACTCACAACGTGAACGCTTACATCCAGACATTCTGTTATATCCCCAACAACTTGGCCCTTGTCCACCAGAGCCCTGGTTGTAGGAAGCTTGGTAGGACACAGGCATGAGAACCGAAGCACTAAACAACGTGGTAGCTTTCAGGCAGCATTACATCCCAAGGGTAAGGGCTTGATTGGTGTAACATTCTAAAATAAGTATCATAATAATTAAAAGATTTCCCGCCATAGGTCTGTGCTACATGTTTTTAACCCACTTATCTTGGTTCATATCCCACTTATCTTGGTTCCTTTCGATTTTTGAGCATACATGATTGTAACTACTTGAATTATGGCCATTGATTGTACAAAATTTAGAGGTCACAATATTTATCCGATTTAACTCGTTAAGCCTGGCGTTTTTAAAACTTTAACTATTGTGTAATTAATTTGATGAAGTGACGTAGAACTATGTACTATGTTCTAAGAATAGTTCGGGAAAATACCTCCCAAGACATTATAACACCCCCTACACCCACTGAGTGGCAGTTGTCCAGGACGTAATTAATATAATCTCCTACACATGCTGCGATCATGGGGGAATTCCCATGGGACGAACTATGTTCTATAAATAGGTTGGGGAAAATACCTAAATAGGTGTTATATTACGCCTTACACATAGTGACGTAGAACTATGTACTATGTTCTAAGAATAGTTTGGGAAAATACCTCCCAAGACATTATATTACCCTCTACACACAGTGAGTGGCAGTTGTCCAGGACATAATTAATATAATGTCCTACACATGCTGCGATCTTGGGGGAATTCCCATAGGAATGTTCTAAGAATAGGTTGGGGAAAATACCTACATAGGCGTTATATGATGCCCTACACACAGTGAGTGGCAGGTGTTCAGGGCGTTATATAACAACCTACACACTTAATGGGTTAAAAAAAAACTGTATGAATATATCAATGTTACACACTAATATCTTGGTTCCTTTTAATAATCGGGCTTATCCAAATGGACTGTCCTGGATTATGACCATATTCAGCTTGTGGTTCCTCTGGAGGTCACAATTATTATCCGATTTAAAAAACGTTGGATTATATCACCATTACATCATAAAGAAGGTCGATTTTGAATTTCGTGAAAATTGGATCAAAATTGCTGGACAAAATTCAGAAAGTTACAATCCGATATGTGCAAATATCGATGGGAACCAAGATCTTTGGGTTATAAACATGCATTTCAAGTTTCATAAAAATCTGTTTAAAATTGTGACCTCTGCAGTGTTCACAAGCTAAAACCGTTATTTTTTTAGCAATCGGGGGCCATAATCCATTAAGTTACAGTCTGATACATGCCAATATCGAAAGGAACCAAGGTTTGATGGTGATAAACCTGTATTTCAAGTTTCTTCGAAATAGGATAAAAATTGTGACCTGTAGAGTATTCACAAACAATTGAGAACAGACAGACAGGGGTGACGGCAATATACGTCCACATTAAAAATGTGGGCGTATAAAAATCCCATTATTTCTTTAGCTTGTTCTCTGTCCATCTCTTGCAAAATATTCTTGATTAGGGGGGGGGGGCTTCCTTATAGGCGAGGGTCCATGGGCCGCAATAACCTGGAGAAAAGAGTACTTGCAGCCAAATTATTGGGGGGGGGGCTTAACCCCCCCATAGCCCCCCTACTGCGCCGGGCCTACATATCTTGCATGGCGACCGCTTGCTGTTACATGCTAAAGCCTTTTGTATATACACAACCTCTACATTATATTTTACATTTGATTTCACTAGAACTGCTTCCATCAATTTTCTCAGGGTTTGTTGGGCTTATCCGGATATTGCTTCAATGTTTATCATTTCTTTATATACACATTTACACTTAGATAAAAAACAAAGGTCAAAGGGGATAGAAGTTTAAAGGTCACGAGGTAAAGAAAATGTACCTGAGAAATCGTAGGTTATAGCTAGAGGATAAATAATATTATCAATGGCAGCATCCACTGTTTTTGTAAAGGTAGACGTTTATATACTGACTATTAGATCAAATAGTTTGATCAAACTGACATACTGTATATATTAAGATGACCTTTCATGAGAATTCCTGTATCTTGTAGAGTTGTCTGTTAATGTGTTTCATTTGGATAAATCTATATTTAAGAATTCAAAATCAATTTTCGCTAAGGTCAACATGATTTAGTCAACAGGGCTTGATGCCATTTGAAAGACAAACTATTCCTTTAAGACCTTTTCTAAAAGTCGAAAAATATTTTTTTGGCCATAAGCTTATACATGTTTCGAGAATTATGTACGTTTTGAAAATCAGTTTTTATTGGTAAAATTTTGAAGTGGACAGTAATTGGACGACCAAAGCTGGCAGTCAGTGAAGTCAAGTGTCCTGTTATAATTATTATAAAAACTTGTTCCAACTCTTTTGAAGAGGAGGTAAATGGATGTCTGATCATTTTGAAGTGATGTTGGAAACTTTCAATTGGACGGGAAGTGACTTCCCTCTTGGCAAGACCTTCATAACTTAATTTGACAATTTAACACAATATTTATTTTGAGATGTTGAATCGTCACTCGAGGCAAGGAGAGATTAATTTGACCATAACTGTTGATTCTTCTACATCTACCAATACAATGGATCAGGAATTTCCTATTAGACACCAAAGGGAATATTTTCGCAGACGACATTGTAGCGTAAGATTTTTTTTTATTATCTATTGTGGATTTTTTTGATATGTATTGATTGCCCGAGAATAGGATACGGTTTCTAATGAATCAGTTCTTCAATATTTTATTGGTAGCTTTTATTGACATTGTGGTCTATTTTTCTTATGGGGAATTCAGACCTTTATCTTTCCTAATGGGTTCAGTCTGATTGTTTTTCTAATTTTCCATTATTTTAGATAGATGGAAAAAATGATATACATATGATCAAGAATTTGACAGCAAGGAGGATGAATGATTAGCATGTGCCTGCTGTATCATGTTATTCAGTCAACTGGCGTGGTTTTGAATCCCCGGTTGTACGTGGCAAGGAGTAGGGTCATTTGTCCAGCCTGGTGGGTTTTCTCTGAGTCCTCCGGTTCCCTCTCACTGCTAAAGACCCCTATGTGCAAATAAAATTAAACCATATTATTAGTCCTGAAATGACCTAGTTTGTGTCAGTGGACATTAAACCCCATCTCTCTCTCACTCTCTCTCTCTCTCTCTCACACACACACACATCTCCTAATAATTTCTTGTTAATGTTACATCCAAAGTGTAGACAGGAAATATGTACAAATTATGCATTTGTGTAGGCTAAATACAGCCTTCTGAAATTTTCAATCAACTTACATTTCTTTTGCATCATTAAAAACTTGGGGATAAAATATAGTTTGAGATGAAACCAAAACTCTTTTGACATCAAATTCTTGATCATAAGTATGTTATAAAAAGTCGATATAATTAATCTCTGATTACAATAGAGACAAAACTGACAGCTTAAAAAAGAATATGATTCAACTTTGAAAGTGATAGTCGTTTTCTGGACTAGGTTGAAAAATTATCAGTAAGAGTAGCATAGAACTGTGTATGCTATAGGGGTTGATCTCATGCATGTACAGTATGGATGCCTACTTTAACCTCCTTGTGGCTTAAATATGACATTTTACAGTAGTGGATAAAATTTAACTCTATTGGGCTATATTATTGCTTCCTGATAAATAACTTGGGTTTAAGTTTTCTTAGAGAGTTTTACATATTATATTACATATGGTAATATTTATGTAAGGCGATCTAATAACAATCAAGGAAAACAATATGTGTCACAGTCCAAGAGTAGTCCTATTTATCTTAAAACACCCAATACTTCTTCTCACATATTTACTAACAAGTGGATCACGATGGCTAAGTGGGTAAGTTGCTGGGTGTTCAATCCCTACTTTGGCCAAGAAAGTCCAGGCTGACAGCTCTCTAGTTGTTCAGATGGGATGACAAACCGAGGTCATGTGTACACATTGGTGTGCACGTAAAAGATCCCTTGACAGTTGGCATTTATTATAAGAGTAGGGCTTAGTGTCACTGTCCAGGCCGAATTACCCTCATAGCACACAGTGCTATATAGCGTATGCCCATCTTCATTAGCCCAGTTTGGAGCAGAACAGTAGGACGTTAAACTCTATTTCATTTCTTTTGTACTAACAATTTAATTACATGTAAAAACTTGGCTGGTGTCACAAAAAGCTGAGACCTTTGTATTTGTACACATAGTTAGCTAGGTGAACCCTTGACAGTTGGAATTAAAGAGCACATAAGACGACAAACTATAACTTGGCGTAGTGATCGCCACTAGTTATTATATGCACATTACAGAAAAAGAAATCAATGTGATTAAAATTAAATCTGCTTTCTTCATTCCAAGTCGCAAATATAGACCCCCCGTACAAACGACTTGGCCAATTATCGAAAACACTCTTAATCCCCTCAGACGCCTGTGACGTCACAGTGACCAAATGAATATTCGGAATGTTTATGCCTTAATTACTTATATTCAGCCGGTGGTGTTTCCATTAACGCCTGACTGATTCCTTAATCCCCCTAATTAAATAAAACAATTGACTACGGAATAATTTGTATTGTAATTCATTTTAATTTAAGATCCAATTTAGATTTTTTTTACATAATGTTTGGTCGCTCTCGTTTCTCACGACAGGGATTTTAATACCCTCTAACATTGTGTGCAGTCTAAAGGATTCGATATACATTTTCGTCAAAAGAGTATTGTGGTTCAAGAGTACAAGAGTAAAAAGATTTGGTCATTCAAAATGTATCATAAAAGTCAAACATGACTGAAAAGCGATTTGTAAATGACGAATCGTTATCATCGTACAGCACCTTTCTTTCTGCATGCGGAAATAGACCGTAAAATGAAATACCAAAAAATATCTCAATATACATTTGAATTAATGTTACAAATATATTCTGTTGGTAACTATCTAAACAGATTGAGAAGGGCCATTTATTAATCAATCTGACTAGAGTTATACCGACTTAGGGTCAATAAATTAATTTACATCTCGATGTTAGCAGTGATTGTTAGTGGGATTAAGAATGTTGATTAGGTAATTTTTTCTTTTTTATGCCGGCCAGATCAATGACATCACTCTAGGTGGAACGTGTGTGTAGATTCGTACACACACACATTAACTGTATAAAATATTTTATTTTTACTAATTATTTACCCAATAATTATTGCTCAGCAGTGTTTTTGAAATCGAGTAGTCTCGTATTATTATTGTTGATTGCCGTTTATGCAATTTAATTGACTTGATATGAGGGATAAACTTGTGTGACACGATTAGGTTACAATGTCTAACATCATTTATCTTCTTTATTATAAAAGTATTTTACAATTGCATTGGCAGTTTAAACAACATTTAATTGACTTGAAATTAATTCTGAATATAAATTATTCCAGTGATAAACATTTGTGATACAATTAGGTTATAATGTCTTACATTGTTTACATGTATCTTACTTATAATAAAAAAAATTTACAATTGCATTGACAGTGATTTACTACGTTCTGTAGTTAGTGCATGGAACTGTACATGGTAAAAAGATGCGGAAAAATTCCATATTCGAGTTGCCATAAAAGTTGCTCTATGTGTATAGAAATGGTTATCATTATTATATATAGCTAATAATGGATATATCATTACATGACTGGCACCAATTGTATTTCTGTACTTATAGAGAATACTTTTGGATACCAAGCATTACAGGGTTATCAAAATTACCAGTAAATGCTCTAATTGCCTGGGTCGTCTTCATTTGTCACGGGGCCAATTAAACTATGGCACTTTAAATGGATCTACGGCATGATACGGCATTTGAAATTTTACTCTAAAATATTCAAATAACAAATGACTAATCTATAGCAACGCAAGACGATAATTCGGTGATTATGATTATGCCATTCACGTGTTAATTGGACCGAGACATACACACTTGCCAACTGGTGGTGTGTATTGTATAGATAACGTCGACATTATGTGTAGTGCCTGTGACGTCACCAGCCAATCAACCAGGAAAATTTGAAAAACGTTTTTGGATTTCTGATACTAAAACCTCAATAACTGAATTAATTTTAATTAATATTGGTTTGAACTTTGTTTATCAAGTAACCATTGTCTATCAACACCTTTAATTAATATTTTTCATCTTATGTGGTCTTTAAGAATAAGAGATGGTCATAGTGTCACTGTCCAGACAAAATTTCAATCATGGCATACTGCATGGAAATGAGAGCTGGCTGAAAAGTTCTAAGCCTAAATAGTATAGATCAATTGGGTTGAAACAAGTACAATCATTGAATGAATCTTAGACATAAGAACTGCAGTGTTATTATTGTTTTCGCACCAGGCCATCTTGTGAAATCACCAGAAGCGGACAAATTGGCTATAGTGCAGTCATCAAGTACCTGCAACTAAAATGACTAACCCCAACACAGTTACATGCAGACAGAAGTGAGCTGCAGAATTTAACCATGGTAGAGACAGTAGAGAAAGCCTTGATGACCAGCGTCCTGGAAGGCCATAATAGCAACCATTCAAGAAAGCATTACCAGGGTGCATGACATGGTGATGGCTGATTGACGATTGACCACTCAACATTTTGGTTAATTGACGATTGACCACTCAACATTTTTCCATTGTTGTGGGCATCTATCATGAGAGCGGTGACCACATTGATGCCAACAAGTTCCGAATGACAAAAGTTTCTGCCAGATAGGTGCAGGCCCGAAGCCGGAAAACAAAATTTAGCCGACATAGGGGGGCGAGGAAGATAAATTTCCGACGACAAAAAATCAATGAACGAAGGTCATCGCCGACTGCCGTAAGCAGGAGGAGGGGAGAGCCTGAAAATTAGAAGCTGAGAGAGTGAATTTAGGCCTCTATGACATGCAGGTGGCAAATGTGTCGGAAAATTAAGAGTTTCAAGCCTACATTAACTATCTCTCGGCCGAATTTGAGAGGATATGTCGTACTAAAACTCTCTCCCGGCGAAAATGCGAGATAGCTAACCAGCGATTTTTTTCCAACGCAGACAGAAATATTCCGACAGGAACGGCCAGCAGATATGAAAGCCTTCATATTCATCATCACGTGCCATCGATTATACTAAGTATCTTAAAGAAAATAACAAGAAAAAAAATATTAAAATTGGTCGAAAACTCGTGAAGTTACGGATCTAAATATAGTTTGAAACCGTAAAAAACAAACAAACAACGGCAGGTGCCAAGAACAAACGACTGGAACAAGTATCACCTTGAAAATTTTAGAGTACCTAGACCTCTTCGTCTTGTGGCCTTAAACACTGTTTATAAATTTAAAGTCAAACGGATATTAACTTTAGCCACAAGAGCGTTCATAATATTTATGGAGGTGATCAAGGGCCATAACTCTGGCAGTAATTACTGAAAATCAAAGGGCTTCTTTTAAAGTCAATCGGATATTAACTTTAGCTGCTAGAGCGTTCAAAAGGTTTCTTGAAGAGATCAAGGGTAATAACTCTGGTAGTAACTATCGGATATCCTTGAAAATCCATATGCTTCTTTGTTTCATGACCTTAAACACTGTGCATAAATTTAAAGTCATTAAGGTATTTACTTTAGCCTCTAGAGAGTTCACAAGAAATTGTGGACGACGAACGAGCGGACCAACGGCCAGCTGGTCGGGGGGCGACGGCAATATATGACCACATTTCCATATGCTTCTTCGTCTCATGACCTTAAACACTGTGCGTAAATTTAAAGTCAATCGGGTATTAACTTTAACCTCTAGAGCGTTCACAAGAAATTGTGGACGACGAACTGACGGATGGCCGGTCGGGGGCGACGGCAATATACGACCATGGGTGTATAATTAAAATATACGAAAATCATTATTATTATTATGAACTGCAGCGTTAGACACGAAGCGCTGAGTGTTGGAGTTCGTTTGAGTGTCTTGTTATTCGAGTCTAGAGTCAACAATTGCAAATGGCGCCAAACGGCAAATCGTGGGAAGCTTAAGGTCGGTAAAATGAATAGTTATTGGTCGATTTAGCTGAAATTCGGTGTGAGGTCATTGCTAGCCCATCTCCTATCCCCCTGAAAATTTCAAGTCTCTATGACTTTTGTTACTGAAATAGAACCGATTTTTTCACCATTGTTCATTTTCAATTCAAAATGGCATCCAACAGTTGACCTAAATCAAAATTCGATTCCCAATAGTTTTTCGGCTTTCCTAGAAGAAAATATAATTGCCTTGTCTGTAAGTAAAATATCAACAAAGCCTTATCGATTTGCACATTTCAAGATGGTTGCACTTCCGGTTTGGGCTACAAACTCAATTTTTTGTGTACGAATCAGTAGTGTCGTAGCTATTACAAAAAACAATTTCAACGCAATTTGACCTATATTTCGTCGATTTTTTTGAAAATTTTAATCCTTAATTTTTCCAAGGGGAGATAATGTAGAAAATTTCTAATGATATTTTTCAATTCGTATCGATAAGATCTACTCACATACTTAATTTGACCTATATTTCGTCGATTTTTTTGAAAATTTTGATCCATATTTTTTCCAAGGGGAGATAATGTATAAAATTTCTAATGATATTTTTCAATTCGTATCGATAAGATCTACTCACATGCTTAATTTGACCTATATTTCGTCGATTTTTTTGAAAATTTTGATCCTTAATTTTTCCAAGGGGAGATAATGTAGAAAATTTCTAATGATATTTTTCAATTCGTATCGATAAGATCTACTTACATACTTAATTTCGTGAAAATCATGCAACTATTAAAGAAGTTGTCAAGTTGGTCTAAACTTTTGGTTTCGAAATAACATCGACGAATTTTCGAAATTCGAAAATCCGAAATTGCAGATTTGAAGGAAATGTTTCAAGGTATTCAAAGAAAAAAGAATTAATAGAATAGGTCAAAAAGTCACAAAGTTACAGCAATGTTGGTCAAATGCATTCGACTTATTCTCATTTTCAATTCAAAATGGTGTCCATCACTTGACCTTAATCAAAATTCTATTCCCGACAGTTTTTCGGCTTTCCTAAAAGGATTCGGAAAATATAATTGCCTTGTCTGTAAGTAAAATATCAACAAAGGAGTATCGATTTTCACAATTCAAGATGGTTGCACTTCCGGTTTGGGCTACAAACTCAATTTTTTTTGTACGAATCAGTAGTGTCGTAGCTAGTAAAAAAAAATAATTTCAAGGCAATCTGACCTATATTTCGTCGATTTTTATAAAAACTTTCATCCTTAATATCACCAAGGGGAGATAATTTAGAAAATTTCTAATGACATTTTTAAAGTGCCATGAGCGAGATCTACTTACATACCAAATGTCATGAAAATCGTGCAACTATTAAAGAAGTTGTCATTTTGATTTAACTTTCCGTTCGAAATCACAGCGACAAATTTCGAAATTCGAAAATACGAAAGTGCAGATTTGAAGACAAGGTTACAAGGTACCCACAGAAAAAAGAATTAGTAAAAAAGGTCAAATAGTCATGAAGTTACAGCAATGTAGGTCAAATGCATTTGTTCGACAATATCGGTGATTTCGGATTCGAAAAACGTTAAGAAAATATATTTACCCAACAGCCACCACCCATTTTTTGGGGGGTAGGTGAAAGTTTCAGAAAGATCCTTTGGGTAGATTCTGAGAAATCCGATTGGTGGATAAAACACAAAAAAATAAAATAATAAAAACTAGATCTGCTACTGTCCCATGCAGATATGAAAGCTTTCATATTCATTGTCACATGTCATCAAATATGTCAAGTATCTTAAAGGAATTAACAAGAAAAAAGTATTAAAATTGGTCAAAGACTCGCAAAGTTACAGGTTTAAATATACAGATAGAAGTTAGAAACATTGCACCCGGACAAAAAATCAACTGAAAACATTGGTTACATCGTGGGGCATGCGCGAAGTAAAAAGAAATTATGGTCTATTTGGGAATTTGGGGTATATTTTGGAGTTGTTTGGTAAATGAGGGTGGATCTAAGACATCGTCCATAATACAATTTAAACGCGTTGAAGAATGGACAAATTTTCGTGACAGGGTACATTTGCCGCCCGGGCAACGTACCGAAGGTCCAATTACCAACATACAAATTTACACAGATTGTACCTTGGGACTCTAGCTATCACTTATCAAAAATAGAAGAGTGTGAGATTCAAAGAACGTTGAAAATAAATTCAAAACCCACCCCACCCATCAAAGCTGTTTTGCTTTAAAATAGTCGTATTTTATGTTTTTTTTGTAATTCTTTATATCTGAGCAATTTCTTCTTTTAATATAGGATAAATATCATCGCGGAGCTAGAAATTCAAGATATTTGCACCACTGGAACGGTGTTAAAATTGGCCAAAAACTCGCAAAGTTACAGGTTTACATAATTATAGTTAGAAACAATGCACTTAAAAAAATAATCAAAATGTCAAAAAAGGCGATTTCGGTTTCTTGTGTCCCAATTAAAAAATTGTCTTTTAAGGATAATGTGTATAGTACTAATACCTATCACACATAGAAAAGGCGATAAAATCTCTTTGCATTTGCAATTTCAAAATTAATTAAAACCAATATTAAATTCCGAAAATCGATATTTTTTGCTAAAACTCTTTTTTATTTAATCGGATCAAAATGGGAGTACAGTGCAGAGTCTGTGGTGGTAATGGGTGCATTGTGTCCAAATTTAATGGTTTCCGGACAATGGGTGTCGGTTTCGCGGCGAAATTCCACTTTTTTTCCCTTATGTAAGCCGTAACTACAGGTGCCAAGAGCAAACGACTGGCATACGCCATACAGTGTGCTGTGAGGGAAATTTTTGCCCGGACAGCAACTGAATTCCAACTGCCTAGGGATCTTTTACGTGCACGCCAATGTTTACACGGGACCTTGTTTTTTCGAACCATCAAAACGACTAGTCAGGTGTCCTTTGTCACTCAGGCGATCCCTCCTGCATCACTGACAAGGGGAAACCGCGCCACACCGGAAAACCTGGCTAACCACATGATCCCCTACGGTTATTGGTTCCAAATTGAGAGAGAGAGAGAGAAATGGGGTTTAACGTCCACTCGACACAAACTAGGTAATTTCGGGACTAACATGTGGTTTACTTTTATTTCAATAATTCGCTTGGGAAGAAATCAGAGGCTGGAGAGGCGACCTTACTCCTTGCCACGTACAACCGGGGATTCGAAACCACACTAGTTGACTCAATAACAGGCTTTATGATATAGTGCGCGCATGGGGTCGGGTGTTCGTAAAATTGGTCAAAAAATCACGAAGTTACAGGTCTAAATATAGTTAAAAACATTGCACCGGGCCAAAAAATATTTATGGAAGCCTTGTAAATTGACTTAGAAAACACGAATGGCAGGTGCCACGAACAAACGACTTGAACAAATGCAGGTATGGCCTTGAACATTTTAGGGTTCCTAGGTACCAACGTTAAAAGTTCCTCGCCGGAATTTGGCACTCATGGTACCGTTTATTCTAGCGTAGCGCATGCGCAAAGTCAACTGACCTTGAGCCGTGCCAAGTACAAACGACTTGAACAAATGCAGATATCACCATGAAAATTCTAGGGTATCTAGGTACCAATGTGAAAAGTTCCTCGCCGGAATATGTTGCTCATGGTACCTTTGGCTCTAGTGAAGCGCATGCGCGAAGTCACGACGCACGGCAGGTACTACGAACAAACGACTTGAACAAAAAATACAGGTACCACCTTGAAAATTTCAGGGTATCTAGGTACTAACGTGAAAAGTTCCTCGCCGGAATTAGGTACCTATTGTACCTTTGGTTCCAGCGTGTATATGCGCGAATTCAAAACCAGCTAACACGAAAACAACCTTGTCGGCACGGAAAACATCAAAGGGGTAATTCGAATTTTTAAAATATTCAAAAGCCAAACATTCGACCATGAGCCAGGCTATCCTAGACGATAGGTTCTCTAAGCCACGACCAATTGTGTATGTTTTTAAGCCCATGAATGTGGATTTTTCACTATTGTCATTTTCAATTCAAAATGGCGTCCATCAGTTGACCTAAATCAAAATTCTTCTCGCGAGCGTTTTTCGGCAGAAATTAAAGTTACATTATTCAAGATATAGATAAGAACTAGTCATTCTTGCTATACTAGTTCGAAAGTAGATGATGTAAATTAATAATTTGAAAATTTCATTTAAATTACTCTATTGCAAGCGAAGATATTGGCATTTGAAGAATTGGTTGACCTGTGCAATAATTTCAACCACGGTCCTGGTTGATCAAAGCTAAGACTCGAAGCGTCTGGGCGCGCCATATTTGATTTATCACTGAAACGTTTTAATCTGTTTAATATCGGAGCAATCTGATGCCATCCAAAGTTGATTAAGGCCTGGATCAGTTAATTAATGTCTAATTAATACTTTAGAAAACATTTCATGCCCAAATAAAGACCTTCACTAGGCAGATTTAGTTCTTGAATAATGCATGTTTAAGGGATTCGGAAATTATAATTCCCTTGTCTGTAAATAAAATATCAAAAAAGCCTTAGGGATTTTTCACATTTTAAGATGGTGGCACTTCCGGTTTGGGCTACAAACTCCATTTTTTTGTGTACAAATCGGTAGTGTCGTTGCTAGTACCTGAAAAAAAATTCAAGTCAATCTGACCTATATTTAGTCTATTTTTTTGAAATTTTCGATCCTTAATTTCTCCAAGGGGAGATAATTTAGAAAATTTTAAAAGTCATTTTTGGAGTCGCTTGAGTGGGATCTACTTACATACTAAATTTCATGAAAATCGTGAAACTATTAAAGAAGTTGTAATTTTGATTTAACTTCCGGTTCAAAATCACAGCGACAAATTTTCGAAAATCAAAAATCCGAAATTGCAGATTTGAAGTAAATGTTACAAGGTATTCAAAGAAAAAAGAATTAGTAAAAAAGGTCAAATAGTCACAAAGTTACAGCAAAGTAGGTCAAATGCAATTGTTCATAAAATTCGGTGATTTCGGATTCGAAAAACGTTATGAAAATATATATCTACCCAACAGCCACCACCCATTTTTTTGGGGGGGGGGGGGGTAGGTAAAAATTTCAGAAAGATCCTATGGGTAGATTCTGAGAAAACCGAATTATGGATAAAACACACAATCTTAACAGAAACAATAAGCTTTCATATGTAAATACATATGAAAGCTTAATAATTTCGTCATTTTATCACCAACTGTTTCCGGGCTATTCTGTGTTAGAATATGCACCCAGGTGATACATATGTACTATTTGTAGATGAGCCAGGATTGGGGGTGTATCGCTCATAACTGGATCAGTAGTCTTGATTAAGGCAGTCGGTGTTCATTGAAAGTCCAATTCCAAATTCATTTCAATATTACTTTATATACAGTTCAACAATTCATTATTTACAAAATCATTTTGTATGGGTACTAAACGTCTTAACTCCTAATCCTATCTCCTATCTGATCTGTATATTTTTGTATCTGCATATGTTCATGTTATATCTGACGTCTGTATTTGAAGAAACTAAGTTTCATACAGACCAGAGAACAATCATTTCAACCAATCAGATAAAAGATAAATTTAGGGATAAAAATATATTTTAACGAATCAAAATAAAAGAAGTTAAATCAATATGTAATTTCATTGGTTAAATAATTAATAGAATTGGTTAATAACCTGTAAGTCGTATATATAGATTTGACACTTTGATTGACACTAATGTGACTATTGTTAATTCTATAACTCTTTGTTTGAGGTTCCTCTTAATAAGCCTGCTGGCCATTTTAGGCAATTAAATATTACCATTAGAATTAAAGACAGACAGAATGATAACCTTAATGATTAGCTATATAATGTCTATATACGTGAATAAAAGGTTGATAAATATATTATGAATTCTTAAAATAAAATTTGAAATAGAACTTAAAATTAGTATAACTATTCGGTGATAAATGCCCCCGGCCTGTAAAATTCATGCGTCCTCGCATGATATATATACTACAATAGCTTGATGAAAATATTAATAATTACAAAAAACATATGCTTAAAAACGCATGATATATAACTATAATAACTTGATGAAAATATTGATAATAACATAAAAGAAAAACATGCTTATAATAAAATATATGTAGAAAATTTTGTATCACAATTGAGTGAATTATGTTGCTATATGATTATACAGGCTAAAGTCACTTAGGTAATCCTTTGTTGTCGCCTTAGGTATAATACATTGGTGTCACATGCATAAATATCACTTGCAATAATTAAGTAAAACAAAAAGGTTTTATGGAATACAAATTCCTAAAGAAACGATTTTCAGTTAGTAATTGAACTGAAAAAGATAAATGAAAAAAAATTTTTTCTGGTAATTAAGAGTCACATAATAAAATTAGCACTATGATAAAGAAAGTTCCAATATCTTCACTTTTTAAAGTCTGCAACACCGGAATATTTATTATTTGTGAAAATAATTGTTCACATTATATTTATCAGTGGATGTTATTTGAATGTTTCACCTGCCGAACATATATATACATTATACAATTTTAATCTGGAACACAATTTTAATCTGGAACACACTTTTAATCTGGAACACACTTTTAATCAGGAGCACACTTTTGCAATTTCGGAACTTTACAATTTACAGGATCAGGTATTATGCTTGTAAGGTCCACCATATTCATCTTATTAATCATCTAGCACATTTTGTTGTCTGGATACCTTGAACTTTATTCGGTGATGAACCATGCGCTGGTACTTCTTCAAGAACTTGGAGAAATCTCACTTGGTTTGACAAAGTCAACCTTGTCCAGGTTTGAAGATATCAGCTTCAAGCCTCTTTGGTCCCGTCTGTTATCAGAGATGTTGATCAACAAGTTTAAACCTGAAATATTTCTAGACCATCTCATATAATAACATTCAATGTGTGACGATAAATCAATGATATTAAATAATTTTGAATCAAAAGAATGTGGTCATTCCCTTTACTCAACCTGACTGTAATGTAATACCAATCTCCCTTTCTGTTCCAAATATAATCATGTATTTCTTCAACACTGTCAAATTTTCAACACTGTGCAAAGACTCAGAAGATACTCTATTCTTTTATTCTTATTCTCATATAGTATTATGCAATATTTTTGGTTATTCTTATAACCATTTCTTATTCTTATATGATCATTTTTTTTTTTTTATGATCATTTCTTTTATGATTTAATTTATTTTCTTATTTATTCTCATATTATTTATGAGCACAATTCTTTTCATATACTTATTTATTCTCTTATTTAGTTTCATGTTATAATTATTAAACAAACAAAAAACTCGGGGGTAAATTTCACTAAATGTGAAAAAAAACAACAATTTATATTTAAATATACATATCATTCAATATAATAATCATATTCAGACTTTTTATTTCCTATTTAAATGAAAAAAACATAATAGTTTAGTTATTATCTTATATTAAGTAAAAGAACTAGGTCTATGTGGTCTAATCAAACTTTGTTAACAGTGCTGAGTGCTTTACACATTGATCGTCACCAATATGGCACAGCGTTGGAATGTCAGTCAAAAATGGATGGCCAGTCCACCTTGCCTAACAAACCTGATTATAGCAATATAAAAATAATTTGAAAATTAATTTAAACACACAGACCTTTTTCTTTCTTTATTTCAATCATTTTAATATTGAAATGATGCGGTTGTCAAATTTTAGTCGCTTTTTACGACACGCAATTCAACTAACGTTGGGCCTACTCTTGTCCCCGGTCCCACAGGGGAAGGTTGCTTTTTTTTTGGGGGGGGGGGGGTTCATGTACAGTTGTTTGCAATTACAGCTTGTGTAACTGCCTTGTGTACTCTTCGATATAACGCCTCTGTGGAACATGCTTCATTGTTTTGTACATGGTTATAAGGATCATTAGATAAAGAATTACAATAGTCTATTAGATTAGATATTCTGTTGTCATTAATGTTACAGCGATTGTCACAATGTTTTGATAGTCTCTCTATTTCCATCCAAATGTGGTCAACTATTTCGTCATAATTCTGGCTTCTCTGTTCCTCACAGAAGTATTGTCCCGCTTCTATGCGTCGGTTTAATCCTTTATCCATTTTTTTCATTTTTCTTTCAAGGCCTGTTTTCATGCTTCTCATATCACACAACATTTTAATGTTGGTGTTGAGTTTGAAGTCAGCTATCATTTTTTTAAAATCTTGTTTGGTATCTTGCTGATGTTTTATTATATTCACATTTGCTAAATTTGTTGAATTCTGTGATTTGATGATATCTTCATCCTTCTTGACAAAAAACTTATGGTTCCTGAGAGGGCGCTTCCGTTTCTTGCCAGCTTCGTTTCTCGTAATGTGGAACTCCTTGCGTAACTTCTCAGGTATTTGTTCTGTGAATTGCCATTGTGTTGACCCGTCAATCAGTTTGATTAGATATGACTTTCGTCCCTGGAACTGTGCTGCTTTAATGATTTTTACAATCTGTGCTTCAGACAACATTTTTGATTTCGACACTTGACTTTGTGTTTGTTGCTGTAAATTAGATTGTAAAGCATCATCAGTAGTCTCGTCGTTAGATTTCTGTCCTGCATCTTGTTCCTCTTCAAGTTCTTCTGGATTTAATTCCTCTTCGGACTCAGTAGGGATATTAGTAGGGCGTGTCGCAGGGTCAAAATATTTCTTCAAACGATTGGCATTTGTAAGGTATTTCAGAGGTTTGTCATCAGAACATCTTCTAAGCTGGTATGTGTATTTTGGTCCAAGGTCAACAATGTAGTAAGGTCCGAGCCACTTCTTGCAAAGTTTCGGTGCTAATCCTACCTTGAATTTTGAACAAAACAACCATACCTTTGTTCCCTTTTCAAAGCTTGGTTCTTCCGATTTCTTATCATGCTGACCTTTGTATTTGTGTTGAGCCCTTTCCATATTCTCTGCAGCAATTTTTCTCGTGATTTCTAGTTGCTCAATGACTTTTGTTAGGTAGTCCTTACTTGATCTTGGTAGAGTTTCTTTTGGTATTAACTGTGAATCAAGCGGAACCCGCATTTCTTTCCCAAAAAGCATTGCAAATGGTGAGGAACCAGTCGATTGTGTGGCTGGACTAAGTCTGTAAGCCATCATGACACCTGGTAGTAAATCTGGCCAGTTGGTATGATTCTCATCGCAATACATACGTAATGACTGGATAATGAAGGAATTCATTCGCTCACATGCTGCATTGGTCTGAGGATGGTATGGTGTGGTATGGGTTCGCTTGACCTGAAACAATTCTGAAAGTGCCTTGACCAATGATGACATGAAATTTTGTCCGAGATCGGAGCAGAGTGACTTTGGAGCTCCATACCTGGTAAATATTTCTTTGTACAGTACATTAGCAATTTCAGGAGCCTGCTGAGTCTTCAAAGGAAATGCTTCAGGCCATTTGCTAGTACTTTCAGCAAGTAATAAAACATATTTATAGCCATCTGGTGTTGGGGTTAACTGTAATACATCCATATGCCATCTACTGAAAATCTCGTTCACAGGTAAAGGATTGAGTGGAGTTTTCTTTCCATGGAAGTTTCTTTTACATCTTTGGCAATCTTCACAGGTCTTGACATACTGATGAATATCATTGAGCATATTACGCCAGTAGTATTTCATTCTGATAGTTTCAAATAATCTTTCTTGGCCTTGATGACATCCACCAAAATTTGAGTCGTGGTATGCAATTAAAACATCATTTTGAAGTGCTTTTGGTACTGCCAGTAATTTTCTAAATTGTTCTTCCTTGTTCGGGCCTTTGTTTTTTAGTTTGCGCATATAAAACAAGATTCCATCTTCTAATTCATAATCTTTGGACCTAATGTTGATACATTTCGCCATCTTCTCATCATCGGGCAATACATTACTTTCTTTAAAGATTATGATATCAGATAGATCTTCACAATTTCGTTGTAGGTGGCACAAATTTGGATCGTTTAAAATTGTACATGAGTTGTGATTACCTTGATCATCCGGAACATCAGCTTCTTTCATGGCTGCAGCAACAAGTGGAAGAGTAAATGAGGAATGTTGCACTTCATATCGGTCTGTCTCATACTCGAAAGTGTAGATTGTTTCTAGTTTTTTCTCCTGGCAGCAATAGACTGGCTGATCATCAAGGAACTTATTTGGATTGTCTGATGGGGGGTAGATTCTTCTTGACAAACCATCAGCATTTCCATTCTTGGAACCTGCTCTATGTTGAATGTCAAATCGATATTCTCCTAAAAGCATAGACCATCTTCCAAGGCGGCTAGTTTTATCCTTAATGCTTTTTAACCATTTGAGAGAAATATGATCAGTAAATACGAGAAATTCTTGGTTTACTATATATGGACGGTATGTCTTTACAGCTTCGACTAACGCTAAGCCTTCTTTTTCAGAAATTGACCATTTCTTTTCGGCACCATGTAATGCTCGACCTCCATAAGCAACCACATATTCTCGATTTTGATCATCCTTCTGCCCTAAAACAAAGCCAATAGAATCATTAGATGCATCTGTTGAAATAATAAATTGTTTTTTGAAATCTGGAAATTTTAAAATTGGACGTGAAGTTAGATGCTTTTTAAGGTCATCGAATGCAACTTCACATTCTTTTGTCCATATAAATGTTGCGTCCTTTTGCAGTAAAGCATTTAAAGGAGAGGCAATTTTTGCATAATTTTTGATAAATTGTCTATAATAGTTACAGGTTCCTAAAAAACTACGTACCTGCTTCACATTCTTTGGTGTAGGAAATTCTGTTACTGCTCGTATTTTGTCTTCATCAACGCTAATGCCTTCTTTACTTAAAATATGCCCTAAGTATTTAACTTTCTTCTTAGCGAATTGACATTTTGATGGTTTTACTGTAAGATTGGCTTCGCGAAGTCTGTCGATTATTTGACGTAAATCATTTAAATGAGATTCAAAGTTTTGACTAAAAATAATTAAATCATCCACGTAGACTAGCGTGATTTTCCAATTTAGCCCTCGCAACACAGAGTTCATCATCATCTGGAACGCAGCCGGCGAGTTACGCAAACCAAACGGGAGCCGATTAAATTCAAATGATCCTTGATGTGTGACAAAAGCAGTTTTATGCTTTGTTTCTGGATCTAATTCCTGTTGCCAAAATCCTGATTGTAAGTCGATTACAGAATAAATAGTAGCGTTTGCAGCAGCGATGAGATCTATGGTGTCTGATAAGAGTGGTAATGGATGTGTCATAGGTTCTGTGACTTGGTTTAATTTTCTATAGTCTACTGCAAACCTATGACTGCCATCTGGTTTCTTAACTAGCACAATTGGAGCTGACCAACTACTAGAAGATGGTTCTATTACCCCGTTATCTAACATTTCCTTGGTTAAGTTTTCAGTAATTCTTTTTGCAACAGTACTTTGTCTATATGGGCGTGATCTAATTGGTGGTGCATTATTTGTATTAATTTTGTGCATATACCCTTTTGCTTTGCCTAATTCTGCAAGATTTGTTGCAAATATATCTCTGTATTGACCTAAGAAGCCTAGTAATTTTGTCTTCTGTTTTTGCGATAAATCAGAATTTTCTAAATTAAATCCCAAAGTCTTAGCTACTTCCACCGATTCATGTTCTGGACACTGGATATTTGAGACTGTATAATTATCATGATTTTGTTTATCTTGCTCTATGTCTAAAATATGATCTGTATTTATGATATGGGCTTTCCCTATTATAGTATTAGCTTTAATTTTAATTTGTTCCTCTGAGGAATTTAAAAACCTAACATAACCTCTATTAACATCTGTTTTAATGATACTTTTACCGCCTAATAAATTTTTCTTTTTTTGAATTCTCGATGTGGGTTCAATATATACAATTTCATTTAAAGGTATTTTGGATATTTTAGCTGGAATTAATATTTCTGACTGAGGATCAATTGATATGTCTTTGATGGTCCTTACAAATCCTACTTGATGTTTTCTATGTTCCTTGCACTTAAGTATTTTATCTGAAACCTCTTTATTTGAACTGGGTTGTACTTCTACTTTAGTACCTTTATTATGTTTATTTTCTATTGTGCTATCTGGGAGTGCATATGCCACATGAATTAATCCCTCATTTAAAGTCAAAGTTTTGTTTTTATGACTAATTTCAGCATGTGTATCAATAAGTAAATCATTACCAATTATAAAATCATGTTGGATATAATTAAAGATGTAAAATTTATGAATAATACTAATGTTTGAAATTTGAAATTCGAGTAGAGTATTCCCTACGACTTTAACAGTTTGACCACCGACACCAGAAATGCAAGTTATATCTGAAGATGATATTTCTGCATTTGGTAAAACCTTATCTAACAGTGTTTTGGAAATACAAGATATGCTCGCCCCTGTATCAATGAGACTTTTTACGACAGTATTGCCTAAAGTCACATTTACAAAATTTTTATTTAGGGAAGCGATAACATTTATATCGGTAGTCGAAGATTTGGTATTACAATCCAGTTCCTTTGAGTGAGAATGACCCATCTTAATGATTATGACTTAGGTTGAAATCAACTAGTAATTAAGTCTATTATCAAAAAGAATGATAATTATTGTCACACACTAAATGTAAATTTTCGAGAATGGTACAAGAAATAGTTGATTTAACTTACCAACCAAATCTCTGATCTCATATGAACCAATCTTAGCAATCCACTTGTATCTCCAAACTGTCTTTGAATGTCTTTGTTCAAACCATTAGATCTTGTTCTCGCTTGGCATGTGAGAAGTTCCGAGTCTTGAATTCATCTCCACCATTATATCACCAACTGTTTCCGGGCTATTCTGTGTTAGAATATGCACCCAGGTGATACATATGTACTATTTGTAGATGAGCCAGGATTGGGGGTGTATCGCTCATAACTGGATCAGTAGTCTTGATTAAGGCAGTCGGTGTTCATTGAAAGTCCAATTCCAAATTCATTTCAATATTACTTTATATACAGTTCAACAATTCATTATTTACAAAATCATTTTGTATGGGTACTAAACGTCTTAACTCCTAATCCTATCTCCTATCTGATCTGTATATTTTTGTATCTGCATATGTTCATGTTATATCTGACGTCTGTATTTGAAGAAACTAAGTTTCATACAGACCAGAGAACAAACATTTCAACCAATCAGATAAAAGATAAATTTAGGGATAAAAATATATTTTAACGAATCAAAATAAAAGAAGTTAAATCAATATGTAATTTCATTGGTTAAATAATTAATAGAATTGGTTAATAACCTGTAAGTCGTATATATAGATTTGACACTTTGATTGACACTAATGTGACTATTGTTAATTCTATAACTCTTTGTTTGAGGTTCCTCTTAATAAGCCTGCTGGCCATTTTAGGCAATTAAATATTACCATTAGAATTAAAGACAGACAGAATGATAACCTTAATGATTAGCTATATAATGTCTATATACGTGAATAAAAGGTTGATAAATATATTATGAATTCTTAAAATAAAATTTGAAATAGAACTTAAAATTAGTATCACTATTCGGTGATAATTTTACAAGGGTAGCAAATTAAGTCTGAGGCTTATTTTCAATTTGGCCCTTGGCACAGATCGTGTGAATGATTTCGATCATTACTGCAGGAAGAAACGGAAGAACTCGGGGGAAACCTGCCTGATAAATAGCTTTGTACTGTAGTAAACCAAACTGCAGCCTAAAGAGGAAGTGTTCATACTGCAACCAGAAAGAAGAATGAACCTGCAACAACAAATTTTACAAATGTGTGGATGCCTCATTTTTTGCATCTAACACTGGGCGAGCAGAAGATACCTTTCATGCAGATAACAGCGCTCCCTCAACAACAGCAGTTGCCACTCCAATATCTATTTAAAGACAGGTTCTGAACAATGCCGATATATGGTCAAATAAATTTATTAGGATTTAGTTCTACGCCACTATCGAATGTTATTCAATGTTGGCATTTTTGACTAATGGAAATATATCACATCATGGTGAAGTACCAGCCCTTGATGAAGAACTCTCTCCATCCATGGAAAAATTCATCATTTTGGTATGGCTTTGCCTCATTCATCCTGATCTACTTCAATTAGTTAAACAGCGATATGGAACAGAACTTAGGTCACGTACCATTGCCAGCTTGAAACCTGAGATTTCACAAGCCCTGGATTCCCTCTTAGATGAAATACAATCCTCGTCAGAAGGTTGTGTTCTTCGTTCGTCTACTAATGGTTATTACAAAAAACCTTACATGGGTAAAGACCTCCTTCTGCCAAGTCATGTCCTATTTGTAAACAGGTTGAACGTCCTCGCCTAAACATTATCTCAGTTCTTGTCCGTTCTTACCTACATGTACAGCTGATCAAAAATTCCAGGCTTATTTGTAGCTTTGAGGGAGACAATGGTGATGATGAAGACGACAACCCTCCTAAACCTGTTGAATCTCCGCCTGGTCATATGTGACCCCCCATGGCATACTGAGTCTTAATGAGGGAATTTTGAAAATTGAGTTATTGTTATTTTCATATTCTGCGACTCAATACCTTCAATTTGATGTATAGTTTGTTTAAATCGGGCATAAATTGACTGAGTTGTGGCGGCTTGAAGCCATCCAACACACCAAAGTAAGTTTTGAGAAAAATCAAGTTAAAGATTTGGTATGTTTCAAAACAAAATACCATAGCAACCAGGCCATTTATTTGCTTTTTTGTCGTGGAATATTGTTTACTAGGGGTTTTCAGGGGTGCTGAATTCGAATATTATAGTAAAAATTTCATCCGAGAATTTCCGCTATTTTTTTTTCAAAATGGAGGCCAAAATGACAAATTTTCGAGTTTTCATAAGTAACGTGTTTATTAATGTCATTGGTCGGGTTTTGGGGGTTACTGCATTAAAAATTGCAGTATAAGAGTCGATCAGATAATATCCGCCATTTTGTTTTTCATAATGGCGGCCTAAATAATAAAATTAATCCGACAATATCGACCATTTTGTTTATCAAAATGTCGACCAAAATGAGAATTCTGATTTTGTCACCGTATATTTGTAACTGCATGGTGCCATGTCATTTTATTTGTGTTATTAGGCACACGAATGTTGTAGTATCAAAGGGTCGACCGGACTGTATCCTCCATCTTGTTTTTCAAAATGGCCACCAAACCAATTATTGGAGATCTTATACTTGGTACTCGTGTAATATATCATTTTGGGGGTTTTCGGGGTCGCTAAAGACGACAAACATGGTTTTTGGTCGATGCAACAAGTATTTATCATTTTACATATTCAATGATTTTATGGTCACTCATCAGTTATGGTCACACCTTGCAGGGTAGGGTATGCTATCAAGTATAAGAAAGGGGGACATTTTTCAAAAATCAAAAGTATACTAAAAACTCTCATAAATTTAATAGAACATAATAACAAATTATTTTATAATGCAACAGAAAATATTTGTCTGACTATTGTATACATCTTAATTAATTGGGTACTGATAGGTCTACTGTTTTGACTGCCAAGTTCTTATTAAAAGACGTGTCACTAGGTGTTATGATCATAAATGCAGTATAAACATGGTTTTACAAAACACCTTAATTGAAACTAGTTATTATGGCCATTGTATAAGAATTAGACTATGGAGTTTTACGTATGGCACAGTTACGATACCAGTGTACAGATTAGGCTACAGTGGATAGCATTGCTTTACGAGAATTTAATTTATTAATTCATAGGGCATCGGTAACGTTCGAGAATGGAAAAGGCGGTCATGAGAGCTCTTGGTTAGCTGAAAATGAATTGAATTCACTGAAATCTGCAGTTTTAAGAAAATGCAAGGTAAAGGTGTCGGTATGTTCTGTGTAAGATAAAGAACGAGACTGAGGTTATGCAGGGGAAGAAAGACTGAAGAAAATAGCCCGAGAACGAGATAAACCGAGGCCGGTAAGCCGAGGGTTTTTTCTGGAGTCTTTCTTCCCCAGCATAATCAAAGTCGATGACTTTTTCTTGCTTATAAACCGTCTATGTGTATAAGTACTTAAAATGAGAATTCTAGTAAGAATTCACGTAAGAAAAACCTTATGCCAGTATATCATGTTTTCTAATGGACAAACAAACCTACCCTGGAAGAATAAACCGATACAGGTTTAAAGAAAAACTTTATATAAATATATTTAGACAGCAGGATATACCGGGCATAGAACATACCCAAAAGATCAGAGATTTAACATTACAGGTTTATAAAAAAAAACAATATCACACAGCAACCATGTCATACAATCATTCGTTATTTTGTCGTTTAATATTAATATTTTTTTCTATAAGTTCTCAAGGGTGCTGAAGACGAATATTGTAGTAAAATCATATTTCCTGTTATAACGTGTAATTTAGAACAATGTATACATTAGTAGTCTAAGTTTGTGTATTATAACTTTGGTGAGTTTAACTTCAGTTAATCTCCTTAATTAATTAGCACCTTGGTGCTAGTGGTCGGAAGGTTAAGGTTGTTGATTGGGTAATCAAGTTTAGTAGTTTATTTTAATCTTCTAATCATCAAAGAAGCCGCCACAGCTTTACAATTGAAATTAAGATTCTGGGTGTACAAAAAGTCTATTTTTATTTTAATTTGAACAATATTTTATTCAAATAAGATACATGTTATTCATTGTAAACTGTCAAAAGTTAAGGATTCAAAAACTAACCAAAGGCTTATATTAATTCGTCCCCTTATTTAATAAATATACTAAAATAGACGTATGATATATACACTGCACCTACAAATACATTAACAGTGCTGTATTTTGTAGTCACTATTAATCGTGCATGCAAGTAATTTAATAGTTAGTGACATTTACAGTGCCTTACCATTTTGTAATACATTTAGTGGCCGTCAGATGTATAATAATCGAGAATTCAGTTAGTATTCTACGATGGTTATTGTAGTCTTTTAGATAAATGTATAAATTTGTGGACTGTATTAAAAATGTACATATCCATTTGCAAGGTAGTATTACTATCGCCGTTTGAATTCTAACATTGGTAAACTTTGGACAATGTTACAAATAATGATCCGTGTTCTCCATTGTTATTTTCAGCCTTCGGTACCGTAACGGTATCCCAAAAATTATGATTCCCTAAAATTTAAAATTCATTGGCATGAAATGCTAAGGTTTAGTTTCGTGCATTTTGGAAGCGGTGTAATTAAACAATGGCATATATCCCCCACTCGATAATCGTCGGGTTTAGACACATTGGTCGTTCTCATTATCCTGATCCATTATGCTAATAGAATAATATCCAATCTGCATTCTTTACTTTGCATGCCGTAAGAAGCGACAGTAAACGGAATTCACCTATACATACCTCTTCAGAAAGCCGTTCATTGGCTATTTTGTTTATTTTCATTTGAGGGCTCTTAACTTATTTTCTAACCGACCAAACGAGATAAGTATAAAATCATCACCGCTTTGATTAGTTATTCAGTGTAAATAATGGATTATCGGCGGCCTTATCATTGTCAGTTATCAATCAATTAATCCCTAATACCGTACGTGAGAAGTGTTTACAAATAAGCATTACTCAATGACACGAACAGCGTGTTGATTAATTTACGATGTTTTTGATTAACACTCCATGGCTATCTATATTAGGTTTATTATACGATCAGAATTATGTTGCTTCATGTAATGTATTGGACGTTTAATCTTTAATAAACAAACAACACCAACAATTGCTTCTGCCACTTTTCATAGTGAATCGCATGTAGATAGCCCAATAACATGGCCCAAATCTAATTTCTATCAATCGCTTGAGCCTCGATCCGGCCACGGAACCACAATGCTTTGCACGCGTTGTCTGGGCCAATCAGCAAGCGAGTCGTGTTGACAGCATAGCAACAAGCCGAGGTTGTTTACAGTTTTAGGGGGTTTAAAAACCTTTTGTATTCCTTCAAAATGAATTCATCGGCAATTCTTTGGTCATATTTATAAACCAGAGATTCCCCGCTTTACAACAATGCCAATTAATATGCAAGAGCAATTAGCGGTCGCCCGCTGCTAGCGAAGAAACATAACGAATTTCACCGATAATTTTAAGAAATATGACAGATTCATGAATGCGGTACTCGTACAAAACGTTCAAATAAAGGCGTTCTAAAATCTTGTATTGGTATTTTGACCTTTTGTATCGATAGATAGTATATTAATAGACCCATTTTTGTTAAAATCTCAATTTCGATCAAAATCAATTATTTCACTAATTTTGTCCGTAGTGAAAAATTAGATAATGCGCATTACGACTCAATATGCCATGGGGAAACACATATGGCCTGTCGTGTTAGAGAAGTAGTTAAATCCATATATATCTTGTGTTGTGTTTTGTTATGAATAATTACCGTGCTTCTAGATGTCATTTAAAGAATTAGCATAAAACAGTCTCCTTACTTCAAATCATTTTACAATCACCACCATAGATGAACTGTTATCTAATTTTCAAAAGACATTATTGACGCTCAATTCTTGTGATCTTCGGTTATACCTATACCTAAACCTAAACGAACTACACTATTTTACAGAAAGTGTCGTAATATTGACCTAAAACAGTTTGTAGAGGACGTCAATTTGCAGAACATTAGTGAACAACTTGGATCAGTTCCAGAACTTAATGACAAGTGGTCTCTTCTAAACCATTCCATTCAAAGTGTACTTGATGTTCATGCACCTTTGAAAAAACAATCAATTATTGTTAGGCCTGATACCAAATGGTTTACAGACGATCTTTAAAATGCAAAACAAGAGTGTAGGAAAGCCGAGAAGACTTGGAGGCGTTCCAAACTCGAAATCCATCACCAAATATATCAGGAGAAACGTAACCAATACAATAAAAACATTAGTAAAGCTAAAATACAACATTTAAAGGAATCAATCAGTAACAATGGTAACTCAAAGCTGCTATTCAGTGTCTTCAAAAAGCTATCAAATGAAGGCACTACTGATATTCTCCCAGCAAGTCATAAAGATGATGACCTGCCTGAATTATTCTCTGAATACTTTGATTCTAAAATTCAAAAAATTCGAGACCTATTTCCTCCATCATCTGCCATCTCAAAAACTGTTAGCTCGGTTTCTGAACCAACTAACACATTTTATTTTAAAACTGTTTCCCTTGAACATGTTACCAAGTTAATCACTGCGGCACCAACAAAGTCATGTGCACTAGATACAGTTCCAACTTGGATTCTTAAAAAGTGTGTGTCTTGTATGCACCATTACTGCTGCCTCTTATCAATTTGTCATTGACAACTGGAACATTTCCTCTGTGTCTCAAAACTGCACTTGTTAAACCCTCGATAAAGAAGCCGTCTCTTGATCGTAACAATTTTAAAAATTATCGACCGGTTTCGAATCTCTTTTACTTCTAAACTGCTGGAAAGGGTTATCTCCACTCAACTCAAGGAACATTTATCACGTTGTAACCTACTTGAACCATTTCAGTCAGCCTACAGAGAAGGACATAGTACCGAAACTGAATTAACACGCGTGCACAATGACGTTTTGCAGAGTATGGATAAGAAGCATACCGTTTTGTTTGTGCTGCTAGATTTATCTGCAGTGTTTGACACAATAGACCATAACATCCTTCTGCATCGTCTCAAATACAAATTGTTTCTCTCCGATCCGGCTGTAAACCTGATACAGTCATATCTATCGAACCGAAGTCAAGTAGTATGTGTTCAAAATAGCAAATCTAAGCCAAGTCGTCTGCGATATGGCGTTCCCCAGGGTTCGGTTCTTGGTCCACTCTTGTTTTCGGTCTACACTATTCCACTAGGAGATATTATTAGGCAGTTTGACACCAATTTCCACTTGTTTGCTGATGATACCCAATTGTATGTAGCAGGACCTTCAAGTATCATTCAGAATAAGCAACTCACCCTTGAAAAGTGTATATCAAAAATAAGAGAATGTGTGACAAATTTTTAAAATTAAACACAGACAAAACTGAATTTTTGACTCTTGGTTCAAAGAAAGTCATTGCATCACTACAAAACAGCACACTTCTTGTAGGAAACGATAATATAACATCTTCGGATTCCGCTAGAAACCTTGGTGTAATAATTAACAGTACTATGGACATGACACAACATGTTTCTTCAATCTGCAAATCTTCCTTCTATCATCTCTACAGAATCAACAAAGTTCGAAAATACCTAGATATAGATACAACTAAAACCATAGTAAATGCTCTGATCACGCCTCGTCTGGACTACTGCAATTCGTTACTGTTTGGCATCCCTGCATCAACTCTGCAACGCCTTCAAAAAATTCAAAATACTGCTGCCCGTATTATAACCAGAACCAAACCATATGAGCACATCACACCAATACTGAAAGATTTACACTGGCTTCCTATCAATCAAGGCATTAATTACAAAATACTCTTATTAACCTACAAATGCTTACAGCCAAACACAACCTCTCCTACCTACCTCCGGGATTTACTTCACATAAAATTATCACAGAGGGAAACCCGCTCTTCAAACAAAATTCAGTTGGAAATTCCAAGATCAAAATACGTAAAATGTGGTGACAGGAGTTTTTCTGTTGCTGCTCCTAAATTGTGGAACAGACTACCATCACAAATTAAAGATGCAAAATCATTAAGTACATTCAAATCCTTGTTAAAAACACATCTATTCAGTGCAGATGATATGAATCTGTAGTAAATGTGACAGACTAACTCAGCGCCAGTGAGCAAACTTTTGGATACGAGGCGCTATATAAATGCATTATTATTATTTATTATTATAAAGACTGTTATTTGTCCTACTACTATGACCATAATGGATATGGACAAAAGGCTCAATATCAGCTAGTCAGCACCGGAACAGTACACTCTCGTCATATCGACCACCTACAACTGTTCGTGGGTTACGGTCATTTTAGCCGCATATAAGGTTTTAAGCCAAGTTATCCCTAACTGTTCGCATATACTTACCCCTCTTGAAGACCCGATCACAGGTCACAGGTATACAGTCCAAAGATAAACTTACTTGGACGGACAAACTTTTGCTATACTTCACCAAGGCTCAAGAGTCACTACATACCAATTGATCGATCGTTTTACCTCGGTCAACCGATCAACCATAGATAGTCACTCATGGTTCTATATAAAAAAACATATGGCATTGGTGCAACTCTGTACACCAGGTTACATGGTTAGCCTGTGAGGTAGAGGCATTATGTGTAGCAGCAGTCAAACATTTTAGCCCATACATCATCCAATTCAGACATAATACTTCCCATCTCACAGACAATAAATCGTGTGTACAAGCATTTGAACGTCTGTGTCATGCTGAATTTTTTAGCACCATACGTGTAACTTCCTTCCTTTCTGTCGTGAACAGATATCAAGTTAGAATTCGGCACTTGGCAAGCACTGCCAACGTACCATCTGATTTTGCCAGTAGAAATGCCCTTCCTTGTGTAGAACCAACATGCCAGATCTGTCTTTTTATTAATACAACAGAAAATTCAGTGGTATGGAGTATCTCTGTTAAGGACATCATGAATCTGAATGGCAGTCAACGGTTACCCTTTACCACACATTCCGGATGGATTGCTACTCAAAATGACTGTCCTGATTTGCACCCACCTCAAACAAGGCACTCAACCTTCCAAAAAGTTAACAATTATCCGCGACATCAAGCGTTACCTTTATCTTGCTACTATGTCTAAGGACGGACTACTAGTAAACCAGGATTCACCTCTGATGACCTCCACTGAATTGATTATAGTCCCACGACCAATTCTGGATGGATTATTAACCGCATTACACTTGCAGTTGGACCACCCATCCCAACACCAACTGAAACTAGTTGTAAAAGCCACTTTTATGCCCTTGATCTTGATTCGGCTCTGGAATGAGTATCAGATTCCTGCCATGTTTGCGCCTCTCTTAAACAGCTTCCGCAGGCCTTTGTTGAACAAACATCAGAAGACCCGCCCGAAGCAGTAGGTGTGTCGTTAGCTGCCGACGTAATGAAGAGAAACCAGCAACTTATTCTCATTCTTCTTGAAACCACCACGTCCTATACATCATCATGTTTACTTGAAAATGAACAACAGGTTTCTCTACATGACCCGTCCGAAGCAGTAGGTGTGTCGTTCGCTGCAAACGTAATGAAGAGAAACCAGCAACTTATTCTCATTCTTCTTGAAACCACCATGTCCTATACATCATCATGTTTACTTGAAAATGAACAACAGGTTTCTCTACATGATAGTTTATTACAACTAGCCATTGAACTTCGTCCTCTTGATGGTCCCCATGCAGTTGTTCGAGTTGATCCTGCTCCTGGTTTTTTTTGTGTAGAGATTGTTGGTGTTTTATTCGGAAGATTGCAGGATCATAACTTTAATCCATGTCTTACAAAGTCAAATTACATGACATCTTTAAAGTACCAGAGCATATTGTTCGCTCCAATCCTCCACAACATGAACCTAATGAGGATGAAACAGATACTGTCACAACTTATACTTGTACTATAAGTGAAAATCAACCTTTACGTGTCCCAGCATTACCTGTAACTCCTCAACGCACTCGCAAACCACCAACATATTTTAAAGACTATGAGATATAATAGACTTTTTACCATTACTTTATTGTGATCATTTATTATGTTTCCATGTGTTTTCTGTAAATTAAAAGAAAAGAGAAGTCACGCCAGTACCGAATGGTACTGAATGTTGGCATTGTTGACTCGTGTATTCGAGTGCCACAATCTTACTTCCGGTTCCTCCATTGTCCATGCTGGATTATTAAAGAATAACCTTTGACAAAGTTGTTGTTGAGTGTTCGTCCAAAGTGTGGCATTATTGACTGGCGCTAAAACTTATCACATTTGAACACTATGATAAGCACCAGTCAGCAACACCACACATAAACTATAAGCAACAACACCCAACAAATAAAGATGGTATATTATATGACATCTTACAAAACATGTTTGCAGTTCGTAAAAATGGTGGACAAAGACAAGAGAGACAACTCCTATTAATGGTTTGCTTACAAAACTACAATATACGGTATGCCTACTAGCGAAGCAATCTTGTACGCCCCATGCTACCTATCAGTTATACTTTTGCATGACAGACAAACATTGTTATCTTTCCAACGGACGAAGAAAGGATTAACTCCAATCATATTATGTGTGAAGGCAACATTCATACTAGCAGTAACATATGACAGGAAGTGTTGTACTAAATGTACATATATGGTGAAGGTAAATGTGAATCTATAGGTGTTGTTTTATAACATAACATAGCAAGATGTGGATCAGCTCCAGAATATTTACATTTCCTTAAAATTTTCGTAACCGTTTTACTGTTGATTCTGCCATACCATTACTAGAATGAAAATGTGGAGAACTTCTTATATGTTCAAAACAATATTTATAAGTAAAAAATTTTCAGATATATTGTGTACCACAATCTGATATTAATCTATGCGGAATACCATGATCTTCAAAGATTAATTTCAACTGACTAATAACATGACTAGAAGTAAGATAATATAGAGAATCTCCTACGAATCTCCTAGAGTCTCGTTTTTTTACTTTATCAACGAGTGTTGATATTTTTTGATATCAAAAAAGACGAGTATGAGATTTTATTTATCACCCAATCCCTTCTTACATGCCGAAATAATTAAATATAATTCTTTGCTATTAATTTGCTATGAATACATTATTGTCATATAATAATAAAATACCATATGTGTTGTCCCTAGTTAATGTAAGGTTGTATGTATGTGTGAGAGAGTGTATACTCCAGTTAACTTGTGGTTTTCACTGTGAGAGGACATCATTCTATTTAGTCCAAATCTTGAAATCCATAAGACTCACCTACAGCTTGTCCTCAGCTGTTTAATCAAGCAAAGGCCATTTATTGTTTACAATTTTTGTGTTCATAAACCCTTTATCTGTTTATATTCAATTGTATGTTTGCCATCTTTTAGTATCTATAAAATATCACGATTAATTATCATATACACTGCTATATTGATCTGAATATGTTAACAGTAGGGTTGGAGCATTTTGAACACACTAAATAGTAATAGCCATCAATTTTCATTTATGTATTATAGTTCCATGTATAAATATTTGTTTTTTTAGCTTCTGTTCCTTTATGACAAACCGAATGACACAGACTCGATATACAAGTCACGAATGACAAACAAAATAACAGAGGCTCACCACAGGAATTATAGACAGTATGATAGACGCCCACCGCACGAATGACAAACAGAATGACAGCTAGGTTCTCCAGACGAATGACAAACTGAATGACAGGTTCACCAGACGAGTCACTGAGATACACCAGACGAATTACAAAGAATGACAGAGCGTCATCACACCAATGGCAGAGGTACACCAGACGAATGACAAACGGAATGACAGAGTCTCGCCAGACAAATGACAGAGAATGACAGAGCTTCATCACACCAATCACAGACGATTGACAAACAGAATTACAGGTTCAACACGCGAATGACCATCCGAATGATAAATAGAATAACAGGTTCAACACGCGAATGACAAACAGAAAAACAGGTTCGACACCCGAATGACAAACCGAATGACAGAGCTTTACCACACCAATGACAGATAATGTCAGAGGTTCAGCACACTAATGACAAACAGAATGACAGAGCTTCACCACACTAATGACAAACAGAATAACAGGTTCGACACGCGAATGACAAACCAAATGACAGAGCTTCACCAAACGAATGACAAACCGAATGACAGAGCTTCACCACACGAATGACAAACATAATTACAGGTTCAACATGCGAATGACAAACCGAATGACAAACCGAATGAGAGAGCACACGAACAACAAACTGAACGACAGCTTCACCACACGAATGACAAACCGAATGACAGAGCTTCACCACACGAATGACAAACCGAATGACAGAGCTTCACCACGCGAATTACAAACAGAATGACATAGGTTCCCCACACGAATCACAGATAATGACAGAGGTTCACCACACGAATCACAAGCGGTTAATTCTTAAATCAGCTTTGTCATTCGTCCTGCGAATCTATTGTATTATCTGTCATTCGTCAAGTGAAGCTGTGAAAATCGTCCGACAAATGGAATGACAGGTTGAACTCGCGAATGACAAGGTGAATGGAGACGCAGCTGGCTAGGAGGGGGTTGTATTATTAGCTTTCTACTGTCGTACTGATTACTTAAGCATACTATGTATTATCTTAGTTCACCACACGAATGACAAACAGAATGACAGGTTCAACACGTGAATGACAAACCGAATAACAGAGCTACACAACACGAATGACAAACCGAATGACAGAGCTTCACCACACACGAATGACAAACAGAATTACAGGTTCAACCATAAATTACAAACCGAATGACAGAGCTTCACACGACAAATGACAAACAGAATGACATAGGTTCCCCACACCAATCACAAGCGGTTAATTCTTAAATCCGCTTTGTCATTCGTCCTGCGAATCTTTTGTGTTATCTTGTTGAACATGCGAATGACAAACCGAATTACATGTTCAACATGCAAATGACAAACCGAATGACAGCTTCACCACGCGAATGACAAACCGAATGACAGAGCTTCACCACGCGAATGACAAACAGAATTACAGGTTCAACACGCGAATGACAAACCGAATGACATAGATTCACCGGACGAATGACAAACAGAATGAATGAATTTGTCATTCATGTGTTGAACCTGTCATTCTGTTTGTCATTGGTGTGATGAAGCTCTATCATTCTGTTTGTCATTCGCGTGTTGAACCTGTAATTTGGTTTGTCATTGGTGGGGTGAAGCTTTGTCATTTGGTTTGTTATTCGCGTGTTGAACCTTTAATTCTTTCATTTGTGTGGTGAAAGTCTGTCATTCCGTTTGTCATTCATGTGGTAAAGCTCTGTCATTCAAGCTCTGTCATTCGGTTTGTCATTCGCATGTTGGACCTGTAATCCGGGTTGTCATTCGTCTGTGATTGGTGTGATGAAGCTCTGTAACTCTCTGTCATTCATGTGGTGAAGCTCTGTCATTCGGTTTGTCATTCGCGGGTTAAACCTGTCATTCTGTTTGTCATTCATCAGGTGAATGAATGAATGAATGAAATGGGGTTTAACGTCCTACGCTTAAGCACCTAACCTGGGCCAATTGAAGACGGGCATACGCCAACAGTGTGCTATGAGGGAAATTTTGCTCGGGCAGCGGCACTACGGCCTACTCTTATATCGAATTCCAACTGCCAAGGGATCTTTTTCGTGCACTCCAATTTGTACACGGGACCTCGGTTTTTCGTCCCATCCGAACGACTAGGCAGCTGTCCTTGTCAGGCCCTCCTTCTGCATCACTGACAAGTGGAAATCACGCCGGAAAATCGAGATGAATCATCAGGTGAAGCTTTGTCATTCGCGTGTTGAACCTGCAATTCTGTTTGTCATTCGTGTTGTGAAGCTCTGCCCATTGGTTTGTCATTCGCGTGTTGAACCTGTAAGGCTGTAATTCGGGTTATCATTCGTCTGTGATTGGTGTGATGAAGCTGTGTAATTCTCTGTCATTCGTCTGGCGAAACTCTGTCATTCTGTTTGTCATTAGCGTGTTGAACCTGTCATTCCGTACAACTTCCACATATAAAGACCTGTGCTTATACAAAGTCATATTTTCGAAAAACACAACGGCGAATGAAAAATCGCACGGTAAAAACAATTTTCCTTCTCAGGTTTACATTCAACACTCACGCGTCAGATAAAGCCTGTTGGTCCTTGATTATACTCTTTTGGTGCAGTTATAACAACTATCGAGAAAACACACCAATTAAACAATACACACTATGTCATTCGTTTTTTATACGCCCACATAGAAATGTGGTCGTATCTTGCCGTCGCCCCCGTCCGTCCGTCCGTCCATCGTCCACAATTTCTTGTGAACGCTCTAGGGGCTAAAATTAATATCCGATTGACTTTAAATTTATACACAGTGTTTAAGATCATGAAAGGAAGACCCCTATTGATTTTCAGCGATTTCCGATAATTGCTGTCAGAGTTATGGCCCTTGATCACTTCAAAAAATCTTGTGAACGCACTAGAGGCTAAAGTTAATATCCGATTGACTTTAAATTTATACACAGTGTTTAAGGTCATCAGAGGAAGACCCCTATTGATTTTCAGCGATATCCGATAATTGCATCTAGAGTTATGGCCCTTGATCACTTTGAAAAATCTTGTGAACGCTCTAGAGGCTAAAGTTAATATCTGATTAAATTGAGATTTATACACAGTGTTTAAGGCCATGAGACATAGTAGCCTAGGGATTTTCACGATATCCGATAATTACTGCCAGAGTTATGGCCCTTGATCACTTTGAAAAATCTTGTGAACGCTCTAGAGGCTAAAGGTAATATCCGATTGAATTTAAATTTATACACAGTGTTTAGGGTCATGAGACGAAGAAGCCTAGGGATTATCAGCGATATCCGATAATTACTGCCAGAGTTATGGTCCTTGATCAATTTGAAAAATCTTGTTTACGCCCACATAGAAATGTGGTCGTATATTGCCGTCGCCCCCGTCCGTCCGTCCGTCCGTCCATCGTCCACAATTTCTTGTGAACGCTCTAGGGGCTAAAATTAATATCCGATTGACTTTAAATTTATACACAGTGTTTAAGATCATGAAAGGAAGACCCCTATTGATTTTCAGCGATTTCCTATAATTGCTGTCAGAGTTATGGCCCTTGATCACTTCAAAAAATCTTGTGAACGCACTAGAGGCTAAAGTTAATATCCGATTGACTTTTAATTTATACACAGTGTTTAAGGTCATCAGAGGAAGACCCCTATTGATTTTCAGCGATATCCGATAATTGCATCTAGAGTTATGGCCCTTGATCACTTTGAAAAATCTTGTGAACGCTCTAGAGGCTAAAGTTAATATCTGATTAAATTGAGATTTATACACAGTGTTTAAGACCATGAGACATAGTACTATAGTAGCCTAGGGATTTTCACGATATCTGATAATTACTGCCAGAGTTATGGCCATTGATCACTTTGAAAAATCTTGTGAACGCTCTAGAGGCTAAAGGTAATATCCGATTGAATTTAAATTTATACACAGTGTTTACGGTCATGAGACGAAGAAGCCTAGGGATTATCAGCGATATCCGATAATTACTGCCAGAGTTATGGTCCTTGATCAATTTGAAAAATCTTGTTAACGCTCTAGAGACTAAAGGTAATATTCGATTGACATTAAATTTATACACAGTGTTGAGGGTCATGAAACGAAGAAGCCTAGGGATTTTCAGCGATTCTCGATAATTACGGTTAGAGTTATGGCCCTTGATCACTTCAAAAAATCTTGTGGATGCTCTAGAGGCTAAAGTTAATATCCGATTGACTTGAAATTTATACACAGTATTGAAGGTCATGAGACGATGAAGCCTATTGATTTTCAGAATATTAAGTGTTTCGTCTACTAAACGTTAGCATGGCGGAGAACTTTATCAAAGCCAAACAAATTCGAATAATTTTCTGATAATTAAATAATGAGTTGTTACTTGTTATATGATTTTAGTGTATTATAAATGTTTCATTACTGAAAAAAGTTAAATATGCGACAACTCTTGTTGACTGCCCGGACGATTTAGCTGCTGTGGGCGTATGTTTCGTTGCCTGGCAACCTATCTTCACCCTTGTTAACAACTTATCTGGAGATTTTAAGCCATAATAATAAGGAGTGATAACCCGAATTTTATTTTTTATCGAGATACGTAGGTATTTATCGTTTTGCTAGTTTTTCATAAGACAATCGTATTTCTCAGTGTGTAGTTAAATTACATTGGCCTAAAGGGAGCGGTTATTGCTTAGAAATTGCTTGTCATTTGTGTTAAAATTGATAAGTAACCATGGCTCATATTTCAGACATCTTTATTTCTGGTTGCCAACTATACAACTAACAAATCACGCTTCCGCCTCTCGCGTCTTACGAGACCCATCGGGCGGAAGTGACGTCACACATATAAACAAAAGTAAGAATGAAACATGACAATTATACAGATTAACAATCTCCACTATTTTATAAAAATAAAAAATAATTTTTTTAAAGCATTAATTATGCTTAATAGGTTTACATACAATAATCAAGATTAGATGTTATTATTTTATAACATGTTCAAGAGACCTTGATCTAAAGTTTTAAGAAGTTCTATAGAAGATGCTCCCTTTTTCGTAAGGCAATCTGCTAACTGATAACTTGACCAAATGATTTTACTTATGTTGCCCATTTCAATCATTTCCTTAATGCCTGATAACTCCAAACGTAAACGTTTTTCTTGAACACTTTTAGAAGAATATATGGCATCATACAAGGATCTATTATCAGTTACACATACAATGGGAATGCTCTCTGATGTGAGTTCCCTGAACAAATTAGATACAAAAATAGCACTATCAATGCCATCAGCCATGGCTAAAGCTTCAGCGGAAAGTGTGCTTCGCACAACACGTCTAATTCGTTTCGAGGACCAACATATAGGAGAGAATTTACCACCTTCTCCTTTTAAAAAAATTATATGTCCTCCCTGCGTACCCCCATCACTTAAATTGGCCAAAGAAGCATCTGAATATACAATTAAAGACAAAGGAGAGTCTAACTTTTGAAATTTAAGGAAATATGTATCACATTTTATGCGCTTGACAATTTTGTTGACATAAATAATATCGCTAACCTTTGCATTTTTTAAACTTGAGGCTAAATTACTGACATCAAATAAAACATCGGGTCGACTCTGTCGAGCTATCCATAAAATTTGACCAATTTTGGATCTTAATAATTCCTTTTCTGAATCAAACAATTCAGATTGTTTTTGAGATAAACGTAATCTATCTAATTTAATAGGCAACAAAGATTCAGCATATTGGTTTTGATTTAAATAAATATTATGATCATTAGTAGTACTAAGTTCAATACCAAGGTATTTAAATGCTTTGCATTCTTCCCTTCCAACAGATAATTGCTTTCGGACTTCATTAATAATACTGTCGAAATTTGGATTACCACACCAAATGAAGTCATCAACATGGCATGCCAGAATTCCGACTAATTCTCCTTGCGTATCATGCCAATAAAATACTGCATGATCTGATTTTGACATTTTGGCACCAAGAGTGCACATAACATTTTTAACCTTTTGATACCAGTGTAACGAAGCATCACTAAGGCCATAAACACACTTTTGTAAATGCCAAATAATACCCTTACAATTAGCTTCACTGGGCGGTCTAAGATAAATGTCACGTTTAATAGCTTGACCTTGCAGAAAAGCAGTTTTAATATCCATAGCATGCGGAGACCACCCTTTAATAGACATTATAGTTAGTATTATTCTCAAAGCTTCATTGGAGCACGTGGGCGAATCTTTATGAAGATTATCTGTTATTTCTTCAAAGCCACGTGCTACCAAGCGGGCCTTGGGAATAAAACCATCAACAGTTTCTTTATTTGTAATTATCCACCTAGTGGATATACATTTTTGTCCATTATCATTTATTTCTTTATAAACATTATTTTCTTTCCAACTATCGAGTTCTTTTTTCTTTGCTTTATTTACTAAAGAGTCGCTTAAAATCATAACACACTCATTATCTACTACGTCACACTCGTGTAAGTGTTTTACGTTCGATAGGTCTACAGCTTTCATACTACCAAACTCAGTTTCAGGCACTAAAATCTCTAAATTATACCAGTTACTGTATTTTCCTGAACATTTCCCTCCTCGGCTTAAAATCCGTGCTTTAATAAATGTATCGTCATTTTCGTTAAATGTTACCAACATTCCAGGCTTTATTTGAGGCGTTACTCCACTAGTGTTAGAACTCTTAACACGACCTGTATCGCTATCACTACAGGTATGTTCACTATTAGTAAGATTATCACTATGTGCACCATTAATATGATGATCAGACTGAGTTGATTCTTCATCATTCTCCGAAGTATTGACATCATTATTATTAGTCGATGTTGAATGATCATTTTCAATAATATCATCTCTGAACTCTTTATTACTGTTAGTAGAATCACTATCTTGATGTACATGTATGTCTTTCATAAGTCTACTTTTATGAACTCTGACATATGTACCACCATGTCGGACAAAGATAATAGAATTATCAGCGCCAATAACTGTTCCTGGGCCCTTCCATTTGTTACAATCTGGACGTTTATAATACACCTTATCGCCTGAAGAGTACATTATATCATTATATGTGCGCAAGTTGTGTTTAATTGCTCTTCGTATTCGGTCAGAACATTCTGACTGTGTAAACGCAGTTCTAGCTTTATGTAAAGATGACAAGTGTTCAACCACAACCTTACTAATAGAGCTACCTTCTAGAGCAGGCAAAGAATCATTAAGAACCGTTGGCAAATTGGGATTATGACCAAATACCAGCAGTTCTTTGCCATTATAGCCCAACTTAATGCTGTCCCCCAATTGCAATCTTCAGAATCTTTGACTTTCATTAATGTTTCTGTTAATGTTTGATTGTGTCTTTCACAAGTACCATTACTCCAGGGTGCAAATGCTGCGGTTAATTTTAATTCAATACTAAAGTTCTCGGCCATGTCCTGAACTTCTTTGTTATTAAATTCACCTCCATTGTCGGAATACAATTTACGGGGTGAACCGAAAACACATATCCAGTTCTGAATAAAGGCTTTTACAAACGTTGTAGCTTGTTTATTATGCAGTATGCATCCCGCACTAAAACGGGTAAATTGATCAATTATATGCAAGTACCATAATTGAGGTTCAATTTCATGCAAATCGACTGCCACTGTTTCGTTAAACTCAGTTGCTAACGGTAACCCAACTGCTGGTTTAACTGGTGTTTTCTTGTGTTGAATACAAATATCACACTTATCTACAATGTTTTGTAATATTTCAAAAGCTTCTTTATCATATAAACCGGACGAAATTAAAAGTTTTTTAAGTCTTTCGCATGAAGCATGCCCAAATTGTCTATGAAGTTTTAATAAAATTTTATGTTTATCTATTTTAGACATATTGATGTCATAAACCATCAGAATATTATCAATGTTTTCGTTACATGTTTTCTTGGAAACACCAAGATCGACACAATAATGTCCACTCGAGGTGTATTCCAAGTTTACAGGAACACCAAACATTGTTGCTGCATCATTTTTTAAATCAATAACAGCTTCGAATTCTTTGAGAGAAGACTTACTTAACAACAACGGAATACTGGCATTGACAACTTCTACTTCGATAACACAGCTCTTGTTACCTAAAAATGCAGGAATTTTTACCATCTTCATTGAATGTACAGTAGCACCATCCCCAAATCTGAATGTCCGGTCACTTTTAAAAGTTTGAACAACCGATTGTTGTTGGGCATCTAATGTTCGTATATAATCTTCGAACCATGAATTTCCACATACAGTTTTGGTACATGCTGTGTCAATAACAGCAGCATGACTAGCTTCCACAACAAATACATTAAGATCTTCATGAACACACGATTTTTCAAATTTTGACTCATCACCATCAACCATTAAAGTTATGTCACAATCTTCAACGAAATTAGCAGATTCTTGCTTATGAGGACAATCTTTTGCCCAATGATATGTTGACTGACAAATAATGCATCTAGAACGTTTTCCAAATCTATTTAAAGGGTTAGTGCCTTTAATGAGTTGATCTGTTGGTAAATGTGAACTGTTGCCGGTTTCTCTGTGCTTAGGAATATAGGATGGTTTTCTACCATAAGAAGATACTGCATTAATTTCATGCTTTATTATGTCGTCTTGGTTCATATTTTGTCTGGCACTATTAAACGTACTACCAAAAATTCTCCATATAAATAGAATATGTTTGAACCTAAGGTATAACAAGAGCATGGAGGTACATCATATGGGATTAGCTGTTCTTTCTTATTGCTATCTGAATATTTTTGACAAGCACCACAATTTTGTACCAATTCTTCTATGTCTTTCATAATCTTGGGCCAAAATACACTACTTTTAGCTCTCAATTTACATTTTTCAATACCTAAATTTGCAGTGTGTTAGCCCTTAATATCTCGGGAATAACAATTCTGGTAACTCATCTCTATAATTCCAGAAATCTAAATCTAAATACGGTGACATCACGAATAATGCCAAAAATAACCCCAAACTACATTCTGTTTCAAGACGTTTGTTTGAGATGGATAAGCGTCAGGGTTCTTAATCCATTTTGAAACAAACCGGTCAGAATTGGGTCATTTTGCTCCCGTAGGAAATGTGTTAATGATAAGCGTCCATTCCCTTTACAACTAGACTTCAACAAAAATAATTCTTGGTAATTAATGTTGTATTTGAATGTATGTAAGTGATTACCACAAAAATAACAACAGGTACATATTTCATTCACATATCATCTTGAAGTTACATCAGTAATATTGCAGAAAAAATTACTGTCTTCGTTTATTCGATGTGGGGGTTTGGGATGGCCTAGTGGTCTAGAGTGCCACGCTTCGACCTCTAGCTGGACGGCCACCTCTGGCTTGTGGCTGTGGTTTCGAGCCCTGGTGAGTGTATGTGACATGGAGATAGGGGCGCCTTCTCAACCTCGTGGGTTTCCTCCGGGCACTCTGGTTTCCTCCAACTAGTAAAGACCCCTACGCACAAGCGAATTATTGAAATAAAAAATTAAAACCATATGTTAGTTCCGAAAGAACCTAGTTGTGTTGAGTGGACGTTAAACCCGATTTCTCTCTCTCTCTTACTTGATGAAACGTTTGCATTTCACAAGTTGATGATCTAAAATATTAACATATTTCTACTACTGCCAGTATCAAAAAATACCATAGCCAAAATAAGCTGATACGGCACCATGGCATTTCTTCATAACCCAATTTGTAGTTTTTTGTCTATTATGTAACTAGTCACATAACTTGCAAAAGTTTTTATTCATTCGTCGATGATAGACACACAGCACAATTGTCACATGACAACCATACTTGAAATTGCTTTAAAATAAAAATAACATACTCTAAAATTCTTTTGCCAAAATTTTCTCCAGTATCATCACTTCATTCACCATTAAAAAGAATTGTCGCCAATGGCGAATGTCTAGGGCAGTCACTGACAGTTATATGAAAACTTATATCCGTATTATGTCAGCTACATCTTCTACAGTTGAACATGTGGTTAAGAGGATAGTCCTGTAAGATTATGTGTTAAGAGCAGGGGGCTTACTTGACAACAGTGTGTAAAATATCTACCATCAGTAATTAAACATTTTTATCTATGTCATAGCATTTGTAAATGTCAATTCACCTTTAACAGGGCGACTTTATTGAGTAAACAGGTAATTTAAGATACTATAAATGTATATGAAGCTGTTTTGACTGATGTGGAGATAAAAAAGAAATTAAATTTATTTATGTCATTCATGGGTGTTAAAATTCACTGTTTTAATGAGATTAAAGTGCATACTTGCAGACAGGAGAGTTTTAAAAATATTAAAACGTGCAAGTAAGTATTATTATTTTGGAAATTACTTTTTGATAGATATAGGCAAAATTTGGTTATTATAAGCTGTGTGATTTTAGGGTAATAAATTTCAAATGTTTTTGAATCGTGTGTCAAGAGCATTCTTTATGTTTGTATTCTATTTTAGTCAGATATTGCACCTTTTGTATTCCATTTTAGTCAGATATTCTTCAAGTGTGTATCATATTTTAGTCAGATATTCTTCAAGTGTGTATCATATTTTAGTCAGATATGCACAAAAAGCGGGTTGATATTTGAAACATGCTGGAATATGTATCATATCTGAACCACTGTAAATGTTTGACACTGGTTGAGCAATACCATTATGAAGATAAGAATCTGCGCCCTTCACTTATCCCTTGCAACTTGGAGGAAATACACCAAGATGTGTTAAGCCTCCAAATGATCTACATTTGCAATTTGACCTCTGAGAAATTTGATCAAATTTGAGTTATAAATTTTGATGTTTTGGGGAAAAATCCTATTAAAATGTTTAGGTAGGCAAAATATTACTACCTGCATTGCTGCAAGGTTATAGAAAATAAATTGCCTTTGTGATATAAGGCTATATAACATAGGCGAATAGCCTAGACCCATAAGGATGGTTATTCGCCATCCGTTTTATATAATAACACTAAAATTCTTGCAGATTGTTTGTGCTTTTATTCAAAATACAGACCCAGAATCCATTTTTCATTGCCATTTGTTATTTGAAGCTTCATAGTGCATATAAACACCTTCGTTCACAGCGAAGCGTAGACAGCGAAACCATCATCGTGTGTAGATGGAAGTAGCACACATGTGAAAAGTTCCGTATTCTGAAATTTTCTGTATCTTTACTATGGCAATCCAGAAACATTGAAAGTAGATAAAATACAAACTGAATCTAATTTCATTCATGCGAAAGCACCAAGGGCTTTTTGAAATTGTTCTACCTGATCTGCCCGCGCGCCTACCACCCAGAGTAGGCTACCCATATTATTTAATTGTCAACCACACATGTGCTATCAATATAGGCATATCCTTCGTATATACATTTCATTTTCAACTATGCGTGTTATATTTGCTACCCCTATATTTCTTTTTATTCCTTCCATTTCAAAAGATAGAGAGAGAGAGAGAGGGGCCTCAATGACACACCTTATGATAAAGCGCGCCCGCCCCCATTTCTTTATTGGCATCCCGTATTCATTTGCCTACATGTTTTTCTCAACTGTGTGTTTTATTGTCAAACATTCAATTCACTTGCATCTACTGGACTACTCACATAGGCGTACCAGCCAGGGATGATATCGTAATTTCTTAAAATTGACTAAGGGATTAAACTTTATATTAGGATTAAACTTTATATTAGGACATTTAAAGTCAGTTTAATACACAGTGACATTTTTTCAGGAATCATGTTTTTTTTTAAAAACCGGTTTCGCACGCCGTGTCTCTATGTTAGGGTGCCCCACCAGAAATAAATATCTCCAAATATCTCGACAATTACTCCACAATATTTATATATATACCAAGCCTTAAATCAGTTCCACACAATTATAGTCACTAAATAAACGACCATGCTGTACTTTAAAAGCTAATGATCATTTAATCATATAAATACTAGACTGAAAACTGGTTCCAAGTGTTGTCCATTACATCCAGCACTTTTTGAGTAAAAGACAGGTTACTTGCCCTTATTTGACCTTAGTCTTGCTGAACCAGTCTACCAATCATTCTACGTTTGATTGACATGTCGGGGTAATCAAGACTATAGTTCTTACGAAACGTTAAATAAAGCTGGAACAAAAAATTGAATTTAGAAATTAGCACGTCTGTCAACTCAACACCTGTTTTAAGAAACTTGTAAAAGTAAATCGAAACTGCTGCTAGTATCATGTTCCGGCCTAAACCAAGCGTTTCAGAGATATTATTTCTACTAAACCAAACGATAGCACTCCTAACGTTACAGTTAATAATAAAGCAATTTAAAAAATAAAATGAACGTAATTTCTAAAGCTTCTGTAATAACAAAGAAGCTAATTTTACTGCTATTCGAAATCGTCAACAACAGATTTTTTAGGGCTCTAATAGCTGAAATATTTGTACAGAAATGCACGTGCCGTGGCTATTTATAGTCTCATACACTCCGGCGCTGACCTATTATCATAGTTCGAGACACAGCCACCCAAGCGTGCACGTGGCCGTGTCGAGACCAAGTTTTTGTAGAGCACGGGGCATCCTATCTATGTACTCTAAACGATATAATTTGTAGACATGATCATTATTTGTTTTGGCTATTTCCGCTTGTCAGTCGACGGAGGGCCTGACAAGGACAGCTGTATAGTCGCTAGGATAGGATGAAAAGCAAGGACCCGTGCTGTATACATTTTCGTATCAGGGCAAAATGTCCCTCATTCAAAACTGGAGATAGAGAGAAAGAGGGGGGGGGGGAGAGAAAGAGGGATGGGAGGTTCATTTCGGGAATACAAATAGGATTCCATTCTTTTTTTATTTTAACAATTCCCTTGCCCGTAGGGGCCTTTAGACTTTTGCAGTGGTAGGAGGGGGGGCCTGAAAAGGACAGCTCTGTAGTCGCTCGGATAGGACGAAAAAGCAAGGACCCGTGCTGTATACATTGGCTATCCGGGCAAAATGTCCCTCATTTGAAACTGGAGAGAGAGGGGGGGGATCATTTGGGAATACAAATAGGATTCCATTTTTTTTTATTTTAACAATTCCCTTGTGCGTATGGGCCTTTATACTTTAGCAGTGGTAGGATGCGGGTAAAAATCCATGGGGTTGGACAGGCGACCCTACTCCTTGTCACCTACAACAGGGGAATCGAAACTACGCCGAAAGTAAAATTAGAATGCCACAAACTGTTTAAATTTGACTTGTAACACATAGCAACTTATAGTCCACTTTGTCTTGGCTTTTTTCTTCCTCGGAAAATTCTTCAGGAGTCGCTTGTGCATAGGGGTTTTTAGTAGTGGGAGGAAAGCAGAGGCCATCGAGAAAACCCACAAGGCTGGACATGCAATTAAGTAAGCGGGGAACGCAAATAACATTTACCATTGATGTGTCAAGTTTGCATTTTTCTTAATCTTTTTTCCGGTTTCCTCCAACTGTTAACGACCCCTACGCGCAAGCGAATTATTAAAATAAAATTAAAAACCATGTTAGTCCCGTAATGACCTAGTTTGTGTCGAGTGGATGTTAAACCCCATTTTCTCTCTTTCTTAATCATTTTGGGTAACCGCGGTGGGTAAGTGAGTAAGACATTGGTTCGATAACCTGCAGGTCCTGACAAGAGACAATGTATAGTTGTTGGGATGGGACGAAAAACCAAGGTCCCGTACACATTGACAGCACAGTGTTTAACGTATTTATATTATAAAAAATAATATGCTGATTTGTACCTGCTGGGTATATTTAATATTTAAACTTCATTGATCGGACTGTCCTTTATTTCCCTAAACTTAAGGAAATAAAATGATTGGTGTTTATTAATTAATGTCTAATTAATAGGCCTACTTTAGAAAACATTTACGACCCAAAGAAAGACCTGCAATAAGCAGATTTAGCTCTTGCATAATGCATGTTTAATAAAGAGAACAAAACATGTAGGCTTTAAATGGTGTTCTATTTCAGCTAGCACGAGAACATAACTAAAAACGCTGAGATATAGATGACTTGATGCCTTTAGTTCCACATGGCAAACCCAATTTCTTTATTAATGCCTTACAATCTTTAAAATAAGTTAATTTTAAACTCAATGGCAGGCTTTATAACACAGTGCACGTGCTACCAATTCGGCCATCCAACCCCCCGAATATCAAAAGGATCAAAGATTTTAGGGTTATAAACATGCGTTGGGACACATTTGTGTCAATTTCTAGGTCCATGCTTTTCTGCTAATGAAGACGAGCATTCGCGATGCAGTGTCCTACTCTTACATCGAATTTTAACTGTCAGTGTTCTTTTACGTGTACACTGGACCTTGGGTTTTCGTTCCACCCGAACGACACCACGTTGTCCCCTGTTAGACCCCCCCCCCTCTTGCTTCACTGATAATAGTTAGTGCAGGGGGACTGCGCCACATATGATTTACATAAAGGACAAATATAACGACAAGACATCATACTCCGAGAAACAGCAAACAAAACAAACAAAAAACCAATTCAAAAAAGAGTGAATGGATCCGGGGGCTAGCCGTAAGCGTCCACTGCGCTGTACAGTCCCGGGTCTGAAGCAACACAGACTTCACTCAAAATTGAACATATTTCACTCGTACAAGAAAACGCACAAACAACCGAACACAAAGAAGCAAAGAAAATGTAGACCGCCTCAGGAGGCAGTTGTCTGCTAACTGAATGGTGTGACGTAGATTCGTCGTAATGTTATCAATGACGTCAATAGAATATCTTAACAAAAAGGGCGATAATCAAGATTGAATAATGCTAAAAGCTATAAGTTTAAACAACCAATCAGAATTTTTAAGTTGTATAATTGCAAAAAAAAGATAATACTAAATACCCCATACAAGCAATGCAAAACAGGAATGTAGAAGAAAGCATCCAATGTAAGTGTATTTATGAAGTCATAAAATAATAACAATAAGAGCGATAATCCAAACAGGGTTACGTAACTATACAAATTAAACTAAATTAAATTGGATGATTATCCAATATGTACTCGGTTATATACTTATAAGAAATGTTAAACTTGGTATATTGATGAAACGGAAGTTTCGAAATTTCTTTAAATATGTGTAATTGTGTACCTCATTTGGCAGTGCATTTCAAAAACAGGGATTTTATTCGGGAAAGAAATAGTTCTTTATTGTTACATACGGTCAAACATCGTAATGCTTGTGAATAGAAAACATTATATAGTGTTGTATCTGGTATGTTACTATAAATTGACGGATATTTTACTACTTCAAAACCGAATTTGTTCGTTTTGTCGAAGAAAATACCAACATTAAATTTATTGTTAATGATATTGATGTCCAGGTCAAGAACAGATGCAATTTGGGTGCCGTAATTTTCTTTATTTAATATTAGTTCAGGGGGATATATTTCACTTTTATATTTATTGAAATTTCCATTATCATTGATGGGTGTTATGTCATCAATGTAACGGAAGGTGTAGTTGAGACTTTTAGCTACTTTGTAATTTGTTTTTCTTTTATGGTCCTGAAAGTAGAATTCATATTTATGTAAATGTGCATTTGCCATAAATGGGGCGGGGTCAGTTCCCATTGGTAAACCAATAGTTTGCTGTATTATAATTATCTGATCCCCAACCTCACATATGGCATTGTCAATGAGAAAATGTATTATGTTTTGAAATTTTTCTTTATCAAAAATTAAAGTTTCGGCATTGCAAGGTTTTATGATCCATCTAGCATCTTGAGAGTAAATGGCAAGTGTCTGCCTTTTCCGAAAGCTCCATTAAAGGCTTTATCTACAAACCAATCCAAATTATTTTTAAGATCTGCATGTTGGAGCATAGTATACAAAGTAGAAAAATCGAACGTTTCTCTTGTTTTTGCATTATCTTTATTATTGATCTTATCTATAGTCTCTAAGGAAAAACCATGCCGAACAAAAATGAACATTCTCATCCAACACCGGGTATGATCATCAGACTCATGCAAAATATAGTAGATCATTCATTGCTGAACCAACAAAGTGCCACACCCCTCCCATGTTAGGAAATTTAATGTCCTACTTTTCTGCTCGGACTCCGCTATTGTATAAGGGCTTTGAGGGAAACGTTGCCTCAACGGTATCGGCCACATTACAGTCAACTCTTATATCAAATTCTAACAAGTACACAGGACATTCTTTTTTTACGTCTCAGCCGAATGACTCTACCTCTTCCTTTTTTTACCAGACCACCGTAAGGGGCAACCATGCCGGAAACTCCAGACTTACCGACTGAGCCATCTGCCCCACTTTAGCCGTGCCCTTAATATGGCTGGTGTGGGGGGGGGGATTAACGCGTGCGCAATAACCATGGCTTTGATTCTGCCGTCTGTCAAGTCTCGTGGGTTTTCTCTGGGTCCTCCGCCACCCCCACCCCATTGCTAAAGAGCTCTATACGCAAGTGAATTATTAAAATAAATTAGAGTCATATGTTAGTCTAGAAGAAATTACTTAGTTTCGAACGGATGTATGGCGAACCAACTCTCTCTCTCTCTCGCTCTCTCACCAATGTGTGTCCCATCAAGGGTATACAGTGAATATCCACATAAATAAAACATTAGGCCCTACCAATAACAGACAGGTAAAATATGGAATATTTTATTATTATCTTATTCGACATATCTGTTTTTGTAAATGTGGTCGTATATTGCCGTCGCCCCCGTCCGTCCGTCTGTCGTCTGGCTTCCACAATTGCTTGTGGACGCTCTAGAGGCTAAAGTTAATATCCAATTGACTTTAAATTTATACACAGTGTTTAAGGTCATGAGACGAGGAAGCCTATTGATTTTCAGCGATTTCCGATAATTACTGTCAGAGTTATGGCCCTTGATTACTTCAAAAAATCTTGTGGACGCTCTAGAGGCTAAAGTTAATACCCGATTGACTTTAAATTTATACACAGTGTTAAAGGTCATGAGATGAAGATGCCTATTGATTTTCAGCAATTTCTGATAATTACTGTCAGAATTATGGCCCTTGAACACTTCAAAAAATCTTGTAGACATGCTAGAGGTTAAAGTTAATATCAGATTGACTTTAAATTTATTCACAATGTTTAAAGTCATGAGACGAAGAAGCCTATTGATTTTCAGCGATTTCCAATAATTACTGTCAGAGTTATGGCCCTTGATCACTTTAAAAATTTTGTGGACGCTCTAGGGGCTAAAGTTAATATCCGAACCGATTTTGATGACCCTAATATCTTGGTTCCTTTCGATATTTGCGCCTATCCGAACGTAATCACCGTTACACCCTACGGAAGGTTGAGTTCAAATTTCGGAAAAATCGGACCAAAATTACCATACAAAATGGCCACCGTTCGTACGCAAATACTGTTAAAAAATGGTATATCAAGGTTGTGGACCCTGTAGAGATCACAATTTTAATTCAATTTTGATGAAACTTGAAATGCATGGTTATAACCCATAGATCTTGGTTCCTTTAGATATTTGCGCATATTGGATCGTAACTTCCTGAATTATGGCCCCCTGATTATACGCAAATCGCATTTGTTTAGCTTGTGGTCCCTCTGGAGGTCACAATTATTATCTGATTTAAAAAATCGTTTGATTATATCACCGTTACACCCTAAAGAAGGTTGAGTTTGAATTTCGAAAAAATCGGACCAAAATTGCCATACAAAATGGCCGCCGATCGTACGCGAATACTGTTTAAAATGGTATATCAATGTTCTGGACCCTGTAGAGGTCACAATTTTAATTTGATTTTGATGAAACTTGAAATGCATGGATATAACCCAAAGATCTTGGTTCCTTTCGATATTTGCGCATATCGGATCGTAACGTCCTGAATTATGGCCCCTGATTATACGCAAAATCGCCTTTGTTCAGCTTGTGGTTCCTTTAGAGGTCACAATTATTATCCGATTTAAAAAAATCGTTTGATTATATCACCGTTACACCCTAAGGAAGGGTGAGTTCGAATTTCGGAAAATTGGACCAAAATTACCATACAAAATGACCGCCGTTCGTATGCGAATACTGTTGAAAAATGGTATATCACGCTCTTCGACCCGGTAGAGGTCCCAATTTTAATTCGATTTTGACGAAACTTGAAATGCATGGATATTACCCAAAGATCTTGGGTCCTTTTGATATTTGCGCATATCGGATCGTAACTTCCTGAATTAATGCCCCTGATTATACGCAAAATCGCCTTTGTTTAGCTTGTGGTCTCTCTGGAGGTCACAATTATTATCCGATTTAAAAAATCGGTTGATTATATCACCGTTACAAGCTAAGGAAGGTTGAGTTCAAATTTCGGGAAAATAGGACCAAAATTACAATACAAAATGGCTGCTGTTTGTACGCGAATACTGTTAAAAAATGGTATTTCAAGGTTGTGGACCCTGTGGAGGTCACAATTTTAATTTCGATTTTGATGAAACTTAAATTGCGTGTTTATAACCTAAATATCTTGATACTTTTCGATATTTGCGCATATCAAACTGTAACTTAATGAATTATGGCCTTTGATTGTAGGAAAAATCACTTTCGGTTTTGCTTGTTCTCTATCCATCTCTCGAAAATGTGGGCGTATCCTGTCTGGCAGCCGCTGGTTTATCTACCCGAACCTTTCATTTTTACCACTGTTTATTTCCAATCCATATATTTGAATAAAACTATTTTGTCTTATTTAAACCTTTCCAAGGCAGGTCATAATGTATGGTACCTTTGCGGGTAGTCACCGCTAGGCATTAAATAGACCTCCAATGACACTGTGCCAAACAACGTTTGTTGTAGTAGTTATTTTTGCATTTTTACTACAACAAAATTATTTATGTGCATTTTGTACAATGAAGTTAAACAAGTTTAAGTGGTTGGTAGCATTACCCCTCGACCAGGCATCGTGATAGGACAGAAAATATTGATTAAAAAAAACGAATGGCGAATAACGTAAACGAATGGCAAATAACGTAAACGAATGGCGAATAACTCTTTGCCATGCCATGCGCATGGCAAATATCCTCTGCCTATAACATATTTAGAATTAGATATCTTAGAAATGTGTATAAATATTCAACCATGTCTTAATATCTATATTACCTATTTGACTTCATGAAAATATAAACACATTTACTTCAATCTACTATCCATTCAATATTAGCCTGCAATTAATCACTTTATTGACTCTTTAAGTTTGTTTGAGGAAATATATTTGGAAAATATTTTTATTGAACTATTATATAATAGAGGCTGGTATGGTTAAGTATTATTGAACTATTATATAATAGACACTGGTATGGTTAAGTTTATCTAATTCAGGTGTCAAATTATCCATTTAATTGACATGCCTATTTTCTCTGGCTCATCTAGTTTCCTACTATGTGAATCTAACACCAGTCGACTTTCAGGGAATGTAGCTCCTCGACGTGTGTTCTCTAAGTATCAGAAATCAATACAGATTTTTGCAATGGATCATCAAACACTTTATTTCAGCAGCAAATAATTACAGGAGAATACTAATGCAAAAAGTTATTTTAATATGTAAAATAACGTTAATATTAGAATATTTTTGGCCCTGCGTTAGTTTAAAAGTCACTGAAAGGAAAAATATACCAAAAAACACCCAATTGACATTTAAATGCATATCTGCAGCCTCATTTTGATTTTTTCCGTGAATTACATCATAGTCAAATAATGTTGTGAATTTCCCTATAGAAGGCTATTGAAACTGAGCACGGCATGCCGTCCAATTGAATAACTGGATGCATAAACATAGTCAATTGCATTACTTGGGAATACACTAATAGAACCAACAACAAATCAGGAAGCGTGTGTCATTTTTTAAAAATTTCCAAGAGAGACAACACGATTTTGAGGCGGAAGGATAACTGAGTTATCCGGTTGGCTACAGTGATATGTACGGCAACTAGTTACATGTTTTGGGTATGCTTCTTCAAGTTGGTGTATCTCAAAATTTTGGTGGTCAACCTCATACAAATTTTAGTGCAAAGACATGGTCATTTGTTCCTCAGTCTATAGTGAAAAGCATTAAGCCCAACAAAAATTTTGGAAAAAGTTGGGGGTGGGCAAAGAGGCCAGAATTAACATTGAAGTCAATGGGGAAATTAATGGTGGTCTGCCTCCTATATGTAAACAATCTGACAGTGGACAAGAGGCCTGAATTTGATGATATGATCTCTAAATTGCCAGAAAATGTAATATACATGTCTGACATTTTGAAAATAAAAAAAGTGAAATGGTAAAATTTCAAAAATATTTGACAGATTTGTGAGGAAAATTTTTAATTTTAGTCTAAATTTTGTCTAAATCTTCAGATTAACCCCAATACTGCTGTCAAAATTTAAATTATTCATCTGTTGTAAAATGCAACGAATTGTGTTGCATGTTTTTATTTGCTTTGTTAACCCCTTGTGGACGGGATTTTCGACGAAATGACGTAACCCTGGACGGGATTATTTTGGGGAAAAATCCTTAGTTTTAAATGTGAAGTTATCTTTAATCTGTTTGGCTTAAATTCTTAAAAAAGGATTACTGTTGTAATTTTATAATGTTTTGAGTTCACAAAATTAATATTTTCCTTGCCTTATTTTTCGATTTTAATCCAGGAAGTTGCGTACTCACGTCGTTAGAAATGTCACCCGACACCGAATTCGAACGATTGTGAAAATTACCACGTTATCGGTCCCTAACAACAGCCGTCCACTCATCATAACCATTTACCTCCGAATCTTCTAATGAAGACACATTATTTTCAACGTTATCAGAGCCACTGCTCGCGCATATTTCATCCAAACTTTTATCGAAAGACCGCTGGTGTTTCCTGGCAACCGGCATTGTTTACATGCGTGTACTGTGTTCACTGATCTATATATAGATCAGTGGTCGTGTATATGAAGAAAATTACACAATAAAATACACGTGCTGACATCTAGAACAATGGGAGATAACTAGTTTATGACCTCAAGACAAAAGGGGATTCCCTGTGCTAAATTTAGCGTGTATAAATGAGGACTGATTCAGGGTATCACGTGTGACGTGTTAACACGTCACCCGTCCCCGGGCACGGAAAATATTTGCGTGTTAACACGTCATCCGTCCACAAGGGGTTAAATAACTTGGGAAGTATCCATGTGTTTGTCAGATATTGCAAAAGTATCCATGTGTTTGTCAGAAATATAAAAATCAAGAAATTTAGTCTACTTATATACTGCTGACAAGGGCGTGGATTTGTCATAACTTTTTGGGGGGGACAGACGAACCCTGAAACCTTTCATTACCAATTCCTTGAGGGGCAAAGAAGCGGAACTTACCTGTTTGACCCCCCCCCCCCCCCCAAGAAAATTGTGAAAATTTAACTGCCGCAACTTCAATTTGGTCCAATATAAAGCCTACCTTGCTGACCCGAATTTCAATCAACCAATCAATCGTAGCACGATATGGGGGGCCTGGGAAAATTTAACCACCGCAAATGCGTTTTCTTCTTTTCTAGCCTGCGTAAGCAACTCCAAAAGTACAGTCGCCAATGGTTTTGTAACCGAAATCCAACTATAAATGCCAACCATCCAATCAGACTGTTGCAGCTGCATTCACAAATAATAATGGATGCCCGAAGAATGTCGCATAAAATAGAGTTGCTCCATACAACTCTTGTTGTAACTGAATAATATGCCCCAATCATTATTCTGATCAACAAATTGTACTATTTTACATTATTCCAATTGTTTGGTGATACAAATGTCATCTTAACACACCAAATTTTAAAAATTGGAAAAATTTAACTACATGGTTGGTTTGAAAAGCTTTAAGTAAACACTCTCAAATGCAACTTGGATTTAAACATATTTTCGAATCCTCTGGACAAGTAAAATAGGATGTAATGGATAATTTACACAACAGGTAGGACACTAAAACATCTAGTAGTTAGATTAAGGCTAATTTTTTTTCTGGACCTGTCAAGCCAGCAAGAGTGTTATAGTCCCTTTATAGACTTAAATAAGTGTTTCGTTCTGAATTAACAATTTAATTATTATCTGCCCACATGAAAATTATGTCGTCTCCCCTGTCCGTCCGTCCGGACCAAGGCTTCCATTTCGGCCGTATATTCCGGTCGGGACCGGCATGTATCGGATCAAAACTTCATGGATTATGGCCCCTGATTGTACGAAAAATCACGTTTTTAGCTTGTGGACCCTATAGAGGTCACAATTCTGAACCGATTTTGATGAAACTTGACATTGAGATGCATGTTTATAACCCAAAGATCTTGATTCCTTTCGATATTTGTGCCTACAGGAACGTAATTTCCTGAATTATGGCCCCCTCATTGTCCGAAAAATCATCTATTTTAGCTGGTGGTACCTCTGGAGGTCACAATTATTATCCGATTTGAAAAAACGTTTGATTATATCACCGTTACACCCTAAGAAAGGCAGAATTCTAATTTCGTAATAATCGGACCAAAATTACCATACAAAATGGCCGCCGTTCGTACGCGTATACTGTTAGAAAATGGTATATTAAGGTTGTGGACCCTGTAGAGGTCACAATTTTAATTCGATTTGATGAAACTTGAAATGCATGGTTATAACCCAAAGATCTTGGTTCCTTTCGATATTTGCGCATATCGGATCGTAACTTCCTGAATTATGGCCCCTGTTTATACTCAAAATCGCCTTTGTTTAGCTTGTGGTCCCTGTGGAGGTCACAATTATTATCCGATTTAAAAAAAAGTTTGATTATGTCACAGATACACCCTAAGGAAAGTTGAGTTTGAATTTCAGGAAAATTGGAACAAAATTGCCATACAAAATGGCCGTCGTTTGTACGCGAATACTGTTAAAAAATGGTATATCAAGGTTGTGGACCCTGTAAAGGTCACAATTTTAATTTGATTTTGATGAAATTTGAATGCATGGTAATAACTCAAAGATTCCTTTCGATATTTGTGCATATCGGATCATAACTAAATTATGGCCCCTGATTGTCACAATTACACCCTACGGAAGTTTGAGTTCGAATTTCTAGAATATCAACCATATTTGCCAGACAAAATGGCCGTCGTTTGTACGCGAACAGTGTAAAAATATTGCATATTAAAGTTGTGGGTCCTGTACAGGTCACAATTGTAATTCGATTTTAATGAAACTTGAAATGCATGTTTATAACCTAAAGATCTTGATTCTTTTTGATATTTGCGCATATCAAATTGTAACTTAATGAATGATGGCCTTTGATTGTAGGAAAAATCACTTTCGGTATTGCTTGTCCGCTATCCATCTCTCGAAAATGTGGGCGTATCCTGCCTGGCAGTGCCAGCCTACTAACTATCTTTCTTCAATCTATCCGTTTTTTTGCATAAATACTGCCCACAAAATGAAATCATAGCCACTTGTTTCCCATATTTACATTATTTTCGCTTGTACTCTAGTCGATGTGCTGACGTCACACAAAAACCTTACCAACCTGTGAAGTCTCGTTTATTTTTGCCTCAAAATCATGGATATTCACCTGGCAGAAAATGTACCGTCAACAAGCAAAAATAATGTTAATATTAGAAACAAATGACTATGATATCGTTTTGTGGGGCTAGATTAAAAAAAAAACATATCTGAGTGAAATGACAGAGGTTAGATTTCCTGACATTACAAATTGTTGAAAAAAAAAAAGAGCCAATGCGAAAGCAGGTAAAATCAAGGATTCAACAGGCTTGCATACCTGTCCTTTTTTATTATATATTGTCAAGTTCGGTATGGTGTATGCATATATATACAGATAGAAGGTCAGATTCCTGTGATAGTACATATAAACCAGAGAAGGTAACTGAACAATGGGTGAATGGAATTGGAACAATAAACAATTCTTTTATGATTAAAAAATGATTGCATTATACCATATTTCATTATGTGTTTCCAAAAAGTTATGTAATAAAAATAAGCCAATTTTTGCAGACAGTGGCATCAATTACTCATTAAAGTGAGAAGAAACTCATGTTTTCTAAAAAAAAAGAGGACAAATATTCCATTCAACATGAGTGGTAAATTATTTGATATCAAATTCACTTCAAATAATGGCTTTCATTTATTTATTAAATGCATGTGGTTAGAATAGATTTAGTTTGCTAAGAGATTGAATAATAACTACTGTTGATGGTTGAAACAAATCTTATAATTATTGCAATTGTTAATTGAACTGAAGTGCATTAAACTGCATAAAAAATCAATACATTTGTTGATTTACAGGTAAATGGCTACTTCACGGAAACACTGGAGGATAAATTGCGAAAATTGGATGGTGAGAAACAGAGTTTAATGCTTCAAGTAAGTGTATTGACAGATCAAATTGAAGCCCAAGGAGAGAAGATTAGAGAATTAGAGTATACAATTGACTCTCGCCGAGGTCGTCTGATAGATGCTGAAGAAATGCTGCAGTCGGTGAGAGAGTCCTTTATTTCACTATTTTAGAAACGTATATTTGTGATGTACAATGACCGTTTCTGTCTGTTCTTCTGTGTTATAAGTTCTTTAAGTGCACTCATCTTCCAAAGATTAATGTTGCTATTCGTTTGGTGTACATAAATTATTGCTGAATCTGTTGGGGTTTTTAGTAGAGTATCTTTTTTATTGCCTCTGTCATTTTCAAATTCTTATATATAAGGGTTGCTCTGTTAATCTGGTGTTTTGTAACTTCCATAGTTTTTAGGAAAAAGCTTGAAATAGAAATAAATTATGGGATGTATGTGTCAGACAATTAAGGATAAAACAAACAGGTTCAGTTATTGAATCTTTCAGTGATTAAATGACACCTTTCAATTTCTTATAAAAATTCTAACTTCCTCCGGCCAAGTTTTGTTTTTGATATTTTCAGCATTCATTTTCACATGATATTCTATAGTATAATTATGCTACCAAACCATTCTGTTTCTCTATGCCAGTACAGCAATATGATATACAATAATTAATAGAATACAATATCAAAAAACAATCATTTTATCCAATTATGTTTTTTTTACGCCTATATTGAAATGTGGTGGTATGAGACAAAAAAGCCTGTTGATTTTCACTGATTTCCGATAATTACTGCCAAAGTTATGGCCCTTGATCACTTTTGAAAGTCTTGCGGATGCTCTAGAAACTAAAGCTAATATCCGATTGACTTTAAATTTATACTCAGTATTTTTTGATCACTTGTGGATGCTTTACAGATCAAAGTTATCATCTGACTGATTTTATATTTATACACCGTGTTTACCCCTACAGTATATATAATCATTTCGATTGACTTTATATTGATACAGAGTTTAAGGTCTTGAGATAACTTGAACATCAAAATCCATGATATTAAGTATTTTGTATACCAAATGTTAGCATGGCCCAAACAAATTCTGATGATTTTCTGATAATTACATAATGAGTTGTTACTCTTAATCCGATTTTAGTGTACATGTATTATAAATGTTTCATTAACAACAAACGTAAAGATAGTTAGCTGGCACTGCCATGCAGGATATGCCCACACTTTCGAGAGATGGATAGAGAACAAGCAATAACGAAAGTGATTTTTCCTACAATCAAAGGCCATAGTTACAATTTGATATGCGCAAATATCGAAAAGAATCAAGATCTTTAGGTTATAAACATGCATTTCAAGTTGCATCAAAATCGAATTAAAATTGTGACCCTCTACAGTGTCCACAACTTTGATATATCATATTTTTACACTATTTGTGTACAAACGGTGGCGGCCATTTTGTCCGGCAATTATGGTCCGATTTTCGAGAAATTCGAACTCAGCCTTCCATAGGGTGCAACGGAGATAGAGTCAAATGTTTTTTTAAATCCAGAGGGACCATAGGGGATTTTTTCGGACAATCAGGGGCAATAATTCAGGAAGTTATGAACCGATATGTGCAAATAACGAAAGGAACCAAGATCTTTGGGTTATAACTATGCATTTCAAGTTTCATCAAAATTAAATTTGTGACCTCTACTATGTCCACAACCTGGATATATACCATTTTTTAACAGTATTCGCGTACAAGCCGCGGCCAGTTTGTATGGCAATTTTGATCCGATTTTCCTGAAATTCGAACTCAACCTTTCTTACGGTGTAACAGTAATATAAACAAACAAATTTTTAAATCTGATAATAATTGTGACCTCCAGAGAGACCACAAACTAAACAAAGGCAATTTTTCGGACAATCAGGTGCCATAATTCAGTAAGTTATGATCCGATATGCGCACATATCGAAAGGAACTAAGATCATGGGGACAATCAGAGGCCATAATTTAGCTATGATCCGATATGCGCAAATATCGAAAGGAACCAAGATCTTTGGGTTATAACCATGCATTTTAAGTTTCATCAAAATCGAATTAAAACTGTGACCTCTACAGGGTCCACAACCTTGATATACCATTTTTTAACAGTATTCGCGTACAAACGGCGGCCATTTTGAATAGCAATTTTGGTCCTATTTTCCCAAAATTCAAACTCAACCTTGCTTAGGGTTTAACGGTGATATAATCAAACAGTTTTCAAATCAGATAATAATTGTCACCTCCAGAGGTACCACACGCTAAAAAAGGTGATTTTTCGGACAATCAGGGGCCATAATTCAGGAAATTACGTTCCAAAAGGTGCAAGTATCGAAAGAAACCAAGATCTTTGAGTTATGAACATGCATTTTAAGTTTCATCAAAATCGGTACAAAATTGTGACCTCTATAGGGACCACAAGCCCAAAAACGCGATTATTTGTACAATCAGGGGCCATAATCCATGAAGTTACGGTCCGATACATGCCAATATGGAAAGGAACCGATATCTTAGGCAGATAAAGCTATATATCAAGTTTCGTTGAAATCGGATAAAAATTGTGTCCTGTAGAGTGTCCACAAACAAATTGTGGATTGACGTACGAGCGGACGGACAAACAGGGGCGACGACGTAATACGTCCACATGAAAGAGTGGGTGTATAATAAGATATAATTATATTTGTAGGGAATGTTTTAGGTGTCTAGGTAGAATTTAACTGAGGTTTCATAATTGTTAAAACATCGATAAGTTATAATAAGGTATTAAAGCGACAATTTATATATATTTAAGTTATATTTTTAAAATGTATTAAAATAAAGCCCTAAAATATATGGTATCTATAAACAGTCCTACCTTGTTAAAGAAAAATCCTATTAATCCTATAATTCACTATTGCCAGTTTAGAAATTGGCAAAAATATCATTTTCAATTTCGAATCTCAACGTTGAGATTCCTTGAGAAAATCGAGTTGTTTCACACATAGAAAAATAGACTTTCTATGGTTTTGAAGAGAGGAGAAACACAAGGGATGTAATTGTGTTATTTTAAGTCTATGTTAACCAGGCATTATTATCATTAACTGGCTAACCACAGATCTTGACGATCGAGTCAACACCCGACGTTGTTTTCCAGTGAAATGAAATGATATTATTTTCAAGCAGCTCAGGGCGAGTAGAAAATATTCCAAATTTTTATGTCAATGATTTGTATGTGTTAGAATGATGCCTATGATCGTATAATAGTGAGTTGAAAACCTTTGATTTCCTTGGAATAAATGAAATGGCGGATATATACACACAGAATAGGTATTAAATGCAGTGTGCGAAATTAGCACTGGCTCGAACGCCAGTGGCCAGTACATTTTTGGTCTGGCCAGTAAAAATTTCAAAAGCACAAGTCCGACTGGCTTGTGGAAAATTATAAAACCCTTCAACGTTTTTTCCAAATCACTCGAGAAAAAAAGATAAATATACGCCCTTTTCTCGAAATATTATGTGGAAAACCAAGGTCAGACGATCTGGCGTGAAACCATGATGAGGTTCTCGATTGAAAATCGGTCATGGCTTGAAATGTTCGGCTATTTTCTTGTCGCTGACGGGCAAATTTTACGTCTGACAGGTAGCAAAAAAAATTATTTTATGTTAAGTAAACTGACCTGAGACCACAATACTTATGTCTACGCCACGTACATTTAATTATTCATTTCTAAATGCAAGAATTAAGCTCGGAAATACCTCTAAAAGCCGCCATTTGCATTGTTTTCATTGCGCTCTGTCTAATCACACAGTTTGAGCGTAGCAAATTTGATAACAAAAAAATTCACACCATCTACACTTGTTTTCGTCTGCTTAGCACTATATATATAGTTTATAGCATTATTTGTATTTAATCATTTAAAAAATTTAAAACAATGTCCATAAATAAAGGCTATGAATAATTTACTAGAAAAATTGACAAAAAATCCATATATAAATATAATTTGTAGCGTAAATATATACATCATGATGATGAGAGAAAGGAATTCCAGGGGGCATTACTGTCCTCCGCATGCGGGACATGTAAATATGCAGTCATGCACAGCCACAGTGTCGAGTCGTCTTTTGATATATATAAGATTTATTACGGATATTTAATATTCTGAATTCTACACCTCAACGTTCAATTTAGAACGGAAGTTTGGCATCATGATACTTGGAGAAATTTACGTGGATACGGATTATAGAATTGCTTGAATCTTAGGGTCGCCGAGGCTAAGCTGATGTGTGGACTTTCAAGAATTTTTAGGCATTCCCCATATTACGATATTTATATGGAACAATGTACGTAAAGAGTGTTTGTGTACCTAAATGTATGGATATGTCTTTGATAATTTAGAGTGACAGGTTAGTTACTGAAGGAACAAGTAGCCTTTATGAGGAAAAGCTACCAGTGCAACTTATGTTTTATCATTTGGTGAAGCCTTTAATAGTAAGTGCAGGAGGACTGCACTACTGGAAAAACAAACAAAACAAAAAACAAAAAAATCTACAAGACAAGATAAACCTGCGGACAACACAGAAAATAGACATTGCAAACACTAAACAACTATTTAATCAAGTGAATGGATCCAAAACCAAAACCACGTGTTTCGTGATAATATTTTCTTTTGTTTTTTTTTTAATTGGCCTATTTCGAATAAACTTTCCTTTCAATTTGAACCCAAATCAGAGATGTCACGTGCCCGAGTCGAAAATGCCATTGAATCCTGCTTTTCAAAATTTCAGGTCAGCTCTTTATTAAGGAGATTCGAAAATAAACATGAAAATCTATTATATGATGTGTATTGAAGAGAATAAAAAGAATTTAAAACAAAAGTTGTTTTACTACTTTTGAATTTTTGGGCCAGTGAAATTGGATCTGGGCTTGTAAAAAATTGTAATCTACTGGCCCGAATGGCTATTGATTTTAGACCTGAAAGTTATTGACTGTAATGATTTAATAAAAAAATGGAGAAGTGAGTCTAAGTCTTGTTATCAAGTAACAAGTACTGTTGCTCTAAAAATAAAGAATCAAACTTGTCAAAACTTCACACAGTAATAAATTTGTTCAGAATAAAGTAATTTGAATGATATTTTCAATATATTTATTTTTATACGCCCACATTTTCATGTGGACGTATTATGTCGTCGCCATAGGCGTACGAGCTGGGGGGGCAGGGGGGGGGGGGCACCAAATGCTGGGAAAATTTGGGCACACAATTGAGCTTGTACTCTGTAAAATTTGTATAAAAAATACTGTGTTCTTGAATGTTTCTAATTTAACAGTGAATTTAAATTCAGAGTGTCTATAGATAGGCATTTAAATAGAAATCTTAAGACTCAAACTCTCTATTGTTTGGAGTACAGTTATAGGCGTACGAGGCAGGGGGTGGGGCACCTGCTCCCTTACTTTCGGGCAAGCTGACTTTTTAGCCAGACGGGTAAAGTGAAATTTTGTTTTTATTTCATCTACTTGGCAAACACTAATTTTACGGGCTGGAATAGCAGTAGAACGAGTTTTCGAACGTCAAATAATCAAAATTTTTCTTGGGGGTCAATACAAGGTCAGCTCCGCTTCTTCGTTTCTCAAAGAAAACCGGCGCCGATGTCTATAAACCCGAAATTTTTCAGGCATTTCTAGTTTTGCTTCCCTAACTGTCATCGAGGCCCTAATAAAATACTAATTTTACTTTTCTCGTAATTGAATATCATGAAATTGTACTGAGTTGGCTATGGATTAAAACATTTTGTCTGGAGCCACTGTACTTTATGCGACATTCTTCGAGCATCGATTACTTTTTGAGAATGCAGATGCAGTCTGTTGAGTGAGATTTTGGTTACAAAACCATTGGTTAATTTTGGAGTTGCTTACACCGGCTAGAATAGCAGAAAACGCATTTGCGGGGATTAAATTTTGCAAAATTTTCTCTGAGAACCGCGTGACAATTGATTGGTTGTTTGGAATCCGCGTCAGTCAGGTAGGCTATATTGGACCAAATTGAACTTGTATTCACAGACTGGAATAGCAGGAAAACGTGTTTGCGGCAGTTAAATTCTCAAATTTGTCTACCAACGGTCCCGTCTTCGAGGACTGTAAACAATTGATTGGAATTCGACTCAGCCACCTTAATTAGGCTATATTAGACCACTTTTATTTTGTAAAAACTACATTTTTTGGGCACCAGCCACCACCGCCCCCCCAGTCAAAATTTCCCCGTACGCCTATGGTCGTCGCCCCTGTCCGTCCGTCCGTCTACAATTGTTTGTGGACCCTCTACAGGTCACAATTCTTGTCCGATTTTGACGAAACATGAAATATAGCTTTATCACCAAAAAATCTCGGCTGCTTTAGATATTGGCATGTATTGGATCGAAACTTCATGGATTATGGCCCCTGATTGTACGAAAAATCACGCTTTTATCTTGTGGACCCTATAGAGGTCACAGGGATCACGGTGGCTAAGTGGATAAGGCGCTGGTTCGCTAGCCTGGAGGTTGAGTGTTCGATCCCTGCATTGGCCGAGAAAGTTCATCTTGATTTTCCGGCGTGATTTCCCCTTGTCAGTGATGCAGAAGGAGGGTCTGACAAGGACAGCTGCCTAGTCGTTCGGATGGAACGGAAAACCGAGGTCCCGTGTACAAATTGGAGTGCACGTAAAAGATCCCTTGGCAGTTGGAATTCGATATAAGAGTAGGCCGTAGCGCCGCTGCCCGGGCAAAATTTCCCTCATTGCACACTGTGGCGTATGCCCGTCTTCAATTAGCCCAGGTACGGTGCTTAAGCGTAGGACGTTAAACCCCATTTCATTCATTACTATAGAGGTCACAATTTTGAGCTGATTTTTATGAAACTTGACGTGCATGTTTATAACCCAAAGATCTTGGTTCCTTTCGATATTTGCGCCTATCGGAACCTAATTTCCTGAATTATGGCCCCTGATTGTCCAAAAAAATCACCTTTTTAGCTTGTGGTCCCTCTGGAGGTGACAATTATTATCCGATTTGAAAAATCATTCGATAATATCACTGTTACACCCTAAGGAAGGTTGAGTTCGAATTTCGGGAAAATCGGACCAAAATTGCCATACAAAATGGTTGCCGTTTGTGCGCGAATACAGTTAAAAAATGGTATATCAAGGTTGTGGACCCTGTAGATGTCACAATTTTAAACATGCATTATTCAAGAGCTAAATCTGCCTAGTGCAGGTCTTTATTTGGGCATGAAATGTTTTCTCAAGTATTAATTAGACATTAATTAACTGATCCAGGCCTTAATCAACTTTGGATGGCATCAGATTGCTCCGATATTATACAGATTAAAATGTTTCAGTTATAAATCAAATATGGCGCACCTAGACGCTTCGAGTCTTAGCTTTGATCAACCAGGACCGTGGTTGAAATTATTGCACAGGTCGGCCAAATCTTCAAATGCCAATATCTTCGCTTGCAATAGAGTAATTTGAATGAAATTTTCAAATTATTCATTTTACATCATCTACTTTCGAACTAGTATAGCAAGAATTGCCAGTTCTTATCTATATCTTGAATAATGTAACTGTAATTCGATTTTGATGAAACTAAAAATGCATGGTTATAACCCAAAGATCTTGGTTCCTTTCGATATTTGCGCATATGGGATCGTAACTTCCTGAATTATGGCCCCTGTTTATACGCAAACTCGCCTTTGTTTAGCTTGTGGTCCCTCTGGAGGTCACAATTATTATCCGATTTAAAAAAAGTTTGATTATGTCAATGATACACCCTAAGGAAAGTTGAGTTCGAATTTCGGGAAAATCGGACCAAAATTGCATACAAAATGGCTGCCGTTTGTACGCGAATACTCTTAAAAAATGGTATATCAAGGTTGTGGACCCTGTAAAGGTCACAATTTTAAATGCATGGTTATAACCCAAAGATCTTGGTTCCTTTCGATATTTGCGCATATCGGATCATAACTAAATTATGGCCCCTGATTGTCCGAAAAATCCCCTATGGTCCCTCTGGAGATTACGATTAATATCCAATTTAAAAAAACGTTTGACTCTATCACCATTACACCCTATGGCCTTTGATTGTAGGAAAAATCACTTTCGGTATTGCTTGTCCTCTATCCATCTCTCGAAAATGTGGGCGTTTCCTGCCTGGCAGTGCCAGCTTACTATCTTTTATTATCTATATAAAAGTCAGTATTGCCTTTAACCCCAGAACTTACTTGCAAACATATAGATTAGAGACAATATGAGCTGAAATACTCCTCCTTAATACCAAACTAATCCTGTTAAGATGCTGCTATTGACCTCTTACTCTGAACATGTGTATGTATTATGCCTCTGTCCAACTGGACATCTGTCCCTCCACAATATGTTTGTGGACACTCTACAAGTCACAAGTTTTATCTGAAATTAACAAAATTTGAAATATAGGTCTATCACCCAAAGATCATGGTTCCATTCGATATTAGCATGGATTATGGTCCCTAATTGTATGAAAAATCACATTTTTAGCTTGTGGACAATATAAAAGGTCTTAAATTTCATCTGATTTTGTTAAAACTTTATATGCATGTTATTAAAGATCTTGGTTACTTTCGATATTTGCGCATATTGGATCATAACTTGTGGACACTCTAAAGATCACAATTTTATCCAATTTTGACGAAACTTGAAATATAGGTTTATCTCCAAAAGATCTTGGTTCCTTGATTATGGACCATGATGGTACGGAAAAAAATCACATTTTTAGCTTGTGTATTCTCTAAGGTCAGAATTTTTTTACGATTTATAAAAGTGTTCTAATATATGACCGTTAAATCGTAATGTTAGTTGAGTGTGAATTTTGTGAAAATCAGACCAAAATTGCGGAATAATGGCTGTGCCTTGAACGCAAGTAGTGTAAATTATGGTATATCAAGGTTGTGGACCCTATAGAGGTCACAATTTTCATCTGATTTTGATGAAACTTAAATGCATGTTTAACCCAAAGATCTTGGTTCCTTTCGATATTTGCGCATAATGGATCAAAACTTTCTGAATTATGGCCCCTGATCAAATTTTTTGGTTTGTGGTCCCTCTAGAGGTCCCAATAATTGTCCGAATTAAAAAAACGTTTGAATATACATGTATCACCGTTACACCCTAATGAAGGTTGAGTTCTAATTTCAGACCATGACTTTCTGGATTATGGCCCCTGATTGTATGAAAAATCGTTTTTGTTTTTAGCTTGTTCTCTATCCATCACTTGCAAAATGTTGGCATATCTTGCCTGGCAATCACTTGTTAAACTTGAAAATCAATATTACTTGCTACTTTTTGAAAATTTTAACATTTAGTTTAAATCAACATATAAATAAAAAAGTTACTGTCATATAGATATCACAAATAAACGATTTTCTACAAGTCACTTTTCAAGTTTTTTGGTCTATAAAAGTGTCAATTATTATTCGATTTTCATAACATTTCACTGGAAGCAATTTCATTTTAGTAAAATCTTTAGCCACCGAAACAAATATTTTTTTTAAAGTAATTGATATTCATTATTCGTATGGGATCACGGTGGCTAAGTGGTTAAGGCGCTGGTTCGCTAGCCTGGAGGTCGAGTGTTCGATCCCTGCATTGGCCGAGAAAGTTCATCTCGATTTTCGGACGGGATGCAGAAGGAGGGCCTGACAAGGACAGCTGCCCAGTCGTTCGGATGGGATGAAAAACTGAGGTCCCGTGTAGGCCTACACATTTGAGTGCACATAAAAGATCCCTTGGCAGTTGGAATTTGATATAAGAGTGGGCCGTAGCGTCGCTGCCTGGGCAAAAATTTCTTTCATAGCACACTTTATGGCGTATGCCCGTCTTCCATTAGCCCAGGTTAGGTGGTGCATAATAGTAGGATGTTAAACTCCATTTCATTCATTCATTATTCGTATAAAATTATGGTATTTGATCCAATGGACAAATAGAATCCATAAATGCGTTCATATAGATATCATTAAAAAGTTACCTTGCCGAGGGCCAAATTGAAAACAAGCCTCAGGCTTAATTTGCTACCCTTGTAAAATGACGAGATTATTATTATTATTATTATTTCCCTTTCCGAGAAATAACCAATTTTATCAGGATCATATTTATAAATTTAATAAAGCTTTATAAAGGGTTACTTCTCTACAATTTATAATGAATTTTCTGTCATGCAAAGGACAATTTTGAAGTCTTATATCTGTAATCCAATTTAAATATTTTGTTGAAGTGGTAGGCTATCTTGTTGATAGTAACAAATGTATAAGTGGACTGATAATGTTGGACTTATTGGCAAATTATGCTTCAATTTTATAATACATGTGCAATGCTGATGTGGTAATCTGTTTAACGTTTCCCTTGGTAGTAGAAGTGACACTGGTTCAATAGTAGGCCTAACGTTAGCACCTGTGAAACTGGTCATCACTGTATTCCTCACAGTTCTAGTCTTCATCTTAATTACATGTATATTGTTATTTGTTTTGTGGGTGATTATGGCAGTGTGTATGAATGAGTGGATGAATTATTGTGATTTTATAAGTATTCTTTATTGAATATCTCTTTCTATATGTAGGCTATATTTCTCTTTATTATGGGGAAAGAATTACTTGTCCGAATCCTGATCAAAGTGAAGGCAGACCACCATTAAATTTCACCATCTGGGTACCCCCAAATTGTACATCATCTATTTATAGCAATTCTCTCTAGCTGTCTCTTTTCTTCCCATTTGCATGCTCATTTTTGTTGATTTTTTGGTCTAGATTGGTTTGAATTAATATTTTCTGCCAGATTTTGGTAAATATTCATTATTTTGAGGCGGAAGGATAACAGAATTGTCAGGTTGGCTACGGTGATATGTACGGCAACTATTTACATGTTTTGGGTATGCTCAGACAAGTTTGTGTATCTCAAAATTTTGGTCATTTGTCAAAAGTGAAAAGCATTCAGTCCAACGAAAATTTGGGCAATAGTTAGAGGTGGGCAAATAGGCCAGAATTAATATTGAAGTCAATGGAGAAATTAATGGTAGTCTGCATCCAATATATTATAGTCTAGAGTTATATCCCTTTGCAACCTTGACCTCGAATTCATTTCTAAAATATGGGGGCACTTGCCAAGTGTTGAAAAACTCTCAAATCTTTATCAAAGGAGGGATACGTTTATATTTTAAGGTGAGTTTATTGTTAGATTTTGATGTAATACATTATATCAAGTTGTAATATTAATTTAAATCCGTGTAATTTTGTAAAGAGAAAACTTTGAAGTTGCCTAGTAAACGTCTAAAATCGGGCACAAGTCTAAGAAAAAGTAAAATGATCATCAATGATTATGATGGTAATTCACTAATTCAGTAATTGGTATGGTTTTGGGGTGTTGTTTTATTTTGTTCCTGCCAAATAATAACAAAATGGAATTAAATGAACCTATTGCTTTTCAGTTTTATGTTTACCATAATACATGTACATTATTGTAATGCAAATTGGTAAGAATTTTATTGAAATAAAAGAAAATTTGCAAACAATATTATTGTTTATTTTAAATTCTTAATAGTTCAAATTTGTAGACTTTATAAACCATATTACAATACAGGTCTATTGTGTGATTCATCCTCAATTTTAAACGGATTTCTTCGATTATGAACAAACTCTTGAATAATTGTTAGGCAGTGGATATTCAACCGTAAACGGCACTTTACTCTACTTACTATATCGCCGTAACTTCCGTTTGACATGCGCAGTTCTCTGATCCGTGGACTTCGCAGTTTTCAGCAGTTTTCGCAATGATGCCTAACCCGAACCCTAACCCTAACCCATGACCCTACCCCAAAACCTAACCCTAACCCTTACCATAACCACCATACGTTCTTTGTCTAACCTTTCTACTTTCTCCGTTTCTTATATAGGACGAAATAGCCATACTTGGATTTCTACGGTAGAACCCAGAGAATTAGTTTTAGAAGAAAATAAAATAATAAATATAAATTGTAGAAAATTATTCTATTTCGGTCAAGGGCTTATTTCTGTGGGTTTTGGTTTTAATTTAAGTACCAAGACGGTCAGTGGTTTACGTTTTTTTTCCGTAAAACCGTGCTTCTGCGCCAAACTTGAAAGACGAAGTTACCGTTCTTGTGGAATATATCAACTGCGCATGTCGAACGGAAGTGTCGCACAACTGCGCACGTCGAACGGAAGTTATTATTTAACCAATCACACACGATGTATGTATACGTCATTGCGATTTACGGTGCAATAGCGTTAGTAAATAGGATACCGTTTACGGTTATATATCCACTACGTTATTGTTATTAAAATCTTACCTGTGTGTTTGTAATCAACTCCCGTTTAATAAAATCCATTGCACAACTAATTATTACAACGATGAAAACCGGTACTCTCTTGAAAAATTGAAATATCAAAAACTTTTGGCAAAGATAAACAATATGGAAACTGGGTTACGTCCCTCTCTGGGAGATATCATTTCGTAGATTAGGGGTGAGAGCATAGTAAATTCAGGTACAATTAGGACAAGAATCCATGAACACTCGGCCCAAAGACAACTCGGTCCAAGACGAGTTGGACCAACTGATAGAACACCTGGCCCAAACAAATAGACTACTCGGACGCAACAGAAAGAAGACTCGGACCAATAATAAAGTGTTGTTTTAATAAATTGATAATTGTGTTTGTTTTAATATTATAACTCGAACCAATAATAAAGTGTTTTTTGAATAAATTGCTAATTGTGTGTGTTTTAATATGACATACTACTCGAAATAATAATAACGTGTTGTTTGAATATATTGATAATTGTATCCCAAATCGCAAAATATCGAGAACCATACAAGTCACATTTAAAAAGGGGCATATACACGTCCGGTCTTTGGCGGATGACTTGAAAACGTCGGTCTTAGGCGGATGACTTGAAAACGTGTTTCCCTTCATATATTAACGCAGGGGTCAGTGGGGTAGAACGGGGTGAAACCACCGGGGATACCGCGAATGTGAAAAAGTTAAATTAGGCTATCAGACAAGAACAGTATACCCGTATATTATGTAGAAACTGTCAAAAGTCTGGACATACGGAGTCTCATTGCAAGAGTAAAAATAAGACAAATTAGATTGATATTTTTTGCGGCACCATTAGTAATTAATTTTAAAATAATCGTCGCTGTATTTTCCGTACCGGTACACAAAAATGAACTAAACAACTCTAATTCTAAATATAAGAATTCCGTATAAGAATTAGTTGCTTCTTTGAATTGTGATTTAATAATAAATAAATAGCATATTATCTAGCCTTATAGTTATAATACAATTTAATTGGTCCGACTGGTATTGTTTTGGTCCGACTGGTCTTAGTCCAAGTAGTCTGGATACCTACGACAATTGGCATTGAGTTTGAGCGTTCGCACACTACCAACATTCCTATATTTAGTTAGGACCCCTACTGTCTTTTTTTACATTCTAGTAAAATCTCTGCAAATTTTATAGCTTTACCTTTTGAAATATTTTGATTTAATTATTTGATTAGCGACTCGGATAGGATAATTTACTTTTGAACACGCATGCTGCACAAACGCAACTATACATTCGTTTTATGGGCCTTATTACACTTCGGTCAAAACTGTTGAATCCGGAATTAATGTTCCGTTTCTTACGGGGTCGTACCGGCTTATGAGCATTATATTCCCCCCGGGCACCCAATAGGCACGCTGAGAGCTGCTGCAACACGCTGAAAGATGTTACTGAAGCGGTTATTATTCGATCGAATGAACGCGTATCAAATTAAAAATACACTCGGAGAATTCGGAGGTAATTTAGCTTCATGATCCTTGTTAAATTATTTATTAAAGAAGATAGGATATTTATAGTTTATATAATATTATGACTTTATTTTTACGTCTATCCGTGCAATCAGTGATATTTTCATTGTGAATAAAATTTGATAGACTGGCGATCAATGCGGTTTCCATATAAATCTCCTATGTAATTGCCTTCAATTGATATTTTTCGTCGCCCAAACCCACATGAGAGAGAGAGGGGGGTGAGAACGAGAGAGAGAAAAACCACGAGATAAGACAGGCGACCCTACTCCTTGCCACGTACAACCGGGGATTCGAAACATATCAATGACAGGCTTTATATTTTTGATACAGCGCACGCACACTAATCATTCAGCCATCCAACCCTCCAAACGCATAAACGATCAGAATGGTCCCGATGTCAAGCAGTGGACGCTTATGGCTAGCCCCCGGATCCATTCACTCATTTTTGAATTGTTATTTTTTTGTTTGTTTTGTTTGCTGTTTCAGAGTATGATGTCTTGTCGTTGTATTTGTCCGTTTTGTAAATCATATGTGGCGCAGTCCCCCTGCACTAACTATTTCAGTGTTAAACAACCCCCGCAACAGGTATATTGGATTTGTCCAACACGTGACAATGACATTGTTGACATATACTCTGTCGAAATTACTAGTAAATTTTTTAATTTTTAAAGAGAGAACTTGTTTTCATAGTTTTAATAATTAGTTGTGCAATGGATTTTATTTAACGGGAGTTGATTACAAACACACAGGTAAGATTTTAATAACAATTATTCAGAAGTTTGTTCATAATCGAAGAAATCCGTTTTAAAGTTAGGATGAATCAAACAGTAGGCGAAGTACGCTGTTCCGGCTACTTGTTAGGGTTAGTAGTGAATGAGTGAAAGTGGCTCCAGGTCAACTTATCCAGCTCAGAATGTAGTTCTTATTACACTCGCCTCTACGTCCAGGAAACATCCCAATGATTGATTGAATAACTGTTGAAAAAAAACAGTTTAATCGCCAAAAGAAAACATTTCCTGACACAACCGACACTATTTTCATGTAGAATTCGACGTTAGAAAAAGATAAACAAAATCGTTCAAATCTGGCCGCCATGTTTGTTAACTGACGTCAGCGCAGACCGGTCTTTTTCTAACATCGAATTCTACACGAAAATAGTGTTGGTTTATTATAAATTTGTCTCTGTTGTGTCAGGAAATGATTTCTTTTGGTGATCAAAAAAGTTTCACGGTGCAAAATAGACGGTAAGGATCTAAAATAGCCTTAGAACCGAGATGGGGTAAAGCTTTATTTTCATACTAGTTGATAATAAGGCCCGTGAGGAACTGTTAGCGAGACATTATTCGCTCAGAGACTATCCCTGTGAATGCCTGACAAATGCAACTGAACATATTAGTGAGAACAAAAGACCTTGCTTACTTAGTAGCACGACATTTTGGTCCCCCGTCGATTCGGACTTAACAGAAATGACGTTTCAGACTCAGAATGACAACTTTTCGGACTCACTTGACGACTTTTTGGTCTCAGTCTATCGACATTTCCGAATCTGATGAATAATTAAAAGACTGTTGAAAATTTATGAGAAATATAGTAACAGCTGTTTGTTTTTTCGTTTTATGTGAGACTGATAGTTGTCTTTTATTTAATTGATCGGCAATTGTTGAGACCGCTATTATTAACACTGCTTGTTCTCTGTTGGTTTGTTTCCTCGGCGAGTATAGAACTTGACAATAAAATACTGTTGAAAATTTGTGTATTATTTGTAAGACTATGTTTTTTTTCTTAAACAAGCTTGATTGACTGATTACTGCGAATGTTTTATTATCGTGAAACAGAATAATTGCAATCAACACACGGCCGCCATTCTCGACAATTGGCACCTCCCATTTTTCCTCACTCATCAAATAACCATTAGGTATCTTTGCACCTACTACAATAACTTTGTGATTAGTGGTTAATTAGCTTTATCTATCCTGCTTTGATCGTTGCCATTTCTTACATTTTCCTCAAATGTACGCACTAATTTATTAATTGGTATTGCCATCTATGACAACCCTGTCGTGGAATGCCTGTCAACGTGCTGCTTACGGATTATCATTAACAATTTCTTGGGGCTTGTAAAACAAAGAGTGCATGTCGTGTGAATATTTACTTTTGTTTTTGTGTAGGTCACTTTCAAATAAATATATAACTTTTATGGGAAACGAACAGTAAGTGCAACTATTAACAAATGTTTTAATGTTTGGTGGAGCCATTTACTAACTATGTTAAAGAGCACATTAGACGACAAACCAAAATTTGTCGTAGAGATAGCCAGTGGTTATTATATGCATATTACGGAAAGTTAACATCAATCTGATTAAAATTAAATCAACTATCTTTACTCAAAGTCGCAAATATAGACCTCCCGTAAAAACGACTTGGCCAATTATCGAAAACACTCTTCATCCCCTCAGACGCCAGTGACCGAATGCATATTTGGAATGTTTATGCCTTAATTACCTATATTCAGCCGGTGGGTGTATTCATTAACGTCTGACTGATTACTTAATCCCCCTAATTAAATAAAACAATTGACTACTGAATAATTTGTTTTGCAATTCATTTTAATTTAAGATCTATTTTAGAATTGGTTTCATAATGTTTAGTCGCTCTCGTTTCTCACAATAGCGATTTTAATACCCTCTACCACCTTGTGCAGTCCAAACGAAATGAGATACATTTTCGTCAAAAGAGTATTGTAGTTCTAATTTCCCCGAGTAAAGGGTACATGAGTAAAAGATGTGGTCAAACATGACTGAAATGCCATTTGTAAATGATGATCCATTATCATGGTACAGCACTTTTTGGGGATGCGGATTTGACTTCATTACTCTGAAATAGACTGTAAAAATGAAATACGAAAACATATTTCAATATACATTAGAATTAATAGTACTAAAGTTATACGGACTTAGGGTCGTAAATTAATTCACATCTCGGTGTTAGTAGTAGTGACTGTTAGTGGGATTAAAAATGGGGAACAAAATAACCGGGTTCCATCGCACTTTGCAATCCATTTCCGATGTTACTGTGAGTCAATGGAAAAATTGATTAGCAAAATTTTAGTTGGGAATCTATAAATTTGCGAATCATTTTTATCAGATATAGTATCGTTTACATTCAGTGCCTCAAAATTGGCAATAAGAAGTCCTTTCACAAGGAACTCTAAAACATAAACACCTATCCTTTTTATTCTAGATTTTACAACACAACGTTCATTTCAGCGAGTCGGTCGGTTTTCGGTCGCGCTTATCCAGACATGGGAATGTTTGTCATGCATCTGGAAAACGTGACTGATTACTACTATGCCCCGTGTCTCCACTCTTCTTTCTGATCGTAAAATTCTTGATTTTCGATGTTAAATAAATTTTAAAATGACCAACACAATGCTCTAAGTTTGACATATAACACATTATTAGTATGAAGCTTCGTGCCCGGAAGCTACCGCTTTGCGAAACTTTAAGTTTGATGACATCGCCGGCTTACGTCAGTCTCGTATTCACGGCATTTTCTGCACAATAAAACATAATTAAATAGTATTGTGAATGTTCAGAACAGGATAAATTAATAGGGCTGTTTTTACATGCGTTTTTAATTCATTATGTGTGATTTTTAAGTCATGACGACAACGGTTATGTAACCAATGTGGACAAAATTTTAGCAAGGTAATTCAGGCCACGTGACATCAACATTTATGTCGTCTGCAGTTGGAATTTGTTTAGCACACGTAAAGGATCGTACATGAATGGTGTTGAAAATATTATCAACAATACAATGCATGCCATGCGAGATCAGTAACTTGCAAGTTATGCACAAAATATGAATACAAAAAGTAATGATATTTTCAAAAATGACAATAACCACTCAATCTTAACCATAGTAATGTAAATAGGCTTTCAAGGCAAATTACATTTAATTAATGTTGAGAATATGTAACTGCACCTCGAATGACCAAAACTGCTAATCAAAAGTTGATTTGATTAGCATAAATTTATTAAAACTCTTTCCCACTGCTAACCAATTGTCGACAGTTATTTTGTTCCCTGATTAAGAATGTTGATTAGGATTATCTTTTTTACGCCGGTCAGATCATAGACATCACTCTAGGTGGAACGTGTGTCTAGAATCGTACACACACACATTGATGTATAAAATAACTAATTTTTACTCATCAGGTGTTTATAATTATTATTTACCCAATAATTATTGCTCAGCAGTAATCAAGTAGCCTCGTATTATTATTGTTGATTGGCTTCTAAGTTTAAGCAACATTTATTTGACTTGATAGGAAATCTGAATATAAACTATTTGAGGGATAAACTTGTGTGATACAATTAGGTTATAATCTCTAACATCGTTTATCTTCTTTATAATAAAGTATTTTACAATCATTGCATTGGATGTTATTTACTACGCCCGTATAGTGCATGGAACCGTACATGATAATACAATTCCCCAGCGTCATCGGAAAATTCCATATTCGCTGTGAATTTCAAATAGTTACGATAAAAGTTGCTCTTTGTGTATAAAAATGGTTATCAGTATTATATATAGCTAATAATGAATATATCGACAAATGACTGGTACCATTTGTATTTCTGTCTTTATAGAGCATAGTTTTGGATATCAAGCATTCCGGTAAGGGTTATTAAAATTACTGCTAAATGCGCAAATTGCTTGGGTCGTCTTCATTTGTCACTGGGCCTATTTAAACAATTGCCCTTTAAATGGATCAAAGACATGATACAGCATTTTAAATTCACTCTAAAATATTCCAATAACAAATGACTAATTTATAACAACGCAAGATGGTTATGCTAGTCATATATATGTTAATTGAACCGACGTACACACCTGATAATCTATATTGAAATTCAAACATCGATTATCAGTATATTTACCTTCTGAGGGCAAGTTACGGTCACTTCTACATAACTGAACTTACCGTAGTCTGTCATTAAAAGACGAATAAAAAACCAAACTGCTGACGCTCGCGCTATGCTCGCGTAAATATACATTTACGCGAGCAGTACGTTGCTCGCGCAGAATTGTCACTAAAAATACACTGTAGACCAGAACGTCATGACTGGTTTTCCTACGAACACCAGTAATAAACGCATGATAATCGAGTCTAAGTAGAGAATGTTTACATCCGGCTTTGGCATTCACGCTGAACGAACACTTTATCGGTATTTCTTATTTTATCAGAATTTCGGTTTTTATTCTATTGTCATTGTGCAGTCGTATAATTTTACAAGAAAAAAAAGTCGTATAATTTTCAATCTAAGCGTAACAATGGTCAAAGGAAACCTTATTGCGTGGGGGTGAAGAAATCATCGAGTATAAAGTAAAGAATGTTTACATCTGGCTTTGGCATTCACACTGACCGAACACGTTTTAAACTAATATTTATTAGTATTTCTTATTTTATCAGAACTTCAGTTTTAATTCCATTGTGCAGTCGTATAATTTTACAAGTAAAAAGGCGTATAATTTTCAATCTTAGAGTAACAATGGTCAAAGGAAACCTATTTGCCCTATCCACATTTATGTCGTGGGGATGAAGAAATCCATACGGAAATTAGTTTTAAAGAAGAGTATGACATGACTGTCAATTGAAAAACAGAAAGCGATGGTCACACATATACTATCACTATCTAAATAAAGAATTGAAAAAAAAAATATTTACAAACTATCATTATTTATTTAAGAAAAGTATCCAGGCAAGAAATTTATTTTAAATTGAAACAATGTTACAAAATGTGTGTTCACGCAAACAATATTTGCGTGAGCAGTCATCTGCTCACCATCAATTTATTTGTGGCCAGCCCTGAATGAATACACAATGTCAACACAACTATTTTCCCACTGCTTACAAACTAGCACATTTTAAATATATATTATTGTAAAAACTAAACTTTAAGATTAGATGCATGTACACTACTTTCATGTGGACGTATTATGTCGTCGTCCCCGTCCGTCCGTTCACAATTGTTTGTTGACACTCCACAGGTCACAATTCTTACCCGATTTTGACGAAACTTGAAATATATGTTTATCCCCAAAAGAACTCGGCTGCTTTCGATATTGGCATGTATCAGATCAAAACTTCATGGATTATGGCCCCTGATTGTATGAAAAATCACGTTTTTAGTGTGTGGACCCTATAGAGGTCACAATTTTGAACAGATTTTGATAAAACTTGACATGCATTTTTATATGCTAAAGATTTTGGTTCCTTTCGATATTTGCTCCTATCTGAACATAATTTTCTGAATTATGGCCCCTGATTGTCCAAAAAAATCACCTTATTTAGCTTGTGGTCCCTCTGGAGGTCACAAATATTTTCCAATTTGAAAAAACCTTTGATTGTATCACTGTTACACCTTAAGAAGGTTTGAGTTCAAATTTCGGGAAAATCAGACCAAAATGGCCACCGTTTGTACGCGAATACTGTCAAAAAATGGTATATGGGTCATTATCAAAATCGGTATAAATCGCAAATCAGAAAAGACCAAATTTCAAATATGATTAATTGTTTATTTTTTATATTTATTGCATAAAATATAGTTTAAAGTGTCACTTCTGAATAATGTTGGAACATTTTAAAGTGCACATAAGACGACAAATTGAAACTCGGCGTAGTGATGGACAGTGGTTATTATATGCACATTACGGAAAGTTAACATCAATCTGATTAAAAATAAATCAGCTATCTTCACTCAAAGTCGCAAATATAGACCTCCCGTAAAAACGACTTGGCCAATTATCGAAAACACTCTTAATCCCCTCAGTCCCTAGTGACGTCACAGTGTACAAATGCATATTCGGAATGTTTATTCCTCAATTACCTATATACAGTCGGTGTGTGTATTCATTAATGCTTGACCGATTCCTTAATCCTTGACTACGGAATAATTTGTTTTACTAATTGCCATTCAAAGAATAAAGAATAAATTTGTTTCGTAATTTAGAATTTGTTTTATAAAGCCGGTTGCTGTAGCCATATTCCCCACGTCTTTTTAATCAGAATAAGCACACCGTAAACCAAAAATGTTGCTTACATGGGACCGGTTATCGTCAAGATTTTACGAAAAAAGGAAATAAACTTACCCAACCACCCAGAATCTAATACACGTATCCAGTTAATAGATTGCCGTCTAGAATATGTTAAATGCCGCCAAGATTTATCAAAAACCGCCCAGTTTGTGTGCTACCGTGTAGATTAAAAAAACATCGTTTTGTTATCGGTCGTCCACTTTACGACCGTTCAGTTTCTCGAAGCGATTTTAAAAATGAACACTACCATTTAGATTTGAAGGAGTTTATTTTTAGACAAGACATTTATTTTCCCGGACGTTGTGGAGAAATGAACAGTGTTTAAAAGATTTTACGTCAAATTACCACTTGGTCATCGTTTTATTCTTTCTGTTATTCATATCCCATTACCTCGTGCACCAACAACGATAATTAATTTTTCATTAGGTAGGACCATCTCAACGCGGAAAAATTTACAGTAGCTATTGGCTAACAGCATGTAGGAAAGGCGGGGAAATATCACACGGGTTACGTATGACTGAAATGAAAGATGAAAGCGAGGATTTCCCTTTCATGTCACGTGATTCCGATAAGAATTGAGAAAAATAATTTAGTGATTTGCATTGTTATGCTAGGCTACTTTAAAAATTAGACATAATTCGTATCAACAAATAATAACTTATAAACTTATAATATAGACAAGCCTGGACACAACTCAAAAATTTGTGCCTGACAAAATGTCAGGCACACATCACTTTGTGCCTGACATGACACAGGTTGTGACTGACAAACATATCGCTGACCGCTGTTGTGTTTCAAAGAAATGAAATAAAACTGTAGGCCTACTGAATTGATGAATCCCCTCTGTTTAGTGTTAAATTATGAAAAAAAAAACCAAACTCATTGCTTAGTTCTGAATGGAGTTGCAAAAAAGAAGTGTTTGTATCTTTAGAATTAAGTCCAATCGCCTTAAATGGCATTTAGTTTCAGCATGGTCAAATGGATTTAACAATCGGAGGTTGCGTGAACCATTTACCCATGCCATGCATAGGCCATAGACAAGTCACGCATTGTTTTTATTCTACCGCAGTATTTCACACAAACTTCGCATTTTAACGAAGTTACAAGACCCCCGTATTTACGAAGAAAAAACATAAATCTGGATCATATTTCGCAAGATCTTCTCGCAGCCATTTGCGCACCGTAGCTGTTTTCAAGGTGTGACTTTTATTAGAATTATTAGGACAAGAAATGTCATTTTGCTTTGACGAGCCGAGACGACCTTCACCCTCGAGATATCTCGTGGACTCCTGCATCCGTTGACATGTCTATCAAGTTATAGGCCTACTGCGTGTATCATCCTCAAACTTTTTGAAGAAAGGTGTTTTTTTTTGCATAGTGCTACTGCTAGCCTACAAATTTGGACCAAATTACGTGTTTTTATGTAAACATAGTAAATACGAAGGCCGGGTGACTTGCGCGGGATTTTTCGTCTGCTCGAAGCCGGGGACCTCGCTCTCACATGAAACTTTTAAGTCTCGAATAAGCTGACCTATTTTGTCGCACATATAGCAAAGAGTAAAAATAACAGAATAACTGTCTGGGTTGATCAAGACTCCGAATTTCCGGATGTTTACAATCTAGAACATCGTGGAAGTGGCTACTCAGTTTATACATCAGTTACGATTCTACATTTCTTTTACAAATATTGGGACGGACAAATTGACAGGAACAATAAAATTTGTGCCTGACATGTCGTAAAATTGGGACGGACAACGTCCGTGTCCGGTCGCTTGTGTCCAGGCTTGAATATAGAACATAGTTTATTAATATTACTATAATCTCTACTTCATTCATTAATGATTCAGCATTACACGAAGTTCATAATAAATGGAGTATATTTGTGATTGCGTAGGAACCGTGACCCAAATTTATTACTTCAAAAAGACGTTCGCCGAGGTAAAATAGTACCACGCGTTTAACGACTAATAAAGACAAATATCTACGTAGATCATCATGCGATTCGAGACATTTTAATGTGTAATATTTTTATATCCACCATCATCGGGCTCTCTGATTGGTCAATCTCTTTACGGTGATTGACAGGTCGGAACAATGATATTAACAGATCAAAGAATAAAATTGCACGTAGCCACAAATACTAGGTCAGTATTAAAGCAAAGCATGCAGTGTCCACCTTACAACATATTTCATTGATTTATGATTTATTTTATAATATATTACTACACAGTGTAGACCACAATGTGTTACGATTCGCATTTTGGTATTCTAAATTGATTCTTATACGGAATTCTTAAATTTGGAACCTTTTAGTTCCATTTCGTGTACGGAAATTAAATCAACGATTAGTTTTTAAATTATTTATGATGCCGAAATAATATCAATCTAATTTGTCTATTCTAAAAGGGCTCCGGCGCAATTTAACGAATTACTGGGTAAATAAAGTATGTATTCACTTGTCGCTATATTATTTTAATTTTAGTGCCGAAATAATATCAATCTAATTTGTCTTATCTAAAAGTGACCTCGGCGCTATTTATAGTTGATTATTTAATTATTAGGCGTTCAGTCCGTGATGTATTTTGGCGAGTGATTTAGATGGCAATATGTAGCCTACTTGTAAAATAAACCATGTCTGTCATAATAAACTAATCTCTTCACAAACATTTATCCATCGAATAATTTATATTCGGATTTCATATCAAGTCAATTAAATATTGTCTAAATATATTTTATTACAAAAAACATCGGTGAACTGATCTAATATCTAAAATCATATCGGCAATAAAATAACTATACGATTATACAGCGAGGGACTAATCTCGTTTGTTACCGGTAATCACCAAAAATCAACGAGTAAAACTTATTTATTCCATTTAAATATTAAATTGTGTACGATTCAAGTATTAGTTGTGGACGACTTAACCAATCAGTTGTTGTGTACGACTCTATTCAAGTATTAATTGTTTTTGACGACACCACCAATGCCTTGTGGACGACTTCGCTTGTAGACGACTTGACTGGCACCCGGCCGGTATATGTTGCTGTCAATATCTGATATCGGTAAAACTTAATCTACACGGTAACACAAACTTGGCGGTTTTTAATGAATGCTGGCGGCATTTAACACACTCTAGACGGCAATCTATTGACTGGACAAATGTATTAGATTCTGGATGGTAAAGGTAGTATCTTTGCTTTTTCGTAATATCTGGACGATACCCGGTCCCTCATAGTGATAATTACGAGCTAATGATTACCGACAATACACACTTTTAACTGGTGGTGTTGTGTATACAGTGATATATTATACAGGCAGTGATATATTGGATAGATAATGTGTATACTATGTGTAGCGCCTGTGACGTCATCAGCCAATTAACCGGATTAAGGTCGTTTATGAAAATTTGAAAACCGTTTTTGGCTGTCCTATACTAAAACGTAAATAGCTCAGTTAATTTTAATCAGATTGATTTGAACTTTCCGTAATATCTATTTAGTAATCATTGTTTATTATATTATGTAATAGGAAATTATGATCTTATGTGCACTTTAACATAATTTGAATTTATTGTCAGATTATAACCGTGACCAATTGAAAAAATGAAATTTCCCGTAACAATTACTACTGTAATTTTGTTGAAAATTTGTGAGTATTTCATAAAACCGAATTTTTTTAAGCATATTACGTGTATTTCAGGAGATTTGTCATTCAAGCACAGTAAAACATGTTTTCCTCAATTTGGCAAATTCGTTTCAAAAGAAGGTACATTTAGTTGCATAGATTATACCTTGAAGTCTGTATGTGCAATCAGACAATAATTTTGTCATTCACATTGTTACATCCCACTTATACCTCGTTGCCAGTGGCAACCTTTGATAAAAGTGGCCTGTTTATTTCCAATACAGGCTTAAAAGTATCCGTGTATCAGAAATGAACAGTACACTTTTTAAAAAGAGTACTGTTCATTCCCGACAAACGAACACTTCTACACCGTTTAAGATACCATTCAAGCAATAAGTAGCGGACGTTTAGTCTGGCCCAGATCGCAATGATAACGATAGCTCTATTCAAAGCAGCCTGAGAATCACACCAAACAAGTAGTCAAAATCACTGTAACAACAAAAACCGGGTGGAACAAACTGGCAGTTCAAAAATATATACAATATTATTAAATTAAAATAAAAACATATTACAAAAATCAATTATTATACATATCAATTGGCATCTATTCCACAATTTGGTTTGATTTATATTAATATGCAAAACATATAAATTAGAATACTAAATAATTATATCAATTGTGAGGATAGAAGGCGCAGTTCTCTTGCTGGACCCTTCACAGGCATTCAAAATAAGCAGGATGAAAAAGAAACGCCTAGAAAGACATACACTTTATTACAAATAATTCGCTGATGCATACTTTCACCAGGAATGACCCACGTTTCGCATTTCCTTTACACTACATTTAATAATAATATTATTAATATCGCAGTCCTCTTCGCCATAGACAAGTTGTTTTGACGATGTGGTCTAAACAAACACGTGATAGTTTTACTCCCAGCGGTATACCAATACGCACGTGTAAATACTATTTAGGTCACCTCTCCACTGCGCAATCATTCTACCATGAAATGTAACGTGAGGCTCAAAAAGGGATAAATGAAAGAGCATTTGACACGTTTCGGTTGAAACGACTCGATAATAAATACTATTTTCACATTTTCCTTCACAATACTCGATAGAAATGTGATGTAAGTCAGTTATTAGCACCTTTCCTCGCTCGGTGTATCGGTGAATATCAGGACAGTTTTGGTCGGGGACCGCCTCGGCTGAACCCCCGACAAAACTGTCCTGATATTCACCGATACACCTCGGAAAGGGTGCTAATAACTACTACTTACAGGAAGGTCTACCATGTTACAGTAAAGACGCACATGTTACAGGATTGACATATAGGTATTTTTGTATAAAATAAAGGGTGGAAATATTATGTTAAGAAATACATTTCCCAAATTTACGCCAAATGAGTACTGACTGGCATTAGCATCAAACTGCCAGAAAACACATGATATCAAATTTATGTTAATTGTGAGGTGTTACTGGACTGACCTTACAGGAAGGACACGATGTCCTGAATAAAAATTAATCGTTGAAGATTACAAATTGAAACAACATAATCACATTGTTTCAAATATATTTTATCACCTTGTAGTTCTACTGCAGTTCCAGTGTATAAAAATTAGAAATGTCAATGAATTAATCATAACATGCTAAACTGCATTACTGTTGAAATTAGCAGAATATATTGCACTTCAAATAAATGATAATAACAATGGAAGAATTTCCAAAATAAAATACAAGTCAACATAGGCAAATTTTGAAGGGAAGTTCTCTTAATAGTCTCGATTCTTAAGTACATGTATCTAGACTACATATTGTCAAAACATCAAATGCAGTAATTTGATTTTTATACGCCCACATTTCTTGGGATATCCGGATTGTTTAAGATATGATCCAAAATTTTTTAGGTTTGATTTGGTCCAGCTATCTTTACTACAAATCCGTTTTATACGTAGAGCCCCACTGTAAGGGATAGCGTTAAAGGTGTGTTTGGGATGATAACTTGATGGAGGAAGATAATGATGGCAATCTGTTTTCTTTGAATATAGATTTGTCTCTAACTTTTGTTTTTCTTTGACCACTTTTACATCTAGGAAATTAACTGAGTTGCTATTTATATCTACAGTAAATTTGTTCTTCGGGTGTTGTTGGTTTAATCTTGAAACAAAATTATAACATTCTTCTAGTGGGAGAGAAAATAAAGCCCAAATATCATCGATGAATCTGTATGAAATATCTGGTTTATTAGGTAATGATTCATAGTAGGTTTTCATCCAGTATGACATATAAATATTAGCATATGTCACGGCAAACAGAGTTCCCATGGCGGTCACAGATATCTGTCTATAAAATATACCAGAAAATTCAAATTCATTGTTGTGAAGAACAAAATCTGCTACTTGTAGAATTGATTCTGAATCTTCGTTAGTCACAATTTTAGTTTCACGTAATGCATGTTTAAGTGCTTCTAAACCTTCAGAAATAACAATATTCGGATATAGACTGATAACATCAAGAGTCATAAGCTTACTATTCTTAGAAATAGATTCGTTATTTATAGCTTCTATCTTTTGAAGGAATTGAGTGGTGTCCTTAACTAATTCAGGGCAGTAAAGCTGTGCCACAGGTTGTAATTTCCAGTCAAGCCAAGAAGAAGCTTTACGAGTAGGTGCAGTAACTTGGCTACATATAGGTCTTCCTGGTGGTATATCTGTAGGATTAGGAACTTTATGAACTTTTCCTAAAATGTAGAAATGGGCTGGTTTATCAACAGGTCTGTCTAAGATAGCTTTCCGTTCATTTTCAGGAATTTAAAGGCCAGTCACTAATTTTGTCAATTGTCCATGAATCTCGTTTGAATTGTCTCCACTGACTTTCTCATACACAGAGGTATCTTCTAGATGTTTCATACATTCTTTAGATGACAATACCACCTCCTTTATCAGCTTTACCAATGATAATATTAGGGTCATGCTTTAAACTTAATAAGGCTTTCCTCTCTTCACGAGTTAAATTATCTCGTACTTTATTTTCTGTGTAGTTTTTTATTGTTTGATACTGGTTGGTACAGTGGAGCTCCAGCGCTTCATCTCTTCCACAAGGTGGTGACCATTCACTCTTGATATACAGTGATTTATTAGGTAAGATTTGTTGTGATGGTTTTTCAAAAAAGAACTCAGATAGTCGTAGTCGTCGATGAAATGCTCTTAAAGGGACAATAACACTCTGGCTGGCAATGAAAAAATTGTCAAAATCTTCATTCTGGTCATCAAATTGTACTATTATACAATATCCCCATTCATGAGTGGTATATACATGATCTTATCAACAGTATTTAAAAAAAATTGAAAAATTCCGTTGAGTGGATGGTGTTCTCACCAATTGCACTATTAGAGACTGGTAAAATCAGTCTACATAGCGGAAATGGGGGAATACCATTGTAGCGCATGCGCAAAGCGTCAAATACGCCTCGCTCGTAATATTTACACAACACAGGCACAGCTAACAGTTTTGCTACGATTCATGCCATACAATGAATCCATTTTTCTCGGTAAGTTTATATTGTTAACGGCTAATTATTTATGCTCTCATGGCTTCAAAGCCGCAGCGAACTACGAGGTGAATGGTACGCTCGACTGACTGCTTGGCTTCAGGTTTGGTTTACCTAATTGATGGTTCATACTTAGCTTTGATTAGACCGAAGACCGACATGGCTTCATCATTTACTTGCATTTGTTTAATTGATAATGAGTTAAATGAGTGATCATATAAATCGATTAGACCGGTATGGCTTCACCCAACTTCATTCGTGGAGTTGCAAAATGGTTTCACCCTCAAAATATATAAATAATATCAAATTAAATAAATCATTCATCAGATTTATTTCTGCACTATCGAACTAGTTGATAATTATTATGGCTGACAGTCACAGTGTTATGTGTAATAAATCCATTGGTGAAAATGAAAAAGCAGTTTCTTGTGATTCCTGTTGTAAATGGACACATAGGACATGTAGAACAAGTCAGACAAATTTCTTGTGTGCAATTAGGCTATTATTTACGACTTATTGATTGAATTTTATATGAGTGATGGAAAACCTCTTATTCACTTTGCATTTTGGTTTTTACAGGTATTTCGAAAGCTGTGTATTTGAGTTCAGTCAGAACCGGGAGCGATCTACCATTCTTGTGTCGAGCATGCCAGGTCGAATCATCTGATTCATTGCCAGATGTTGACAACCCCCCAACCGCCTCTACTCTACCAACTGTTGAACTGTGCCATCTGATTCATTGCCAGATGTTGACAACCCCCCAACCGCCTCTACTCTACCAACTGTTGAACTGTGCCATCTGATTCATTGCCAGATGTTGACAACCCCCCAACCGCATCTACTCTACCAACTGTGCAAGCTACCCAACCTTCAACATCAACAGCATCTACATCAAGGAAAATTAGGTCTAAAAGGAAGCTACATGTTACGTCTTTTTCAACCACCCCTCCATCAACCCCACGGAGACCAAAAAGAAGGAAAAAACAAGTAGAGAAACCTGGGTCAACCAGGGCGAGGGTCGAAAGGCTCAGAAAAGAAAAAACCGAGTCAAGGTATGAAAAAAACTTTTTTATTAGTTGTAAAATATATACAAAGAAACTACAAATTTTTAAGATATAAAGAAATATTTTGTAAGCTCACAATTGTTATTATTCACACACATTCTTGTAATTATATAACCAATTATATGATCATTTCTGGTAATAATTATATAAAATATTTACACAATATATGAGCCAAGATATTATTTACTAATTGTAAACATAACATTTAAACAATTTCAGAAAATGGTAAATGAGCTTGAAATTGATGGTTGTAGGAGACTTTTGTTGTCTGTGACCGAAAAAATGCCTGCAGTGTTATTTGACATATCTGACGAGCTAAGGAACCAACGGCCAATACAAGCCCCTAATCCAACCTCAACTGCACCAGATTGGTGTTCCTGTGACAGGTGTAGAGATATGCCAACAGATATGGAAAAGGTGTGTTGCGGTAACCGACCAGAGAACTGCATTTCATTACGACCAGTAAGTGATTTTTTTCTGTAATAATATCCTTCGATACCTTTCCTTAAAATTAATGTCATTGGCCTGTGGGAACCAGCAGCAGTGGTTCTGCAGCCAGTCATTTGAAATTAGCTGGTTTACTGAAAATAGATTTTAAAAATAGTTAATTTAATTTTTTTCAGGAGTTTGAACAGTATTGTTTAGAGGCAGGAGTATTGGATCTTGCCAATGTGTATAGGAATGACGTACTTGCAATTCAAATGGACGAAGACATGAATCGAAGAAGAAGACATTCCGCATTTAGACAATTTGTAATGTGGCGCCATGGACGTCTTGGCACAGGGAACAGGGTGGTAGTACCCTCTTGTTGTGTCTTGAAAATCAGATTCTCGTTCCCGGACAGAAATGGACAATACACAGGGTTTAATCCAAGATGCTTAGTTTGAAAAGACATTAAATAAATTTAAATCCTTTGTAAGGTTATTTAACTCCTCTAATTAAACATGGGGGGTTGGGATGGCCTAGTGGTCTAGAGCGCCGCGCTTTGACCTCTGACTTGTGGCTGTGGTTTCGAGCTCTGGTGTGAGCGTATGTGGCATGGAGATAGGGGCGCTTCTCAACCTTGTGGGTTTCCTCCAGGCACTCCGGTTTCCTCCCACTGCTAAAGACCCCTACGCGCAAGCGAATTATTGAAATAAAATTAAAAAACATATGTTAGTCCCGAAATGACCTAGTTGTGTTGAGTGGATGTTTAACCCCATTTCTCTCTCTCTCTCTAAACTTACTATGGTACTTACTTTTCTTGAGTTATATCGTCTTGAAAGGGGCTAATTCCTACAGATGTTGTAGACATTTCCCCAAGGCCTGTTCTTTTCCTTGTCTGTATCAGAACTAAAAAACAAAATCAGTTGTAATAATAAGTACTGTCATGTATTAAAGTGACAATAACATTACCAGTGTGTTAATGATGACAGTGTCTGGCAGCTTACCAACAGCTTCGAAAAATGATTGTGACAAATATATATGGACATAGAAAATGAGGTGTAGTGGTAATGGATATAATGCTAAGTGAATGAAACAATAATGTCATTGAATAATTGTTATTACTAGTTAAATAAAATATTAAAAATTCATATAAAAGTTCAGTTGTGTTCGTGTTTTTTAATATAATCCTTGCTTTGTAACGACCTACATAATTTTGGGATGAAACCCTCCAGGGTGATATACATGTACCATACCGGTAATTGCCAAAAAAAAAATAGTTGCAGAAACGTATGTTGCTGTACAAATATTACCTGCCATGAATGGATGATAGTTCTGAAACATGCAGTGCTCCAGCCTTTCCTTTGCTGGGTGTACTAGTGCTTGTGGAGGGCACACAAATTCCACTATAGCTGAAAAAATAAATACATGCATCTGTCATTCATCAGAAAATTGTCTGGTTATTATAGATAACTTACAATAATTTAATTTAAATTTAGGTTACTTATAAACATAGATCATGAGATATTCAAATTAAGAGTCACAACTTTCGTTGTTTGTGTTGAGTCCCAAATGACGCCAGTCAAGTCCCAAACCGAGTCCCAAATGTCGGTATGTCAAGTCCCAAACCGAGTCCCAAATGTCGTTATGTCAAGTCCCGAGTCCCAAATGACATAATACCCTAGTTAGATTAGAGAACAGTAGCTAAGTCTCTAACCCAATATCACCTTGATATTGTAATTTGACCGGGAAAAGATGGGCTCCTGACATCCAATACTTTAAAAGACATACTAGACATATTCAACAAGTCAGGACAGAGAAAGAAAAATGGGGTTTAACGTCCACTCAACATAACTAGGTCATTTCGGGACTAACATTGGTTTAATTTTAATTGAATAATTCGCTTGTACGTAGGAGTCTTTAGTAGTGGGAGGAAACTTGAGAGCCCTGAGGAAACCCACGAGGTTGAGAAGGCGCCCTTATCTCCATGTTACATACGCTCCCACCAGGGTCGAAAACCACAGCCGCAAGCCAGAGGTGGCCGGCGAGCTAGAGGTCGAAGCGTGCCACTCTTAGACCACTAGGCCATCCCAACAAGTCAGGACGGTGACCCCATATTCTTACATGGAGAGTCTGTGTAATAAAAAATGATCGGCAGACACCAGTAAATTGCCATTCGATTGGAATTTACAGTAAAAACAAAAATGATTATTATGCATTGCAACCATTTGTGTCAATTTCTAGGTCGCAAATATTTTGGAAATAAAGAAAAGAAATAGAAACAATATATTTCACCTCTTTGTAGTTTGTTATAAAGACATTACAATAAACAGTAATATTTTTCAAAACGTTTCTCCATGGAAAATAGTAAGAAAATTTTAATAAGAATAGGTTGAATATAGATTCCCATGATGATAATATTTGTTTGGCAAATTTAGGCCTACCTGTCCAATAACAGCTTTGCCATTTCTTGATGAGTCTCTACTCTCAGTTTATCCTTCTGTTCCCAAGTTCACGTTTGTTATAGATCTTCTCAGCCTAAACTTTCTCTGATATTCCGCTTGCCTGCGCTTCTTGGCCGAATCGGTAACTACTGTCTTTCTAAGCATGGTGATCTTTCTACTACTGGTACTACTAATTTACTTTCTCAATAATTACACGTAAATATTACTAAAGACATCATAAATGATAAATAAACATCCGACCACGAGAGGACTCAAAGCTTGTCGATCGAAGAAGGAAAAATTCACACTGTCACTAGTCGAATTCGAGAACACAGTAGCTGATTGACACCTCCATTCAGGCAGATTAAACCTCAGACGGACTGTCTAGAATGTTATTAATCAGTTTGAATAAATTGTGTGCTAATCCAAGTCATATTAATCCCCATTTCTTTTCACATTCTCGCCCATATTTGTATTTATTTATTTACGACACACGACAAAAAGAAGAAGAACGAGGGATTCCCTGCTCATGACATCATGGAAAGCTATTCTTAGAACAGGAAGTCAACTAATCTCAAGGGAGTTAACTCCCTTGGCACAAATTGTGACAAATGGCGACAATAAAATTCAAATTCGGTTACGTAACCGAATGCAATGTGATTTGGACTTTAAAAATACTTTCGAGCACCCTGGACGAGTAAAATTGGATTTAATGGATAATTATCGCATCAGGTAAGGCACTAACTCATCTAGTACTTAGAATAAGGCTATTTTTATATTTTCTTTAGCTGTCAAGCCAGCGAGAGTGTTATTGTCCCTTTAAGTCATGAAGTTCTCTAATTTGGTCATATTTAGGAGGTACTGGACAGAATGATAATCCTCTATTTAAAAGTTTTAATTCCGAAGTTTCTAACTGTCTAGAGCTAACGTTGTAGATGAAATTTTTGGAATCAAGTTTTTTGTCTTTTATTTTCTTGAATCTACGATTTTTCTTCTTTTTCCTCACTGGAACACAATTTTTTGCTTTGTCGTTGTAGTCGTTGTGTAGTTGTCAATCTTCAAAGTGTTTAAGGTGGCAAGTTTTTTCCGATGATTTTGTTGCATGGAATGTTTAAGTCTGTGGCAACTGTATTCAATTTTTTCTAGTTGTAATTTGAAATCTTCAGAGGGGAGTAGCTGTTGTAATCTGACTTTGGCTGAGACTAACTTATTCCTAATGTCGATAATTCGGGTTTTGTAGAAGTTGACGGATTTATTTATGAGGCTTTTTGAGGTGTTCCATAAGATCAATTTCCATGAGTGGTTAACTGAGGAAACATCTTCACATGGAGGCTTTAGCTTGATTTGTAGGCATTTTGGAATCACATCTTTTTTATCGCACGCTAACACAAAGTTTAAATGTTCTTCAAATTAACTAACCTTTCAGTTTCCTTCCTTAAGGCATTCAGTTCCTTCATCGTCTGTAAAGGTGATCTCTCAAGTTTAGAGCTTGAAGATGCAGTCCTGTTTAGGTAATATGTGAAAATTTCAATTGATAGAAACAGGAAACACAAACCAAATACAGACGATTTGATGGGATCACTTTTGACTAAGTCAAAATGATGCATTTAATATTCAGATAGGTTGGTATGAAATAATTAATAAAATACAATATCAAAAAACCATCGTTTTATCCAACGCCGCGCGGCCACAATTGCTTGTGGACGCTCTAGAGGCCAAAGTTAATATCTGATTGACTTTAGATTTATACACAGTGTTTAAGGTCATGAGACGAAGAAGCCTATTGATTTTCAGCAATTTCCGATAATAACTGTCAGAGTTATGGCCCTTGATCACTTCAAAAAATCTTGTGGACGCTCTAGAGGCTAAAGTTAATAACCGATTGACTTTAAATTTATACACAGTGTTTAAGGTCATGAGATAAAGAAGCCTATTGATTTTCAGCAATTTCCGATAATTACTGTCAGAGTTATGGCCCTTGATCACTTAAAAAAATCTTGTTGATGCTCTAGAGGCCAAAGTTAATATCCGATTGTGTATAAATTTAAAGTCAATCGGATATTAACTTGATCACTTAAAAAAATCTTGTTGATGCTCTAGAGGCCAAAGTTAATATCCGATTGTGTATAAATTTAAAGTCAATCAGTTATTATTAACTTTAGCCTCTAGAGCGTCCACAAGATTTTTTGAAGTGATCAAGGGCCATAACTCAGTCAGTAATTATCGGAAACGCTGAAAATCAATAGGCTTCTTAGTCTCATGACCTTAAACACTGACTTTAAATTTATACATAGTGTTTAAGGTCATGAGATGAAGAAGCCTATTGATTTTCAGCAATTTCCGATAATTACTGTCAGTGTTTGAGGTCATAAGACAAAGAAGCCTATTGATTTTCAGCAATTTCCAATAATTACTGTCAGAGTTATGGCCCTTGATCACTTCAAAAATTCTTGTGGATGCTCTATGGGCCAAAGTTAATATCCGATTGACTTTAAATTTATACACAGTGTTTAAAGTCATGAGATGAAGAGGCCTATTGATTTTCAGCGTTTCCGAAAATTACTGACTGAGTTATGGCCCTTGATCACTTTCAAAATTTTGTGGACGCTCTAGAGTCTAGAGGCTAAAGTTAATATCCGATTGACTTTAAATTTATACACAGTGTTGAAGGTCACGAGACGAACAAGTATATTTAGTTTCAATGAATTTAGATAACTTGAACAGCATGGAGGAGAACTTTATCAAAGCCAAACAAATTCCAATAATTACATAATGAGTTGTTACTTTTAATCAGATTTTAGTGTATTATATGTTTCATTACCGAAAAAAGTAAAATATGCGACAACTCTTGTTGACTGCCCGGACGAAATAGCTGCTGTGGGCGTATGTTTCGTTGCCTGGCAACCTATGTTGTATATTATTGTAGATATATATTGAATTAAAAATGTTTTAAATGAACCAAGAAAGTTCACCAACTAAACAAATAACTACAGCCTTTATAGATAGTTTAATTTTTCATTTAAGGATTGTACATTTCTGCAATTTATGCGCATGTCATGTAATACCTTTTAGGCGAGTATAGCGTGCGCACAAGTAATGACTTGCACCTCCTGACAAGCTCTGTTTTATGTTTAATTGATACCATACGTTAACCGGTTACTAACCGGTGAATAGCTACGGTTATTTGAATAACAAAAAGTCCTAACCGTAGGAGCACTACTGGGAACACTGTAACTTTAACCTTGAATATAAGTTGCCAAAAGGTTGTTACTGGAAGGATGCTTTTAAAAAATACTCAAAGACTTAAGCTACCAAATCTGTTCTTTTTCTGGAAAATATTTAATCTAGGTAGGTCATCTTTTTGTTGTTATTTAAAGGGTCAATCCCGATAATGTTTTTGAGAATAAAACTCTTTAATTTTGTGTTAAAATTCATTAAAATCCCATACCTTAGGGCCGAGCAACTAACTAAATATATGTGATACGATTTCAAACAAATTAAACCCACAGTCTTTATCTTGAAATGAAGTCCGGTGTCCCAAACTGTCTTATGTGGTGATATGATAAAACCAGAGTTTTATCTTATAAAAATAATGTGTCGGTGAAATTTACCATTTGTTATCAAGTACAGCACATGGACCATTCACCGTGTAGACCCCTAAAGGAACGGGAACCGATTATTGGGTCACCCAACGAAATCTTAAAAAGGTTACGTGCCCGGATAAGCTGTTTTAACGCTCACGTCCAAACGACTCAATATTTTGAGCTGAAATATTGAGTCAGAGTATATACACCAGTCTTCTATATTTTGGCGTTTAAATTTCATAGTACTCAGACTTTTATTTTTGAGGCTCTGTTCTATTCGGGACTGTCCCTTTAACCTAAAGGCAGCGGACCTAAGACAGGAAATAACATCATTCGTCAACAAAGGGACATTTATTATTTTATGGTTTAATACTCTGTTACTGGAATGGACATAATTTCTAGGGACAGAAATTTTTTCAAAAATAAAATTAAATTATTTTATTTGTAACTAATGCGAAATACGTAATTGGTTTTAAAGAGGAGTTAACATTTATATGAATTCATTAAAGTTGTTGTTAGTAAAAATACTGCATGAATATGTGAAATATATAAAAAAACAAACACTTACCTTTTTAAAAAGTGCAAAGGGACATCAAATTTGGACATTTTTGGAGCACTAAATCAAATATTTTGGGAATATTTATTTAATTTATATGTATCGGTTATTTTTTCTGTTTTAATATTGTATTTCGTGAATACCCAAAACTGGGTGTTTTTCAGTTAGTTTTTAAATAAATGCAGAAAGACAGCAATTTCTACCGATTTTGATAATAACCCATATCATGGTTGTGGACCCTGTATAGGTCACAATTTTAATTCCAAAGATCTTGATTCCTTTCGTTATTTGCGCACATCGGATCGTAACTTCCTGAAATATGGCCCCTGATTGTCCGAAATATAGCCTATGGTCCCTCTGGAGGTGACAATTATTATCCGATTTAAAAAAAAAAGTTTGACTCTATCACCGTTACGCCCTATGGAAGGTTGAGTTTAAATTTCTAGAAAATCAGACCATAATTGCCAGACAAAATAGCTGATTTTGATAAAACTTAAAATGCATGGTTATAACCCAAAAATCATAACTTCCTGAATTATGGCCACTGATTGTCCCAAAAATCCCCTATGGTCCCTCTGGAGGTCACGATTATTATCCTATTTTAAAAAAAAACGTTTGACTCTTATCACCAAAATTGCCAGACAAAATATCCGCCGTTTGTACGCAAATAGTGTAAGAATATGGTATATCGAAATTGCTGACCCTGTAGAGGTCACAATTTTAATTTGATTTTGACGAAACTTGAAATGCATGTTTATAACCTAAAGATCTTGATTCTTTTTGATATTTGCGCATATCAAATTGTAACTTAATGAATGATGGCCTTTGATTGTAGGAAAAATCACTATCGGTATTGCTTGTTCCTTATCCATCTCTCGAAAATGTGGGCGTATCCTGCCTGGCAGTGCCAGTTTACTATCTTTTTATATTCAAAGAACAGTTCAATTTTCATTAAAAGTAACTTCTTGTGCGATGAATTTCTTAATCTCCTTAATCCTTATTAGGAGATATCGCTTTACTTGAATTTTAATGGTCAATCAAAAAGGAACTACTTTTTTTATTTTCAAAGATCAGTTCATTTACATTAAAAGTAACATCTTTCTTATTAAAATGGAACTTTTTTTAATTAATTGACTATGATGGAAACACAGGGTCAATATAAAGGACACTGCAATGGTTGAATTACTGTCAAAAAACTGATGTATCACTACGCCATAATGTTAAATCTATTGCAAAGAATTATATTTCTTTATTTCTGCATGTAAGAATGGGTTGGGTGATATTTATTTTTTTTAAAGAATCTCACAGATAGTGAATACATCAAAAGTCGGAATTGAATTAAGAGAAAGGGAGATAACTACATCAAGCTTCTACCCATTAATAATAGACCAGAAGCCTAGAGGGTCGAACCTAGACAAATTAGGTACCAATATCTGACCATATAGGCATTAACATACACTAGGGACCGGGAATCTACAAGTTTTTAAGAAAAAAGGTAATAAACTACCCTTATCATCTAGAATCTAAAACACGTCAAGAATGTGTTAAATACCGTCAAGATTCAACAAAAACCGCCTAGTTTGTGCTACCGTGTAGATTTAGAAACCGTTCTAGTTTTGACATCGATCGTCTACTTTTGAAAGGGGTTTAGTTTTTATACAAAACCTTATTTTCTCGAACGTTGTCGAGAAATGAACAGAGTGTTTAAAGGGACAATCCCGAATTAAACATTGGCTCAAAAATAAAAGTTTAAGAATGTATGAAAATAAAACGCTGAAATATAGGGGAATGGTGTACTTAACTTGTCTCAAAATTTCAACTCAAAATATTGAGTCGTTTGGACGTGAACACCAAAACTGCTTATCCGGACACGTAACCCTTTTAAGATTTTGGGTCAATTGTTTCGTTGGGTAACCTTATAACCGATTACAGTTACTTGAGAGGGTTATGCAGTGAATAACCTGTGTGCCGTTCTTGATAGAGAAAGGCAAATTTCAACTACACATTATTTTTATACGCCCACATTGAAATGTGGTCGTATATTGCCGTCGCCCCCGTCCGTCCGTACGTCCGTCCGTCAGTCCGGCGTCCACAATTGCTTGTGAACGCTCTAGAGGCCAAAGTTAATATCCGATTGACTTTAGATTTATACACAGTGTTTAAGGTCATGAGACGAAGAAGCCTATTGATTTTCAGCGATTTCAGATAATGACTGTTAGAGTTATGGCCCTTGATCACTTTAAAAAATCTTGTGGACGCTCTAGAGGCCAAAGTTAATATCCGATTGACTTTAAATTTATACACAGTGTTTAAGGTCATGAGACAAAGAAGCCTTTTGATTTTCAGCAATTTCCGATAATTACTGTCAGAGTTATGGCCCTTGATCTCTTAAAAAAACTTGTTGACGCTCTAGAGGCTAAAGTTAATAACCGATTGACTTTAAATTTATACACAGTGTTTAAGGTCATAAAATGAAGAAGCCTATTGATTTTCGGCAATTTCCGATAATTACTGTCAGAGTAATGGCCCTTTATCACGTAAAAAAATATTGTGGACGCTCTAGAGGCTAAAGTTAATAACCGATTGACTTTAAATTTATACACAGTGTTTAAGGTCATGAGACGAAGAAGCCTTTTGATTTTCAGCAATTTCCGATAATTACTGTCAGAGTTATGGCCGTTGATCTCTTAAAAAAATCTTGTTGAAGCTCTAGAGGCTAAAGTTAATAACTGATTGACTTTAAATTTATACACAGTATTGAAGGTCATGAAACGAAGAAGCCTATTGATTTTCAGCAATTTCCAATAATTACTGTCAGAGTTATGGCCCTTGATCACTTCAAAAATTCTTGTGGATGCTCTAGAGGCCAAAGTCAATATCCGATTGACTTTAAATTTATACACAGTATTTAAGGTCATGAGCTGAAGAGGCCAATTGATTTTCAGCGTTTCTGATAATTACTGACTGAGTTATGGCCCTTTTGTGGACGCTCTAGAGGCTAAAGTTAATATCTGTTTGACTTTAAATTTATACACAGTGTTGAAGGTCATGAGACAAACAATTATATTGAGTTTCAATGAATTTAGATAACTTGAACAGCATGGAGGAGAACTTTATCATTCAAAGCCAAACAAATTCCAATGATTTTCTGATAATTACATAATGAGTTGTTACTTTTAATCAGATTTTAGTGTATTATAAATGTTTCATTACCGAAAAAAGTAAAATATGAGACAACTCTTGTTGACTGCCCGGACGATTTAGCTTCTGTGGGCGTATGTTTCGTTGCCTGGCAACCTATGTTTATAAAAAAATGTTTGGTTTAATCCAGTTACCACAAAATACACCTTGGGGCACCGGTCTCAAATTCCTGATGAAGACTGAGGGATTTAAGTCGTTTGAAAACGTATCATAAATACTGAAGTAGTTGCTCGGCCCTTGACTCAAATATTTTAAGGGATTTTAACACAAAATTAAGCAGTTTTATACCCAAAACAAATATCGGGATAAGCCCTTTAATAACACAAGACATTTGGATTTTACTCCAAATTACTACTTTACCGAGAGCCGTATACGTGGTTAAGATTTATGTGGTTACAATTAATAGAAAAAAAGATTTTAAAAATATTCACTGATACATATTACTACTTTACCGAGAGCCGTATACGTGGTTACGATTTATGTGGTTACAATTACGGTAATAGAAAAAAAGATTTTAAAAATATTCACTGATACAACTTCATCATTGTTTTATTCTTTCTGTCATTCATATAATATCCATGATGGCTGAAGTACCTTACTACGCGCATCAAACAACGATAATTGTTCATTGGTTAAAGACGGTCTCAACGCGGGAAAATTTACAGTAGCTATTGGATAACAGCACGTATAAGCAACCGTATTAGCATATTGCATAAATGTACTATTTACAGTATTATTAAATTAGCTGGAATTATTTTTAAGTCTATCGCCTCAAGGACCAACGTAGTGCCGTATTTTGGATATTATATGAATCACAGAAAGAATAAAATGATGACGAAGTTGTAAAAGAAGCTTACTGTACGAGTACGATGGTGTTTTCCACAAAAAAAACCCCACACAAAATGGGCTATGGCTTTCAGTCTACGAATAAGGCCATTAGGTTATATTTTTTAAACTACTATCTGCTATCGTTATATTAATCACATAATCACACCACCGTCGCATGGAATATACAGCACGTCAGCAGTCATAAATGTCGGTCATAAGATTCTTTGAAAAGCCACAACCTATTGTTTAATTAATCCCCTAATCCAGACACATGGCCGGGGTCATCCAAAACAACACCTTCCACGTTAATATGAATACGTACACTATTATATAGTTTTAATATTTATCATTGTGCACTTGACATGGATTAACCTTTTGATGTAATACTGGAACTACACTTTCGGCTTCAAATCAGCGTGGACTGTCGCCTAATGTAAGACATTTTTTTCACAAATATAATTATTTTAGACTTGTAATATACAATATATGTATTATTATAATTTTATGCAGCACTACGCAAAACATGGTATTGTGTTGGTCCTTGGGACTGTCGATTTAAAAATAATTCCAGGTAACAATACTATAAATAGTATGCTTATGCAATATGCAAATACGGTTATTTATAATGTGTGTCGTTAGCCAATAGCTGTTGTAAATTTTCCCTCGTTTAGACCGTCTTTAACCAATGAACATTTATCGTTGTTTGATGGGCGTACAGCCATCATGGATATTATATGAGTGACAGAAAGAATAAAACGATGACGAAGTTGTATCAGTGAATATGCAAATACTGTTATTTATAATGTGTGCCGTTAGCCAATAGCTGCTGTAAATTTTCCCGCGTGTAGACCGTCTTTAAAGGGACAATAACACTCTAGCCAGCTTGACAGGTCCAGAATTTTTTTTTAGCCTTATTCTAACTACAAGATGTTTAAGTTTAAGTGTCCTACCTGTTGTGTAAATTATCCATTACAACCTATCTTACTTGTCCAGAGGGTTCGAAAATATGTTTAAATCCAAGTTGCATTTGATAGTGCTTACGTAAGGCTTTTTATACGCCCACATTTTCATGTGGACGTATTATGTCGTCGCCCCTGTCCGTCCGTCCGGACGTCCGTCCACAATTGTTTGTGGACTCTCTATAGGTCACAATTCTTGTCGGATTTTAACGAAACTTGAAATATAGGTTTATCCCCAAAAGATCTCGGCTGCTTTCGATATTGGCATGTATCGGATCAAAACTTCATGGATTATGGCCCCTGATTGTACGAAAAATCACGTTTTTAGCTTGTGGACCCTATAGAGGTCACAATTTTGAACCGATTTTGATGAAACTTGACATGCATGTTTATAACCCAAAGATCTTGGTTCCTTTCGATATTTGCGCCTATCAAAACGTAATTTCCTGAATTATGGCCCTTGATTGTCCGAAAAATCACCTATTTTAGCTCGTGGTACCTCTGGAGGTCAAAATTATTTTCCGATTTGTAAAACCGTTCGATTATATCACCGTTACACCCTAAAGAGGGTTGAGTTCAAATTTCGGAGAAATCGGACCAAAATTACCATACAAAATGGCCGCCGTTCGTACGCGAATACTGTTAAAAAATGGTATATCAAGGTTGTGGACCCTGTAGAGATCACAATTTTAATTCGATTTTGATGAAACTTGAAATGCATGGTTATAACCCAAAGATCTTGGTTCCTTTCGATATTTGCGCATATCGGATCGTAACTTCCTGAATTATGGTCCCTGATTATACGCAAAATCACCTTGGTTTAGCTTGTGGTCCCTCTGGAGGTAACAATAATTATCCGATTTAAAAAATCGTTTGATTATATCACCGTTACACCCTAAGGAAGGTTGAGTTCGAATTTCGGTAAAATTGGACCAAAATTGCCATACAAAATGGCCGCCATTCGTACGCGAATACGGTTAAAAAATGGTATATCAAGGTTGTGGACCCTGCAGAGGTCACAATTTTAATTCGATTTTAATGAAACTTGAAATGCATGGTTATAACCCAAAGATCTTGGTTCCTTTTGATATTTGTGCCTATCGGAACGTAATTTCCTGAATTATGTCCCCCGATTGTCCGAAAAATCACCTATTTTAGCTTGTGGTACCTCTGGTGGTCACAATTATTATCCAATTTGAAAAACCGTTCTATTATATCAACATTACACCCTAAGGAGGGTTGAGTTCAAATTTCGGAAAAATCGGACTAAAATGACCATACAAAATGGCCGCCGTTCGTACGCGAATCCTGTTAAAAAATGGTATATCAAGGTTGTGGACCCTGTAGAGATCACAATTTTTATTTGATTTTGATGAAACTTAAAATGCATGGTTATAACCCAAAGATCTTGGTTCCTTTCGATATTTGCGCATATCGGATCGTAACTTCCTGAATTATGGCCCCTGATTATACGCAAAATCGTCTTTGTTTAGCTTGTGGTCACTCTGGAGGTCACAATTATTATCCGATTTAAAAAACATTTGATTATATCATCGTTACATTGTAATGAAGGTTGAGTTTGAATTTTGTGAAATCGGACCACAACTGCCGCCACTTGTATGCGAATATTGTGTAAAAATATGGTTTATCAAGGTGGTGAACCCTGTAGAGGTCATAATTTTAATCCGATTTTGAAGTACCTTGAAATGCATGTTCATAACCCATTCAAAGATCTTGGTTCCATTCGATATATGCGCATATCGATTTGTAACTTCATGAGTTATTGTCCCTGATTGTAGGAAAAATCACTTTCTTTTTAGCTTGTTCTCTATCCAACTCTTGTATGTGGGCGTATCCTGCCTGGCAGCCGCTGGTTAAACCATGTGAGGGCATGTAGTTGGAATTTTTCCAATTTTTAAAATTAGGTGTGTTAAGATGAAATTTGTATCATTTTTTAATTGAAATATTGTAAAATAGTACAAATTGTTGACCAGAATAATGATTGGAACATATAATTCAGTTACAACAAGAGTGGTATTGGGGCTTTAACAAATAAACATTTATCGTTGTTTGATGCGCGTACAGCCATCATGGATATTATATGAATGCCAGAAAGAATAAAAAGATGACGAAGTTGTATCAGTGAATATTTTTAAAATCTTTTCTTCATTTAATTGTAACCACATAAATCGTAACCATATATACGGCTCTCGGTAAAGTAGTAATTTGGAGTAAAATCTAAATGCCTTGTGTTATTATTAAACACTGTTCATTTCTCGACAACTTCCGAGAAAATAAGGTCTTGTATAACCGAAGTTAACAAAACAAATTTTAAATGAAAGAGTACACTTCACTGAGTAAGAAATTGCCCATCACAGATGATTTAGGCCCTGGGGGCAATGCTCTACACTGCGACTGAAACACTCGCATATGCGAGTGAATTTTGACAATAGCGACTATCTTTAAAAAATGCTATGTCTCTAGTGAGTGAACACATATCTTGAAGTCCCCAATTAATTACTATAGCTATTTAAAGGAGCTAAATCGCTAACATTTGGGACCTAGAAATTGACAAAAGTGGGTCACAACGCATATAATACTGTAATATGAATTATATAAACTGATTTACATTCAATGGTTTCCGTTTTTACTCCAATTTCAAATCAGTTATGTTCGATGAAATAGCCATGCAGTCCAAATCTAGTGCACATTTTAAGCGTCTGGTTATTCCAGTCTACATGTGCCGTCTGGTTTGGTGTAATATGTCTAGCCTCGTCCCTCGAGTCTGTTATTTCAACTGGGGCTGAAGCACATTATGGTACACGATGTACCAATGTTAAAAAAAAGTTTTTTATCTTAAATATCGGATATCAGAAGCTCATCTTTTCCCGGTAAGTTTACATCATCAATGTTGATTTAAATTGACCAACAATTCGTGTTTTCGATGTCGACGATTTTGGAGGATTTTGAGTTACGGACTTGGGTCCTTTAAACTTTTCTCCGTAAAGTACTAAAGATAAAGTAATTGGCAATGATCCTGAGTTGATATATATACATTAATATAACTTCATTGGTCACTCTTGTTTACTTCCTGGGAGAAATTGACATTGCGCATGCGCTGTATTTATCGGAAGTTTACGAGACAGCATGGCTAGCAGACGAATCATACCTCCTATATCGTCTTACTTTAGTAAAGTAACTTCGTCTCGTGAGTCCCAGTCGCAATTTAATATATCTTGGTTAACTGATTTTTGTTGGCTACGGTATGTCATGTATTGCTTATAATTTTCAGTAGCAGCCAAGTCTAGATGACAACTCGCCTGGTACGTTCGTGCATTTTTATGCGTGAACTCTTAGTTTTCCTATTACTGGCACGCGCACGGGCACTATTTCTTTTTCTTTAGCATGTACCAAAATCTGGGTTTTCGCGCGGAGGTACTTTTGAGGTATTAGCCTGAGAGAAATTATCTAGTCTCGGTGAAAAACCATGATCATCTGGTAAAAAATTACTTTTCTATTTTTTGGAACGGAAAACAGTATTTTTAAAAACAAACGAACCTGCCGCACACGAGGAAGTCATTATATTAATAATAACAGACGAGAACTCTTTTTCGGCACAGGCTTTCTTACTGAGTAGTAAATCGTCCACAAACAATCATTTATGACTACAGGAATTAGACTAGCGACGACTGTAGACAGTAAGTAGGTTATACACTATACGTTTGAGCCGAGATTACTCGCTTTGAGTCGAGATTACCAGCTTTCAGGTCACCGATAACCAATTATGTCAGAAATACCATACTGACATTCGGTTTTTCAAGTTGTACGCGAACTTACAATCGGCGCCCTAACTCAGTAACTGTCGTCGTCAGCTACTTTCAGTTTCACAATGGCGTGTACGACATTGCTAAGTGTTATGTACTCACCCGTGTTATTTGCTGATAAGGAAGCCCATCAAATAAGATTAATTAACAAAACAACTATAACTGAGTAGTGATTAAAAACTTCATTTTTTTTTCTTTCTCAAATAGTAAATGAGTTTGATTGACCGATGACTGCTAATGTTTTTTCGTGAATTAAACGGGATAATTGCAATCAACCCACGATCTTAAATTTTCCTGAAAAACAAACCTTGCTTTGTTGAACGCACTATAATTTATCGATTGGTATTGCCATCTACGACCAGATTGTCAAGGAATGCGTCAACGCACAGCTTACGGATTATCGTTAAAGGGACAATAACACTCTTGCTGGTTTGACGGGTTCCGAAGAAAAAAATTAGCCTTATTCTAACTACTAGATGCTTAGGTGTCCTACCCGTTTTGAAATTATCCATTATAACCTATCTTACTTGTCCAGAGGGTTCGAAAATATGTTTAAATCCAAGTTGCATCTGAAAGTGCTTACGTAAGGCTTTTCAAACCATGTTACGGCATGTAGTTGAATACTTTCAATTTTTTAAATTAGGAATTTAAGATGAAATTTGTATCATTTATTAATTGGAATATTGTAATATAGTACAATTTGTTGACCAGAATAAAGATTGGAACATATTATTCAGTTACAACAAGAGTGGTATGTCATTTTCAGTATATTATTCGTTTTTAACAAATTTATACAACTTTTATGGGAAACTATGATTATCAAACAACCATAAACCCAACTGATGTTTTATCGTTTGCTTGGGCCTTTTACGAACCACGTGTAAGTCATGAACTTAATAAATATTTTCTTCAAACCTAACTAACGTGACGAAATTTATGACGTAGCTGGCTTTTTATTTCGCATGTACACAGTGTCTGGCCATTTTGCGCAGTAATCCCAGCCAGAATTTGGCTATTTTGTTAAAATTGCTATAAAAATTTTAATTTTTGTTTAGAACTGAAATAAATTAACTATTAGTCAATCCCCACACTAAAAACATTAAAATAATTGATTGTGTATATCTGAAATAGACCCGACCAAAACACAAAATAATTCCAAGATGTCAGCGCCCACGAGCGAAAAGTTTCGGGACGCTATACATTTTCAAAGTCGAAGTTAGGAGTTACAAACTTAAATAAAAGACAACTAATAATGTTTTCATTTCTTTATTATTATTCATAATCTGTCTTCGGCCATCATCTAAAACGAAAAAAGATAAGTTATTACTATTTCTACATAAATTCTTAGAAGTCCCAACTGTCGTTTATGTCGAGTACCGAGTCCCAAATAATAATCATTTAGCTTGGTCCGAGTGGTCTTTTAGCTTGGTCCGAGTGGTCTTTTCACTTGGTCCGAGTGGTCTATCAATTGGTGCGAGTGGTCTTTTTTATGGTCCGAGTGGTCTTTGGTCCGAGTGGTCTGGATACCTATTCCCCCCCCCCTCTCGAAACATGTTATCAAGGCAACCCCTCCAGGGTTATAGTTATTTTTCAGGCATATTTATGTTGCCTGCACGGTCTCGAAAACTTTCACCTTTGAAAACCTTTTATTTGTTAATAATATTTGATATCACATCATTTTTTTATAAAACACTATGCAGTCAATTTACGACAAACTATAATTTAAACTTTAATCTTATATATACATTATGGTGAATGCAAACCTAATTCTAATTGAAAAAATATGTATCGAAGTAATAAACAGAGAATAAAATTTATGTAACGGATAGACATAATAAATATTTTTAATAGTACCATACATTATTGACGGTCTCCTGTAAGTGACACAAGACAAAAGACCTGCCAAGACAGATACCTAGTCATTCGCATGGGAAGAGCAGCTTGGGTCCTGTGTACACCGTGCAATACACGTTACAGATTCCGTTTCAGTTGATACTCATTTTAAGAGTAGGCTGTAGTGCCGCTGTCCAGGCAAAACCTCCCCCATATCACATTTTATGAGAATATAAACCCCATTACCTTTATTTCATCCTAACCATACCAATTTGGTGACTTTAAACTTACAGTGAAATAGTGTTACAAAAATCAAAATTAACATAATGATCGATAATAAGGTTACGACGAGTGATTAATTATAGTTTATTAACTTCGAAAACAAAAAATCCATTAAACCATATACAGAAATAGCAATTTTTTGAAATAATTAATATATCATTACATTATGACAATATGACCAGTCAGTGTCAAAGACAATAATTGCCTCAAACTTTAATATAAATCTTAAACATATAAATATAGTGCAATTTTTAATGACTTTAACCTCAAATATAATAGTGTACAATAAAAAGAACTTAATTAATATAATAATTTGTAGACAAAATGGAATCAAACACTTTCAATTCATAATCTTCTCTGAGTGACAATTCTTGGACATTGTCCACAAAAAATAGGTTTCAAATGTAATTCACAAACCCCTCCCATGTCCCCATATTTACTATATTTAGTGATTAACCAACAAAACAATACAGATGTAGGTATGAAAGTTGTGTTAAATTAATTATCTGCAGAGAATTCTGCCTTTACAGGTTTACAATACACCTTTTCAATGTTAATATCTAGTCTCGGTGAATAGAACCATGGTTGTCTGGTAGAAAATTACTTTTGTATTTTTTTGAACGGAGAACAGCGATTTTAGAAGCAAACTAACCTGCCGCACATGATACTCCTAATAAAAAACGAGAACTCTTTTTTGCAGCGGAAGCATTAAAAAGGGTGTAAATTGAATATTATAATATGTATAGGATAGCCGTGACCTAGTTTGTCTCGGCTTGTCAACTGTTGACGAGAAGCGTGTAAAGAGATCGCGTACTACACAGTCTGTCGAGCGCAGACGACACGTTTAACAACCTTTAAAACAACCTTTAAAACATTTAAAACTAACGTAAAAATAATCTTCATCTGGTTTTAAAACCGAGAATATCTCTCTTGTGACATCATATTAACAGAAAATACTCGTTTCCTAAAGCAGCTATCTTGAATTATTATGTCATATAAACGTAAACACTGGGTCAGTAGTTTAAGTCTTTACTATCCAGCCCTAATTATCCTATATAAGCCATAGTAATCCTGTTTATCAAGTCCTCTCAAAAATTTTAACATTGGAATTTGCTATTGCAAACCTTTACATAAAATTTTCTCAACAATTTCTTAAGTACAAACAATTTTCTTGCTTATACTATGTTTATCTTGCATTAAAGTCGTCAAATATAGTACATTCTGATACATTAAATACTATATTTTAAGTTTAAACCTTTTTTTCTGACTGACACCAATACCTCCATATTCAAAGCTCTATTAACAACCTGTTTATTAAGAATTTATATCAAAGCTCTTATTCTAAAACTGTTTCCTTCCTCACAATAGGTCTCAATTATGTCTAAATCAGTATATAGTAAATGAATTGCATATTTGGAAATTGTGAAATGTTGTAAATACTATCTTGTATACATATACTTTTCTGTGAATAAACATTTTACAAGAAAAAAAAAGAGAGGCGGCGTCTTACCAATGCAACGAGGGTTCAATCCCAGCTCAGGGCATGAACTTTATCGTTGTAAGTGAGAGGGATATTCGGTCTCCCGTCCGATCAGGCAGGTTTCCCCCGAGTTCTTCGGTTTCTTCCTGCAGTAATGATCGAAAACATTCGCACGATCTGTGCCAAGGGCCAAATTGGAAAAAGGCCTCAGGCCTAATTTGCTACCCTTGTAAAATGACGTGATTATTATTATTATTATTAGTGACGAGTGTAGTAAGTGCGGTCTGTCCGAGGCTAAAGTTAATATGCAATTGACTTTAAATTTATACACGGTGTTTAAGGTCATGAGACAAAGAAGCCTATTTATTTTTTAGCAATTTCCGATAATTACTGTCAGAGTTATGACCCTTCATCACTTCAAACAATCTTGTGGACGCTCTAGAGGCTAAAGTTAATAACCGATTGACTTTAAATTTATACACGGTGTTTAAGGTCATGAGACGAAGAAGCCTATTGATTTTCAGCGATTTCTGATAATTGCTGTTGGAGTTATGGCCCTTGATCACTTCAAAAATTCTTGTGGATGCTCTAGAGGCCAAAGTTAATATCCGATTGACTTTAAATTTATACGCAGTGTTTAAGGTCATGAAGCGAAGAATCCTATTGATTTTTAGCAATGTCCGATAATTACTGTCAGAGTTATGGCCCTTGATCACTTGGTAAATTCTTGTGAATGCTCTAGAGGCCAAAGTTAATATCCGATTGACTTTAAATTTATACACAGAGTTTGTTCATGTGACGAAGAAGCCCGTTGATTTTCAGCAATTTCCGATAATTACTCTCAGAGTTATGGCCCTTGATCACTTCAAAAAATCTTGTGGACCCTCTAGAGGCTAAAGTTAATAACCGATTGACTTTAATAATCATATTTTAGTGTATTATAAATGTTTCATTAACGAAAAAAGTAAAATATGCGTCAAGCCTTGTTTACTGCCCGGACGATTTAGCTGCTGTGGGCGTATGTTTCGTTGCCTGGCAACTCTTGTTAAAAGTTTTATGCGAACTAAATGCATTTGTTAGATACTGACAGAGCAGCCCGGAGTCGAGCAAAAGCCGCCCGAGCTGTCTTCGTCAGCTAGTTTCAAACTGGCGTACAATAAAATCAGAAATATGTTATTTATTATTGTCGCACTTATTACATCACTCCTGTCTAACAATTCATAAAGCTGTGGTGTTACGGTGGCGGCATAGTATTTCACCGTAACACCACAGCCACTCTAACCATTCATAATACATCTAACTATCACTCCCTACACTCCCTCGTCTACTTTCCCAAACATCAACAACACATCTCATACCTCCATTTCGCTGATTAACCCTTGTACCATGTCTACTGGATAAGAATAATTTGTGGTAATGCTATATCCTTATTACAAATTATTCTAATCTACAGATTTGGCTACTGAAAATTTTGTTTGGCTAGTGGTTTTGAAAATTTACTTATGTTTAACAAGTAAGTTCAAAATACTGTGTTGAGCCTTGCCTGGGGGCTAGGGCGACCCAAACTGACACTCTAATGAACCCACAGGGCTTATAAAAGGTTGTATTCATACATTCGAGGTACATGTACCAGTTGAAACTACTTTTAAACAGAGGATTAGGCCCCTGAAATGGCCCAAACTGACATCCCAAAGCCGATGTAAGTTGGGGGGCAAAAACGGGATAAACTCATACATTCTAGGTACGGTGGTACCGGTCAAAACAAATTTTAAATAAAAGAGTACTTCTCACTTAGTGCTAAACTTTTCCCTCCTTAATTCCCCTTGAATGTGAATGTAGTTGCAATGTATAGGGCTGGCAGAAAAGTTCTAAGCCTTTCTTTGAAAGACCTGTACAAAGTCGATGGTTTCCATTTATTTTTCTACATGTACATGTACATAGTCCCCTTCGAGGTGTATACACTTTTGCCATTGATGTTCAAATGTTGCAAGTTCAAACTTGGTGTAGTTGTTTGTTAGGTCAATGCCTTGATGGAGTTCGAAGATGAGCATTTTCTGCTTAGGGTAAGCAGAGATAAGCAAAGTGATTGGTTGAGGCTTTGGGACATGATAACTCTCCTTCTTATTGAGGTAAAATTTCAGACTTGATGTAGGCGTTCATCAGGTCAATGCCTTGATTGAGTTCCATGATGAACATTGTTTGATTATAATGAAGTGAGAGCGATGAAACTCAGAATAAAGATTCATTATATCATTAACTTTACTATGTTCGATGGTGCAAGTTTTCTGCTCAGGCTAAGAAGCAATGAACAATTTTATTGGTCAAGACTTGTAGAATGTATGTTTAAACTTGATGTAGATGTTCATTAGGTGAAAGATTAACATTTCCAGCTAGAGCTAAGCGAGCTTATCAATTTCATTGGTCGATGCTTTGGGTCAAGTTAATTTTGATTCTATTTGATTAAGGGTGATGAAATTTTGTGTATAATTTGATTGCTCGACGATGCTTTTGAAAAAAATAAAAGTGCGATTAATTGATAGGGGACAATAGCTTCACTGTTGGTTTTTATACGCCCACATTTTCATGTGGACGTATTATGTCGTCGCCCCTGTCCATCCGTCAGTACACAATTGTTTGTGGACTCTCTACAGGTCACAATTCTTGTCCGATTTTGACGAAACTTGAAATATAGGTTTATCCCCAAAAGATCTCGACTGCTTTCGATATTGGCATGTATCGGATTAAAACTTCATGGAATATGGCCCCTGATTGTACGAAAAATCACGTTTTTAGCTTGTGGACCCAAAAGAGGTCACAATTTGAACCGATTTTGATGAAACTTGACATGCATGTTTATAACCCAAAGATCTTGGTTCCTTTCGATATTTGCGCCTATCGGGACGTAATTTCATGAATTATGGCCCCTGATTGTCCAAAAATCACCTATTTTAGCTTGTGGTCCCTCTGCATTTTAAAAAACCATTTGATTATATCACCGTTACACCCTAAGGAAGGTTGAGTTCGAATTTCGGAAAAATCGGACCAAAATTACCATACAATGGTCGCCGTTCCTACGCGAATACTTTTAAAAAATGGTATATATAGGTTGTCGACCATGTGGAGGTCACAATTTTAATTCAATTTTAATAAAACTTGACATGCATGGTTATAACCCAAAGATCTTGGTTTCTTTCGATATTTGCGCATATCGGATCGTAACTTCCTGAATTATGGCCCCTAATTATACGCAAAATCGCCTTTGTTTAGCTTGTGGTCCCTCTGGAGGTCACAATTATTATCTGATTTAAAAATTTGTTTGATTATATCACTGTTACACCCTAAGAAAGGTTGAGTTCGAATTTGGGAACAATCGGACCAAAATTGCCATACAAAATGGCCGCTGCGTCTACGCGAATACTGTTATAAAATGGTATACCATGGTTGTGGACCCTATAGAGGTCACAATTTAAAAATTGATTTTGATGAAACTTGAAATGCATGGTTATAACTTAAAGATCTTGGTTCCTTTCGTTATTTGAAAATATCAGATCATAACTTCCTGAATTATGGCTCCTGATTGTCTGAAAAATCGCCTATGGTGCCTCTGGAGGTCATGATTATTATCCGATTCAAAAAAACGTTTGACTCTATCACCGTTACACCATACGGAAGATTGAGTTTGAATATCTAGAAAATCGAACCTTAATTCCTAGACAAAATGGCCGCCGTATGTACGCGAATAGTGTTAAAATATGGTATATCAAGGTTGTGGACACAGTATAGGTCACAATTTTAATTCGATTTTTATGAAACTTGAAATGCATGTTTATAACCTAAAGATCTTGATTCTTTTCGATATTTGCATATACATGTATCAAATTGTAATTTAATGAATTGTAGCCTTTGATTGTATGAAAAATCACTTTCGGTTTTGCTTGTTTTCTATCCATCTCTCGAAAATGTGGGCGTATCCTGCCTGGCAGTGCAAGCTTACGATCTTTTTATACGCCCACATTGAAAAGTGGTTGTATATTGGCGTTGCCCGGTCCGTACGTACGTCCGTCGTCCACAATTTCTTGTGAACACTCTAGATTGACTTTACATTTATACACAGTGTTTAAAGTCATGAGACGAAGAAGCCTATTGATTTTCAGCAATTTCAGATAATTACTGCTAGAGTTATGGCCCTTGATCACTTCAAAAATTCTTGTGGATGCTCTAGAGGCTAAAGTTAATAACCGATTGACTTTAAATTTATACACAGTGTTTAAGGTCATAAAATGAAGAAGCCTATTGATTTTCAGCAATTTCCTATAATTACTGTCAAGAGTTATGGCCCTTGATCATTTTTAAAAATCTTGTGGACGCTCTAGAGGCTAAAGTTAATAATCGATTGACTTTAAATTTATACACGGTGTTTAAGGTCATGAAACGATGAAGCCTATTAATTTTTAGCAATTTCCAATAATTACTGTCAGAGTTATGGCCCTTGATAACTTCAAAAATTCTTGTGAATGCTCTAGAGGCCAAAGTTAATATCAGATTGACTTTAAATTGATACACAGTGTTAAAGGTCATGAGACAAAGAAGCCTATTGATTTTCAGCAATTTCCGATAATTATTGTCAGAGTTATGGCCCTTGATCACTTCAAAAAATCTTGTGGACGCTCTAGAGGCAAAAGTTAATAACTGATTGACTTTAAATTTATTCACAGTGTTTAAAGTCATGAGACCAAGAAGCCTATTGATTTTCAGCGTTTCCGATAATTACTGACAGAGTTATGGCCCTTGATCACTTTCAAAATTTTGTGGACACTCTAGAGGCTAGAGTCTACACTTTAAATTTATACACAGTGTTGAAGGTCATTAAACGAACAAGTATATTGAGTTTCAATGACTTTTGATAACTTGAAGAGCATGGAGGAGAACTTTATCAAAGCCAAACAAATTCGAATGATTTTCTGATAATTACATAATGGGTTGTTACTTTTAATCAGATTTTACTGTACTATAAATGTTTCATTATGGAAAAAAGTAAAATATGCGACAGCTCTTGTTGACTGCCCGGACGATTTAGCTGCTATGGGCGTATGTTTCGTTGCCTGGCAACCTATCTTTATTATATGCTTATCAGTATATCTAATTAGCACACACTGTTCTAGTTTATCATGTTTATAAATTTTCTGTAAAATTCTTGTGGGCTGAAGTTACTTACATGTATATACTATAAAGTGTAATAACCCTTTCTTGTGTGTCATCTTACATGTACTATAATATTACGACTAGTTTGTAAACTGATGTCTGTGGAGTGTTGACCCACTATACAACAATAGAGAATGGTGTTTTAAGTGTACCTGTAACATGATTTGTCATATGACCTACACTGTCACTCAATTAAAATTTACATGTAACATACTGTACATGTACATGCACATGTGGATCTGTCAGTGAGGTTTGTCTTTAAGGAGAACTGTTCAAAAACTTCTACTGTAAATTTCAATATATTTTAATGTATTGATCACTTGTGTGTTAATTCCACAGATTCATTTTTAAAGGAAAATGAAATTAAAAAAGGACATGGATATTCTAATCGAGAAAGAGGTATAGTGTTTCTTCTACTAAATTAAAGTTTTAAAAGAATTGACATGGTCTAATAGAGCTAGTGAATGTGAGTTAAATGTACCGGTAAATGTATTTTGAACTTGGTGAACTTTTTAATGTGTAGATGACTTCTTTCTTTTATTTATCAAAGTATATATGAGTTTACTTATTTACAGTTGTTTGATTTCTGTCCACAGATCATGTCTACTATCTTCTTTAACTCGATTCTTTGCTTCATATAATTGTTTTGTGCTCCGGTCCCCGACGACTATATAAAAGGGAACATTCGCACATTTTCATTCAACTCTGATGAGTTCAAAATAAAGGAACTAGTAGCTTCTTGAGAGAAATCTGGGACGGCTACTCGCCACTCATTGATTTCTAATGATATTATACTCACTGCGGAGTAACCTTACCAGCTAAGAATTTCATAACTCCGGTCACCTCAAACGTGGAACCGAACCCAGAGTCAAAACATTACCTAGGGAGAAGTTGACCCTTTACTGAAATGACTAAGATAGATTTTACGCCCAGAACGTGACCGGAGTATATCTGCCAATCAGAAAGCAAGCGTTTGTTCTGCCTTCAGCCATTACACCAGAGTACATATAAAAGTTTGATTAACACAACTCTGCAATTGAACCACAAATTCATACCGTTATACCGGAGTCAAAATGCTCCGGAATTTAAATAGCAAATTTAGATGATTTTGATTCCATGTGGATCACCATAATTGTATAGACCGAAAATTTATTCTGGTCCTTATACGCCATATAAAAATATTTTTACCTTATCAAAACAAAATTGAATTGTTTATATAACGGTTACCATTGTTCAATTCAGTAAGCCCTCCTAAGAGAAATGGCATCTATTATCCTGCTCGTAAATAGGCCTTGCCGTAGCCTACATCCTCTGAAAAGCCCAATCAAATCATTTAGAAGGCTGATATGTAGGTAATGTTACGATACAAATAATTGGGCTTCCAGTGACTGATCTCGACTGAGACATAAATCATATGTCACGTGGCAGGATGTCTTTGAACTATTTTTAATCAAAATGGATTTACATTTAAGAACATTTGCTTTGGACGGCTATACAATTTTATGAGATTTAGTCCCGAAGGGTCCTCAATACTTTATATTCATATAATTGTATCAGGGGTTATCTCATTCAGTTAAAAATGTTGCTTAAAAATAAATTGGGTTTTTTTGTTAGAAAAATTTAAATGAATATTGCAAGAACTTTTTATATGCCAATTTTTTTTTTTTTTCTAAACCATATTTATTCAAAGAAACTGGATTGGAGAACAGGCAGAAGCCTATAGCCACATTGAGGGCTGACATTGGCCAAGTGGGTAAGGTCCTGACTCGCTAGCCTGGAGGAGCAGAGAAAGTTTCTCTTGGTTTTCCAGCATGGTTCCCTATTGTCATTGATGCAGGACGGAGGGCCTGAGAAGGATAGCTGTATAGTCGTTCGAATGGGATGGAAAACCGAAGTCCCGTGTACACATTGGCGAGCACGATGATAGTAGGCTGCACACTGTATGACATGCCCGTCTTTTTTAGCCCAGTCGGAGCAAAACAGTAGGACGTTAAATCTAATTTCATTTCATTTCAGTAGAGGCTGTGTTATGCCGTCAGTCCGACAGATTCGTGTCAAATTTGGTGCGAAGCATTGTGGTCATCAGAGGATGAACTAATCGATATTCTGTTCCAAAATCCTAGTGTAAACGAAGACTTTAGTTTAAATGGATTATTTTTATATCAAATTGGTGTGATGCATTTTGGCTATGTGGGGACAAATCCTTATGACATTCAAGCGTTCCGGGACCATCCATCCTTTTCTCGAAAGGATTGTGAGCACAATAAAGGCTATAGTTTTTAATTGATTTTTTTTCGAAATTTGTGTGAAGCATTGAGAATATAAGAGGGTGCACACTTATGATTTTCAAATTTATTTTAAAAAAGCTTGTTCACACGATAGATATCAAATTTTCTTGAAAGAAAAGCTGTTCTCTATGGCTATCTCATTTAATTTTTTTTCTTTCAAGTATGTAACATGTGCATATTTCCATAATTTGCATGGTTATATTTTAAGATGTTAATTTCTCTTTTTTCTTACAATCTAGATCTTTGATCTTGGGCATTTGTGAATATCTATTACATGTATAATGCTTAAACGTTATTAAAAAATACTTTTTATATGCCCACATTGAAATGTGATTGTATATTGCCGCCACCCTCGTCTGTCAGTTGGGCGTCCACAATTGCTTGTGGGCGCTCAAGAGGCTAAAATTAATATCTGATTTATACACAGTGTTTAAGGTCATGAGACAAAAAAGCCTATTGATTTCAACGATTTCCGATAATTACAGCCAGAGTTATGACCCTTGGCAATTTAGCTGCTGTGCGCATATGTTTTGTTACCTGGCAACCTATCTTTTCTTAAAATTGTTATCGTCTTTGTGGAAAAAAGATGAAGTACATGTAACACTTGGTTTATTTTATAAGATGTATGCAAAAAAATGTTTGAAAATGATGATACATTGTACAACCAGTTGCTGAAAAACTGAAGTTATCTTTTATTTCACAAAATTTTTCTAGTTTTAAATTGGCACAATTTCAAAACAAAATGTATATTTACATTTATAATGTTAGTCTCGATCCACATGTAGATAAGTAAATTTGAAACTCTTTTATATCATTTTATCTAGGTGAAGTTGGCTTCATTTCAAGTACAGTATTGATAATATATGTTCAACTTAAAACCTAATAAAAATGGTATTAAATCTGCAATATTCCAAACTATAAGGAAATACAGAGCACGACCATAAAAATTTATTAAAGCTACATTGTAATTACTGAAAAAATATGGGAACCTGGGCCCGATTCCTAGAAAATTCTTAAGCACGTTCTTATGCTTAGATTTTAGTCGACTGCATTTAAGTAAACTTACCTTATTTTGTGTTCCCAGAAAATTCTTAAGAACGGCCTTGTGCTTCGATTTTAAGTAGACTTCATTGTAAGCACAAGAACGTTATTATGCGTTCCAAGAAAAAACTTAAGCACAACTTCGTTCTTAAACATAGCCAGTCTAAGCACAAGTCCCAAGCAAGGTATAGGGCTTGCTTACTAACCTTAAGTCTGTTTCTGCTTCAAAAAGATGGCTGACCGTAGAGTTATTCGACGGCATTTCCGACACCTTTTGATACCAAAGAAATTATTACAAGACAGGGAAAATTCTTCTCAAAAAGAAATTAAGAATGCTATAGAAAATTTTGCATCTAGGGCCTTATAGGCCTACCCTGAAACCAATTTATGTATTTGCCAATTAGTAGACAATAGGCTACAAACACACAGGCTGATCAGGCGCTCTCACAATTATTCAGTTAGTTTGTAGGCCTATGTGTCTGCGTTTTTTTAAAATATATTTTGGCACATTTTATAATTATGTAGGCCTATACAGGGGACATGTCAATCAAAACCAACCACAATGAAGCAGACGACAAATTTATGACGTAATTCGCATACCAAAGTTATTTTAAGACGTTAAAGAGCATCGTAGTCTCAGTGTATGGTAAGCTTTACCAGTCACAATGTGCTTAGACTTGTACTTGACTTGTGCTTACGTAAGAATGGTCTTGAGAATTTTCTAGGGACGGTATTTTTATAAGATTCTTACGTAAGTAAAGTGAAGTATGACTTTGTGCTTACTTTAAGAATTTTCTAGGAACCGGGCCCTTGAGTTTGATCACGGTGTCGGCCAAGAAAGTTCCATAGTAATTTCCGTTGTGGTTGAGCCTTGTGTTGTTGTAGGATGGGGGGTCTGGCAAGGAACAAGGTCATGCCATTCTGATGAAGAAAAAACCAAGGTCCTATATAGGTGTACGCAGAAACAGATGAAATGTGATGAACAGTAGACTAAATAACACTCAAAGCAATCTACATGTACATTAGTCTACATGATGTATGCATGGCATCATTATAGTCAGTGTAAAAATTAGAGAGAGAGAAATGGGATTTAACGTCCACTGGACACAAACTAGGTCATTTCGGGACTAACATATTATTTGGTTTAATTTTATTTCAAAAATTCGCTTGCGTGTAGGGGTCTTTAGCAGTGGAAGGAAACCGCGGAGAAAACCCACAAAGTTGGACAGACGACTCTACTCCTTGTTTTCTGCTTGTATGTGATATTTGTAAGAAGATTTTAGGTATTATTTCTACCACATTCTGTTGATGTTAAATGTATATTAAAACCAACTGTTCTATTCTGGGGGCACCTGTTGAAGAGGCTTACATTTCTTTGATCCAGGTAAAAATACTCACAAGATCACAATATAGGGCAAACAAAAAAATATTCTCCTTCTGTTGACAATCCTTTTAAAAAAATTGATGCGAAAGGGCGTTTTTTGTTTTGTCTATAACTCAATGTCATCAAAAGTCTTCGACATTGAAAAATCAAATTATTTGTCAATTTAAATCAACATTTATATTGTGATCTTACTGGTAAAAGATCGGCTTCTGATATCCAATTTTAAGACAAAATAAACATTTCACCATTGGTACATGAATTGTGTGAAATACTGCATTGATTTCTAACAAGAGACTCAAAGAACGAGGCTAGACAATACTAGATATATTCCACCAGTCATGTCAAACGGTGACGACATATTCTTATCTGGACAGCATGCGCAATATTGGTGTTGTCTCGAATAACCAGATGCTAGAAAATGCCATCCAAATAAGACTAATGGCGTATTTCAACAAACAACAGAGCATGCCCAATAAATAATATTTGTGTAGACTAGAATAAACAGTCGCTAACTGATTAGAAATAACAGTAAAAACAGAAACCATTGAATGTAATATAATACAATATATGTTTATATACATTGATATTACATCAATTCTAGGTCTCAAATATAATCAGAGAACCAGAATATTTTTTTATGTGGCCTAACCAATACATGTGTTTCTAGTCAAGGTGGATATGGTGCACTTCTAAAGGTATTTCGGTCAGAATTTCAGCTCAGTTATCTTGTGAATTATTGCTGTGATAAAACCTCTTTAAACCACTTTAAACCATACATGTACAGTACGGTCATCGCGGAGCTTTGACGAAACACGATATTACCGAGTTTTTTATCGTGGAATTCTGTGAATTACCGAGTGAACACCGAGTGACATGATAGTACTGCCTCGGTGTTGGAAACACAGTGTGACTCGGTGTTTATATTAATCCATGCCTCTGATACTCTGATCGCTCATTTGTCGTTAAGTACATGTCTAGCGATAAATTAGTGCGTACATGGCAAAGTTTTTTGTGGAAAATATAGGAAATGACAACGATCAAAGTGGGGTAATTTATTTTAAATAGGCCAATTCAAAACACGAAAGAAAATATTTATTAACATGAAACACGTGGTTAGTAAAAGGCTCAACCAAACGATAAATCATTAGTTGCACTAACGCCTACGGTTCTTTGATAATCATCCTTTCTCATAAAAGTTATATATTTATTGAAAACGAATAATATGCTGATGAATTTATTTGAAAATGACCTAGACAAAAACAAAATAAATATTTACACGACACGCAATTGTTTTACAAGCCCCTAGAAATTGTGAGCTGCACGTTGACATGCATGTCTCGACAAGCTTGGTAATACCAATCGAAAAATTGATGCGTACAAGTCTTACCAGGGGCGTAGTTGTATCCATCTAAATAGTAATTCACATACTGATATATCTTTTCTGGTTTAAATCACAAATGAATTCACATAATGACAAATAAGCCACACTTGACATCTAATATCGGTAAATCACACCTCAATTAAAATGTTTTTCTGGTTTAAATCACAAATGAATTAAAAGAATTTGTCTCCTGATGTAATCACACAAAATCTGAATTAAATGTCAACAAGTTTACAGAACTTGCTGAATGGAATGTTCTCCAGACAGAATTTAGATTATTAATAGTAACTGAGGCGCAGACAATTTTACTCACATCAAAGAGAACACACATCAAAGAGTACTTGCCTATCAAAAAAACATGCATTAAATGTAGTTAAGGGGGCAAGGTGCAATATTAGAGATGATGTTTGTGCCAGATTAAAAGAAAATATCATTACCGGTTCAACGAGTGATTTTAACAGAATATGTCAACTGTAGTCGTGTAGACCATTGTAAATCCCGGCTTTGTTAATTTGTATTTTAAATTTCAAACCAATTCCGACGCGAGCTTGGAATGAATACATGTCGACTGGGTGACGCCAGTATTGTGATTATACCTGTAGCTTCAGTCCATTCAATAGCCTGTATTTATTACTCGAATGGTTTCCCAATTAGCAGAATGTCAAAATAAAGAAAATAAACGCCATTCCTTACAACATAGAAAGCGTGAACTTTCTGTTAGACAATTTATTCTACACTGTTTGATGTGCCTTAATTTATATCAGTAATGCATGCTTATTTCGTAAGACAATTTCCTTTGATGTCTTTTCTTTGAAGTCGCATCAGTTACTGTAAATTTAATATTTGTTTTTGTGATAATTATACATTGTTTTTTTTACCTATATTTACATTGTTTGTTGATTAGCGTTATGATTTTAGACAAAATTGTGAGTTCATCAATGTTTTTGTAATAAATGTAGACACATATTGTTTGACTTTATCCCATGATTTAAAAAATTGGCGATGGTTAATATTGGGTCAAAAATAATTCCTTGACAGGTCAAGAAAAAAAATTAGCCTTATTCTAACTACTAGATGTTTAAGTGTCCTACCTGTTGTGTAAATTATCCATTACAACCTATCTTACCTGTCCAGAGGGTTCGGAATATGTTTAAATCCAAGTTGCATTTGAAAGTGCTTACCTAAGGCTTTTTAAACCATGTTACGGCATGTAGTTGAATTTTTCCAATTTTAATAAAATTAGGTGGGTTAGGATGAAATTTGTATCATTTATAAATTGGAATTTTGTAAAATAGTACAATTTGTTGACCAGATTAAAGATTTGGACAAATTATTCACAACAAGAGTGGTATTGGGGCTTTAAATAGCGTAGGAGCCCCTTTTAGATAAACTGAATTTGCGTAATAACATCAAAGAGTGGCTACGTGCGGTTATATTCTTTGATCTTTGATACACGGGACATTTCTGTTATTCAAACAAATCTTGCACAAGAAAGACAACACATCATACAAGTTGACATTATGTACCATTGATTTGGGGTTCACATGGAATGCAGTTATTCTTTTCTAAAATATAATGAGTGCCTTGGATTTTTATGTGGATTCGATAACGGTTATAATTTACTAATATTCTATGACATCGAACACCTGTCTTGTGTCGCGATCATTTAATTTTTACGGAAAGTACAAGCTTATGTCTGATTTAAAAGGGCTTTCGACTCCCGTTGCAAGTTCTATTTGTCTTATTTCTATTTGTAAGACCGGTAACCTAGTACAAGCTTATGTCTGATTTAAAAGGGCTTTCGACTCCCGTTGCAAGTTCTATTTGTCTTATTTCTATTTGTAAGACCGGTAACCTAAATACTGTTATAGTTTGCAATTTAAAAGTCTATCTTTGTCGTGATTCGAGAGTAATTCTTAACTATGCACTCATAATACAGAAATATGCAAAACAATTTGAACACAGCATGAATATTGAAACATGTATTGTCTTATGCATACATCTCCTTCAAAATGTACTAGACATGCAGCTTTACATGACTGGTTGGAAATGTAACCGCATATATCGTGCAGAATATGGGAACACGCGTGTTCTTGCTATACAATTTTACCTAACGCGTCCGTATTATATTAACAAAAATATTCAAATTCATAACATCGTGGCAGTACATGTATATCGTTTTGACATCGATTTTTTATGACAAATATAACCGTTAATTTTGCATGTAAATTTACACCGAGGCCTATCGCGTCCCGCCGCTATCGTGGGACACGACAGCGTCTGCTACACCGAGTTATTTATGGTGGCAATATCGTGCCGTTATCGTGGCAATTTTCAACAAACAATGACACGATAATCGAGTTTCATCAAACCTCCGCGATGCGTGTACTGTACATGTAGTTACGTGCCAATAATTTTTATTTACCAAATGCATTAGACTGTAAAGATTATTTACAAATTTTTATTGATCTGTTAGAAAGAAAAATGTTAAATAACCAGATAACCAGAGATTGTACAATTGGACTAGTACATGTACAGTGGGCTACATACCCTTCAAGTTACCATGCCAATAATTTTTATTAACCAAAAGTTAGACTCTAAAGATTATTTACAAATTTTTATTAACCTGTTAGAAAGAAAAATGTGAAATAACCAGATAGTCTAAGATTGTACAATTGGACTAGTACATGTACAGTGGGCTACATACCCTTTAAGTTGCTGATAGCATCTACATTTCATTCGTAAAAGAATGTTCCACTTTTAAAAGAAACAGTGGCAGCAATTTTTAAATTTGTGCATGAAAAAGTAACAAAACCTGTTCGCATACACCTATGATTTTCCCGTATTTTTCATTCAGCCCACCTTTTCGTAACAGTGATTTATTAAGGCCAGTTGACAGAGTTGTTTCTCTTGTTACTACTTCTGTCATTTCTACTGAACATGTTCAAAATGTTGATGAATTGTAAATTAAACTTGAGTGATTTATGGCAAAATTGAAATATGTGATTTTATCGGAAGGAATATCAATTGAAAGGAACCGAGTGGCTGATTTGTAAGGCAAGACAATTTTATTCACGATTTGGAATTAAATAGAGACGGGTATTCTAAGGAAATGAATTTATCCTAAAGGTTTTAAGTTTTTATACGCCCACATTGAAATGTGGTCGTATATTGCCGTCGCCCCCGTCCGTCGGTCCGTCCGTCCGGCGGTCCGGCGTCCACAATTGCTTGTGGACGCTCTAGAGGCCAAAGTTAATATTCGATTGACTTTAAATTTATACACAGTGTTTAAGGTCATGAGACGAAGAAGCCTATTGATTTTCAGCGATTTCCGATAATAACTGTCTGAGTTATGGCCCTTGATCACTAAAAAAAATCTTGTGGACGCTCTAGAGGCCAAAGTTAATATCCGATTGACTCTAGATTTATACATAGTGTTTAAGGTCATGAGACGAAGAAGCCTATTGATTTTCAGCGATTTCCGATAATAACTGTCAGAGTTATGGCCCTTGATAACTTCAAAAAATCTTGTGGATGCTCTAGAGGCTAAAGTTAATAACCGATTGACTTTAAATTTATACACAGTGTTTAAGGTCATGAGGCGAAGAAGCCTATTGATTTTCAGCAATTTACGATAATTACTTTCAGAGTTATGGCCCTTTATCACTTAAAAAAATCTTGTGGACGCTCTAGAGGCCAAAGTTAATAACCGATTGACTTTAAATTTATACACAGTGTTTAAGGTCATGAGACGAAAAAGACTATTGATTTTCCGCAATTTCCGATAATTACAATCAGAGTTATAGCCCTTGATCTCTTTAAAAAAATCTTGTTGCCATCCAGAGGCTAAAGTTAATAACTGATTGACTTTAAATTTATACACAGTGTTTAAGGTCATTAAATGAAGAAGCCTATTGATTTTCAGCAATTTCTGATAATTACTGTCAGAGTTATGGCCCTTTATCGCTTATAAAAATCTTGTGGACGCTCTAGAGGCTAAAGTTAATAACCGATTGACTTTAAATTTATACACAGTGTTGAAGGTCATGAGACGAAGAAGCCTATTGATTTTCAGCAATTTCAAATAATTACTGACTGAGTTATGGCCCTTGATCACTTTCAAAATTTTGTGGACGCTCTAGAGGCTAAAGTTAATATCCGATTGACTTTAAATTTATATAAATTGTTGAAGGTCATGAGACGAACAAGTATATTGAGTTTCAATGAATTTAGATAACTTGAACAGCATGGAGGAGAACTTTATCAAAGCCAAACAAATTCCAATGATTTTCTGATAATTACATAATGAGTTGTTACTTTTAATCAGATTTTAGTGTATTATAAATGTTTCATTACCGAAAAAAGTAAAATATGCGAAAACTCTTGTTGACTGCCCGGACGATTTAGCTGCTGTGGGCGTATGTTTCGTTGCCTGGCAACCTATGTTTATTGGATATTGAGGTTATTAGTTTTAATTGGTTATTCAGGTGTACTATTATATTTCATGTTTTTGAAGGTGAACATATTTTGTTCTAAATAAACTTTACTGAAATCCTGATTAGTAAAAAGCCTTCTATAATTAACTTGAATAAGACATTACATGTAAATATGGGTGTCAATATAAAAATCTATATTCTAATCATAGATGAAAATAATTTGCCTGATGTTGTTTTTTTGTCAAAAATCACATGTTGCAGGCCTTCACGTTTACAAAATGGTACGGGAGCCATAAATAACTCCTGCCAATTTCAAAAATGAGAAAAAAACTCCTGTAAAAAAAACTCTTCTAAATTATTTTGCAAGAGTAATGCCACAATTTCTTGAATTAGGGAGAACAAATTGTATTTATGCTTTTAGTCTTGTTAATATTTTTTTATACAATGTACAGGTACACAAATATTTATTATTTCTATGACTTTCACTTTGTCAGCGTGCTTAGCGCACAACTTGCACCACAATAATTTTACGAGTCCATTTTTGTCGGCCTCTGCCGCTATTTGCCCTCCAGTATTCCACTTTAGTAATGTTCAATACTATACAGTTTCTTGCCTATCTTCAGACATAATGACATAAATAACAAAAGCGGTACATATAAAAACAAGTTAGAAATGTCAATCTCTATCAACATCAGGCGACATGATAGGCTGTCTGTCATGTACCACCGTATTCTATTGGCTGATGTCATACTTCTATCCAATCAAAACGAGGTTCGATATACATGTAGCCCAGGAATTACCATAGACACGCTTCACAGAGTAAAAATCTCTGTGCACGCTCGAAGGACGGGGGTCAATGTACTCATGCAGTTAAAAATTAAACCAAAAAACTGAAAGTACTGTAGTTTATTAATTTCAGACTATAGCCCTATCCCTAGTGTTAATTAAAGGATTATCCATTAATCTCACCTATTGCATCTAACACAAAATAGAACAAAAACTATTTCTCCAATCAAAAAATGTGTATATTACCAAATGTAGAAATAAAATCAGGCTTTACAAGGATATTTTTTATAAATAAAAATACCAAATATTAACAAAGTTATTCTTTATTATGAAACGAAGATCTGTGTAAAATAAATAAGAGGCTTCGTTTATGAATTATAAAGTTATATTTTTATGCTCCATGCATCAAACACTGAAACAGTAAGCACACTTGATTATTTTTTTTAGTCCTCAATACGTTTTTAGGATTAGCACTGTAAATAAAGTTGTCAATCGCGAATTTCTGCAGCCGTTAAGTCCCTCGAATATTTTTTTTTCGAACCTCTCAATCTCATTCATTGATTTTTTATACGCCCACATAGAAATATAAATAAAAATACCAAATATTAACAAAGTTATTCTTTATTATGAAACGAAGATCTGTGTAAAATAAATAAGAGGCTTCGTTTATGAATTATAAAGTTATATTTTTATGCTCCATGCATCAAACACTGAAACAGTAAGCACACTTGATTATTTTTTTTAGTCCTCAATACGTTTTTAGGATTAGCACTGTAAATAAAGTTGTCAATCGCGATTTTCTGCAGCCGTTAAGTCCCTCGAATATTTTTTTTTCGAACCTCTCAATCTCATTCATTGATTTTTTATACGCCCACAGAGAAATGTGGTCGTATATTGCCGTCGCCCCACCCCCACCCCCCTCCGTCCGTCCATCGTCCACAATTTCTTGTGAACGCTCTAGGGGCTAAAATTTATATCCGATTGACTTAAAATTTATACACAGTGTTTAAGATCATGAGAGGAAGACCCCTATTGATTTTCAGCGATTTCCGATAATTGCTATCAGAGTTATGGCCCTTGATCACTACAAAAAATCTTGTGAACGCACTAGAGGCTAAAGTTAATATCCGATTGACTTTAAATTTATACACAGTGTTTAAGGTCATCAGAGGAAGACCCCTATTGATTTTCACCGATATCCGATAATTACTGCCAGATTGAATTTAAATTTATACACAGTGTTTACGGTCGTGAGACGAAGAAGCCTAGGGATTATCAGCAATATCCGATAATTACTGCCAGCGTTATGGCCCTTGATCACTATGAAAAATCTTGTAAACGCTCTAGAGGCTAAAGGTAATATTTGATTGACTTTAAATTTATACACAGTGTTTAGGGTCATGAGACGAAGAAGCCTATTGATTTTCAGATAATTGCTGTCAGAGTTATGGCCCTTGATCACTTCAAAAAATCTTGTGGACACTCCAGAGGTGTATTATAAATGTTTCATTACTGAAAAAAGTTAAATATGCGACAACTCTTGTTGACTGCCCAGACGATTTAGCTGCTGTGGGCGTATGTTTTCTTGCCTGGCAACCTATCTTTCACTTCAGCGGGATATTTATTGGTTTCGGCGGTCACCAATGCGAACATATTCAATCCAAAAAATAAACTAATAAAATCAAATTCGTTCTTCTTACGTTTTAATATATCTGTTGGCCTTGGCTTTGGGCGTACAAATGATTGGCATATAACCGAATTTGGTGTGTCATTCCAAATAAAATCTCCAAAGATTATCTGCCATTTTAGTTTAGCTATTTGGTAGCCGTCTTGTTCCTCACTCAAATTGTCAGTCAATTCGTTGTCCAGGATACTATTATTGCTAATTTCTACGTCTAATCTGGTCTAATATATGTTCCAGTAAAAAAATCCTTCGAAGTCAGAGTCGAAATCACTTTCCATAACGAAGAATTTATTATAAAACAAAGCGTACGAATTAATCTACTACCATTTAAAATGGCGGCCTCGAAAATAATTTTCTACACAGAGTCAGAGTTCATGACCTTAACCCCCAAAATCCTGTCTTGTGTCGTAAATTTTATGACTTCAATAAAGTTCAATCATTAGTTGAAAAATTAATCTATATTTCTATTGGCTAATTTACTTTTGGAAAGCAAAGCAGTTTTTCATATATAACTTTATTGCTCAATAAAACAGTGCATGAAAGAAGCCGACCGCAGGTGTTGAACTTGAAAATTTTATCCATTTTTTTCACTTGAGTTTACGACCTTACACCTTATTGTGAACTAAACATTTTATGACCCCAATCATTAGCTGTAACTATTGTTTTATAAGATTACAACTTTTGGAAAGTCAAACGACTTTTGTTTATAACTTCTTGGTTCTTATTATTGATCAATAAAATAGTACTTAGCGGCAGCGCTCACGCTGTCGATCGCCAATTGCGATAAAAATATAATCTTGGCGATAAAATATTCAATCTGGCGGATTTTTTGGCGATAACTTTTTCCTGCATGGCTATTCTTTTTTTACCTTTGGCATTAAAGCTTTGTGTCATGACGAGAAAAAATTGATTTCCATGCTGTATAAACCTGTTAGTTCATTGATAGTGAGTCAATTAACAATTAATTAGGTATATATAGACTTATCTTTTGTCTCTTGATCAATCGCAGATTAGTGTGTATAAGTATATACAGTAAGAGTAGTAATAAACTAATTAAGAGACAACAGATTTGATTATTTGTTTTCAATACGAATCAGCGTTTTTTTATGGTTTCTATTATTCAAAATGGCGGACACGGTGAACAATACTCGCTTGATTCGTTTGGATTATTAGATTATGACTGCTGTTTGATATATTTCTCACTAAAGTTGCCGGTATCGTTAATAAATGAAACTAGATATGTTGTTACAGTTTATTAATGCGTATATAATCTTGAGGTTGTCGAAAGTCAGGTATTATCAAATCATATGCCATGGGTCGTAAACGAAAGATTGAACTTCAATTTCAACTTCCGTTAGAATGTCACATTTTTTAGTATTCCATCACCAACATTTTGATGGCATATTGTCGGATTTATTATCATATTTTGAATGGGGTTTATGTTTTTAAGTAAATAAATCAAAACGCTTAGAAATGTTGACGTATATTTCGATTGGAATGACCGATAGCACGTGCTACATTCGAGTGCAATTATTTAGCAGTTGGTGTCAATCGCTCGTTGTATTAGAGCGACGTTAACTAGTAAACTACGTAAAATCTTAAGGGCATTTAGAAAAGGTAGATATTTCAGAGATAAATGGAAAAGCAGAGAAGAATATTGTAAATAGTAAAATGTGTATGTATTTTTGTAAAAAAAAAAGTTATAAAAATTACTGAATTTTTTAAAAAAAATTTGGCGGAAGAAATATATAGCTAAAAAATTAAAAAGAGAAATTGGCGGGAAAAAAATGGAACCCAGAGTGAGCACTGCTTAGCGGACAGCCGTTTAAAATGGCGACCGATATTAACAGAAGTTTCGCGTGAACTCGCGACCTTCTAGCAACTAAACCGTTGTTGTAAAGTGTACATTTTTTGATGCCAATCATAAGTTCAAACTATCTGTTTATTAGGTGGCTATTTTTGGAAAGACAATCGGCAATTTTTTATTACTTTATTGATCAATAAAACAGTACATGTGAAATGTCGCTGCGAGACGTTCAGCGGATGTCTGACTTAAAACTAGGTCAACGCCTGGCAGGGTAAGTCAGTGAGATTCAGTGGATAATTAGGTCGCTTTGACACGACTACTGGACCGAATGAGTTAGTTGCGTCAAGTTGCGTCGAGAGGCGCAGGAGCGAAAGCGCACCTTAAACCTGAAGGCCTGATGTTGAAGCACACAAAGTACATGAAATATGTTCATATAGGCGCTTTAATTTGGCTTGCACTTTCTTGAGGCTCTCCAAGTTTCCTTGTAGGCAAAATTACAAAAAATGTATGTTAGTCCCCAAAATGAAATTCTATCTCTCTGTCTCTCATAAAATATTCCCCAGGACATGTAATTTTATACTAGTGCCCGCAAGTTGATAGTTGTGTATATCAGATCTAAAAGAAAGTTGGTTTCTGTATTAAGATAACATGTGTTCACCTTTATATTAGGCCGTGTAACATTGATACTTTGTTTCTTCTCCTCATGTTCTGGGTAAACCTAAGTTAAAGATTTTACGTTTTTCTAAATTTTTCTGTCATCCTTTTGTTGAGGTACATTCAGATCTATTGTGTAATTGGATATAACTTCAGTATTATCAGATGGACGAGAGCTAACTATGTCAGTATCATCTGTAGTCTTGGATCATTTTAGTGGTTGAATACTAAAAAAATCTGACAATCTTCTATCGGACGTTGAAGTACTCTGTTCAATCTTTCCTTTACAACCCATGGCATATGATTTGATAATAGCTGACTTTCAACAACCTCAAGATTATATACGCATTTATAAACTGTAACAACATATCTGGCTTCATTTATTAACGATACAGGCAACTTTAGTAAGAAATATATCAAACAGCAGTCATAATCCAATAATCACAGACGAATCGACCGAGTATTGTTCACCATTTTATATATGTATATATATAGAAACCATCAAAAAAGCTGCCGATTCGAATTGAAAACAAATAATCAGGCCTTGCCGTTTGTACAGAGGCAGGCGTGCGCGTAACACACACCTTATTTATCTTCAGGCGTGTGGATAAAACACCTAAAATTTTTGGGGGCGTGTGCTTTAACAATAATGTATATTAAGGTGTGAATTCATTGAACTACATGTACCAGGTCCTCCTATTAAATCCAATTTCAAGTGTTGTGTTGCCTTGTGATGCGCTTTATATTTAATATTGCCATCTATATATTTTTTCTAGGATTATCTGATCGAACTGTGCACCAAACATTATTGACAAATACTGTCCCGTTTTCCACCTCGAAAGTGTCAAAACCAACCGCGGAAAAATTCCATAATTTGAAGGTGGCCAATCTGACTCTGTTCCCACCGACCGCTGACATAATAAATGCGACAACTCTTGTTGACTGATGCCTTAGCAGTAAATGCGTTCTCTGTGAGCATATGTTTTGTTGCTTTTGGATACTTATGGTATGAATTTCTTTTCAAATTTCAAGGAAAAAAAGAAACATAAAAACTGAATTTCTCTTAGCCTATAAAATATCAGATATTTTGTGGCTTTGTATTCTGACATAAATAAATTGTGATGTTCATTTTACGATCCTCAAGCATAAATGATCTTTAAAGATGTTTTACCCTTCTTATCTCTCACCATGGACAGCTCATCAAGGGGTGTAATTCTAGAGATAGGTGTTTATAACTTGACAGAGATTTAAAACGGTTGCCATGGTATCGGAGTCCATGTGGTAAAATTATTATGAATACAGAGACACAACATTATTTCATCCAGAGGATTGCCTGTTACCATATTCTTTTGAAGAAAATTAGAATTGATTGAGAATAATTTCTATGTATATGCTTACCATTCTAAACAATTATTTTTAATGACTGCTTTATGTCAAACATCTAATATTTACTTCCAAAAATAATTTATTTTAGTAGATATGTGCATATCCTTACAAAACAAGTTTGACAAAAAACAACATAATTATCACTTCAACAAGAAAATAATTATAATTGATTTAGAAATTGAAATAACTCTAGATCAGCCTAATTTTCAAAAGTCTAAACTCTGCCATACTTCGAAAAGCCACTTTAGTGACTAAGATTGGTTAGTTATATGTAAAAGATTATTTAGAGATCTTTATTCCAGCCCTGTGTAACTAAGGGGTTTGCTATAAATTATTTGAATTCCTGTATTTTTGCAAAATTTATGTTTTTAAGTGATTGTTATGATTATCAAGTCACATGTACGACAATAAAATTCCATAAATGGTAACAAATACAAAACCTTGAAGTCTCTGATTGTCATTTGAGGGGTAACTTGCAAATTACAATATTGTAAAAGTTTAATCGCTTACAGGAATATTAGTCAAAAAGGGGTTTAGTACTTCAGTATTAACAAATACTGTTCGGATCCAAATATTAGATTATTTAGGGATTTTTAATTTGACTGCTAAGGGTAACTTGTGTGATGCTAATCTCTTATAAAATATTCATGAGTCATATTAAACCTATTGCTTCAATACTAAAAGTGGATACAGAGTCATAGTTTTGAAAGCTTTAAGAAAGCCCTTGAGTAAATAATGCAAACAGTTATAATTGATATCATTCTATCTTATCTGTCTTGCTACCCCCTGATGTTTCCAGGTCTGAAAAAACCCATGATGGCAGATTTTCTTAATTTGATTTACTTTCACTGTAGTGAACAAGAATTTATGAGGTACATGTAGCAAGATAACTCTAACTTTCAATACTTTTGATTAATTTTGCAAAAAACAGTTGTGTGTTTTGTCTAGTTTTCTTTTTGTAATCACACAATTGAAACTTTAGCAGTTGAAAGCTACATGTACATGTATATCTTCCTAACAGCAGATTACCTGCCTACAGCTCGTGTTTTCTTGTCTGTCATTGGTCAGAGCAGCTGTTACATACAGCCTGGTTGGTTAAAGGTATTATTGCTATCAGTAGGAGCAAGATCTAGACTTGATGAGTGATGGCCAATACTAGTTTTTATCATCTTACAGACAATTTTGAAATTATACTGGAGAGTAAAAATGTTATATGATGTGATTATGTGATATTTTTAATGGTATTCACAAGGATTAGGTTTATATTTACCATATATGTATCCTTTTAACCTGTATTTTATAACTTGCCTTGTGTATTGATTTAATGATCAGTTTAATAATAATGTAAGTTTCTAGTACCGGTATATTAATTCAGAAAGTAGAATTATATGTCAGAAAAATTGTGTATTTCTGGAACTAATGTTTGGATGATAAATTATGAGTATTACAAGTATTAGTAATTTGTTTCAAAATTTCTCAACTGAAATTATCTTTTATCTAGAATTTCTGCAAGGTTTTGTATTTCATTCATGAATCTTTTTACTACATATACATTAAAGAATAAACCTGTATTACCTTTTTTCTTTCTAGACGGATAATTTGTTAGTTTTAATTGCTAAACCAGCTGTACATATATTGTTTTTACACATTTAGACTCTTTTATTCTTGGCAAAATATATATATTATTATTTAGACATTTATTAACATGACAAGCCTATAATCAACTGTCTAGAACATTGGATGGCTGAGAATTAAATGGATTAACACATCCAAAAAATTAAAAATAATTTAACAATAAAATGGGCAATTAAGACTAAGTCAAACAGTCATAACTTCACTGAATGAAATTTTCAATATAATATTTTTTTTATTATCTATTTTGGAACTATTATAGCAAGAATTTACAGTTCATCTAAATCTTACATAATGCATCTTTAATAAGATATTGACATATATTCTCTGTTTGAATTGATTTCATAATTTGGATAAGTCAAAGGGGAGGGAGAGATTGTATTGTAGTCCTCCATTAATGGTTAATAGCTTTCCTATTTATTTGAGTTTATTGTATGTTCTTCAACATAACAATGATAATGATGTGTTAAATATTTCAACTGGTGAACTTGTAGTAGAGCTAGATGATAAATATAGATTTTGATGTATTTATTCAGCTGGTTTCATGCTAACCTTTCTGTGGTTGCTGAAAAACATCAGCTTACTCACCGTCTTTACACCTGTATCTATAGCAGATTTGAATGATTGGAAAGACTTGTACTCATAGACTTATCTAAATAACTTGTATTTGAATCAAATAACTTCTCGTACATGTAGGTGGATTCTATCCTATAAAATTGTTTTCCAGACATCTGGTTGATGAACCATGCATGAAAATTAAAAGTTAAAGTTACTGCCTTTCATCATATTAATTTTTGATGTACTCAAAATTGGTATAATTAAAATATATTTTTATACCCCCACGTATATTGTTGTCACCTCTGTCCGTCTGTCTACAATTTGATTATGAACTCCTCTGCAAGTCACAATTTTTATCCAATTTTCATAAAATTTGAAATATAGGTTTATATCCTAAAGATGTCAGATACTTTTGATATCGGGATGTTTGAAACCGTAACGTCATGGTGGTTTATGTTTAAAACCCAAAGATTGTGGTTCATGTCGATTTTGACGCATATCGAAATGTAGCTTTTTATCCCATTTTTGAAACATGAATTATAGGTTTATAATCCCAAAGATCTTTGTTCCTTTCGATAGGGTCGAAAAATTTCATTTGTGAACGACGATTTATTCCATAAAAACAATGAACAATACTTTTTATGGGCAGGAACTTGTGTGACATGAAAGAAGAATCATCTCCATCTGGGGAAGAGAAGTGGTAATGCCAAGTAGAATTTAACATTGGTTATTCTCATGTGAAAATGTTGTACTAGATTACTGTTACCTGAACAGCTGTTAATCTTTGTAATTTATTTGATGTACATCTAAGTGCAGTTCAAGAGTTGAGTTTCTTGAAGAAACATACCATTCCTTACTAATAACATATATATTAAATTATGTTACTTTCTGGTTTATTCAAATAAATTTGAGGTTTTTACTACTTAAATGTATCTTGCCTTAATCAAGTTCTGCATGGTGTAAGAATTTATATTTTAAATTCAAAAAAATATTTTTAGTTTTTCCAAAAATACCTTTAGTTTCTTAAATGTAATCCACTACATTATTTTAAGAAAGGTGAACATAATAGAATAAGACATATATGTGTGTATGGTATTAGTAACATATGATTACCATCTGTGTAATTTTCTTTTCAAATGCTCACTTTGCCTTCACTAATATATTGTCATGTTTACATCATTATATTGATGTTGAACTACACCAACAATCTTTTAATGAGAAATAAACATATATAAAGTCATTGACTTCGACAAGTGAACATGAATCTTTCAAATTAAGTTGGGGTTCAAAATACTCTCAAGATTTGTGATTGAAATTATCGAGCTCTCATATTCATAGCAATAAACATCCATTGTATAATTATAAAATCAAAACAAGTTTTGTAGTCAGTGAACTCAAATGCTTATAGCACATTCAGATGGAAATAATTGAGCTAGTGTTAAAACACCAGTTTCTAACATGTGACAATCTAAAAATCCTGGTTCATGCTTTGATCTCTTCAAGGCTGGACTACCATAATTCTTTATTGTATGGTCTACCACAGTGGCAGCTGCAAAAGCTTCAATATGTCCAGAATGCTTCAGCTTGACTCATCACTGGAACCAGGAAAAAGGATCACATTAAACCATCATTAAGAACCCTCCATGGGTTACCCATAAATCAGTGAATCAAATTTAAAATACTGTTACTGACTTTTAAAGCACTCAACAACCATGCGCCACAATACATTCAAGATCTACTCACTCTATATGAATCCAATAGAACCTTAAGATCCCAGAACAAGTCAATTTTAGTTATTCCTGCTGTCAAACTTCAACTGACTAAACGATCTTTTCACTTTGCAGCACCTTTTCTGTGGAATTCCCTAACCTTCGACATCAAAGAATCAAAAACTCTATACATTTTCAAGTCACGTTTGAAGACACATCTTTTTGACGAAAATAAACACTAAAAGAAGCAAGATAAACTTTTAAGCGCATTAGGAACTTTATCAAAGTATTATTTGCGCTATACAAATTCTGTGTTGATTGATGATTGATTTACTTTTAGCCAGGTTAAGTATGCTGTCTGAACACAAACCTTAGGCAAATAATCTAGCTTTAATTCACCTGCTCATGATAGTCGGATAGGGTTTGTTACATACATGTAATTCGAATCCGGCGGCTTTTCGGGTAGAAATCACGGAATAAACTTGTAGGTTTGATGTTTGATTACAAAAAACCAATGTTGACATTTTTTCTGAGTAGGTCTTCATAGTATTTGAGGGTAGCCATTTTGCGATAATATTCCAATCTATTTTTTTTTTTTTTTCACTTTTTTTATAATGAATTAATATTGACAGGGTTCATGACTATACATTAGATTGTTTTCCATCATTTCATGTTATTTCAAAGATGGTGACAATTTTTGTCAGGGAAAATCGGACAATGTGTTGATTTCGATTAAGTAGTACTGGTTCGTGTCAATATATATGTTTTGGGGTCAGAGATTCCATTCCTGACATTTACCACCTTGTAAAATAATCACATGTTCATATACTAAGCATATTTCCAAGATGGTGGTCATATTTGTTTTTATGTCATCAAACCCTTCAAAATAAAGCTTATTCCATGATTTGTACCCAAAAAGCTGACGGATTTACATTAAAGATCCCACAATGAGGAACATGTAGCTTTAAAAATGTAGTTTACCGTAGCTTAACTCTATCTCACTGCATGTGGACTTTTTATTGCCTTCTGAGGTAAGCTGTTTGTAACCTAGATGTAGCAATGGTACTTGACGAACAAGATTTAGCCTCAATATTCTTAAAGTATATATGAATCCATTTGAATTCATTGGCTTTCCTTACATGTATGGCATCATTTTTGCTGTTATCTGGGTCAGTCTTAAAAATCTCTATAATTTTAATCAGAACATTTCTACTCGTATGTCTTGAAGTGTAGTGCAACCGGCTTGGTCTGTTGTGTCTAATATGTGCATAATTTCATTTCAACTAAAATGTTATATAGAGAATCTCCTACGATTCTTGGGGATCACGGTGGCTAAGTGGATAAGGCGCTGGTTCGCTAGCCTGGAGGTTGAGTGTTCGATCCCTGCATTGGCCGAGAAAGTTCATCTCGATTTTCCGGCGTGATTTCCCCTTGTCAGTGATGCAGAAGGAGGGCCTGACAAGGACAGCTGCCTAGTCGTTCGGATGGGACGAAAAACCGAGGTCCCGTGTACAAATTGGAGTGCACGTAAAAGATCCCTTGGCAGTTGGAATTCGATATAAGAGTAGGCCGTAGCGCCGCTGCCCGGGCAAAATTTCCCTCATTGCACACTGTGGCGTATGCCCGTCTTCAATTAGCCCAGGTACGGTGCTTAAGCGTAGGACGTTAAACCCCATTTCATTCATTCCTACGATTCTTTTTTGTCCCTAGCCTTTCGAAGAAAGCAGGGGACTATTAGAATGGGTTCGTCTGTCTGTCACACTTTTTGGGACACAATAACTCTCCTTCTAATTGAGCTACAATGTTCAAACTTGGTGTAGGTGTTTATTGTGTCAATACCTTGATGGAGTTTGAAGATGAGCTTTTTCTGCTTAGGGTAAGCAGAGATAAGCAATTTGAATGGTTGATGCTTTGGGACATGATAACTTTAGTTCTAATTAAGTGAGAGTGATGAAACTTGGTGTATAGTTTCATTACATCAAGGGAAAGCATAGCGATAAGCAATTTGATTGGTCGAGACTTTGGAACTGAATAACTCTCATTCTAATTGAGTTAGAATGTTCAAACTTAGTGGGAGTGTTTATTAGGTCAATGTCTGTTCCAACTTAGTGGGAGCGTTTATTAGGTCAATGTTTCGATGGAATTTAAAGATGAGCATTTTCTGCTTAGGGTAAGCAGAGACAAGCAATTTGATTGGTTGATGCTTTGGGACACGATAACTTTAATTCTAATTAAGTGAGAGTGATGAAACTTGGTGTGTAGTTTCATTACATCAATACCTTGACTGAGTTCGATAATGAGCATTTTCTGCAAATGGTAAGCAGGACGATAAGCAATTTGATTGGTCGCGACTTTGAAACACAATAACTCTCATTCTAATTGAGTTAGAATGTTCACACTTCGCATAGGTGTCTACCTTGATGGGGTTCGAAGTTGAGCATTTTCTGCTTAGGGTAAGCAGAGATAAGCAATTGGAACACAATAACTCTCATTCTAATTGAGTTAGAATGTTCACACTTGGCATAGGTGAATACCTTGATGGGGTTCGAAGTTGAGCATTTTCTGCTTAGGGTAAGCAGAGATAAGCAATTTGATTGGTTGATGCTTATTAAGTTCTGATTAAGTGAGAGTGAGGACACTTGGTGTAAAGCTTTAGCTTTATTACACCGATACATTGACCAAGTTCGATAATCAACATTTTCTGCTGAGGGTAAGCAGAACGATAAGCAATTTGATTGATCGAGACTTTGGAACACAATAACTCTCCTTCTTATTGAGGTAGAATGTTCACACTTGGGGAAGGCATTCATTATGTGAATGACTGGATGGAGTTCAATGATGAACATTGTCTGCCTAGGGTAAGCAGAGATAAGCAATCTGATTGGTTGATGCTTTGGGGCACGATAATTTTGGTTGTAATGAAGTGATAGCAATGTAACTCAGAATATAGATTCATTATGTCATTACCTTGACTAAGTTCGAAGGTGCAAATTTTCTGCTTAGGCTAAGGAGCGATAACCAATGTTATTGGTCAAGACTTTGGAACATAACTGCTTTTAATTGAGGTAGAATTTTGAACTTGATGTAGATGATCATTAGGGAAATGTCTTGCCTGAGTTCAATAATTAATATTTTGAGCTAAAGCCAAGCAGAGCTAATCAATTTTATTGTTCGAAGCTTTGGGACAAGATAATCTTGATACTATCTGATAGAGAGTGATCAAACATTGTGTACAGTTTGATTGCTTGATGCTTTTGAAAAAAATAAATGTTTGATTAATTAATATGTGTCATCTTATTATTTTGGGATATCGGCGGGAGACATCAGCCTCACTGTTGGCTTGTTGATATATCACTCAATCCAGTGATACTGAACAACATATTTTAACAATGCAGGACCTACATTTATGATTTAAGTCTTAAATTTTCACCTCCAGAGTAATCCTCAAAGCAAATTTGTCTCCCGGTTACATGAGCTGTTCTGTTTGTCTCAAGTCAATGCTCATAATTGAATACCTCAGACAGATTTTGACAATAGAGCTTCTTTGATTTAGCCTTAAGTTGATAACTGAATATTAAACAAGATTCTAATTAAAATGACATAAAATTGATCCACACTTAAAGGTCTTATTGCTTTTATTCATCACAATTTGTACAGACAATCTGAAGTATTTATGGATCTGCTTGTACAGTCATTGTAATAATCAGTTGGATGTCCATTTGGAATATAGGCCAAGGTTTTGAAGAATATCAAAGAGTTAACACATTTGATTGATGTCCTGTAAATAACAGTAGAAATTCACATTCTCGTTATTGACTCCCTGTGCTTACTTAATATGTATTCATATGTTTCTAATCTTTTTGATTTCCTTGTATTTTGACATGTACTGCATGTTCTCTATCTACATCAACATTTGTTGTATTTCACAATCAGAAGAACTGCCTGTGGTGCAAGTTATAAAATATAAAATTTAAGTGGAAGATTGTCAAAAACAAACAGTTTATAAATGGCAGTAAATGTATTTACATGTACATGTTTGTAGTATCATTTATTCATTGTTGTGTAAATGAAATACTTTACAACAGTTATATAAGGATGTAATAGTATACATGTAGTTTTGTTATCAGCCATTTTTTTTAGTCCATTTCGGAGATCTATAAAATATGCGACAACTCTTGTTGACTGCATGGATGTTATAGCTGCTGTGGGCGTATGTTTCGCTGCCTGGCAACCTATCTTTTGTTTTGAAAAGACCATTTCTAAGTTTTATGTTTTCAGAAACTGTTATCAAAACACTTAGCTCTTCAGAGCAATTGTTGAAATTTGTAACAGTGTGCTTGTTCTGATTTTGTATTTGTAATGAAAGTAGAAATCATTCAAATGATATCTATATTGTAAACATACATATATTCCTTAACCACATTAAAACAGATATGCATAGAAAAATATTTGTTTGTCTGCATAAACCTGTTGTGTTTTCTGAATGGATATTATCATGCTAAAATAAGTGAATTGAATTTTGATGATGGTTATTACCCATGATTGTGTTTATTAGTAGTAAAACTGGGTAATGTGTGTCGATATGGATGACAATCCCTTGTGAATTAGAATTTATTCAGTGCTGCTATTTGTTGGCATTATTCTGTAGTATTAAAAGAGAAAAATAGGTTGGGATTATTGCCAAGTTATTTTGTCTGCTGTCTAAAATGATGATCTATTTTTGAAAGTAGTCAAACTGGATTAAAGAAATATAAGTGTTTATTTAAAGCAAAATTTAGAAGAGATATCAACATACTTTTGGGAAATATAATAACTTATATGGTTATCATAGCAGTGAAATTGACACATAATGTCGCGTATTAATGGTTGGTCCGTAGATCGACCTGCTAGTACTGGTGTCTATCTTTCCTCATGGGAAAACAAATTGGAAGAATTAGTGGTAAGAAAAAAATATTTTTTGATCTGATAAGATAAACTTGAACATTGTATCCAGACAGTACTTAAATTTTTTCAAAAATATTTTGGTCACAGATTCCAAATAATGAGACCAAAAACAATCATGTTATTATGGTACCAAGCTTTTGCTTTTTCAGAAATATTTTCTTAATACCAATCCCTCTGAATTACAGAGTGTTTTTGACGTCATGTTTTTAGGGTTTCTTTTTAATTATAATCCATTATTACAAAACTTAAATCTTGGCCTATTTTCTGGAATTATAATAAAAATAATATAATAACTAGACCCGCAAAGCAGCAATGACGGGTTCCACTGGTACCACATTAACTTTGCACTTATGTCACTTTCAGTGCCGGACTTCCGGCGCTGCGTTACTTTTAAACTCATATCATTTTGCAGTACCAATGGAACCAATAAACAGATTTCCACATAAACATTATGCACACATCAAATACAATGGAAGCAAAATCAACCAAATCCACCAATATCAATACATTTTATACATTTTAGACAAAATAACATTACTTCCAGTGATCGTGAAAATATTCAATTAGTTTATCGTAACCAGAAATGGCATAAGGCATCACCTGGTGAAACGTTTACGTAAATCGAATAATAATTGTTACTTTTATAGACCAAAAACCTTGAAAAGTGACTTGTGGAAAATCGTCTATTTCTCTGCAACCGTGCAAGTTGTGGTATTTTTATGATCGTATGGGTTCAATCTATTTGTTGAAGGGAATCAAATATAATAATTTTAAAAACATTACAAATCAGACTCATTTGAAAAAATATCTGTTTTGAAGGCTAAAAATACAGCTTTTGAAAAATGACATTACTTCCGGTGAGAATGAAAATCTTAAAATTACTTGTAAACAATCGTAAATGATACTAGGTATCCCACAGTGAAGATTTTATGAAAATCGAATAATTATTAACACTTTTATGAATCAAAATGACTTCTGGACAACCGAACAAGCTAGAAACAATTTATTGTTAAAATTACTGCAATATTTCTCAAAACAATAGCTTCGGTGATTTCGGACATTTCGAATTGTCGCAGAACATTCAGAATATCTTTATCTTCTAAGTCACACCCACTTTTCCACTAAAACTGAAGAAATCGTAACGATTTGACAAGCAATTGCTGAGATCTACTCAAAACAAAAGATGAATAATAATAAGAAGAAGAAGAATTTTAACAAAATCAATAGTGTTTCACACAAGCTTCACAGTGTGAAACCCTAATTTCACGTATAATCGTGCTCATAGCGCTACAAAAACACACACAATTAGTCTTGCAAATATTTCTCAAATAAGGCCAGACCAATTTATTCTCTTGATTTACCGATCCGCCGACCTGAATTTCTAGAAATCAAAAAAAAAAAACCATGAAAAAAAAATCAACCTTCAATCCCCGATCAAAAAAAAATCGTCTTCTGGACTTCTGGAACTGACGAAATTTAGTAACAGTAAAAGCAATGAAAATGGTAGTGCACGCAATAATGTCAATACGAATAGCCGCTAGCTTGAAGCGACATCATGTCGCAAAAAATTGGGATTGGGGCGACATTCGGGAATTTACCGTGACTTCAAGATTCTTGCCGAAAACATATTATTTATTGAATCCCTTTGCTTATTACCCGTCAAGCCGACGATAGTCAGGACTGAACAGCTAAGATTGAGGTTATAATTTGACTCAATTATTAATTCCAGTCAGTTTGAGTTGCAAGGTATATATATTTTGTCTAATTCATACAGAAAACATCCGTTTTCAGACACAATTTTCACCCAGTATCGTTTCTCATCACACCGCAAAGTAATAATTATACATGTTTCCGGGGCCTTGAGAACGCCGGCTCACTTGATGAGAAGTCATGGCCCCGAACATGTATAATCAACACATGTGATAATGTAACAAAGTCATTGATTGGATTAGCGACATCAGTTAGCCTATGAAAACATGTGGTAGCTTATAAAAACAGAAATGAAAGTTGCGTCGTATGTATTACGAACGTGAGGATGGTGAGCCGTTATTTATTTTATTGGTGTTAATTAGTCCGTGATTGTCATAGAAGGGTGCTAATTCTATTGGTCAGAAAATTAATCAGTGTTGGACATGTGAGCTTACATAATATTGTCAAAACACTAGACTATTATAAATTTGTATGCACCGTAAGGCTAATTAGAGACAGGTATATGCCAAGTGTGTGCAATGAGGGTGAATTTTGCCAAGACAGCGGCACATGGCCTACTCTTACAACCAATTTTAACTGCCGAGGTGTCTTTAACATGCTCGATCGAATGAACACAGGACTCTGTTTATCGATAATCTTCTTTAGATTGAGGATCTTACAGACAATGATGAGCCATGTATGAGGTTGATAATTCTATCTTATGCTCTTTTTTTCTCCCCTGCCCTTTACACAATTTTGGTCTTTTTATTTCTTTTTTTTCTCTCTCCTGCCTTTAAAGATTTTTCCAGAAAAAATCCGTAAAACAAGAAAATAAATTGGTCTGGCCTAAGTATGTTTTCAAACTGGATTTAATCCATAAAAACTTGAGAAATATCAGAGAGCTCTAACTGTGCGCTGCTTGTCAGACGCACTACACTAGGATCAATTATCTCCTGTCACCAATCTAATATCATCAAATAATATTTGTATTTTAAATCAGTTTGTACATAACCTAGCTTCACTTCACTCAATGATAATTAGGATCATTTCACTAATAATGTAGTAAGGTATTTTCTCATGATCAGATATTTCACTCTCCTTATTAATTGAAAAAGTTAAATCTTTACAAAAAAAAAACCTTTTTTTTAATGGAAAATTGATTTTGGAAGCTGTCGATAGCTTTAACGTCGACGGCCAAAAAGTGCTGTCTTAAATTTCGGGAAAAGTTTTAAAAAGAAAATATGACAGCCATTGGTGGTAGAAATACCTGAAATTGTCGTCAATAGCATATGATAATTGTCTTTTAAAGCATGACTGTTTGTGTTAAGTTTCTACAATTACAGTTACTAAAAATAAAACAAACTAGATCTGCTAAGCAGATATGAAAGCTTTCATATTCACAATCATATTTGGGTAGGCCTGAGTTTCAGAAAGATCCTACGGTTAGATTCTGAGATATAATTATAAGATTTGCAGTAAAACACATTGTACTATTTTACAATATTCCAATTAAATGGTGATGCAAATTTCATCTTAACACACCTAATTTAAAAAAATTGGGAAAATTCAACTAAATGATTTGAAAAGCCTAATGTAAACCTTTTCAAATGTGACTTGGATTTTAAAATATTTTCGAACCCTCTGGACAAGTAAATAGGATGTAATGGACACTTAAACATCTAGTACTTCGATTAATGCTATTATTTATTTTCTGGAGCTGTTAAGCCAGTAAGAATACTAGTGTTATTGTCCCCTTAACAGGTCTGTAAGATGAAAACTGGTCTTAACAGGAAAAGAAAATCGATACGCTAAATGGATTGATATTGTCACACGAGGAGGAAGAAAATGTAGTATCAAGTAGACCGTATGTGCACAGTATCTCCTAGTCTTCAACATACGGAGAGTCTGGAAAGTTTTCGATATTTGACGTAAAGTCAATTGCCCATGCGTAACTGGGAGTTTGGTTTTAATGTGGTTGATTATCCAGTCTCTTTAGTCAAGTCAAGGGTGTTAACCAGTGTTGTGATTTCAGCCATATATTCCGGACGTGTCCGAATTTTTTTTCCAAACGCACTCTATTGTCCGACCGTGAATATGCCCATTCGGACATCAAGACATGGTGAATAATATTCAAAATTCCAAAATTAATATATAGTGTACTGACTAGTACTAAGAGTATAACTACCACTCAACCCGATTATCGTTGACAATAGGCCGGATTGATTAGGTAATTAACTCATCGGGTCCGACTGCTTAAATATAAGGGCCAATTAAACTACTCTCTTATACCGATTGCTTAAATATACGGTCCACTGCTTATTGGTGTCATATCCGAGAGACTTAAATTCGCGGTCCCCTTGAGGCTTTGTTTCCTCGGTGACATTTACTTTTTGTTATCAAGTAACAGCACATAGACAATTCACCGTGTAGACCTCTAACGGATTGGGAATCGATTATCTGGTCACCCAACGAAATAATTGACCCGAAATCTTAAAAGGGTTACATGTCCGGATAAGCAGTTTTAACGCTCATGTCCAAACGACTCAATATTTTGAGCTGAAATTTTGAGTCAGGGTATATACACCATTCTTCTATATTTTGGCATTTAAATTTCATACGTACTCGGACTTTTATTTTTGGGACTCTGTGCAATTCGGGACTGTCCCTTTAAATCAAGTGACCAGTCGGTCATTTTTAGGGCCTGAGCATGGGCCAACAATATAGTAGAAGAGGGGAAGAACGAGTTTGATTTATTTAGTTTGTTTTTCGGATTAAATTTATACACGTTAATCGCTGATGAAATGAATCGGTACCACGTGTGACGATGCTAAAAATATGAAAATGGAGAGAAGAATAGGACTCAGGAGAAATGTGACCCCGGAAGAAATTTGATAATTTTTTGCTCCACGTGTGTTTATGAGTATATCAACGCAGCCAAGAAGTAATATGTATTGGTCACGAGACTATTATTTCGGTAATTTCTTAATGAAACAACAGTATTGTGAGTGTTGTAAACAAATGTGAAAAACAGAACAGTGCCATTGAGTTGACATCTTGATTGATGAACTTTACTCAGTGCTAATCATTTATAATCTGTTGTGAACTAAAATCCGAAATAGCTAAATCCACACTGATAATTCTTCTAAACCTATAGTAATATTATATATTTGGACTAACTATTTTTTTTCAAATTGTTGACTTAATGAAAAGGCATTTTAGGAAGAATTATTGACTTGTCAAAATTTATAATCTTGTAATGTGAATGTTGTTTTACTTATGTTTTTTTTATTAAATAATAACTCTGTTGTTATTTTGTATTATTGATTAAATTTTATATCATTAGCTCCAGGGAGATAAGCTATTGTCTAGTTAATTGGCTCAGGGAGAATAAGGGGTAGTTACCTAATTAGGTCTAGGGTTCAATGAGTTAAGTGATCAACGTATTTATCGTGTTATACCGACTATAAACCTACCTTGATTGATTACTTAATCTGCCTTGATTGATTGACGTAATCCTTTGTCGGACAATTCATCATTACAATAACTAATTCAATAATTTTAATCCACCTGTTTACCTCGTCATGGTTTCTCAATTGTCGGCCAATTAAATGTCATTGATGTAAGCTGACAGCATCTATAAACTAATCATAGATGTCTAAGAGCGTAAGAGTATATAACACTAACACCCTAAATCAAAAGACAGTCGTTTTGTTTACGATATCATTCACAGTGTCACTTTCCCGTGACCTAGAGCGCTGCACATGTCTGATGTCGGAGAAAAGATTCCATTTTGATGGCATATTGTCGGATTTATTATCATATTTTGAATGGGGATTGTGTTTTTATACGCCCACATTTTCATGTGGACGTATTATGGCGTCGCCCCTGTCCGTCTGGACGTCCGTCCACAATTGTTTGTGGACTCTCTACAGGTCACAATTCTTGTCCGATTTTGACGAAACATGAAATATAGGTTTATCCCCGAAAGATCTCGGCTGCTTTTGATATTGGCATGTATCGGATCAAAACTTCATGGATTATGGCCCCTGATTGTACGTAAAATCACGTTTTTAGCTTGTGGACCCTATAGAGGTCACAATTTTGAACCGATTTTTATGAAACTTTACATGCATGTTTAAAACCCAAAGATCTTGGTTCCTTTCAATATTTGCGCCTATCGGAACGTAAATTCCTGAATTATGGCCCCTGATTGTCCGAAAAGTCACCTATTTTAGCTCATGGTACCTCTGGAGGTCACAATTATTATCCGATTTGAAAAACCGTTAGATTATATCACTGTTACACCCTAAGCAAGGTTGAGTTCAACTTTCGGAAAAATCGGACCAAAATTACCATACAAAATGGCCGCCGTTCGTACGCGAATACTGTTAAAAAATGGTATATCAAGGTTGTGGACCCTGTAGAGATCACAATTTTAATTCGATTTTGATGAAACTTGAAATGCATGGTTATAACCCAAAGATTATGGTTCCTTTCGATATTTGCGCATAACTGATCGTAACTTTCTGAATTATGGCCCCTGATTATACGCAAAATCGCTTCGTTTAGCTTGTGGTCCCTCTGGAGGTCACAATTAATGATTATTATCTGATTTAAAAAATCGTTTGATTATATCACCGTTACACCCTAAGGAAGGTTGAGTTTGAATTTCGGAAAAATTGGACCAAAATTGCCATACAAAATGGCCGCCATTCGTACGCAAATACTGTTAAAAAATGGTATATCAAGGTTGTGGACCCAGTATAGGTCACAATTTTGATTCGATTTTGATGAAACTTGAAATGCATGTTTATAACCCAAGGATCTTGGTTCCTTTCGTTATTTGCACATATCAGATCATAACTTCCTGAATTATGGCCCCTGATTGTCCGAAAAATCGCCTATGGTCCCTCTGGAGGTCACGATTATTATCCGATTTAAAAAGCGGCTTGACTCTATCACCGTTACACCATACGGAAGGTTGAGTTTGAATTTCAGGGAAATTGGACCATAATTGCCAGACAAAATGGTCGCCATTTGTACGCTAATAGTGTTAAAATATGGAATGTCAAGGTTGTGGACCCAGTATAGGTCACAATTTTAATTCAATTTTGATGAAACTTGAAATGCATGTTTATAACCTAAAGATCTTGATTCTTTTCGATATTTGCGCATATCAAATTGTAATTTAATGAATTATAGCCTTTGATTGTAGGAAAAATAACTTTCGGTTTTGCTTGTTCTCTAACCATCTCTCGAAAATGTGTGCGTATCCTGCCTGGCAGTGCCAGCTTACTATCTTTATATAAATAAACACGCTAAGAAATGTTGACGTATATTTCGATTGGAATAACATAAGTTATAGTTAATTGTTTTAGACGATAGCGCGTGCTATAGTGTCGAATTAGATTATTTGGTGTCACCCGTCGTTGTATTAGACTTTGATTAGAGCGGCATATCACTATGATTTACGGCTAAATAATTTTGGGATATTTTTTTACCTTCCGTTTATAAATCGAAACTGAGTATCAGACGAATGTTGGACTTAAATTTGAATACCGCACGGGAATTAAACATGAAAACTACTAAGGTGCAGCTATTTTTTTTTTAGCATAAATTTAAATATTTTGTTGACACGTGATTCTTAATTGTAGTTTGAAAACGCCTGCTTAAATACAACAAGAGTTACGCCCCATTATTTTCAGTTAAAAATGTCCCGATAGCTAAAATTTTGAAATCCCAACACTGGTGTAAGCATCTTATTTTAAATGGAGTTACCTCCCTTAGACATCATTGAATCTAGCCATTTTTTATTTAAATGTTGACAACACATCCAGACTAATATTCGAAGAATATTTTTCTGGATGATAGAGACTAAGCATTAGTAGGGCGAGTGTCATTAAAAAAATAGCTTTATATTTAACAAATGCAGGATGAAAATTAAAATGAATAGCCCTTCTTCTTTTCCAAGTCTGTCGGTATACAACAATTCACAAAATATTTATAGGCACAAACTACATAGACATTGCAAGCAATAAACAACAAATATCAATCGTTTTGAGTACTGTACATGCTCCAAATCGTATATTCAGGACGTGCTCTAAATCAAGTATTTTGAAGGGCATGGAAAAAAATAGGCTAATTGTCATAATATGAATCTTATTTCTTATTTTGTGTTTCTGATTTGTTTGATAACACACCTATAACAATAACCGGTATCTAAAATCATCTATTTCAATAATTATGATCCCATGAGTGCCTAATTATATAAAAATTATATTTGGTATCCAAAGTCAGGAAAGACATAATGTGAATAATAGCCATTCATGTGAGATTGTCTTCCTGTTGGTAGGGATTAATATTAAAATCTGTTTCAGGTCATTTTCAGTAAATAACTGATGAAATCTGAATGTGTTTAACTTAAGTCAGGCTTTGATGATGACTTTTTGTTACATTAATACTATTAATAGATCTTAAAATAATTGATTCACACAACAGATTTTATTTGTAAATAATATTTTTTTGATACAACTAATAAGAGTTTTTGTACGCCCACGTAGTCCTATATTGTCGTTGCCCCCGGCCGGCCGTTGTGGAAGCTCAAGAGGCTAAATTTAATATCCGATTGAATTAAAATTTATACAGAGTTTAAGGTCATGAGATGAAGAGACCTATTAATTTTCAGCGATTTCTGATAATTTCTGTCAGAGTTATGGCCCTCGATCACTTCAGAAACATCTTATGGACTCTCTAGAGGTTAAAAGTTAATATTTGATTGACATAAAATTTTTACAGTTTTTAAGGCACCTTAAATTTACTGCTATATCCGATAATTACTGCCAAAGTTAATATCCGATTTATTTGATATTTATTAACCCTTTGAGTGCCGGACCACTTGTTTAACCCGTGTGCCTTTTTTGTTTTAAATGTCACAAAATCTAATATGGCCGCCAAAATTCCCCATCTCCCAAGTACCCCAACCTCTCAAAATTTGAATCCAACAAAATAATTACAATGATCTTTGATGTGTACAGCCTTTATAGATTCAAACTACAACGAAATCGGTAAAGAAATAAGCGAAAAAACGGCATAAAACCAACCTGCTTTGTCAGCACGTGACGACGCCATTGTTGTGAAATTTGTCTGTTGGTCATTAAGGTATCAAGTCACCCCAGTGCTGCCATCTCACGAAATTTAAGGTAAACATAATTTATAATTGCTGATGTGCCTATCGTACATATGAGAAACGTCCTAATAACTGGAAATAATGTTAGACCCAGGCACATCAATTACCAAAATGACGACGTACAACGTACGTCCTATACTATAGGCAGCTTAAGGGTTAAGGTGAACTTAACATTGTCCTCTGAAGGCAAGAGTTAGGCTGATAAACTGTTTCAGTCGGGATCAGTCATTGAAAGCCCAATTATATGTATCGAAACATTACCTACATATCAGCCTTCTAAATGATTTGATTGGGCTTTTCTGAGGATGTACAGTACATGTATCGTGCAGGTTTGACAAAACACGTTTATCGTGTCGTTTTTTGTTTAAAATTTTCACGATAACGGCACGATATTGCCTTGATAGTAACTCGGTGTAGCAGTCGCTATCGTGTGCCACGATAGTCGCGTGACACGATAGGCCTCGGTGTAATTTGAAATGAAAAATTAACGATGTTTATGTCATAAACAATCGATGTCAAAAAGATATACTGCCACGATGTTGAAAATGTTGAATAGTTTCTTCAATAATTCTGACGCGAAAAGCCACTCTGTATAAAAAGAATGTTCCTATTCGGTTATATTTTAACGGGAGTCACGTCTAGAGAAAGACACGTATGCGTAACCTTAGAGAACGACTATATTACATTTTCAACATTTATATTGCGTTATTTTTGTTGTTATACGCCCACATTTTCATGTGGACGTATTATGTCGTCGCCCCTGTCCGTCTGTCCGTCCGTCCGTCCGTCCGGACGTCCGTCCGGACGTCCGTCCACAATTGTTTGTGGACTCTCTACAGGTCACAATTCTTGTCGGATTTTAACGAAACTTGAAATATAGGTTTATCCCCAAAAGATCTCGGCTGCTTTCGATATTGGCATGTATCTGATCAAAACTTCATGGATTATGGCCCCTGATTGTACGAAAAATCACGTTTTTAGCTTGTGGACCCTATAGAGGTCACAATTTTGAACCGATTTTGATGAAACTTGACATGCATGTTTATAACCCAAAGATCTTGGTTCCTTTCGATATTTGCGCCTATCGGAATGTCATTTCCTGAATTATGGCCCCTGATTGTCCGAAAAATCACCTATTTTAGCTCGTGGTACCTCTGGAGGTCACAATTATTATCCGATTTGAAAAACCGTTCGATTATATCACCGTTACACCCTAAGGAGGGTTGAGTTCAAATTTGGGAACAATCGGACCAAAATTACCATACAAAATGGCCGCCGTTCGTACGCAAATACTGTTAAAAAATGGTATATCAAGGTTGTGGACCCTGTAGAGATCACAATTTTAATTCTATTTTGATGAAACTTGAAATGCATGGTTATAACCCAAAGATCTTTGTTCCTTTCGATATTTGCGCATATTGGATCGTAACTTTCTGAATTATGGCCCCTGATTATACGCAAAATCGCCTTTGTTTAGCTTGTGGTCCCTCTGGAGGTCACAATTATTATCTGATTAAAAAAATCGTTTGATTATATCACTGTTACGCCCTAAGGAAGGTTGAGTTCCAATTTCGGAAAAATTGGACCAAAATTGTCATACAAAATGGCCGCCATTCGTACCCGAATACTGTTAAAAAATGGTATATCAGGGTTGTGGACCCTGTAGAGGTCACAATTTTAATTCGATTTTGATGAAACTTGAAATGCATGGTTATAACCCAAAGATCTCGGTTCCTTTCGATATTTGCGCATATCGGATCGTAACTTCCTGAATTATGGCCCCTGATTATACGCAAAATCGTCTTTGTTTGTCTTGTGGTCCCTCTGGAGGTCACAATTATTATCCGATTTAAAAAATCGTTTGATTATATTACCGTTACACCCTAAGGAAGGTTGAGTTCGAATTTCGCTAAAATTCGGAACAAAATTGTCATACAAAATGGCCGCTGTGTGTACGCGAATACTGTTATAAAATGGTATATCAAGGTTGTGGACCCAGTATAGGTCACAATTTTAATTCAATTTTGTTGAAACTTGAAATGCATGTTATAACCTAAAGATCTTGATTCTTTTCGATATTTGCGCATATCAAATTGTAATTTAATGAATTATAGCCTTTGATTGTAGGAAAAATCACTTTCGGTTTTCCTTGTTCTCTATCCATCTCTCGAAAATGTGGGCGTATCCTGCCTGGCAGTGCCAGCTTACTATCTTTTTTATTTTTGTATTTACGCGTTTTTATTGTATTAAAGTATGATGGTTAAAAATTGCTGTTGTTTACACTCATAGTTTTAAAGCCGTAGTTTCAATACGAAACGTGTTTGCATGGTAATTCTAAGTGTTTTTTCTATTAAAACATTGTTTTATTAAACATAACAATAAATGAAAGTACTATTGGTACTTTGTTTATTCAGATCAAAGAACTTGTCGTTACCACAAAGGAACTGAAATATACTCAGGAATATACTTTCCTGGTGTGATTGACTCTTCTGTGACGTTTGCCGCTTGCGCTTGTGTGCATACGTAATTGTACTCAATCAGTGACTTTACTTGGTAACCATTGTTGATCACCTTGTCTTGTATCTACTGTTCAACTAACTCAGTCCGTTAAAATCATATCATTATTCGGCTCATTCTTTGATGTTTTATCATTTCAAATCTCGCAGGTTGACGTCTGCGATAAGTAATAATGATCAATTGCACTGTGTGATTTATAGGGTCTTGGTTAAACAAGGCGCCATCGTGGCTGGTTTGGGAGACGACTTGTCTAAGTATCAAAGAGAATTGCCTTGAAACAATCGTGCAGTAAGACCTGCTAGCCTATTTTTACATTTGTAATACGAGAGTTCAAAGAAGGATTGACAGCTAATGTTCTTTTGAAGTCATTAACATACAAATAACTTGTGTTCTGTGCTAACAGCAAAGTAAATTGTGTGAGGTAATAGTTGCAATGTCATTGGAAATTTCTTTTGTGATTTTTATACGCCCACATTGAAATGTGGTCGTATATTGCCGTCGCCCCCGTCCGTCCGTCCGTCCGTCCGTCCGTCGGTCCGTCCGTCCGTCGGTCCGGCGTCCACAATTGCTTATGGACGCTCTAGAGGCCAAAGTTAATATCTGATTGACTTTAAATTTATACACAGTGTTTAAGGTCATGAGACGAAGGAGCCTCTTGATTTTCATCGATTTCCGATAATAACTGTCAGAGTTATGTCCCTTGATCACTTCAAAAAAACTTGTGGACGCTCTAGAGGCTAAACTTAATAACTGATTGACTTTAAATTTATACACAGTGTTTAAGGTCATGAGACGAAAAATCCTATTGATTTTCAGCAATTTCCGATAATTACAATCAGAGTTATGGCCCTTGATCTCTTTAAAAAATCTTGTTGATGCTCCAGAGGCTTAAGTTAATAACCGATTCAATTGACTTTAAATTTATACACAGTGTTTAAGGTCATTAAAAAAAGAATCCTATTGATTATCAGCAATTTCTGATAATTACTGTCAGAGTTATGGCCCTTTATCGCTTATAAAAATCTTGTGGACGCTCTAGAGGCTACAGTTAATAACCGATTGACTATAAATTTATACACAGTGTTTAAGGTCATGAGACGAAGAAGCCTATTGATTTTCAGCAATTTCAGATAATTACTGACTGAGTTATGGCCCTTGATCACTTTAAAAAATTTGTGGACGCTCTAGAGGCTAAAGTTAATATCCGATTGACTTTAAATTTATATAAATTGTTGAAGGTCATGAGACGAACAAGTATATTGAGTTTCAATGAATTTAGATAACTTGAACAGCATGGAGGAGAACTTTATCAAAGCCAAACAAATTCCAATGATTTTCTGATAATTACATAATGAGTTGTTACTTTTAATCAGATTTTAGTGTATTATATATGTTTCTTTACCGAAAAAAGTAAAATATGCGACAACTCTTGTTGACTGCCCGGACGATTTAGCTGCTGTGGGCGTATGTTTCGTTGCCTGGCAACCTATGTTTAAACAATTTATGGTTCGGAGTTGTTTGATATTTATCCATAATATGGAAATTTCTAATTTATGGATATTATGTCGATAAAAGTAAGATACTCCACAGCCCGGATCTTCAGCTTTTTCATACAGATTATGTCATACATGTATATACACTGATTTAAATAATTGAATAATTGAACAATCACACATCCACATTCCTAAAACATGTATTTTACCGTGAAACATCTATCATAATTTCTCGTTACACATTGATATTACATGTATGGACGGGGCGGGGGGTGTTAAGCCAAATACAAACAAACCCGTGAAACTTCGACAAATATCTTCATAGTAAGTAATTTTCTTTATTTTGACATTCTGCTAAATGAGAAAATATTTGAGTAATAAACACGGGTTATTTTACAAGACATCTCTTCTGAAATTCCCAAAATGATTGACATGCAAAGAACAAACCATTGTGACTCTTCTTTGAATGCCAACTATTTGCCTATCAGAATCAAATTAACGATTGTGATCTTTTTTTTAAAGATGTCAAACTATTTTTGGTAATTTTTACTTCTGACAATTTAGTCGTACTGACAAGGCGTTTACTACAGGCTAACAATTTGTTGTAAAATGGGCGTTAGTTGGTTTCTTTTGATGTAACGTGCCAGTTTACATTAATTGACAGTTTGCATTCACCAGACCTAATGGAGACGAAATGAAAAGGACAGCATGATATTATCGCCTTTGTCGGAGTGATACGTGTCCATGTACATGTATTGAGCGAAGTTCCATAACCTAGCTGACGGTATAATTCTGGCGAGGAGTGCTTTGTATCGGTTCACGATATCTTTTAATTCATTTGTGATTTAAACCCGAACATTTATTAGTTGAGGTGTGATATACCAATACAGTATGCACCGTGTGACTTATTTGTCAGTATTTAAATTACTATTTAGAAGGATAAAATTACACCCCGGTAAGACCATAAAAGTGATTTGTGCGCATTTTATCATTTTTTCCGGAATATGAATGAATTGTAATAGTCGATTGACGCAAGTCTTAAAATATATCGAACATTTTATTGAAGCAATAACGTATTGGTATCTATAGATATATTCTGTTTAGAATAAGAATGAATAGTACTTTGGTTTCAATGTGTTTAATTCCGTTCTGATTTCGAACTAGCCATCAACTATTCGTGATTAACGGAAAAATGCCAACGTAATAACTGATCTACATGTATAAAGTTAGCGATCTACATGTATAAAGTGCTACGTGTATTTCACCTAAATTAAACGATGAGATGCATGTTTTCAACACCGAGGCAGTGCTATCGTGACACTCGATATTTCCACGATATTCACTTGGTAAATCATGAATTTCCACGATAGAAAACACAGTAATACCGTGTTTGCTCAAACCTGCAGCATGCCCGTACTGTAGGCTACGACATGGGCTTTTTCCGAGTACAATAATAGATGCCATTTCTCTTGGGAGGGCTTACTGAATTGAACGATGGTGGGGTCATAAACCGTTATATAAGCAATTAAATTTCGTTTTGGTAAGGTAAAAATAATTTTCACTCAATTTTATATGGCGTATAAGGACCAAAATAAGTTTTCGGTTTATAATTTATGGTGATCCATGCTGTTTAAATTCCAGAGAGTTTTGACTCAAGTATAACGGTATAAATTTGTTGTTTAATTGGGGAGTAGTTTGTACTGCAGTGTAATACTCTGGTAATGTTCCGGGCGTAAAATATATCCGAGTCGTTTCGGTAAAGGGTCAACTTCTCCCTAGGTAATGTTTGTGTCTTGGTTCAGGTCTTCTTTTGAGGTGACCAGGGTTAAAAAATTCTTAGCTGGTAAGGTAACTCCGCAGTGAGTATAATAAAATTAGAAATCTATGAGTGGCAAGTAGCCGTCCAAGATTTCTCTGAAGAAGCTACTAGTTTCGTTCATTTTGAACTCATCAGGCTTAAATGAAATTGTGCAGATGTTCCCTTTATATAGTCGTCTGGTACTGGAGCACAAAAGTGATCTCGGATGGACCTGCACAGGGTTGTAACACCGGAGCAACTGCTTCCTTCCGTTTAATGATGAACAGAGAGACGGCTAAAGAATTGCCGTTATAATTTTATTACATAAATCCCTCGACTAGGTTCGATAATGAGCATTTTCTGCTCTGGGTAAGCAAAGCAATAAGCAATGTGATTGGTTGAGACTTTGGAAAACAATAACTTTCCTTCTAATTGAGGTAGAATGTTCAAACTTGGTGTAGTGTTCAAGAGGTCAATACCTTGATGGAGTGATAAATATTGTCTGCTCAATCTGATTGGTTGATGGTTTGGGGCACGATAACTTTGGTTATAATTAAGTAAGAGTGATGAAACTCCGAGCATAGATTAATTATGTCATTACCTTAACTAAGTTTGATGATGAGAATTTTCTGCTTAGGCTAAGGAGAGATAAGTAATTTAATTGATCAAGACTTCGAAACATAACAACTCTGCTTTTAATTGAGGTAAAATGTTTAAACTTGATATAGATGTTCATTACTGAATTCAATGATTAACATTTCGAGCTAAAGCTAAGCAGAGCTATGCACTTGCATTGGTCAATGCTTTAGAACAAGACAGCTTTTATTCTATCTGATAGAGAGTGATGAAACTTGGTGTAGTTGATTATCAGTTTGATTGCTTGATACTTTTGAAAAAAATAAATATGTGATTAAATAGTATGTGCCATCTATTTATTTTGGGTTTACAGTGGGGGACATCCTCCTCCACTAGGGATCTGGTATCCTTTAACTTGGACGTTTTGCCTTTTAAATTCGATGAACACCCTTTAATTTAAAAGTACCCTGTGATAATTGATAAAAACCTTTAAAAAAATCAAAAATCGTTTAATTACTACTATGGCTTAATTAAATGGTACACCGTTTAATTTCTCCGACAGGGGTTTAAAAAAGGACGACCCATTCAATTATCTAAAGCCTTTAATTACTAGCCGAGCCCTTGAATTACCAGAGATCCGTGTATAAATTAACACCATTTAATTTAGCGACAGTGCTTTAAATATTAGACGAAGCGTTTAATTTTCCCGCGAGTCGTTTTCCGATCGTTTAATTTTGATTACGATTATTTACGTATGAAGAACGAATAAAAAATGTAAATTAAAAAATAAATGCACGCCCACCTTACCGTGTTCGTAGTATTAATATCCATTATCCATTAAAAAAAGAAGATTCCATCATTGACACTACATCAAAAATCGGTAAATTCCGTCCAATGTTATACCAGTCCAATGTTATTATTATACCATTGGAAATCGACAAAGCACATCCTACATACCGGTTATGTATTCTCTATAAATCACAAATGGAAAGAGAAATAGGGTTTAACATCCACTCAACACAAACTAGGTCATTTCGGGACTAAAATCACAAATGGTCGTAGTATTATTATCCATTAAAAATAATTATTCCACCATTGACATATATACATAAAAAATCGGTATACCATTTGAAATCGGTAAGTCACGTATCCCACATACCAGTAATGTATTTTCTTTAAATCACGAATGAATGAATGGTTGTAGTATTTTTATCCATAATGCATTAAAAAAATAATGATTCCACCATTGACAAATACATCAAAAATCTGTAAATCCCGTCTAATGTTATTATTCCATTTCATTGCATTGGAAACCGGTCTAACACATGTAACTTGCTATGTACATGCGTGGGTCGCACTAGTGGCAGTGTCATAATCTCGCGAGACCTTTTCAGTGGCGCCAAAAAAAGGTGCTATCTGTCGACCTCTATATAGAAAGCTGTCTATTGGAATGACTTCAAACGATATCAAAAGGAATTGGGATTCAATTCAATGAGCACTGCATTGATATTACGTAATCACTTGACAAGCTGTCCAAACATGTTTATCAAAAGGAGTTAGGATTTCAATAAATGTACTCGTATGGTATTAAAAAATAATGCGTGTTGATCAGGAAAAAACCCCAGATTGAACACATTCTTAGCTGTGATAATTTAATAACAAAAACAAAAATATTATTTACATGTACACTAATAAACACTAAAAAACAAAAATAACATGAAAACTAAAACAACATGAAAACGAAAATACACAACACCAGAAAAGACTGATTCATAGATATAGAATTGAAAAACAATCACTTATAAAGAAATATAATTACTGGTTTATTATAAAGAACGGCTTTAAAGAAATAATTGCAGCATGCACATCAATCATGTTTTATACATATTATAAAGAACGTAATGACGTGCACTTGAAAACAATATCTGGTTTATATATAAACATGCTTTAAAAAGAAGCAATATCACATATAAAATAAATGTTTTTTTGAGGAAAAATGTAACCAAGATATTAACAATTATATAAATTTAGCAAATTTATCAAGACCATTACCATACGCTAGGGAAGGAGATATATTGTGGCTGTTGACGACATATGGAGTATACTGATCATAATATTGATAATTATAATATGTTGTGTTTATCTCATTTGTGTATCTTGCTTTTGGTTAGCCAATTTATATAAGCCTTTGGCTTGTTTTGGTATCCTGTGAATAAAATATTGTTTTAAAAAAAAATCAATTAATAAAATATTGGTTTGTAAAGGAATTAAAATTAATCGCCAAGTATCTCGTTACCTCGTCAGGTAGCGCCTTTGTGCATAGAATGGTTGGCAGTTAATCCATTCGCTCTTTTTGAATTGTTTGTTTGTTGTTTTTTGATTATGGTGTCTTGTCGTTATGTTTGTCTTTTGTGTAAATCATATGTGGTGCAGTCCCCCTGCACTTACTATTAGAATTCCTTTACAGAATAATCGTTACGTCGTCAGGTAGTGCATTTTTGCACTAACTTATTGGAAGTAAATTTGAATTTCATAAAAAAACTATAGCGGTGACATCTGTAATATTTTTATAATTTTTATTATTGCAACCGCCTAACGATACTCCTGGAGGGGTTAAAACAGAGTTTCCGATAACCGGTATTTTCCGGTTTTATACCGGTAAATTTTAACATGTACCGGTAAATAATCATTCCATCGGTCCATGGGACCGGTGAACATAAACGTCAACAAATTAACTGCTCTACTTTATCTCTTCATTCATCCCTCGCGTCAAAAGCCTCGTGGCAATGGCTGTCAAAAGTCGGTGCTATTTATAGTAACTTAAGTATGCGGTATTTTCCGTCTGGATAATCGCTGCTCAATGTCGCCGTAAAAGGAGAGAATGAATCTGAATTTAAGAGGATTTTCGATGAAACGGCACTAAATACAGAGGGTTTTCGCGGTGTTACACTTACATACGCTGATGAACGTTCGCGAACTGCGTTTGAAACAGTCCGCAGTAATTTTATCGTAGATTTGGTTAAAGGACCTAAGTCCGTAACTCAAAATCGTCCAAAATCGTCGACATCGAAAACACGAATTATTGGTCAATTTAAATCAACATTGGTGTTGTGATCTTACCTGGAAATGGTAGGCCTCTGATATCCAATATTTAAATAAAAATAAATATTTTACAGTTGGTACACGAATTGTGTACCATAGTGTGTTTCAGCGTCACTTATAACAAGTGACCAGAACGAACGAGGCTAGACATATTCCACAAGTCCTGTTAAACGACGAGGCCATATCGTATCTGAGGGCATGCGCGGTAGACTGGAATAACCAGACACTAAAGAATCCTTTTCGGTTGAGACTAATGCCGTATTTCGCTGGAAATATCTGATATGAAATTAGACCCAAAACGGAAACAATTTAATGTAAATCAGTTTATAAACAATCAGATTATATTATTATATGCGTTGCGACCCATTAGGGTCAATTTCTAGGTCCCAAATGTTAGCGATTTAGCTCCTTTAAGTCACTAAAAACCCGCTTTCCCAAAGATACCCTCAACGTGTTTAATTCTCTGGACGTTGTTTTAAATCCTGCAAGATACCCTAATGCCCGCAACGAACTCGATGTTTTTGGCGGGAATTCCCTTGATATATTATTGGACTTTTTCTGTAAAGATATTCAAGACGGTGATGTAATAATTGATCGTGCGCGCGCAACCCGTGATTTCAACCATTTTAAGCTAGTGTTATTCGGTCTGGGGACAAAATCGCTTGAAGACACCTGTCAAAATATCATTTCTGATTATTCCGATCTTTTTCCAGACTTTGGAACATTAGCCGTTATAGCTTTGGTAGTTCCTGTCAGTAGTGTACCAGCAGAGAGGGGTTTTAGTCTGCAAAATTTAATACACACGTCTCTGCGTAATCGTTTATCGCAGCGCCGTATGAATAACCCAATGACCCTGAATATGCACGCACATAATTCTGAAGCCCGCCCGTTTAATTTTGGAAAGGCCCGACAGATATTTAAGAGTTCTAAAGACAGACGTGTTCAATTTGTTTCAATGAATTAGTGTTTATTTCAATAAATTTATAAGATTGGTTAATGTTGTTTTTGTCAGACCGGTAAAATTACGATTGAACCGGTATTTCTAATCCCTACCGGTACGAGGTACCGGCAAATTTTGAAGCTAGCGGAAACACTGGTTAAAATCGTTATTCTGCAAAACGACCAAGTTAAAGGATACCAGATCCCTAGTGCTCACTGTTAGCTTGTTCTAAGCTGGTTTATCTTACTCTAGGGCATGCACTATTAATTACCTTTTGTGAAAAATTAACTTGCACTTGATTCTAATGCAGACAGACCAGATAGATTGCTGTGATACTGAATTTTATATGATGTGAGTTACTACTATTACAGAATGAATAATGTTTGTATTTATCTCATATATTTTAGGAACTTCTGACCAGGTCTTCCCTGGAGACACATAAACTAGACCTAATGGCAGAAATATCCAGTCTGAAGATCAAATTGGCATCAGCTGAGAAAGAAAGACGGGAATTAGATGAGAGATTACGAATATCACAGGTAACATTTATTCTTCAAATTTTGAAAAGTATACAGTATTAAGTGATGGTTTTATTCCCACAAAGGCGCAGTTATTGTCCGTAACAGATTAAAGAAGGCCGTTTTTTACAACTTCGTAGGCATCCAGCCCCTGGGAATTCAAATGGATTAAAAACGTAACAATGGTAGAGTGACCCACGGCCTACAATATTTGTCCTTATAAAAACTGACCCACTTATCTGTCGTACCGCCTCTTCGTGTGTATTTTCTCGACTGAGCAAAATGTAGTATCGCGCACGTGAATTTGGAGGTCGCAGCAAATATACGTCACAAATAGCTTTACGAGTGGATATTATACAAACATGTATTGGCATATAAAGCTAAGTAAAAATTAACTCGTTACGCGCTTCGACTTTCGTGTTTATTTAATCGAGAACGTGAATAAAAATTTCGATTGCAATTCTTGATTTAATTTTTGATTTGGGGAATTTTATCGATTTCGGTACAGAGCTAGCTGTAATAGCTTCGTTTTATTTCTAACTTTCGTGTTTGAGAGACCGCCGGGATAAACTCATTACAGCCTTTTGGGATTTACTTTTATTTGGTGGTTACAACCTTGGTTTACGTGCCACGCTGTATGAGTTAGGAAATAAATATTTACTAGCTCTAAATACGCAGAATTATTTACAACCGGAAAATAACCGAAACGAAATTTTATTTGTAGTCCTCATTTTCCAGACACTTTCCGGTAACTTAGTTAAAATTATTTTCATACTCATAGTATCTTATTTGATTATTTTGTAGCCATAAGCCTTGATCGACGGACCTAAAAATTTTTCTAGATTTGAGACTTAGCCCTGCAAGATGGCGTCCACCGATGATTTGCTATCCAGCATTGGATTGGACAAGTACCCCTATGATTTGAGCACTGTAACCAAAATACCCATGGCAAAAATCACAAATAGGCTTACACTAGGCATTGTTAAAAAATTCCCGACAACTACGGAGCATCGGTCTATCATAACAGCTTTACATAACGACTGTGTGACGTTTGGAGACCAATATATTAAAAATAGACTTGACGCCAAAGACTAGGAAGCTGGGTAAAAGTAAGGCTAAGTCTAATAAATGTATGAAATTATACGACGATTTTCTTGACACCCCATTTTTCCCGGGATAGTGGACGAGACTCCATTGGCAGATACTAGTGAAATTAATTTAATAAATAGAGAGACTCAGACATCTGCCGATGCGACCTTGACTGATTTAAATAGGAAAAATAAGTATTTGCGGCGACTGTGAAAGTGTCATAAAAGCACAATCGCTCTGTTAAAAAATCTACTTTGGAAGACTAAAAATGAAATGTTACGCATGAAGGCTAATAATGAAAATAAAAAACAATTGGCAGGTAAAAAAAATGGGTTGCAAGTCCACACCTCTTAAGAAGAACGAAGTAATTTTGTATGATGTCGAAAATCAAAGATACACAGCAGAATGTCATAATTTGGTCAAGGAACTTAAAAATCTAAACGTTTCCAATGGTAACGTAGCAGCGGTTATAACCGCATGTTTGGTTGTCGCGGGACTAAAATCTAATTACACTCCGTCAAAATCTACAGTTCAAAGAATATCATGTGAGCGCGTCGGTGTATCTTTAAAACATGTTTCGGAAACCTTGAAGTCGGCGAAAAATACCACCCTTTATACAGACGAAACTACAAAATTTGGCTCTAAATTCGGTACCTACGCAATAACCGCTGACTCGACACATACGCCACGTATTCTTGGTCTTCGTGAAATGGCTGATAAATCTGCGCAAACTACATTAACGACAATAAAAGAAATTCTAGCAGATCTCGACGAAATTGCTGGAGATTTTAGTAAATCCGTTATTTTCGAAATTAAAAATACCATGTCAGACAGAGCCAGCACCGAAAAGCTATTCAATTCTTTATTTATCCAATACAGAGGCAATTTGAAGAACTGTATTTTAAAACATTCTCGGCCCAGACGTTCAAAACCGCCACGTCATTTTTGCCAAACGAACCGGGGTGTGTTCGTTGGTTCGAACAATCTGTAAGGCCTTTATTCAGGGTGGAGACGAAACGTCGCGTTGTTATTTTCCTTTCAAGTTATATTTAAATTCCTTGGAAATTTCAAAATTACCACTAACGCCATTTCATGGTAACCGGTTTAATATCATTTTTCACAATGCCGCAATTTTAACTTATATGGCCAACCATATTAAGACTTTTCTTGGTGATTTTGGCGCAGAAAATCGATTAACCCAAAGCATTTCATTAGATATTAAAATTCCTGTATTTCTTATAGAGTGCCAGGCTTTGGGTTTGATAAATAAACTAATAACTGCCCCACTGTGGCGCATATTAGAAAGCGGCATTAATGCTCTTGATATGAAACATCATACATCCCCCTCTCTCTCTCTCTCTCTCTCTCTCTCTCGCTCCCTCTGTATAACATGCCATTATAAACAGACCAGTGTCTGTGGGTATACAGAAATGAGAGCATTGTTCATTTTAATACATTTAGGCTAATCTTCAAACAATGTCAAATGTCGATCGTTTCATATCCAGCTAAACGTTTATTTTAATTTCAACTGTAGCATAATAAACCGTTAATATTAAGATATTTGAAGGCATGGGTGTATTGTTGAAACAACTAAGAGTTTGTGCATGCGTACATAATATGTCAAATTCGAGCGTCTCGTGGAGTGTATTCCGTTACTTCGCAGCAAGGAAATAAACAATGTTTTCCGACTGCGATAAAATTATTTCGTTTTTCAGTGGCGCCCGTGGTGTCCATTCCTCGTTTTAATTGCAGCCAAGGGACATAACTCTTATTCTCACTACCTTGACAATGATAGCCGGGTAGATTTTGAACCAATTATAAAATATTTCCAAATGGTTATAATCCTTAACAATTGAATGTGACCAGACTCTCACTGTTGATGAATGGAGCTTTTATGGTAAGCCTTATCATATAATGTTAAAATAAACCCCAAATATTGTCTGTAGGATGAAATTTCTTGTTGGCGTGGGTCACCCTAACAATGGTGTTATAAATTGTTATGAAAATAATTTACACTTTCATTATCCCCAACATAAGTAATTAACCAACATTTTAGTGGTTTAACCTCACTTCCCCCACATTTGATCGTTTTGATAAAGGATTTTGAGGTTACTAGACTGTGGGGACTGTGGGTGTAGGACTATAGTCTAGTGATGGGATTTTGCCCGTATACTCCGGACATCAAGACATGGTGAATAATATATTTAAAATTCCGAAATTAATATAGTTTACAGAGTGTTTCCCCTTGGTCCGACTATTCATCAATCTAATAACTGTAACAGGCAGTCTATGCGAAATGATATTTTTTTTACTGGACATTTGGGCAGGTATTATTCCAACTATTACTGGACCGAATGGGATTTTACTGGTCCAAAAAAGTTCATACCAAAAATATGCATAAAATAGGTAATAATGGCCTAAAACTTGAAAAACTACAAACAGTATATATAAGGGGAGAAATACTTTACTTTATTACAAAGATTATCTATTGTATAAAGATTTTTTCGCACACTTCCTTAATTGTCATTTTGTGGCATCTTCATTAATATCAGTTACGTTAACAAATTTATTTACATTTCAATTTTTTATACAGGATGACTTTGTGACACAGGTTTAAATTATTCGTATTATAGCACAAACTCCATTCATTCATTCTTGACATTTCATTTCTCCGTCTTATCGGTACTTTGACAGATCACATATTTTGACATCCGGTATTAGCCAGTTTCAACTTTAAGCCGGATGATTTTATAAATGCCAACCACCCCCAATTCTTTAAATGATTAGTTATACCATAAACATTTGTAAGCCTACCTGACAAATGAGTTTGACTATTTAGCATGCCAGCTATATTTCCAAAGAATTTACTACACGTGTCTATTTCTACTTTCACTATAGCCATGATTGACGGCAATCTACGGTAGTACTAGTGACCCGTATGGATGTCGTCAACTTTGACCTCCTCCCCGGCATTGCTCTCGAGCAATAATGTAAATGATTTTACTGTCCTGACGAGGTTAATAAATACTGTTTGTCAATCAGTCGCTACCTATGACTCGTGGGGCCATCTCATGCTTGGAAGAATGATTACAAATGACAAGTGTAATATGAAGTACATGTAGCTCTACAATGCATAGTAACTTTAGGCTATGTTATTATTATGCACATGCCTGGATAGTGAAGGCTTCTCTGGCATGCGCATTGTGTACCACACGATCTTGTATAACTTCTTCCTTTCAAATACAAGTTTAATACTTCCTTTACGAGTTGTGTTGTGTTTGCAGTATTGTGAATGGTCTTTATTGACGCTGGATTTTGAAGGTCAGATACTTACTTACTAGCTCGATATACGGTACTACGTACTCGAGATAAGATTGTGTTTACATTTTAAACATACACTTGAGTCATAAATTTCCCTAGTTATAAACATTAATTATATGATTGGTCGAATTTGTGAACTTTTATCCTCGAAATGTATTGGGCGACAGTGATTTTTTTTGCGCCAGTACATGTTTAACTGGTTTATCCCACTGCCATTCTGGGGTTGATTCTGGCGACGTGTACACATGAAATGCTGCGATAATTCATTTTTGATTTAATGAAGATGCATTTATACCTGTGATTTACCGAGTTCTGGGACATATATTACTTGCCGTTTTTTTTTAAGTATTTGTCAATGGTGGAATACTATTTGTATAGGCTAATGGATAATAAATACTACGGACACGATAAGGCGTGATTTGTGCGCATTTTTTTTATATTCACCTTTACAATCGTTATCAAAATGAACTTATCTGAAAAACGGCTGGTCGGAAATTAAAAGTTTTATCTAAGAACGGGAAATTCGTTTCTAAACGCATCTCAGAAAAACTAAAGCCGTTGCCATTAATCTAAATCATTGTACTAATTAAACCATTTTTGTTATTTTTCAACCATTTTTATCAATTTTTCAACAATGTTTTGAAATTAAATGTTAGGATTAGATTCCAACGCTAAAACAGCAAAATAAAATGGTCCCATTGTTACAGTGTACTGAGAGTATAACTACCACCCAACCTCAACCCGATTATTGTTGACAATAGGCTGGATTGATTAGGTAATTAAGTGATCAACATATTTATCGTGTTATACTGTCTATAAACCTACCTTGATTAACTACTTAATCTGTCTTGATTGACTGACTTAATCCTTTGTCGGACAATTCATCAATCTAATCTAAAACATTGTTTCCCCTTTATCGAACTATTCAACAATCCAATAACTGTGATTATAATTTTAATCTTCGCATAAACCACATGGATTATGCATCGTCGGACATTTTAATCTCATTGATGTGAGCCGACAATATGTATAAACTAGTCATAGATGTCACATATTGTAAGGGTATATAACGCCCAAATCAAAAGACAGTCATTAAAAGTCGTCTACGATATCACTTTGGTGGGAGCGATCCGTTAAATAAAGCTATTTCACACACATACATATCCGAACAATACAGGACATTGCTAACTTTGTTTCTGATTGGCCGCGGTTACAGCACTCGGAAAACCTCGGAAGGTTCTGTTACTCTACATCTAGCTTAAGCTGTATGATGGTAAATGATATGTACGAACTTGTCGGTTTTAGAAAGAAGTTAACCGGTATTAGAAATCTCGCGAGAGGCGTAAAAAAAAATGAAATGAATACGTGGCCCAAATACACTCTAGTAATGTCGAAGAAAATATTCTATTTTGATGGCATTTTCTGGGATTTATGATCATATTATGAAAGGGGTTTATGTTTTTAAATAAATAAATAAACACGCCAAGAAATGTTGACGAATAATTCAATAGGAATAACATAAGTGTTGTTAATTGTTGCGCCCATTACTTGTTTTAGAGTGTGTGCCAGAGTCGAATGGGATTATTTTATAGCAGTTGGTGCCTTTCGCTCGTTGTAGAGCGAGGTTTATGGCTAAATAAATTTTGGAATGTTAATTTTTTACCTTCCGTATATATATCGAAACAGAGTAGAAGACGAATGCCGGACTTTGCTGAAAAAGGTATCAACCTATGATGCGAAAAATACGGTAAAAATACACTTTCATTATATGGTATTACATGTACGATGTCATGTAATTATAAGCAGAGTCATTGACATAAATTTGATTGCCGTACGGGAATTAAACATCAAAAATAACGAGGGTGCACCTATTTTTTATTATTATGTATGAATTTGAATATTTTGTTGACATGTGATTCTTAATTGTGGTTGAAAACGCCTGCTTAAATAACGATAAGAGTTGTGTCCCTTTATTTTTGGGAAAAAATGTCCGACAGTTAAAATTTTGAAATCCCAACACTGTGACAACCATAACTGAAATTGGAGACTACTATGTGTTTCATCGTAAATTTTAAACGGATTTCTTCGATTATGAACAAACTTCTGAATAATTGTTATTAAAAACTTACCTGTGTGTTTGTAATCAACTCCGGTTAAATAAAATCCATCGCACAACTAATTATCACAACTATGAACACAAGTTCTCTCTTGAAATATTTTAAAATTTACTAGTAATTTCGACAGAGTCAATGTCAACAATGTCATAGTCACGTGTTGGACAAATCCAATATACCTGTTGCGGGGGTTGGTTAACACTGAAAGATAGTTTGACATCGGGACCATTCTGATCAATATGCGTTTGGGGGGTCGGATGGCTGAATGATTAGCGTGCACGCGCTGTATCATAAACATAAAGCCTGTCATTGATATGTTTCGAATCCCCAGTTGTACGTGGCAAGGAGTAGGGTCGCCTGTCTTATCTCGTGGATTTTCTCTCTCTCGTTCTTTCCCCCTCTCTCTCTTTCATGTGGCAAGGAGAAGGGTCGCCTGTCTTATCTCATGGATTTTTTCTCTCTCTTTCTCTCCCCCTCTCTCTCTCTCATGTGGGTTTGGGCGACGAAAAATATCAATCGAAGGCAATAAAATAGGAGATTTATATGGAAACCGCATTGATCGCCAGTCTATCGATTTTATTCACAATGAAAATATCACTGATTGCACGGGTACTCGTAAAAATAAAGTCATAATATTATATAAACTATAAATATCCTATCTTCTTTAAAATAATTTAACAAGGATCATGAAGCTAAATTACCTCCGAATTCTCTGAGTGTATTTTTAATTTGATACGCATTCTTTCGATCGAATAATAACCGCTTCAGTAACATCTGAAAGCGTGTTGCGGCAGCCCTCAGCGTGCCTATTGGTGGAAATATAATGCTCCTAAGTCGGTACGACCCCGTAAGAAACGGAACATTAATTCCGGATTCGACAGTTTTGACCAAAGTGTGATAGATAAGGCCCATAAAACGAATGTATAGTTGTGTTTGTGCGGCATGCATGTTCAAAAGTAAATTATCCCATCCGAGTCACTGATCAAATAAATAAATCAAAATATTTCAAAAAATAAAGCTATAAAATTTGCAGAGGTTTTACTAGAATGTAAAAAAAAATACGGTAACTAAATACAGGAATGTGGGTAGTTATGTCTGCGAATGCTCAAACTCAATGCCAATTGTCGTAGGTATCCAGACTACTCGGACCAAAGACTACTCGGATTAAGACCAGTCGGTCCAAAACAAAACCAGTCGGACCAATTAAATTGTATTATAACTACATGTATAAGGCTAGATAATATGCTATTTATTTATTATTAAATCACAATACAAAGAAGCAACTTATTCTTAAAAGGAATTCTTATATTTAGAGTTGTTTAGTTCAGTTTTGTGTACGGAAAATAAATCAACGATTATTTTAAAATTAATTAATAATGGTGCTGCAAAAAATATCAATCTGATTTGTCTTATTTACTCTTGCAATGAGAATCGGTATGTCCAGACTTTTGACAGTTTCTACATAATATACAGGTATACTGTTCTTGCACTAGGGACCGGGAATCTACAAGTTTTTACGAAAAAAGGTAATAAACTACCATTATCATCTAGAATCTAATACACGTCAAGAATGAGTTAAATACCGTCAAGATTCTTCAAAAACCGTCTAGTTTGTGCTACCATGTAGATTTAGAAAAACGTTCTAGTTTTGACATCGATCGTCTACTTTTGGAAGGTGTTTAGTTTTTATACAAGACCTTATTTTCTCGTACGTTGTCGAGATATGAACAGAGTGTTTAATAACACAAGACATTTAGATTTTACTCCAAATTACTACTTTACCGAGAGCCGTATATGTGGTTACGATTTATGTGGTTACAATTTATAGAAAAAAAGATTTTAAAAATATTCACTGATACAACTGCGTCATCGTTTTATTCTTTCTGTCATTCATATAATATCCATGATGGCTGTACGAGCATCAAACAACGATAATTGTTAATTGGTTAAAGACGGTCACATGCGGAAAAAATTTATAGCATCTATTGGCTAAAGGCACACATTATTAATAACCGTACTTGAATATTCACTGATACAACTTCGTTATCGTTTTATTCTTTCTGTCATTCATATAATATCCATGATGGCTGTACGCGCATCAAACAACGATAAATGTTCATTGGTTAAAGACGGTCTACACGCGGGAAATTTTACAGCAGCTATTGGCTAACGGCACACATTATAAATAACCGTATTTGCATATTCACTGATACAACTTCGTCATCGTTTATTCTTTCTGTCATTCATATAATATCCATATAATATCCATGATGGCTGAAGTACATTACTACGCGCATCAAACAACGATAATTGTTCATTGGTTAAAGACGGTCTGCACGCGGGAAAATTTACAAGAGCTATTGGCTAACGACACACATTATAAATAACCGTATTTGCATATTGCATAAGCATACTATTTATAGTATTGTTACCTTGAATTATTTTTAAGTCGACAGTCCCAAGGACCGAAATAATACCATGTTTTGCGTAGTGTAGCATAAAATTATAATAATATGCAAGTCTGAAATAATTATATTTGTGAAAAATTGTCTTACATTAGGCGACAGTCCACAGTGATTTGAAGCCGAAGTTGTAGTTCCAGTATTACGCCAAGGTTAATCCATGTTAAGTGCACAATGATAAATATTAAAACTAAATAATTATAAACCTCAGAATGCCTCGTTCGGCATTTTTGACGAAACGAGTTAAAAAAAAATGCCTTGTTGTCTGCAGTTCCAAAACGAGGTATTTTAAATTGCCCTTTTTTGGAACGAGGTATTTTGTTCAGAACCAGGCGTGGTAAAAAAAATTTCAAGATGGTTATTAGCAGTATTTGCTGTCAGCGAATTTGTAAAAATTAAAATTTATGTTATTTAATACTAAAATAAAACCAGTTCAAACTATAATATTATAATCAGAGAAATAGACAAGACAAGAATACACACCATACCATAAATTATTTTCGCATAATTATACCCATCTGTCTTCATAATTAAACGTTTTAATCAGGCCCGAAGCCAGAAATCAAAATGTAGCCGACATAGACATAGGGGGGCGTAAGCAGGAGGAGGGGAGAGCACGAAAATTAGAAGCTGTGAGAGGGAATTTAGGACTCTATGACATGCAGGTGGCGAATGTGTCGGAAAATTAAGAGTTTCCAGCCGACATTAACTATCTCCCGGCCGAATTTGAGAGGATATGTCCTACTAAAACTCTCTCCCGGTGAAAATGCTAGCATCGCTAACCAAAGATTTTTTTTCCGACGCAGACAGAAAAATTCCATGGGGGGGGGGGGGGCGAGCCGCTAGCCTCGGGCCTGGTTTTAATTAAATTTCCCATTTAATTGACAATTGGTATAAAGCCGTCAAATTTATCGCTGTGCGTTTATATGACTTTGCTCCAATAATATTTTGCGCAATGTTATGGGGTATCAACAGAAACAGTCAATGCTATGGTCAAGTTATTTTTTTACAATAAATATAAAAAATAAACTGGCGTATTGGAAATATGTGATGAAATTTAATACTTTTTTAATAATAAGAATGGATTATTTGTTGTATTTAGATCAGATAAACACTAATTTGTTGTCTGCGATTGTTAGGTGGAGGTGTAAAACACACAGCTACCATGATTAATTTACAACCCCAATTTAGCTTCCACAACACCACAGTTTTTACTTAAGGGCGTTGGGCAGTCTAAAATGCACATTTTAAGGCTAGCACTGTAATTTTTGTTGATAAGATATGACGTTTTTTGTTATTTGGGGTGATAAACTACATATTAAAACCAAAAAAATACAAATTTTATTTACCAACTATGTTCCAAACTTAGCCCAAAAGCATATTAAAAAGGGGTATTGATGACAACAGAAGTAGACTTTTCTCAATTATGCCTGCATATATTTTCATCAAATTTGGCATGAACAATGCTTATGGCAAGTCCCAACGAAACACTGATCAATTTTTGGCTATAGGTTGTGGTTTGTCTGGTATCCATGGAAACGCAAAAAAACGATGGGTTTTCTTGGAAATTCTATAAGTACAAGCTTAATAGATTTATCGATAATCCCCTCAGTAGATCAAAAGTAGAGGTTATAAGCTACATTTCGACACCAAAAACGTTAACAGATACCAACTCAAAGTATTTTAAAAGTGTTGTTCATTATTTACCTGCAAACGAGATTTTGTGATTTTTGGGTTAATTCTTTGAATACATCCACACCAAGTTTTAAAATACACCGATTCGGACGTATAAAGTAAATATATACTTTAGGCACTATTCGGCCTCTCTAAAAATCATTTTATACATTAAAAGATGACAGTCTTTGACCATCAAAAAAATAAACTAAGCCACGTTCCAATCGCGATAGACGGTAGAGGGAATTCCTTCTGACGTCATACCTAGATAGGCGTGAATGATCCAGTGTCAAACTGCTACTGGACACGGCCATGATTGTTTACAGTGGATGACGTGAACGGTGTATACGACGTCATAATTTATTCAAGAACTGATCTAGGTCGGGGAAAACCTTCTCGTTTGCTATAAATAGTTTTTCTTTCTCGGCTTGTACCTCGATTATTACACATCGAACGGTCGGGCTGTTACGTGTCCTCTGGGTAATTTTACATATGGAACACATGTGCAAAGTCTGAATAAGATTGGTGTTGAAAAGTTAGTGTGTATCTTAGACTACTCAACGCCCTTAACACCTAAACCTGATTGGGCAATAAATTAATCAAGGCAAGGTAGCTATGTGTCTTCAATAGTTTTACATCTTCAACTATGGCCTTTCCTATTTCCCTGATTATAATATCATAGTTTGGACTTGTTTATTTTCGTATTAAATAACATAAATTTTAATTTTTACAAATTCGCTGATAGCAAATAGCGCTAATAACTACCTTAAAAAAAAATGGTTAGGAAACGAGGCTTTTTTACCAAGTCTCATTCTGAACAAGATACCTCATTCCAAAAAAGGGCAATTTAAAATAGTTTTACATCTTCAACTATGGCCTTTCCTATTTCCCTGATTATAATATCATAGTTTGGACTTGTTTATTTTCGTATTAAAAAACAAATTTTAATTTTTACAAATTCGCTGATAGCAAATAGTGCTAATAACTACCTTAAAAAAAAAATGGCTAGGAAACGAGGCTTTTTTACCAAGTCTCATTCTGAACAAGATACCTCGTTCCAAAAAAGGGCAATTTAAAATACCTTGTTTTGGAACAAAAATGCCGAACGAGGCATTCTGAGGTTTATAGGGATAGTGTACGTATTCATATTAACGTGGAAGGTGTTGTTTCGGATGAAACCCGGCCATGTGTCTGGATTAGGGATTAATTAAACAATAGGTTGCGGCTATTCAAAGAATCTACTATGCTCTCACCCCTAATCTACGAAATGATATCTCCCAGTTTCCATATTGTTTAACTTTGCAAAAAGTTTTTGATATTTCAATTTTTCAAGAGAGTACCTGTTTTCATCGTTGTAATAATTAGTTGTGCAATGGATTTTATTGAACGGAAGTTGATTACAAACACACAGGTAAGATTTTAATAACAATTATTCAGTAGTTTGTTCATAATCAAAGAAATCCGTTTAAAATTTACGATGAATAACACAGTAGGATATATCCTTCAATAATACTTTTAAAAATTAATCATCTGTCAGCATGTGTATAAAATAAAATAATCATAACGGTACAAATTTAGAACTGTTTATTGACCTAATTCCAACCAAAATGTCACTTATTATTGGAATATTATAAGACATTGAGATTTCGTCGGGAAAACATCCATGGTGTTCTACCTGGGGATTATATTCAATGAAGATTTAAATTTACCTAACAACTGGTCAAGGAATCCATCAATGTATGATCCAGTTATATTTTAATATCTACCGGTACCTGGAATTCACACGGATCCGATGGAGGATGGAAGAGGCACGATTTGCAAACTATGCGGAGGTCATGTGTTATTGATTATTATACTGAACATATTATGAATAATTACTATATATATATATATATATATATATATATTAAAGTAGATAATTCGATCAAGTACTTCTTTGTTTACGGTAGATAAATGCATAAATAAATAAAAAATACGTCCAGGTAAGAAAATCTTCCACTTTACTTCATTATGACATACATTAAATTATAAGCTAGCTATCTGCCTTCTAAGGGCGTCTTCAGATATTAATAATGTATACAAAATGTTACAACTACGATACATATATATATACATTTTTAAAAATAATAGGTATCCATGACAAAGGATTATAAATAATATTAAGTAACGTACAACAAAAGGTTAAAAGTATATAATACAAGACTTGACATTAATCTACATAGTACATGTAGTTTGACAATGGTCAATATATTAGATCAATTAACTTAACCTTTCATTAATTTACATGTCTTCTTGGTATAATTTGACAATAGAACCATACAGAAGTTAGGAGGTTAATTAAATGTCAATAGAAGAATTATGTAATTTTAGTTGTAAACTTATTTATATCCACCTTCTTCTCTAATAAACCGATTATAGAAGTATAAAGAATTACAGGGTTTAAAATCCCATTGTTGAAGTAAAAAGTGTCAATATATATATATTAAGATTATTTAAAATTAAATATGGCGGGGAGGGGACAAATAAAGCATTTAAATCTGGTTTGAACCGGTCAATAAAGTGTGCTTCCATATTTCGTCTCTTGATAGTATTGTCAATGTTGACTTTGTAAAAAGGAAAAATACTAAATTTAATGTTTAAATTCTTAGCACAAGTATTTAAATGTTTAGAGACTTTTAAAACGGGATAAGTTTGTAAACTCGGACGCGTGCACGTAATTCAGTTGAGCATTCCCCAAAATAGAACTTCTGACAATTATTGCAGATAAGAACATAAATTAAATATATATATATATATAATTGAAATTAAAGATGGCAAAATAAAAATAAAACTACATTTGTATGCTAACGTTTTCACCGCGATAGCGGCCCATCAGGCGATTTATAACAATAGTCTATGACGTCACAATGTCATAGTTACATAATTATACAGGCAAGGGTACAAATATTCAATCCCACCGCGTTCTTTATTTTAATTAATTTCATAATTCTCTTATTTAGAATTAAGTTTCGGGTGGTACTTCTCAATAAAATAGCTCTCTTTCGCCTCCAAGAGGTCGTTGTTTTTGCTATTAAGTCTATATAAAGGAAAAACACTAAATTTACCCCCACCACATACTTCAAGATGCTCACTGAGCGGGATCATCCTGTATTTTGGTTGAAGTATGTGCTGTCGATGGAGGTTCATTCTCAACCTAAGCATCATTTTGGTCTTCCCTATGTACCTTCCCTTGCATCCCGGACACACTATAAGGTAAATTACATAGTTCGATTGGCAATTCATTGCCTGTTTGATATAAAATACATTATCATCATCAATTTTTATGGATGATCCCTCAATGATAATGTCACAGGTTTTACCCTTTGAATTACCACATTTCGAAACTACTGGAATTGAAGCGACTGAATCATATTTAGAAGATGTTATAATCCTAGCTAGATTTGAATGTTGCTTTAGACTGTTGATTATATTTGTTTTTCTCAAAATTTTATCCATCGTTTGGCTATTTTTAAGGATATGGATGTAATTTTCAATGATAGATTTCCCATTTTCTGGGACGGATTGAATGTAGTAACTAAAGCAACGTCCCGTTTATCAGAGACTACAGGAACTTTAGGTTTTCTTAACAGGCTTTGATCCAGACTCAATGCTCTTTGGTTAGCATCGTCTATTAATTTACCTGGATATTTTTGTTTTAATAAGAAACCTTTTAGTTCCCGCAGTCTCTGAACTTTGACATCTTGATTGGACACAATTGTACAAATTTGTCTAGCTAAGTTATATGGGATGTTTCGTTTCGTATGAGGTGGGTGACAAGAATTAAAATTTAGATATTGATGTGTATCAGTTTTTTTGTAATACACATCAGTTTCAATAGAGCCGTTTGCGTGTAGCTTAACTGTCACATCCAGAAAATTTAATGTGGATTGACTCTGCTCAATTGTAAACTGAATACTGTCATCTAAACTATTTAACATTTTATGAAGTTCTGAGATGATTTCCTGAGATACTCTGAGTATCACAAAACAATCATCTAAGAACCGTTTCCATGAAGTCTTAATCAAATCACCAAATTCATTGCCAAACATTTTGGTCACCCTCTCATACCATATTTCCTCAAGATAACCTAAAGTTAAAGTAGCATAGGTAGGGCCAACTTTCGTACCCATAGCGACTCCCTTGATTTGTGTATAGTATAGGCCATTGAAGAAAAATATGTTATTTGATATCACGAGATCTAATGCACAGAGAATAAATGAATTTGAAAACCGGTCTGGTATTAGGTCTGCGTGGTTATTTAACCAATATTGACAGCTTTTAGACCCAGATCTTTGCGTATATTGTTATATAAATTAACTACATCAAAGCTAATAATTGTACTACCAGGCTCTACCTGTGCAGGTAGTTGATGTAGAAAATCTATATCATCGCGAAGAAAGCTTTTAACGCGAGAACATAATGGTTTTAAGATGATGTCTATATATATATACTCTCCCAAAAAAGAAACACAATGTGACATTTTGTTGTCGGTATACCCTCACTCTACCATCGCCTTGTTGCAACAGGAACCACGACACGTCGCTGAACAAAACTGCTCCCCAGTGCTGATGGGGCCATTCCCTCAGTGTTTGAACCAACTGAAGTTGAATTTCACTGTGTCGGTGTATTTCAAAACAGCAACTCTAAGGGAGACGTATGACTTGTAATACGGTTTCACCTAGGCTTTTATGGACTGTCTTATCTGAGATTCCACGCCGTCCAGGAATTGCTGCTGCAGTAGAGGTCGCCGCTGAAAACTGTTTCCAGCAAAAACGTAACTGGAAGTGACAACCCAGGACAGTTGGGGTCACTCTTGTTTGTGGCCTAAGTTTGTGCGGTCATGTGTTAAACTTCGCTGTCAGTGCCTATCCCAAATGCGAGAAATGGAACTCGGGGGGGGGGGGGGAAACATGGCCTGGCAATATCTGCCTGAGATTCACCTGCTTGTAATCGACCAATATCATTGGTGTATTGGTCTTCGTTCAGATGTGGCATCACTTGGTTCGTTGATTGTTTTCATGTGAAACTGATTTGGAAACCGAGAACCCCTGGATTTTAAAGGCCTTATATTTAGGTTCCATGCGAAAAGCTTGCAAAGTTGTTAAATTCATTATTTTGGTGCAATCAAGATAAACAAATTTCGACAAAAGGATGACCAGTCACAATTATTGACCCTACATTTAAAATGACTTTAAAAAACAAGTAAGATTTATAGAAACTACGCCCTCGTTCAAATAAAAAAATGATGAAAAATGGGCTGTGCGTTTCTTATTTTGAAGAGTATAATACAGGATTGAGACAACTGGCACCAGGTGGCAAGATTGATTTCCTGCGACATCAAATCACCGATCTGATAACTAAATCAAAGAAACAACGAGTTACCCACAACCTCAGCAAGACTGGAACCAATGCCCTACTGGAACTGAAGAGAGATCCCAACATCACTATAGTAGCTGCTGACAAGGGGAAATCTACCGTTATAATGGATAAGACTGACTACCTCAACACTGTCTCTCATCTTCTTACAGATAAAACCACCTACAGGAAAATTAGGAAAGACCCCACTAACAACCATATTGAAAAACACACTGCCCAACTTTTGGCCCTGAAAGAACAGAATCGACTTACCACCCCTTTATTTTATAAACTCAAGCCGTCCCATCCCAGAGCCCCGTATGCCAGAGCCACGATTAAAACCCACAAGAACCCCATTAAAGCCAGGCTTCTAGTATGCTCCAGAGACTCAGTATTCTACAGTACAGCTCAACACCTGTCCAAACTCCTTTCCCCATTAGGAAAAGAAGCACCTTCATTCATCAAAGATTCCCAAGATTTCTGCCAAAAACTAAAAGACCAACCGAAAGATATACAGATCCTTTCATATGATGTCATAGACCTTTTTACCAATATCCCTCGTGATGAAGCCATAGAAGCACTACGCCACAGATTAACGTCATTAGACAATCCACTGGACACCAACTTCATCACAGAAGACATCATCAATCCCACCAGAGCATGTATCAATTCCACCTACTTTTCCTGGGGAGATGATTTTTATGAGCAGTTACATGGATTACCTATGGGAAGCCCCTTATCCCCAGTCCTCAGCGAGATCTATATGTCTAGCTTCGAACAGAAGGCCTTATCCACTTCACCTATTACACCTACAGCATGGTTCGTAAAGTTGATGATATTTTTGTCATCCTCAATCAGAATGAAGACCCTAACATCCTACTAGATCACCTCAACATCCAAAACAATAGAATAAAATTCACTATAGAAAAAGAACAGAACCAATGCCTCCCTTTCCTAGACGTCTTAGTAAAGAGATCTGCAGATAAACTGAATACTAGCGTTTACAGAAAGCCCACACATACTGATCAATATATAAATTTTAAGTCTAACCATCCACACAGTGTGAAGGAAGCCACCATAGCCACACTAGCGCGCCGAGCCGTCAACATCTGCGATGATCAATCTATAACTACAGAACTAGACCACATAGAAACTACTCTCACTAACTTCAACAACTACCCCCAGCAATTAGTTAAGAAAATCATCAAGACAACCACCAAGCCTTCCACAGATGTTAGTAAACCGAAACCTGATACACCAGCAGTAAGAATTACTATACCATTCCAAGGAAAACTGTCATACCACCTTAGAAGACTCCTCACTCCAACAGGCATCCAGGTGACGTTCACAAAAGGAAGGACCCTTAAAGACATACTCAAAGCCAATGGCAAACTTCCCCCAACCATACAACCGACTCCCAAAGAATGCGTCTATGAAGTCGTCTGCAGCTGTGACAGCAAGTACATTGGAGAAACGAGACAACCCCTTGACAAAAGAATCAGCCAGCACAAATCCAAGTCTTCTACCACCAACTCGGCCGTAGCCCAACACTTACAATCTAATCAAGGACACAGAATTAAAACTTATACAACTCTTGCAGCAAACCTTCCTGTAGAAAAGACCCGAAAACTGATCGAGGCGATACACATCAAAAGAAACAGTCCAGACCTCAACCGCGACGCAGGGATATTCCTACCAAGTGCTTATGATAGTCTAATTAAATAACTTTATTGTGTTCGTTATCAACCCTAACTATTTGTTAGCATGTGAAATAGAAGGCTGTACTAGAAACTCTTTTAAATCATTATGAATTTTTTAACCTCTCTCAATTATGTGTCCTAGTATAATTATACCAACATCAAGATTTTTATATATTTTTTATATTTGTTACATTATAGGTTTTCTTAAGTATTAAATTGAATATATATTTACAAGTTAATTAGTGTATCTAGGCATTCTGTTGATGGTCTTATACTTATCATTATAGCTACTTAATTGCTTTATCCAACTAAATGGCTTCACTTCACCCTAGTTAATTAAGTCTTTGTAGAATACCACCTCCTTTGATCATGTTGTTGTCTTGTGTGGCTTCAGGAATTTGTTGTTATAGTTTTTCTGTATAAATTGACCTCACATTTTTGTATTACTGTATTAGCTTGATAACGTTGAGAGAATACTCTTCGAAACGTCGCTCAAATAAATAAGTAGCTGTTATTCCATAAGTATGTGTTAGTTTTATTGCTCTATCCAGTTACTAAATGCCTCTTAAAGATTAGTATAATACAGCTTTAAATTAGCTTCCAGAAGCCATGTCACATTGTCATTGTCCTAAAAACAAAGGCAACGGCCAACCAGAAACTCGTCACAATTATAAGTTAGAAGTAAACAGTAAAACACCAGGGCATCATTTCTGTAAAACAGGCAGGAGTCACAAAATGCTCTTGCAATATTTTAGCGGGAGCACATAAACACACCTGCAAATTTGCGTGAGTGCCAACGTCATGGACTCATGGAGAGACTTGACAACCGAGCTAATAATCTTCAACCCAAATGACTCCATACCATAACAAAACTACTCTTCGCCCGTTAAAAATGATGCCTTGAAACACACAACAATTATTGTCCCCCGCCTTTCAAAGAAAGCAGAGGACTGTTAAAATGGGTTCGTCCGTCTGTCTGTCTGTCTGTCACACTTTTTGGGACACAATAACTGTCATTCTAATTGAGCTAAAATGTTCAAACTTGGTGTAGGTGTTCATTGCATCAATACCTTGACTAAGTTCGATAATGAGCATTTTCTGCTCAGGGTAAGCAGAGCAATAAGCAATTTGATTTGTCGAGACTTTGGAACTGATTGATCAAGACTTTGTCAATTTACTACTGTACAGTACAAACCAAGTGGAAGTATGAAATTCCGCTTAAGTCCGACCTGGGCGGAAATGAAAAATCGCGAACCACAGGTTATTAATCCGCTCTGCCCCCGCTCTAAATTCCACTCTAAATTTCCTACGCGAATTTGAGTAAATCGCGGACCACCGCGGAATTGCTTAACCACCGACCACGGCGGATTTTCTAAACCACCGACTAGCGTGGATTTGTTAGAACGCCGAGGAAATTGAAATGTATCTAGTGGGAAATTTAATATGTTGAATTTCACGTGCCTACACTATATTGTTACGCTGTACTTGTATCCATAATTTAGAAGTCAAATTGTTTCAGGTTCCGAAAACAACATTATCAGCATGTAAGTGTGACTGCAAAAATATGTACAATGCACAGTATAACAGGTGTCGTCATCAATATAAAAGTAACAGCATCGCCGACTCTTGTGTTTTATAACATGTACAATGTACGGCATATTTTACTAAATTTATTAAAGAATCATCTAGAAGTACATGTATATCCACGCATAGTTACATGCAAATTTCGCACGGCTCGGTATTTAGTCCGTGCAAATTGAATTGTTGTATAGCAAGAACACGTGTGTTTACATATTCTTCATGATATGCATGTCTAGAACATTTTGAAGGACAGGTATGCATAACACAATACATGTTTAGATGTGTATGCCGTGTTCAAATTGTTTGGCATATTTACTGTATTAAGAGTGCGCAGTTAAGAATTCCTCTCGAATCACGGCAAAGATAGACTTTTAAATTCGAAACTATAACGGTATTTAGGTTACCGGTCTTACAAATAGATATAAGACAAATAGAACTTGCAACGAGAGTCGAAAGCGCTTTCAAATCAGACATAAGATCGTACTTACCGTAAAAATTAAATGAACGCGACACAAGTCTACGATGTCATAGAATATTAGTAAAGTATAACCAGTATCAAATCCACAAAAAAATCCAAGGCACTCATTTTATTTTAGAAAAGAATAACTGCATTCCACATGAACCCCAAATAAATGGTACATTGTACATCCTGTCAACTTGTATCTGTTGCCTTTTGCGTGCAGAAATGTCCCGTGTATCAAACATCAAAGAATATAATCGCACGTGGCGTCTCTTTGATGTTTTAATGAGATTTCATATATCTAAAAGGGGTCAAATTACTTTTGAGCCAATAATAAACATCGACAATTTTTTTAATCATCGGATAAAGTCAAACAATACGTGTATTTTTCATTACAAAAACATTGTTGGAGTTACTATTTTGTCTAAATTCATAACGCTAATCAACAAACAATAACTGAGTTGTATTTATTGTCAAATAAATTGTTAAACACTTACGTATTGGTAAAAAAACATGTACTCCATTGTTTATTATTAAATACACACGCAATTAATTGTAATGGATTAGTAATAAAAACATGACGCGTGAGTTGTATTTAATCCACGTACAAGCTTGAAGTTCGTAATATTTCAGAATAAAATACTGTCTTCATATATTCGGTAAAATATTTTGTGTTTATTAATTCGATATCTAAAATATTAGCATTTTTCTAACACAATTTGTAGTTTTCTGTCCATCACCAACTATTCACTCATCCGCCAATGATAGACACACGGCCAAATTGTCAAATGACAACCACACTCGAAATTGCTTCAAAATTTAAAAAAAAATCTGTACGATTATGATATAGCCTTCAATAAATCGACAATATTTTAAAAATTAAGCCTTTGTCGGAATGTGTTTAAAATATAAAAAAAACATCATAATGTTAAGTGCTATTTAGAACTGCTTTATTCAAATTTATTGACCTAGTTCGCCACCGACATGTCACATGTCATTGGAATTCAGCTTCGGCTATACCATCATGAAAATATATCATTGAATGATTGTTTCTCGGTGTATTCGGTGTTCTATCAAGTAATTATATTCAATGAAGATTTAAATTTACCTAACAACTGGTCAGCGAATCCATCTATGTTATTATTATAATATCTACGGAAACGCGAATACACACGGGGCGTGGAGACAGTGGTTTTCTCTCGCCACGTGGGTTTAATGCGACTTCAAAGAAAACACATCAAAGGAAAGCGTGCATTACTGACACGCACACATCAAACAGTGTAGAAAGTCTAACAGAAAGGTTATTACAGCGTGGGACTATTTAAAAGGATAATACCACTCTTGTTGTAACTTAATAATATGTCCCAATCTTTATTCTGGTTAACAAATTGTACTATTTTACAATATCCCAATTAATTGATGATACAATTTTCTTCTTAACACACCGAATTTAAAAAAAATCAGAAAAATTCAACTACATGGTTTGAAAAGCTTTACGTAAACACTTTCAAATGCAACTTGGATTTAAATATATTTTCGAACCCTCTGGACAAGTAAATTAGGATGTAATGGATAATTTACACAACAGGCTATTTTTTTCTGGACCTGTCAAGCCAGCAAGAGTGTTATTGACCCTTGTGTACAAATAAGTGTAACTTTGTTTTCTTTATTTTGACATTCTGCTAATTGAGAAACCATTTGAGTTATAGATACAGGTTATTGAATGGACTGCATCTACGTGTACAGTATAATCAAAATACTTTGACATCTCTTTTGATAATTGACGGTACCGGTAAATTATAATAATGAATCATTCGGTGAATCCATGTTGTACATGTATGAAACTATCCTTAACTTGAAACGGCTAGATGTAAAATTTACAGCAATGTATAAAAAATACCAACGAACCTTCAAATTTTAAAAATTATTTATTCAGAATGGCTACGAGACGAACCGCTCAAGAGTACGGTAACAGTGTCGCGGGTTGTGAATTTAATTTTGGTGAGTCGAACGTAACACAAATTGAGAACGAATTGACTATGTGAATGATATACGTTAAGTGGATTCGCCGACAGGTTAGACTGAAGAACGTCAATATATGTCAGTTTATCTGTAATCACACCCTGAATATTAATGACTGATATTGAGCCAATGAAAATTCTTGTATGATGTAGAAATAGAAAGAAATATTAACGATGCTATTTAATTTAAAACATCGTTAACGTTGAACGATTAGCGACCGATGGGTTTTGCATTGCCGGTTATGACAAACAGAATACCGTATATATGGAATAGCAGAAAATGTTAACGTCTTTTTTATAAACGATATAACAGAAATATGGGCGATAAATGGACACGAAAGGGAACAGTTTTTTTTTAGGATTTTGCCGTGGCGTCACCCAGTCGACATGTGTTCATTCCAAGCTTGCATCGGAATTGGTTTGAAGTTTAAAATACAAAATAACAAAGCCGGGATTTACAATCTCAAGCTTAAATAATTTAAACAACTCATTAAAAAAACAACCACTGTTAATACATCAAACACCAATCGTCAAAATCATTAATTAATAATTATCGTATAGGCTGCTATCCACACTGATGAGTACTAGTTAGCACCTTTACCGACCAATCAACCCTATAATATACTGGCCATGAATACCCCGATTTTACCGGTAATGAATGAGCCGAATAAAGGATGGTACTTGCTAAATATATTTGTAGAAAAGCTGTCGCCCATTTTCCGATAGTGCTATCACAATTCGCGAAACAAGGTTTCATTGTCTGTGTGTAAAATTAACCGTTGACACCCAAATAGCTACACACAGTACATTTGCTTTGTGACATGATTCAAGATTCTAATACCGATGAGGAACGGGAATAAAGGATAGATTTAGGATATTCATGTATCGGTAGGTTTTAGTTACTATTCATAATCAATCTGCGAAGAATATATACTGCAAACCATTGGGCACAACAGGCGAACAGTTAAAATGAGTTATTGTTCAATGCCACAGTAACAATATTATGGATGACATTCATCTAAATATTGCTGACCATTTAATTTTCACGGACTATAATCCGCCGACTTTTTTATATTTTCGTGGACTATAATCCGCCAACTTTTTTTATAATTCCGCCGACTTTTTTTCGCCCAGAATGGCTAGATTTCAGCGCAGTGCAAATGAGAAAACACCGTGATTCTTGAGCGAAAAAACGCGGACCTAGGCGGAATTTCATACTTCCGTGTGATGTGTACTGTATATACATGTACCCCCTGTAGCTACAATCTATAAGCTTATACATACATGTATGTTTGCGTTTAAAATCTAGATATCAGCAGCTTGAAACTTATACTAGAAGATAAATACGCAAGTTTCTTGATTAATACTCTGATAAACCCAAAGGACCACTCGGGCCAATAAGAGTTATGTTTCAAAGTCTTGACCAATTAAATTGCTTATCGCTCCTTAGCCTAAGCAGAAAATTTGCACCATCGAACTTAGTCACGGTAATGCTAACACTTCATTACAACCAAGGTTATCTTGCCCCAAAGCATCAACCAATCAGATTGCTTATCTCTGCTTACCCTAAGCAGACAATGTTCATCATCGAACTCCATCAAGTCATTTACATAATGAATGTCTTCACCAAGTGTGAACATTCTACCTCAATTAGAAGGAGAGTTATCATGTTCCAAAGTCTCGACCAATCAAATTGCTTGGGTTTATGTTTTTTAATAAAGAAATAAGTAATCTAGGCAATGTTGACGAATATGTCGATTGGAATAGTGTAAGTACTTAATTGTTTTAGACGATAGCGCATGCTAGAGTAGATTGTGATTCTATAGTGGATGGTGTCACTCGCTTGTTGTGGTAGAGAGACGTTTATTGCCCAAACAATTTCAGGATATTATTTTCTTACCCTCTGTACAGAACTTGCAACAGAGTATAAGACAAATCCTGGACTTCTGCAGAAAAATGTAGCAACATCACTATCACGTAATTATGTAGGAATATTATGGACATAAATTTTAAGACCGTATGGGAATTAAGTATGGAAAATAACTACAGTGCACTCTTGTCACATCCGACATCATGTGGGATCGTTACAATATGTTGGATCACACAGCGTGTCGGAATACCGAGTTTTCAGTTGATCGCACTCTTGTCTTTGCTATCAGGTGTTCATTGATAATGGTTTGGCGCAATACGGCCCGGTTGAAACCGACGTGCCATTAAACAATATTTCATTTCATTTCATTGATAATGGGCGAACTCGATTGCACCTTCTTTCACATCAGTCCAGTTTGTACCACGCTACGCTCCGTTTATGCATGTGTTAAAAATATTAATCATGTTTAATAAATTCCCGAAACACACACACCTAACATATGAATGATTGTATGTGATAATTCTCAGTAGTTTTGTTACCAAAAATACTATAAAACTACAAAATTATAGAGATTTAATTCATCGATATAGATATCGTAACTTTGAGCGAACTGTCAGTGTGTGGGTATACAAACAATTCCCAAGATGCATTGTGCGTTGGAGTGTTTCAATAGGGAGTAATGCGAGTTGTCACTGTGAGGGTGACCAAACTTTTAGGTTATTCAGATTAAATTGGCATGTGCAAAGAATGTGAATTCGTACAAGAGATTAAAATTATCAAAGTAATCAACACACACCGTTTTGCGAGTTTTTATCTCATAGATAATTGATTGGTGATTGCTTGTTAAACTTTTATGGCATCCAGGTTTAATCTCGTGATAATTGATCGGTGTGTTTGAAGGACAGAATCTGAAACATACAGAATCTGGATGACATCGCGCCTCGTACGTTCGTGCGTTTTTTATGCGCGAACTCTTAGTTTTCCTATTACTGGCACGCGCACGGGCACTATTTTTATTGTTTAACATGTACCAAAATCTGGGATTTCGCACGTAGGTACTTTTGAGGTATTAGGTCTGTTAAGCATAACACTTGCCACTGTACCTGTGTATCGCTAATTATAAACCGAATGTTTGAAGACCGTTCATATTTATTACGCACTTTTTTTTTAGTACAGTGTTGATTCATGCTCAAATTGTTGCTAAGCAAACCAACGGGATTATTTTCTCAACAGTGTATGAACGTATATTCATAGCGATAATATCCTTACACCGAGAGAAAGTATCTAGTCTTGGTGAATAGAACCATGGTTGTCTGGTAGAAAATTACTTTCGTCAGCTAGTTTCAAAATGGCGTACAACCAGTGCAAGTGGGAAAAGACGACAATAAATCAGAAATTTGTTATTTATTATTGTCGGACTTATTACATCACTCCGGTCTAACAAATCATAAAGCTGTGGTGTTACGGTGGCGGCATAGTATTTCACCATAACACCACAGCCACTCTAACCATTCATAATACATCTAACTATCACTCCCTACACATTTCCCCCAGTCTACTTTCCCAAACGTCAACAACACATCTCATGCATCCATTTCGCTGATTAACCCTTGTACCATGTCTACTGGATTTACCAGAGGTTTTTTGGCTGAAGGAATAAGGAAAATCATGTTAGATGTCACAGCAATCAGGAGTGATCAGACATCAGATGTGACAGAGTCCACTGTACTGGGAATGTTGTACATATGTATTAACTTTTATATTATTAAAATTCGGGAAATGGTAAAGTATAAGAATCCAATTATATGTATTTTGATGAAACTTGAAGTGCATGTTTATAACCCAAAGATCATGGTTCCTTTCAATATTTTCGCATATCTGATCATAACTTCCTGAATTATGGCCCCTGGTTATACGAAAAATCACCATTTTTAGCTTGTCTCTCTGGAGACAACAATTATTATCCTATTTAAAAGACTGTTTGATTATATCACCGTTACACCGTAATGAAGGTTGAGTTTGAATTTCGTGAATAGTGTAAACTATGGTATACACGTTTCAAGGTTGTGGACCCTGTAGAGGTCACAATTTTAATTTGTGTCTCCATTCAAACCAACCCCACGCCCCAGTAACTAAGCAAAGAGAAAACAAACAAAGAAACGTATGGTGTACAATGTCATTTATTAATGACTAATCAAATGAAATATGATATATTAAGGCATACAAATCTTTTAACAAAGAATACTACATGTATAAACACTAATAATACAAAATAAAATCATATTTCAGTCTTAAAAATGTGGGTTGGGCTTAAAATTTAACAAATAAATGGCCTTAAATTTTAGCAAATAAATGGCTAACAAGTAAATGGAAATTTAACAAATAATTGGCACAGAAAGAAATTATATCACAAAAATCACACATTAAACCGGTCAAATACATATTAACTCATTGAACCCTAGACCTAATTAAGTAACTACCCCTTAATCTCCCTGAGCCAATTAACTAGACAATAGCTTATAATTATCTCCCTGGAGCTAATTAAAGGATTATCCATTAATCTCATATACTGTAGATTAAACAAAATAACACAAAATCTATAACTCCAATCAAAAAATGTTTATATTATCAAATGCAGATAAAAAATCAGGCATTGCAATGGTATAAAATTTAATCAATAATACAAAATAACAACAGAGTTATTATTTAATTAAAAAAAACATAAGTAAAAAAACATTCACATTACAAGATTATACATTTTGGCAAGTCAATAATTCTTCCTAAAATGTCTTTTTAAGTCAACAATTTGAAAAAAATAGTTAGTCCAAATATATATAATATTATTATAGGTTTACAAGAATATCAGTGTGGATTTAGCCATTTGGGATTTTAGTTCACAACAGATTATAAATGATTAGCACTGAGTAAAGTTCATCAATCAAGATGTCTGTTTACAACACTCACAATACTGTTGTTTTATTAAACGTACCGGTCTCTGGTCATTATACCAGCAATTTTGTAATTACCGTACCTAAATAATAGTCTCGCGACCAATACATATTACTTCTTGGCTGCGTTGATGTACTCATAAACACACGTAAAGCCAAAAATTCTCGAATTTCTTCCGGGGTCATGTTTCTCCTATTCTTCTCTCCATTTTCATATTTTTAGCGTCGTCACACGTGGTACCGATTCATTTCATCAGCGAATAACGTGTATAAATTTAATCCGACAAACAAACTAAATAAATCAAACTCGTTCTTCCCCTCTTCTAATATATTGTTGGCCCATGCTCAGGCCCTAAAAATGACCGACTGGTCACTGGATTTAATGTTGTTTGCCAAACTCGTTATACTGCAAGACGGGCCGCCATGCTGGTTTTCGCTGGCCGTTGTTTATATCAAGATTCTCGTCTTCTTCGCTCGAAATATCGGAAAAATCACTTCCCACGGCATTAATAATATCGATATCACCATCCAAAATATTTTAGGGTAAAAACCCTTCGAATTCCGAGTCCGTATCACTTTCCATAATGAAGATATTGTAAGAAAACAGAACGCAGTAATAATCGATAATAATACGTAACAAAAAACAATATGGCGACCAGTGAAAACAATTTGTACCACAAAGTTCATGACCTTATAACCCCTAAACTTTTGTTGTGACGTACGCATTTTTTGTGGTCATTCGTTAGCCAAAACTATATTTGATTTGATTAATTACTTTTAGTTAGCCAATTGGCTTTTATTTAACAATTATGGTTCGAGGAAACAATGCATCAACGGGACCGCGAATTTAAGTCTCTCGGATATGACACTAATAAGCAGTGGACCGTATATTCAAGCAATCGGTATTAGAGAGGGGTTTAATTGGCCCTTATATTTAAGCAAACGGACCCAATGAGTTAAACAAACTATACTCTGAAGAGTCAATGCACGGTGGAGCAGGGGAGGTGGAGGGTTATCAACGGAAATATCGTGGATAGAAAGCACACGCGTCCCGTCTGTGGCACTGCCAGTTCTATTGTGATGAAAAGAGCGGGGCACTGCCGAATCTATTGTGATTAAAAGATTGGGTAAAAACAACGTGGGAAACCAGCTCATTTACATACTCAGTAATATATATGAAACAGATGAGGACTAAATAAATAGTAACAAACATGGATGAGGACTGTAACACAAAGCTCATTATTGACAATAATGTTTATTTGTGTCTCCATTCAAACCAACCCCACGCCCCAGTAACCGAGCAAAGAGAAAACAAACAAAGAAACGGATGGTGTACAATGTCATTTATTAATGACTAATCAAATGAAATATGATATATTAATGCATACAAATCTTTTAAGAAAGAATACTACATAAACACTAATAATACAAAATAAAATCATACTTCAGTCTTAAAAATGTGGGTTGGGCTTAAAATTTAACAAATAAATGGCCAAACACATCACAAATTGTGATGTCGTGCCCAAACCCAAAGACACCATCCGCATCGTAGATGAAAATACTATGACAAATAATGAATATAGATTGACATACCTTACTGGTAAAAGTCACTACATTATATACACAATATCATAACAAGCTTAATAAGTCAGTACAGACAAAGTAAATTATCTAAAGGTTGAGATACAACAAATTTATTATCTTATCTGCCCAATAATTGAGCTTAAAATAAAACTAAACACTAATAACGAGACTAGTAGGCAACTAAAAGTATGGTCTGCCAAGCCTTTCCTACAAATCCTATACTGTATGGGCTTAAGTCAGTATGAGGTATGAGACATACAAACTACAGTATCTAAATAGCTAAAGGTAAAACAAATCAAGACATACACAATAATCAAGCAAAAAGTTTTTTGCACACTAGATAAAATAATTAAAAACGGGGTAAAAGACAAAGAACCATATAGGGAAAAGTTTCATGTACTGTAATAACAGATACGGAGCGCAGGTCGAACAGTGTGTAGCCTCAAGACATTTACAAGAAATAAAAAGGTGCATTGGAGCTGATGTTTAAAGTTCTCCATAGCAATTCGGACAGAGGTCAACTTATTGCGATCAAAGGAAAACTGTACATTTTTTGTTAGAATTATATTAGCTATTGAAAATTCAGACTTGAAAACCAATTCACATAATCGGAAGAAACCTGCAAACGCCAGTGAAAAAACTGCTCGTAACAAAATGCAATGATTGTTTAGGGAAATCACTTGCGGAATAGCACAAATAATTCTAGTCAGAATTTCAGACGTAATCTGTAAACGTGATTGTGAAGGTACGTGCATTTTTCGAGCACCCTTTAAGAGATTTTTTAACATAAAGGAATTAATGGTATCCGGATATCCTAACAGCTTTTGAACAAACGCTAGAACCGATGCATGGGACGCGATTGTACTTGGTGAAAAACCCGCATAAAACATATTAGCAAAGTAAATAACGACAAGTTAATTAGGAAGAGGGAAACATGGGGACAAGTGACTGTCCTTACAAAATGATACAAATCTCACCCATGCTCGGAAGTAATTTGCCTTTGAAGATGGTGCCAAAGCTGCGCCAATTATTTTAAGTGCAGATGGTGTTAGATTCTCAAATGATCTAGATTCAAAACCTGAGGATTGACATCTAACCTTGGAGCCCAGTGCCTGGCTTGCTGAAATTTGAAACGAGACAAGCAATCAGCAACAATAAGGTTTGATTTCCCTGGGATATGTTTGGACCTAACAAATATATTGTATTTTATAGCAGCAAATACGAGACGACGAAGCAATTTCATTAAATGTGGGCACTTTGAAGTGGCTTTGTTTATAACAAACACCACACACTCATTGTCAGATAACAGGAGGATTTTATGATTGCGCAATAAAGGTCCCCAATGTTCAATTGCAAGAACAATTCCTGAACATTAATACTCATATTCTGCATTTCGTGGGGCCATGTTCCAAAAAAACATTTTGAGTTCAACACTGCTGCATACCCTGCAGTTGATGCTGCATCCGTATACAACTTCAAGTAGTTTGAACCCAACCAGGTATCATCCAGGAACATACAACGGCCGTTAAATTCCTGCATACATTTATGCCATAGCTTTATATCAGCTTTGGCAGAATTATTCAATCTTATTTTGTAAAAAGGCTTCGCAACCCTGATTGTAAGATCGTACATCCTGCGAAGAAAAGTACGACCGGGGACAACTACCAGAGTGGCAAAATTTAAAAGGCCCAGAAGGGACTGGAGTTGTTTAAGTGTAACTTAGTCTTTATTTAGGAAATCAGACAAAGCAGCCCTAATCTTAACTACTTTTTCTTCTGGTAAGCGACTCACCATCTGCATGGAGTCAATCTCAATTCCGTAAATGGTTATTACTGTAGTGGGATCGACCGTTTTGGAGGCCTTGATGGGAATATGTAGATAATGCGGGAGTGTCATAAAATTGTTCAAGGAATCGGCACACACTGACGTGCTAGGAGGTCCAATAAAGAAAAAATCATCAATCATATGACTAAGAGATGCATTGTACTTGGTTTCCATAATCCAATGTAGCGCAGAACTAAAACGTTCAAAAGTCTGGCAACTCATACTGAGGCCCATGGTTAAGCACATATCTGCAAAATAATAATGTTGGTTCTCAATCTCAACAGAAAAACCCAGAAGCTCGTAATCATCCGGATGGATGGGCAAGAGTCTATACGCGTTCTGGATATCTGCTTTGGCCATGAGTGCCCCCGACCATGTTGCCTTACAAGGGAGACAACGGTGTCGATTGAATCGTAATCTACTTGTGTGTAGCAGGGGTCGATACCCAAATTTATCGAGTTTCCCATGGGAAAGGAAAGGTCATGGATTAGCCGGAAAGCATCTTTTTCTTGTTTAGGAACGACTCTAAGAGGAGAGCAGCGTAAATTTTTAAATGGGGGTTCTACAAAGGGGCCCATAATTCTATGTGCTAGAAGCTCATCGTTTAGCTTCTTAAGAATGTCCATATTCTGATAACCGGAGGAATGATTCCTAGCCCACGAGAACAACCGTTCCCCCTTATAAGGGATCTTAAAACCCCAAGTAAAACCCTCACCTAAAAACTTTTTCTCCGAGTCGATTGTATCCCAGCAGCATTTCATTAAGTTTACTGCAATCGATTGGAGTTGGCACTCTTACTTGTGGTTGGGTTAATTTTCCGAAATGAGTACCGGGATTTAGATATCGGCAATGCTGTTGTGGATTGCGATTGAAAGGGCAAGGGGACAGATTTAGAGCCAGATTCTTGTGACGGTGTAGGGACAGGTTGTATATCCCTGGGTGAAAAATTTAAATTCGAAACAGACATAGGGGTCGATTTTTAGCTTGGTGCAGGGTAGCTGTGCGGATTCAGAGGGGAGTTGCCAAAAAATTCCCCACTTCTGGCAGTATTCTGTTTTACCTTGGCAAAACAACGAAACACCGGGTGTTTGTAACCGCAACGGCTACAGACATGTGAGAAATCACACCCAGCACGTTTACACCCCTGAATTTTGTTGTATTGCCAACAAGTAGTTCCCCGCCCCCCTCAAACTGGGGTGTGGGAGGCTTGATGAGACACAGATCTAGTAGGTGAAGCACTGAACAGAGTTGTAGCCCTCAGCCATAGGTCAGCATGCATTGAATCCCACGGAAGAGGGGTAGATTGGCGCAACATGCGAAATTCTGTATCATAATACAGAAAAGACACGCCGCCGTAAGTTCTTGCCAATTCTGATATGAGTGATGCATATGACAACAATGTCGAAGCTACCAGCAGGTCCTTCTGCACCATGACATCCATAAAAATTGAGAATGCTCTCTGCCACAGCTCAAAAGACAGCAGCTTGGATTTTAGTGATGAGGAAATCTTTATAGTAGGCTCATCCTCAGTGTCCAAGATATTCACTGCCAATTGGGTTTGTACTACCTTACCAGGCAGAAGTAACGACAAATCTACAAACTTATCAGTCCAAATATCCTGACGGAGCTTATCAGAAATGTTGAGGGATAGGTATAGCAGGATCTGGGACTTGGAACAAGTCTGTCGCAGAAACGGAGGATATACTTTGCCCTGGTGGTCTACTCTGGTTCGAGGTATCCGCAGACATTGATGGTTGGTTAGGCGCTACTGGCGGATCTGAAGCTGCTATCTGGATTGAGGCAGGGGTGCTCACAGAGGCACTTGTAGGTCCTGTTGGCGATGGAGGTACCATTACCAATCCCCTTTTTATACGCCCACATTGAAATGTGGTTGTATATTGCCGTCGGTCCATCGGCCAAAGTTAATATCCCAGTCCAAAGTTAATAACCGATTGACTTTAAATTTATACGCAGTGTTTAAGGTCATGAGACGAAGAAGCCTATTGATTTTCAGCGATTTTCGATAATAACTGTCAGAGTTATGGCCCTTGATCAATTTTTAAAATCTTGTGGACGCTCTAGAGGCCAAAGTTAATATCCGATTGACTTTAAATTTATACACGGTGTTTAAGGTCATGAGACAAAAAAGCCTATTGATTTTCAGCGATTTCCGATAATAACTGTCAGAGTTATGGGCCTTGATCACTTCAAAAAATCTTGTGGACGCTCTAGAGGCTAAAGTTAACATCAGATTGACTTTAGATTGATACGGAGTTTAAGGTCTTGAGACGAACAAGTATATTGATTTTCAATGTATTTTGAAACTTGAACAGCTAAATCCATGATATTAAATGTTTTCGTATAATTAGACTTTAATGTATTATAAATGTTTCATTACAGAAAAAAGTAAAAATATGCGACAACTTGTTGACTGCCCGGATGATTCAGCTGCTATTGGCGTATGTTTCGTTGCCTTGCAACCTATCTTGATATTTGTGCATATCGGATCATAACTTCCTGAATTATGGCCCTTGATTTTACGAAAAGTTGCTTCTTTTTTTGAGCTTGTTCTGTCAATCTTTTGTAAAATGTGGGCGTATCTGGTATAGCAGCCGCTTGTATGTCTTCTGAATTTAAACATCAAATATGAAACATTCATGTCATATAACATGTTCCTGATACTTGCAATAATTCACTAATACTTTTGAGCATTTGATTTATGCTTTATAAATAAATACACATACAGTGTTAATACAATGTTAAAAGATGTAAACTTAATAACCTTAACTAATGTTTTTCAGAGGCATATATCTGAAATGGATTCCAAAATGTCCTTCAAAGATTCAGAAATAAATGAGCTTCGTCAGAGATGTCGTATGAATGGAACTAGCCTAAATCCGGATTCAAGTGGTAAGTTAATGTAATAAAGCAATAATGTGTCATTGTTGTACATGTAGGTGATCAGTTTAGTCGGTTCTAACATAAAAACATAGATTTGAAGTCTTTTCAGAATAATCATTTTATAAGTAACAGTTTTAGTTCTGAGACTCCATAAACTGCAGACTGCTCAATAATAAATAATGACTATTAATAAACATATCAATATTATTACAGAAAATTAAAAAAAATTTCCATTGATTATTTTGAATAACAGGTATAAGCTTAAATATTTAGTCTTTTTCTTGTTTAGAAACATGAAGTCTAGACTAATATATTTTTTGTCCCCCGCCTTTCAAAGAAAGCAGTGGACTATTAAAATGGGTTTGTCCACTGTCTGTCTGTCTGTCTGTCCATTCATCTGTCACACTTTTTGGGACACAATAACTCACTGCCTAATTGAGCTAGAATGTTCAAACTTTGTGTAGGTGTTTATTAGGACAATACCTTGATGGAGTTCGAAAATGAGCATTTTCTGCTTATGGACACAATTACTTTAGTCTTAATTAAGTGAGAATGATGAAACTTGGTATATAATTTTATTACATCGTTACCTTGACTAAGTTCAATAATGAGCATTTTCTGCTCAGGGTAAGCAGAGCTTTAAGCAATTTGATTGGCCGACTTTTTGGAACACAATAACTCTCTTCCTAATTGAGCTAGAATGTTTAAACTTAGTGTGAGTGTTTATAAGGTGTAGGTGTTTATTAGGGCAATACCTAGATGGGAGTTCGAAATGAGCATTTTTTGCTTAAGGTAAGCAGACATAAGCAGTTTGATTGGTTGAGCCTTTGGGACAATATAACTTTAGTTCTAATTAAATGAGAGTGATGAAACTTGGTGTATAGTTGTATTACATCGATATCTTAACAAAGTTCAATAATGAGCATTTTCTGCTTAGGGTAAGCATATCTTTAAGCAATTTGATTGGACGACACTTTGAAACACAATAACTCTCCTTCTAATTGAGCTAGAACGTTCAAACTTTGTGTAGGTGTTTATTAGGTAAATGTTCTGATTGAGTTTGAAGATGACCATTTCTGCTTAGGGTAAGTAGAGATTAGCAATCTGATTTGTTGAGCCTTAAAGATTTTGGACACGATAACTTTAGTTCTAATTAAGTGAAAGTGATGAACTTGGTATATAGTTTTATTACTCGATACCTTGACTAAGTTCGATAATGGACATTTTCTGCTCTGGGTAAGCAGAGCTTTAAGAAATTTGATTTGCCGAAACTTTGGAACACAATAACTCTCCTTGTATTTGAGCCAGAATGTTCAAACTTGGTGTAGGTGTTTATTAGGTCAGTGCTCTGATGGGGTTCGAAGATGGGCATTTAGGGTAACCAGAGATAAACAATTAGATTGGTTGAGGCCTTTGGACAAGATAACTTTAGTTCTAATTAAGTGAGAGCGGTGAAACTTGGTGTATAGTTTCCTTACGAATACCTTGACTAAGTTCGATAATGAGCATGTTCTGCTGAGGGTAAGTACAGAGCGATAAGCAATTTGATTGGTCGAAACTTTGGAACAACATAACTGTCCTTTTTGATGTAGAATGTTCTAATTTGGTGTAGGCGTTTATTAGATGTTCAATGATTAACATTTAGAGCTAAAGCTAAACCAAGGTAATCAATTTCTTTGGTCGTTTCTTTTTTGGGACAAAGATTATCTTGATTCTATCTAATAGAGAGTGATGAAACTTAGTGTATAGTTTGATTGCTTTATACTTGTGAAAAAAATAAATGTGCGATTAATTTATATGTGTCATCTATTTATTTAGGGATTTCGGCGGGGGCCATTAGCCTGGCTTGTTTAAATCTATATATATTTATATTAGTAATCATACAATAAATGTTGTTCAATATTGTGTTTTTGTTTACGTGTAAGTCGCATGACAGGCATGACTTCCCCTTCCATCACCATTTTTATATTTTTGTTGCTGACGGTGCTGTTTTTGTTTTGTTTGATTTAATTTTAAATCATATTTAAGTGGCAACTTGCTATTTCAGGGGATTCTGGCAAAGATAGAACTATAGATAGAGAACGAACGTTAGATAGACTAAAACGAAAACGTAAGAAACTGATTGCGGCTGTAGTGTGGTGTAGTTTAAACTAACAACAGATTTCTTTATTTCACAATCAATTCAGCACCCTTATTCTTTGTTTCTATATGTCTGGTATTTTCTTTTTGACTAGTGTGTGGCAAACATTTATGCTTTTGCTACCAAACATCCCGCTAGTATAAATATTACATTTAGACTTATTTAAATTATTACTTGTTAAACCTGTAGTTTTAACTTATTTTAATTAACGTTTACTTAATCCAGTCTGATTTATCATAGTTAAAGCCACAGATCATCATTTTTATGCGCCCACATGGAAATGTGGTCATATATTGTCGTCTGTCCGTCTGATGGTCCGTCCACAATTTCTTGTGAACACTTTAGAGGCTAAAGTCCATATCAGATTGACTTTACATTTATACACAGTGTTTAAAGTCATGAGACGAAGAAACCTATTGATTTTCAGCAATTTTACCATAATTACTGTCAGAGTTATAGCCCTTGATCACTTCAAAAATTCTAGTGAATGCTCTAGAGGCCAAAGTTAACATCCGGTTGACTTTAAATTTATACACAGTGTTTAAGGTCATGAGACGAAAAAGCCTATTGATTTTCACCGATGTACGATAATTACTGTCAGAGTTATGGCCCTTGATCACTTCAAAAAATCTTGTGAATGCTCTTGAGGCTAGTTAATAACCGATTGACTTTATATTTATACACATTGTTTAAGGTCATGAAACGAAGAAGCCTATTCATTTTCATGTGGACGTATTATGTAGTCGTCCCTGTCCGGACATCCGTCCACAATTGTTTGTGGACTCTCTACAGGTCACAATTTTTACACGATTTTAACGAAACTTGAAATATAAGTTTATCCCATAAGATCTCGGCGGCGTTCGATATTGGCATGTATCGGATCAAAACTTCAAGGATTATGGCCCATTATTGTACAAAGATTCACGTTTTTAGCTTGTGGACCCTATACATGTCGAAGTCACAATTTTAATTCGATTTTGATGAAACTTGAAATGCATGGTTATAACCCAAAGATCTTGGTTCCTTTTTATACGCCCACATTGAAATGTGGTCGTATATTGCCGTCGCCCCCGTCCGGCCGGCCGGCCGGCCGGCCGTCGGTCGGTCCGGCCTCCACAATTGCTTGTGGACGCTCTAGAGGCCAAAGTTACTATTCGATTGACTCTAAATTGATACACAGTGTTAAAGGTTATGAGACGAAGAAGCCTATTGATTTTCAGCGATTCCCGATAATAACTATCAGAGTTATGGCCCTTGATCACTTTAAAAAATCTTGTGGAGGCTCTAGAGGCCAAAGTTAATAATCGATTGACTTTAAATTTATACACAGTGTTTAAGGTCATGAGACGAAGAAGCCTATTGATTTTCAGCGATTTCCGATAATAACTGTCAGAGTTATGGCCCTTGATCACTTAAAAAAATCTTGTGGAGGCTCTAGAGGCCAAAGTTAATATCCGATTGACTTTAGATTTATACACAGTGTTTAAGGTTATGAGACAAAGAAGCCTATTGATTTTCAGCGATTTCCGATAATTACTGACTGAGTTATGGCCCTTGATCACTTTTTAAAATCTTGTTGACGCTCTAGAGCCTAAAGTTAATAACCGATTGACTTTAAATTTATACACAGTGTTTAAGGTTATAAAATGAAGAAGCCTATTGATTTTCAGCAATTTCTGATAATTACTGTCAGAGTTATGGCCCCTTATCACGTAAAAAAATCTTGTGGACGCTCTAGAGGCTAAAGTTAATAACCGATTGACTTAAGATTTATACACAGTGTTTAAGGTCATGAAACGAAGAAGCTTATTGATTTTCAGCAATTTCCAATAATTACTGTCAGAGTTATGGCCCTTGATCACTTCAAAAATTCTTGTGGATGCTCTAGAGGCCAAAGTTAATATCCGATTGACTTAAAATTTATACACAGTGTTAAAGGTCATGAGACGAAGAGGCCTATTGATTTTCAGCATTTCCGATAATTACTGAGTTATGGCCCTTGATCACTTTCAAAAATCTTGTTGACGCTCTAGAGGCTAAAGTTAATAACCGATTGACTTTAAATTTATACACAGTGTTTAAGGTCATGAGACGAACAAGTATATTGAGTTTCAATGAATTTAGATAACTTGAACAGCATGGAGGAGAACTTTATCAAAGCCAAACAAATTCCAATGATTTTCTGATAATTACATGAGATGAGTTGTTACTTTTAATCAGATTTTAGTGTATTATAAATGTTTCATTACCGAAAAAAGTAAAATATGCGACAACTCTTGTTGACTGCCCGGACGATTTAGCTGCTGTGGGCGTATGTTTCGTTGCCTGGCAACCTATGTTGATATTTGCGAGTATCGGATCGTAACTTCCTGAATTATGGCCTTTGATTGATTGAAAAATCACTTTCGGTATCGCTTGTTGTTCGAAAATGTGGGCGTATCCTGCCTGGCAGTGCCAGCTTACTATCTTTAGCAATTTGCGATAGTTACTGTCAGAGTTATAGCCCTTGATCACTTCAAAAATTCTAGTGGATGCTCTAGAGGCCAAAGTTAATATCTGATTGACTTTAAATTTATACACAGTGTTTAAGGTCATGAGACGGAGAAGCCTATTGATTTTCAGCCATTTCCAATAATTACTGTCAGAGTTATGGCCCTTGAACACTTAAAACAATCTTGTCGATGCGCTAGAGTCTAAAGTTAATATCCGATTGACTTTAAATTTATTCACAGTGTTTAAAGTCATGAGACGAAGAAGCCTATTGATTTTCAGAGTTTCCGATAATTACTGACAGTTATAGCCCTTGATCACTTTTAACATTTTCTGGATGCTCTTGAGGCTAAAGCTCATATCTGATTGACTTTAAATTTATACACAGTGTTGGAGGTCATGAGCCGAACAAGTGTATTGAGTTTCAATGAATTTTGATAACTTGAACAGCATGGAGGAGAACTTAATCAAAGCCAAACAAATTCGAATGGTTTTCTGATTATTACATAAAGAGTTGTTACTTTTAATCAGATTTTAGTGTATTATAAATGTTTTATTACCGAAAAAGTAAAATATGCGACAACTCTTGTTGACTGCCCGGACGATTAAGTTTCTGTGGGCTTATGTTTCGTTGCCTGGCAACCTATGTTCATGTTTTGGATAATATCCATTTTTTCATGGCTTAATCCATACTAATATGACTCAATTGATTATTTAACATTTGGCCAAGAAAACAAAACCAAAATTATATCAAAGGTAGGTAACTCTTGGCTTAAACTCAATCGATTTAAAAATGTGCAATCAAAAATATTTATTTAACACTAAAATGTGGCTCTGTAGATGATGCCAAGATAGGAATTTTACAACAGTGCAGTTTGTTAGGGATTCAAAATCCCTTAAAGGATGTTTAATGGCTTTAAAATTCAAATGTTAATAAATTTATTGAGGAAAAAAGATGTTACATATTTACATATTTATTTTATTTTTGTCCCCCGTCTTTCGAAAAAAGAAGGGGACTATTAAAATAGGTTCGTCCATCTGTCTGTCTGTCTGTCCGTTTATCTGTTACACTTTTTGGGATCAATAACTCTCGTTCAAATTGAGCTAGAATGTTCAAACTTGGTGTAGGTGTTTATTATGTCAATACCTTGATGGAGTTCGAAGAAGAGCATTTTCTGCTTACAGTAAGCATAGATAAGCAATTTGATCTGTTGATGATTTTGGACACGATAACGTTAGTTCTAATTAAGTGAGAGTGATGAAACTTGCTGTTGGTTTCATTACATCAATACCTTGACTAAGTTCGATAATGAGCATTTTCTGCTCAGGGTAATCAGAGCTATAAGCAATTTGATTGGTCGAGACTTTGGAACTGAATAACTCTCATTCTAATTGAAAATGTTCAAACTTAGTGGGAGTGTTTATAAGGTCAATGTCTTGATGGAATCCGAAGATAAGCATTTTCTGCTTGGTCAATCGGAGACAAGCAATTTGATTGGTTGATGCTTTGGGACACGATAACTTTAGTTCTAATTAAGTGAGAGTGATGAAACTTGGTGTGTTGTTTCATTGCATCAATACCTTGACTGAGTTTGATAATGAGCATGTTCTGCTCATGGAAAGCAGGGCAATAAGCAATTTGATTGGTCAAGACTTTGGAACACAATAACTCTCATTCTTATTGAGGTAGAATGTTCACAATTGGCATAGGTGTCTATTAGGTGAATACTGTGATGGGGTTCGAAGATGAGCATTTTCTGATTAGGGTTAGCAGAGATAAGCAATTTGATTGGTTGATGGTTATTAAATTCTGATTAAGTGAGAGTGAGGACACTTGGCGTATAGCTTTAGCTTCATTACAACGATACATTGACCAAGTTCGATAATCAACATTTTCTGTTGAGGGTAAGCAGAACGATAAGCAATTTTATTGGTCGAGACTTCTAATTGAGGTAGAATGTTCACACTTGGCGAAGGCATTGATTATGTGAATGACTTGATTGAGTTCAATGATGAACATTGTCAGCTTAGGGTAAATAGAGATAAGCAATCTGATTGGTTGATCCTTTGGGCATGATAACTTATGGTAGGGAATATACAATGGGTTCGTTACTGGATAATGCCAAAAGTAAAATATGGTTGCATGAAGAATTACTGTAGAGGGACTGTTACAATTTAATGATGCAGTCATATGCTCTGGGGATGTAAACCAATTTGTTTTACAAAGTTAAAGACAGCCGACTTTTATCTTTGTCCAAGATTACTTCTGCATCTATTTAAGCTAAGTATGAAATATTTGTTATCCAGATATACTTCAAACACCTTTATTTATTTTTATACGCCCACATAGAAATGTGGTCGTATATTGCCGTCGCCCCTGTCCGTCATTAAGGTCATTAGAGGAAGACCCCTATTGATTTTCAGCGATTTCCGATAATTGCTGTCAGAGTTATCGCCCTTGATCACTTCAAAAAATCTTGTGAACGCACTAGAGGCTAAAGTTAATATCTGATTGATTTTAAATTTATACACAGTGTTTAAGGTCATCAGAGGAAGTCCCCTATGCTAAAGCTAAGCAGAGCTAATCAATTTCATTGTTTGATGCTTTGGGGCAAGATATTCTTAATTCTATCTGATAGAGAGTGATCAAACTTTGTGTATAGTTTGATTGCGCGATGCTTTTGATAAAAATAAATGTTTGATAAATTAATGTGTCATCTTATTATCTTGGGATTTCGGCGATGGACATCAGCCTCACTGTTGGCTTGTCACAACTATTTTTGCTTAGGTACAACTACAACGTTGTTTGTTTTTAGGTATGATGAAGACTAATCAATCTGTTAAAAGTTTACTAATATTTTTAGATACCCTTTTAATTTTCAGGTTAATATTTGAGACGGCTGCAAGCACCTTCCATTCATATCATAATAAGTTTAATAACTGCACATTTTTAAATGCATTATTTATAATACCATAACCAATGCACTGTTTTGTGTTCAGGGGGGGATGAGTGGAGAATGCTTGACTATTTACAGCTCTGGGGCCGGTTGCTCAAAGCTCTGTTATCTTTAACGATCCGTTAACTTTAACGTAGAGAAAGATTGTTGCTGGAAATAAAGGCCCCGAACATTCTGTGGTGCAAATTTTTACTACAGATTTATGCTTATATAAAAAATAAAGTATTCTATAGTGTTTTCGGTAGTAAATTTAACGGAAAGTTAACAAACAACACGTTACCAAGTTATGTCCGTTAAAGTTAACGGATCGTTAAAGATAACGAAGCTTTGGGCAACTGGCCCCAGAACATTTAAGAATAACTTACTCAATCAATATTGACATTTTCATCTTACTGTAAAAATATGGGATCCTAATATCTACTATTTATTAACGACACAATGTACATTGACTCTATGGTTTCGTAATTTACAAAAAAAGGATATCAAATAACAACACAATGCGAAAGTAATTATAAATGGCTGAATTACAAACAGCAAACTAATTTTTTTTTAAAACTGTGTAGAATGGACAAAGCAGACGAAAACTACTGCAGTTGCATCTGGACTGTTCATGGAATTCAACAAACTTAATTGATTAGAAATTACAAATTTTCTTTTAGACCTGTTGTCTTTTATTTTAAGGTTCCAAAAAATAGAACTATACACCATTTAACAAACCTGAGGATCAGATCACACAAACCGTTATACGACTCCTCGACATTTCCACCCATCGGGACTCGCATTCAGTAAGGTCGAACCTTTTGAGCAAGGCCGTTTTCAATGTTTATACTCTTTAGCTTGCTCATTTGACAAAAGAGAGTACACGTTTAAAGCTTTGCCTTTTAGAAGAGAACCCAAGTGAATAGCCCACGATCCAGGTTCCCATGCTTGAACAGCCGCGTACCTCTCAAATCTACGCAAGTAATTATAACTATCCATTTCATCTTGCTCTTCATCGAAAAACGGAATCTTGGGATCCTTGGGCGCAGTGTTGCTCACAGCTTACAATTGATCAAGGAAAGATGTCGAGCTATTCGCAGTCTTCAGTTCAAGCATGAACATCTTTTTTACCTTAAGCAACTCAGTTTCTTTGACCCTAATCTGTTCAGTACATTCGCGCTCCACTAACAACTTGTGCTCTAGTTTCTCCTTAAACACCTTTCTTTTTCAAATTGCAAATCAAACGCACGTTTTGCTGTCTCTTCCTCTAATTTCCCTTGGTCCCTTTTGGAAGCCCGTTCTTCGCGCAAAGAAACAGGTAAGATCATTTTTAGGACTTATGGGTTTTTATAGGAGGTTCATTCCAAACTTTTCATTGATCACTGTTCCTCTCTCAGATTTAACGAAGAGTGTACTTATCCCATTAGCTGCCAGAAGTTAAATTAATGATTACGTTATAACAAACGCTTAAAATATACATATGACGTAATAAATGACCTGTTTTGTTCATTCAACTACCATGAAAAAGCTATTGAAAATCATACATTACAATCACGTGTCATTTTATAGCAAATAATTTCATCTTTCCAATGGTGTGTAGTTTTTAGGGCACAGAGGTATATATTTCCTTAGAACGTCCGTCAACGTCTCGGTATTATTATCAAAACTACTGCACTCAGATCTAAATGCGAATGCTCTGGATGACCATCCGATTCCTCGCCACTGCTTTCTTCAAATTCCGAATCCGATTCCATCAAAAGACCCAATGCAGTCGTAACATTTATCCGTTTACGACACGAGAGCTTGCCATGTTGAAACAGTAGAATATAGGTCACTAGTGATGAAGGTCAGAGGGTATAACCTAGCTAGCTAGTCACATGACTTGTCCGGTATCAAAGTTCACGCTTTGTTTACTAAGAAAAGTCGAATACAATGAGAATGTCGGCACATGTTTTAGCTATCAAAGGAGCCGTTAATCAATGATATCAGTGCAGTAGTTTTGATACAGTGAATAATATTAACACCCGGGCGTTGACGTACGTTCTGAGGAAATATAGTATGGACGTTGGCGGACTTTCTGCGTGCTAATGGGTTAAATAGGATGTTCCACAGGAAAATGCCTTACAAGCATTGAAGCGATCGCTGGTAAGTGGACCAGTTTTTAAGGTTGTCAGATTGGGGGGACGTCTTTATTCTACAGACGGATGCTTCTGATAATGGAATTGGAGCGATTCTGCTTCAAGTTGAAAACAAAATGAGAATGCCAGTTGCCTATGCAAGTCGTGAACTAAAGGATGGTGAAATGAGATATTCTACTGTCGAGAAAAAGGGCCTTGCAATTGTTTGGGCAATTCAGAAATTCACAAAGATATCTTTATGGGGTTGAGTTTGTTCTAAAAACTAATCACCAGCCATTAATATATCTAAATCGATCTAGTATGTCTAATTCTCGTTTAATGCGCTGGGTGTTAATTTTGCAGCCATATTGTTTCTGAATTGAAGCTATCAAGGGTAGTGTTAATGTTGGGGCCGACTATTCAAGTCGAATTCATCGGTACTTATAAAATCTCCCTTGAGGTATTTGTTTTAAATTGCATTTAAAACTTTGAATAGGCGTGGGTTCGAAACCCATGTCACAGAATGGACGAGCTGGACAGTTTTGGGGAATAAAGAAGACCAAAAGAATTCAATTTATATAATACAATATACAATAATATGACAATTCTTTCTCAAGCACACGCACTCAATAAATTATGGCGTTAAAGTCCACCCATCGGCAAAACATCGACAATACCATCTATCAACAACTATACATAGTTGATACCATTCACAGAACCAATAAAATAAAACCAAGTACGAACAATCCAAACCATTAGACAAAATTCGAAGTCCTAAAAACGGTATAGGCAAAAATGTGTAAAAACGCAAAATAGTGTAATCAGCATATGGACTGTTCACCGTGTACAAAATACACGACGAACAGTGGTAACAGGTGTCCTAGGAAGAGTAAGCTTACCCTGCCTGGCGCGCCACACCCGCCATAGCTGCATCCAATCTATTAAGCGAAAACTCAGTAAAATAGCGTGATAGACCAATGAACTATCGGTATGCAAAATGCACGTGATGAACAGTGTTAACGATGTAGTACACATATATAATCAGGTAGATAGTATACCCGTCAATTAAATATGTCTAGAATAATAGTCGAGAGAGACATGTTATATTTACCGATCAAGTCATTATGACGACCATAAAACTTTTTAAAAGCTTTAATAAGTCTAGTTCGCAAGTATCCCTGTAGTTGAAGCTTAGATGACAAATGCCTCGATCTACTCAAAAAATCAAAATAGAATGAACAAGCTCTCGCGTAACGAATTAGCTGAGACACAAACACTCCATAAGCTGGTGATATTGGAATGTTACTACTAATAAATGGAAAGTTAACAATCGGAAAGTCAAAGTCATCACGTTTATCGTACAATTTAACACTTAGTTTATGGCAATTGTCAAAATCGAGACGCAGATCCATGTTGGAAGCGCAATTGTCACTGTCAGTAGTATTTTTAATTTCGAGCTCATCAGGATATATGAATTCTATATAATCACTGAATTTTGGATTATTCAGTGATAGAACATCATCGATATATCGATAAGTGAAATTAAAATGTCTAACTAAACGTTTATTAGGTTTTACGAGTGCCTGCATGTACTCGGCTTCGTAGGAATAGAGAAACAAATCAGCAAGCAAAGGTGCACAGTTGGTACCCATGGGGATACCTACCACTTGCTGATAAATTTCCCCTCCAAATTCAACAAAGATATTATCAATTAAAAAATCCAACATCTGAATTATCTTGATGGCTGTGTATTTGTTTTTAGAATCACTATGGTTCTTGACAAAATAAGTGGAATTATAATTAATAACTAAATATTTATATCTAGCATGTCCCGATTTAGTTGAAAAGACACTGTGAATAATGTCTTTCAACCGAGTTTTTAATTTACTGTGGGGAATTTTAGTGTACAAGGTACAAAAGTCAAACGTTTGTATAGATGAGACTGAAGCAAGTGATCTAGATTGCAAACCATCAAGTAATTCTTTGGAATTTTTTAAGATCCACATTTGATTAATACCACTACGAGAGTATATTTTGTCGCAGTATTTTTGAATACCCTCTTTCACTGCCGTTAGTATAGATGTCAATACTTTTGAAAGTGGTTTTGTGGAACAACGGGATGAACCTGCTAAAAAACGTTGCTTGTAGGGATTTTTATGTAGTTTAGGTATCCAATATAGCAGCGGCAGATCTGTATAGGTATCACCACATGGCGTACCAAATGAAGTGAGTACCGATCTGTGATTGGATAAAATTTCATCCTTACTTAAAGTCGAGCGTTTATACGTAGCACTGTCAATAGGTTTCCCGAAATTTAGTTCTTTGAACAGGCAGTCGTAATAGTACCGTTTACATATAAACACTAAATTATTGGACGCTTTGTCAGCTGGTACAATGACATACTTGTCATGTAAGGCGTTAAGATTTTCAACAATGCTAGCATCATTGAAAATAGATTTAGGCCTAGTATCAACTAACAAACGTTGCATATAAATTCTGCGTTTAAGTAAACGACTAATAGACTTAGTCCAATCTGAGAGAGTATCAGAGATAACATCTTCCCTGCGTTTAAGTAAACGACTAATAGACTTAGTCCAATCTGAGAGAGTATCAGAGATAACATCTTCCCTCTTGGCCCATGATCTAGCGTAGTCCTCTACGGCATCCATAATAAGTTTGAAATTTTGATCCCATGAAAATGGTTGTGGTTCCCGGTATTTGGGCCCTTTGGATAAAATTTCACGTAACTTATTATGCTGGACTATATTCAAATCACCAGTGACTACATGTCCAGCTGGTTGGTAAATGAAGGACGACATAGAGCAAGTACAGGGTAGAGGGTTATCATATAATTCTTTTGCATTGATGTTAGATAATGCGTTTCTGTAATTAAATATTTTGGGTGCAATGGGTGTAGTGTATGTATAAGAAATCCTTGGAACAGTAACGGTTTTGAAATAAGGAGGGATGTGTGCTGTGACATGCTTATGGTGTAATATTTGGCTTAACCCGATAGCATCAATGCCTTTATTAGCAAATTTCAGTTTTAGTGGTGTTAGACGCATCAGGCTCAGTCGCAATGTCCAAACGACGGTTAGCAATGTCAAGAACCATGGAAACAACCCTATATTCAATGGATGCAGGATCAGTACAATTTGAATCCAAACATTCGGATTTAAGCAATTTCAAAATAGTAAGTGGAATCGAATACAGTTTAGTACGGATATGGTGTGGCCCTAGTGGTTCTTGGATAATTTCCAAAAGGGCATCAAGTGAAATAGTGCTGATATTGGGTGGTGTGTAGCGACGATGTCCATGACTGCGTTTTCGACGACGAAACTTGGGGAATAACGTCATGACACTAACATTGCTACACGCCGGGCTAGACAGATTTCCAATACTAGCTACATTGTCATTGCACCCATAAGGGGTGGCAGTACCTAATGTACGTATCCAATATTCCTCTCGGTCTCTACGAAATGGAGTACTCAACGTAGGGCTGTTGGTATGGTGGTAAATTTTCTCTAATATAGACACCCTCATTGATAATATTAGGGGTGGGCAAATGGAGGTCGATTTTTGGGAACGAGTGTTTTCGAAGGCGATTTTGGCTGTTGAATCCGAATCTAGTGAAATTTTTGTTCTGTGACGTCATTTTGAGCTGGTTCCGTGGCCATTTTCAAAATGACTTTTTTCAGTTATTACCCTCATATTGACATAGGATGTTATCAAATCATAAATGGGAGTGCAATTTTAGAATCCACGGTCTTGAAAACATATATTTTAACATATAAGACAACTAGTTCCAATATTGTCTCGCTTTTATGAGAAAAAAGCCATTTTTGGGCCGCCATTTTAAAAACCATGGCACCAGCTCAAAATGACGTCACAGAACAAAAATTTCACCAGATTCGGATTCAGAAGCCAAAATCACCTTAGAAAACACTCGTTCCCAAAATTCGGCCTCTATTTGCCCACCCCTAATAATATAGAGTGGTCGGGTTGGTTAAAATGTCTATAAAGAATCTGGTTACTGCCCTTATTTATATTGTGACGATGACCGTTAATACGTAAATGTAAAGGCCCTATAGTTTCGCCAACATAAACCAGTCCACAGAGCGTACATTCTATACCGTAGATAATATTAGATGTTTTACAATTTAATTTCTCAAACCCTCGTGTAAAATACGTTTTATTAGTTAAAGAACTTGTAAACGAATTATTACTATTCAAAATGGGGCATGTTTTACAATAATTAGACATACATTTAGAAATATAACAATTGTATTGATTTGGTGAAAAATGCAAAATATCAGTTAGTTTGACAGAGCATGGTTGAGTTGAAATAAATGAAGTATCCGAGGAATTTAAAACATTAGAAGCACCTGAACGAAGGATATCTCCCATACTATTACTAGTATCTTGGGATATATCACCGATTACCCCCGTGCCCTTGGGGGTATCGTAGCAGTTTTTTACCCTGAAACTGCCTCCCAGCCGTATATTTTGGTTATTTGTACTTAACATGTAACTATAAAGCTACTGGGTTTCAGGTTACCTCGGGGACATAAAACATCCACCAGCAGAGTAACCCACCCAGTGGTAAAATTAAATAAAACCAAGTACGAACAATCCAAACCATTAGACAAAATTCGAAGTCCTAAAAACGGTATAGGCAAAAATGTGTAAAAACGCAAAATAGTGTAATCAGCATATGGACTGTTCACCGTGTACAAAATACACGACGAACAGTGGTAACAGGTGTCCTAGGAAGAGTAAGCTTACCCTGCCTGGCGCGCCACACCCGCCATAGCTGCATCCAATCTATTAAGCGAAAACTCGGTAAAATAGCGTGATAGACCAATGAACTATCGGTATGCAAAATGCACGTGATGAACAGTGTTAACGATGTAGTACACATATATAATCAGGTAGATAGTATACCCGTCAATTAAATATGTCTAGAATAATAGTCGAGAGAGACATGTTATATTTACCGATCAAGTCATTATGACGACCATAAAACTTTTTAAAAGCTTTAATAAGTCTAGTTCGCAAGTATCCCTGTAGTTGAAGCTTAGATGACAAATGCCTCGATCTACTCAAAAAATCAAAATAGAATGAACAAGCTCTCGCGTAACGAATTAGCTGAGACACAAACACTCCATAAGCTGGTGATATTGGAATGTTACTACTAATAAATGGAAAGTTAACAATCGGAAAGCCAAAGTCATCACGTTTATCGTACAATTTAACACTTAGTTTATGGCAATTGTCAAAATCGAGACGCAGATCCAAGTAGGAAGCAGTAGTATTTTTAATTTCGAGCTCATCAGGATATATGAATTCTATATAATCACTGAATTTTGGATTATTCAGTGATAGAACATCATCGATATATCGATAAGTGAAATTAAAATGTCTAACTAAACGTTTATTAGATTTTACGAGTGCCTGCATGTACTCGGCAAAGTTCATACATCGACGATACCATTTATCGGCGACCATCAGTAGACGATACCATTGACAACATCAAATGTCCACCTGTCGGCAAGAACAAATACCGACGATACCATTTATCAGCGACCATTCATCAACTATACCATTTATCGGCGGCCACCAGTAGACGATACCATTGACAACATAAACTGTCCACCAAACATTGACGATACCATTTATCGGCGACCATCAATATATGATACTGGTGACAACAACAACTGTCCACCAATTGGCAAGACCATGCATCGATGATATCATTTATCAGCAACTTTTCATAGAGATACCATCTTTCAAACTTAGTTGTTCATCCATTGGCAAGACCATGCGTCGACGATACCAATTATTGGTGTCTAGTCATTGATGATACCAGTTAGACGACACCATCCATTAGTAGGCACCTAGGGGGGACCTGTAAAATTAGTCAACCTTTGTACATCAATTTACTCATACTAACACAACAAAATAAACAATGATGTGTAAAATACACGAATCCTGCACAGGATTCCAAAAAGGTAATAACATAATAATTTCACTCACCCAAGTACCTGGTGGCAGTATTGAGTCCTCCAACTGTCATAATCCATCTCGATCTCCCAAACAAGCCAGATTGCAAGGTTTATATACTATCTGTATCCACGTTCAAACAGGTATGCAATTTGGGCGAGCCAAGCCGCAGAGTTTGGGCGACCCATAGTGATCTAATGAAATATGACGGTGACACTATACACCCTTAAACATACTCAATTCCATAAGTAGACAATTTCTTGTAACAAATAAAAGGTGAGAAAATTGAAAGCAAAAGGGATATCTGCTCCCTTTACATACACAGTGGTCTTACCTCAAAATGTCTAAAATTTTACTAATGATAACATTGGCACATTGGTTGTAAAATCATTTTTATACGCCCACACCATAATGAAGATCAAGTTCGAATTTCGTGAAAATTGGCGGACAAAATGGCCGCCGTTTGTATGCGAATATTGTAAAAAGATGGTTGTGGACCCTGTAGAGGTCACAATTTCGAATCGATTTTGATGAAATTTAAAATGCATGTATATCAAATTGTAACTTCATGAATTTTGCCCTTGATTGTAGGAAAAAACACTTTCTTTTTAGCTTGTTCTCTATCCATCTCTTGTATCCTGCCTGGCTGCTGCTGGTTGTAAACATAGCATTGCAGGGATAAGAACTACTCTGCATATGCCTCTTCAAAAAATTTATGAAAATATGATTGTAATATGCATGCCAAATTGCAAATAGTTGTGAAATATTGAGGCCACATGTAGGCCTTTATTTTTAACCCAGTGTACACAAACATAGCATGAAGTGGATAGATTATATGATCTGATTTGATTCGGTATTCCTTGCTGAAATATATACTATTTTCCTTTTATATTTTTCCCTCACTGTCTTTTAATATTATTATTACACAATTTTTATATCTTTTTTCTTTACATAATTATTTTATTTCTAAACACATATCCTACTTATACAGAAAACAATAAATTAATGCAAACAAATCTTTAAATATTTCTAAATTTGTATGGTTCTCTCACAATTTATTATTTTCTAATACAAAATTATGAACTTCATTAACTTGATGATGGTCGAAATAAGTAGTCTGAAATGTTGAAAATCAAGCATTTATTTATATATTTATTTATTACAGAAACAGAGGTTGAGAAGTTAAAGAAAGCTGTAGAATCTTTATTAATATCTAATGATGATAAGGTGAGATGTGTAGAAGTTTTAAATAATATTCTTCATTTGCCCGCCAAAATATTTTCATGAAGGGTTTGCAAACCAGACAGTTAAACCATTGTATTAAATCAAATAGTCCGGGAGCTAGGTGGGTTTTGTTGAATATGGAAGGTGCGCAAGGTTTGGGATGCTAGTGATGTATGGCTGGGTAAGGAGACCCCACGTATCCTGATCGACTCCTTATACACATTGTCCTCCTCAACCAATAATTCCCAAAATTCAGAACCATTAAACCATATGATTTCATCCTCCTCTTCCCTTAGTTAACTCAGTCCCAACCATCATATTCTGGCGATGGGTGGTGTTTAATTTCTGATTTCTCAGCACTTCCTCACATCTTTGCAGCCAAAAATGCCCCTTTGATCTGTAGTGGTACTTACGATTTGCAGATAGGAATCATGCTACCTACGATACCCTGCAGCTTCTCAAGAAGATTTATATATATTTCCTTTGACACATTCCTCACATCTTCTCAAACACTGTGTAGCGATGCCTGCTGAGTTTGGGGATTTTCTTCCAGCAGCAATGTCTTTTACAGGCTGTACATATGACTGAACCTTTCCTTTTCAAAGAAAATGAAAGGTTTCCTCTATATGCACAGCTTGTAAAAGCAGCTCAGGAGGCCTTTTAGGCGATGGCTAGATGAACTCCTTAAGTCATTGGTTGCAGAGGACATTGGGGAATCTGATCAGGATACCTCTGATGACGAGTTCAACATTCCTTCCTCTAATTTAGATTTTGGTTCATTGGGTCTTGATTGATGTCTGCAATAACATGACAGATCAATGTTTTAAATAATCATTGGAACGAAGGAAGTGGATGGAAATTAATGTATCACTATTTTCATCAGAGATTGAGAGGAAACTTAACAATCCGGCCTATTTTACTGTTTGTCAGCTAAAGTTTACATCCGATTCACTTTAAATTTATACACAGTGTTTAAGGTCTTGAGACGAACAAGCATATTGATTTTCAATGAATTTTGATAACGTGAAGAGCTAAATCCATGATATTAAATGTTCCGTAAACTAAATCTTAGCATGGAGGAGAACTTTATCAAAGCCAAACAAATTCTAATGATTTTCTGATAATTACTTAATGTGTTCTTACCCTTAATCGAATTTTAATGTATTATAAATGTTTCATTACCGAAAAGAGTAAAAAAATGTGACAACTCTTGTTGACTGCCCGGACGATTTAGCTGCTGTGGGCATATGTGTCATTATGAACATGTGGAACAACTTTCCTTTTACCAGAGATTTTTAGGACTGTAGAACTATTACTATTAGTGATACTGACTTTTGGGAATTGTTAATCTATAGTGGGATACTTAGAAGATCAAAGACATTGGCATGACATCAATCATAGTGATAGAAAATGTCTGTAACTATCTAATTGAATTTAGCCTATATCTTAAAAAAGGAAAAATCTACCTCTTGTATGTAAAGGAATCTCAGTCTATGTCAATACATGTTGTTACACATTTTGACAAAAAGTAGGCTGATCATTGGATGTCTGAGATAGTTTAAAGGGCATTGATAAATAGGTTATACCTTTCTGGAAATATATTATAAATCAGCTGCCACAATAACTTCCTTACTGGTGAAAGATCTATTCAATAATCCCCCAAAATGTCTTGAAGATGAAGTGCAGGAAAACTACACTAGTAGTACTAGTTTTAGTTTATTCAGTTCAATATCAATCATTACAAGAGGAAACTAGACCTGCGTAGCAGGAATGACGGGTTTCACTGGTACCACATTACCTTTGCACTTATGTCACTTAAAGTACCACGTTACCCTTACACACATATCACTTGCAGTACCAATGGAACCGATAAACATATTTCCACTTAAACATTGCACACATCAAATACAATGGAATCAGAATCAACCAAATACAGTAATATCGATTCATTTTATACATTTGTTGCATGTAAGTGTGCAGTACTTCGGGTGAATGAAAATGTTCAATTACTTTCATGAAATCAGAACTGGCATAAGGCATCATATGGTGAACATTTTCAGAAAATCGAATAATATATGCTACTTTTTTAGACCCACAACCTTGAAAAATGACTTGTAGCAAATCGGCTATTTCTCGGCAACGGTGCAAGGTAGAAACAATTTTGTGGCATCTGTATGATCGTATGGGTCCATTCTATTTAATAAATGGCATCAAATATCATAATTTTAAAAACATTACATATCAGACTCATTTGAATAAAATATCTGTTTTGAAGGCTAAAAATACAGTTTTTGCCGAAATGGCATTACTTCCGGTGATACTGAAAACTTTTAATTAGTTTTATAACATCGTGCATGACATTAGGCCTGAAAGGGTGAAACATTTATGAAAATCGAATAATAATTGGCCCTTTTATGGGCCAAAAACCTTCAAAAGTGGCATTTAGAAAACCGCCTATATCTCGGCAACCGAACAAGTTAGAAACAATTGTATGATATCTAAATGACTGTATGATTTTTGTTAATATGTGAATTTAAACCAAGAGATAATTTTAAAATTACATATTTATTAATTCTTGGTTGAAAAAAATATCGATTTTAAAAATTAAAAATTCAGTTTATGACCAAATGGTGTCACTTCCGGTGTTAATTTTAAATTATAATCAATATGACGCATACTTGCTTTTTGAATCAAATGATGTCACTATTATGATTATCCATTAATAATTGACTTTTTAACAGGCAAAATTAAGAAAACAGTGACTTATGCAAAACTGCCCATTTCTCGGCAACTGCTTATATAAAGTTTTCACTTACATTCTCTTCGTATGGATTATAGCTACAAGTTTATAAAAGTAACGTAGAAATATTTTAAAATCTGAAAAGCCTAAATGGGTTGTAAATAGGTCAATTTTACGTCCTTTTTCACCTTTTAATCCACTTTGCTAGAAAATGAAATTGAAATTAAAAAAAATGCTTCCGACATTTTTTGCGCCTGTTAAGGACACACTTTTTAAGTCACATAATTTTTCAAAAAAATAATATTTGTTTTTGACAAATGGTACCTAACTGTCGAAATTGTAGTTTTTGGTAAAATTATGCCACTTCCGGTGCCGACGATAAAACTTTTGGTAATAAAAAAAACAATTGAAACAACGGAGCATATGAACTTTGTTTTATACAAATCGAACAACAAATAATTAATGTAGGGCTAAAAAACTAAATTAGCCAATGGTGGCCAAGCAAAATTACTGAGACCAAAAAAATTAACATTTTTGCGCAAGTCAGATGACTCTTTATTTCTGTTTACAACACGACTAAAAAATATTCATAAATAAAAAAGTTTTTTGTAAAATTTTAAATTTTCGAAATTTGGTGCCTAATATCTTCGAAGATTTGCCGAAAATCAAAAATCGAAAGTAGCGTTGCTATGTGCCCTGTCACCAGCTATGCTAAAATGAATCGAAAGTTAAAATCCAATGATTATTGTTAAAATTACTGCAATATTTTTAAAAATGATAACTTTGGTGATTTCGGACATTTCGCATTGTCGCATAGCTTTATCCTCTAAGTCACACAGACTTTCCCAGTAGAACCGAAAAAATCGTAACGATTCGACAAGCAGTTGCTGAGATTTACTCAAAACAAAAGAAGAATAATAATAATAATAATAACTAGACCTGCAAGCAGCCCTGAATCGGCTTTCAGGAATCAGACAGGAAGTATGTCATAAAATAGCCCATTCATCGAGCTACAAAACGATACTTTAATTGTTTTGATTCAGTGACACCTGGCTGAGAAAATATGTCGATTTTTGCAAGAGTACCAATTTTTTACTGTATTTTCTTTTTTTTTAAATTTTTTTGTGTTTTTTTCCGAAATATCTGATATTTTTTTGACTACTTCTGGTTTTTGGATTATTGTCGGGATAGTTTTAACAAGTTGTTTAGATAGATATCTTTCTGTACCAGAAATGTCAGAAACATCTATTCAGTAGTTGTTTGTAAAAAAGATAAATAAAAGAACATTTTCAATAATTTAATGATTTTTCTACTTTTTTCAAAGATTGAGGCCATTTTATGACACCTTTAATTATTTCAAACCTTTTCCTTTTGGATTCACGCCACAGACCACAGATAGGACACTGAGTAAAAAAAGTTTAAAAAAAATCGCAGGAGTCGTTTTCGAGAAACAGGCGTCTCAAAAGGCTCCAAAAACAGAAAATACTAGATTTTCGGCGTAACATTATTTATTTACTAACCATTGAAATCGTACCATTGAGATGCCATATGATAGTCCATTAATGAGCCATCCAAAGACACTTTATTTCTTGTGGGCTGGTAATATTTTGGGACGGAGAAATCCAGCTTTTTGCAAGAACGCCATTTTTATATCCTTTTTTTTCATTTTTTGAATACTTCCGGTATGGTTATTATTGTCGAAATAGTTTTAATAGCCGGTTTGGGCACTAAAATAGCCACAGGGCTCTGTAATGATATTACATTATCTGATCAGATATAATGCCCCTGAGAAATCCTATGTTCAAAAGTGCAAAAAATGCAAAAAAAAATTAAAATATCTTAAATTAAATTTTAATAATTACATACATATTATACATTGTTAGAATCGTAATTAGGTCAGCTATCTGAATATACAACCTTTTTTTAAAAATCTCTTAAAATAAAGAAATAGTAGAGCATTTTCCAAAATGTCACGATTTTCGACTTTTTTCGATTTTCAGTCCCTTTTTTATCCTATTCCAGACATTTCAAAGTCTTATTGGATGACTTCATGCAAAATACCTCCAAAAGGACTCTCGATAGAAAAAATTAAAAAAAAATTGCAGGTTAAGTTTTCGAGATACAGGCGTCCAAAAACGCTCCAAATCAGAAAATACTTGATTTTCAGCGTGCCATATTTTGCTGTCTGTTCATAGTATCCGTATGAATGGGGTATCATATGATAGTCCAACAATCGTGCCATCAAACGATACCTTCATTCGTTTAGTTTAATCCATTGATATCGGACGGAGAAATAGCGTTTTCCCCAAAAATATCCATTTTTTGCATTTTTTTCAAAATATTGCACAATATCTCGACCCCTTCCGGTTTAAGGATTCGTGTCGAAATTGCTTTATCAGTTGGTATTGGACCAGGGCTTCCACTTCAAAATTTTCACAACCGGTCATTTTTCCCGTGGAGAAAGTGATGGTATTTTTAGCATAAAATAAGAAGCCATAAAACAATATGGTATTGAAATGCCGTTCGGGTTTAATTGGGTCAATGACAGTCACAAAGAAATTTAATCTCACGTCGGCATTTATACCCACCCATCCCCTTAATAAAGGAACACATGTAACCAATTATCATTTATTGATTTATATAATATAAAAATATAACAACAAGAAACATTCGCAAGTACACTATTTTCTTACTTTTTTTACAACATCACCCGTATAGGCTATACTCGTGGTATCTCAAATGGAACTGTTGTGGTATAACATCTTTAAATAGTCGATATTCGTGTTCATGTGACGTGTTATTGTCACTGGAGACAGTGTGCTCTACGAGAGCCGACTTTCTAAAATTTTGGGAACAATCACAAAACTATTCTTGACGTTATATTTCTAATAACGATCTTTTAATTAACCTGTTCGTATACGGGACAAATTAGAATGTTGATCACTATTTCTCCATACGCGGCGAAAAGTAGTTCCGAGTGATTAATGCATTTAAATTATTAAAAGTCATTCAATGTACAATAATTAACATACTTTTTAAACTAATGAATATATTATTAACTCGTATCAATATTTGGGGAGCTCAAAGATGATCGTTCTTGTATTTGCACTCGATAGCATGTAAAGATTGATTCACAGTGTATCAAAATGGCGGCCAGCGTAAATAGTTTATTGTGTCAAGTAAAGTAACGACAATCAGATGTTACATAAAGGAAACAAAAGGATTAAAAAAAACAACCGACAATACATTTTTGTGTAGGAATATTAAATCTTAACCACAGGAATGTTTGTGACAAGATTTTAAGACAGAATTTGTCTTCCACGTGGGCCGATGTTGAAAATAAGCGGTTGGATGCATTTGACGACAATTGTTATTCTGAGAGGTTTGGAATTTCAACATTTTGAAATGATATAAAGCATGCAAACATTTCTGCTTTATATATCATTCGCATGCTTAACTCTAGTTATCAAGTGAAGACATCAAAGTAATGTTTTTAAACTGTTTGATGTTGACATACATGTAGTAAATATGGCTGCACGAGCGATGAAAGTCGGCAAATATGCTGTAACAACAACTCGGTTTTAAGAATGGTCACACAGTACTGATTAAAAAATAAAACTTGGTTAATTAACGTGATTAAATGTCAAGCTTTTAATCTGTTTGATATTGATCCTCCGTTGATTGTGAGTACAGCAATATACACTAGGATAATTGATTGGCAGTGGTGTCAATTCGCGGACTACTGAACACTGTTAATTTGATTATACCCGACAGTTTACATCACGACACGCACAGAGATTCTTCGTATCCCGGGATTTTATGATTTAGCACAAAATATGCTATTTTTCCGGCATGCAAAATGACCTACGGGTCTGCTCGGGTGTAGGTCATTTTCCAGAGCCGTAGGTCCCGACCGGCATATACGGCCGAAATGGAAGCCTTGTATTGGACTATAACTTCATGTTCCAGAAGTTTCAGAAACGTCAATTCTGCCATAAAACGAGACCCGAGCTCACAAAATGGGAAGGAAATTCGAAAAAAATCGAAAAATAAAGGGCGATAACTCTGAATGAAACTTATATTACTGGAATCGGATGGACTTCAGGTATCCAAAAATGTAGGTCAAATTTGAAAATTTTGAAAAATAACAAAAATTGTCTCGTAAACAACATGTTTTCAATTTTCGAACGATAAAAATCAAAGACGAATGTTCGAAATTGAAAAATGTGAGATAGCCATTGTCTCAGAAAAGATTCAGGGATTCCAAAAATGTAATTTGTTTGAAAATGGATAAAGAATTGACGAAACTATGCGCAGAAATTTCAAAAATATTTTATCAAGTAGCCACTACATGGTTTCCCGATAGAAAAGCTAATTCCAGATCGATATCTGTTTTCGAACATGGAGATCTAGGCTCTCGCGGTAAATAATAATAATAATAATAATAATTTTAGCAATCTCAATAGGCTTTCAGACGAAAGTCTGAAAGCCTAATAATAAGAATAATAATTTTAACAAAAAAAATAGTGTTTCACACAAGCTTTGCAGTGTGAAACCCTAATAATATGTAACAGGTGTTTTACATAGGCTAAGCCTGTTCCCCAATCCCATTCAGACATCCTGAATAAAATATTGTTTAGGGTAAGCACGGGAGAGTTGGGTCACTTTGTAAACTTCCCTATATTATATATATATATATATATATATATATACATACTATGTAACCATAGACAAGGGTAGCTATAGCCAATTAAAACCACAGTGTTCCTATGTAAATACATGTATGTATAAATACACTATAGTGTCCATATATATGTTATGACATTATTTTTAATAATAACAAGATCTGCTACTGTCCCATGCAGATATGAAAGCTTTCATATTCATCGTCATGTGTCATGAAATATGTCAAGTATCTTAAAGAAGGTAACAAGAAAAAAGGATTAAAATTTGTTATAAACTCGCAAAGTTACACGATTAAATATAGTTAGAAACATTGCACCCTGGCAAAAACAAAATGATCTGAAAACATTGGTTACATCGTGGGGCATGCCGAAGTAAAAAGAATTATGGTCGATTTGCGAATTTGGGGTATATTTTGTAGTTGTTTGGTAAATGACGGCGGATCTAAGGTGGCGGCCATAATACAATATAAAACGCGTTGAAGAATAAACAAATTTTCGTGACGGGGTTCATTCGCACCGCCCGGGCAACGTTCCGAAGGTCCGATTACCTTTAAATTTGCACAGATTGTACTTCACATATTAAAAATAGAAGAGTGTGAGATTCAAAGAACGTTGAAAATAAATTCAAAATCCACCCCACCCATCTAAATTGTTTTGATTAAATATAGTCGTATTTTATCAATTTTTATAACATTTTATATCTGAGCAATGGATCAAGTACTAATACCTATCACACATGGAAGAGGCGATAAAATCACTTTGCATTTGCAATTTCAAAATTAATTAAAACCAATATTCAATTCCGAAAATCAATATTTTTCTGTAAATTGACTTAGAAAAAAACAACTAACAGCAGGTGCCACGAACAAACGACTTGAACAAATGCAGATATCGCCTTGAAAATTTCATGGTACCTAGGTACTAACGTGAAAAGTTCCTCGCCGGAATTCGGTACTCATGGTCCCTTTGGTTCCAGCGTATCGCATGCACGAAGTCAAAACAAGCTAACTCGAAAACAACCTTTGTTCAAATTTTTGAAATATTCAAAAACCAAACATTCGACCATGAGCCAGGCTATCCTTAAATGTATTAACTATGTACATAAGAGACAAATTCTCTAAGCCACGACCAATTGTGTATGTTTTCAAGCCCATGAATGTGGATTTTTCACTACTGCTCATTTTCAATTCAAAAGAATTAGTAAAATAGGTCAAACAGTCACTAAGTTACAGCAATGTAGGTCAAATAATTTGTTCGTCAAATTCGGTGATTTCAGATGCGAAAAACATTTTGAAAATATATTTACCCAACAGCCACCACCCATTTTTGGGGGGGTAGGTAAAAGTTTCAGAACGATCTTATGATTAGATTCTGAGAAATCCGATTTGTGGATAAAACACACAAAAAAAAAATAAGAATAATAATCTTAACAGAAACAATAAGCTTTCATATATGAATATATGAAAGCTTAATAATAATCTCATCATTTTACAATGGTAGCAAATTAGGCCTGAGGCTTATTTTCAATTTGGCCCTTGCCACAGATCGTGAAAATGATTTCGATCATTACTGCAGAAAAAACTCGGGGGAAACCTGCCTGATCGCACGGGAGATCGAATATCCCTCTCTAGAGCTGGGCGATATCCCTGGAAACAGATTTTGTCAAATGTCAATACTTTCAGTTTATCACTTTTTAAATGTAAATAAACATGCATAAAAAGTTGGAAATACCCCTGGAGTATTCACTTGGCACTTTGGAGTCTAATATTATTAGCATTGATATAGGCCTACAGTGGGCCTACTGAATTTACAAATAAAATTTAATGAGCTGGTTAAAACACCGAAAACTTGCTAAAGTTGTTGTTTATTATAATTTTAAAGGACCTAAGTCCGTAACTCAAAATCCTCTAAAATCTTTAACATCGAAAACACAAATTTTTGGCCATTTTAAATGAACATTGATGATGTAAACTTACCGGGAAAAGATAAGCTTCTGATATCCGATGTTTTAGATAAAATAATTTTTTTAACATTGGTACACGAGTCGTGTACCATAGTGTGCTTCAGCCCCAGTTTTAATAAGAGACTTAAGGAGCGAGGCTAGACATATTGCAACATACCATACGGCGTATGTTGACTGGAATAACCAGGCGCAATAGAAATTTACACTAGATTGAGACTGCATGGCTTATTTCGCCGAACGTAACTTATTTGAATTGGGGAAAAACGGAACCCTTGAATGTAAATCAGTTTATATACATTCATATTACAGTATTATATGCGTTGCGACCCACTTTTGACAATTTCTAGGTCCCAAATGTTAGCGATTTAGCCCCTTTAATTCTCAAAATATTGTTTATAATATTTTATTTAAATCAAAAATATTTTCATATGAAGGAGGCACAAAAAACATTAATAAAAAGTTTGGGTTATTTCTTCTGTGCATATTTTTATAGCTATTTGCGGTTTACTCTTGCAAACTTGTTCTTTTTCATTGGAGCGTATACATTCTTGAAAATGCATTAAACAATACAAGGATACTAAATTAAACTATAAAATATAAGTACTATGTCAAAGGGTCTCCATTTATTTAGTCAAATATGTTTATCCGAATCACGGACCACCATGACACTTACGAACTGAATGATAATCAGTCCAGCTAAACTCGCGATATAGCTGGCATTATTTCTGTTTTATTAAAATTCATTTCAATGTGAAAAGCAATGATTCCTTAGGAAAATCAAAGGATCGGTATAAGCAATTCGACAAGATGTATAGAAGTTGAACAGAAACGGGGATAATTCTAACGCCACCGTCGGTGGAAAGGTGAGCGAGAAGTCACGAGAATTCATGTGACGTAAACAAAGCTCCTTATCGGCATTTGCAAACTTCGGGGAATGAATACTTGTTAGTTTATAACAGTATTTATTCTTCATTAAAGTTACATTTTTCAAGATATAGATAAGAACTAGCCATTCTTGCTATACTAGTTCGAAAGTAGATGATGTAAAATGAATAATTTGAAAATTTCATTCAAATTACTCTATTGCAAGCGAAGATATTGGCATTTGAAGATTTGACTGACCTGTGCAATAATTTCAACCACTTCCTGGTTGATCAAAGCTAAGACTCGAAGCGTCTGGGCGCGCCATATTTGATTTATCACTGAAACGTTTTAATCTGTTTAATATCGGAGCAATTTGATGCCATCCAAATTGATTAAGGCCTGGATCAGTTAATTAATGTCTAATTAATACTTTAGAAAACATTTCATGCCCAAATAAAGACCTGCACTAGGCAGATTTAGCTCTTGAATAATGCATGTTTAAGCAATAAAATATCGTAAATAACATAAAAAAGGAAATTATTTTGTTCAATATTTATGTTAAATATCGTCTAGAAAAATCAAAACCGTGATATACCGCGGTATGTTCGGTTTTTCGATATTTTTTTGAAGGCAGTATTTTTGACGGTTTATATTTCTGTGACGGTTTTATATCGAAATACCGAAATATTGCCCAGCTCTATCCCTCTCACTTACAACGATAAAGTTCTTGCCCTGAGCTTGGATTGAACCGTCGACGCTACATGTTACATTGGTGAGAAGCCGCATCTCTATCGCCACGGCTATCCGACAATAGTCTCAAGTCGTTCAAAAAGTACTTTAAAATGTTAAAATAATGGGTGGTGGGTAAATTCGGAACGATAATAATGTAGACTTTAGCAGGATAAAGACTGAGAACTAATGAAGTTTGGCGGCAAAGTCAGAGACAAAGGCAAGTGCCCAGATGGGTGTATCGGCCAATCAGCAGGAAGACTGGTGCCAGGATGGGTGTATCAGCCACTCAGGGGCGAGTCTCGGTGCCGTGTATGAATACATGTATATACTTGGTAGATACTAATGAATAATAATTAGGGATTATTTTATTTTTATTTGAATTCATAAACCTCACTTATAATATACATAAGTTATAATTTATGAAATCAAAAAACTGAAAGACTGGTTATAATTTCATAACTTTATTAACAATAATATTTGGCAAAAGGGGCAGACTCAGCTATATAATGAAGTACTTAATTAACTTGTTACATGTACATAATTTCTTATGTAACAAGTTAATCTGTAATCCCCCTCCCCCCCGGAAGAGGGATGCTTGACTACGCAACATCATGGGCTATGTACGAATTTGCCGGATGTATGGTGTTGGGCAACACGACATCATGGGCTGTGTACGAAATAGCCGGATGTATGGTGTTTGGCAACACGACATCGTGGGCTATGTACGAAATAGCCGGATGTATGGTGTAAGATATGAATAATGGGATCTCCCCCGCTCGTCGTAATGGGAACAGTTTGAGATCAAGTAATGTTTTGGGGAACATGGTTAAATGATAATGCTGGATTATCCTTTACTATGGCCCAAAACTCAGGTAGTTTGATTACAAATAGCTGAGTGCCCCAAAATATTGGAAGTAAATGTATAACTAATAACTTAAGTACATACTAATTATGATACTATCAAAACATACTACGACTATGATAACCTTAAGAGAGACTAAAACTATAACAATCTTAATACGTACTGAAACTAAGATAACCTTAAGAGACATACGTGTACTTAAACTGTGACAACCTTAACTACGACATGCTAACTATTATGGGAATAGAGCTGGACGATGTATCGAAAATGTCAAATATCGTTGATGTGCTTTTGCGATTTATATTCGTCATCCGGATATTTGAGTTGAAATATCTCATTAGCAGGCTATTAGTAACAACATTATTACTATAGTCAAGTTCTATAATAGGAATATGTAATTGTTCCTGTATCATGCACTATCTATCCGAGTCTCTCACGGTGAAAAGCATGTTGGACGAGTATCTATAAACTGGCCATTGACCTGTGGGCATTTTTAAGAATTGTGTCAGGCGTCCTGATGTATCTACAATAGGAATCGGATGACCACCGACCAAGTACTTTGATTAGGTGATCTTCCACGTGTGCGGATGCTGCGCAGCTGGCCCCCCCCGATTCGGAAAGAATGACCATGAAAGGCGCTCGAGTCAACCCCGATGACTGACAATACATGTCGAAAGTTAGTTAAAAAGTCTGACCTCTTAAGTGCGTTGCTATTATAAATAAAAAGAGGGTCGAGAGGTGAAGGATTAGATTGAAGTCTTAAATGCATATATTTACAACAACTTTCATAAGGACATATATCATTATTGATTTTAAATATTTTGATTGTAACACCTTGTCTAAAGGGATCAGTTTTTGACAATTTAAGTTTTAGTAGGCAACAGTCTTCTAAAATTGTAAGATCCTGCA